>JAVLUX010000011.1:48639421-49901921 GCA_032164185.1 Moxostoma hubbsi
CGATCTATCTATCGATCTATCTATCGATCTATCTATCTGATGGTCAATATCTATCTATCTATTCATCTATCTATCTGTGGGTCATACTCTATCTATCTATCTATCTATCTATCTATCTATCTATCTATCTATCTATCTATCTATCTATCGAGGGTCAATATCTATCTATCTATCTATCTATCTATCTATCTATCTATCTATCTATCTATCTATCTATCTATCTATCTATCTATCTATCTATCTATATATATCTATCTATCTAATCTATTTGATAGACTGAATGGTTTTATAATCTCTAAACTTTGAACTTTGAAAACTACTACTTATAATTACATCAAACTAGAAACCGTAAATCTTCAAACTTTTACAACTACTTCAAACTTTATGCTAGGCTTTCTCAAGCCAACCTAAAGTTTGTACTCAAACTTTTTAATCTAGTTAGGTTGGCTTGAGAAAGCCAACTTACTGAAATCCTATTTAAACTTATTATTATTATTATTATTATTCTGAGACTAAATTTCTAAATGTAACTCCTCCTAGAGCTTTTAAGCTACATGCACCAAACTCGGCACAGACCTTCAGACTAATCCCGAATAGTGTGCTATATCTTTTCTAACTGATCAGACTTACGGTTTTCCTAAAAATGACGATCAAAACTCGGAAAAACTCCCATTGATTAACATTGCGGAATGTTCAGAAATTTAAATCCCAACTGACGTTTTCACACACACAGGCAAAAAAGGGCCTGTCAGCCCTGCGTCTCTCCCTCTCTCTCTCCCTCAGAGGATTTCTTTTATCAAGCAGCCAATAAGTAATGACCTAAAATCTTCATAGCCACAGTATAGTAGCTTCCAGGTTGACTTGATTCACTCAGTATGGAAAGGAGGCTTGATAAGTATCACCCTGGTAACTGCCTAGCAACCAGATGGGGTTACCCTAGCAACCAACTAACAAATCACATATCTCTGCACCAGAAAATCGTAGAGACTTCCTGTTTCACTTATTTCACTCAGGATGGAAAGTAGCCTTGATATGTATCACTCTGGTAACTGCCTAGCAACCAGATGTGATTACCCTAGCAACCAAGTAACAAATCACATATCTCTGCAACAGAAAATCAGAGAGACTTCCGGGTTGACTTATTTCACTCAGGATGGAAAGTAGCCTTGATATGTATCACTCTGGTAACTGCCTAGCAACCAGACGGGGTTACCCTAGCAACCAAGTAACAAATCACATATATCTGCACCAGAAAATCGTAGAGACTTCCTGTTTCACTTATTTCACTCAGGATGGAAAGTAGCCTTGATATGTATCACTCTGGTAACTGCCTAGCAACCAGATGTGATTACCCTAGCAACCAAGTAACAAATCACATATCTCTGCAATAGAAAATCAGAGAGACTTCCGGGTTGACTTATTTCACTCAGGATGGAAAGTAGACTTGATATGTATCACTCTGGTAACTGCCTAGCAACCAGATGTGATTACCCTAGCAACCAAGTAACAAATCACATATATCTGCATCAGAAAATCATAGAGACTTCCGGATTGACTTGATTCACTCAGGATGGAAAGTAGCCTTGATATGTATCACTCTGGTAACTGCCTAGCAACCAAATGGGGTTACCCTAGCAACCAAGTAACAAATCACATATATCTGCACCAGAAAATCGTAGAGACTTCCTGTTTCACTTATTTCACTCAGGATGGAAAGTAGCCTTGATATGTATCACTCTGGTAACTGCCTAGCAACCAGATGTGATTACCCTAGCAACCAAGTAACAAATCACATATCTCTGCACCAGAAAATCGTAGAGACTTCCTGTTTCACTTATTTCACTCAGGATGGAAAGTAGCCTTGATATGTATCACTCTGGTAACTGCCTAGCAACCGTATGTGGTTACCCTAGCAACCAAGTAACAAATCACATATCTCTGCACCAGAAAATCGTAGAGACTTCCTGTTTCACTTATTTCACTCAGGATGGAAAGTAGCCTTGATATGTATCACTCTGGTATCTGCATAGCAACCAGATGTGGTTACCCTAGCAACCAAGTAACAAATCACATATCCTTGAACCAGAACATCGTAGAGACTTAGGGGTTGACATATTTCACACAGGATGGAAAGTAGCCTTGATATGCATCACTCTGGTAACTGCCTAGCAACCAGATGGGTTACCCTAGCAACCAAATAACAAATCATATATTTCTGCACCAGAAAATCGTAGAGACATCTGGGTTGACTTAATTCACTCAGGATGGAAAGGAGGCTTGATAAGTATCACCCTGGTAACTGCATAGCAACCAGACAGGGTTACCCTAGCAACCAAATAACAAATCACATATCTTTGAACCAAAACTTCGTAGAGACTTATTGGTTGACATATTTCACACAGGATTGCAAGGAGCCTTATGAGTAACACTTTGGTAACTGCCTAGCAACCAGATGGGGATAGCCTAGCAACCAAGTAACAAATCACATATCTATTTAACAGAAAATCGTAGAGACTTCCGGGTTGACTTATTTCACTCATGATGGAAAGTAGCCTTGATATGTATTACTCTGGTAACTGCCTAGCAACCAGATGGGGTTACCATAGCAACCAAGTAACAAATTACATATCTCTGCACCAGAACAACATAAAGATTTCTGGTTTTGTTCATGGGACTCAGGGTAGCAAGGATCTATCTATCTATCTGTCTGTCTGTCTGTCTATTTATCAGTCTATCTATATCTATCTTTCGAACTGTCTATCTATCTGAGGGTTAATATCTATCTATCTATCTATCTATCTATCTGAGGGTCAATATCTATCTATCTATCTATCTATCTGAGGGTCAATATCTATCTATCTATCTATCTATCTGAGGGTCAATATCTATCTATCTATCTATCTATCTATCTGAGGGTCAATATCTATCTATCTATCTATCTATCTATCTATCTATCTATCTATCTATCTATCTATCTATCTATCTATCTATCTATCTATCTATCTGAGGGTCAATAACTATCTATCTATCTATCTATCTGTGGGTCATACTCTATCTATCTATATCTCAGGGTCTATGACTATCTATCTACCTATATAGATCTGACGGTCAATATCTATCTATCTATCTAAGGGTCAATGACTATCTATCTATCTATCTGAGGGTCAATATCTATCTATCTATCTATCTATCTATCTATCTATCTATCTATCTATCTATCGAGGATCAACATCTATCTATCTGTGGGTCATACTCTATCTATCTATCTATCTATCTATCTGAGGGTAAATATCTATCTATCTATCTATCTATCTATCTATCTATCTGTCTATCTGATGGTCAATAACTCTATCTATCTATCTGATGGTCAATATCTATCTATCTATCTATCTATCTATCTATCTATCTATCTGTGGGTCATACTCTATCTATCTATCTATCTATCTATCTATCTGTGGGTCATACTCTATCTATTTATCTATCTATCTATCTATCTATCTGATGGTGAATATCTATCTATCTATCTATCTGTGGGTCATACTCTATCTATCTATCTATCTATCTATCTATCTATCTATCTATCTATCTATCTATCTATCTATCTATCTATCTATCTGTCTATCTATCTATCGAGGATCAATATCTATCTATCTGTGGGTCATACTCTATCTATCTATCTATCTATCTATCTATCTATCTATCTATCTATCTATCTATCTGAGGGTCAATATCTATCTATCTATCTATCTATCTATCTATCTATCTATCTATCTATCTGTTGGTCATACTCTATCTATCTATCTATCTATCTATCTATCTATCTATCTATCTATCTATCTATCTGTGGGTCATACTCTATCTATCTATCTATCTATCTATCTATCTATCTATCTATCTAATCTATTTGATAGACTGAATGGTTTTATAATCTCTAAACTTTGAACTTTGAAAACTACTACTTATAATTACATCAAACTAGAAACCGTAAATCTTCAAACTTTTACAACTACTTCAAACTTTATGCTAGGCTTTCTCAAGCCAACCTAAAGTTTGTACTCAAACTTTTTAATCTAGTTATTATTATTATTATTCTGAGACTAAATTTCTAAATCTAACTCCTTCTAGAGCTTTTAAGCTACATGCACCAAACTCGGCACAGACCTTCAGACTAATCCCGAATAGTGTGCTATATCTTTTCTAACTGATCGGACTTACGGTTTTCCTAAAAATGACGATCAAAACTCGGAAAAACTCCCATTGACTTAACATTGCGGAATGTTCAGAAATTTAAATCCCAACTGACATTTTCACACACACAGACAAAAAAGGGCCTGTCAGCCCTGCGTCTCTCCCTCTCTCTCTCCCTCAGAGGATTTATTTTATCAAGCAGCCAATAAGTAATGACCTAAAATCATCATAGCCACAGTATAGTAGCTTCCAGGTTGACTTGATTCACTCAGTATGGAAAGGAGGCTTGACAAGTATCACCCTAGTAACTGCATAGCAACCAGACAGGGTTACCCTAGCAACCAAATAACAAATAACATATCTCTCCACCAGAAAATCATACAGACTTCCTGTTTCACTTATTTCACTCAGGATGGAAAGTAGCCTTGATATGTATAACTCTGGTAACTGCCTAGCAACCAGATGCAGTTACCCTAGCAACCAAGTAACAAATCACATATCTCTGCAACAGAAAATCGTAGAGACTTCCGGGTTGACATAATTCACTCAGGATGGAAAGGAGGCTTGATAAGTATCACCCTGGTAACTGCATAGCAACCAGATGGGGTTACCCTAGCAACCAAGTAACAAATAATATATCTCTTCACCAGAAAATCGTAGAGACTTCCTGTTTGACTTATTTCACTCAGGATAGCAAGGATTCTTGAAAAGTATCACTCTGGTAACTGCCTAGCAACGACAAGGGCTTACCCTAGCAACAAAGTAACAAATCACATAACTCTGCACCAGAAATTCATAGAGACTTCCTGTTTCACTTATTTCACTCAAGATGGAAAGTAGCCTTGATATGTATCACTCTGGTAACTGCCTAGCAACCAGATGCGGTTACCCTAGCAACCAAGTAACAAATCACATATCTTTGAACCAGAAAATCGTAGAGACTTAGGGGTTGACATATTTCACACAGGATGGAAAGGAGGCTTGATAAGTATCACCCTGGTAACTGCATAGCAACCAGACAGGGTTACCCTAGCAACCAAATAACAAATCACATATCTCAGCACCAGAAAATCATACAGACTTGCGGGTTGACTTTATTCACTCAAGATGGAAAGGAGGCTTGACAAGTTATCACCCTGGTAACTGCATAGCAACCAGACAGGGTTACCCTAGCAACCAAGTAATAAATCACATATCTTTGAACCAGAACTTCGTAGAGACTTAGGGGTTGACATATTTCACACAGGTTTGCAAGGAGCCTTATGAGTATCACTTTGGTAACTGCCTAGCAACCAGATGTGTTTACCCTAGCAACTAAGTAACAAATCACATATCTCTGCACCAGAAAATCGAAGAGACTTCCTGTTTCACCTATTTCACTCAGGATGGAAAGTAGCCTTGATATGTATAACTCTGGTAACTGCCTAGCAACCAGATGCAGTTACCCTAGCAACCAAGTAACAAATCACATATCTCTGCAACAGAAAATCGTAGAGACTTCCGGGTTGACATAATTCACTCAGGATGGAAAGGAGGCTTGATAAGTATCACCCTGGTAACTGCATAGCAACCAGATGGGGTTACCCTAGCAACCAAGTAACAAATAATATATCTCTTCACCAGAAAATCGTAGAGACTTCCTGTTTGACTTATTTCACTCAGGATAGCAAGGATTCTTGAAAAGTATCACTCTGGTAACTGCCTAGCAACGACAAGGGCTTACCCTAGCAACAAAGTAACAAATCACATAACTCTGCACCAGAAATTCATAGAGACTTCCTGTTTCACTTATTTCACTCAAGATGGAAAGTAGCCTTGATATGTATCACTCTGGTAACTGCCTAGCAACCAGATGCGGTTACCCTAGCAACCAAGTAACAAATCACATATCTTTGAACCAGAAAATCGTAGAGACTTAGGGGTTGACATATTTCACACAGGATTGCAAGGAGCCTTATGAGTATCACTTTGGTAACTGCCTAGCAACCAGATGGGGTTACCCTAGCAACCAAGTAACAAATCACATATCTCTGCACCAGAAAATCGTATAGACTTCCTGTTTGAATTATTTCACTCAGAATGGAAAGTAGCCTTGATATGTATCACTCTGGTAACTGCCTATCAACCAGATATGGTTACCCTAGCAACCAAGTAACAAATCACATATCTATGCAACAGAAAATTGTAGAGACTTCCGGGTTGACTTTATTCACTCAGAATGAATAGGAGGCTTGATAAGGATCACCCTGGAAACTGCCTAGCAACCAGATTGGGTTACCCTAGCAACCAAGTAAAAAATAATATATCTGTCTATCTATCTGTCTATCTATCTATCTATCTATCTATCTATCTATCTATCTATCTATCTATCTATCTATCTATCTATCTATCTGAGGGTCAATATCTATCTGTCTTTCTGTGGGTCATACTCTATCTATCTATCTATCTATCTATCTATCTATCTATCTATCTATCTATCTATCTATCTATCTATCTGAGGGACAATAACTATCTATCTATCTATCTCTCTGTGGGTCATACTCTATCTATCTATCTATCTATCTATCTATCTAAGGGTCAATGACTATCTATCTATCTATCTATCTATCTGAGGATCAATATCTATCTATCTATCTATCTACTTATCTATCTATCTATCTATCTATCTATCTATCTATCTATCTATCTATCTATCTATCTATCTATCTATCTATCTATCTGATGGTCAATATCTATCTATCTATCTATCTATCTATCTATCTATCTATCTATCTATCTATCTATCTATCTGTGGGTCAATATCTATCTATCTATCTATCTATCTGAGGGTCAATATCTATCTATCTATCTATCTATCTATCTATCTATCTGAGGGTCAATATCTATCTATCTATCTATCTATCTATCTATCTATCTATCTATCTATCTATCTATCTATCTATCTATCTATCTATCTAATCTATTTGATAGAATGAATGGTTTTATAATCTCTAAACTTTGAACTTTGAAAACTACTACTTATAAATACATCAAACTAAAAACCTTAAATCTTCAAACTTTTACAACTACTTCAAACTTTATGTTAGGCTTTATCAAGCCAACCTAAAGTTTGTACTCAAACTTTTTAATCTAGTTAGTGGTGCTTGCCATAGGCAAAGCATCACTATTGTTCTCTTGCATACTTATTATTTTTATTATTATAATTATTATTATTTTTCCACACAAAGTTTGGCGCGCTACTCCTCCTGCAGCTTTTGTCACAGACCCCTGAGTGAGGCATCAAATCGTGCGGCTCATTGAGGAGAGGTGTGCTATATCTTTTCTAAGCGATCGGGTGTACGATGTTCGAACAGCGGACGAAAAAGCGGCCAAAAAAATCCCATTGACTTTACATTGCGGAATGTTCAGAAATTTAAATCCCAACTGACATTTTCACACACACAGGCAAAAAAGGGCCTGTCAGCCCTGCGTCTCTCTCTCTCTCTCCCTCAGAGGATTTCTTTTATCAAGCAGCCAATAAAAATCTTCATAGCCACAACATAAAACATGTTAAAAATGTGCTAGAATCATGCTAACACATGCTGGCATCGCCTAGCGAAGTGCTAAAACATGCTAAAAACGTGCTAGCATTATGCTAATGCATGTTAGCATTGCTTAGGGGATTGCTAAAACATGTTAAAAATGTGCTAGCATCATGCTAACACATGTTAGCGTCGCCTAGCGAATTGCTAAAACATGCTAAAAACGTGCTAGTATTATGCTAATGCATGTTAGCATTGCTTAGGGGATTGATAAAACATGTTAAAAATGTGCTAGCATCATGCTAACACATGTTAGCATCGCCTAGCGAAGTGCTAAAACATGCTAAAAACGTGCTAACAACATGCTAACACATGCTAGTAGTGCCTAGCAAAGTGTTAAAACATGCTAAAAACGTGCTAGCATCATGCTAACACATGCTGGCATTGCCTAGCAAAGTGCTAAAACATGTTAAAATGTGCTAGCATTATGCTAATGCATGTTAGCATTGCTTAGGGGATTGCTAAAACATGTTGAAAACATGCTTACATCATATAAATACATGTTAGCATCGCCTAGCGAAGTGTTAAAACCTGCTAAAAACGTGCTAGTATCATGCTAACACATGCTAGCTTCACCTAGCAAACTGCTAAAATATGTTAAAACGTGCTAGCATTATGCTAATGCATGTTAGCATTGCTTAGGGGATTGCTAAAACATGTTAAAATGTGCTAGCATTATGCTAATGCATGTTAGCATTGCTTAGGGGATTGCTAAAACATGTTAAAAATGTGCTAGCATCATGCTAAGACATGTTAGCATTGCCAAACGAAGTGCTAAAACATGCTAAAAACGTGCTAGCAACATGTTAACACATACTAGTATCGCATAGCGAAGTACTAAAACATGCTAAAAATGTGCTAGCATCATGCTAACACATGCTGGCATCGCCTAGCGAAGTGCTAAAACATGTTAAAAACGTGCTAGCAACATGTTAACACATACTAGTATCGCATAGCGAAGTACTAAAACATGCTAAAAATGTGCTAGCATCATGCTAACACATGTTGGCATCGCCTAGCGAAATGCTAAAACATGCTAAAACCGTGCTAACAACATGCTAACACATGCTAGTATTGCCTAGCGAAGTGTTAAAACATGCTAAAAACGTGCTAGCATCATGCTAACACGTGCTGGCATTGCCTAGCAAAGTGCTAAAACATGTTAAAACGTGCTAGCATTATGCTAATGCATGTTAGCATTGCTTAGGGGATTGCTAAAACATGTTAAAAACGTGCTAGCATCATGCTAACACATGTTAGCATCGCCTAGCGAAGTGCTAAAACATGCTAAAAACGTGCTAGTATCATGCTAACACATGCTATCTTCACCTAGCGAAGTGCTAAAACATGTTAAAACGTGTTAGCATTATGCTAATGCATGTTAGCATTGCTTAGGGGATTATTAAAACATGTTAAAAACGTGCTAGCATCATGTTAACACATGTTAGCATTGCCAAACAAAGTGCTAAAACATGCTAAAACCGTGCTAGTATCATGCTAACACATGCTAGCTTCACCTAGCGAAGTGCTAAAACATTCTAAAAACGTGTTACCATAATGAAAAATACGTGTTAGCAACATTCTATGACCTTTATTTTTGTGCTTAGAAACAAGTTAGAAAATGCTATTTGACGAGTTTTGCCACGGCAAGCACCACTCACATTTTCTTCAGGAAATGTACATTCTAGTTATTATTATTATTCTGAGACTAAATTTCTAAATCTAACTCCTCCTAGAGCTTTTAAGCTACATGCACCAAACTCGGCACAGACCTTCAGACTAATCCCAAATAGTGTGCTATATCTTTTCTAACTGATCGGACTTACGGTTTTCCTAAAAATGACGATCAAAACTCGGAAAAACTCCCATTGACTTAACATTGCGGAATGTTCAGAAATTTAAATCCCAACTGACATTTTCACACACACACAGACAAAAAAGGGCCTGTCAGCCCTGCGTCTCTCCCTCTCTCTCTCCCTCAGAGGATTTCTTTTATCAAGCAGCCAATAAGTAATGACCTAAAATCTTCATAGCCACAGTATAGTAGCTTCCAGGTTGACTTGATTCACTCAGTATGGAAAGGAGGCTTGATAAGTATCACCCTGGTAACTGCATAGCAACCAGACAGGATTACCCTAGCAACCAAATAACAAATCACATATTTCTGCACCAGAAAATCATACAGACTTCCTGTTTCACTTATTTCACTCAGGATGGAAAGTAGCCTTGATATGTATCACTCTGGTAGCTGCCTAGCAACCAGATGGGGTTACCCTAGCAACCAAGTAACAAATCAAATATCTTTGAACAAGAACATGGTAGAGACTTAGGGGTTGACATATTTCACACAGGATTGCAAGGGGCCTTATGAGTATCACTTTGGTAACTGCCTAGCAACCAGATGTGGTTACCCTAGCAACCAAGTAACAAATCACATATCTTTGCACCAGAAAATCGTAGAGACTTCCTGTTTCACTTATTTCACTCAGGATGGAAAGGAGGCTTGATATGTATCACTCTGGTAACTGCCTAGCAACCAGATGTGGTTACCCTAGCAACCAAGTAACAAATCACATATCTTTGAACCAGAACATCGTAGAGACTTAGGGGTTGACATATTTCACACAGGATTGCAAGGAGCCTTATGAGTATCACCTTGGTAACTGCCTAGCAACCAGATGGGGTTACCCTAGCAACCAACTAACAAATCACATATCTCTGCACCAGAAAATCGTAGAGACTTCCTGTTTCACTTATTTCACTCAGGATGGAAAGTAGCCTTGATATGCATCACTCTGGTAACTGCCTAGCAACCAGATTGGGTTACCCTAGCAACCAAGTAACAAATCATATATTTCTGCTCCAGAAAATCGTAGAGACATCTGGGTTGACTTAATTCACTCAGGATGGAAAGGAGGCTTGATAATTATCACCCTGGTAACTGCATAGCAACCAGACAGGGTTACCCTAGCAACCAAATAACAAATCACATATCTCAGCACCAGAAAATCATACAGACTTGCGGGTTGACTTTATTCACTTAGGATGGAAAGGAGGCTTGACAAGTTATCATCCTGGTAACTGCATAGCAACCAGACAGGGTTACCCTAGCAACCAAGTAATAAATCACATATCTTTGAACCAGAACTTCGTAGAGACTTAGGGGTTGACATATTTCACACCGGATTGCAAGGAGCCTTATGAGTATCACTTTGGTAACTGCCTAGCAACCAGATGGGGTTACCCTAGCAACCAAGTAACAAATCACATATCTCTGCACAAGAAAATCATAGAGACTTCCTGTTTGACTTATTTCACTCAGAATGGAAAGTAGCCTTGATATGCATCACTCTGGTAACTGCCTAGCAACCAGATTGGGTTACCCTAGCAACCAAGTAACAAATCATATATTTCTGCTCCAGAAAATCGTAGAGACATCTGGGTTGACTTAATTCACTCAGGATGGAAAGGAGGCTTGATAAGTATCACCCTGGTAACTGCATAGCAACCAGACAAGGTTACCCTAGCAACCAAATAACAAATCACATATCTCTGCACCAGAAAATCATACAGACTTGCGGTTTGACTTTATTCACTCAAGATGGAAAGGAGGCTTGATAAGTATCACCCTGGTAACTGCATAGCAACCAGACAGGGTTACCCTAGCAACCAAGTAACAATTCACATATCTTTGAACCAGAACATCGTAGAGACTTAGGGGTTGACATATTTCACTCAGGATTGCAAGGAGCCTTATGAGTAACACTTTGGTAACTGCCTAGCAACCAGATGGGGATAGCCTAGCAACCAAGTAACAAATCACATATCTATTTAACAGAAAATCGTAGAGACTTCCAGCTTGACTTATTTCACTCATGATGGAAAGTAGCCTTGATATGTATTACTCTGGTAACTGCCTAGCAACCAGATGGGGTTACCCTAGCAACCAAGTAACAAATTACATATCTCTGCACCAGAACAACATAAAGAGTTCTGGTTTTGTTCATGGGACTCAGGGTTGCAAGGATCTATCTATCTATCTGTCTGTCTGTCTATTTATCAATCTATCTATATCTATCTTTCGAACTATCTATCTATCTGAGGGTTAATATCTATCTATCTATCTATCTATCTATCTATCTATGGGTCAATATCTATCTATCTATCTATCTGAGGGTCTCTATCTATCTATCTATCTGAGGGTCAATATCTATCTATCTATCTGAGTGTCAATATCTATCTATCTATCTATCTATCTATCTGAGGGTCAATATCTATCTATCTATCTATCTATCTATCTATCTGAGGGTCAATATCTATCTACAGGTGAAACTCGAAAAATTAGAATATCGTGCAAAAGTTCATTAATTTCAGTAATTCAACTTAAAAGGTGAAACTAATATATTATATAGACTCATTACAAGCAAAGTAAGATATTTCAAGCCTTTATTTGATATAATTTTTATGATTATGGCTTACAGCTTATGAAAACCCCAAATTCAGAATCTCAGAAAATTAGAATATTACATGAAATCAATAAAAAAAAAGGATTTTAAATACAGAAATGTCGGCCCTCTGAAAAGTATAATCATGCATATGTACTCAGTACTTGGTTTGGGCCCCTTTTGCATTAATTACTGCCTCAATGCGGCGTGGCATGGATGCTATCAGCCTGTGGCACTGCTGAGGTGTTATGGAAGACCAAGATGCTTCAATAGCGGCCTTCAGCTCTTCTGCATTGTTTGGTCTCATGTCTCTCATCTTTCTCTTGGCAATGCCCCATAGATTCTCTATGGGGTTCAGGTCAGGTGAGTTTGCTGGCCAATCAAGCACAATAATACCATGGTCATTGAACCAGGTTTTGGTACTTTTGGCAGTGTGGGCAGGTGCCAAGTCCTGCTGGAAAATGAAGTCAGCATCTCCATAAAGCTTGTCTGCTGAAGGAAGCATGAAGTGCTCTAAAATGTCCCGGTAGACGGCTGCGTTGACTCTGGACTTAATAAAGCACAGTGGACCAACACCAGCCGATGACATGGCTCCCCAAACCAACACAGACTGTGGAAACTTCACACTGGACTTCAAGCATCTTGGATTGTGTGCCTCTCCATTCTTCCTCCAGATTTTGGGACCTTGGTTTCCAAATGAGATGCAAAATTTGCTCTGAAATTTGGAATTTGAGAGCGCTTGAGACGCTTCTGACGTTGTTTGTTGTTCAGGAGCGGCTTGACAAGAGGAATACGACATTTGAAGCCCATGTCCAGGACCCGTCTGTGTGTGGTGGCTCTTGATACAGTAACTCCAGCCTCAGTCCACTCCTTGTGAAACTCCCCCACACATTTGAATGGCCTTTTCCTGACAATCCTCTCCAGGCTACGGTCATCCCTGCTGCTGGTGCACCTTTTTCTTCCACACGTTTCCCTTCCACTTAACTTTCTATTAATGTGCTTTGATACAGCACTTTGAGAACATCCAACTTCTTTTGCAATTACCTTTTGAGGCTTTCCCTCCTAGTGGAGGGTGTCAATGATGGTTTTCTGCACAACTGTCAGGTCAGCAGTCTTCCCCATGATTGTGAATTCAACTGAACCAGACTGAGAGAACATTTAAAGGCTCAGGAACCCTTTGCAAGTGTTTTGGATTAATTAGCTGTTTAGAGTGTGACACTTTGAGCCTACAATACTGAACCTTTTCACAATATTCTAATTTTCTGAGATTCTGAATTTGGGGTTTTCATAAGCTGTAAGCCATAATCATAAAAATTATATCAAATAAAGGCTTGAAATATCTTACTTTGCTTGTAATGAGTCTATATAATATATTAGTTTCACCTTTTAAGTTGAATTACTAAAATTAATGAACTTTTGCACGATATTCTAATTTTTCGAGTTTCACCTGTATCTATCTGAGGGTCAATATCTATCCATCTATCTATCTATCTATCTATCTGAGGGTCAATATCTATCTATCTATCTGAGGATCTCTATCTATCTATCTATCTATCTGAGGGTCAATATCTATCTATCTATCTATCTATCTATCTATCTATCTGAGGGTCAATATCTATCTATCTATCTATCTATCTAAGGATCAATATCTATCTATCTATCTATCTATCTATCTATCTATCTATCTATCTATCTATCTGAGGGTCAATAACTATCTATCTATATATCTATCTATCTATCTATCTATCTATCTATCTGATGGTCAATATCTATCTATCTATCTATCTATCTATCTATCTGAGGGTCAATATCTATCTATCTATCTATCTAATCTATTTGATAGACTGAATAGTTTTATAATCTCTAAACTTTGAACTTTGAAAACTACTAATAATTACATCAAACTAAAAACCTTAAATCTTCAAACTTTTAAAGCTACTTCAAACTTTATGCTAGGCTTTCTCAAGCCAACCTAAAGTTTGTACTCAAACTTTTTAATCTAGTTAGTGGTGCTTGCCATAGGCAAAGCATCACTATTGTTCTCTTGCATACTTATTATTATTAGTGGTGCTTGCCATAGGCAAAGCATCACTATTGTTCTCTTGCATACTTATTATTATTAGGTTGGCTTGAGAAAGCCAACTTACTGAAATCCTATTTAAACTTATTATTATTATTATTATTCTTCTGAGACTAAATTTCTAAATCTAACTCCTCCTAGAGCTTTTAAGCTACATGCACCAAACTCGGCACAGACCTTCAGACTAATCCCGAATAGTGTGCTATATCTTTTCTAACTGATCGGACTTACGGTTTTCCTAAAAATGACGATCAAAACTCGGAAAAACTCCCATTGACTTAACATTGCGGAATGTTCAGAAATTTAAATCCCAACTGACGTTTTCACACACACAGACAAAAAAGGGCCTGTCAGCCCTGCATCTCTCCCTCTCTCTCTCCCTCAGAGGATTTCTTTTATTAAGCAGCCAATAAGTAATGACCTAAAATCTTCATAGCCACAGTATAGTAGCTTCCAGGTTGACTTGATTCACTCAGTATGGAAAGGAGGCTTGATAAGTATCACCCTGGTAACTGCATAGCAACCAGACAGGGTTACCCTAGCAACCAAATAACAAATCACATATCTCTGCACCAGAAAATCATACAGCCTTCCTGTTTCACTTATTTCACTCAGGATGGAAAGTAGCCTTGATATGTATCACTCTGGTAACTGCCTAGTAACCAGATGTGGTTACCCTAGCAACCAAGTAACAAATCACATATCTTTGAACCAGAACATGGTAGAGACTTAGGGGTTGACATATTTCACACAGGATTGCAAGGGGCCTTATGAGTATCACTTTGGTAACTGCCTAGCAACCAGATGTGGTTACCCTAACAACCAAGTAACAAATCACATATCTTTGCACCAGAAAATCGTAGAGACTTCCTGTTTCACTTATTTCACTCAGGATGGAAAGGAGGCTTGATATGTATCACTTTGGTAACTGCCTAGCAACCAGATGTGGTTACCCTAGCAACCAAGTAACAAATCACATATCTTTGAACCAGAACATAGTAGAGACTTAGGGGTTGACATATTTCACACAGGATTGCAAGGAGCCTTATGAGTATCACCTTGGAAACTGCCTAGCAACCAGATGGGGTTACCCTAGCAACCAACTAACAAATCACATATCTCTGCACCAGAAAATCATACAGCCTTCCTGTTTCACTTATTTCACTCAGGATGGAAAGTAGCCTTGATATGTATCACTCTGGTAACTGCATAGCAACCAGACAGAGTTACCCTAGCAACCAAGTAACAAATCACATATCTTTGAACCAGAACATTGTAGAGACTTAGGGGTTGACATATTTCACACAGGATTGCAAGGAGCCTTATGAGTATCACTTTGGTAACTGCCTAGCAACCAGATGTGTTTACCCTAGCAACCAAGTAACAAATCACATATCTCTGCACCAGAAAATCGTAGAGACTTCCTGTTTCACTTATTTCACTCAGGATGGAAAGTAGCCTTGATATGTATAACTCTGGTAACTGCCTAGCAACCAGATGCGGTTACCATAGCAAACAAGTAACAAATCACATATCTCTGCAACAGAAAATCGTAGAGACTTCCGGGTTGACATAATTCACTCAGGATGGAAAGGAGGCTTGATAAGTATCACCCTGGTAACTGCATAGCAACCAGATGGGGTTACCCTAGCAACCAAGTAAAAAATAATATATCTGTCTATCTATCTATCTATCTATCTATCTATGGGTCAATATCTATCTGTCTTTCTGTGGGTCATACTCTATCTATCTATCTATCTATCTATCTATCTGAGGGACAATAACTATCTATCTATCTATCTCTCTGTGGGTCATACTCTATCTATCTATCTATCTATCTATCTATCTATCTAAGGGTCAATGACTATCTATCTATCTATCTGAGGATCAATATCTATCTATCTATCTATCTATCTATCTATCTATCTATCTATTTATCTATCTATCTATCTATCTGATGGTCAATATCTATCTATCTATCTATCTATCTATCTATCTATCTATCTATCTATCTGTGGGTCAATATCTATCTATCTATCTATCTATCTGAGGGTCAATATCCATCTATCTATCTATCTATCTATCTATCTATCTATCTGAGGGTCAATATCTATCTATCTATCTATCTATCTATCTATCTATCTATCTATCTATCTATCTATCTATCTATCTATCTAATCTATTTGATAGACTGAATGGTTTTATAATCTCTAAACTTTGAACTTTGAAAACTACTACTTATAAATACATCAAACTAAAAACCTTAAATCTTCAAACTTTTACAACTACTTCAAACTTTATGTTAGGCTTTCTCAAGCCAACCTAAAGTTTGTACTCAAACTTTTTAATCTAGTATTATTATTAGGTTGGCTTAACAGACTAAAAAACAGACTAAAATTATCAAGACTAACTCCTCCTAGAGCTTTTAAGCTACATGCACCAAACTCGGCACAGACCTTCAGACTAATCCCGAATAGTGTGCTATATCTTTTCTAACTGATTGGACTTACAGTTTTCTCACATCAGATGATTGAAAACTGGAAAAATCCCATTCACTTACATTGACGGAATGTTCAGATGAGCAAATAACACCAACTGTCAAAATTCAAATATGAGCCACCAACAGAAGGCATAAACATGCTTTAGGCTGCTTTTCTATCAAATCTCTATTTCTATCTGTCTCTTAAAGTGATGAGGGCCACTCTGATCAATCTTTATTTCTAACAAATTCTTTCAAACTTTATTTAAATCACTGTTTTTACAATATTGCTATGTCAATACAATGTTTATATCTCTCTCTCTCTATCTATTTCTTTCTATTCATCCTTTTTCCTCATATCTGTCTGTCTATCTGTCTGTCTGTCTGTCTGTCACTCTGTCCATCATTTAGTGCAACCTAGCAACCAAAACCCATTGACTGCCATTCAAAATTGCTTAGATGGATATCACCTGATACAAATGTCCTACAGACATGGAAGTTGGCTTGTTTGAATTGGGTGAGCAGTCAGTCTATAAGTATCACCATGGAAACTACTAAGCCACGCCCTAGCAACTATTTAGATCACCCTAGCAACCAAATCCCTTTGACTTCCATTCAAAATCACTAAGATGGGTATCTCAGGATCAGAATGTCATGGAGACTTCCGGGTTGACTTATTTCACTCAGGATGGCAAGGAGTCATTTGAGTATCACCTTAGTACCTGCCTAGCAACCAGATGGGGTTACCCTAGCAACCAAGTAACAAATACCATATCTTTGCACCAGAACATTGTAGAGACTTCCGGGTTGAATTATTTCACTCAGGATGGCAAGGTGTCTTTTGAGTATCACCTTAGTACCTGCCTAGCAACCAGATGGGGTTACCCTAGCAACCAAGTAATAAATCAAATATCTATACACCAGAAAATAGTACAGATTTCGGGTTAATTTATTTCACTCAGGATGGCAAGGAGTCATTTGAGTATCACCTTGCTATCTGCCTAGCAACCAAGTAACAAATCATATATTTCTGCTCCAGAAAATAGTAGAGGCTTCTGGGTTGAATTAATTCACTCAGGATGGAAAGGAGGCTTGAAAAGTATTACCATGGTAACTGCCTAGCAACCAGATGGGGTTACCCTAGCAACAAAGTAACAAATAGCATATCTCTTCACCAGAAAATCGTAGAGACTTCCAGGTTGACTTCTTTCACTCAGGAAGGCAAGGAGTCTTTTGAGTATCACCTTGGTAACTGCCTAGCAACCAGATGGGGTTATCCTAGCAACCAAGTAACAAATCATATATTTCTGCTCCAGAAAATAGTAGAGACTTCTGGGTTGACTTAATTCACTCAGGATGGAAAGGAGGCTTGAAAAGTATTACCCTGGTAACTGCCTAGCAACCAGATGGGGTTACCGTAGCAACCAAGTAACAAATAACATATCTCTGCACCTGAACATCGTAGAGACTTCTGGGATGACTTATTTCACTCAGGACATCAAACTAAAAACCTTCAATCTTCAAACTTTTACAACTACTTCAAACTTTCATGCTAGGCTTTCTCAAGCCAACCTAAAGTTTGTTCTCAAACTTTTTAATCTAGTTATAATTATTATTATTCCACACATAGTTTGGCGCGCTACTCCTCCCGCAGCTTTTGTCACAGACCCCTGAGTGAGGCATCAAATCGTGCGGCTCATTGAGGAGAGGTGTGCTATATCTTTTCTAAGCGATCGGGGGTACGTTGTTTGCCCCAGGGGCAAAAAAGCATTGTTGGCTTGCCCCTTGGTAACTGCCTAGCAACCAGATGGGGTTACCCTAGCAACCAAGTAACAAATCACATACCTCTGTACTATAAAATCGTAGAGACTTCCGGGTTGACTTATTTTACTCAGGATGGCAAGTAGCGTTGGTGGCTGTCACCTTAGTAACTGCATATCAACCAGATGGGTTTCCCTAGCAACCATGGAACACCTATATCTCTGCACCAGAACATCCTACTGTCATGGGGTGGCCTCTTTCAACTTTGGGCAGTAGGTGGGACATTGTGGTAAGAAATTTTGCCACGGCAAGCACCACTCACATTTTCTTCAGGAAATGTACATTCTAGTTATAATTATTATTATTCCACACATAGTTTGGCGCGCTACTCCTCCCGCAGCTTTTGTCACAGACCCCTGAGTGAGGCATCAAATCGTGCGGCTCATTGAGGAGAGGTGTGCTATATCTTTTCTAAGCGATCGGGGGTACGTTGTTTGCCCCAGGGGCAAAAAATTGGGCAAAAATCCCATTGACTTAACATTGAGCCGAACTTTGACGAGTTATAGCTCAGAGCGAGGATTTCACAGAGACGTGTGATTTACCACATTTGAAGAGGCTGACAGGCTCTCTGAGAACATACCTCACAATGGGGTAAAAGTTTTACCCCTGGGGGGCAGGAGCTGCCCAAAATTGCCCCAATGTAAGTCAATGGAATTTTTTGAAAATTTTTTTGCTCGCAGACCCACAAATGAGGCGTCAAATCGTGCGGATTATTTGGGAATGGTGTGCTATGACTTCTATAAGTGATCGGGGGTACGGTATTTGCCCCAGGGGCAAAAAATTGTGCAAAAAATCCCATTGACTTAACATTGCGCCAAACTTTGACAAGTCATAGCTCAGAGCAAGGATTTCACAGACACGTGTGATTTACCACATTTGAAGAGGCTGACAGGCTCTGTGAGAACATACCTCACAATGGGGTAAAAGTTGCACCCCTTGGGGGCAGGAGCTGCCCAAATTTGCCCCAATGTTAAGTCTATGGTAGATTTTGTATTGAACATAACTCTGGATCACAGTGTCTTAGAGACAAGGGGGAGGGCTCATTTTACTCAGACGACCAATCAGTCTCTCAGGATCATTATGAAGCAATCAAGCCACGCCCTAGCAACCATTTACAGTACCTTAGCAACAAGTCCCATAGACTTCCATTGAAAGAGATCAAAGGGATTTCTCTGGACTGAATTATCATAGAAACACAAGGGTGGTCTCGTTTGACTTGGGCCAGTAAAACAGCCAATCATGAATCCCCTCAACACTTCCTAGCCCCTCCCTAGCAACCATTTTCGAGCACCTTAGCAACCAAAATCCAAAGAGAGATATCTTCCATTCTGAATGTCACAGAGGCATGGGAGTTGGTTTATATCATTCATACTGACAAGCAGCCTTTGGAGATTCATCATTGGAAGCTGCCAAGCCACTCCCTAGCAACAATTTAGGGCACCCTAGCAACCACATTTATTGATTTCAATTACAGTAAGATATCTTCAGATCAGAATGTCCTAGAGACATGATAGTTGCTTTGTTTTAATTGGGTGAGTAATCAGTCTTCAGCTTTCATCATGTGAACTACTTAGCCATGCCCTAGCAACCATTTAAAGCACCCTAGCAACAAAGAACCATTGACATCCATTCAAAATCACTAAGATGTGTATCTTAGGATCAGAATGACGTAGAGACTTCCGGGTTGACTTATTTCACTCAGGATGGCAAGGAGCATTGTTCCCTGTCACCTTGATAACTGCCTAGCAACCAGATGGGGTTACCCTAGCAACCAAGAAACAAATCAAATATCTTTGAACCAGAACATCGTAGAGACATAGGGGTTGAAATATTTCTCACAGGATTGCAAGGGGCCTTATGAGTATCACGTAGGTAACTGCCTAGCAACCAGATGGGGTTACCCTAGCAACCAAGAAAGAAATCGCATATCTCTGCACAAGAAAATCACACAGACTTCCGGGTTGACTTATTTTACTCAGGATGGCAAGGAGCATTGTTGACTGTCACCTTGGTAACTGCCTAGCAACCAGATGGGGTTACCCTAGCAACCAATAAACAAATCACATATCTCTGCAAAAGAAAATCACAGAGACTTCCGGGTTGACTTATTTTACTCAGGATGGCAAGGAGCATTGTTGGCTGTCACCTTGGTAACTGCCTAGCAACCAGATGGGGTTACCCTAGCAACCAAGTAACAAATCATATATCTCTGAACCAGAAAATTGTAGTGATTCCGTGTTGACTTATTTCATTTAGGATGGCAAGGAGCATTGTTGGCTTGCCCCTTGGTAACTGCCTAGCAACCAGATGGGGTTACCCTAGCAACCAAGTAACAAATCACATACCTCTGTACTATAAAATCGTAGAGACTTCCGGGTTGACTTATTTTACTCAGGATGGCAAGTAGCGTTGGTGGCTGTCACCTTAGTAACTGCATATCAACCAGATGGGTTTCCCTAGTAACCATGGAACAACACCTATATCTCTGCACCAGAACATCCTACTGTCATGGGGGTGGCCTCTTTCAACTTTGGGCAGTAGGTGGGACATTGTGGTAAGAAATTTTGCCACGGCAAGCACCACTCACATTTTCTTCAGGAAATGTACATTCTAGTTAGGGCCCAAGCCTTGAAAAGGCGAAGGCCCTATTGTTTTCCTCCTGATTAGGGCCCAAGCCTTGAAAAGGCGAAGGCCCTATTGTTTTCCTTAGGATTATTATTATTATTAGGGCCCAAGCCTTGAAAAGGCGAAGGCCCTATTGTTTTCCTTAGGATTATTATTATTATTATTATTATTATTATTATTAGGGCCCAAGCCTTGAAAAGGCGAAGGCCCTATTGTTTTCCTTAGGATTATTATTATTAGGGCCCAAGCCTTGAAAAGGCGAAGGCCCTATTGTTTTCCTTAGGATTATTATTATTATTATTAGGGCCCAAGCCTTGAAAAGGCGAAGGCCCTATTGTTTTCCTTAGGATTATTATTATTATTATTATTATTAGGGCCCAAGCCTGAAAAGGCGAAGGCCCTATTGTTTTCCTTAGGATTATTATTATTATTATTATTATTATTAGGGCCCAAGCCTGAAAAGGCGAAGGCCCTATTGTTTTCCTTAGGATTATTATTATTATTATTATTATTATTATTATTATTATTGTTATTATTATTATTATTTTATCGACTATTCGGGCACTTTTGGGGGCCTTAACATGCTCTAAAACACTTGAAACTTTGCACACGGGTCAGAACCTGCGGCCATCAGGGCTGGGCTGAAGATGGTACCCGGGCGTGGCAGGGGGTTTCAGCAGCGCCCCCTGGAACGGGGTCCGAAACCATGGTCCATAAATCAAACACACTTGCATGTAATAATATGAAAGTCGGTACACATATAGATCTCATCGTTTCATATATACTTCATGCTCTTACTTTTTACCTCAGCCCAACAGGAAGTCGGCTATTTAGGGTTGTTTGGAAAACGTATACAATGGAATTTGAAATACTCCTCCTAGAGAAATCATTTAATCGCCACGAATCTCAGTCAGCATGAAGTCAAGACATTGAGGATGAAAAATTGCCAGCGGATTTTTGATATCTCGAACGGTTTGGCCGTGGCGAGGAAACAAATTTATGGCGAGAAAAGTGAGACAGGAAGTGTGTTATAACTTCTGCATAAATTAACAGATCTTGATGAAACTTCAGCAGTGTGTTCGTTGTAAGAGGCCGATCACATGGATGTGACTATTGTGAGTCAAAGTTATAGCGCCACCAACTGGCAGCAGGAAGTGTGTCACTTTCAAAATGCTTTGAAATCACCCTCTTGTTTTTACCCGATTTGCTTCAAACTTTACGTGTATAATGTAAACACACGGCAGATTTAGACCTGTGAAAGGATTATTGATATCTTAGATACTGTTGCCGTGGCAACACTTCAAACTTTACTTTTCTTTATTGATGCTTTTGAGACTCTTAACATACTTGAAATTGCATGAAACTCGACAGAGACGTCACATTTATTAGCCAGTAGACATGTGCAAAGTTTCAGAAATAGGTGTGGTGAGGGGCTCAGTAGCGCCACCTTTTGATAAAAAAGTGGGGGGTTAGTTTCATCTACAGGTACAAAAATTGGTATTGATATAGTTCTCCTCAAGCCGGACAACTTTCTAATTTACAGTCATTAGCTCCGACCAACAGAAAGTCAGATATTTTGGTTTGAATGTGGAGAAAATGTCAGAATTTTGCAAGTCACTCTCTAAGACTTTGTGTGTGAGGAGTAGGAAGGGAGGGGGGCTTGTGAAGTAATACATAGGGCTATACTGCCCTCTTGTGTTCAACATAGTATGGGTTACATTAACTTTTGCACGATATTCTAATTTTTCGAGTTTCACCTGTATGCAGAGTTGACAGAAAAATGTTACACACGCCGTAGCAGGTGAATACAACAAAGAACTAAAGCCTAAAAAACTAAAGTTTAATCCACTGTCTGTTCATTCTCTGAGTGGCAATTACAAGAAATGTCCAATAGATGGCATCCAAGCCTCATTGTTCAATGATTTACAACAGGTCTGAGTCCAGAATGGGCAGGGACTGAGTTCAACAGTTGCTTGAGCTCTTTTGCAGTCGAATCCCAGAAAAAAGGCAAACAATGTGTCCCCACTCAATATATACATCAACTGAGTGGAGGATACAATTTTTAACAACCTTTAACCATTTACAGCCAGAGCGTTCAAATTTGGGAACAATTATTCCCATGGTTCCTGTCTCAGTGTCATCGTCGTCCGATCACCGATTTTATTTCTGAAGTCTGCCCAGATACTCATGACAATACAAGCTAAAGGCACATGTGATTGGTTAAGGGGTTACTGGGCAAGAATAATAACTGTATCGTCATCACCGTCTTCCTTCATTTCAATGGAAAGGTGATATCACGAGAGATTTACTCCAGTGTTGGATTTACTGCTTCAAATTAAATACTGAGGCGATTTTTGCAAGGTAAGAACGTGTGTTGTCTATATTTTCTATAGAAAGTCAAAACGTTTTAGTTACGAAGCATTTATTTGTAGGAGTATTGCTAGTTATTTCTGGAAAAAAATGACAAAACAACTCAAATAAATGTTTGTGAGCAGTTTTGTGTGAAACCGCGAGATGCGTCGCGTCTAACGCACGAGCCCCGATGAGAGATCGCATTCGCTTCTTCTTGCGTTTGAACGGACAATTTCATACTACAAAATGTCAAATTACATGATATATTGTCTGTTTTGTCCCAAGTGAACATAAACAGTTGATGAAGAAATCGCGAATCGAAATCTAGTATCAACACTTCCGAGAATGATTATCAGCGTTGTGTCTGACAGCGCGAGGCATCTCATTTTTACTCGCATCTTCATGGAGGTTTGTCGGTTGTATGTAGTTTCACAATCTCAATCAAGTAATCTCTGAAATGAATACAGATGTAACAGCACGAAAATAATGAGACTTCACAGTTCTCAAAAGATTAAACTCACTAAAACAAGCCGCACAGACTGTGCCTTGAATGAAATGCGTTTAAAATCCTCTTAAAGAGACAGTAACAATTTTCCAAGTAAATAAAAAGTAGGCCTACAAATGGTTTTCACCCCAAAAATAAATTTCTCTCATCGTATACTCACCCTCATTGCATCCCAGATGTGTATTGTTTTCTTTCTTCTAGTGAACACAAATTAAGCTTTTTAGAAGATTATCTCAACCCTGTTGGACCTTTCAATGACTTGAATGGTGATCAGAACTCAGAAGCTGCAAAAATCAAATAAATGCAGCATAAAAGTAATCCATACCACTTCAGTGGTTAAATCCATGCCTTCAGAAGTGATATTATAGGTGTGGGTTAGAAATAGACCTATATATATATACTTCAAGATGACATCACTCTGAAGTACTGCGTAAAGAATATCCCACATTCGCCCTTAGGGGGCGCTACAGGCCATGCCCAAAATTCCCATTTTCTGGTCAAAAATGTTCTAATGTTGTATATTGATACTACAGGCCAACAGGAATTCACAAACCAAGAGTGGCCCACATTCGCCCTTATGGGGCGCTACAGGCCACGCCCTAAATTCCCATTTGCTGGTCAAAAATGTTCTAATTTGGTACATTGATACTACAGGCCAACAGGAACCCACAAACAAAGAATTGCCCATATTCGCCATTAGGGGGCGCTACAGGCTATGCCCAAAATTCCCATTTTATGGTCAAAAATTTTCTAATTTGGTATATTGACACTACAGGCCAACAGAAATCCACAAACCAAGAATGTCTCACATTTGCCCTTAGGGGGTGCTAAAGGACATTCCCAAATTGCACATTTTTTTGTCAAATACTTTCTAATTTGGTACATTAATACTACAGGCCAACAGGAACCTACAAACCAAGAATGGCTCACATTCGCCCTTAGGGGGCGGTACAGGCCATGCCCAAATGTCAATTTTTCAAAGTGATTGTATTTCCACCCCATTTATTTAGTTTTTCTGAAACCTGGTGAACATACCTCATTTCTCATTGTAAACAAAAAACCCTACAGGATCCATAAGGTCCGGCATGATGGATTTTCCTGTACACTGAAAATGTTTAGTTTAGGATTCAGACAGAAAGACATGTTTTTTGGATTTTTTCATTGGGAGGGTTTAACCCCAACCCTCTATTGATCAATTTTAAATGATTTGCCATTTTGAGGAGGAATCGCATTGCTGCTTGCAGCTATATTTTTGAGTTGTTGCTGTGTCCATCATCCTTTGTTTTCCGAAAGCCACCAAGTGGAAATGAGCCCGGTAACTAAAGGCACCAGGGTTGCGGTGCCACCGGCTTGGGCCCGTCATCGCTGCTTGCAGCTTTAATTATTATTATTATTATTATTATTATTTTATCGACTATTCGGGCACTTTTGGGGGCCTTAACGTGCTCTAAAACTCTTGAAACTTTGCACACGGGTCAGAACCCGCGGCCATCAGGGCTGGGCTGAAGATGGTACCCGGGCGTGGCAGGGGGGCTTAACAGCGCCCCCTGGAACGGGGTCTGAAACCTTGGCCCATAAATCAAACACACTTGCATGTAATAATATGAAAGTCGGTACACATATAGATCTCATCGTTTCATATATACTTCATGCTCTTACTTTTTACCTCAGCCCAACAGGAAGTCGGCTATTTAGGGTTGTTTGGAAAACGTATACAATGGAATTTGAAATACTCCTCCTAGAGAAATCATTTAATCGCCACGAATCTCAGTCAGCATGAAGTCAAGACATTGAGGATGAAAAATTGCCAGCGGATTTTTGATATCTCGAACGGTTTGGCCGTGGCGAGGAAACAAATTTATGGCGAGAAAAGTGAGACAGGAAGTGTGTTATAACTTCTGCATAAATTAACAGATCTTGATGAAACTTCAGCAGTGTGTTCGTTGTAAGAGGCCGATCACATGGATGTGACTATTGTGAGTCAAAGTTATAGCGCCACCAACTGGCAGCAGGAAGTGTGTCACTTTCAAAATGCTTTGAAATCACCCTCTTGTTTTTACCCGATTTGCTTCAAACTTTACGTGTATAATGTAAACACACGGCAGATTTAGACCTGTGAAAGGATTATTGATATCTTAGATACTGTTGCCGTGGCAACGCTTCAAACTTTACTTTTCTTTATTGATGCTTTTGAGACTCTTAACATACTTGAAATTGCATGAAACTCGACAGAGACGTCACATTTATTAGCCAGTAGACATGTGCAAAGTTTCAGAAATGGGTGTGGTGAGGGGCTCAGTAGCGCCACCTTTTGACAAAAAAGTGGGGGGTTAGTTTCATCTGCAGGTACAAAAATTGGTATTGATATAGTTCTCCTCAAGCCTGACAACTTTCTAATTTACAGTCATTAGCTCCAACACACAGAATGTCAGATATTTTGGTTTGAATGTGGAGAAAATGTCAGAATTTGCAAGTCACTCTCTTGAGACTCTGTGTGAGGAGTAGGAAGGGAGGGGGTCTTGTGAAGTAATACATAGGGCTATACTGCCCTCTTGTGTTCAACATAGTATGGGTTACATTAACTTTTGCACGATATTCTAATTTTTCGAGTTTCACCTGTATGCAGAGTTGACAGAAAAATGTTACACACGCCGTAGCAGGTGAATACAACAAAGAATTAAAGCCTAAAAAACTAAAGTTTAATCCACTGTCTGTTCATTCTCTGAGTGGCAATTACAAGAAATGTCCAATAGATGGCATCCAAGCCTCATTGTTCAATGATTTACAACAGGTCTGAGTCCAGAATGTGCAGGGACTGAGTTCAACAGTTGCTTGAGCTCTTTTGCAGTCGAATCCCAGAAAAAAAGCAAACAATGTGTCCCCACTCAATATATACATCAACTGAGTGGCGGATGCAATTTTTAACAACCTTTAACCATTTACAGCCAGAGCGTTCAAATTTGGGAACAATTATTCCCATGGTTCCTGTCTCAGTTTCATCGTCGTCCAATCACCGATTTCATTTCTGAAATCTGCCCAGATACTCATGACAATACAAGCTAAAGACACATGTGATTGGTTAAGGGGATTTTATTTCTGAAATCTGCCCAGATACTCATGACAATACAAGCTAATGGCACATGTGATTGGTTAAGGGTTCCTGGGCAAGAATAATAACTGTTTCGTCATCACCGTCTTCCTTCATTTCAATGGGAAGGTGATATCACGAGAGATTTACTCCAGTGTTGGATTTACTGCTTCAAATTAAATACTGAGGCGATTTTTGCAAGGTAAGAACATGTGTTGTCTATATTTTCTATTGAAAGTCAAAACGTTTTAGTTACGAAGCATTTATTTGCAGGAGTATTGCTAGTTATTTCTGGAAAAAAAATGACGTGACTCTATTTGTTCATCGGACAGGCAGCTAGCCTCTATTTTTAATACATTTCGGTGAAACTTGCTAATTAAACATTAGCTAGCACTTTTGTTTGCCAATGTTGTCGCTTGTGAAAAATCCACCTGAATTAATGTGAGACCGAGAGCAGACGCTGTTCAGATGTTTTTTAAGCAGTTTTTTTTAACCCATCTGAATGCCCGGATGCATGTTTTATTTCCAACTCTGTTCGTGGTGGCGCAGGAAAATTAATACTGTAGAAACATCAGCTGACGCTTGAAAAAAATATGTAGAACAAGAGCGAAAATAACTTTGTAATTATTTTGGATGAATTGCATATTGCACCGCTCGATTTGAACGTAGATGTCGAACACTGCAAATTATTAAAACGTGAAAAGACCGATCCAAACTTGCACGCTTGCAAATTGTCCCGTTTGACAGCTTTGTCAATCACAAGCAGGAGCGAGAGACGCAAAATAACGGTATTTGCGTTTTGGATTAACGGGTTGATGAAGGTTTATACGTGTAACATCGTAAATTCAGTGAAATGCGCTTCCCTGCTCACGTCTAGCAGCGTCACTTCTAACTCACGAGCCCCGATGAGAGATCGCATTCGCTTCTTCTTGCGTTTGAACGGACAATTTCATAACAACAAAATACAAAAAATACATGATATATTGTCTGTTTTGTCTCAAGTGAACATAAACAGTTGATGAAGATATCGCGAATCTAAATCTAGTATCAACACTTACGAGAACGATTATCAGCGTTGTGCCTGACAGCGCGAGGCATCTCATTTTTACTCGCATCTTCATGGAGGTTTGTCGGTTGTATGTAGTTTCACAATCTCAATCAATTAATCTCTGAAATGAATACAGATGTAACAGCACGAAAATAATGAGACTTCACAGTTCTCAAAAGATTATATCTCAATAAAACAAGCCGCACAGACGGCTTGACGGCTTGAATGAAATGCGTTTAAAATCATCTTAAAGAGACAGTAACAATTTTCCAAGTAAATAAAAAGTAGCCTACAAATGGTTTTCACCCCAAAAATAAATTTCTCTCATCGTATACTCACCCTCATTCCATCCCAGATGTGTATTATTTTCTTTCTTCTAGTGAACACAAATTAAGCTTTTTAGAAGATTATCTCAACCCTGTTGGACCTTTCAATGACTTGAATGGTGATCAGAACTCAGAAGCTACAAAAATCACATAAATGCAGCATAAAAGTAATCCATACCACTCCTGTGGTTTAATCCATGCCTTCAGAAGTGATATTATAGGTGTGGGTTAGAAACAGACCTATATATACTTAAAGATGACATCACTCTGAAGTACTGCGTAAAGAATATCCCGCATTCGCCCTTAGGGGGCGCTACAGGCCATGCCCAAAATTCCCATTTTCTGGTCAAAAATGTTCTAATTTTGTATATTGATACTACAGGCCAACAGGAATCCACAAACCAAGAATGGCCCACATTCGCCCTTAGGGGGCGCTAAAGGCCATGCCCAAAATTCCCATTTTCTGGTCAAAAATGTTCTAATTTTGTAGATTGATACTACAGGCCAACAGGAATCCACAAACCAAGAATGGCCCACATTCGCCCTTAGGGGGCGCTACAGGCCACGCCCTAAATTCCCATTTGCTGGTCAAAAATGTTCTAATTTGGTACATTGATACTACAGGCCAACAGGAACCCACAAACAAAGAATTGCCCATATTCGCATTAGGGGGCGCTACAGGCTATGCCCAAAATTCCCATTTTATGGTCAAAAATGTTCTAATTTGGTATATTGGCACTACAGGCCAACAGAAATCCACAAACCAAGAATGTCTCACATTCGCCCTTAGGGGGCGCTAAAGGCCATTCCCAAATTGCACATTTTTTTGTCAAATACTTTCCAATTTGGTACATTAATACTACAGGCCAACAGGAACCTACAAACCAAGAATGGCTCACATTCACCCTTAGGGGGCGCTACAGGCCATGCCCAAATGTCATTTTTTCAAAGTGATTGTATTTCCAACACATTTATTTAGTTTTTCTGAAACCTGGTGAACATACCTCATTTCTCATTGTAAACAAAAAACCCTACAGGATCCATAAGGTCCGACATGATGGATTTTCCTGTACACTGAAAATGTTTAGTTTAGGATTAAGACAGAAAGACATGTTTTTTGGATTTTTTCATTGGGAGGGTTTAACCCCAACCCTCTATTGATCAATTTTAAATGATTTGCCATTTTGAGGAGGAATCGCATTGCTGCTTGCAGCTATATTTTTGAGTTGTTGCTGTGTCCATCATCCTTTGTTTTCCGAAAGCCACCAAGTGGAAATGAGCCCGGTAACTAAAGGCACCAGGGTTGCGGTGCCACCGGCTTGGGCCCGTCATCGCTGCTTGCAGCTTTAATTATTATTATTATTATTTTATCGACTATTCGGGCACTTTTGGGGGCCTTAACGTGCTCTAAAACTCTTGAAACTTTGCACATGGGTCAGAACCCGCGGCCATCAGGGCTGGGCTGAAGATGGTACCCGGGCGTGGCAGGGGGGCTTAACAGCGCCCCCTGGAACGGGGTCCGAAACCTTGGTCCATAAATCAAACACACTTGCATGTAATAATATGAAAGTCGGTACACATATAGATCTCATCGTTTCATATATACTTCATGCTCTTACTTTTTACCTCAGCCCAACAGGAAGTCGGCTATTTAGGGTTGTTTGGAAAACGTATACAATGGAATTTGAAATACTCCTCCTAGAGAAATCATTTAATCGCCACGAATCTCAGTCAGCATGAAGTCAAGACATTGAGGATGAAAAATTGCCAGCGGATTTTTGATATCTCGAACGGTTTGGCCGTGGCAAGGAAACAAATTTATGGCGAGAAAAGTGAGACAGGAAGTGTGTTATAACTTCTGCATAAATTAACAGATCTTGATGAAACTTCAGCAGTGTGTTCGTTGTAAGAGGCCGATCACATGGATGTGACTATTGTGAGTCAAAGTTATAGCGCCACCAACTGGCAGCAGGAAGTGTGTCACTTTCAAAATGCTTTGAAATCACCCTCTTGTTTTTACCCGATTTGCTTCAAACTTTACGTGTATAATGTAAACACACGGCAGATTTAGACCTGTGAAAGGATTATTGATATCTTAGATACTGTTGCCGTGGCAACGCTTCAAACTTTACTTTTCTTTATTGATGCTTTTGAGACTCTTAACATACTTGAAATTGCATGAAACTCGACAGAGACGTCACATTTATTAGCCAGTAGACATGTGCAAAGTTTCAGAAATGGGTGTGGTGAGGGGCTCAGTAGCGCCACCTTTTGACAAAAAAGTGGGGGGTTAGTTTCATCTACAGATACAAAAATTGGTATTGATATAGTTCTCCTCAAGCCGGACAACTTTCTAATTTACAGTCATTAGCTCCGACCAACAGAAAGTCAGATATTTTGGTTTGAATGTGGAGAAAATGTCAGAATTTTGCAAGTCACTCTCTGAGACTCTGTGTGTGAGGAGTAGGAAGGGAGGGGGTCTTGTGAAGTAATACATAGGGCTATACTGCCCTCTTGTGTTCAACATAGTATGGGTTACATTAACTTTTGCACGATATTCTAATTTTTCGAGTTTCACCTGTATGCAGAGTTGACAGAAAAATGTTACACACGCCGTAGCAGGTGAATACAACAAAGAACTAAAGCCTAAAAAACTAAAGTTTAATCCACTGTCTGTTCATTCTCTGAGTGGCAATTACAAGAAATGTCCAATAGAGGGCATCCAAGCCTCATTGTTCAATGATTTACAACAGGTCTGAGTCCAGAATGGGCAGGGACTGAGTTCAACAGTTGCTTGAGCTCTTTTGCAGTCGAATCCCAGAAAAAAGGCAAACAATGTGTCCCCACTCAATATATACATCAACTGAGTGGCGGATACAATTTTTAACAACCTTTAACCATTTACAGCCAGAGCGTTCTAATTTGGGAACAATTATTCCCATGGTTCCTGTCTCAGTGTCATCGTCGTCCGATCACCGATTTTATTTCTGAAATCTGCCCAGATACTCATGACAATACAAGCTAAAGGCACATGTGATTGGTTAAGGGGTTACTGGGCAAGAATAATAACTGTATCGTCATTACCGTCTTCCTTCATTTCAATGGGAAGGTGATATCACGAGAGATTTACTCCAGTGTTGGATTTACTGCTTCAAATTAAATACTGAGGCGATTTTTGCAAGGTAAGAACGTGTTGTCTATATTTTCTATAGAAAGTCAAAACGTTTTAGTTACGAAGCATTTATTTGTAGGAGTATTGCTAGTTATTTCTGGAAAAAAATGACAAAACAACTCAAATAAATGTTTGTGAGCAGTTTTGTGTGAAACCGCGAGATGCGTCGCGTCTAACGCACGAGCCCCGATGAGAGATCGCATTCGCTTCTTCTTGCGTTTGAACGGACAATTTCATACTACAAAATGTCAAAATACATGATATATTGTCTGTTTTGTCCCAAGTGAACATAAACATTTGATGAAGAAATCGCGAATCTAAATCTAGTATCAACACTTCCGAGAATGATTATCAGCGTTGTGTCTGACAGCGCGAGGCATCTCATTTTTACTCGCATCTTCATGGAGGTTTGTCGGTTGTATGTAGTTTCACAATCTCAATCAAGTAATCTCTGAAATGAATACAGATGTAACAGCACGAAAATAATGAGACTTCACAGTTCTCAAAAGATTAAACTCAATAAAACAAGCCGCACAGACTGTGCCTTGAATGAAATGCGTTTAAAATCCTCTTAAAGAGACAGTAACAATTTTCCAAGTAAATAAAAAGTAGGCCTACAAATGGTTTTCACCCCAAAAATAAATTTCTCTCATCGTATACTCACCCTCATTCCATCCCAGATGTGTATTGTTTTCTTTCTTCTAGTGAACACAAATTAAGCTTTTTAGAAGATTATCTCAACCCTGTTGGACCTTTCAATGACTTGAATGGTGATCAGAACTCAGAAGCTACAAAAATCACATAAATGCAGCATAAAAGTAATCCATACCACTCCAGTGGTTAAATCCATGCCTTCAGAAGTGATATTATAGGTGTGGGTTAGAAATAGACCTATATATTTATAATTCAAGATGACATCACTCTGAAGTACTGCGTAAAGAATATCCCACATTCGCCCTTAGGGGGCGCTACAGGCCATGACCAAAATTCCCATTTTCTGGTCAAAAATGTTCTAATTTTGTATATTGATACTACAGGCCAACAGGAACCCACAAACAAAGAATTGCCCATATTCGCATTAGGGGGCGCTACAGGCTATGCCCAAAATTCCCATTTTATGGTCAAAAATGTTCTAATTTGGTATATTGGCACTACAGGCCAACAGAAATCCACAAACCAAGAATGTCTCACATTCGCCCTTAGGGGGCGCTAAAGGCCATTCCCAAATTGCACATTTTTTTGTCAAATACTTTCCAATTTGGTACATTAATACTACAGGCCAACAGGAACCTACAAACCAAGAATGGCTCACATTCACCCTTAGGGGGCGCTACAGGCCATGCCCAAATGTCATTTTTTCAAAGTGATTGTATTTCCAACACATTTATTTAGTTTTTCTGAAACCTGGTGAACATACCTCATTTCTCATTGTAAACAAAAAACCCTACAGGATCCATAAGGTCTGACATGATGGATTTTCCTGTACACTGAAAATGTTTAGTTTAGGATTAAGACAGAAAGACATGTTTTTTGGATTTTTTCATTGGGAGGGTTTAACCCCAACCCTCTATTGATCAATTTTAAATGATTTGCCATTTTGAGGAGGAATCGCATTGCTGCTTGCAGCTATATTTTTGAGTTGTTGCTGTGTCCATCATCCTTTGTTTTCTGAAAGCCACCAAGTGGAAATGAGCCCGGTAACTAAAGGCACCAGGGTTGCGGTGCCACCGGCTTGGGCCCGTCATCGCTGCTTGCAGCTTTAATTATTATTATTATTATTTTATCGACTATTCGGGCACTTTTGGGGGCCTTAACGTGCTCTAAAACTCTTGAAACTTTGCACATGGGTCAGAACCCGCGGCCATCAGGGCTGGGCTGAAGATGGTACCCGGGCGTGGCAGGGGGGCTTAACAGCGCCCCCTGGAACGGGGTCCGAAACCTTGGTCCATAAATCAAACACACTTGCATGTAATAATATGAAAGTCGGTACACATATAGATCTCATCGTTTCATATATACTTCATGCTCTTACTTTTTACCTCAGCCCAACAGGAAGTCGGCTATTTAGGGTTGTTTGGAAAACGTATACAATGGAATTTGAAATACTCCTCCTAGAGAAATCATTTAATCGCCACGAATCTCAGTCAGCATGAAGTCAAGACATTGAGGATGAAAAATTGCCAGCGGATTTTTGATATCTCGAACGGTTTGGCCGTGGCAAGGAAACAAATTTATGGCGAGAAAAGTGAGACAGGAAGTGTGTTATAACTTCTGCATAAATTAACAGATCTTGATGAAACTTCAGCAGTGTGTTCGTTGTAAGAGGCCGATCACATGGATGTGACTATTGTGAGTCAAAGTTATAGCGCCACCAACTGGCAGCAGGAAGTGTGTCACTTTCAAAATGCTTTGAAATCACCCTCTTGTTTTTACCCGATTTGCTTCAAACTTTACGTGTATAATGTAAACACACGGCAGATTTAGACCTGTGAAAGGATTATTGATATCTTAGATACTGTTGCCGTGGCAACGCTTCAAACTTTACTTTTCTTTATTGATGCTTTTGAGACTCTTAACATACTTGAAATTGCATGAAACTCGACAGAGACGTCACATTTATTAGCCAGTAGACATGTGCAAAGTTTCAGAAATGGGTGTGGTGAGGGGCTCAGTAGCGCCACCTTTTGACAAAAAAGTGGGGGGTTAGTTTCATCTACAGATACAAAAATTGGTATTGATATAGTTCTCCTCAAGCCGGACAACTTTCTAATTTACAGTCATTAGCTCCGACCAACAGAAAGTCAGATATTTTGGTTTGAATGTGGAGAAAATGTCAGAATTTTGCAAGTCACTCTCTGAGACTCTGTGTGTGAGGAGTAGGAAGGGAGGGGGTCTTGTGAAGTAATACATAGGGCTATACTGCCCTCTTGTGTTCAACATAGTATGGGTTACATTAACTTTTGCACGATATTCTAATTTTTCGAGTTTCACCTGTATGCAGAGTTGACAGAAAAATGTTACACACGCCGTAGCAGGTGAATACAACAAAGAACTAAAGCCTAAAAAACTAAAGTTTAATCCACTGTCTGTTCATTCTCTGAGTGGCAATTACAAGAAATGTCCAATAGAGGGCATCCAAGCCTCATTGTTCAATGATTTACAACAGGTCTGAGTCCAGAATGGGCAGGGACTGAGTTCAACAGTTGCTTGAGCTCTTTTGCAGTCGAATCCCAGAAAAAAGGCAAACAATGTGTCCCCACTCAATATATACATCAACTGAGTGGCGGATACAATTTTTAACAACCTTTAACCATTTACAGCCAGAGCGTTCTAATTTGGGAACAATTATTCCCATGGTTCCTGTCTCAGTGTCATCGTCGTCCGATCACCGATTTTATTTCTGAAATCTGCCCAGATACTCATGACAATACAAGCTAAAGGCACATGTGATTGGTTAAGGGGTTACTGGGCAAGAATAATAACTGTATCGTCATTACCGTCTTCCTTCATTTCAATGGGAAGGTGATATCACGAGAGATTTACTCCAGTGTTGGATTTACTGCTTCAAATTAAATACTGAGGCGATTTTTGCAAGGTAAGAACGTGTTGTCTATATTTTCTATAGAAAGTCAAAACGTTTTAGTTACGAAGCATTTATTTGTAGGAGTATTGCTAGTTATTTCTGGAAAAAAATGACAAAACAACTCAAATAAATGTTTGTGAGCAGTTTTGTGTGAAACCGCGAGATGCGTCGCGTCTAACGCACGAGCCCCGATGAGAGATCGCATTCGCTTCTTCTTGCGTTTGAACGGACAATTTCATACTACAAAATGTCAAAATACATGATATATTGTCTGTTTTGTCCCAAGTGAACATAAACATTTGATGAAGAAATCGCGAATCTAAATCTAGTATCAACACTTCCGAGAATGATTATCAGCGTTGTGTCTGACAGCGCGAGGCATCTCATTTTTACTCGCATCTTCATGGAGGTTTGTCGGTTGTATGTAGTTTCACAATCTCAATCAAGTAATCTCTGAAATGAATACAGATGTAACAGCACGAAAATAATGAGACTTCACAGTTCTCAAAAGATTAAACTCAATAAAACAAGCCGCACAGACTGTGCCTTGAATGAAATGCGTTTAAAATCCTCTTAAAGAGACAGTAACAATTTTCCAAGTAAATAAAAAGTAGGCCTACAAATGGTTTTCACCCCAAAAATAAATTTCTCTCATCGTATACTCACCCTCATTCCATCCCAGATGTGTATTGTTTTCTTTCTTCTAGTGAACACAAATTAAGCTTTTTAGAAGATTATCTCAACCCTGTTGGACCTTTCAATGACTTGAATGGTGATCAGAACTCAGAAGCTACAAAAATCACATAAATGCAGCATAAAAGTAATCCATACCACTCCAGTGGTTAAATCCATGCCTTCAGAAGTGATATTATAGGTGTGGGTTAGAAATAGACCTATATATTTATAATTCAAGATGACATCACTCTGAAGTACTGCGTAAAGAATATCCCACATTCGCCCTTAGGGGGCGCTACAGGCCATGCCCAAAATTCCCATTTGCTGGTCAAAGATGTTCTAATTTGGTACATTGATACTACAGGCCAACAGGAACCCACAAACCAAGAATGGCCCACATTCGCCCTTAGGGGGCGCTACAGGCCACGCCCTAAATTCCCATTTGCTGGTCAAACATGTTCTAATTTGGTACATTGATACTACAGGCCAACAGGAACCCACAAACAAAGAATTGCCCATATTCGCCATTAGGGGGCGCTACAGGCTATGCCCAAATTTCCCATTTTATGGTCAAAAATTTTCTAATTTGGTATATTGACACTACAGGCCAACAGAAATCCACAAACCAAGAATGTCTCACATTCGCCCTTAGGGGGCGCTAAAGGCCATTCCCAAATTGCACATTTTTTTGTCAAATACTTTCTAATTTGGTACATTAATACTACAGGCCAACAGGAACCTACAAACCAAGAATGGCTCACATTCGCCCTTAGGGGGCGCTACAGGCCATGCCCAAATGTCATTTTTTTTAAAGTGATTGTATTTCCACCCCATTTATTTAGTTTTCTGAAACCTGGTGAACATACCTCATTTCTCATTGTAAACAAAAAACCCTCCAGGATCCATAAGGTCCGGCATGATGGATTTTCCTGTACACTGAAAATATTTAGTTTAGGATTCAGACAGAAAGACATGTTTTTTGGATTTTTTCATTGGGAGGGTTTAACCCCAACCCTCTATTGATCAATTTTAAATGATTTGCCGTTTTGAGGAGGAATCGCATTGCTGCTTGCAGCTATATTTTTGAGTTGTTGCTGTGTCCATCATCCTTTGTTTTCCGAAAGCCACCAAGTGGAAATGAGCCCGGTAACTAAAGGCACCAGGGTTGCGGTGCCACCGGCTTGGGCCCGTCATCGCTGCTTGCAGCTTTAATTAGTGGTGCTTGCCATAGGCAAAGCATCACTATTGTTCTCTTGCATACTTATTATTATTAGTGGTGCTTGCAAAGCAACACTATTGTAATCTCACATACTTATTAGTGGTGCTTGCAAAGCAACACTATTGTAATCTCACATACTTATTTTTCTTCTTCTTCTTCTTCTTCTTCTTCTTCCGTACAAAACTTCGGCGCCTAACTCGTCCCGCACCTTTTGGCGTAGACCCATGAATGAGGTGTCAAATCGTGCGGCTCATTGAGGAGAGGTGTGCTATGACTTTTATAAGCGATCGGGGGTACGGTGTTTGCCCCAGGGGCAAAAAATTGGGCAAAAAATCCCATTGACTTAACATTGAGCCGAACTTTGACGAGTCATAGCTCAGAGCGAGGATTTCGCAGAGACGTGTGATTTACCACATTTGAAGAGGCTGACAGGCTCTGTGAGAACATACCTCACAATGGGGTAAAATTTGCACCCCTGGGGGGCAGGAGCTGCCCAAAGTTGCCCCAATGTAAGTCAATGGAATTTTTTTCAAAATTTTTTGGTCGCAGACCCACAAATGAGGCGTCAAATCGTGCGGATTATTTGGGAATGGTGTGCTATGACTTTTATAAGTGATCGGGGGTACGGTGATTGCCCCAGGGGCAAAAAATTGGGCAAAAAATCCCATTGACTTAACATTGCGCCGAACTTTGACGAGTCATAGCTCAGAGCGAGGATTTCGCAGAGACGTGTGATTTACCACATTTGAAGAGGCTGACAGGCTCTGTGAGAACATACCTCACAATGGGGTAAAAGTTGTACCCCTGGGGGGCATGAGCTGCCCAAAGTTGCCCCAATGTTAAGTCTATGGTAGATTTTGTATTGAACATAACTCTGGATCACAGTGTCTTAGAGACAAGGGGGCGGGCTCATTTTACTCAGACGACCAATCAGTCTCTCAGGATCATTGTGAAGCTATCAAGCCACGCCCTAGCAACCATTTAGAGCACCTTAGCAACAACTCCCATAGACTTCCATTGAAAGAGATCAAAGGGATATCTCCGGACTGAATTATCATAGAAACACGAGGGTGGTCTCGTTTGACTTGGGGCAGTAAAACAGCCAATCATGAATCCCCTCAACACTTCCTAGCCCCTCCCTAGCAACCATTTTCGAGCACCTTAGCAACCAAAATCCAAAGAGAGATATCTTCCATTCTGAATGTCACAGAGGCATGGGAGTTGGTTTGTATCATTCATATTGACAAGCAGCCTTTGGAGATTCATCATTGGCAGCTGCCAAGCCACTCCCTAGCAACAATTTAGAGCACCCTAGCAACCACATTTATTGATTTCAATTACAGTAAGATATCTTCAGATCAGAATGTCCTAGAGACATGATAGTTGCTTTGTTTTAATTGGGTGAGTAATCAGTCTTCATCTTTCATCATGTGAACTACTTAGCCATGCCCTAGCAACCATTTAAAGCACCCTAGCAACAAAGAACCATTGACATCCATTCAAAATCACTAAGATGTGTATCTTAGGATCAGAATGACGTAGAGACTTCCGGGTTGACTTATTTCACTCAGGATGGAAAGTAGACTTGATAAATATCACCCTGGTAACTGCCTAGCAACCAAGTGGGGTTACCCTAGCAACCAAGAAACAAATAGCATATCTCTGCACAAGAAAATCACAGAGACTTCCGGGTTGACTTATTTCACTCAGGATGGCAAGGAGCATTGTTGGCTGTCACCTTGGTAACTGCCTAGCAACCAGATGGGGTTACCCTAGCAACCAAGAAACAAATCACATATCTCTGCACAAGAAAATCACAGAGACTTACGGGTTGACTTGTTTCACTCAGGATGGCAAGGAGCATTGTTGCCTGTCACCTTCGTAACTGCCTAGCAACCAGATGGGGTTACCCTAGCAACCAAGAAACAAATCAAATATCTCTGCACAAGAAAATCACAGAGACTTCCGGGTCGACTTATTTCACTCAGGATGGCAAGGAGCATTGTTGGCTGTCACATTAGTAACTGCCTAGCAACCAGATGGGGTTACCCTAGCAACCAAGTAACAAATCACATATCTCTGTACTAGAAAATCACAGAGAAATCTGGGTTGACTTATTTCACTCAGGATGGCAAGGAGCATTGTTGGCTGTCACCTTGGTAACTGCCTAGCGACCAGATGGGGTTACCCTAGCAACCAAGAAACAAATCACATATCTCTGTACTAGAAAATCACAGAGACTTCCGGGTTGACTTATTTCACTCAGGATGGCAAGGAGCATTGTTGGTTGTCACCTTGGTAACTGCCTAGCAACAAGATGGGGTTACCCTAGCAACCAAGAAACAAATCACATATCTCTGCACAAGAAAATCACAGAGACTTCCGGGTTGACTTATTTCACTCAGGATGGCAAGGAGCATTGTTGTCTGTCACCTTGGTAACTGCCTAGCAACCAGATGGGGTTACCCTAGCAACCAAGAAACAAATCACATATCTCTGCACAAGAAAATCACAGAGACTTCCGGGTTGACTTATTTCACTCAGGATGGCAAGCAGCATTGTTGGCTGTCACCTTGGTAACTGCCTAGCAACCAGATGGGGTTACCCTAGCAACCAAGTAACAAATCACATATCTCTGAACCAGAAAATTGTACAGATTCCGGGTTTACTTAATTCATTCAGGATGGCAAGGAGTATTGTTGGCTTGCCCCTTGTTAACTTCCTAGCAACCAGATGGGGTTACCCTAGCAACCAAGTAACAAATCACATATCTCTGTACTAGAAAATCGTAGAGACTTCCGGGTTGACTTATTTTACTCAGGATGGCAAGTAGCATTGGTGGCTGTCACCTTAGTAACTGCATATCAACCAGATGGGTTTCCCTAGCAACCATGGAACAACACCAATATCTCTGCACCAGAACATCCTACTGTCATGGGGATGGCCTCTTTCAACTTTGGGCAGTAGGTGGGACATTGTGGTAAGAAATTTTGCCACGGCAAGCACCACTCACATTTTCTTCAGGAAATGTACATTCTAGTTATAATTATTATTATTCCACACATAGTTTGGCACGCTACTCCTCTCGCAGCTTTTGTCACAGACCCCTGAGTGAGGCATCAAATCGTGCGGCTCATTGAGGAGAGGTGTGCTATATCTTTTCTAAGCGATCGGGTGTACGATGTTCGAACAGCGGACGAAAAAGCGGCCAAAAAAGTCCCATTGACTTTACATTGCGGAATGTTCAGAAATTTAAATCCCAACTGACATTTTCACACACACAGACAAAAAAGGGCCTGTCAGCCCTGCGTCTCTCTCTCTCTCTCCCTCAGAGGATTTCTTTTATCAAGCAGCCAATAAAAATCTTCATAGCCACACCCTAAAACATGCTAAAAATGTGCTAGCATCATGCTAACATATGCTGGCATCACCTAGCGAAGTGCTAAAACATGCTATAAACGTGTTAGCAACATGCTAACACATGTTGGCATCGCCTAGCGAAGTGCTAAAACATGCTAAAAATGTGATAACAACATGCTAACACATGCTAGTATTGCCTATCAAAGTGCTAAAACATGTTAGAATGTGCTAGCATTATGCTAATGCATGTTAGCATTGCTTAGGGGATTGCTAAAACATGTTAAAAACGTGCTAGCATCATGCTAACACATGTTAGCATTGCCAAACAAAGTGCTAAAACATGCTAAAAATGTGCTAGTATCATGCTAACACATGCTAGCTTCACCTAGCGAAGTGCTAAAACATTCTAAAAACGTGCTACCATCATGAAAAACACGTGTTAGCAACATTCTATGACCTTTATTTTAGTGCTTAGAAACAAGTTAGAAAATGCTATTTGACGAGTTTTGCCACGGCAAGCACCACTCACATTTTCTTCAGGAACTGTACATTCTAGTTAGGTTGGCTTGAGAAAGCCAACTTACTGAAATCCTATTTAAACTTATTAGTGGTGCTTGCAAAGCAACACTATTGTAATCTCACATACTTATTTTTCTTCTTCTTCTTCTTCTTCTTCTTCTTCCGTACAAAACTTCGGCGCCTAACTCGTCCCGCACCTTTTGGCGTAGACCCATGAATGAGGTGTCAAATCGTGCGGCTCATTGAGGAGAGGTGTGCTATGACTTTTATAAGCGATCGGGGGTACGGTGTTTGCCCCAGGGGCAAAAAATTGGGCAAAAAATCCCATTGACTTAACATTGAGCCGAACTTTGACGAGTCATAGCTCAGAGCGAGGATTTCGCAGAGACGTGTGATTTACCACATTTGAAGAGGCTGACAGGCTCTGTGAGAACATACCTCACAATGGGGTAAAATTTGCACCCCTGGGGGGCAGGAGCTGCCCAAAGTTGCCCCAATGTAAGTCAATGGAATTTTTTTCAAAATTTTTTGGTCGCAGACCCACAAATGAGGCGTCAAATCGTGCGGATTATTTGGGAATGGTGTGCTATGACTTTTATAAGTGATCGGGGGTACGGTGATTGCCCCAGGGGCAAAAAATTGGGCAAAAAATCCCATTGACTTAACATTGCGCCGAACTTTGACGAGTCATAGCTCAGAGCGAGGATTTCGCAGAGACGTGTGATTTACCACATTTGAAGAGGCTGACAGGCTCTGTGAGAACATACCTCACAATGGGGTAAAAGTTGTACCCCTGGGGGGCATGAGCTGCCCAAAGTTGCCCCAATGTTAAGTCTATGGTAGATTTTGTATTGAACATAACTCTGGATCACAGTGTCTTAGAGACAAGGGGGCGGGCTCATTTTACTCAGACGACCAATCAGTCTCTCAGGATCATTGTGAAGCTATCAAGCCACGCCCTAGCAACCATTTAGAGCACCTTAGCAACAACTCCCATAGACTTCCATTGAAAGAGATCAAAGGGATATCTCCGGACTGAATTATCATAGAAACACGAGGGTGGTCTCGTTTGACTTGGGGCAGTAAAACAGCCAATCATGAATCCCCTCAACACTTCCTAGCCCCTCCCTAGCAACCATTTTCGAGCACCTTAGCAACCAAAATCCAAAGAGAGATATCTTCCATTCTGAATGTCACAGAGGCATGGGAGTTGGTTTGTATCATTCATATTGACAAGCAGCCTTTGGAGATTCATCATTGGCAGCTGCCAAGCCACTCCCTAGCAACAATTTAGAGCACCCTAGCAACCACATTTATTGATTTCAATTACAGTAAGATATCTTCAGATCAGAATGTCCTAGAGACATGATAGTTGCTTTGTTTTAATTGGGTGAGTAATCAGTCTTCATCTTTCATCATGTGAACTACTTAGCCATGCCCTAGCAACCATTTAAAGCACCCTAGCAACAAAGAACCATTGACATCCATTCAAAATCACTAAGATGTGTATCTTAGGATCAGAATGACGTAGAGACTTCCGGGTTGACTTATTTCACTCAGGATGGAAAGTAGACTTGATAAATATCACCCTGGTAACTGCCTAGCAACCAAGTGGGGTTACCCTAGCAACCAAGAAACAAATAGCATATCTCTGCACAAGAAAATCACAGAGACTTCCGGGTTGACTTATTTCACTCAGGATGGCAAGGAGCATTGTTGGCTGTCACCTTGGTAACTGCCTAGCAACCAGATGGGGTTACCCTAGCAACCAAGAAACAAATCACATATCTCTGCACAAGAAAATCACAGAGACTTACGGGTTGACTTGTTTCACTCAGGATGGCAAGGAGCATTGTTGCCTGTCACCTTCGTAACTGCCTAGCAACCAGATGGGGTTACCCTAGCAACCAAGAAACAAATCAAATATCTCTGCACAAGAAAATCACAGAGACTTCCGGGTCGACTTATTTCACTCAGGATGGCAAGGAGCATTGTTGGCTGTCACATTAGTAACTGCCTAGCAACCAGATGGGGTTACCCTAGCAACCAAGTAACAAATCACATATCTCTGTACTAGAAAATCACAGAGAAATCTGGGTTGACTTATTTCACTCAGGATGGCAAGGAGCATTGTTGGCTGTCACCTTGGTAACTGCCTAGCGACCAGATGGGGTTACCCTAGCAACCAAGAAACAAATCACATATCTCTGTACTAGAAAATCACAGAGACTTCCGGGTTGACTTATTTCACTCAGGATGGCAAGGAGCATTGTTGGTTGTCACCTTGGTAACTGCCTAGCAACAAGATGGGGTTACCCTAGCAACCAAGAAACAAATCACATATCTCTGCACAAGAAAATCACAGAGACTTCCGGGTTGACTTATTTCACTCAGGATGGCAAGGAGCATTGTTGTCTGTCACCTTGGTAACTGCCTAGCAACCAGATGGGGTTACCCTAGCAACCAAGAAACAAATCACATATCTCTGCACAAGAAAATCACAGAGACTTCCGGGTTGACTTATTTCACTCAGGATGGCAAGCAGCATTGTTGGCTGTCACCTTGGTAACTGCCTAGCAACCAGATGGGGTTACCCTAGCAACCAAGTAACAAATCACATATCTCTGAACCAGAAAATTGTACAGATTCCGGGTTTACTTAATTCATTCAGGATGGCAAGGAGTATTGTTGGCTTGCCCCTTGTTAACTGCCTAGCAACCAGATGGGGTTACCCTAGCAACCAAGTAACAAATCACATATCTCTGTACTAGAAAATCGTAGAGACTTCCGGGTTGACTTATTTTACTCAGGATGGCAAGTAGCATTGGTGGCTGTCACCTTAGTAACTGCATATCAACCAGATGGGTTTCCCTAGCAACCATGGAACAACACCAATATCTCTGCACCAGAACATCCTACTGTCATGGGGATGGCCTCTTTCAACTTTGGGCAGTAGGTGGGACATTGTGGTAAGAAATTTTGCCACGGCAAGCACCACTCACATTTTCTTCAGGAAATGTACATTCTAGTTATTATTATTATTCTTCTGAGACTAAATTTCTAAATGTAACTCCTCCTAGAGCTTTTAAGCTACATGCACCAAACTCGGCACAGACCTTCAGACTAATCCCGAATAGTGTGCTATATCTTTTCTAACTGATCGGACTTACGGTTTTCCTAAAAATGACGATCAAAACTCGGAAAAACTCCCATTGATTAACATTGCGGAATGTTCAGAAATTTAAATCCCAACTGACGTTTTCACACACACAGACAAAAAAGGGCCTGTCAGCCCTGCGTCTCTCCCTCTCTCTCTCCCTCAGAGGATTTCTTTTATCAAGCAGCCAATAAGTAATGACCTAAAATCTTCATAGCCACAGTATAGTAGCTTCCAGGTTGACTTGATTCACTCAGTATGGAAAGGAGGCTTGATAAGTATCACCCTGGTAACTGCCTAGCAACCAGATGGGGTTACCCTAGCAACCAAATAACAAATCACATATCTCTGCAACAGAAAATCAGAGAGACTTCCGGGTTGACTTATTTCACTCAGGATGGAAAGTAGCCTTGATATGTATCACTCTGGTAACTGCCTAGCAACCAGATGTGATTACCCTAGCAACCAAGTAACAAATCACATATCTCTGCAACAGAATATCAGAGAGACTTCCGGGTTGACTTATTTCACTCAGGATGGAAAGTAGCCTTGATATGTATCACTCTGGTAACTGCCTAGCAACCAGATGTGATTACCCTAGCAACCAAGTAACAAATCACATATCTCTGCACCAGAAAATCATAGAGACTTCCGGGTTGACTTGATTCACTCAGGATGGAAAGTAGCCTTGATATGTATCACTCTGGTAACTGCCTAGCAACCAGACGGGGTTACCCTAGCAACCAAGTAACAAATCACATATATCTGCACCAGAAAATCGTAGAGACTTCCTGTTTCACTTATTTCACTCAGGATGGAAAGTAGCCTTGATATGTATCACTCTGGTAACTGCCTAGCAACCAGATGTGATTACCCTAGCAACCAAGTAACAAATCACATATCTCTGCAACAGAAAATCATAGAGACTTCCGGGTTGACTTGATTCAATCAGGATGGAAAGTAGCCTTGATATGTATCACTCTGGTAACTGCCTAGCAACCAGACGGGGTTACCCTAGCAACCAAGTAACAAATCACATATATCTGCACCAGTATATCGTAGAGACTACCTGTTTCACTTATTTCACTCAGGATGGAAAGTAGCCTTGATATGTATCACTCTGGTAACTGCATAGCAACCAGACAGGGTTACCTTAGCAACCAAGTAACAAATTACATATCTTTGAACCAGAACATCGTAGAGACTTAGGGGTTGACATATTTCACACAGGATTGCAAGGAGCCTTATGAGTATCACTTTGGTAACTGCCTAGCAACTAGATGTGTTTACCCTAGCAACCAAGTAACAAGTCACATATCTCTGCACCAGGAAATCATAGAGACTTCCTGTTTCACTTATTTCACTCAGGATGGAAAGTAGCCTTGATATGTATCCCTCTGGTAACTGCCTAGCAACCAGATGCGGTTACCCTAGCAACCAAGTAACAAATAACATATCTTTGAACCAGAACATCGTAGAGACTTAGGGGTTGACATATTTCACACAGGATTGCAAGGAGCCTTATGAGTATCACCTTAGTAACTGCCTAGCAACCAGATGGGGTTACCCTAGCAACCAACTAACAAATCACATATCTCTGCACCAGAAAATCGTAGAGAATTCCGGGTTGACATAATTTATTCAGGATGGAAAGGAGGCTTGATAAGTATCACTCTGGTAACTGCCTAGCAATGACAAGGGCTTACCCTAGCAACCAAGTAACAAATCACATAACTCTGCACCAGAAAATCGTAGAGACTTCCTGTTTCACTTATTTTACTCAAGATGGAAAGTAGACTTGATATATATCACTCTGGTAACTGCCTATCAACAAGATATGGTTACCCTAGCAACCAAGTAACAAATCACATATCTATGCAACAGAAAATCATAGAGACTTCCGGGTTGACTTTATTCACTCAGAATGAAAAGGAGGCTTGATAAGGATCACCCTGGAAACTACCTAGCAACCAGATTGGGTTACCCTAGCAACCAAGTAAAAAATGATATATCTATCTGTCTATCTATCTATTTATCTATCTATCTTTCTGATGGTCAATATCTATCTATCTATCTATCTATCTGAGGGTCAATATCTATCTATCTATCTATCTAACTATCTGCGGGTCAATAACTATCTATCTATCTATCTGTGGGTCATACTCTATCTATCTATATCTCAGGGTCAATGACTATCTATCTATCTATATATCTGACGGTCAATATCTATCTATCTATCTAAGGGTCAATGACTATCTATCTATCTATCTATCTATCTATCTGAGGGTCAATATCTATCTATCTATCTATCTAACTATCTGCGGGTCAATAACTATCTATCTATCTATCTATCTATCTATCTATCTATCTATGGTTCATACTCTATCTATCTATATCTCAGGGTCAATGACTATCTATCTATCTATATATCTGATGGTCAATATCTATCTATCTATCTAAGGGTCAATGACTATCAATCTATCTATCTTTCTATCTATCTATCTATCTATCTGAGTGTCAATATCTATCTATCTATCTGAGGATCAATATCTATCTATCTATCTATCTATCTATCTAACTATCTGCGGGTCAATAACTATCTATCTATCTATCTGTGGGTCATACTCTATCTATCTATATCTCAGGGTCAATGACTATCTATCTATCTATATATCTGACGGTCAATATCTATCTATCTATCTAAGGGTCAATGACTATCTATCTATCTATCTATCTATCTATCTATCTATCTATCTATCTATCTATCTATCTGAGGGTCAATATCTATCTATCTATCTATCTAACTATCTGCGGGTCAATAACTATCTATCTATCTATCTATCTATCTATCTATCTATCTATCTATCTATCTATCTAACTATCTGCGGGTCAATAACTATCTATCTATCTATCTATCTGTGGTTCATACTCTATCTATATCTCAGGGTCAATGACTATCTATCTATCTATATATCTGATGGTCAATATCTATCTATCTATCTAAGGGTCAATGACTATCAATCTATCTATCTTTCTATCTATCTATCTGAGGGTCAATATCTATCTATCTATCTGAGGATCAATATCTATCTATCTATCTATCTATCTATCTATCTCTCTATCTATCTATCTATCTATCTATCTATCTGATGGTCAATAACTATCTATCTATCTATCTATCTATCTATCTATCTGATGGTCAATAACTATCTATCTATCTATCTATCTGATGGTCAATAACTATCTATCTATCTATCTTTCTATCTATCTATCTGTGGGTCATACTCTATCTATCTATCTATCTATCTGAGGGTCAATATCTATCTATCTATCTATCTATCTAACTATCTGCGGGTCAATAACTATCTATCTATCTATCTATCTATCTATGGTTCATACTCTATCTATCTATATCTCAGGGTCAATGACTATCTATCTATCTATATATCTGATGGTCAATATCTATCTATCTATCTAAGGGTCAATGACTATCAATCTATCAATCTATCTATCTATCTATCTATCTGATGGTCAATAACTATCTATCTATCTATCTATCTATCTATCTATCTGATGGTCAATAACTATCTATCTATCTATCTATCTATCTGATGGTCAATAACTATCTATCTATCTATCTTTCTATCTATCTATCTGTGGGTCATACTCTATCTATCTATCTATCTATCTATCTATCTGAGGGTCAATATCTATCTATCTATCTATCTATCTATGGGTCATACTCTATCTATCTATCTATCTATCTATCTATCTGAGGGTCAATATCTATCTATCTATCTATCTATCTATCTATCTATCTGAGGGTCAATATCTATCTATCTATCTATCTATCTATCTAATCTATTTGATAGACTGAATAATTTTATAATCTCTAAACTTTGAACTTTGAAAACTACTACTAATAATTACATCAAACTAGAAACCGTAAATCTTCAAACTTTTACAACTACTTCAAACTTTATGCTAGGCTTTCTCAAGCCAACCTAAAGTTTGTACTCAAACTTTTTAATCTAGTTATTATTATTATTCTGAGACAAAATTTCTAAATCTAACTCCTCCTAGAGCTTTTAAGCTACATGCACCAAACTCAGCACAGACCTTCAGACTAATCCCGAATAGTGTGCTATATCTTTTCTAACTGATCGGACTTACGGTTTTCCTAAAAATGACGATCAAAACTCGGAAAAACTCCCATTGACTTAACATTGCGGAATGTTCAGAAATTTAAATCCCAACTGACATTTTCACACACACAGACAAAAAAGGGCCTGTCAGCCCTGCGTCTCTCCCTCTCTCTCTCCCTCAGAGGATTTATTTTATCACGCAGCCAATAAGTAATGACCTAAAATCTTCATAGCCACAGTATAGTAGCTTCCAGGTTGACTTGATTCACTCAGTATGGAAAGGAGGCTTGATAAGTATCACCCTGGTAACTGCATAGCAACCAGACAGGGTTACCCTAGCAACCAAATAACAAATCACATATCTCTGCACCAGAAAATCATACAGACTTCCTGTTTCACTTATTTCACTCAGGATGGAAAGTAGCCTTGATATGTATCACTCTGGTAACTGCCTAGTAACCAGATGTGGTTACCCTAGCAACCAAGTAACAAATCACATATCTTTGAACCAGAACATGGTAGAGACTTAGGGGTTGACATATTTCACACAGGAATGCAAGGGGCCTTATGAGTATCACTTTGGTAACTGCATAGCAACCAGATGCGGTTACCCTAGCAACCAAGTAACAAATCACATATCTCTGCACCAGAAAATCGTAGAGACTTCCTGTTTGACTTATTTCACTCAGAATGGAAAGTAGCCTTGATATGCATCACTCTGGTAACTGCCTAGCAACCAGATTGGGTTACCTAGCAACCAAGTAACAAATCATATATTTCTGCTCCAGAAAATCTTAGAGACATCTGGGTTGACTTAATTCACTCAGGATGGAAAGGAGGCTTGATAAGTATCACTCTGGTAACTGCATAGCAACCAGACAGGGTTACCCTAGCAACCAAATAACAAATCACATATCTCTGCAGCAGAAAATCATACAGACTTGCGGGTTGACTTTATTCACTCAAGATGGAAAGGAGGCTTGATAAGTATCACCCTGGTAATTGCATAGCAACCAGACAGGGTTACCCTAGCAACCAAGTAACAATTCACATATCTTTGAACCAGAACATCGTAGAGACTTAAGGGTTGACATATTTCACTCAGGATTGCAAGGAGCCTTATGAGTAACACTTTGGTAACTGCCTAGCAACCAGATGGGGATAGCCTAGCAACCAAGTAACAAATCACATATCTCTGTACTAGAAAATCGTAGAGACTTCCGTGTTGACTTATTTTACTCAGGATGGCAAGTAGAGTTGGTGGCTGTCACCTTAGTAACTGCATATCAACCAGATGGGTTTCCCTAGCAACCATGTAACAACACCAATATCTCTGCACCAGAACATCCTACTGTCATGGGGGTGGCCTCTTTCAACTTTGGGCAGTAGGTGGGACATTGTGGTAAGAAATTTTGCCACGGCAAGCACCACTCACATTTTCTTCAGGAAATGTACATTCTAGTTATTATTATTATTATTATTATTATTAGTGGTGCTTGCCAAAGGCAAGGCATCACTATTCTTATTGCTCATACTTATTATTATTATTATTATTATTATTATTATTAGTGGTGCTTGCCATAGGCAAAGCATCACTATTGTTCTCTTGCATACTTATTATTATTATAATTATTATTATTCCACACATAGTTTGGCGCGCTACTCCTCCTGCAGCTTTTGTCACAGACCCCTGAGTGAGGCATCAAATCGTGCGGCTCATTGAGGAGAGGTGTGCTATGACTTTTCTAAGCGATCGAGTGTACGATGTTCGAACAGTGGACGAAAAAGCGGCCAAAAAAATCCCATTGACTTTACATTGCGGAATGTTCAGAAATTTAAATCCCAACTGACATTTTCACACACACAGACAAAAAAGGGCCTGTCAGCCCTGCGTCTCTCTCTCTCTCTCTCTCCCTCAGAGGATTTCTTTTATCAAGCAGCCAATAAAAATCTTCATAGCCATAACATAAAACATGCTAAAAATGTGCTAGCATCATGCTAACATATGCTGGCATCACCTAGCGAAGTGCTAAAACATGCTATAAACGTGTTAGCAACATGCTAACACATGCTGGCATCGCCTAGCGAAGTGCTAAAACATGCTAAAAACGTGCTCGCAACATGCTAACACATGTTGGCATCGCCTAGCGAAGTGCTAAAACATGATAAACACGTGCTAACAACATGCTAACACATGCTAGTATTGCCTAGCGAAGTGTTAAAACATGCTAAAAACGTGCTAACATCATAATAACACATGCTGGCATTGCCAAGCAAAGTGCTAAAACATGTTAAAACGTGCTAGCATTATGCTAATGCATGTTAGCATTGCTTAGGGGATTGCTAAAACATGTTAAAAACATGCTAGCATCATGCTAACACATGTTAGTATCGCCTAGCGAAGTGCTAAAACATGCTAAAAACGTGCTAGTATCATGCTAACACATGCTAGCTTCACCTAGCGAAATGCTAAAACATGTTAAAACGTGCTAGCATTATGCTAATGCATGTTAGCATTGCTTAGGGGATTGCTAAAACATGTTAAAAACGCGCTATCATCATGCTAACACATGTTAGCATTGCCAAACGAAGTGCTAAAACATGCTAAAAATGTGCTAGTATCATGCTAACACATGCTAGCTTCACCTAGCAAAGTGCTAAAACATGTTAAAACGTGCTAGCATTATGCTAATGCATGTTAGCATTGCCTAGGGGATTGCTAAAACATGTTAAAAACGTGCTAGCATCATGCTAACACATGTTAGCATTGCCAAACGAAGTGCTAAAACATGCTAAAAACGTGCTATTATTGTGCTAACACATGCTAGCTTCACCTAGCGAAGTGCTAAAACATGGTAAAAACGTGCTAGCATCATGCTAACACATGTTAGCATTGCCAAACGAAGTGCTAAAACATGCTAAAAACGTGCTAGTATCATGCTAACACATGCTAGCTTCGCCTAGCGAAGTGATAAAACATTCTAAAAATGTGCTACCATCATGAAAAACACATGTTAGCAACATTCTATTACCTTTATTTTAGTGCTTAGAAATAAGTTAGAAAATGCTATTTGACGAGTTTTGCCACGGCAAGCACCACTCACATTTTCTTCAGGAAAGTACATTCTAGTTATTATTATTCTTATTATTATTATTCAGGACAAAAGTTTGGCGCGCTACTCCTCCCGCAGCTTTTGTCACAGACCCACGAATGAGGCGTCAAATCATGCGGATTATTTGGGAATGGTGTGCTATGACTTTTATAAGCGATCGGGGGTACAGTGTTTGCCCCAGGGGCAAAAAATTGGGCAAAAAAGCCCATTGACTTAACAATGAGCCGAACTTTGACGAGTCATAGCTCAGAGCGAGGATTTCGCAGAGACGTGTGATTTACCACATTTGAAGAGGCTGACAGGCTCTGTGAGAACATACCTCACAATGGGGTAAAAGTTGCACCCCTGGGGGGCAGGAGCTGCCCAAAATTGCCCCAATGTAAGTCAATGGAATTTTTTGTAAATTTTTTCGTCACAGACCCACAAATGAGGCGTCAAATCGTGCGTATTATTTGGAAATGGTGTGCTATGACTTTTATAAGCGATCGGGATTACGGTATTTGCCCCAGGGGCAAAAAATTGGGCAAAAAATCACATTGACTTAACATTGCGCCGAAATTTGACGAGTCATAGCTCAGAGCGAGGATTTCACAGAGACGTTTGATTTACCACATTTGAAGAGGCTGACAGGCTCTGTGAGAACATACCTCACAATGGGGTAAAAGTTGCACCCCTTGGGGGCAGGAGCTGCCCAAATTTGCCCCAATGTTAAGTCTATGGTAGATTTTGTATTGAACATAACTCTGGATCACAGTGTCTTAGAGACAAGGGGGCGGGCTCATTTTACTCAGACGACCAATCAGTCTCTCAGGATCATTGTGAAGCTATCAAGCCACGCCCTAGCAACCATTTAGAGCACCTTAGCAACAAGTCCCATAGACATCCATTGAAAGAGATCAAAGGGATATCTCCAGACTGAATTATCATAGAAACACAAGGGTGGTCTCGTTTGACTTGGGCCAGTAAAACAGCCAATCATGAATCCCCTCAACATTTCCTAGCCACGCCCTAGCAACCATTTAAAGCACCCTAGCAACAAAACACCATTGACATCCATTCAATATCACTAAGATGTGTATCTTAGGATCAGAATGTCGTAGAGACTTCCGGGTTGACTTATTTCACTCAGGATGGAAAGTAGACTTGATAAATATCACCCTGGTAACTGCCTAGCAACCAAATGGGGTTACCGTAACAACCAAGAAACAAATCACATATCTCTGCACAAGAAAATCACAGAGACTTCCGGGTTGACGTATTTCACTCAGGATGGCAAGGAGCATTGTTGGCTGTCACCTAGGTAACTGCCTAGCAACCAGATGGGGTTACCCTAGCAACTAAGAAACAAATCACATATCTCTGCACAAGAAAATCACAGAGACTTCCGGGTTGACTTATTTCACTCAGGATGGCAAGGAGCATTGTTGGCTGTCACCTTGGTAACTGCCTAGCAACCAGATGGGGTTACCCTAGCAACCAAGAAACAAATCACATATCTCTGCACAAGAAAATCACAGAGACTTCCGGGTTCACTTATTTCACTCAGGATGGCAAGGAGCATTGTTGGCTGTTACCTTGGTAACTGCCTAGCAACCATATGGGGTTACCCTAGTGACCAAGAAACAAATCACATATCTCTGCACAAGAAAATCACAGAGACTTCCGGGTTGACTTATTTCACTCAGGATGGCAAGGAGCATTGTTGGCTGTCACCTTGGTAACTGCCTAGCAACCAGATGGGGTTACCCTAGCAACCAAGTAACAAATCACATATCTCTGAACCAGAAAATTGTAGTGATTCCGTGTTCACTTATTTCATTTAGGATGGCAAGGAGCATTGTTGGCTTGCCCCTTGGTAACTGCCTAGCAACCAGATGGGGTTACCCTAGCAACCAAGTAACAAATCACATATCTCTGTACTACAAAATCGTAGAGACTTTCGGTTTGACTTATTTTACTCAGGATGGTAAGTAGCATTGGTGGCTGTCACCTTAGTAACTGCATATCAACCAGATGGGTTTCCCTAGCAACCATGGAACAACACCAATATCTCTGCACCAGAACATCCTACTGTCATGGGGGTGGCCTCTTTCAAATTTGGGCAGTAGGTGGGACATTGTGGTAAGAAATTTTGCCACGGCAAGCACCACTCACATTTTCTTCAGGAAATGTACATTCTAGTTAGTGGTGCTTGCAAAGCAACACTATTGTAATCTCACATACTTATTTTTCTTCTTCTTCTTCTTCTTCTTCCGTACAAAACTTCGGCGCGTAACTCATCCCGCACCTTTTGGCGTAGACCAATGAATGAGGTGTCAAATCGTGCGGCTCATTGAGGAGAGGTGTGCTATGACTTTTATAAGCAATCAGGGGTACGGTGTTCGCCCCAAGGGCAAAAAATTGGGCAAATAATCCCATTGACTTAACATTGCGCCGAACTTTGATGAGTCATAGCTCAGAGCGAGGATTTCGCAGAGACGTGTGATTTACCACATTTGAAGAGGCTGACAGGCTCTGTGAGAACATACCTCACAATGGGGTAAAAGTTGCACCCCTGGGGGGCAGGAGCTGCCCAAAGTTGCCCCAATGTTAAGTCTATGGTGTAGGACGGCCCATGAAATGTCATTTTGTATTGAACATAACTCTGGATCACAGTGTCTTAGAGACAAGGGGGCGGGCTCATTTTACTCAGATGACCAACCAGACTCTCAGGATCATTGTGAAGCTATCAAGCCACGCCCTAGCAAACATTTAGAGCAACTTAGCAACAAGTCCCATAGACTTCCATTGAAAGAGATCAAAGGGATATCTCCGGACTGAATTATCATAGAAACACGAGGGTTGTCTCGTTTGACTTGGGGCAGTAAAACTGCCAATCATGAATCCCTTCAACACTTCCTAGCCCCTCCCTAGCAACCATTTTCGAGCACCTTAGCAACCAAAATCCAAAGAGAGATATCTTCCATTCTGAATGTCACAGAGGCATGGGAGTTGGTTTATATCATTCATACTGACAAGCAGCCTTTGGAGATTCATCATTGGCAGCTGCCAAGACACTTCCTAGCAACAATGTAGAGCACCCTAGCAACCACATTTATTGATTTCAATTACAGTAAGATATCTTCAGATCAGAATGTCCTAGATACATGTTAGTTGCTTTGTTTTAATTGGGTGAGTAATCAGTCTTCAGCATTCATCATGTCAACTACTTAGCCACGCCCTAGCAACCATTTAAAGCACCCTAGCAACAAAACACCATTGAAATTCATTTAAAATCACTAAGATGTGTATCTTAGGATCAGAATGTCGTAGACACTTCCGGGTTGACTTATTTCACTCAGGATGGAAAGTAGACTTGATAAATATCACCCTGGTAACTGCCTAGCAACCAGAAGGGTTTACCATAGCAAACAAGTAACAAATCTCATATCTTTGCACTACAAAATCGTAGAGACATCCGAGTTGACTTATTTCACTCAAGATGGCAAGGAGCATTGTTGGATGTTAGTTTGGTAACTGCCTAGCAACCAAATGGGGTTACCCTAGCAACCAAGAAACAAATCACATATCTCTGCACAAGAAAATCACAGAGACTTCCGGGTTGACTTATTTCACTCAGGATGGCAAGGAGCATTGTTGGCTGTTACCTTGGTAACTGCCTAGCAACCAGATGGGGTTACCCTAGCAACCAAGAAACAAATCACATATCTCTGTACTAGAAAATCACAGAGACTTCCGGGTTGACTTATTTCACTCAGGATGGCAAGGAGCATTGTTGGCTGTCACCTTGGTAACTGCCTAGCAACCAGATGGGGTTACCCTAGCAACCAAGTAACAAATCACATATCTCTGCATAAGAAAATCACAGAGACTTCCGGGTTGACTTATTTCATTCAGGATGGCAAGGAGCATTGTTGGCTTGCCCCTTGGTAACTGCCTAGCAACCAGATGGGGTTACCCTAGCAACCAAGTAACAAATCACATATCTCTGTACTACAAAATCGTAGAGACTTTCGGTTTGACTTATTTTACTCAGGATGGTAAGTAGCATTGGTGGCTGTCACCTTAGTAACTGCATATCAACCAGATGGGTTTCCCTAGCAACCATGGAACAACACCAATATCTCTGCACCAGAACATCCTACTGTCATGGGGGTGGCCTCTTTCAAATTTGGGCAGTAGGTGGGACATTGTGGTAAGAAATTTTGCCACGGCAAGCACCACTCACATTTTCTTCAGGAAATGTACATTCTAGTTAGTGGTGCTTGCAAAGCAACACTATTGTAATCTCACATACTTATTTTTCTTCTTCTTCTTCTTCTTCCGTACAAAACTTCGGCGCGTAACTCATCCCGCACCTTTTGGCGTAGACCAATGAATGAGGTGTCAAATCGTGTGGCTCATTGAGGAGAGGTGTGCTATGACTTTTATAAGCAATCAGGGGTACGGTGTTCGCCCCAAGGGCAAAAAATTGGGCAAATAATCCCATTGACTTAACATTGCGCCGAACTTTGACGAGTCATAGCTCAGAGCGAGGATTTCGCAGAGACGTGTGATTTACCACATTTGAAGAGGCTGACAGGCTCTGTGAGAACATACCTCACAATGGGGTAAAAGTTGCACCCCTGGGGGGCAGGAGCTGCCCAAAGTTGCCCCAATGTTAAGTCTATGGTGTAGGACGGCCCATGAAATGTCATTTTGTATTGAACATAACTCTGGATCACAGTGTCTTAGAGACAAGGGGGCGGGCTCATTTTACTCAGATGACCAACCAGACTCTCAGGATCATTGTGAAGCTATCAAGCCACGCCCTAGCAAACATTTAGAGCACCTTAGCAACAAGTCCCATAGACTTCCATTGAAAGAGATCAAAGGGATATCTCCGGACTGAATTATCATAGAAACACGAGGGTTGTCTCGTTTGACTTGGGGCAGTAAAACTGCCAATCATGAATCCCTTCAACACTTCCTAGCCCCTCCCTAGCAACCATTTTCGAGCACCTTAGCAACCAAAATCCAAAGAGAGATATCTTCCATTCTGAATGTCACAGAGGCATGGGAGTTGGTTTATATCATTCATACTGACAAGCAGCCTTTGGAGATTCATCATTGGCAGCTGCCAAGACACTTCCTAGCAACAATGTAGAGCACCCTAGAAACCACATTTATTGATTTCAATTACAGTAAGATATCTTCAGATCAGAATGTCCTAGATACATGTTAGTTGCTTTGTTTTAATTGGGTGAGTAATCAGTCTTCAGCATTCATCATGTCAACTACTTAGCCACGCCCTAGCAACCATTTAAAGCACCCTAGCAACAAAACACCATTGAAATTCATTTAAAATCACTAAGATGTGTATCTTAGGATCAGAATGTCGTAGACACTTCCGGGTTGACTTATTTCACTCAGGATGGAAAGTAGACTTGATAAATATCACCCTGGTAACTGCCTAGCAACCAGAAGGGTTTACCATAGCAAACAAGTAACAAATCTCATATCTTTGCACTACAAAATCGTAGAGACATCCGAGTTGACTTATTTCACTCAAGATGGCAAGGAGCATTGTTGGATGTTAGTTTGGTAACTGCCTAGCAACCAAATGGGGTTACCCTAGCAACCAAGAAACAAATCACATATCTCTGCACAAGAAAATCACAGAGACTTCCGGGTTGACTTATTTCACTCAGGATGGCAAGGAGCATTGTTGGCTGTTACCTTGGTAACTGCCTAGCAACCAGATGGGGTTACCCTAGCAACCAAGAAACAAATCACATATCTCTGTACTAGAAAATCACAGAGACTTCCGGGTTGACTTATTTCACTCAGGATGGCAAGGAGCATTGTTGGCTGTCACCTTGGTAACTGCCTAGCAACCAGATGGGGTTACCCTAGCAACCAAGTAACAAATCACATATCTCTGCAAAAGAAAATCACAGAGACTTCCGGGTTGACTTATTTCATTCAGGATGGCAAGGAGCATTGTTGGCTTGCCCCTTGTTAACTGCCTAGCAACCAGATGGGGATACCCTAGCAACCAAGTAACAAATCACATATCTCTGTACTAGAAAATCGTAGAGACTTCCAGGTTGAATTATTTCACTCAGGATGGCAAGGAGCATTGTTGGCTGTCACCTTGGTAACTGCCTAGCAACCAGATGGGGTTACCCTAGCAACCAAGAAACAAATCAAATATCTCTGCACAAGAAAATCACAGAGACTTCAGGGTTGACTTATTTCACTCAGGATGGCAAGGAGCATTGTTGGCTGTCACCTTGGTAACTGCCTAGCAACCAGATGGGGTTACCCTAGCAACCAAGAAACAAATCACATATCTCTGCACAAGAAAATCACAGAGACTTCCGGGTTGACTTATTTCACTCAGGATGGCAAGGAGCATTGTTGGCTGTCACCTTGGTAACTGCCTAGCAACCAGATGGGGTTACCCTAGCAACCAAGAAACAAATCACATATCTCTGCAAAAGAAAATCACAGAGACTTACGGGTTGACTTATTTCACTCAGGATGGCAAGGAGCATTGTTGGCTGTCACCTTGGTAACTGCCTAGCAACCAGATGGGGTTACCCTAGCAACCAAGTAACAAATCACATATCTCTTTAGTAGAAAATCGTAGAAACTTCCGGGTTGACTTATTTTACTCAGGATGGCAAGTAGCATCTGTGGCTGTCACCTTAGTAACTGCATATCAACCAGATGGGTTTCCCTAGCAACCATGGAACAACACCAATATCTCTGCACCAGAACATCCTACTGTCATGGGGGTGGCCTCTTTCAACTTTGGGCAGTAGGTGGGACATTGTTGTAAGAAATTTTGCCACGGCAAGCACCACTCACATTTTCTTCAGGAAATGTACATTCTAGTTATTATTATTAGTGGTGCTTGCCAAAGGCAAGGCATCACTATTGTTATTGCTCATACTTATTATTATTAGTGGTGCTTGCAAAGCAAGACTATTGTAATCTCACATACTTATTAGTGGTGCTTGCAAAGCAACACTATTGTAATCTCACATACTTATTTTTCTTCTTCTTCTTCCGTACAAAACTTCGGCGCGTAACTCGTCCCGCACCTTTTGGCGTAGACCCATGAATGAGGTGTCAAATCATGCGGCTCATTGAGGAGAGGTGTGCTATGACTTTTATAAGCGATCGGGGGTACGGTGTTTGCCCCAGGGGCAAAAAATTGGGCAAAAAATCCCATTGACTTAACATTGAGCCGAACTTTGACGAGTCATAGCTCAGAGCGAGGATTTCGCAGAGACGTGTGATTTACCACATTTGAAGAGGCTGACAGGCTCTGTGAGAACATACCTCACAATGGGGTAAAAGTTGCACCCCTGGGGGGCAGGAGCTGCCCAAAGTTGCCCCAATGTAAGTCAATGGAATTTTTTGCAAAATTTTTTGGTCGCAGACCCACGAATGAGGCGTCAAATCGTGCGGATTATTTGGGAATGGTGTGCTATGACTTTTTTAAGCGATTGGGGGTACGGTGTTTGCCCCAGGGGCAAAAAATTGGGCAAAAAAATCCCATTGACTTAACATTGCGCCGAACTTTGACGAGTCATAGTTCAGAGTGAGGATTTCACAGAGACGTGTGATTTACCACATTTGAAGAGGCTGACAGGCTCTGTGAGAACATACCTCACAATGGGGTAAAAGTTGCACCCCTGGGGGGCAGGAGCTGCCCAAATTTGCCCAAATGTTAAGTCTATGGTGTAGAACGGCCCATGAAATGTCATTTTGTATTTAACATAACTCTGGATCACAGTGCCTTAGAGACAAGGGGGCGGGCTCATTTTACTCAGACGACCAATCAGTCTCTCAGGATCATTGTGAAGCTATCAAGCCACGCCCTAGCAACCATTTAGAGCACCTTAGCAACAAGTCCCATAGACTTCCATTGAAAGAGATCAAAGGGATATCTCCGGACTGAATTATCATAGAAACACGAGGGTGGTCTTGTTTGACTTGGGGCAGTAAAACAGCCAATCATGATTCCCTTCAACACTTCCTAGCCCCTCCCTAGCAACCATTTTCGAGCACCTTAGCAACCAAAATCCAAAGAGAGATATCTTCCATTCTGAATGTCACAGAGGCATGGGAGTTGGTTTATATCATTCATACTGACAAGCAGCCTTTGGAGATTCATCATTGTCAGCTACCAAGACACTCCCTAGCAACAATTTAGAGCACCCTAGCAACCACATTTATTGATTTCAATTACAGTAAGATATCTTCAGATCAGAATGTGCTAGATACATGTTAGTTGCTTTGTTTTAATTGGGTGAGTAATCAGTCTTCAGCTTTCATCATGTCAACTACTTAGCCACGCCCTAGCAACCATTTAAAGCACCCTAGCAACAAAACACCATTGAAATCCATTCAAAATCACTAAGATGTGTATATTAGGATCAGAATGTCGTAGACACTTCCGGGTTGACTTATTTCACTCAGGATGGAAAGTAGACTTGATAAATATCACCCTGGTAACTGCCTAGCAACCAGAAGGGTTTACCATAGCAAACAAGTAACAAATCTCATATCTTTGCACTACAAAATCGTAGAGACATCCGAGTTGACTTATTTCACTCAAGATGGCAAGGAGCATTGTTGGATGTTACTTTGGTAACTGCCTAGCAACCAAATGGGGTTACCCTAGCAACCAAGAAACAAATCACATATCTCTGCACAAGAAAATCACAGAGACTTCCGGGTTGACTTATTTCATTCAGGATGGCAAGGAGCATTGTTGGCTTGCCCCTTGTTAACTGCCTAGCAACCAGATGGGGATACCCTAGCAACCAAGTAACAAATCACATATCTCTGTACTAGAAAATCGTAGAGACTTCCAGGTTGAATTATTTCACTCATGATGGCAAGGAGCATTGTTGACTGTCACCTTGGTAACTGCCTAGCAACCAGATGGGGTTACCCTAGCAACCAAGAAACAAATAACATATCTCTGCACAAGAAAATCACAGAGACTTCTGGGTTGACTTATTTCACTCAGGATGGCAAGGAGCATTGTTGGCTGTCACCTTGGTAACTGCCTAGCAACCAGATGGGGTTACCCTAGCAACCAAGAAACAAATCACATATCTCTGCACAAGAAAATCACAGAGACTTCCGGGTTGACTTATTTCACTCAGGATGGCAAGGAGCATTGTTGGCTGTCACCTTGGTAACTGCCTAGCAACCAGATGGGGTTACCCCAGCAACCAAGAAACAAATCACATATCTCTGCAAAATAAAATCAAAGAGACTTCCGGGTTGACTTATTTCACTCAGGATGGCAAGGAGCATTGTTGGCTGTCACCTTGGTAACTGCCTAGCAACCAGATGGGGTTACCCTAGCAACCAAGTAACAAATCACATATCTCTGTAGTAGAAAATCGTAGAAACTTCCGGGTTGACTTATTTTACTCAGGATGGCAAGTAGCATCTGTGGCTGTCACCTTAGTAACTGCATATCAACCAGATGGGTTTCCCTAGCAACCATGGAACAACACCAATATCTCTGCACCAGAACATCCTACTGTCATGGGGGTGGCCTCTTTCAACTTTGGGCAGTAGGTGGGACATTGTGGTAAGAAATTTTGCCACGGCAAGCACCACTCACATTTTCTTCAGGAAATGTACATTCTAGTTGTTATTATTAGTGGTGCTTGCCAAAGGCAAGGCATCACTATTGTTATTGCTCATACTTATTCTTATTAGTGGTGCTTGCAAAGCAACACTATTGTAATCTCACATACTTATTAGTGGTGCTTGCAAAGCAACACTATTGTAATCTCACATACTTATTTTCTTCTTCTTACGTACAAAACTTCGGCGCGTAACTCGTCCCGCACCTTTTGGCGTAGACCCATGAATGAGGTGTCAAATCGTGCGGCTCATTGAGGAGAGGTGTGCTATGACTTTTATAAGCGATCGGGGGTACGGCGTTTGCCCCAGGGGCAAAAAATTGGGCAAAAAATCCCATTGATTTAACATTGAGCCGAAATTTGACGAGTCATAGCTCAGAGCAAGGATTTCGCAGAGACGTGTGATTTACCACATTTGAAGAGGCTGACAGGCTCTGTGAGAACATACCTCACAATGGGGTAAAAGTTTTACCCCTGGGGGGCAGGAGCTGCCCAAAGTTGCCCCAATGTAAGTCAATGGAATTTTTTGAAAAATTTTCTGCTCGCAGACCCACAAATGAGGCGTCAAATCGTGCGGATTATTTGGGAATGGTGTGCTATGACTTCTATAAGTGATCGGGGGTACGGTATTTGCCCCAGGGGCAAAAAATTGTGCAAAAAATCCCATTGACTTAACATTGCGCCAAACCTTGACAAGTCATAGCTCAGAGCAAGAATTTCACAGACACGTGTGATTTACCACATTTGAAGAGGCTGACAGGCTCTGTGAGAACATACCTCACAATGGGGTAAAAGTTGCACCCCTTGGGGGCAGGAGCTGCCCAAATTTGCCCCAATGTTAAGTCTATGGTAGATTTTTGTATTGAACATAACTCTGGATCACCGTGTCTTAGAGACAAGGGGGCGGGCTCATTTTACTCAGACGACCAATCAGTCTCTCAGGATCATTGTGAAGCTATCAAGCCACGCCCTAGCAACCATTTAGAGCACCTTAGCAACAAGTCCCATAGACTTCCATTGAAAGAGATCAAAGGGATATCTCCGGACTGAATTATCATAGAAACACGAGGGTGGTCTCGTTTGACTTGGGGCAGTAAAACAGCCAATCATGAATCCCTTCAACACTTCCTAGCCCCTCCCTAGCAACCATTTTCGAGCACCTTAGCAACCAAAATCCAAAGAGAGATATCTTCCATTCTGAATGTCACAGAGGCATGGGAGTTGGTTTATATCATTCATACTGACAAGCAGCCTTTGGAGATTCATCATTGGCAGCTGCCAAGACACTCCCTAGCAACAATTTAGAGCACCCTAGCAACCACATTTATTGATTTCAATTACAGTAAGATATCTTCAGATCAGAATGTCCTAGATACATGTTAGTTGCTTTGTTTTAATTGGGTGAGTAATCAGTCTTCAGCTTTCATCATGTCAACTACTTAGCCACGCCCTAGCAACCATTTAAAGCACCCTAGAAACAAATCACCATTGAAATCCATTCAAAATCACTAAGATGTGTATCTTAGGATCAGAATGTCGTAGACACTTCCGGGTTGACTTATTTCACTCAGGATGGAAAGTAGACTTGATAAATCTCACCCTGGTAACTGCCTAGCAACCAGAAGGGTTTACCATAGCAAACAAGTAACAAATCTCATATCTTTGCACTACAAAATCGTAGAGACATCCGAGTTGACTTATTTCACTCAAGATGGCAAGGAGCATTGTTGGATGTTACTTTGGTAACTGCCTAGCAACCAAATGGGGTTACCCTAGCAACCAAGAAACAAATCCCATATCTCTGCACAAGAAAATCACAGAGACTTCCGGGTTGACTTATTTCACTCAGGATGGCAAGGAGCATTGTTGGCTGTTACCTTGGTAACTGCCTAGCAACCAGATGGGGTTACCCTAGCAACCAAGAAACAAATCACATATCTCTGTACTAGAAAATCACAGAGACTTCCGGGTTGACTTATTTCACTCAGGATGGCAAGGAGCATTGTTGGCTGTTACCTTGGTAACTGCCTAGCAACCAGATGGGGTTACCCTAGCAACCAAGAAACAAATCACATATCTCTGTACTAGAAAATCACAGAGACTTCCGGGTTGACTTATTTCACTCAGCATGGCAAGGAGCATTGTTGGCTGTCACCTTGGTAACTGCCTAGCAACCAGATGGGGTTACCCTAGCAACCAAGTAACAAATCACATATCTCTGTACTAGAAAATCGTAGAGACTTCCAGGTTGAATTATTTCACTCATGATGGCAAGGAGCATTGTTGACTGTCACCTTGGTAACTGCCTAGCAACCAGATGGGGTTACCCTAGCAACCAAGAAACAAATCACATATCTCTGCACAAGAAAATCACAGAGACTTCCGGGTTGACTTATTTCACTCAGGATGGCAAGGAGCATTGTTGTCTGTCACCTTGGTAACTGCCTAGCAACCAGATGGGGTTACCCTAGCAACCAAGAAACAAATCACATATCTCTGCACAAGAAAATCACAGAGACTTCCGGGTTGACTTATTTCACTCAGGATGGCAAGGAGCATTGTTGGCTGTCACCTTGGTAACTGCCTAGCAACCAGATGGGGTTACCCTAGCAACCAAGAAACAAATCACATATCTCTGCACAAGAAAATCACAGAGACTTCCGGGTTGACTTATTTCACTCAGGATGGCAAGGAGCATTGTTGGCTGTCACCTTGGTAACTGCCTAGCAACCAGATGGAGTTACCCCAGCAACCAAGAAAAAAAATCACATATCTCTGCAAAATAAAATCAAAGAGACTTCCGGGTTGACTTATTTCACTCAGGATGGCAAGGAGCATTGTTGGCTGTCACCTTAGTAACTGCCTAGCAACCAGATGGGGTTACCCTAGCAACCAAGTAACAAATCACATATCTCTGTAGTAGAAAATCGTAGAAACTTCCGGGTTGACTTATTTTACTCAGGATGGCAAGTAGCATCTGTGGCTGTCACCTTAGTAACTGCATATCAACCAGATGGGTTTCCCTAGCAACCATGGAACAACACCAATATCTCTGCACCAGAACATCCTACTGTCATGGTGGTGGCCTCTTTCAACTTTGGGCAGTAGTTGGGACATTGTGGTAAGAAATTTTGCCACGGCAAGCACCACTCACATTTAATTCAGGAAATGTACATTCTAGTTATTATTATTAGTGGTGCTTGCCAAAGGCAAGGCATCACTATTGTTATTGCTCATACTTATTCTTATTAGTGGTGCTTGCAAAGCAACACTATTGTAATCTCACATACTTATTAGTGGTGCTTGCAAAGCAACACTATTGTAATCTCACATACTTATTTTCTTCTTCTTCTTACGTACAAAACTTCGGCGCGTAACTCGTCCCGCACCTTTTGGCGTAGACCCATGAATGAGGTGTCAAATCATGCGGCTCATTGAGGAGAGGTGTGCTATGACTTTTCTAAGCGATCGGGGGTACGGTGTTTGCCCAAGGGGCAAAAAATTGGGCAAAAAATCCCATTGACTTAACATTGAGCCGAACTTTGACGAGTCATAGCTCAGAGCGAGGATTTCGCAGAGACGTGTGATTTACCACATTTGAAGAGGCTGACAGGCTCTGTGAGAACATACCTCACAATGGGGTAAAAGTTGCACCCCTGGGGGGCAGGAGCTGCCCAAAGTTGCCCCAATGAAGGGCAATGGAATTTTTGGCAAAATTTTTTAGTCGCAGACCCACGAATGAGGCGTCAAATCGTGCGGATTATTTGGGAATGGTGTGCTATGACTTTTCTAAGCGATTGGGGGTACGGTGTTTGCCCCAGGGGCAAAAAATTGGGCAAAAAAATCCCATTGACTTAACATTGCGCCGAACTTTGACGAGTCATAGCTCAGAGCGAGGATTTCACAGAGACGTGTGATTTACCACATTTGAAGAGGCTGACAGGCTCTGTGAGAACATACCTCACAATGGGGTAAAAGTTGCACCCCTGGGGGGCAGGAGCTGCCCAAAGTTGCCCCTATGTTAAGTCTATGGTGTAGGACGGCCCATGAAATGTCATTTTGTATTGAACATAACTCTGGATCACAGTGTCTTAGAGACAAGGGGGCGGGCTCATTTTACTCAGACGACCAATCAGTCTCTCAGGATCATTGTGAAGCTATCAAGCCACGTCCTAGCAACCATTTAGAGCACCTTAGCAACAAGTCCCATAGACTTCCATTGAAAGAGATCAAAGGGATATCTCCGGACTGAATTATCATAGAAACACGAGGGTGGTCTTGTTTGACTTGGGGCAGTAAAACAGCCAATCATGAATCCCCTCAACACTTCCTAGCCCCTCCCTAGCAACCATTTTCGAGCACCTTAGCAACCAAAATCCAAAGAGAGATATCTTCCATTCTGAATGTCACAGAGGCATGGGAGTTGGTTTATATCATTCATACTGACAAGCAGCCTTTGGAGATTCATCATTGGCAGCTGCCAAGCCACTCCCTAGCAACAATTTAGAGCACCCTAGCAACCACATTTATTGATTTCAATTACAGTAAGATATCTTCAGATCAGAATGTCCTAGAGACATGATAGTTGCTTTGTTTTAATTGGGTGAGTAATCAGTCTTCAGCTTTCATCATGTGAACTACTTAGCCACGCCCTAGCAACCATTTAACGCACCCTAGCAACAAAACACCATTGACATCCATTCAAAATCACTAAGATGTGTATCTTAGGATCAGAATGTCGTAGAGACTTCCGGGTTCACTTATTTCACTCAGGATGGAAAGTAGACTTGATAAATATCACCCTGGTAACTGCCTAGCAACCAGATGGGTTTACCATAGCAACCAAGTAACAAATCTCATATCTTTGGACTACAAAATCATAGAGACTTCCGGGTTGACTTATTTCACTCAAGATGGCAAGGAGCATTGTTGGATGTTACTTTGGTAACTGCCTAGCAACCAAATGGGGTTACCCTAGCAACCAAGAAACAAATCACATATCTCTGCACAAGAAAATCACAAACACTTCCGGGTTGACTTATTTCACTCAGGATGGCAAGGAGCATTGTTGGCTGTCACCTTGGTAACTGCCTAGCAACCAGATGGGGTTACCCTAGCAACCAAGAAACAAATCACATATCTCTGCACAAGAAAATCACAGAGACTTCCGGATTGACTTATTTCACTCAGGATGGCAAGGAGCATTGTTGGCTGTCACCTTGGTAACTGCCTAGCAACCAGATGGGGTTACCCTAGCAACCAAGAAACAAATCACATATCTCTGAACCAGAAAATTGTGGAGATTCCGGGTTGACTTATTTCATTCAGGATGGCAAGGAGCATTGTTGACTTGCCCCTTGTTAACTGCCTAGCAACCAGATGGGGTTACCCTAGCAACCAAGTAACAAATGACATATCTCTGTACTAGAAAATCGTAGAGACTTCCGGGTTGACTTATTTTACTCAGGATGGTAAGTAGCATTGGTGGCTGTCACCTTAGTAACTGCATATCAACCAGATGGGTTTCCCTAGCAACCATGGAACAACACCAATATCTCTGCACCAGAACACCCTACTGTAATGGGGGTGGCCTCTTTCAACTTCGGGCAGTAGGTGGGACATTGAGGTATGAAATTTTGCCACGGCAAGCACCACTCACATTTTCTTCAGGAAATGTACCTATCTAGTTATTATTATTATTATTCCGGACAAAAGTTTGCCGCGCTACTCCTCCCGCAGCTTTTGTCACAGACCCACGAATAAGGCGTCAAATCGTGCGGATTATTTGGGAATGGTGTGCTATGACTTTTAGAAGCGATCGGGGGTACGGTGTTTGCCCCAGGGGCAAAAAATTGGGCAAAAAATCCCATTGACTTAACATTGAGCCGAACTTTGACAAGTCATAGCTCAGAGCGAGGATTTCGCAGAGACGTGTGATTTACCACATTTGAAGAGGCTGACAGGCTCTGTGAGAACATACCTTACAATGGGGTAAAAGTTGCACCCCTGGGGGGCAGGAGCTGCCCAAAGTTGCCCCAATGTAAGTCAATGGAATTTTTTGCAAAATTTTTTGGTCGCAGACCCACAAATGAGGCGTCAAGTCGTGCTGATTATTTGGGAATGGTGTGCTATGACTTTTATAAGCGATCAGGGGTATGGTGTTTTCCCCAGGGGCAAAAAATTTGGCAAAAAATCCCATTGACTTAACATTGCGCCGAACTTTGACGAGTCATAGCTCAGAGCGAGGATTTCACAGAGACGTGTGATTTACCACATTTGAAGAGGCTGACAGGCTCTGTGAGAACATACCTCACAATGGGGTAAAAGTTGCACCCCTGGGGGGCAGGAGCTGCCCAAAGTTGCCCCAATGTTAAGTCTATGGTGTAGGACGGCCCATGAAATGTCATTTTGTATTGAACATAACTCTGGATCACAGTGTCTTAGAGACAAGGGGGCGGGCTCATTTTACTCAGACGACCAATCAGTCTCTCAGGATCATTGTGAAGCTATCAAGCCACGCCCTAGCAACCATTTAGAGCACCTTAGCAACAAGTCCCATAGACTTCCATTGAAAGAGATCAAAGGGATATCTCTGGACTGGATTATCATAGAAACACAAGGGATGTCTCGTTTGACTTGGGGCAGTAAAACAGCCAATCATGAATCCCCTCAACACTTCCTAGACCCTCCCTAGCAACCATTTTCGAGCACCTTAGCAACCAAAATCCAAAGAGAGATATATTCCATTCTGAATGTCACAGAGGCATGGGAGTTGGTTTATATCATTCATACTGACAAGCAGCCTTTGGAGATTCATCATTGGCAGCTGCCAAGACACTCCTAGCAACAATTTAGAGCACCCTATCAACCACATTTATTGATTTCAATTACAGTAAGATATCTTCAGACCAGAATGTCCTAGAGACATGATAGTTGCTTTGTTTTAATTGAGTGAGTAATCAGTCTTCAGCTTTCATCATGTGAACTACTTAGCCACGCCCTAGCAACCATTTAAAGCACCCTAGCAACAAAACACCATTGACATCCATTCAAAATCACTAAGATGTGTATCTTAGGATCAGAATGTCGTAGAGACTTCCGGGTTGACTTATTTCACTCAGGATGGAAAGTAGACTTGATAAATATCACCCTGGTAACTGCCTAGCAACCAGATGGGTTTACCATAGCAACCAAGTAACAAATCTCATATCTTTGCACTACAAAATCGTAGAGACTTCCGAGTTGACTTAACCCTCGTGCGACCTTATGGACATTTTTGTCCTTTTCAGTTTTGTATTTTTGATAACTTTGCCTGTGTTAATGCTAACTGCATAAAATTTTCCACAGGTGTGCATTTTTATTGGAAATTTAATATTTCACCTTCATTTACTTTAAAAATTTTATTTTGCACTAGGTACAAAAATACTCCCACTTAGGGTCTTTTGGACAAAAATGTCCCCATTGAAACCCATTAAAACTGCGATTTTTAATCCCAGTGCCATTCAACTATAAAATGATGCAATCTTTCTTAACAGGCTTTCATTATGTTGGCAAGGCTTCAAAATTTACATTTTTACTATTTTTTATCAGATGGTGCCATTTTTTTCAGGTTTGGCATATAAAGCAAATTATCACTTTATTGTTGTTTACTTCTGTTTTCGGCTTATGCATATTATAGAGCCAATTAGATAAATAATTGTGTGGGTGTGTTAGTATGGATGTCAGAGTGTGGTTAGTATGTGTGTACTGAAAATTTTAGGTGTGTGTGTGTGTGAACAGTGAAAGAAAGAAATTATACTGTACTGTAATCATGTATTATACTGTACATGTAAATGAGATACCCTTGGCAGAGTCACAGCATTTAAAGGGTTAAAATTCTGAAAATAAATGAATGTTTGGTAATTATTATTAGAACTGATGCTAGTAAAAAATCTAAGTCAATGAAAGTGGAAAAAATATTAATCTATAATATTTTTATGACACTTTTTTGACATGGACATTTTTGTCCTTTATGGGCCTGAGTGGTATTTTTGTTTTTTTTATCTGATACTGCATAAAAAAATATGATTGCATCAAAATTAATATTGTTGTTAATCATTGACATATCCAAGGCTGTAATATTTAAAGAAAAAAAATTCTGCTTAGAATTTAGTATATATAAAATTATTATTATTATTATAACTTGTATAACATCAACAGTGGCATTATGTAAAGAAACTGGCATTTAAAGGGTTAAAATTCTTGAAAATAAATGACTGTTTGGTAATTATGATTAGAACTGATGCTAGTAAAAAAATCTAAGTCAGTGAAAGTGGAAAAAAAATATTAATCTATAATGCTTTTTTGACAAGGACATTTTTGTCCTTTAAGGACCTGAGTGGTATTTTTTTTTTATCTGATACTGCATAAAAAAATATGATTGCATCAAAATTAATATTGTTGTTAATCATTGACATATCCAAGGCTGTAATATTTAAAGAAAAAAAAATCTGCTTAGAATTTAGTATATAGAAAATTATTATTATTATTATAATTTTTATAAATATCAACAGTGGCATTATGTAAAGAAAATGGCATTTAAAGGGTTAAAATTCTTGAAAATAAATGATTTTTTGGTAATTATGATTTGAACTGATGCTAGTAAAAAAATCTAAGTCAGTGAAAGTGGAAAAAAATATTAATCTAATATTTTTATGACACTTTTTTGACATGGACATTTTTGTCCTTTCTGAACCTATGTGTAACTTTTTTTAATTGACGCACAAGGGTTAATTCACTCAAGATGGCAAGGAGCATTGTTGGATGTTACTTTGGTAACTGCCTAGCAACCAAATGGGGTTACCCTAGCAACCAAGAAACAAATCACATATCTCTGCACAAGAAAATCAGAGACTTCCGGGTTGACATATTTAACTCAGGATGGCAAGGAGCATTGTTGGCTGTCACCTTGGTAACTGCCTAGCAACCAGATGGGGTTACCCTAGCAACCAAGAAACAAATCACATATCTCTGCACAAGAAAATCACAGAGACTTCCGGGTTGACTTATTTCACCCAGGATGGCAAGGAGCATTGTTGGCTTGCCCCTTGTTAACTGCCTAGCAACCAGATGGGGTTACCCTAGCAACTAAGTAACAAATCACATATCTCTGTACTAGAAAATCATAGAGACTTCCGGGTTGACTTATTTTACTCAGGATGGAAAGTAGCATTGGTGGCTGTCACCTGCAGCTTTGGGCCTCCATATACAGAAGCAGTGTCCTCGTGAAATAAAGCGGAGCCGTACCAGGCTTTCCGCTTGAGCAAAACTTGCCTGTCAGAGTGTCTAAAAAAGAAACACTGCACCGTTATATACGGTATTTAATGCATCCTTTATTAAAGTTCAAATAATAAGGAAACGGGCTGTATAAATAAGCACAATTTCACAAACATGAAAAACGGTGTGAGAGTTTCAAACTTCTCCCGCTGATACACTGTATTGCACGGAGACGATCATCACTGGTTTACGCTTTCTGCAGCTAGATTTTGTTTAGTGAATGCTCGCGACATAGTGCATTATAATATGAGTGTCACGGTGTGTATCTTATGGTTAAGAAAATCGATGTTATGCAGCTCTATAAAGAAGAAAGGGTTTATTTTTTGTGAGTTAAAGATGGATTGAAATCAAGTGAACAAAAAGGTGAGAGGGTGTAGTCTTAGCCCATTATACAATGCAAAACAATATTTTTTTTATTTTTTAGGTTTGTTTTCTAATATAAATATCTCAAACTCCTTATGTACATTTACTTTAATAGATACTGCAGAAGAAAAAATTGTTATCAGAGAGTTTTGAATATAATATTTAATTCATTTTAATATTAAAATTTTTAAAATGTCGAAAAATCCTTAAAACAAGATACATATACATGAGAAGCAACATAAGATATTTAGACTTGCTTTTAGAGAAAATATCTTGAATATGAGTATTATTTTCTTTACTGCACTGGCAGAAGTATGAGCAAGTGAAAAAATACACTTATCAAAATACACTTCTATTTAAGATACATTCTCTTAAAGCAAGTCTCAAGTAAATGTATCTTGTTTTAAGGATTTTTAGACAATATTAAATGGAAAACAAGACAAAAACACTTTATAACAATATCATTTTTTGCAGTGAAATATTTTATTAATTAAACAATAAATAGTTTTTCCCCTTTAATTCAGCGAAAGTCATTTAGAGGTATTTTTAAGATGATTTTGTCCTCTTTATTGTTAGTAAGCACATTTAATAAAAAAATGTAAGTTGGGCAAAAGCTGAATAGTCAGTTAAGTGCTAATGATAAATCGTTGCAATAATTGCTCGAATTGTTGAATAATCGTTGTAATAATCGTTATATTAGTCGATTAGAAAAATAATCGTTAGTTGCAGCCATACTTCACATCCCCATGTAAAACGATTACCGTACGAATATGACAGTTGATTCACTTTCTCTTTTAAAGTATCTATGGAAACCTGCAATGGAATCTATGGAAAAATCCTGTTGCTATACTATTCATATGCATGCACTGTGTGTGTATATGTATACGTATATACAGAGTAGCAATGTTGCAATTAAAAGGTTTCTCTATTAACCGTGATTAAAAATGTCACAGCTAATTTAACCGTAATAATTTAGTATCCATGTTAATAAAACACACTTGCCAAAAATATTCTATATATATAACAGAAAATAAGAGTTTTTTTGGTGTAAACCTAAATGTGAAAATCTCTTGCTTGTGCCATGGGTGGTTAGTGCAGCTGTTACGATGTTACGGTCCCAGAAGGTGTCCGCGTGGTTCTTGGCCATGTATGAACACTTTTAGCAGACTGTGATGATGCGTTTCCACCTTATTTAGCAGCATAAATAAAGCACACTTTTTACAATTTAATTTTATTATATAGTGTAATACATCACTCTATTTTTTTCTTCATATGGAAAGTTGTGGAAACGTAATAGTGGCATTTTCTTCCAATGTAGGAGCAAATGAATAAGCTACATTTATGCTTGCCGTTGACATGGTCTCCCATTCACCATATTCGAAGTTTACACTGGGTGTGAATCTTTGGGTTAAAAGTGAACCGATTTGATTCACGATTCAGATGTTTTCAATTAGATTAATAAAAATCTCTTTTTTTTTGGCAAATTTACAAGGATTCAATTTGATTTGATTAACAATTCGATTTGCCATTTTTTTAATGGTTTTAATACACACACTAATGTGTCTTAGGCAAAAAAAGAAAAGACAAAATTCTTGAGATCAAAAGCCGCTTGAAAGAACACATGTACATACAGACTTCTTTGAATACAACAGCGTGCAATGTGTTAATGTTGTACAAAGTAAAAATTTTCTTTAACAACACTATCAAAGTGAATATCAGGCACAACAGTGCCGCTATAACACAGAGCGGCATCTGAATTGTTTTGGTTGAATGGATCAAATGGCTGCATCACATGACAACAAATGTGTCATTTATCATTTTCAGATATACAAGTTTTCCCAATGCAAAGATAATGCTATTGGAGCTTTCTGAAGCCTCAATTCAATCTAATTGCAACCAGTTACATTTTTCAAAATTTCTTCTTTTGTATTTAATAGAAAAAAGTTATTAGAATTTGAAAGGACATGAGGCTGAGTTTCATTTTTGGGTTAACTCATCCTTTAAAAGGTACATTTTATGACTGATCATATAGGAGTCTTCAAGAACAACACACTTGAATAACAGTGAAATATGAGCTCAGTGGTTCAGGTTACTCATCTCCACATTTGCCCATCTGTTCTTTTTATATAAGGTTGGAGAGTACAAACACAACAGTCCTGAGGAGGAAGCCGCTCTCAAAGACAAACACAAACACACAGGAAAAAGGCATTGAGATTGGAGCACTGGCTGAGTGCAAGAGGCTCCTCATTTCCAAACAGGGCAGCAGGAAACACGATTGCAAGGCACAACCAAGAACCTTCCTGTTTCACTGAAACACACACTTACACCTTAAAAGGAATAGTTCACAATAGTTTAAAATGCCATCATCATTTATGCACCCTCATGTTGTTCCAAGTCTGTGTGACTTTCTTTCATACAAGTCATTTGATCTGGAATCGGACAACACTAGTCATTGATTCTGTATGTTTTGGGGCTGTAGATTTTAAAGAACCGGCTCATTTGAGTCTTTCATTCTGGAATCAGACTACACTGGTCATGCTGTATCTTTCACACTGAGCCAATAGAATCAGCTCACAAGAGTAATTTGTTCGGGAATCAGACTACACTGGACCCCCTATTAGTTTTGCACTGTTAATTCAGCCAGTGCTAATCACTGAACGCTACAGGAAACACTATCAAGAGCATTTATGACAGTGTTGCATCTGCATCAGTGGAAGAATGCACATTCGAGAACCAATACTGGAACCAAAAGTCATATGGTTCCAATATTTATAAAAAAAATAAAAAGGGACCTTATTTGGTTCCCAGCCCTTTTCAAGTCAACTGTCCAAATATAATTTATGCAACAGGGCAAAACCCACAGCAGACTTTATTAATGCCGGACTTGAGTGACACCCAAGCACAATCTTTTTTTTTACTGGCAGGTCAGATGGTGAATTAGGTAGGGAGTTATGGGAACATTTCAGTTGCTCTCCAACAACCAAATAATCCATGATGTAACTTATTTTTAAGACAATGTCTTAAAATACAAGTACTGATAAAGAGCAAGAAACAAGTTATCAGACATACAATGCAACTTTTGAATACGATCATTTGAGCATAGACACCAAACCAGGCATGACGTGCTTGAAGGTTGAACTTGATACTTAAGTTGCATGTCAGCTGTCCTTTGTCTAAATTATCAGCGTACCATTTATTTTTTAAGGTTTCCGATGTTTGACTGATCTGTACAGTGTAACAACATTCCAAAACATGCATTATTTAATATTTTCATGACTCGGAAAAAAAAGAAGAAAAACCAGCCTTGCCAGTGTTCCTCACATTATCTCGTCATGTGTGGCATTTGCCTTCGACAATATAAAGCTCTGAACAAATCAACAGAAGTCTGGGAAGATAAAAACAGACTTAAGTGGGTACAAAGTGTGTGCATACTTTCAGCATACTTGAAGAGATCTCAATAAACAAGACACAGTAGCCTAGTTTCCACCCACTTTTCGCACTATTTTGTTATCGACAAAGTGATAAATAAACCTTTGTGAAATTTGGTGTCTTCTGCCTGTTTCCATTCAAATGGTCTTTTATCTATAAAAATGGTGTGTGATGACGTCATGCTTAAAAAAAACTCTGTCACATAAGTTTTGGTCTTTCGCCTCTCAGATGTCCCTAATTTTTTTCCTCCTAAGTTTTGGTAAAATGGAGAGAGTATTGAGACACTTAATTGAAATTAGACCGCTTACTGTCATTTTAATTTCACAAATAAATGCAATCAGAAGAGGAATTGCAATCAAAAGGGAGCAGTTGCCCTTCTGATAGGACTATTGTAATATTGGTCCTGATGTTGCGCATATCGCAGGTTGGCACCGGTTCTGCCCCGAAAGCGAATCGCCATGGCACTGTCAAGCTGGCAACCTGCACCAAGTAGTGGGGGAAACTTTCTGTCTCAGTATAAGGACCATCAATCGATGTGTATATGCGGTGTGCACAGCTATTAAAGAAAAATTTATCAGGGTTTACATATGATACATTTCTGATATTCAATATGCTATTTTGAGCAATCATCTAATCTAAAGCATTGCCATCACAACTGCATTATGTCCCACATATTTGTCCAGCAACTTTTAATGAGCAACTGAACTTGATTGTCATCTAAAATTATTTAATGTCATAATGCAGTTTACATTTTCTGAAGAAAAGGGTTATATTTAAACGTTTTAAAATGTTCAAAAGCTTATTTTCTGAAAGTGAACTCATTGGACAAATAGTACTGATAGTTTATATTCTTGAAAAAAGTGTAGAATTTATTACTTTACTTTTTTCATATACAGAACAGGGAAAGGCTTATTTAAGTTTGTGTAAAAAAAATAAAATAAAAAAAAGGCATATATAGGTCTAAAAATATAAATATTTCATTTGGTAATTTATTTTATTTAATACAGGGAATTTTGCTGGCATTTTTTCCAAAAGTAAGCTAAACAGTAATTTGGGCTATGTCAGTGTTCCTTAAAAGCACACTGAATCTTTTCTCCCAGTATTGTTTATTTATTTTTAATTTAAAACATCTTTGTGCACAGAAATCATATGTTTTTTTATTTTTTATTGTGGCCTAATACCATTATTTTAAATGGTATGCAACTTTAATAAATAAACAAATGTCTACCATGATTAAATTAATAACAAACAGTGGCCATTCATTTGTTCTCTGTGCCACTGTCGATGTACAAAATACGAGATATTTGTGTTGGCACTCCTGGAAATGTCATGTGTGCAGCATCGGATCTATATGCAGTAAAAATCAATCCATAATCAAATACAATAAATTGGCTTTCAAGGATGTATACCTTGGATGCTAATTGGCAAATTCTGTCCTGTGACACTGCAATTTTGCGTTAATGCCAATTTTCTCGACAAAAAGTGTTTCCAAACCAGTTTTTTGTGAGATTAAAAGTATCGACATAGAGTTTATGCACTACAGTTAATGCACTAGAGTTAAATAGAAAAATATTATGTCAAGACAATTTTAGTGATAATTTGCATTGTCCAATACATTTTTTTTTCTATATGGATTTCATAAAATAGTTCTAAGCCATGAAACAACCAGCTCCGAGCTGAATCAATAAATTATAAACTTTAATCCAAAGTGTCACAGTGGTCATTAACACTGCTGTGTACATCCCCCCACAAGCCGACACAGACCGGGCACTCAAGGAACTGTATGGGAGCATAAGTGAGCAGGAAACCGCGCACCCTGAGGCCGCACTCATTGTTTCCGGGGACTTCAACAAAGCCAATTTTAAAACAATAGCACCAAAATACCACCAACACATTAGCTTCAACACACAAGGGGACCGGGTTTTGGATCATTGCTATTCTCCTTTCCGGGATGGCTACAAATCCCTCCCCCGCCCACCATTTGGCAAATCCGACGACTCTTCCGTTCTGCTTAAACTGAAACGGGAAGCACCCAGAACGATCCAGTGCTGGTCGGACCAATCAGACTCTATGCTACAAGACTGTTTTGATCACGCGGACTGGGAGATGTTCCGGTCCACCTCTGATGATGCTGATAGCGTAACATGTTTCATCAGGAAGTGCGTAGAGGACATTGTTCTGTTCTATTTTTGAACGTATTACAGTTTTTTTATATATATTAAGAGACATTCTAGTATGCTTCAGACATTTGTGTTGTCTGGCTTGTATAATACATACAGTCTCAATGACCTAATCGATCTGGTTTTATATTTGTATGTTCTCAAATTTCATTTAAAGTTGAAAATTTATACTGTCAAATTTCATTCTTAATTGAAAATTCATACTGTATTTCAATATTTTCTTCATATTATTTGAGTTGCGGTAGTATGTTCTCAAATTTCATTTAAAGTATTACTTAATTGAAAATTCATACTGTATTTCAATATTTTCTTCATATTATTTGAGTTGCGGTAGTATGTTCTCAAATTTCATTTAAAGTATTACTTAATTGAAAATTCATACTGTATTTCAATATTTTCTTCATATTATTTGAGTTGCGGTTTTCATCATAATGCTGATTTCTTGACCGTTTAAAGTTCTCTACAACAAGTTACTTGTTTTGCTTATCTAGGTCTATTCAATTTTTTAAAAAAAATGATGGCTTCATTTTCTTTTTAGATTATTACAAAGCCTTCGACACATTGGAACACAAATGTTTATTTCAGGCTCTTCAAAAAATTGGCTTTGGCGACTCATTTTGCAGGATGGTCCAAATGCTATACATAAACAGAAACAGCTCAATTAAATTAAGTAATGGTACTTCACCTAGATTCTTTTTAAAACGAGGAGTTAGACAAGGATGTCCAGTGTCCCCTTACCTATTTCTAATTGCAACACAATTCCTTAGCGTACATATCAATGGTAGTCCTTTAAAGGGTATCACAATTGGCAACACTGAGTCAATTGGCAGACGATACAGCTTTATTCTTGAATGATTCTTCACAAGTACCAATCCTTTTCTGAAGCCTCTGGATTAAATCTAAATTTTAATAAATGTGAACTGCTACCCATTAAATATTGCTCTCTTACCTCAATTGAAGATATTGCTGTCAAAAATAGGGTAACATATTTAGGTATACAAATTACTAAAGATGAATGTAGGTGTTCAGCAAACTTCAAACCTATTATTACCAAGACTCAAAAAAGATGCAATTGCTGGCTACAAAGGGATCTGTCCTTAAAAGGTAGAACACTGCTCACTAAGGCAGAGGGTCTGTCTCGCTTGGCCTATGCAGCTCAGTCTCTTTTTGTGGATAAGCCCACTTCTAAATTAATTAATGAGGTTTTAATAAAATTCTTATGGAAAAATAAGTCTCATTATATGAGAAAATCAGTCATATTAAACTCTTATAATAATGGTGGTCTGAATTTTATTGATTTTGACTCCCTCAACAATACATTTAAAATGAATTGGCTGAATCAGTACCTAGCTAAACCATCTTCTATCCTCAAATTGTTTTTTCACAACTTGGTGGCATTCATTTTCTCTTAATGTGTAATTATGATATATCCAAACTCCCTATCAAACTCTCCAACTTTCATCGTCAGGTTCTCTTAGCATGGGCTCTAATTTATAAACATAATTTTTCACCACAGAGATGTTTTATTTGGAATAATAAGAACAACTTATTCAAGAATAAGTCTCTATTTTATGATAATTGGGTCAGTAATGGTTTATTTTTAGTGGAGCAGTTGTTTAATAAGCAAGGTCTTTTGTTCAGATATTCAGAATTTCTTCCTGAATACCAAATACCAATAACCCCAAAAGAATTTGCTACAGTAATGGGTGCTATTCCCTCTGGTTTATGTAGCCTATGCTTTTTAAAAACTGTAATTACTCCTCCCCAGTATCTACTGCATCCTTTCCTAATCCTTGTGATACTCCTGTTGGTCAAATGTGTTTTTCTGAGTCAAAAGCTAAAAACTATAAAATAAGATGTTTATTTCTTAAGGATTTGACTTCTGTTCCCCCTGTTATTTCCTTTTGGAATAATTTGTTTGTTAACCTTAATTTGAAAAAAAATCTGGTCTTTACAGCAGAAATTCTTTCTTACAAATTACAGTAAGTGAAAGAGATTTCCTTTAAGCTCATACACAGGTTCTATCCTGTTAAGAAATTTACACAAAGATTTAAATCTGACATTGAGCTAACATGCTCTTTTTGTTTGAATTCTGATGAAACAGTGGTTCACTTATTTTGGTCATGTCACTACACTCAGAAGCTTTGGCAGGATATTGATGTGTTTATCAAGTGTAAGATTTGGCCAGGCTTCTCATATGAGAAACATTATATTTGGGTATTTTGACTCAGACCCCACAAATGAAAATATCGGTTTTGTCATTAATTTAATTCTTTTCCTAAGTAAATTTTACATTCACAAATGCAAATTTTCAAATTGTAAACCTGTCTTCTCTGTCTTCTTAAAAGAAATTGAAAATTATCTAAATGTGATTTCAATATCTACTAATAAGAAAGCTATAAGGACTGTTAGAATTTGCACTGCCTTTGATCTCTTGATGTGAACATTTTTAGGTGATGTAATGGCCCTACATTGGTTTTTTTTGTTGGTTTTTTCTCTCTTTCTTATTTTTTTTCTTTTCTTTTTTTTTTATATACTATATATTTTCTTTTTCTGTTTTGCTGTTGTTTCCATGATTATTGTTTTGGTTGATATTATGTGATGTAGATATGCTTTCTCTTTTGTATGTTCCTGTTCTCAGCATTAATAAAAAAAAATTAAAAAAAAGAGGACGTTGTTCTGACCAAAACAATAAACCAGAAACCATGGGTTAACGGCGATGTTCGCGCGACACTTACTACGCGGACCTCCGCTTTTAATTCCGGGAACGCGGAGGAGCGTAAACAAGCCAGTTATGCCCTCCATAACTCCATCAGTGCAGCCAAACGCCAGTACAGGCACAAAATTGAAGGACAGTTCAACACCACTGACTCTAGAAGTATGTGGCAGGGAATTAACACCATCACGGACTACAAACGGAATAAAACCTCCGCCATGAACACCGCTGCCTCTCTCCCGGACGAGCTAAATACATTTTATGCTCGTTTCGAGGACAATAACACCGCCCTCGCGGAGAGAGCACTCGCGGCCGATACTTCAGAGGATGGTTCACTCTCCGTCTCGGTTGCGGATGTAACCTGATCCTTTCGACGGGTGAATATCCATAAAGCCACGGGTCCAGATGGCATTCCGGGCCGCGTCATCAGAGCATGAGCGAACCAACTGGCTGGTGTTTTTACGGACATTTTCAACCTGTCCATCTCCCTGTCTGTAGTCCCCACATGCTTCAAAACATCAACCATTGTGCCTGTACCGAAGCAAGCCAAAATCACTTGCTTAAATGACTGGCGTCCTGTTGCTCTGACCCCCATCATCAGCAAATGCTTTGAGAAGCTAATCAGAGATCACATCTGCGCTGTGCTGCCCACCTATTTGGACCCACTGCAGTTTGCCTACCGCAACAACCGCTCCACTGATTATGCCATTGCATCTACAATACACACTGCTCTCTCCCACCTGGAAAAAAGGAACACATATGTGAGAATGCTATTTGTAGACTACAGCTCAGCATTCAACACCATAGTGCCCTCCAAGCTTGATGAGAAACTCCGGGCTCTGGGCTTAAACAGCTCGCTGTGCAGCAGGATCCTGGATTTACTGTCAGGCAGACGTCAGGTGGTTAGAATGGGCAGCAACATCTCATCACTGACCCTCAACACTGGAGCCCCGCAGGGCTGTGTTCTCAGCCCACTCCTGTATTCCCTTTACACACATGACTTTGTGGCGACACATAGCCCCAATGCCATCATTAAGTTTGCTGACAATACGACGGTGGTAGGTCTGATAACTGACAATAATGAAACAATCTGACATGCTGGTGTCAGGAGCACAACCTCTCCCTCAACGTCAGTAATACCAAGGAGCTTGTGGTGGACTTCAGGAAGAAAGACAGAGAACACAGCCCCATCACCATTAATGGAGCACCAGTGGAGAGAGTCAGCAGCTTCAAGTTCCTCTGTGTCCACATTACTGAGGATCTCACATGGTCCATCCACACTGAGGCCGTTGTGAAGAAGGCTCACCAGCGCCTCTTCTTCCTGAGACGACTGAGGAAGTTTGGAATGGACCACCACATCCTCACACGGTTATACACCAGCACTGTAGAGAGCATCCTGACTGGCTGCATCACCGCCTGGTACGGCAATAGCACCGCCCACAACCGCAAAGAACTGCAAAGCGTGGTGCGAACTGCCAGAAACATCATCGGAGGTGAGCTTCCCTCCCTCCGGGACATATATAACAGGCGATGTGTGAAAAAAGCTCATCAGAGACTCCAGCCACCCGAGTCATGAGCTGCTCTCACTGCTTCCATCAGGCAGGTGGTATCGCAGCATCAGGATCTGCACCAGCCGACTACATGATAGCTTCTTCCCCCAAGCAATAAGACTTTTGAACACATGATCTCTCACGATCAACAATCAGCACTGCAATTTATTAATCATCATCTTATATCACACACTCCCCAATTCAACTAGTGTATATATATTTTTATATACCCTTATCTAGTGTATGTGTAATGTTTACTGTACATTGTATATTAGTACTATGTTGTGTAATTATGTGTACATTTGATATGTAAATTGTTGTGTATGTTATTTATTGTAAAGTGGTATATGTCTCGTCACTGTCATGACTGCAGTGTTGCTCAGAACTGCACACAAGACTTTCACCTACTGTTGCACTTGTGTACACAGTAGTGTGACAATAAAGTGATTTGATTGATTTGATATTTGAAGTAGGGCTGGGCGATATGGAAAAACACTATATCTCGATATGTTTCAGGCTATTGACATTATTTGATGTATTATGTATTTGTTCTAAAATAGTTCAAACAATCAACAATATTTCATCCAAACAGCCATTGTAGCCAAGCAGATGAAGGCACTGAATAAAATCAAATGTATATATTGCAATGGTTACTTATGATTGGAATTGCGCAATTGCTTGAACCTATGTGTCATTTTATTTCAAAGGACAGCTCATCACCTGTTTATTCTGAAGCACACACAGCCCATGTTTATCCATCTTTAATGGCAGCCTTTATATATATATATATAAAAATCACATATGGCCATATCTGCATTTTGATACAGCCCTGAAAGATCGGATATTCAGATATACACAAATATATAAGTAGTTTGAGAGTGTAGGGAGAGTGACACGATCGAGTCATTCAGGTTTTTGGGGCACTTTTTCACTGCGATTCTCTTAATTGGTGGATCTTTCTCTTCAGGATCATGGGTAGAGCAGTTCTTCAACAGAAATTGCTCCATTAAACAATATAAAAAAAGAGAAATATAATTTTGTTTTTAAAAAAATTAAGTTGAAATAAAGTAGACTGAAATCTTCAACAGAGGCATATACCATCGATTAACAACCTCGGATCTCACGGCTGTTCTGTCTTTAAAGGTTTAGAAGTTATCATTCAAAATGTATCTGCCTATGAAGAAAATTAATGGGACAGGAAACAGACTGTTGCACTCTATTAGCAAATACAGCAATAAACTACGTCCCAAACCATTTTTCTAGCCGTTCATGATTTTATACAGATCACACTCATTATAAGCAATTTCTAGCCAATGAAATATTTAAGAGTGACACATAACTTGACAAATTTGTAAGCAATTCACTATAGAAATTTCCATTACATCTTTTTATAATTTCTTTAATTTTTCTGGGAAATCACAAATGTAACATTTTAAAACATGGTATTTCCAGATTTCCCATGAACAAGATAACCTTGGTACGTGTTCTCACACAAAACACTGAAAATTTCCTGCGATTATAAAAAATTGTATCATTAGGTAACATGGAGGTGAACTTATTGCAAACATCTCTCACAATATGCAATGCAATGAATATCATCAATCCACCCTAACCAAAAAAATCAATGAAAAAACAAATTCAATGATGTCATATGGCATCATCCCATCTGTTTATTAGATCACATACAGTCACATATGACTTCATGACACCACGTTGAAGCTCACTATTTATTTTTTTTAATAGTGTGGCTGGTGCATCCGGAGCAGAGAGCAGCTGTGTGTAAGGCATCCGGCTGCAGGAGCGCAGCAGCACAGATGGGCCATGATACGATCAGACCTAAGACAAGTTGTACACTACTGTTAAATAAGTTCATTTGACTAATTTAAAGCAGCATAACAAAATATGAGCTTGTCGTTTACGACCATGAAAACCATGAATACATTGTGGAAAATGCAAATGAATAAAGAAATTGGTGACATTGACAGATTTAAGTGTTTTTCATATAATTGTCATTGTTTGGTAGAATAAACTTTATTTTTTTTACATGACATCCAAATTAATTTTTACATGGCTCATTGTTAATTTACATGGCTCAAGATAATTCAAAAACACAAAAATCACCCTGTTCCTCACAAAATGCTAACTTATGACATCTAAACACTTTTACTATAACACATGACTTGGAAGGCAATACATTCAAACATTTGCATTACAAAACAAGCTACATTTACAAGCTTGTTCAGTTGTGAGCAAACTGATAGCGTGTTGCACTTGCAATGCAAAAGATCGAGGTAGGAGTCCTGAAGAGTATGTGAGTCAACACGAGCTGAAATTGTCATATAAGCACCACAAAATTATGTGGTTAATTTAGCAATTGGTTACATTTGCTTTTCTGACACTACCGGTTGGGTTTAAGGAGGTCGGTTTGGTTGACTAAAACTGGAAAGAACATTAACCTTAAAAACCTCATCTGTTTGAAAGAAAATTGCACTCGCTTTTAGTACCACAGTATACATTTAATTTCGGAACTGCTGTGATAAGTCAATGTCGCCACAGTCATGGAATTCTCATGAGATCAGGCTACAAATTTTAGTAAGGACAAATAGCTAAAGACAAATTTTAAAACTGAGGAGACCAAAACTTTGGTTACACTTCAAACCAAGTACCTAGTACTGTAGATAGTAATCAGAAAAATGTGAATCAGTGAAAATCCATTTCATTTTCAACCAAGAAAACCAACAATGAATTATTGAATACACAAATTAAGCTCTTTAAATGATACAGGTTTGTAAAATACATATTGCTGAGCAGTCATTACGTTTGGAAGAATAAACAAAATAAGCTTTTTTAATGACATCAGCCACTTTAAACCTGAAGTGTGTAATTTTGTCAGTGTTAAAATACTTTCTTGTATCTCTGCTTAATGTCCAGAGACAATTATAAGTAAACCATTCATATGCAATTCTGCTTGCCGATGCAAATGGCAAGGAAATTGCATACTGAAGTGTGCAATTTGTGAGCCACTAGCATCACCAAACAGAATTGCAAAATAATTACAGTTTTCAAACAAGATTCCCAAAAGCAAACTTCCAAAACACAGAATGGCAGGGGAATAGTCACTTATATTCATGAAGAAAGCCATCCTTGATTAGACGAATAAATAATACTCATTATTAAAGCACTACCTGAGTGGTTGGATAAACTAACCAAGCCCTAATCCTACCCAATCAGGTAGAGCATTCCCTATAAAAATGAATGAGTCTTCCCCTTACATCCTACTTTGGTAAATCCGCTTCCCGAACACTAAACCTGACTCTCATATGTTGGAAAACAGATAGTCCTGTCCCCAAAAAACACACCATTGGTTGAATTAATTTTGTTATGCCAGTAGGGATGTGCCAACAAAGAGCGCAATGTTTTTTTTGTTTTTAAAGTGCCACAGTGTTTCCATTTTCCAGGATAATCAACCAACAAAACTTACAGTTGACACTGCCTATTAAGACAAAGTATTTTAACATTGAAAAAATTTACACACTTCTATTTTATAGACACGCTTTTAGAATGGATGAATAGCTAAAGACCCATTTTGAAGCTGTTGGAACCAAAACTGTGGTTACACCATGCAAATGTCACCAAACAACCAGAACGCAGAACAGTGATTTAACATCCACCAAACTTGCGCTCATACTTACTTTCCCCCTCAATTTTATCCGTCCCTCTGGTCCAGATAATCTGTCTGGTCTCAAGTTTGACTTGAAACGTCCTTCTCTCAGGTCTTTGAGACTTTTTAGAGTAAAAGAGAGTCAATACAGTGCCCAGCTCGAGATCCCGGTACAGATTATTCACCTCGGTGTCACTCAGTGTCCAGGGACCATTGGAGGAGAAGCCGGTGGTCTCAGCCATTTCCCCTGTTTGTTGTCCAGTTCCTTTAAGAATAATTCACAGCCTACTGGGCCTGGTGAGGACACCTATGAAAATAAGGAAGAATGTAAACATCTTAAAAAATAATATGGCAGTGGTGAATTCACCATCTGCTTCAGTTAGGAACACACACAGAGAGAGAGAGAGAGAGAGAGAGAGAGAGAGAGAGAGAGAGACCTGCTACTATAAATTGTATACACGTGTCCATTTGTAAGTTGCACTTATTGAAATTGGCCTAATTTGTAGTTATACAGAAATAGACTGCTGTACACATTAAAGAAATGTCATATGGTGAATGATAATCTGTGCATAAACCTGTGTGGATTATTATTATTACAGATACATGATTAACAGATCACATGCATAAATCCATGAGATTTACACTGTAATCTTCTGATATCTACAAGTAGATTAAATTGAGTTGATCTGATCATATTCAGTTAATTATAACCCATTGGATAATTTTTATACAGATCCAGCACATTGCGCACACACACACACAAAATCAGTTCTGCGTTGTTAATATCATGAACTGTATATGCTTATGTTGTTTTAAAACATGAATCGGATAGGATAGAGCAATATGTGATCTACATTACGGACCTGAGCGTCTATGTTGTTTATAAAGATGATAATAATAACACAGATTTTGTAATGTCTCACCGAGTATGAATGCAGCTGGCTCTCTGGGACTCAATAAAATCCGAAACGCAACATCCAATGTGTCCACAATCTCAGCGGCGCTCGTGACGTCTTGTGTCCATGATGAGACACTGGTTTAGCGGTGTGATCGAGCCAAGTGTAAGATGTGGTGATCTCCGCCATGAGTCGGTATGTAAGAGCCCTTCCCCCATCAGCCGATCCCTACAGCACACCGAGCAAACGGTCTCTTAAAGACACAGCGCACGGAAAACTGCCTAATATTTGGATTCCTAGTGTTCTGCATACGGAACAGTATCTGCAACTGCCTACTATTTTATCAAGGAATAGAGCGAAATAGAGAGAATTGTTAACGATATCTTATAAAACTTTAAAGACAGACTTACCATGATCCTGAAGAGAAAGATCCACCAAAGAGAGAAACATGGCAAAACAAAGTGCACCAAAAGAGTTCTGCAGCGACCGTCCACTCCCAAGTTAAAAAGTATATATAAATATTTTCCAATAGTTTAAGTATATTGATTCTGTACTTATAATTAACAACTTTAAATCAATAGGTTTTTTCTTCTTCATTTTTTTAGTTGTTTCCCTCAATTGCAGTGCTTCATGGGATTGTTTTCAAGTACATAGTCTTGCACCTTTGCCTTTATTCCAATTTTTAAATACTTCAGATCAATGTTGTAATGGTGTGCTTCACCTCGGAGCTGGTTGGTTTGGTTCATGGGCCTTATTCACGCTAGCATCATCTTTAATGAGAATGACAATGAGGCTGTGAGGGATAGATGTACAGTCTCTTCAATGGGCTGTACTGTCATTAGATTCCTCCGATAGGAGGGAATCTATTGTAATTGACAGTATTATTAGATTCCTCCGATAGGAGGGAATCTATTGTTATTGACAGTTTTATTATTAGATTCCTCCGATAGGAGGGAATCTATTGTTATTGACAGTTTTATTATTATTATTATTATTATTATTATTATTATTATTATTATTATTCTTCTCCTTGAGCCCCAATATCTCAAAAAGTCACTGGTCAAAAATTTTCTAAATTGGCACATTGATACTCCATGCCAACGGGTACCCCCAAACCAAGAATGGCCCACATTCGCCCATAGGTGGCGCTACAGGCCACGCCCCAAAAAAATATTTTCAAAGTCATGGCATTTCCAAGCCATTTGTCCAATTATTCTCAAACCTGGTGTACATGCCTCATTTCTCATGGGGAACAAAAAAGCCTCAAGGACCCATAACTTCTGCCCTAATGGATTTTCCTGTACAGTGAAAATTTGCCAAAACCTACAAAACTCTTCTTCTCCTGAACCGTAGCTCCAATATACTTGAAATTTGGTACGCATGTGTAGAATTGATGCCTTTGAAAACGTTACTTAGCAAAAATGAATACGATATAAAATGGCTGAAAGGGGCGTGTTTATGTAAATGTCCACATTTAATCAATATATATGTCAATATATCAAATGTAATTTTGACCCAGGGTTTTTCAAACCTAACATTCTTCAAGATAACATCCCTTTGAAGTACTGTGCAAAGAATTGCCCACATTCGCCCTTAGCGGTTCGCTACAGGCCACGCCCAAATGTCACATTTTCAAAATGATGGCATTTTCACCACAATTTTCGAAATATTCTAAAACTTGGTATACTTGCCTCATTTCTCATTGGGAACAAAAAAGCCTCAAGGACCCATAAGGTACGATTAAAAATGGCTGAAAGGGGCGTGTTTATGTAAATGTCCACATTTAATCAATATATAAGTCAATAAATCAAATGTAATTTTGACTGAGGGATTTTAAACCTGACATGCTTCAAGATAACATCCCTTTGAAGTACTGTGCAAAGAATTGCCGACATTCGCCCTTAGCGGTTCGCTACAGGCCACGCCCAAATGTCACATTTTCAAAATGATGGCACTTTCACCCCAATTTTCCAAATATTCTAAAACTTGGTATACTTGCCTCATTTCTCATTTGGAACAAAAAAGCCTCAAGGACCCATAACTTCTGCCCTAATGGATTGTCCTGTACAGTGAAAATTTGCCAAAACCTACAAAAGTCTTCTTCTCTTGAACCGTAGATCCAATTGACTTGACATTTGGTACCCATGTGTAGAATTGATGTCTTTCAATTTGTTACTTAGCAAAAATGAATACAATACAAAATGGCTGAAAGGTGCGTGTTTATGTAAATGACCACATTGCCTCAATATATTAGTGTCAATAAACCAAATGTAAATTTGATTGATGGTTTTTCAAACCTAACATGCTTCAAGATGACATAACTATGTTGGCTTGAGAAAGCCAACATATTGTTATGTTACATACATTTATTATTATTATTATTAATAATACTATTTTACTTACTAAAATTTCAACAACCTCACCTCTAAGAGCTTTAATGCTATAAGTACCCAACTTGCCACAGACCTGGGGACTGTTCTGAAGTTTGCTGCTATGTCTTTTTTTACCTGATGCGACTTAAGCTTTTTATATAAATGACGATCAAAAATGTAAAAATTCCCATTGATTTACAATGGCTGAGCAAAAATGCCCCCTCTACTGGATCAATACGGTCTACAAGTAAAATCCCATTCACTTACATTGGCTGAGCAAAGAGGCTCCCTCTGCTGGTGTAACTCTGTCTACCAAATGCACTTTTACTGGAGAAATCTCTCTAATGGAGCAATTCTGGCTACTAGTGGGTGGAGCTCCCGACTTTCTCAGCCAGAAGAATTTTGCCTGCGTTTGCACAAAGGTATGTCAATTGTGTGTGTTTAATGCTTGACATTTGGAACATTCACGCGATTTTATACTATTCATCTCAACAAATGGTAAAACAACTCATATAAATGTTTTCGAGCAGTTTGTGTGAAACAGCGATAATCGTCGCGTCTAACGCACGAGCCCCGATGAGAGTTACTGCACAAGGTCAGTGAGATGTATTTTACTGCTTCCCAGTTTGAATATTCAAGCGATTTTACACTATTCAACTCAACAAATGGCAAAACAACTCAAATAAATGTTTGTGAGCAGTTTTGTGTGAAACCGCGAGATGCGTCGCGTCTAACGCACGAGCCCCGATGAGAGTTACTGCACAAATAAGGTCAGTGAGATGTGTTTTACTACTTCCCAGTTTGAATATTCAAGCGATTTTACACTATTCAACTCAACAAATGGCATACAACTCAAATAAATCGGGAATCATTATTGAATTCTGGCATTATTACGGGGGTCAACAATGGCGCTGTAATGTCCTTTCAGATGCATTGTTCTAAACAGCGGAAAAAACTTAAACAAAATACTGCGTCATTTTTGCCCATTCAGATACATGGAAGAGATCATTACAAACTGTAAAAGGTCTACTTTTATTTGTGTACACTTACAATACAACAAAACCTTGAGCTTTTGTAAAATAACGAAAATAAACAGGGTAAATCGAATCTGTCTTTGCGATAATCTGTCTGATACACGTCAGAAAAATCAAGTGAAACTCCGCGAACACTTATCACACAAACATGAAACATATGTCTAAAGAAAGAAGGGATGGACGGATCGATCCTAAAGTATCAATACTTCCGAGAATGATGTTTCATCTGCGTGTTCTCTGACAGCACGCGATAGTGAGGCGATCTCATTTTTACTCGCGTCTTCAATGCGAGCAATGTTTGTCTGTTGTATGTGTTTTTAACACTTTCCTGTTTGAACTTTCAAGCGATTTTACACCATTCAACTCAACAAATGGCAAAACAACTCAAATAAATATTTGTGTGAAACAGGGAGCAGCGTCACGTCTAACTCACGAGCCCCGATGAGAGATCGCATTCGCTTCTTCTTGCGTTTGAACGGACACTTTCATACAACCATACATGATATATTGTCTGTTTTGTCTCAAGTGAACATAAACAGTTGATGAAGAAATCGCGAATCTAAATCTAGTATCAACACTTCCGAGAATGATTATCAGCGTTGTGTCTGACAGCGCGAGGCGATCTCATTTTTACTCGCATCTTCATGGAGGTTTGTCGGTTGTATGTAGTTTCACAATCTCAATCAATTAATCTCTGAAATGAATACAGATGTAACAGCACGAAAATAATGAGACTTCACAGTTCTCAAAAGATTAAACTCAATGAAACAAGCCGCACAGACTGTGCCTTGAATGAAATGCGTTTAAAATCCTCTTAAAGAGACAGTAACAATTTTCCAAGTAAATAAAAAGTAGCCTACAAATGGTTTTTACCCCAAAAATAAATTTCTCTCATCGTATACTCACCCTCATTCCATCCCAGATGTGTATTATTTCCTTTCTTCTGGTGAACACAAATTAAGCTTTTTAGAAGATTATCTCAACCCTGTTGGACCTTTCAATGACTTGAATGGTGATCAGAACTCAGAAGCTACAAAAATCACATAAATGCAGCATAAAAGTAATCCATACCACTCCAGTGGTTTAATCCATGCCTTCAGAAGTGATATTATAGGTGTGGGTTAGAAACAGACCTATATATATATATATATACTTCAAGATGACATCACTCTGAAGTACTGCGTAAAGAATATCCCACATTCTCCCTTAGGGGGCGCTACAGGCCAAGCCCAAAATTCCTATTTTCTGGTCAAAAATGTTCTAATTTTGTATATTGATACTACAGACCAACAGGAATCCACAAACCAAGAATGGCCCACATTCGCCCTTAGGGGGCGCTACAGGCCACGCCCTAAATTCCCATTTGCTGGTCAAAAATGTTCTAATTTGGTACATTGATACTACAGGCCAACAGGAACCCACAAACAAAGAATTGCCCATATTCGCCATTAGGGGGCGCTACAGGCTATGCCCAAAATTCCCATTTTATGGTCAAAAATGTTCTAATTTGGTATATTGACACTACAGGCCAACAGAAATCCACAAACCAAGAATGTCTCACATTCGCCCTTAGGGGGCACTAAAGGCCATTCCCAAATTGCAATTTTTTTTTGTCAAAAACTTTCAAATTTGGTACATTGATACTACAGGCCAACAGGAACTCACAAACCAAGATTGGCCCACATTCACCCTTTGGGGGCGCTATAGGCCATGTCAAAAATTCCCATTTTCTCGTCAAAAATGTTCTAATGTGGTACATTGATACTGCACGCCAACAGGAACCCACAAACCAAGAATTGCCCATATTCATCATTAGGGGGCGCTACAGGCTATGCCTTAAAGTCCTATTTTTTGGTCAAACATTTTCAAATTTGGTACATTGATACTACAGGCCAACGGGAACCCACAAACCAAGAATGGCCGACATTCACCCTTAGGGGGCGATATAGGCCATGTCCAAAATTCCCATTTTCTGGTCAATAATGTTCTAATTTGGTACATTGATACTACAGGCCAACAGGAACTCACAAACCAAGAATTGCCCGTATTCACCATTAGGGGGCGCTACAGGCTATGCCCCAATGTCCCACATTGAAAGTGATGGCATTTCCACCCCATTTTTTCAGTTCTTCTGAAACTTAATGTACATAACTCATTTCTCATTGTAAACAAAAAAGCCTCCAGGATCCATAAGATCCCGGCATCATGGATTTTCCTGTACACTGAAAATGTTTAGTTTAGGATTCAGACAGAAAGACACGTTTTTTGAATTTCTTCATTGGGAGAGTTTAACCCCAACCCTCTACTGAACAATTTTAAATGATTTGCCATTTTGAGGAGGAATCGCATTGCTGCTTGCAGCTATATTTATTATTATTATTATTATTATTATTCTCCTTGAGCCCCAATATCTCAAAAAGTCACTGGTCAAAAATTTTCTAAATTGGCACATTGATACTCCATGCCAACGGGTACCCCCAAACCAAGAATGGCCCACATTCGCCCATAGGTGGCGCTACAGGCCACGCCCCCAAAAAATTTTTCAAAGTCATGGCATTTCCAAGCCATTTGTCCAATTATTCTCAAACCTGGTGTACATGCCTCATTTCTCATGGGGAACAAAAAAGCCTCAAGGACCCATAACTTCTGCCCTAATGGATTTTCCTGTACAGTGAAAATTTGCCAAAACCTACAAAACTCTTCTTCTCCTGAACCGTAGCTCCAATATACTTGAAATTTGGTACGCATGTGTAGAATTGATGCCTTTGAAAACGTTACTTAGCAAAAATGAATATGATATAAAATGGCTGAAAGGGGCGTGTTTATGTAAATGTCCACATTTAATCAATATATATGTCAATATATCAAATGTAATTTTGACCCAGGGTTTTTCAAACCTAACATTCTTCAAGATAACATCCCTTTGAAGTACTGTGCAAAGAATTGCCCACATTCGCCCTTAGCGGTTCGCTACAGGCCACGCCCAAATGTCACATTTTCAAAATGATGGCATTTTCACCACAATTTTCGAAATATTCTAAAACTTGGTATACTTGCCTCATTTTTCATTGGGAACAAAAAAGCCTCAAGGACCCATAAGGTACGATTAAAAATGGCTGAAAGGGGCGTGTTTATGTAAATGTCCACATTTAATCAATATATAAGTCAATAAATCAAATGTAATTTTGACTGAGGGATTTTAAACCTGACATTCTTCAAGATAACATCCCTTTGAAGTACTGTGCAAAGAATTGCCCACATTCGCCCTTAGCGGTTCGCTACAGGCCACGCCCAAATGTCACATTTTCAAAATGATGGCACTTTCACCCCAATTTTCCAAATATTCTAAAACTTGGTATACTTGCCTCATTTTTCATTGGGAACAAAAAAGCCTCAAGGACCCATAACTTCTGCCCTAATGGATTGTCCTGTACAGTGAAAATTTGCCAAAACCTACAAAAGTCTTCTTCTCTTGAACCGTAGATCCAATTGACTTGACATTTGGTACCCATGTGTAGAATTGATGTCTTTCAATTTGTTACTTAGCAAAAATGAATACAATACAAAATGGCTGAAAGGTGCGTGTTTATGTAAATGACCACATTGCCTCAATATATTAGTGTCAATAAACCAAATGTAAATTTGATTGATGGTTTTTCAAACCTAACATGCTTCAAGATGACATAACTATGTTGGCTTGAGAAAGCCAACATATTGTTATGTTACATACATTTATTATTATTAATAATACTATTTTACTTACTAAAATTTCAACAACCTCACCTCTAAGAGCTTTAATGCTATAAGTACCCAACTTGCCACAGACCTGGGGACTGTTCTGAAGTTTGCTGCTATGTCTTTTTTTACCTGATGCGACTTAAGCTTTTTATATAAATGACGATCACAAATGTAAAAAATCCCATTGATTTACAATGGCTGAGCAAAAATGCCCCCTGGATCAATGGATCAATACGGTCTACAAGTAAAATCCCATTCACTTACATTGGCTGAGCAAAGAGGCTCCCTCTGCTGGAGTAACTCTGTCTACCAAATGCACTTTTACTGGAGAAATCTCTCTAATGGAGCAATTCTGTCTACTACCCAGATAACAAAATTGTTCCGGGCCTTTTATGGCACAAACACTGTTCTTAGTTTTGGCAATCATACCGCCAGGAATGCAGGGCCAAAACCTGCCCAGACAGTTTTGCCAAAAGCACGCCAGAAAGCTGCCAGAGAATTGCCAATGCCTTACCAGACGAGAGCCAGAAGACCCTAAATTGGCCCATATTCATGCCATAATATCACCATTGAAAAGCCAGATGTCTCCCGAGCACCGGCAACAACTCTGCCAATTATATTAAAATAACTAATTTGGCCCATATTCAATATCTGCACCCAACAGCAACCATGCAATTCAAAGAGAAATCAAACCAGGAAACCATAACTGCTGAAGATTAGTGTTTATTTTCAATCAACATAAACATATGACCTAAATAGGTAAACATTTACAATTAATTTTTTTTATACAAATAAAATGTAAAAACATTTATGATACAAAGCTTGATTTTATAAATCACACTTTATAAATCACACTTAGTTGTGTAAACCATGAAAGACCACAAACTTATGAACAGTAGTGTATGTTAAAATGTGGCCAGAAACGGACCAAAGTGGAATGTATGTGTGTGCGCCTGACGTTGTGTTGTTGTGTGCCTGACATTATGTGTTGTTGTGTGCCTGACGTTATGTGTTGGTGTGTGCCTGACGTTGTGTGCTGGTGTGTGCCTGACGTTATGTGTTGGTGTGTGCCTGACGTTGTGTGTTGGTGTGTGCCTGACGTTGTGTGTTGGTGTGTGCCTGACGTTGTGTGTTGGTGTGTGCCTGACGTTGTGTGTTGGTGTGTGCCTGACGTTGTGTGTTGGTGTGTGCCTGACGTTGTGTGTTGGTGTGTGCCTGACGTTGTGTGTTGGTGTGTGCCTGAAGTTATGTGTTGGTGTGTGCCTGACATGGTGTTGGTGTGTGCCTGACGTTGTGTGTTGGTGTGTGCCTGACGTTGTGTGTTGGTGTGTGCCTGACGTTGTGTGTTGGTGTGTGCCTGACGTTGTGTGTTGGTGTGTGCCTGACGTTGTGTGCCTGACGTTATGTGTTGGTGTGTGCCTGACGTTGTGTGTTGTTGTGTGCCTGACGTTATGTGTTGGTGTGTGCCTGACATGGTGTTGGTGTGTGCCTGACGTTATGTGTTGGTGTGTGCCTGACGTTGTGTGTTGGTGTGTGCCTGACGTTGTGTGTTGGTGTGTGCCTGACGTTGTGTGTTGGTGTGTGCCTGACGTTGTGTGCCTGAAGTTATGTGTTGGTGTGTGCCTGACGTTGTGTGCCTGACGTTGTGTGCCTGACGTTGTGTGTTGGTGTGTGCCTGACGTTGTGTGTTGTTGTGTGCCTGACGTTATGTGTTGGTGTGTGCCTGACATGGTGTTGGTGTGTGCCTGACGTTATGTGTTGGTGTGTGCCTGACGTTGTGTGTTGGTGTGTGCCTGACGTTGTGTGTTGGTGTGTGCCTGACGTTGTGTGTTGGTGTGTGCCTGACGTTGTGTGCCTGAAGTTATGTGTTGGTGTGTGCCTGACGTTGTGTGCCTGACGTTGTGTGCCTGACGTTGTGTGTTGGTGTGTGCCTGACATTGTGTTTTGGTGTGTGCCTGACGTTGTGTGTTGGTGTGTGCCTAACGTTGTGTGCTGGTGTGTGCCTGACGTTGTGTGCCTGACGTTATGTGTTGGTGTGTGCTTGACGTTGTGTGTTGGTGTGTGCCTGACGTTGTGTGTTGGTGTGTGCCTGACGTTGTGTGTTGGTGTGTGTCTGATGTTGTGTGCCTGACGTTATGTGTTGGTGTGTGCCTGACGTTGTGTGCCTGACGTTGTGTTTTGTTGTGTGCCTGACGTTGTGTGTTGGTGTGTGCCTGACGTTGTGTGTTGGTGTGTGCCTGACGTTGTGTGTTGGTGTGTGCCTGTGCCTGACGTTGTGTGTTGGTGTGTGCCTGTGCCTGACGTTGTGTGTTGGTGTGTGCCTGACGTTGTGTGCCTGACGTTGTGTGCCTGACGTTGTGTGTTGGTGTGTGCCTGACGTTGTGTGTTGGTGTGTGCCTGACGTTGTGTGCCTGACGTTATGTGTTGGTGTGTGCCTGACGTTGTGTGTTGGTGTGTGCCTGACGTTGTGTGTTGGTGTGTGCCTGACGTTGTGTGCCTGACGTTGTGTGCCTGAAGTTGTGTGTTGGTGTGTGCCTGACGTTGTGTGTTGGTGTGTGCCTGACGTTGTGTGCCTGACGTTATGTGTTGGTGTGTGCCTGACATTATGTGTTGGTGTGTGCCTGACGTTGTGTGCCTGACGTTGTGTGTTGGTGTGTGCCTGACGTTGTGTGCCTGACGTTGTGTGTTGGTGTGTGCCTGTACCTGACGTTATGTGTTGGTGTGTGCCTGACGTTGTGTGCCTGACGTTATGTGTTGTTGTGTGTTGGTGTGTGCCTGACGTTGTGTGCCTGACGTTATGTGTTGGTGTGTGCCTGACGTTGTGTGCCTGACGTTATGTGTTGGTGTGTGCCTGACGTTATGTGTTGGTGTGTGCCTGACGTTATGTGTTGGTGTGTGCCTGACGTTGTGTGCCTGACGTTATGTGTTGGTGTGTGCCTGTGCCTGACGTTATGTGTTGGTTTGTGCCTGACGTTATGTGTTGGTGTGTGCCTGACGTTGTGTGCCTGACGTTATGTGTTGGTGTGTGCCTGACGTTGTGTGCCTGACGTTGTGTGTTGGTGTGTGCCTGACGTTGTGTGCCTGACATTATGTGTTGGTGGGTGGCTGGTGGTGGAGGACTGTGCTTCTCCTCCTCCTACCCCCCCTCGATCGCCAGCCAAATACAACCAACGCTTCAACCATTGCTCCACCTCCTGGTTTGTGGATTCTCTGCATCCAGGATTTCTCCGAATGGCTTCTAGAAACAAACAATTAAAGATATCATGGAAGGTTTCAGAGTTTAAATTTAAGACTTTGTAAAGACAGGCAATGCCATTTAAACTTAAATTTAATTTAGGCCTTTAAGTCCCATTCTTCTGTTGACTTTGTGTGACAGACTGAAGGGAAAGGGACAGCATAATTTTTTTATACAGTTTCTTTACCACTATGGAGTTAAAACAGGCACAGACCTTACAAAAGAGGTGTATACATAGCCTGACAAGCCAGACTATATCATAATGTGTAGTCTAACCACGAACGATAGACTAACACCCCTTTCACACATACATGGTTATTTTGAAAAACGAAGACATTTCTCTGCGTTTATGCCTTTGTTTACATACAAACAAAGAATTTGCCTCTAAAAACGGTGGCCACTACACTGGAGGCGGCCAAGAGCCTTTATTCACCCTGTATTGAGGGGTGGCAGCTCATCGAAGTGACTACGAAGCTGGTAAATGAACCTAAAAATGTTGCCTGGTACATCTAATCAACACTTTTACCTGTAACAACATTCTTGACTTCTAGGCCCTGGAATGATGTTTTGCCGTGGAGGCCTGTCCAATTCATTTTGCAGGCCAAGTCGTTCTGAAGAAGCATCTTCATGACCCTCCACACAGTGTCCTTGAGGTTCACGCCCCCAGCAAGGCCCAGTGTCAGCACCTGGAAAAATAAAAGTTTAGAAAATATGAATGTTCATTCGGAGAAAAAAAATGCAAAGAAAAAAAAGTTCAGAAAAAAATCTGGTCCAAATACTAATGATAAAAGTAATTATTACCAAGTCCTTTCTCTTCTCTGGCTTTGCCTTAATGTCGCGGTCCAGCGCCAAAAGAGCCTCAGCATCCCTCAACGGCAGAAAACTTCCGTCCATGTGGTGTCCATGTGGTGTAGGTGTAGAAGAGAGATCCTGAACAATCCGCAGCAGATTTCTTTGCATATCACACATAACCTCCTGCTTGGCAATGATCTCTCGTAGTAATGCTGAAACCAGAACATTTTAAAAACTGTTCAGTCCTTGCTAGCATAGAAATGTATTGTAAATGGGAATAGAGAATAAGGTCTCACCAGAGTGCAGGTCCATCTCAGAAGCAGCATGAGGGGCAAGATGGAATGGCTCAGGAGTTCCATGGTGGCGAGACGGCTGAGAGGGAAGGTGGTAGGATGGCTCAGGAGTTCCATGGTGGCGAGACGGCTGAGAGGGAAGGTGGTAGGATGGCTCAGGAGTTCCATGGTGGCGAGACGGCTGAGAGGGAAGATGGTGGGATGGCTCAGGAGTTCCATGGTTGCGAGACGGCTGAGAGGGAAGATGGTGGGATGGCTCAGGAGTTCCATGGTTGCGAGACGGCTGAGAGGGAAGATGGTAGGATGGCTCAGGAGTTCCATGGTGGTGAGACGGCTGAGAGGGAAGATGGTAGGATGGCTCAGGAGTTCCATGGTTGCGAGACGGCTGAGAGGGAAGATGGTAGGATGGCTCTGGAGTTCCATGGTGGTGAGACGGCTGAGAGGGAAGATGGTAGGATGGCTCAGGAGTTCCATGGTGGCGAGACGGCTGAGAGGGAAGATGGTAGGATGGCTCAGGAGTTCCATGGTTGCGAGACAGCTGAGAGGCAAGATGGTGGGACGACTCAGGAGGTCCAAGGGCGTGAAACGGCTGCAGAGAGGCAAGTTGACTAGCTGACGGAGATATTTCATCTGATGAGGAAATGGCGTCACGCAACAGTGACGGCAGAGGTGGAATGGAGGGCACCTTAGGGAGGACTGGTTTGCGCTTCACAGGCTCCTCATCAGACTCCTCCTGACTCGAGAGGAAGCGCTGGTTTGGTCTTTGGAGAGAGAAAAAATAACTAAAATTATTTACAACCCTACAGCCATGTAAGGCCCGTTTAAACTGCCTACTATGAAGAGACCCATCTATGAATGAAACTCTATAAAACTGAGGTTTTAAAGTAAATTAAATCCCACAGTTACGGCTTCTCACCAACTACCCCACATACTATTTTTTTCAGTACTCTTACAGAAATTTGGCAACTTAATGCTTAAATCGTTTTACATGCCTTAGTTTAGACACAAACATTATGTAGACAAACTGAGCAAAATCTGAGTGCAACACACATTATCCTGGATTCAGCAGATTTGCGACATACCTGGATTTTCTTTTTTCTGGCCTTCCCTCCTCTGCTTCTGACTGGAGGTCTGTGTCATCTTCTGCCCGGCAAAGTTTCAACCTTGCCTCACTAAAGCTATCTGTCAAGAATGGGAACCAAGTGAAAAACAAAGCTTTACCCAAACCGGTATTAATCATGATTGTTATATATTAAATCATTTGGTTCTTGTAATGTCTGCATCCCAGTGTCAACTTTACATTACAAAAAACAAATAAATACACTTAATGACACCAGTCATAAACATAAGTGTCATTAATGTTCATGATGTGCGTCATGCTAATAAGGCACAGTCTTATGTAGACACCTTCAAATAAAGTGTTATCGTTACATTTAAATTTTAAGAAATACATAAAAAAGGTGGCTTGATTTAATCTTGAACCATGAATAATGGATTAAAGTGAACACTCACTTGCTTTGTAAAGAACCCTGATGTCATAACTTGTCCAGGTCTCCTTAGGCATCTCACAGTTCTTGATGGCCTTCAACATGGCATCGAGTTTGTAGTTAGGCCATTTACAAACCTCTCCTTCTACCCACACAGCTGGCACCACCTCCACTTCATTTGTCTTAATGAAGCTCACTATGAAATACACTGAGGGTTGGGGGGGGGAATGAAGTTATTTCAGATGTAAAAGGGGAAAGACAACAAAACTGCCCTGTTCCCCAAATGGCATCCTGAAATATTTTAATACGTCATTCAGCCTTGTACATTTTAAATCTGAAGACAAATTTGACACTACAAAAACTCCTACTTCTTGAGAATCAACTGGGTAATGAAAGAATGTCTCCATCTTTGCAAATTCACGGTAGATGATGTACTCCTGGTCTTTATAGACAATAATATTGTCCACCAAAGCAACAATCTGATTGATCCTAACACAATTGTCTCCTTCTGTAATTCTGACGTGCACATCATTCACTACCAGTTCTCTGAATTGTAGAATATCCCCTTCAAACAAGTCTGGTACAGGCCCATTTCTATGCTCTATATTTACTTGCATTTTTGGCCACTTAACTTCAACGCTATGTTTTTGGTTGTGAACTTCAGACACTCTACGGATCACCTGAGTTAGAGGGCTGTGTGGTTTCCTGATCATTTTTTTTAATGTACACAGGTAATTTTCAAATGGAAACCCAGAGATCACATCTAAATGACCATGAATCTTTACATCATCACTAAGATGAATCAATCCATGTATATTGTAGACAACAAACTCAGGACCATACAATTTACTGAAGTGCTCCACAAATGACACAAGTAACCTTTTTGCAAAACCATTCAGAGCTGAACAAAGGCGGGGATTGGCTAAAATCGAGATGGCAACTGACAGCAACATGAAGTTGTTATATATTTCCTCAGGTAACACACCCCTAAGAACAAGAGGACCGGTGTACAGAAGGAACTGCCTGAGTTCAGTTGCCTTCCACCTTAGTCTTTCTGCCAGACTCCTTGGCTTCCTAGCAAATTCAACTGGGACGAATGCCTTCAAACTTAACAGCTTTTCAGAGATCTCCTGCATGTCACGACCAGAACGACGACACCGAAGAGGGCCAGAACTGCCAAACCACAAATCTAAGAGCCTCCTCATTACTCCCAAACAAACCAAATGCATATAATCATGAGGAAACTGACTGACCATACTGATACCCGTTTCAAGTAGAGGGGAAACTGCTATGTGATGTTCCTCATCTGTGCCCCTCGCAAATGACTCATCAGTCCTATCAGCAGCACTTACCTCTGGGAATGTCATGCGGTGATGAGCATAAACACCTGGCTGTAAACACTTATCACATCCTGCATAACCTGAATGACCTTTCACCTGTTTGATAAAGGCTCTAGCAGGAGCATCACAAATTACCGAACTTACCTTCAGAAACAAGGTTTTTGAGCCTATGACAAATCCCTCTCTCAGCATTGTCAATTCTTGAACAAGGGCACCAAGATACTCTTGCAATGAAGTGGGTTTAGTCTCACCACAGAACAAAGCAATTAACAGTGGCCTGCTGGAAACATAATCTTTGTGACGCAACATGCCTAACACTGGCCAGAACTGAGTCGACGAGCTCTTAAACAGCGGCAATCCATCAAAATTTAGCTGCAACAAACACATTTCTATCTGGAAATTTGGACGACAAATACTCAAATGTTTTGCGAAACATGTTCAAAATACCAAAATAAAAAAACACCCCACCTGCCAACCTTTCCAGAGTGTACTTGGTTGCCGTTTTTAAAAGGGTTCTCCCATCCTTTGGAAGAAAGGGGTGATGCACTCTAAGGATGCACAGAAGAGCAGACAATGCCACTAATGATACACCATACTCAACAGCCCAGTTAGTGGACAAATCTAAAGGAGGAGAAATCTCATCATCATCCTCATCATCTTCCTCATCATCTTCAGAGACCTCATCCTCACTCACCATCTCAGTGTCCACAACTTCACCAAAGTCACTACTTACCAACTCATTGTGCTCTACGACACCTGTGCAAAGACTTCTTTGTACCTCTAAAATTCTGTCATTTGTCCTTTTTATGGCTCGCTTGCGCATATTACTCCATTGGGACCGCTCCATTGTGAACTGGGGAAAACCAAACACAGACATTTGTTAATGCTACTGATACATTTAGAGAGAAAAGAGAGGAGAAAGCTCTTTGTATTTATGTCTTGAACAGTGTATGTCCCAAGTAGTCTAGGCTGTACTGTAGGGTAAACCTTAGTCACATAAAAAACAACTCCACTGCTCATTAGTGGTGCTTGCAAAGCAACACTATTGTAATCTCACATACTTATTTTTCTTCTTCTTCTTCTTCTTCTTCTTCCGTACAAAACTTCGGCGCGTAACTCGTCCCGCACCTTTTGGCGTAGACCCATGAATGAGGTGTCAAATCGTGCGGCTCATTGAGGAGAGGTGTGCTATGACTTTTATAAGCGATCGGGGGTACGGTGTTTGCCCCAGGGGCAAAAAATTGGGCAAAAAATCCCATTGACTTAACATTGAGCTGAACTTTGACGAGTCATAGCTCAGAGCGAGGATTTCGCAGAGACGTGTGATTTACCACATTTGAAGAGGCTGACAGGCTCTGTGAGAACATACCTCACAATGGGGTAAAACTTTTACCCCTGGGGGGCAGGAGCTGCCCAAAGTTGCCCCAATGTAAGTCAATGGAATTTTTGGCAAAATTTTTTGGTCACAGACCCACGAATGAGGCATCAAATCGTGCGGATTATTTGGGAATGGTGTGCTATGACTTTTATAAGTGATCGGGGGTACGGTATTTGCCCCAGGGGCAAAAAATTGGGCAAAAAATCCCATTGACTTAACATTGCGCCGAACTTTGACGAGTCATAGCTCAGAGCAAGGATTTCACAGAGACGTGTGATTTACCACATTTGAAGAGGCTTACAGGCTCTGTGAGAACATACCTCACAATGGGGTAAAAGTTGCACCCCTTGGGGGCAGGAGCTGCCCAAATTTGCCCCAATGTTAAGTCTATGGTAGATTTTGTATTGAACATAACTCTGGATCACAGTGTCTTAGAGACAAGGGGGCAGGCTCATTTTACTCAGACGACCAATCAGTCTCTCAGGATCATTGTGAAGCTATCAAGCCACGCCCTAGCAACCATTTACAGTACCTTAGCAACAAGTCCCATAGACTTCCATTGAAAGAGATCAAAGGGATTTTTCTGGACTGAATTACCATAGAAACACAAGGGTGGTCTCGTTTGACTTGGGCCAGTAAAACAGCCAATCATGAATCCCCTCAACACTTCCTAGCCCCTCCCTAGCAACCATTTTCGAGCACCTTAGCAACCAATATCCAAAGAGAGATATCTTCCATTCTGAATGTCACAGAGGCATGGGAGTTGGTTTATATCATTCATACTGACAAGCAGCCTTTGGAGATTCATCATTGGCAGCTGCCAAGCCACTCCCTAGCAACAATTTAGAGCACCCTAGCAACCACATTTATTGATTTCAATTACAGTAAGATATCTTCAGATCAGAATGTCCTAGAGACATGATAGTTGCTTTGTTTTAATTGAGTGAGTAATCAGTCTTCAGCTTTCATCATGTGAACTACTTAGCCACGCCCTAGCAACCATTTAAAGCACCCTAGCAACAAAGAACCATTGACATCCATTCAAAATCACTAAGATGTGTATCTTGGGATCAGAATGACGTAGAGACTTCCGGGTTGACTTATTTCACTCAGGATGGCAAGGAGCATTGTTCCCTGTCACCTTGATAACTGCCTAGCAACCAGATGGGGTTACCCTAGCAACCAAGTAACAAATCAAATATCTTTGAACCAGAACATCGTAGAGACATAGGGGTTGAAATATTTCTCACAGGATTGCAAGGGGCCTTATGAGTATCACGTAGGTAACTGCCTAGCAACCAGATGGGGTTACCCTAGCAACCAAGAAAGAAATCGCATATCTCTGCACAAGAAAATCACAGAGACTTCTGGGTTGACTTATTTCACTCAGGATGGCAAGGAGCATTGTTGGCTGTCACCTTGGTAACTGCCTAGCAACCAAATGGGGTTACCCTAGCAACCAAGAAACAAATCATATATCTCTGCACAAGAAAATCACAGAGACTTGCAGGTTGACTTATTTCACTCAGGATGGCAAGGAACATTGTTGGCTGTCACCTTGGTAACTGCCTAGCGACCAGATGGGGTTACACTAGCAACCAAGAAACAAATCACATATCTCTGTACTAGAAAATCACAGAGACTTCTGGGTTGACTTATTTCACTCAGGATGGCAAGGAGCATTGTTGGCTGTCACCTTGGTAACTGCCTAGCAACCAGATGGGGTTACCCTAGCAACCAAGAAACAAATCACATATCTCTGCACAAGAAAATCACAGAGATTTCCGGGTTGACTTATTTCACTCAGGATGGCAAGGAGCATTGTTGGCTTGCCCCTTGTTAACTGCCTAGCAACCAGATGGGGTTACCCTAGCAACCAAGTAACAAATCACATATCTCTCTACTAGAAAATCGTAAAGACTTCCGGGTTGACTTATTTTACTCAGGATGGCAAGTAGCATTGGTGGCTGTCACCTTAGTAACTGCATATCAACCAGATGGGTTTTCCTAGCAACCATGGAACAACACCAATATCTTTGCACCAGAACATCCTACTGTCATGGGGGTGGCCTCTTTCAACTTTGGGCAGTAGGTGGGACATTATGGTAAGAAATTTTGCCACGGCAAGCACCACTCACATTTTCTTCAGGAAATGTACATTCTAGTTTGATTTATTAGGTTGGCTTGAGAAAGCCAACTTACTGAAATCCTATTTAAACTTATTATTATTAGGTTGGCTTGAGAAAGCCAACTTACTGAAATCCTATTTAAACTTATTATTATTAGTGGTGCTTGCCATAGGCAAAGCATCACTATTGTTCTCTTGCATACTTATTATTTTTATTATGATTATTATTATTTTTCCACACAAAGTTTGGCGCGCTACTCCTCCTGCAGCTTTTGTCACAGACCCCTGAGTGAGGCATCAAATCGTGCGGCTCATTGAGGAGAGGTGTGCTATATCTTTTCTAAGCGATCGGGTGTACGATGTTCGAACAACGGACGAAAAAGCGGCCAAAAAAATCCCATTGACTTTACATTGCGGAATGTTCAGAAATTTAAATCCCAACTGACTTTTTCACACACACAGACAAAAAAGGGCCTGTCAGCCCTGCGTCGTCTCTCTCTCTCTCTCCCTCAGAGGATTTCTTTTATCAAGCAGTCAATAAAAATCTTCATAGCCACACCCTAAAACATGCTAAAAATGTGCTAGCATCATGCTAACATATGCTGGCATCACCTAGCGAAGTGCTAAAACATGCTAAAAACGTGCTAGCAACATGCTAACACATGTTGGCATCACCTAGCGAAGTGCTAAAACATGCTAAAAACGTGCTAACAACATGCTAACACATGATAGTATTGCCTAGCGAAGTGTTAAAACATGCTAAAAACATGCTAGCATCATGCTAACACATGCTGGCATCGCCTAGCGAAGTGCTAAAACATGTTAAAAACGTGCTTGCATCATGCTAACACATGTTAGCATCGCCTAGCAAAGTGCTAAAACATGCTAGAAACGTGCTAGTATCATGCTAACACATGCTAGCTTCACCTTGCAAAGTGCTAAAACATGTTAAAACGTGCTAGCATTATGCTAATGCATGTTAGCATTGCTTAGGGGATTGTTAAAACATGTTAAAAACGTGCTAGCATCATGCTAACACATGTTAGCATCGCCTAGCAAAGTGCTAAAACATGTTAGAAACGTGCTAGTATCATGCTAACACATGCTAGCTTCACCTTGCAAAGTGCTAAAACATGTTAAAACGTGCTAGCATTATGCTAATGCATGTTAGCATTGCTTAGGGGATTGTTAAAACATGTTAAAAACGTGCTAGCATCATGCTAACACATGTTAGCATCGCCTAGCAAAGTGCTAAAACATGTTAGAAACGTGCTAGTTTCATGCTAATGCATGTTAGCATTGCTTAGGAGATTGCTAAAACATGTTAAAAAGATGCTAGCATCATGCTAACACATGTTAGCATTGCCAAAGGAAGTGCTAAAACATGCTAAAAATGTGCTAGTATCATGCTAACACATGCTAGCTTCACCTAGCGAAGTGCTAAAACATTCTAAAAACGTGCTACCATCATGAAAAACACATGTTAGCAACATTCTATGACCTTTATTTTAGTGCTTAGAAACAAGTTTGAAAACGCTACTTGACGAGTTTTGCCACGGCAAGCACCACTCACATTTTCTTCAGGAAATGTACATTCTAGTTATTATTATTATTCTGAGACTAAATTTCTAAATCTAACTCCTCCTAGAGCTTTTAAGCTACATGCACCAAACTCGGCACAGACCTTCAGACTAATCCTGAATAGTGTGCTATATCTTTTCTAACTGATCGGACTTACGGTTTTCCTAAAAATGACGATCAAAACTCGGAAAAACTCCCATTGACTTAACATTGCGGAATGTTCAGAAATTTAAATCCCAACTGACGTTTTCACACACACAGACAAAAAAGGGCCTGTCAGCCCTGCATCTCTCCCTCTCTCTCTCCCTCAGAGGATTTCTTTTATCAAGCAGCCAATAAGTAATGACCTAAAATCTTCATAGCCACAGTATAGTAGCTTCCAGGTTGACTTGATTCACTCAGTATGGAAAGGAGGCTTGATAAGTATCACCCTGGTAACTGCATAGCAACCAGACAGGGTTACCCTAGCAACCAAATAACAAATCACATATCTCTGCACCAGAAAATCATACAGCCTTCCTGTTTCACTTATTTCACTCAGGATGGAAAGTAGCCTTGATATGTATCACTCTGGTAACTGCCTAGTAACCAGATGTGGTTACCCTAGCAACCAAGTAACAAATCACATATCTTTGAACCAGAACTTTGTAGAGACTTAGGGGTTGACATATTTCACACAGGATTGCAAGGGGCCTTATGAGTATCACTTTGGTAACTGCCTAGCAACCAGATGTGGTTACCCTAACAACCAAGTAACAAATCACATATCTTTGCACCAGAAAATTGTAGAGACTTCCTGTTTCACTTATTTCACTCAGGATGGAAAGGAGGCTTGATATGTATCACTCTTGTAACTGCCTAGCAACCAGATGTGGTTACCCTAGCAACCAAGTAACAAATCACATATCTTTGAACCAGAACATAGTAGAGACTTAGGGGTTGACATATTTCACACAGGATTGCAAGGAGCCTTATGAGTATCACCTTGGTAACTGCCTAGCAACCAGATGGGGTTACCCTAGCAACCAACTAACAAATCACATATCTCTGCACCAGAAAATCATAGAGACTTCCTGTTTCACTTATTTCACTCAGGATGGAAAGTAGCCTTGATATGTATCACCCTGGTAACTGCATAGCAACCAGACAGGGTTACCCTAGCAACCAAGTAACAAATCACATATCTTTGAACCAGAACATCGTAGAGACTTAGGGGTTGACATATTTCACACAGGATTGCAAGGAGCCTTATGAGTATCACTTTGGTAACTGCCTAGCAACCAGATGTGTTTACCCTAGCAACCAAGTAACAAATCACATATCTCTGCACCAGAAAATCGTAGAGACTTCCTGTTTCACTTATTTCACTCAGGATGGAAAGTAGCCTTGATATGTATAACTCTGGTAACTGCCTAGCAACCAGATGCGGTTACCCTAGCAACCAAGTAACAAATCACATATCTATGCAACAGAAAATCGTAGAGACTTCCGGGTTGACTTTATTCACTCAGAATGAAAAGGAGGCTTGATAAGGATCACCCTGGAAACTGCCTAGCAACCAGATTGGGTTACCCTAGCAACCAAGTAAAAAATAATATATCTGTCTATCTATCTGTCTATTTATCTATCTATCTATCTATCTGAGGGTCAATATCTATCTGTCTTTCTGTGGGTCATACTCTTATCTATCTATCTATCTATCTATCTAAGGGTCAATGACTATCTATCTATCTATCTATCTGAGGATCAATATCTATCTATCTATCTATCTATCTATTTATCTATCTATCTATCTATCTGATGGTCAATATCTATCTATCTATCTATCTGTGGGTCAATATCTATCTATCTATCTATCTATCTATCTATCTATCTATCTGTGGGTCAATATCTATCTATCTATCTATCTATCTATCTGAGGGTCAATATCTATCTATCTATCTATCTATCTATCTATCTATCTATCTGAGGGTCAATATCTATCTATCTATCTATCTATCTATCTATCTATCTATCTATCTATCTATCTATCTAATCTATTTGATAGACTGAATGGTTTTATAATCTCTAAACTTTGAACTTTGAAAACTACTACTTATAAATACATCAAACTAAAAACCTTAAATCTTCAAACTTTTACAACTACTTCAAACTTTATGTTAGGCTTTCTCAAGCCAACCTAAAGTTTGTACTCAAACTTTTTAATCTAGTTAGGTTGGCTTGAGAAAGCCAACTTACTGAAATCCTATTTAAACTTATTAATATTATTATTAGGTTGGCTTGAGAAAGCCAACTTACTGAAATCCTATTTAAACTTATTATTATTATTATTAATATTATTATTATTCTGAGACTAAATTTCTAAATGTAACTCCTCCTAGAGCTTTTAAGCTACATGCACCAAACTCGGCACAGACCTTCAGACTAATCCCGAATAGTGTGCTATATCTTTTCTAACTGATCGGACTTACGGTTTTCCTAAAAATGACGATCAAAACTCGGAAAAACTCCCATTGATTAACATTGCGGAATGTTCAGAAATTTAAATCCCAACTGACGTTTTCACACACACAGACAAAAAAGGGCCTGTCAGCCCTGCGTCTCTCCCTCTCTCTCTCCCTCAGAGGATTTCTTTTATCAAGCAGCCAATAAGTAATGACCTAAAATCTTCATAGCCACAGTATAGTAGCTTCCAGGTTGACTTGATTCACTCAGTATGGAAAGGAGGCTTGATAAGTATCACCCTGGTAACTGCCTATCAACCAGATGGGGTTACCCTAGCAACCAAATAACAAATCACATATCTCAGCACCAGAAAATCATACAGACTTGCGGGTTGACTTTATTCACTCAGGATGGAAAGGAGGCTTGACAAGTTATCACCCTGGTAACTGCATAGCAACCAGACAGGGTTACCCTAGCAACCAAGTAATAAATCACATATCTTTGAACCAGAACTTCGTAGAGACTTAGGGGTTGACATATTTCACACCGGATTGCAAGGAGCCTTATGAGTATCACTTTGGTAACTGCCTAGCAACCAGATGGGGTTACCCTAGCAACCAAGTAACAAATCACATATCTCTGCACCAGAAAATCGTAGAGACTACTTGTTTCACTTATTTCACTCAGGATGGAAAGTAGCCTTGATATGTATCACTCTGGTAACTGCATAGCAACCAGATGGGGTTACCCTAGCAACCAAGTAACAAATAATATATCTCTTCACCAGAAAATCGTAGAGACTTCCTGTTTGACTTATTTCACTCAGGATAGCAAGGAGTCTTGAAAAGTATCACTCTGGTAACTGCCTAGCAACGACAAGGGCTTACCCTAGCAACCAAGTAACAAATCACATAACTCTGCAACAGAAAATCAGAGAGACTTCCGGGTTGACTTATTTCACTCAGGATGGAAAGTAGCCTTGATATGTATCACTCTGGTAACTGCCTAGCAACCAGATGTGATTACCCTAGCAACCAAGTAACAAATCACATATCTCTGCAACAGAAAATCATAGAGACTTCTGGGTTGACTTTATTCACTCAGGATGAAAAGTAGCCTTGATATGTATCACTCTGGTAACTGCATAGCAACCAGATGTGGTTACTCTAGCAACCAAGTAACAAATCACATATCTTTGAACCAGAACATCGTAGAGACTTAGGGGTTGACATATTTCACTCAGGATTGCAAGGAGCCTTATGAGTATCACTTTGGTAACTGCCTAGCAACCAGATGGGGTTACCCTAGCAACCAAGTAACAAATCACATATCTCTGCACCAGAAAATCGTAGAGACATCCTGTTTCACTTATTTCACTCAGGATGGAAAGTAGGCTTGATATGTATCACTCTGGTAACTGCCTAGCAACCAGATGTGGTTACCCTAGCAACCAAGTAACAAATCACATATCTTTGAACCAGAACATTGTAGAGACGTAGGGGTTGACATATTTCACACAGGATTGCAAGGAGCCTTATGAGTATCACCTTGGTAACTGCCTAGCAACCAGATGGGGTTACCCTAGCAACCAAATAACAAATCACATATCTCTGCACCAGAAAATCATACAGACTTCCTGTTTCACTTATTTCACTCAGGATGGAAAGTAGCCTTGATATGTATAACTCTGGTAACTGCCTAGCAACCAGATGGGGTTACCCTAGCAACCAAGTAACAAATCACATATCTCTGCACCAGAAAATCATACTGACGTCCTGTTTCACTTATTTCACTCAGGATGGAAAGTAGCCTTGATATGTATCACTCTGGTAACTGCCTAGCAACCAGATGTGATTACCCTAGCAACCAAGTAACAAATCACATATCTCTGCAACAGAAAATCATAGAGACTTCCGGGTTGACTTTATTCACTCAGGATGGAAAGTAGCCTTGATATGTATCACTCTGGTATCTGCCTAGCAACCAGATATGGTTACCCTAGCAACCAAGTAACAAATAATATATCTCTTCACCAGAAAATCGTAGAGACTTCCTGTTTGACTTATTTCACTCAGGATTGCAAGGAGTCTTGAAAAGTATCACTCTGGTAACTGCCTAGCAACGACAAGAGCTCACCCTAGCAACCAAGTAACAAATCACATATCTTTGAACCAGTAAATCGTAGAGACTTAGGGGTTGACATATTTCACACAGAATGGAAAGTAGCCTTGATATGTGTCACTCTGGTAACTGCCTAGCAACGACAAGGGCTTACCCTAGCAACCAAGTAACAAATCACATAATTCTGCACCAGAAAATCATAGAGACTTCCTGTTTCACTTATTTCACTCAAGATGGAAAGTAGCCTTGATATGTACCACTCTGGTAACTGACTAGCAACCAGATGCGGTTACCCTAGCAACCAAGTAACAAATCACATATCTTTGAACCAGTAAATCGTAGAGACTTAGGGGTTGACATATTTCACACAGAATGGAAAGTAGCCTTGATATGTGTCACTCTGGTAACTGCCTATCAACCAGATATGGTTACCCTAGCAACCAAGTAACAAATCACATATCTATGCAACAGAAAATCGTAGAGCCTTCCGGGTTGACTTTATTCACTCAGAATGAAAAGGAGGCTTGATAAGGATCACCCTGGAAACTGCCTAGCAACCAGATTGGGTTACCCTAGCAACCAAGTAAAAAATAATATATCTATCTGTCTATCTATCTATCTATCTATCTATCTATCTATCTATCTATCTTTATGAGGGTCAATATCTATCTGTCAATCTATCTATCTGAGGGTCAATATCTATCTATCTATCTGTGGGTCATACTCTATCTATCTATCTATCTATCTATCTATCTATCTGAGGGTCAATAACTATCTATCTATCTATCTGTCTATCTATCTATCTATCTAAGGGTCAATGACTATCTATCTATCTATCTATCTATCTATCTAAGGGTCAATGACTATCTATCTATCTATCTATCTGAGGGTAAATATCTATCTTTCTATTTGAGGATCAATATCTATCTATCTATCTATCTGAGGGTCAATAACTATCTATCTATCTATCTATCTATCTATCTATCTGACGGTCAATATCTATCTATCTATCTATCTATTTATCTATCTATCTATATGAGGGTCAAAATCTATCTATCTATCCATCTATCTATCTATGGGTCATACTCTATCTATCTATCTATCTATCTATCTATCTGAGGGTCAATATCTATCTATCTATCTATCTATCTATCTATCTATCTAATCTATTTGATAGACTGAATGGTTTTATAATCTCTAAACTTTGAACTTTGAAAACCACTACTTATAATTACATCAAACTAAAAACCTTAAATCTTCAAACTTTTACAACTACTTCAAACTTTCATGCTAGGCTTTCTCAAGCCAACCTAAAGTTTGTACTCAAACTTTTTAATCTAGTTAGGTTGGCTTGAGAAAGCCAACTTACTGAAATCCTATTTAAACTTATTATTATTATTATTATTAGGTTGGCTTGAGAAAGCCAACTTACTGAAATCCTATTTAAACTTATTATTATTATTATTCTGAGACTAAATTTCTAAATCTAACTCCTCCTAGAGCTTTTAAGCTACATGCACCAAACTCGGCACAGACCTTCAGACTAATCCCAAATAGTGTGCTAAATCTTTTCTAACTGATCGGACTTACGGTTTTCCTAAAAATGACGATCAAACTCGGAAAAACTCCCATTGACTTAACATTGCGGAATGTTCAGAAATTTAAATCCCAACTGACATTTTCACACACACAGACAAAAAAGGGCCTGTCAGCCCTGCGTCGCTCTCTCTCTCTCTCCCTCAGAGGATTTCTTTTATCAAGCAGCCAATAAGTAATGACCTAAAATCTTCATAGCCACAGTATAGTAGCTTCCAGGTTGACTTGATTCACTCAGTATGGAAAGGAGGCTTGATAAGTATCACCCTGGTAACTGCATAGCAACCAGACAGGGTTACCCTAGCAACCAAATAACAAATCACATATTTCTGCACCAGAAAATCATACAGACTTCCTGTTTCACTTATTTCACTCAGGATGGAAAGTAGCCTTGATATGTATCACTCTGGTAACTGCCTAGCAACCAGATGGGGTTACCCTAGCAACCAAGTAACAAATCACATATCTCTGCACCAGAAAATCATACAGACTTCCTGTTTCACTTATTTCACTCAGGATGGAAAGTAGCCTTGATATGTATCACTCTGGTAACTGCCTAGCAACCAGATGGGGTTACCCTAGCAACCAAGTAACAAATCACATATCTCTGCACCAGAAAATCGTAGTGACTTCCTGTTTCACTTATTTCACTCAAGATGGAAAGTAGCCTTGATATGTATCACTCTGGTAACTGCCTAGCAACCAGATGTGATTACCCTAGCAACCAAGTAACAAATCACATATCTCTGCAACAGAAAATCAGAGAGACTTCCGGGTTGACTTTATTCACTCAGGATGGAAAGTAGCCTTGATATGTATCACCCTGGTAACTGCCTAGCAACCAGACGTGGTTACCCTAGCAACCAAGTAACAAATCACATATCTCTGCACCAGAAAATCGTAGAGACTACCTGTTTCACTTATTTCACTCAGGATGGAAAGTAGCCTTGATATGTATCACTCTGGTAACTGCCTAGCAACCAGATGTGATTACCCTAGCAACCAAGTAACAAATCACATATCTCTGCAACAGAAAATCAGAGAGACTTCCGGGTTGACTTATTTCACTCAGGATGGAAAGTAGCCTTGATATGTATCACTCTGGTAACTGCCTAGCAACCAGATGTGATTACCCTAGCAACCAAGTAACAAATCACATATCTCTGCAACAGAAAATCATAGAGACTTCCGGGTTGACTTTATTCACTCAGGATGGAAAGTAGCCTTGATAAGTATCACTCTGGTAACTGCCTAGCAACCAGACGGGGTTACCCTAGCAACCAAGTAACAAATCACATATCTCTGCACCAGAAAATCGTAGAGACTTCCTGTTTCACTTATTTCACTCAGGATGGAAAGTAGCCTTGATATGTATCACTCTGGTAACTGCCTAGAAACCAGATGTGATTACCCTAGCAACCAAGTAACAAATCACATATCTCTGCAACAGAAAATCAGAGAGACTTCCGGGTTGACTTATTTCACTCAGGATGGAAAGTAGCCTTGATATGTATCACTCTGGTAACTGCATAGCAACCAGACGGGGTTACCCTAGCAACCAAGTAACAAATCACATATCTCTGCACCAGAATATCGTAGAGACTACCTGTTTCACTTATTTCACTCAGGATGGAAAGTAGCCTTGATATGTATCACTCTGGTAACTGCATAGCAACCAGACAGGGTTACCTTAGCAACCAAGTAACAAATCACATATCTTTGAACCAGAACATCGTAGAGACTTAGGGGTTGACATATTTCACACAGGATTTCAAGGAGCCTTATGAGTATCACTTTGGTAACTGCCTAGCAACCAGATGTGTTTACCCTAGCAACCAAGTAACAAGTCACATATCTCTGCACCAGAAAATCATAGAGACTTCCTGTTTCACTTATTTCACTCAGAATGAAAAGGAGGCTTGATAAGGATCACCCTGGAAACTGCCTAGCAACCTGATTGGGTTACCCTAGCAACCAAGTAAAAAATGATATATCTATCTGTCTATCTGTCTATCTATCTATCTATCTTTCTGATGGTCAATATCTATCTATCTATCTATCTATCTATCTGAGGGTCAATATCTATCTATCTATCTATCTAACTATCTGCGGGTCAATAACTATCTATCTATCTATCTGTGGGTCATACTCTATCTATCTATATCTCAGGGTCAATGACTATCTGTCTATCTATATATCTGACGGTCAATATCTATCTATCTATCTAAGAGTCAATGACTATCTATCTATCTATCTATCTATCTATCTGAGGGTCAATATCTATCTATCTATCTATCTAACTATCTGCGGGTCAATAACTATCTATCTATCTATCTATCTATCTGTGGTTCATACTCTATCTATCTATATCTCAGGGTCAATGACTATCTATCTATCTATATATCTGACGTTCAATATCTATCTATCTATCTATCTATCTAAGGGTCAATGACTATCAATCTATCTTTCTATCTATCTATCTATCTATCTATCTATCTGAGGGTCAATATCTATCTATCTATCTGAGGATCAATATCTATCTATCTATCTATCTAATGGTCAATATCTATCTATCTATCTATCTGATGGTCAATAACTATCTATCTATCTATCTATCTATCTATCTGATGGTCAATAACTATCTATCTATCTATCTATCTGAGGGTCAATATCTATCTATCTATCTATCTATCTATCTATGGGTCATACTCTATCTATCTATCTATCTATCTATCTATCTGAGGGTCAATATCTATCTATCTATCTATCTATCTAATCTATTTGATAGACTGAATGGTTTTATAATCTCTAAACTTTGAACTTTGAAAACTACTACTTAGAATTACATCAAACTAGAAACCGTAAATCTTCAAACTTTTACAACTACTTCAAACTTTATGCTAGGCTTTCTCAAGCCAACCTAAAGTTTGTACTCAAACTTTTTAATCTAGTAATTAGGTTGGCTTGAGAAAGCCAACTTACTGAAATCCTATTTAAACTTATTATTATTATTATTCTTCTGAGACTAAATTTCTAAATGTAACTCCTCCTAGAGCTTTTAAGCTACATGCACCAAACTCGGCACAGACCTTCAGACTAATCCCGAATAGTGTGCTATATCTTTTCTAACAGATCGGACTTACGGTTTTCCTAAAAATGACGATCAAAACTCGGAAAAACTCCCATTGATTAACATTGCGGAATGTTCAGAAATTTAAATCCCAACTGACGTTTTCACACACACAGACGAAAAAGGGCCTGTCAGCCCTGCGTCTCTCCCTCTCTCTCTCCCTCAGAGGATTTCTTTTATCAAGCAGCCAATAAGTAATGACCTAAAATCTTCATAGCCACAGTATAGTAGCTTCCAGGTTGACTTGATTCACTCAGTATGGAAAGGAGGCTTGATAAGTATCACCCTGGTAACTGCATAGCAACCAGACAGGGTTACCCTAGCAACCAAATAACAAATCACATATTTCTGCACCAGAAAATCATACAGACATCCTGTTTCACTTATTTCACTCAGGATGGAAAGTAGCCTTGATATGTATCACTCTGGTAACTGCCTAGCAACCAGATGGGGTTACCCTAGCAACCAAGTAACAAATCACATATCTCTGCACCAGAAAATCATACAGACTTCCTGTTTCACTTATTTCACTCAGGATGGAAAGTAGCCTTGATATGTATCACACTGGTAACTGCCTAGCAACCAGATGGGGTTACCCTAGCAACCAAGTAACAAATCACATATCTCTGCAACAGAAAATCAAAGAGACTTCCGGGTTGACTTATTTCACTCAGGATGGAAAGCAGCCTTGATATGTATCACTCTGGTAACTGCCTAGCAACCAGATGTGATTACCCTAGCAACCAAGTAACAAATCACATATCTTTGCAACAGAAAATCATAGAGACTTCCGGGTTGACTTAATTCACTCAGGATGGAAAGTAGCCTTGATATGTATCACTCTGGTAACTGCCTAGCAACCAGACGGGGTTACCCTAGCAACCAAGTAACAAATCACATATCTCTGCACCAGAAAATCGTAGAGACTACCTGTTTCACTTATTTCACTCAGGATGGAAAGTAGCCTTGATATGTATCACTCTGGTAACTGCATAGCAACCAGACAGGGTTACCTTAGCAACCAAGTAACAAATCACATATCTTTGAACCAGAACATCGTAGACACTTAGGGGTTGACATATTTCACACAGGATTGCAAGGAGCCTTATGAGTATCACTTTGGTAACTGCCTAGCAACCAGATGTGTTTACCCTAGCAACCAAGTAACAAATCACATATCTCTGCACCAGAAAATCATAGAGACTTCCTGTTTCACTTATTTCACTCAGGATGGAAAGTAGCCTTGATATGTATCCCTCTGGTAACTGCCTAGCAACCAGATGCGATTACCCTAGCAACCAAGTAACAAATCACATATCTTTGAACCAGAACATCGTAGAGACTTAGGGGTTGACATATTTCACACAGGATTGCAAGGAGCCTTATGAGTATCACTTTGGTAACTGCCTAGTAACCAGATGTGTTTACCCTAGCAACCAAGTAACAAGTCACATATCTCTGCACCAGAAAATCATAGAGACATCCTGTTTCACTTTTTTCACTCAAGATGGAAAGTAGCCTTGATATATATCACTCTGGTAACTGCCTATCAACCAGATATGGTTACCCTAGCAACCAAGTAACAAATCACATATCTATGCAACAGAAAATCATAGAGACTTCCGGGTTGACTTTATTCACTCAGAATGAAAAGGAGGCTTGATAAGGATCACCCTGGAAACTGCCTAGCAACCAGATTGGGTTACCCTAGCAACCAAGTAAAAAATGATATATCTATCTATCTATCTATCTATCTATCTGATGGTCAATATCTATCTATCTATCTATCTGAGGGTCAATATCTATCTATCTATCTATCTATCTAACTATCTGCGGGTCAATAACTATCTATCTATCTATCTATCTGTGGGTCATACTCTATCTATCTATATCTCAGGGTCAATGACTATCTGTCTATCTATATATCTGACGGTCAATATCTATCTATCTAAGGGTCAATGACTATCTATCTATCTATCTATCTATCTGAGGGTCAATATCTATCTATCTATCTATCTAGCTATCTGCGGGTCAATAACTATCTATCTATCTATCTACCTATCTGTGGTTCATACTCTATCTATCTATATCTCAGGGTCAATGACTATCTATCTATCTATATATCTGACGGTCAATATCTATCTATCTATCTAAGGGTCAATGACTATCAATCTATCTTTCTATCTTTCTATCTATCTATCTATCTATCTATCTATCTGAGGGTCAATATCTATCTATCTATCTGAGGATCAATATCTATCTATCTATCTATCTATCTATCTATCTAATGGTCAATATCTGTCTATCTATCTATCTATCTATCTATCTATCTATCTGATGGTCAATAACAATCTATCTATATATCTATCTGATGGTCAATAACTATCTATCTATCTATCTATCTATCTATCTATCTGAGGGTCAATATCTATCTATCTATCTATCTATCTATCTATCTATCTATCTATGGGTCATACTCTATCTATCTATCTATCTATCTATCTATCTATCTGAGGGTCAATATCTATCTATCTATCTATCTATCTATCTATCTATCTAATCTATTTGATAGACTGAATGGTTTTATAATCTCTAAACTTTGAACTTTGAAAACTACTACTTATAATTACATCAAACTAGAAACCGTAAATCTTCAAACTTTTACAACTACTTCAAACTTTATGCTAGGCTTTCTCAAGCCAACCTAAAGTTTGTACTCAAACTTTTTAATCTAGTTAGTGGTGCTTGCCATAGGCAAAGCATCACTATTGTTCTCTTGCATACTTATTATTATTATAATTATTATTATTTTTCCACACAAAGTTTGGCGCGCTACTCCTCCTGCAGCTTTTGTCACAGACCCCTGAGTGAGGCATCAAATCGTGCGGCTCATTGAGGAGAGGTGTGCTATATCTTTTCTAAGTGATCGGGTGTACGATGTTCGAACAGCGGACGAAAAAGCGGCCAAAAAAATCCCATTGACTTTACATTGCGGAATGTTCAGAAATTTAAATCCCAACTGACTTTTTCACACACACAGACAAAAAAGGGCCTGTCAGCCCTGCGTCTCTCTCTCTCTCTCCCTCAGAGGATTTCTTTTATCAAGCAGTCAATAAAAATCTTCATAGCCACACCCTAAAACATGCTAAAAATGTGCTAGCAACATGCTAACACATGTTGGCATCACCTAGCGAAGTGCTAAAACATGCTAAAAACGTGCTAGCAACATGCTAACACATGTTGGCATCACCTAGCGAAGTGCTAAAACATGCTAAAAACGTGCTAAAAACATGCTAACACATGATAGTATTGCCTAGCGAAGTGTTAAAAAATGCTAAAAACGTGTTAGCATCATGCTAACACATGCTGGCATTGCCTAGCAAAGTGTTAAAACATGTTAAAACGTGCTAGCATTATGCTAATGCATGTTAGCATTGCTTAGGGGATTGCTAAAACATGTTAAAAACGTGCTAGCATCATGCTAACACATGTTAGCATCGCCTAGCGAAGTGCTAAAACATGCTAAAAACGTGCTAGTATCATGCTAACACATGCTGGCATTGCCTAGCAAAATGTTAAAACATGTTAAAACGTGCTAGCATTATGCTAATGCATGTTAGCATTGCTTAGGGGATTGTTAAAACATGTTAAAAACGTGCTAGCATCATGCTAACACATGTTAGCATCGCCTAGTGAAGTGCTAAAACATGCTAAAAACGTGCTAGTATTATGCTAATGCATGTTAGCATTGGTTAGGGGATTGCTACAACATGTTAAAAATGTGCTAGCATCATGCTAAAACATGTTAGCATCGCCTAGCGAAGTGTTAAAACATGCTAAAAACATGCTAGCATCATGCTAACACATGCTGGCATCGCCTAGCGAAGTGCTAAAACATGTTAAAAACTTGCTTGCATCATGCTAACACATGTTAGCATCGCCTAGCAAAGTGCTAAAACATGCTAGAAACGTGCTAGTATCATGCTAACACATGCTAGCTTCACCTAGCAAAGTGCTAAAACATGTTAAAACGTGCTAGCATTATGCTAATGCATGTTAGCATTGCTTAGGGGATTGCTAAAACATGTTAAAAACGTGCTAGCATCATGCTAACATACGTTAGCATCGCCTAGCAAAGTGCTAAAACATGTTAGAAACGTGCTAGTATCATGCTAACACATGCTAGCTTCACCTAGCAAAGTGCTAAAACATGTTAAAACGTGCTATCATTATGCTAATGCATGTTAGCGTTGCTTAGGGGATTGCTAAAACATGTTAAAAAGATGCTAGCATCATGCTAACACATGTTAGCATTGCCAAAGGAAGTGCTAAAACATGCTAAAAATGTGCTAGTATCATGCTAACACATGCTAGCTTCACCTAGCAAAGTACTAAAACATTCTAAAAACGTGCTACCATCATGAAAAACACATGTTAGCAACATTCTATGACCTTTATTTTAGTGCTTAGAAACAAGTTTGAAAATGCTACTTGACGAGTTTTGCCACGGCAAGCACCACTCACATTTTCTTCAGGAAATGTACATTCTAGTTATTATTATTATTCTGAGACTAAATTTCTAAATGTAACTCCTCCTAGAGCTTTTAAGCTACATGCACCAAACTCGGCACAGACCTTCAGACTAATCCCGATTAGTGTGCTATATCTTTTCTAACTGATCGGACTTACGGTTTTCCTAAAAATGACGATCAAAACTCGGAAAAACTCCCATTGATTAACATTGCGGAATGTTCAGAAATTTAAATCCCAACTGACGTTTTCACACACACAGACGAAAAAGGGCCTGTCAGCCCTGCGTCTCTCCCTCTCTCTCTCCCTCAGAGGATTTCTTTTATCAAGCAGCCAATAAGTAATGACCTAAAATCTTCATAGCCACAGTATAGTAGCTTCCAGGTTGACTTGATTCACTCAGTATGGAAAGGAGGCTTGATAAGTATCACCCTGGTAACTGCATAGCAACCAGACAGGGTTACCCTAGCAACCAAATAACAAATCACATATTTCTGCACCAGAAAATCATACAGACATCCTGTTTCACTTATTTCACTCAGGATGGAAAGTAGCCTTGATATGTATCACTCTGGTAACTGCCTAGCAACCAGATGGGGTTACCCTAGCAACCAAGTAACAAATCACATATCTCTGCACCAGAAAATCATACAGACTTCCTGTTTCACTTATTTCACTCAGGATGGAAAGTAGCCTTGATATGTATCACTCTGGTAACTGCCTAGCAACCAGATGGGGTTACCCTAGCAACCAAGTAACAAATCACATATCTCTGCACCAGAAAATCGTAGTGACTTCCTGTTTCACTTATTTCACTCAAGATGGAAAGTAGCCTTGATATGTATCACTCTGGTAACTGCCTAGCAACCAGATGTGATTACCCTAGCAACCAAGTAACAAATCACATATCTCTGCAACAGAAAATCAGAGAGACTTCCGGGTTGACTTATTTCACTCAGGATGGAAAGTAGCCTTGATATGTATCACTCTGGTAACTGCCTAGCAACCAGATGTGATTACCCTAGCAGCCAAGTAACAAATCACATATCTCTGCAACAGAAAATCAGAGAGACTTCCGGGTTGACTTATTTCACTCAGGATGGAAAGTAGCCTTGATATGTATCACTCTGGTAACTGCCTAGCAACCAGATGTGATTACCCTAGCAACCAAGTAACAAATCACATATCTCTGCAACAGAAAATCATAGAGACTTCCGGGTTGACTTTATTCACTCAGGATGGAAAGTAGCCTTGATATGTATCACTCTGGTAACTGCCTAGCAACCAGACGGGGTTACCCTAGCAACCAAGTAACAAATCACATATCTTTGAACCAGAACATCGTAGAGACTTAGGGGTTGACATATTTCACACAGGATTGCAAGGAGCCTTATGAGTATCACTTTGGTAACTGCCTAGCAACCAGATGTGTTTACCCTAGCAACCAAGTAACAAATCACATATCTCTGCACCAGAAAATCATAGAGACTTCCTGTTTCACTTATTTCACTCAGGATGGAAAGTAGCCTTGATATGTATCCCTCTGTTAACTGCCTAGCAACCAGATGCGGTTACCCTAGCAACCAAGTAACAAATCACATATCTTTGAACCAGAACATCGTAGAGACTTAGGGGTTAACATATTTCACACAGGATTGCAAGGAGCCTTATGAGTATCACCTTGGTAACTGCCTAGCAACCAGATGGGGTTACCCTAGGAACCAACTAACAAATCACATATCTCTGCACCAGAAAATCGTAGAGACTTCCTGTTTCACTTATTTCACTCAGGATGGAAAGTAGCCTTGATATGTATCACTCTGGTAACTGCCTAGCAACCAGATGTGATTACCCTAGCAACCAAGTAACAAATCAAATATCTCTGCAACAGAAAATCAGAGAGACTTCCGGGTTGACTTATTTCACTCAGGATGGAAAGTTGCCTTGATATGTATCACTCTGGTAACTGCCTAGCAACCAGATGTGATTACCCTAGCAACCAAGAAACAAATCACATATCTCTGCAACAGAAAATCAGAGAGACTTCCGGGTTGACTTTATTCACTCAGGATGGAAAGTAGCCTTGATATGTATCACTCTGGTAACTGCCTAGCAACCAGACGGGGTTACCCTAGCAACCAAGTAACAAATCACATATCTCTGCACCAGTATATCGTAGAGACTACCTGTTTCGCTTATTTCACTCAGGATGGAAAGTAGCCTTGATATGTATCACTCTGGTAACTGCATAGCAACCAGACAGGGTTACCTTAGCAACCAAGTAACAAATCACATATCTTTGAACCAGAACATCGTAGAGACTTAGGGTTTGACATATTTCACACAGGATTGCAAGGAGCCTTATGAGTATCACTTTGGTAACTGCCTAGCTACCAGATGTGTTTACCCTAGCAACCAAGTAACAAGTCACATACCTCTGCACCAGAAAATCATAGAGACTTCCTGTTTCACTTATTTCACTCAGGATGGAAAGTAGCCTTGATATGTATCACTCTGGTAACTGCATAGCAACCAGACAGGGTTACCTTAGCAACCAAGTAACAAATCACATATCTTTGAACCAGAACATCGTAGAGACTTAGGGGTTGACATATTTCACACAGGATTGCAAGGAGCCTTATGAGTATCACTTTGGTAACTGCCTAGCAACCAGATGTGTTTACCCTAGCAACCAAGTAACAAGTCACATATCTCTGCACCAGAAAATCATAGAGACTTCCTGTTTCACTTATTTCACTCAGAATGAAAAGGAGGCTTGATAAGGATCACCCTGGAAACTGCCTAGCAACCAGATTGGGTTACCCTAGCAACCAAGTAAAAAATGATATATCTATCTGTCTATCTGTCTATCTATCTATCTATCTTTCTGATGGTCAATATCTATCTATCTATCTATCTATCTGAGGGTCAATATCTATCTATCTATCTATCTATCTAACTATCTGCGGGTCAATAACTATCTATCTATCTATCTATCTGTGGGTCATACTCTATCTATCTATATCTCAGGGTCAATGACTATCTATCTATCTATATATCTGACGTTCAATATCTATCTATCTATCTATCTATCTAAGGGTCAATGACTATCAATCTATCTTTCTATCTTTCTATCTATCTGAGGGTCAATATCTATCTATCTATCTGAGGATCAATATCTATCTATCTATCTATCTAATGGTCAATATCTATCTATCTATCTATCTGATGGTCAATAACTATCTATCTATCTATCTATCTATCTGATGGTCAATAACTATCTATCTATCTATCTATCTATCTGAGGGTCAATATCTATCTATCTATCTATCTATCTATCTATGGGTCATACTCTATCTATCTATCTATCTATCTATCTATCTGAGGGTCAATATCTATCTATCTATCTATCTATCTATCTAATCTATTTGATAGACTGAATGGTTTTATAATCTCTAAACTTTGAACTTTGAAAACTACTACTTAGAATTACATCAAACTAGAAACCGTAAATCTTCAAACTTTTACAACTACTTCAAACTTTATGCTAGGCTTTCTCAAGCCAACCTAAAGTTTGTACTCAAACTTTTTAATCTAGTAATTAGGTTGGCTTGAGAAAGCCAACTTACTGAAATCCTATTTAAACTTATTATTATTATTATTCTTCTGAGACTAAATTTCTAAATGTAACTCCTCCTAGAGCTTTTAAGCTACATGCACCAAACTCGGCACAGACCTTCAGACTAATCCCGAATAGTGTGCTATATCTTTTCTAACAGATCGGACTTACGGTTTTCCTAAAAATGACGATCAAAACTCGGAAAAACTCCCATTGATTAACATTGCGGAATGTTCAGAAATTTAAATCCCAACTGACGTTTTCACACACACAGACGAAAAAGGGCCTGTCAGCCCTGCGTCTCTCCCTCTCTCTCTCCCTCAGAGGATTTCTTTTATCAAGCAGCCAATAAGTAATGACCTAAAATCTTCATAGCCACAGTATAGTAGCTTCCAGGTTGACTTGATTCACTCAGTATGGAAAGGAGGCTTGATAAGTATCACCCTGGTAACTGCATAGCAACCAGACAGGGTTACCCTAGCAACCAAATAACAAATCACATATCTCTGCACCAGAAAATCATACAGACATCCTGTTTCACTTATTTCACTCAGGATGGAAAGTAGCCTTGATATGTATCACTCTGGTAACTGCCTAGCAACCAGATGGGGTTACCCTAGCAACCAAGTAACAAATCACATATCTCTGCACCAGAAAATCATACAGACTTCCTGTTTCACTTATTTCACTCAGGATGGAAAGTAGCCTTGATATGTATCACACTGGTAACTGCCTAGCAACCAGATGGGGTTACCCTAGCAACCAAGTAACAAATCACATATCTCTGCAACAGAAAATCAAAGAGACTTCCGGGTTGACTTATTTCACTCAGGATGGAAAGCAGCCTTGATATGTATCACTCTGGTAACTGCCTAGCAACCAGATGTGATTACCCTAGCAACCAAGTAACAAATCACATATCTTTGCAACAGAAAATCATAGAGACTTCCGGGTTGACTTAATTCACTCAGGATGGAAAGTAGCCTTGATATGTATCACTCTGGTAACTGCCTAGCAACCAGACGGGGTTACCCTAGCAACCAAGTAACAAATCACATATCTCTGCACCAGAAAATCGTAGAGACTACCTGTTTCACTTATTTCACTCAGGATGGAAAGTAGCCTTGATATGTATCACTCTGGTAACTGCATAGCAACCAGACAGGGTTACCTTAGCAACCAAGTAACAAATCACATATCTTTGAACCAGAACATCGTAGACACTTAGGGGTTGACATATTTCACACAGGATTGCAAGGAGCCTTATGAGTATCACTTTGGTAACTGCCTAGCAACCAGATGTGTTTACCCTAGCAACCAAGTAACAAATCACATATCTCTGCACCAGAAAATCATAGAGACTTCCTGTTTCACTTATTTCACTCAGGATGGAAAGTAGCCTTGATATGTATCCCTCTGGTAACTGCCTAGCAACCAGATGCGATTACCCTAGCAACCAAGTAACAAATCACATATCTTTGAACCAGAACATCGTAGACACTTAGGGGTTGACATATTTCACACAGGATTGCAAGGAGCCTTATGAGTATCACTTTGGTAACTGCCTAGCAACCAGATGTGTTTACCCTAGCAACCAAGTAACAAATCACATATCTATGCAACAGAAAATCATAGAGACTTCCGGGTTGACTTTATTCACTCAGAATGAAAAGGAGGCTTGATAAGGATCACCCTGGAAACTGCCTAGCAACCAGATTGGGTTACCCTAGCAACCAAGTAAAAAATGATATATCTATCTATCTATCTATCTATCTATCTGATGGTCAATATCTATCTATCTATCTATCTGAGGGTCAATATCTATCTATCTATCTATCTAACTATCTGCGGGTCAATAACTATCTATCTATCTATCTATCTATCTGTGGGTCATACTCTATCTATCTATATCTCAGGGTCAATGACTATCTGTCTATCTATATATCTGACGGTCAATATCTATCTATCTAAGGGTCAATGACTATCTATCTATCTATCTATCTATCTGAGGGTCAATATCTATCTATCTATCTATCTAGCTATCTGCGGGTCAATAACTATCTATCTATCTATCTACCTATCTGTGGTTCATACTCTATCTATCTATATCTCAGGGTCAATGACTATCTATCTATCTATATATCTGACGGTCAATATCTATCTATCTATCTAAGGGTCAATGACTATCAATCTATCTTTCTATCTTTCTATCTATCTATCTATCTATCTATCTATCTGAGGGTCAATATCTATCTATCTATCTGAGGATCAATATCTATCTATCTATCTATCTATCTAATGGTCAATATCTGTCTATCTATCTATCTATCTATCTATCTATCTGATGGTCAATAACAATCTATCTATATATCTATCTGATGGTCAATAACTATCTATCTATCTATCTATCTATCTATCTATCTATCTGAGGGTCAATATCTATCTATCTATCTATCTATCTATCTATCTATGGGTCATACTCTATCTATCTATCTATCTATCTATCTATCTATCTGAGGGTCAATATCTATCTATCTATCTATCTATCTATCTATCTATCTATCTATCTAATCTATTTGATAGACTGAATGGTTTTATAATCTCTAAACTTTGAACTTTGAAAACTACTACTTATAATTACATCAAACTAGAAACCGTAAATCTTCAAACTTTTACAACTACTTCAAACTTTATGCTAGGCTTTCTCAAGCCAACCTAAAGTTTGTACTCAAACTTTTTAATCTAGTTAGTGGTGCTTGCCATAGGCAAAGCATCACTATTGTTCTCTTGCATACTTATTATTATTATAATTATTATTATTTTTCCACACAAAGTTTGGCGCGCTACTCCTCCTGCAGCTTTTGTCACAGACCCCTGAGTGAGGCATCAAATCGTGCGGCTCATTGAGGAGAGGTGTGCTATATCTTTTCTAAGCGATCGGGTGTACGATGTTCGAACAGCGGACGAAAAAGCGGCCAAAAAAATCCCATTGACTTTACATTGCGGAATGTTCAGAAATTTAAATCCCAACTGACTTTTTCACACACACAGACAAAAAAGGGCCTGTCAGCCCTGCGTCTCTCTCTCTCTCTCCCTCAGAGGATTTCTTTTATCAAGCAGTCAATAAAAATCTTCATAGCCACACCCTAAAACATGCTAAAAATGTGCTAGCAACATGCTAACACATGTTGGCATCACCTAGCGAAGTGCTAAAACATGCTAAAAACGTGCTAGCAACATGCTAACACATGTTGGCATCACCTAGCGAAGTGCTAAAACATGCTAAAAACGTGCTAAAAACATGCTAACACATGATAGTATTGCCTAGCGAAGTGTTAAAAAATGCTAAAAACGTGCTAGCATCATGCTAACACATGCTGGCATTGCCTAGCAAAGTGTTAAAACATGTTAAAACGTGCTAGCATTATGCTAATGCATGTTAGCATTGCTTAGGGGATTGCTAAAACATGTTAAAAACGTGCTAGCATCATGCTAACACATGTTAGCATCGCCTAGCGAAGTGCTAAAACATGCTAAAAACGTGCTAGTATCATGCTAACACATGCTGGCATTGCCTAGCAAAATGTTAAAACATGTTAAAACGTGCTAGCATTATGCTAATGCATGTTAGCATTGCTTAGGGGATTGTTAAAACATGTTAAAAACGTGCTAGCATCATGCTAACACATGCTAGCTTCACCTAGCAAAGTGCTAAAACATGTTAAAACGTGCTAGTATTATGCTAATGCATGTTAGCATTGCTTAGGGGATTGCTAAAACATGTTAAAAACGTGCTAGCATCATGTTAACATACGTTAGCATCGCCTAGCAAAGTGCTAAAACATGTTAGAAACGTGCTAGTATCATGCTAACACATGCTAGCTTCACCTAGCAAAGTGCTAAAACATGTTAAAACGTGCTATCATTATGCTAATGCATGTTAGCGTTGCTTAGGGGATTGCTAAAACATGTTAAAAAGATGCTAGCATCATGCTAACACATGTTAGCATTGCCAAAGGAAGTGCTAAAACATGCTAAAAATGTGCTAGTATCATGCTAACACATGCTAGCTTCACCTAGCAAAGTACTAAAACATTCTAAAAACGTGCTACCATCATGAAAAACACATGTTAGCAACATTCTATGACCTTTATTTTAGTGCTTAGAAACAAGTTTGAAAATGCTACTTGACGAGTTTTGCCACGGCAAGCACCACTCACATTTTCTTCAGGAAATGTACATTCTAGTTATTATTATTATTCTGAGACTAAATTTCTAAATGTAACTCCTCCTAGAGCTTTTAAGCTACATGCACCAAACTCGGCACAGACCTTCAGACTAATCCCGATTAGTGTGCTATATCTTTTCTAACTGATCGGACTTACGGTTTTCCTAAAAATGACGATCAAAACTCGGAAAAACTCCCATTGATTAACATTGCGGAATGTTCAGAAATTTAAATCCCAACTGACGTTTTCACACACACAGACGAAAAAGGGCCTGTCAGCCCTGCGTCTCTCCCTCTCTCTCTCCCTCAGAGGATTTCTTTTATCAAGCAGCCAATAAGTAATGACCTAAAATCTTCATAGCCACAGTATAGTAGCTTCCAGGTTGACTTGATTCACTCAGTATGGAAAGGAGGCTTGATAAGTATCACCCTGGTAACAGCATAGCAACCAGACAGGGTTACCCTAGCAACCAAATAACAAATCACATATTTCTGCACCAGAAAATCATACAGACATCCTGTTTCACTTATTTCACTCAGGATGGAAAGTAGCCTTGATATGTATCACTCTGGTAACTGCCTAGCAACCAGATGGGGTTACCCTAGCAACCAAGTAACAAATCACATATCTCTGCACCAGAAAATCATACAGACTTCCTGTTTCACTTATTTCACTCAGGATGGAAAGTAGCCTTGATATGTATCACTCTGGTAACTGCCTAGCAACCAGATGGGGTTACCCTAGCAACCAAGTAACAAATCACATATCTCTGCACCAGAAAATCGTAGTGACTTCCTGTTTCACTTATTTCACTCAAGATGGAAAGTAGCCTTGATATGTATCACTCTGGTAACTGCCTAGCAACCAGATGTGATTACCCTAGCAACCAAGTAACAAATCACATATCTCTGCAACAGAAAATCAGAGAGACTTCCGGGTTGACTTTATTCACTCAGGATGGAAAGTAGCCTTGATATGTATCACTCTGGTAACTGCCTAGCAACCAGATGTGATTACCCTAGCAGCCAAGTAACAAATCACATATCTTTGAACCAGAACATCGTAGAGACTTAGGGGTTGACATATTTCACACAGGATTGCAAGGAGCCTTATGAGTATCACTTTGGTAACTGCCTAGCAACCAGATGTGTTTACCCTAGCAACCAAGTAACAAATCACATATCTCTGCACCAGAAAATCATAGAGACTTCCTGTTTCACTTATTTCACTCAGGATGGAAAGTAGCCTTGATATGTATCCCTCTGTTAACTGCCTAGCAACCAGATGCGGTTACCCTAGCAACCAAGTAACAAATCACATATCTTTGAACCAGAACATCGTAGAGACTTAGGGGTTAACATATTTCACACAGGATTGCAAGGAGCCTTATGAGTATCACCTTGGTAACTGCCTAGCAACCAGATGGGGTTACCCTAGGAACCAACTAACAAATCACATATCTCTGCACCAGAAAATCGTAGAGACTTCCTGTTTCACTTATTTCACTCAGGATGGAAAGTAGCCTTGATATGTATCACTCTGGTAACTGCCTAGCAACCAGATGTGATTACCCTAGCAACCAAGAAACAAATCAAATATCTCTGCAACAGAAAATCAGAGAGACTTCCGGGTTGACTTTATTCACTCAGGATGGAAAGTAGCCTTGATATGTATCACTCTGGTAACTGCCTAGCAACCAGACGGGGTTACCCTAGCAACCAAGTAACAAATCACATATCTCTGCACCAGTATATCGTAGAGACTACCTGTTTCGCTTATTTCACTCAGGATGGAAAGTAGCCTTGATATGTATCACTCTGGTAACTGCATAGCAACCAGACAGGGTTACCTTAGCAACCAAGTAACAAATCACATATCTTTGAACCAGAACATCGTAGAGACTTAGGGTTTGACATATTTCACACAGGATTGCAAGGAGCCTTATGAGTATCACTTTGGTAACTGCCTAGCTACCAGATGTGTTTACCCTAGCAACCAAGTAACAAGTCACATACCTCTGCACCAGAAAATCATAGAGACTTCCTGTTTCACTTATTTCACTCAGGATGGAAAGTAGCCTTGATATGTATCCCTCTGGTAACTGCCTAGCAACCAGATGCGGTTACCCTAGCAACCAAGTAACAAATCACATATCTTTGAACCAGAACATCGTAGAGACTTAGGGGTTGACATATTTCACACAGGATTGCAAGGAGCCTTATGAGTATCACCTTAGTAACTGCCTAGCAACCAGATGGGGTTACCCTAGCAACCAACTAACAAATCACATATCTCTGCACCAGAAAATCGTAGAGACTTCCGGGTTGACATAATTCACTCAGTATGGAAAGGAGGCTTGATAAGTATCACCCTGGTAACTGCATAGCAACCAGACAGGGTTACCCTAGCAACCAAATAACAAATCACATATTTCTGCACCAGAAAATCATACAGACATCCTGTTTCACTTATTTCACTCAGGATGGAAAGTAGCCTTGATATGTATCACTCTGGTAACTGCCTAGCAACCAGATGGGGTTACCCTAGCAACCAAGTAACAAATCACATATCTCTGCACCAGAAAATCATACAGACTTCCTGTTTCACTTATTTCACTCAGGATGGAAAGTAGCCTTGATATGTATCACTCTGGTAACTGCCTAGCAACCAGATGGGGTTACCCTAGCAACCAAGTAACAAATCACATATTTCTGCACCAGAAAATCGTAGTGACTTCCTGTTTCACTTATTTCACTCAAGATGGAAAGTAGCCTTGATATGTATCACTCTGGTAACTGCCTAGCAACCAGATGTGATTACCCTAGCAACCAAGTAACAAATCACATATCTCTGCAACAGAAAATCAGAGAGACTTCCGGGTTGACTTATTTCCCTCAGGATGGAAAGTAGCCTTGATATGTATCACTCTGGTAACTGCCTAGCAACCAGATGTGATTACCCTAGCAACCAAGTAACAAATCACATATCTCTGCAACAGAAAATCAAAGAGACTTCCGGGTTGACTTATTTCACTCAGGATGGAAAGCAGCCTTGATATGTATCACTCTGGTAACTGCCTAGCAACCAGATGTGATTACCCTAGCAACCAAGTAACAAATCACATATCTCTGCAACAGAAAATCATAGAGACTTCTGGGTTGACTTTATTCACTCAGGATGGAAAGTAGCCTTGATATGTATCACTCTGGTAACTGCCTAGCAACCAGACGGGGTTACCCTAGCAACCAAGTAACAAATCACATATCTCTGCAACAGAAAATCGTAGAGACTTCCGGGTTGACTTTATTCACTCAGGATGGAAAGTAGCCTTGATATGTATCACTCTGGTAACTGCCTAGCAACCAGACGGGGTTACCCTAGCAACCAAGTAACAAATCACATATCTCTGCACCAGAAAATCGTAGAGACTACCTGTTTCACTCATTTCACTCAGGATGGAAAGTAGCCTTGATATGTATCACTCTGGTAACTGCATAGCAACCAGACAGGGTTACCTTAGCAACCAAGTAACAAATCACATATCTTTGAACCAGAACATCGTAGAGACTTAGGGGTTGACATATTTCACACAGGATTGCAAGGAGCCTTATGAGTATCACTTTGGTAACTGCCTAGCAACCAGATGTGTTTACCCTAGCAACCAAGTAACAAATCACATATCTCTGCACCAGAAAATCATAGAGACTTCCTGTTTCACTTATTTCACTCAGGATGGAAAGAAGCCTTGATATGTATCCCTCTGGTAACTGCCTAGCAACCAGATGCGGTTACCCTAGCAACCAAGTAACAAATCGCATATCTTTGAACCAGAACATCGTAGAGACTTAGGGGTTAACATATTTCACACAGGATTGCAAGGTGCCTTATGAGTATCACCTTGGTAACTGCCTAGCAACCAGATGGGGTTACCCTAGGAACCAACTAACAAATCACATATCTCTGCACCAGAAAATCGTGGAGACTTCCTGTTTCACTTATTTCACTCAGGATGGAAAGTAGCCTTGATATGTATCACTCTGGTAACTGCCTAGCAACCAGATGTGATTACCCTAGCAACCAAGTAACAAATCACATATCTCTGCAACAGAAAATCATAGAGACTTCCGGGTTGACTTTATTCACTCAGGATGGAAAGTAGCCTTGATATGTATCACTCTGGTAACTGCCTAGTAACCAGACGGGGTTACCCTAGCAACCTAGCAACCAAGTAACAAATCACATATATCTGCACCAGTATATCGTAGAGACTAACTGTTTCACTTATTTCACTCAGGATGGAAAGTAGCCTTGATATGTATCATTCTGGTAACTGCATAGCAACCAGACAGGGTTACCTTAGCAACTAAGTAACAAATCACATATCTTTGAACCAGAACATCGTAGAGACTTAGGGGTTGACATATTTCACACAGGATTGCAAGGAGCCTTATGAGTATCACTTTGGTAACTGCCTAGCAACCAGATGTGTTTACCCTAGCAACCAAGTAACAAGTCACATATCTCTGCACCAGGAAATCATAGAGACTTCCTGTTTCACTTATTTCACTCAGGATGGAAAGTAGCCTTGATATGTATCCCTCTGGTAACTGCCTAGCAACCAGATGCGGTTACCCTAGCAACCAAGTAACAAATAACATATCTTTGAACCAGAACATCGTAGAGACTTAGGGGTTGACATATTTCACACAGGATTGCAAGGAGCCTTATGAGTATCACCTTAGTAACTGCCTAGCAACCAGATTGGGTTACCCTAGCAACCAAGTAACAAATCATATATTTCTGCTCCAGAAAATCGTAGAGACATCTGGGTTGACTTAATTCACTCAGGATGGAAAGGAGGCTTGATAAGTATCACCCTGGTAACTGCATAGCAACCAGACAGGGTTACCCTAGCAACCAAATTACAAATCACATATCTCAGCACCAGAAAATCATACAGACTTGCGGATTGACTTTATTCACTCAGGATGGAAAGGAGGCTTGACAAGTTATCACCCTGGTAACTGCATAGCAACCAGACAGGGTTACCCTAGCAACCAAGTAATAAATCACATATCTTTGAACCAGAACTTCGTAGAGACTTAGGGGTTGACATATTTCACACCGGATTGCAAGGAGCCTTATGAGTATCACTTTGGTAACTGCCTAGCAACCAGATGGGGTTACCCTAGCAACCAAGTAACAAATCACATATCTCTGCACCAGAAAATCGTAGAGACTACCTGTTTCACTTATTTCACTCAGGATGGAAAGTAGCCTTGATATGTATCACTCTGGTAACTGCATAGCAACCAGATGGGGTTACCCTAGCAACCAAGTAACAAATAATATATCTCTTCACCAGAAAATCGTAGAGACTTCCTGTTTGACTTATTTCACTCAGGATAGCAAGGAGTCTTGAAAAGTATCACTCTGGTAACTGCCTAGCAACGACAAGGGCTTACCCTAGCAACCAAGTAACAAATCACATAACTCTGCAACAGAAAATCAGAGAGACTTCCGGGTTGACTTATTTCACTCAGGATGGAAAGTAGCCTTGATATGTATCACTCTGGTAACTGCCTAGCAACCAGACGGGGTTACCCTAGCAACCAAGTAACAAATCACATATATCTGCACCAGAAAATCGTAGAGACTTCCTGTTTCACTTATTTCACTCAGGATGGAAAGTAGCCTTGATATGTATCACTCTGGTAACTGCCTAGCAACCAGATGTGATTACCCTAGCAACCAAGTAACAAATCACATATCTCTGCAACAGAAAATCAGAGAGACTTCCGGGTTGACTTATTTCACTCAGGATGGAAAGTAGCCTTGATATGTATCACTCTGGTAACTGCCTAGCAACCAGATGTGATTACCCTAGCAACCAAGTAACAAATCACATATCTCTGCAACAGAAAATCATAGAGACTTCCGGGTTGACTTGATTCACTCAGGATGGAAAGTAGCCTTGATATGTATCACTCTGGTAACTGCCTAGCAACCAGACGGGGTTACCCTAGCAACCAAGTAACAAATCACATATATCTGCACGAGTATATCGTAGAGACTACCTGTTTCACTTATTTCACTCAGGATGGAAAGTAGCCTTGATATGTATCACTCTGGTAACTGCATAGCAACCAGACAGGGTTACCTTAGCAACCAAGTAACAAATCACATATCTTTGAACCAGAACATCGTAGAGACTTAGGGGTTGACATATTTCACACAGGATTGCAAGGAGCCTTATGAGTATCACTTTGGTAACTGCCTAGCAACCAGATGTGTTTACCCTAGCAACCAAGTAACAAGTCACATATCTCTGCACCAGAAAATCATAGAGACTTCCTGTTTCACTTATTTCACTCAGGATGGAAAGTAGCCTTGATATGTATCCCTCTGGTAACTGCCTAGCAACCAGATGCGGTTACCCTAGCAACCAAGTAACAAATCACATATCTTTGAACCAGAACATCGTAGAGACTTAGGGGTTGACATATTTCACACAGGATTGCAAGGAGCCTTATGAGTATCACCTTAGTAACTGCCTAGCAACCAGATGGGGTTACCCTAGCAACCAACTAACAAATCACATATCTCTGCACCAGAAAATCGTAGAGACTTCCGGGTTGACATAATTCACTCAGGATGGAAAGGAGGCTTGATAAGTATCACTCTGGTAACTGCCTAGCAACGACAAGGGCTTACCCTAGCAACCAAGTAACAAATCATATAACTCTGCACCAGAAAATCGTAGAGACTTCCTGTTTCACTTATTTTACTCAAGATGGAAAGTAGCCTTGATATATATCACTCTGGTAACTGCCTATCAACCAGATATGGTTACCCTAGCAACCAAGTAGCAAATCACATATCTATGCAACAGAAAATCATAGAGACTTCCGGGTTGACTTTATTCACTCAGAATGAAAAGGAGGCTTGATAAGGATCACCCTGGAAACTGCCTAGCTACCAGATTGGGTTACCCTAGCAACCAAGTAAAAAATGATATATCTATCTGTCTATCTGTCTATCTATCTATCTATCTATCTATCTTTCTGATGGTCAATATCTATCTATCTATCTATCTGAGGGTCAATATCTATCTATCTATCTATCTAACTATCTGCGGGTCAATAACTATCTATCTATCTATCTGTGGGTCATACTCTATCTATCTATATCTCAGGGTCAATGACTATCTGTCTATCTATATATCTGACGGTCAATATCTATCTATCTATCTAATGTTCAATAACTATCAATCTATCTTTCTATCTTTCTATCTATCTATCTATCTATCTGAGGGTCAATATCTATCTATCTATCTGAGGATCAATATCTATCTATCTATCTATCTATCTATCTATCTAATGGTCAATATCTATCTATCTATCTATCTATCTATCTATCTATATATCTATCTGATGGTCAATAACTATCTATCTATCTATCTATCTATCTATCTATCTATCTATCTATCTGATGGTCAATAACTATCTATCTATCTATCTATCTGAGGGTCAATATCTATCTATCTATCTATCTATCTATCTATCTATCTATCTATCTATCTAGGGGTCATACTCTATCTATCTATCTATCTATCTATCTGAGGGTCAATATCTATCTATCTATCTATCTATCTATCTGAGTGTCAATATCTATCTATCTATCTAACTATCTGCGGGTCAATAACTATCTATCTATCTATCTGTGGGTCATACTCTATCTATCTATATCTCAGGGTCAATGACTATCTGTCTATTTATATATCTGACGGTCAATATCTATCTATCTATCTAAGAGTCAATGACTATCTATCTATCTATCTATCTGATGGTCAATATCTATCTATCTATCTATCTAACTATCTGCGGGTCAATAACTATCTATCTATCTATCTATCTATCTGTGGTTCATACTCTATCTATCTATATCTCAGGGTCAATGACTATCTATCTATCTATTTATCTGACGGTCAATATCTATCTATCTATCTAAGGGTCAATGACTATCAATCTATCTTTCTATCTTTCTATCTATCTATCTATCTATCTGAGGGTCAATATCTATCTATCTATCTGAGGATCAATATCTATCTATCTATCTATCTATCTATCTATCTATCTATCTATCTAATGGTCAATATCTATCTATCTATCTATCTATCTATCTATCTGAGGGTCAATATCTATCTATCTATCTATCTGTCTATCTATCTATCTATCTAAGGGTCAATGACTATCTATCTATCTATCTATCTATCTAAGGGTCAATGACTATCTATCTATCTATCTATCTGAGGGTAAATATCTATCTTTCTATTTGAGGATCAATATCTATCTATCTATCTATCTGAGGGTCAATAACTATCTATCTATCTATCTATCTATCTATCTATCTATCTATCTGACGGTCAATATCTATCTATCTATCTATCTATCTATCTATCTGAGGGTCAATATCTATCTATCTATCTATCTATCTATCTATCTGAGGGTCAATATCTATCTATCTATCTATCTATCTATCTATCTATCTATCTATCTATCTAATCTATCTAATCTATTTGATAGACTGAATGGTTTTATAATCTCTAAACTTTGAACTTTGAAAACCACTACTTATAATTACATCAAACTAAAAACCTTAAATCTTCAAACTTTTACAACTACTTCAAACTTTCATGCTAGGCTTTCTCAAGCCAACCTAAAGTTTGTACTCAAACTTTTTAATCTAGTTAGGTTGGCTTGAGAAAGCCAACTTACTGAAATCCTATTTAAACTTATTATTATTATTATTATTAGGTTGGCTTGAGAAAGCCAACTTACTGAAATCCTATTTAAACTTATTATTATTATTATTATTATTCTGAGACTAAATTTCTAAATCTAACTCCTCCTAGAGCTTTTAAGCTACATGCACCAAACTCGGCACAGACCTTCAGACTAATCCCAAATAGTGTGCTATATCTTTTCTAACTGATCGGACTTACGGTTTTCCTAAAAATGACGATCAAACTCGGAAAAACTCCCATTGACTTAACATTGCGGAATGTTCAGAAATTTAAATCCCAACTGACATTTTCACACACACAGACAAAAAAGGGCCTGTCAGCCCTGCGTCGCTCTCTCTCTCTCTCCCTCAGAGGATTTCTTTTATCAAGCAGCCAATAAGTAATGACCTAAAATCTTCATAGCCACAGTATAGTAGCTTCCAGGTTGACTTGATTCACTCAGTATGGAAAGGAGGCTTGATAAGTATCACCCTTTTAACTGCATAGCAACCAGACAGGGTTACCCTAGCAACCAAATAACAAATCACATATCTCTGCACCAGAAAATCATACAGACTTCCTGTTTCACTTATTTCACTCAGGATGGAAAGTAGCCTTGATATGTATCACTCTGGTAACTGCCTAGCAACCAGATGTGATTACCCTAGCAACCAAGTAACAAATCACATATCTCTGCAACAGAAAATCAGAGAGACTTCCGGGTTGACTTTTTTCACTCAGGATGGAAAGTAGCCTTGATATGTATCACTCTGGTAACTGCCTAGCAACCAGATGTGATTACCCTAGCAACCAAGTAACAAATCACATATCTCTGCAACAGAAAATCAGAGAGACTTCCGGGTTGACTTTTTTCACTCAGGATGGAAAGTAGCCTTGATATGTATCACTCTGGTAACTGCCTAGCAACCAGATGTGATTACCCTAGCAACCAAGTAACAAATCACATATCTCTGCACCAGAAAATCGTAGAGACTACCTGTTTCACTTATTTCACTCAGGATGGAAAGTAGCCTTGATATGTATCACTCTGGTAACTGCATAGCAACCAGACAGGGTTACCCTAGCAACCAAATAACAAATCACATATCTCTGCACCAGAAAATCATACAGACTTCCTGTTTCACTTATTTCACTCAGGATGGAAAGTAGCCTTGATATGTATCACTCTGGTAACTGCCTAGCAACCAGATGGGGTTACCCTAGCAACCAAGTAACAAATCACATATCTCTGCACCAGAAAATCGTAGTGACTTCCTGTTTCACTTATTTCACTCAGGATGGAAAGTAGCCTTGATATGTATCACTCTGGTAACTGCCTAGCAACCAGATGTGATTACCCTAGCAACCAAGTAACAAATCACATATCTCTGCAACAGAAAATCAGAGAGACTTCCGGGTTGACTTTTTTCACTCAGGATGGAAAGTAGCCTTGATATGTATCACTCTGGTAACTGCCTAGCAACCAGATGTGATTACCCTAGCAACCAAGTAACAAATCACATATCTCTGCACCAGAAAATCGTAGAGACTTCCTGTTTCACTTATTTCACTCAGGATGGAAAGTAGCCTTGATATGTATCCCTCTGGTAACTGCCTAGCAACCAGATGCGGTTACCCTAGCAACCAAGTAACAAATCACATATCTTTGAACCAGAACATCGTAGAGACTTAGGGGTTGACATATTTCACACAGGATTGCAAGGAGCCTTATGAGTATCACCTTGGTAACTGCCTAGCAACCAGATGGGGTTACCCTAGCAACCAACTAACAAATCACATATCTCTGCACCAGAAAATCGTAGAGACTTCCGGGTTGACATAATTCACTCAGGATGGAAAGGAGGCTTGATAAGTATCACCCTGGTAACTGCATAGCAACCAGATGGGGTTACCCTAGCAACCAAGTAACAAATAATATATCTCTTCACCAGAAAATCGTAGAGACTTCCTGTTTGACTTATTTCACTCAGGATAGCAAGGAGTCTTGAAAAGTATCACCCTGGTAACTGCCTATCAACCAGATATGGTTACCCTAGCAACCAAGTAACAAATCACATATCTATGCAACAGAAAATCAATAAGACTTCCGGGTTGACTTTATTCACTCAGAATGAAAAGGAGGCTTGATAAGGATCACCCTGGAAACTGCCTAGCAACCAGATTGGGTTACCCTAGCAACCAAGTAAAAAATGATATATCTGTCTGTCTATCTATCTATCTATATATCTATCTATCTTTCTGAGGGTCAATATCTATCTATCTATCTATCTGAGGGTCAATATCTATCTATCTATCTATCTATCTAACTAACTATCTGAGGGTCAATAACTATCTATCTATCTATCTGTGGGTCATACTCTATCTATATCTCAGGGTCAATGACTATATATCTATCTATATATCTGACGGTCAATATCTATCTATCTATCTAATGGTCAATGACTATCTATCTATCTATCTATCTATCTATCTATCTGAGGGTCAATATCTATCTATCTATCTGAGGATCAATATCTATCTATCTATCTATCTATCTATCTATCTATCTATCTGATGGTCAATATCTATCTATCTATCTATCTAACTATCTGCGGGTCAATAACTATCTATCTATCTATCTATCTATCTGTGGTTCATACTCTATCTATCTATATCTCAGGGTCAATGACTATCTATCTATCTATTTATCTGACGGTCAATATCTATCTATCTATCTAAGGGTCAATGACTATCAATCTATCTTTCTATCTTTCTATCTATCTATCTATCTATCTGAGGGTCAATATCTATCTATCTATCTGAGGATCAATATCTATCTATCTATCTATCTATCTATCTATCTATCTATCTAATGGTCAATATCTATCTATCTATCTATCTATCTATCTATCTGAGGGTCAATATCTATCTATCTATCTATCTGTCTATCTATCTATCTATCTAAGGGTCAATGACTATCTATCTATCTATCTATCTATCTAAGGGTCAATGACTATCTATCTATCTATCTATCTGAGGGTAAATATCTATCTTTCTATTTGAGGATCAATATCTATCTATCTATCTATCTGAGGGTCAATAACTATCTATCTATCTATCTATCTATCTATCTATCTATCTATCTATCTGACGGTCAATATCTATCTATCTATCTATCTATCTATCTATCTGAGGGTCAATATCTATCTATCTATCTATCTATCTATCTATCTGAGGGTCAATATCTATCTATCTATCTATCTATCTATCTATCTATCTATCTATCTATCTAATCTATCTAATCTATTTGATAGACTGAATGGTTTTATAATCTCTAAACTTTGAACTTTGAAAACCACTACTTATAATTACATCAAACTAAAAACCTTAAATCTTCAAACTTTTACAACTACTTCAAACTTTCATGCTAGGCTTTCTCAAGCCAACCTAAAGTTTGTACTCAAACTTTTTAATCTAGTTAGGTTGGCTTGAGAAAGCCAACTTACTGAAATCCTATTTAAACTTATTATTATTATTATTATTAGGTTGGCTTGAGAAAGCCAACTTACTGAAATCCTATTTAAACTTATTATTATTATTATTATTATTCTGAGACTAAATTTCTAAATCTAACTCCTCCTAGAGCTTTTAAGCTACATGCACCAAACTCGGCACAGACCTTCAGACTAATCCCAAATAGTGTGCTATATCTTTTCTAACTGATCGGACTTACGGTTTTCCTAAAAATGACGATCAAACTCGGAAAAACTCCCATTGACTTAACATTGCGGAATGTTCAGAAATTTAAATCCCAACTGACATTTTCACACACACAGACAAAAAAGGGCCTGTCAGCCCTGCGTCGCTCTCTCTCTCTCTCCCTCAGAGGATTTCTTTTATCAAGCAGCCAATAAGTAATGACCTAAAATCTTCATAGCCACAGTATAGTAGCTTCCAGGTTGACTTGATTCACTCAGTATGGAAAGGAGGCTTGATAAGTATCACCCTTTTAACTGCATAGCAACCAGACAGGGTTACCCTAGCAACCAAATAACAAATCACATATCTCTGCACCAGAAAATCATACAGACTTCCTGTTTCACTTATTTCACTCAGGATGGAAAGTAGCCTTGATATGTATCACTCTGGTAACTGCCTAGCAACCAGATGTGATTACCCTAGCAACCAAGTAACAAATCACATATCTCTGCAACAGAAAATCAGAGAGACTTCCGGGTTGACTTTTTTCACTCAGGATGGAAAGTAGCCTTGATATGTATCACTCTGGTAACTGCCTAGCAACCAGATGTGATTACCCTAGCAACCAAGTAACAAATCACATATCTCTGCAACAGAAAATCAGAGAGACTTCCGGGTTGACTTTTTTCACTCAGGATGGAAAGTAGCCTTGATATGTATCACTCTGGTAACTGCCTAGCAACCAGATGTGATTACCCTAGCAACCAAGTAACAAATCACATATCTCTGCACCAGAAAATCGTAGAGACTACCTGTTTCACTTATTTCACTCAGGATGGAAAGTAGCCTTGATATGTATCACTCTGGTAACTGCATAGCAACCAGACAGGGTTACCCTAGCAACCAAATAACAAATCACATATCTCTGCACCAGAAAATCATACAGACTTCCTGTTTCACTTATTTCACTCAGGATGGAAAGTAGCCTTGATATGTATCACTCTGGTAACTGCCTAGCAACCAGATGGGGTTACCCTAGCAACCAAGTAACAAATCACATATCTCTGCACCAGAAAATCGTAGTGACTTCCTGTTTCACTTATTTCACTCAGGATGGAAAGTAGCCTTGATATGTATCACTCTGGTAACTGCCTAGCAACCAGATGTGATTACCCTAGCAACCAAGTAACAAATCACATATCTCTGCAACAGAAAATCAGAGAGACTTCCGGGTTGACTTTTTTCACTCAGGATGGAAAGTAGCCTTGATATGTATCACTCTGGTAACTGCCTAGCAACCAGATGTGATTACCCTAGCAACCAAGTAACAAATCACATATCTCTGCACCAGAAAATCGTAGAGACTTCCTGTTTCACTTATTTCACTCAGGATGGAAAGTAGCCTTGATATGTATCCCTCTGGTAACTGCCTAGCAACCAGATGCGGTTACCCTAGCAACCAAGTAACAAATCACATATCTTTGAACCAGAACATCGTAGAGACTTAGGGGTTGACATATTTCACACAGGATTGCAAGGAGCCTTATGAGTATCACCTTGGTAACTGCCTAGCAACCAGATGGGGTTACCCTAGCAACCAACTAACAAATCACATATCTCTGCACCAGAAAATCGTAGAGACTTCCGGGTTGACATAATTCACTCAGGATGGAAAGGAGGCTTGATAAGTATCACCCTGGTAACTGCATAGCAACCAGATGGGGTTACCCTAGCAACCAAGTAACAAATAATATATCTCTTCACCAGAAAATCGTAGAGACTTCCTGTTTGACTTATTTCACTCAGGATAGCAAGGAGTCTTGAAAAGTATCACCCTGGTAACTGCCTATCAACCAGATATGGTTACCCTAGCAACCAAGTAACAAATCACATATCTATGCAACAGAAAATCAATAAGACTTCCGGGTTGACTTTATTCACTCAGAATGAAAAGGAGGCTTGATAAGGATCACCCTGGAAACTGCCTAGCAACCAGATTGGGTTACCCTAGCAACCAAGTAAAAAATGATATATCTGTCTGTCTATCTATCTATCTATATATCTATCTATCTTTCTGAGGGTCAATATCTATCTATCTATCTATCTGAGGGTCAATATCTATCTATCTATCTATCTATCTAACTAACTATCTGAGGGTCAATAACTATCTATCTATCTATCTGTGGGTCATACTCTATCTATATCTCAGGGTCAATGACTATATATCTATCTATATATCTGACGGTCAATATCTATCTATCTATCTAATGGTCAATGACTATCTATCTATCTATCTATCTATCTATCTATCTGAGGGTCAATATCTATCTATCTATCTGAGGATCAATATCTATCTATCTATCTATCTATCTATCTATCTATCTATCTATCTGATGGTCAATAACTATCTATCTATCTATCGATCTATCTATCTATCTATCTGAGAGTCAATATCTATCTATCTATCTATCTATCTATTTGATAGACTGAATGGTTTTATAATCTCTAAACTTTGAACTTTGAAAACTACTACTTATAATTACATCAAACTAAAAACCGTAAATCTTCAAACTTTTACAACTACTTCAAACTTTATGCTAGGCTTTCTCAAGCCAACCTAAAGTTTGTACTCAAACTTTTTAATCTAGTTTGTATTGAAATTTGAAATCAAATCTTTCAAATTTCAATCAATGGGAGGATTTGATCTTGAAAAACGGAGTGTACTGACGCCTTTCCGCGATTAAAACAACATTCCTTCTTATGTTCATTCATGTTTATTTGATGCTATAAATTAACTAGAAGGAAGAGATGATCGGCTCACGTGCAGCTTTAACTGAGGCTCTACAGCAATCTGTCAGACACATAGACTGTAAAAAAAGATGGACGACGCCCCTTCGCTCTTTTCCATCGGAGAGAACTGAAGCCGCCAGTGTCCCGATATGGCGCTGACATCTTGGAATTTGAGTCTGCGCACTTGCGTTTTCGGGACCAGTCATGCGCAGTAGTGAGCAGGAAGTAAAGCCGCGAAAACAAGGCCCCGCCCTCACTCTCGCAGAATCAATCGCAAGCACACGCCCCTGCACTTTTTTTTAAGTGGCCTCTGTCTGCTCCGTTCTAAAATAATTAGTAACTTCTACTAGTTAACGATCACCTGCTTTTAAATAGGCTTGTTCTCTTTAAGCTAGCTGGCCCATAACATTTATTTACTAATAGCTTATAAATTTAACTTACCGAAAAAAACTCAAAGATCGATCGGACATGCCAGATCGGTTAGCACATTCTACTGCAGAACAACCCATTATGTTGGTGTGAAATAATTAATTATAGAAATTTAGATATGTAATTTAAAGCTCCAATCTCCTCAATCCTCCGAATATCCCGAAAAAAAGTCCGTTGGTGCTTCAGTGACTACTTCGCTCAGAGAACCTGTCAATCACAGCTGTCAATCATGACGTAACAGCACCGTTTTTATAGCATCAAATAACTAACTAAAAACAAACTTATTTTAAAAACAAACACTTGAAATTACATCAGCGTGATAAAAACTACAGTAAATGACAGAAACTGTCTTTGGAAAAAAGATATGTGAAGTGTAATTTAATTGTTTAGTTGGTCTCACGTCCCGTTGAATAACATGGGGAGGCGGGGTTTATGACCTATACTAGGACCGGCCTCTGGGGGGCGATCGAGACGTTTTGGCTTCACTTTTGAGGGCTTGTGCGGCACGCTTGGTCAGACACATTAAAGAGCCACAAAACGGTATTTATTGTTTAAATTTCTTTTAAAAAATGACCAAATTTGAAAGGTGAGACTTTGTAATGATGTTTAATATCAAAAGTAACCGAAAAGTAACCTGGTCTGTCCTGTCTGTCAGCGCGGTGTCAGTCTCCTCTCTGCTCCGCGATGTATTTTTCACTGCGTGAGAACATGGTGTGGCGTGAGAGCGGCGTAGCTTGTCAGACATACTGACCGTAACTAAGGGGGTCGGGTATTTGACCGTTCTTAAATACCTGCCCCCCTTAGTTATTGTCGCTATGTCCGACAAGCTACGCCGCTCTCACGCCACACCATGTTCTCACGCAGTGAAAAATACATCGCGGAGCTGAGAGGATGTCAATCATCGGTTTAGCTATCTTATACCGCCTAAATCAGATACACCGATGTGATTGGCTCCCTCATGTACACTAGTAGGCAGAATGCAGCGGGAAAATGTCTGCCTCTTGCATTCTTTCGGTGACCACCAGAACAACAGGTGCCATCTTGACCACGCCATGCGTTGTGAATAGACACGAAGTAGTGGCTTTTATACGGATTTCTTCAAACAACCATTGAATACCCTAAAAAAGTGCATATGCTATTATAATACCAATAAACTGCCTATCCATAACGTTACGCCATTTGCAATTTTCTCATCAAATTCCTGTCATCTAAAACTGCCATGACAATCTGCCTGGCGCTCATGAGGGCACGTTAACGTTAGGGTGCGAAAAAAAAAATCTACTTAGCAGATAAAAGACGTTTAAGTTACATCCTACGCAAAAAAAAAAAAAAAATGCAACGTAGAACAAGAGTTAAAAACATACAGAACACAACTTACCTTACTTTTACTTGGCTCTTGATAGTCACCGGTGAAATCTGTCAGGAAATGTACAGGAACATTTGGTTTGGTGAACATGCTAAACCTAGCAGCTAAAGTAACGTTAAGTGCTGACGCTAAGGTCTGGTACAACTATTCAAAAACGGGACAGTTTAATGCATCTCATCTCATATAAATCCAATTTACACGGAACTTACCACCTACAATATACAACAGAAAATATACTGTAATTAGGTAACTGGTTATTTGCACGATAGTTAATGGAATTACTAAAAATAAAGCATAGTTCAGCTTAAGCAACACACTTTACCTCAGCGCGGTTCAGGTACTGAGGATGATAATTGTCCGACTTCGTTTGAAATGGCGCGGCAGCAAGGTCAAAGGGTACGTCACAAATGTTTTAATAAGTTCGTTTTTTCATACTTAAATATCATGTATCATTTTTTATTTTATTATGTCAAGTTAATTATGGTCAGACTCTACCTTTACATACATTTTAAATACGATTTCATTAAAATTAATTTATTATTAAACTAAATTGTGTAACTTCATGTAATTTCATAAAGTTATGACAAAGACAACCTTATCCATTAGAGGCTATATATATATATATATATATATATATATATATATATATATATATATCTTATGATAAAACTGCAGAGGAAAAGACATTTCAATCACTCCCACAACAGCAACTGAAAAATACGTTGAATCTGGCATGTTTAATATTTGCCAGAAGGCAGCCATAAAATAATGCCCCTCCCTCCACCACAGGCAGCTGCGCCACCACCGATTCCGGAACTCTTCAGGGTTGCCATCCATTTGCCAACATCGTACACAAACCAAACAAATGCCAGAAGAATCCAGAAAAAGCCCGGAAGATTTTGCTATCTGGGTAGTGGGTGGAGCTCCAGACTTAGAAAGCCAGATGAATTGCTCGTGTATGCACAAAGGTGTCAATTGTGTGTTTAATGCTTGACATTTGGAACATTCACGCGATTTTATACTATTCATCTCAACAAATGGCAAAACAACTCAAAGAAATGTTTTCGAGCAGATTACGTGAAACGGCGAGATGCGTCGCGTCTAACGCACGAGCCCCGATGAGAGTTACTGCACAAAGGTCAGTTTGATGTGTTTTACTGCTTCCCAGTTTGAATATTCAAGCGATTTTACACTATTCAACTCAACAAATGGCAAAACAACTCAAATAAATATTTTCGAGCAGTTTGAAATCGGGAATCATTATTGAATTCTGGCATTATTACGGGGGTCAACAATGGCGCTGTGACGTCCTTTTTGATGTATTTCTCTATACAGCGGAAAAAACTTAAACAAAATACTGCGTCATTTTTGCCAATTCAGATACATGGAAGAGATCATTACAAACTATAAAAGGTCTACTTTTATTTGTGTACACTTACAATAACAACAAAACCTTGAGCTTTTGTAAAATAACGAAAATAAACCGAGTGCGCCGAATCTGTCTTAGCGGTCTGATACACGTCAGAAAAATCAAGTGAAACTCCGCGAACACTTTTCTTCAATGAACACATCTTCAGTGCGAGCAATGTTTGTCTGTTGTATGTGTTTTTAACACTTTCCTGTTTGAACTTTCAAGCGATTTTACACCATTCAACTCAACAAATGGCAAAACAACTCAAATAAATATTTGTGTGAAACAGCGAGCAGCGTCACGTCTAACTCACGAGCCCCGATGAGAGATCGCATTCGCGAGGCGCGCAAGATGGCGACCGTGGAGGATGTAAATATGTGAGGTCGGAAAGTTTCTTCTCCAAATTCCACGCATTTGTGGTAACTATATTAAATTGACCGAGTAGTAGTTCAATAATCTTGTTTACTCCACTTTTGAGCTATATTTGGTGCTAAACATATAATCAGTAAGTTTAAATTGCTGTTAACGTGTAAGCCGATTGACATCTCTGCAAGCTATGGCTGGAAAACGCAAAGAGAGACAAAGTTCCAAGAAAGAAACTCAAGAGGTGTGGATAGATGCTGAACAGGAAGTCGTGGAGGTGCATAATTATGCACAAATCCAACAGCAACGTGAATCTGTGCTTTCTAAAGGTTTGTCCGAATTTGATTCGGCTCCGCATACACCTGATACAAAGAAATCAAAGAACGAGCCTTCCCTCCTCGACCTGCAAAATAACATTGTCAGAATGCTGACAGAAAAAATCAACGAAAGAGCTGACGGTTTGGAGAAAATTATTAAAAAGAACTCTGATGGGATTGAGGCTCTCCAGAAATCCACCGAATTCTTGTCTCGTGAGATTAACGACATCAAAGCAGATCTGACTGGGCTGAAAACATCGAGTGGTACCCACGACAAGAAAATACTGGATCTGGAAGCTAAAGTAAACGAAATGGAGAGATATAGAAGGCGCTGGAACTTGAAGCTCTATGGTCTTGACGAACGTGAAGGCGAAGACATTAAACAGAAGGTCGTGGACATCTGCGCTGCAATGCTTCCAGAGGAAAAGGGAAAGTTCGCTACAGAGATTGACGTGGTTCATCGCGTAGGAAGAAGGCTCGATGTGATCCAGAAACCAAGAGCTGTGATTCTCCTGTTCAGATCCAGGCATGTTAGAGACTTACTGTGGAAAAGTGCAAAGAAAAGCAGCTTTCTGAAGGAAAAGAAGTTGAGGTTTGCTGAAGATCTAACGGCAGTTGATAAAGAAATTAGGAGTCAGCTGTGGCCAAGTGTTGAAGCTGCACGAAAAGAAGGCAGGAGGGCTTATTTCGTCGGGACCAAAGCGTTTGTGGATGGGAAGGAGGTCTTTGTGAAGTAGGCAATGACATTTATTTCTGACTCATGTCTACAAATGCCTACAGTATGCTGCCAGATATGCAGGGGGGTTTGGAGATGTAAACTTTTGTTCTGAAGTTCTTCTGTGAGTATGGGTTCACTCGCTGTTTTTTCTCTTAATGTTAGAGGTATGAGAAACTTAGTTAAAAGAAAAGCAATCTTTTTGTTTTGTAGAAAATATTTTTGTGATTTTTATTTCATCCAAGAGACACATGCATCTGAATCAGATTTTCAGTTTTGGAAGAGCCAGTGGGGAAACGATATGTGGATGTCGTATGGTAGCAATCATTCTGCAGGTGTTGCAATTTTGAAGGGTAAATTTAGAGGAAAAATTGTTAAAAGTTATTCACATTCCTTGGGAAGATGGGTCATTTTGATTGTCGAATTCAACCAGCAATATTTTGTTTTAGGGAATATATATGCAACTAACAGTGTTGTAAGGAATAAAAGTTTGCTACAAGACTTTGAAAAAAAAATCAGAAACATCTTAGATAGTTTTCCTGATGCTAAACTAATTACTGGAGGAGATTATAATTCTATTTGGGATAATAACCTGGATTGTATTCCTCCTCGTGGAAATAATTTAAATAATTTAAGTGAATTACAGAATTTGTGTTTGGGATTGGATTTAATGGATATTTGGAGGATCCGAAACCCAACCAAACAAGAATTTACATGGTGTGCAACCCGGTATCACGCCGAGGCGTGAAATAGACACGCCGGTCCACTCGCGGATGCGTGTCTATTTCACGCTTTGCCTCCTCTAGGCGTGTACATGACACGCGCGCGTCTACGTAGAATACCGGCAGGGGGCGATCGTTTCCTCGACGCCAACAACTGTCCGCGCACCAAAGAGGAAGCGATACATCGCGTTCTCCACTTCCGGGTTTATTTTTGTAAATAAATACACTTTTTAAATAAATATATATATATATATATATATATATATATATATATATATATATATATTTATTTGTTTATTTACATCAGCACAAGATACTCGACAGCCCACACACACACACACACACACACACACACACACACACGTATAACAACGTTAGGCTACAGCAACGTTAGGATTTCTTCATGAAAGCAGCACTATGTAATGAACCTTTATTTGTCACATATGGTCACAAGTGAAAGTAACCGGCGAAATTGGCCGGCATCCCGCCCGCACGAACGTGCAACGCGACGACAACGGTATCGCTTCCTCTCTGGTGCGCGGAGAGTTGTTGGCGTCGAGGAAACGATCGCCCCCTGACGGTATTCTACGTAGACGCGCGCGTGTCATGTACACGCCTGGAGGAGGCAAAGCGTGACACCGACACGCATCCGCGAGTGGACCGGCGTGTCTATTTCACGCCTCGGCGTGATATCGGGTTGTCTGGTGACAGGAGTAAACAGTCTAGGATAGATTTTTGGCTCATATCCAGTGTACTAGAAAACCAAGTAAACCAGGTGACTGTGGAAACTTCTGTCCTTACTGACCATAAAGTGATTTATCTAGTTATTGATTTATCTAGAAATGTTGATAATAATGTAAGAACACGAACACATTGGAAATTAAATAGGGCACTATTGGAAGATGACTTGTTTAAAAAAGAAGTTAAAAATATAATTTTGAGTTGCTGGAAAAGTGCAAATAGTTCAAATAAATATGGTAGCAATTGGGAGTACATGAAGTATCTTATAAGAAAACAAGCCATTGTTAGAGGAAAAATAATAGCACAGGCTAAAAGGACTAGAGAGGAACAAGTAATAAAAGAGATAGTTAATTTGACAAGTATCAATGTAATAAATCAGCAGGATAAATTCAGGTTGTTTGAATTACAGTTACAGTTAGACGAGATGTATGAATATAAAGCCAAAGGGGCATTTGTAAGGTCTAGAGGGAAATGGCTTGAAGAAGGGGAGAAAAACTCCAGATATTTTTTTAATTTAGAAAAAAGAAACACTGAGCTGAATTCTGTATTAAAATTGAATATAAATGGGGAGGTGTCTGAAGATCCTGTTAAAATTTCTAATTATATATCAACCTTTTATCAGACGTTATATAGCAAAGAGGATGATGGCAATATAAGACAATTTCTAGATAGCATTAAAACAAATGCCAAATGTATAGATCAGGATTGTATGATATTATGTGATAAAGATATTTCTATAGAAGAAGTTAGATTTGGGATCAGTAAACTAAAAGATAATAAATCTCCTGGTAACGATGGTTTGGTTAGCAAATTTTTCAAGGAATTTCAAGAACAAATATCTGAGTTTTTATTATGTGTGTTTAATGAAGCTATAGAACGTGGTGAGTTACCTCCATCGTTATGTCAGGGATTGATTAGTTTGATACCAAAAGCCAATAAGGACACTACTCTAATTGATAATTGGAGACCAATTACATTACTTAATAACGATATTAAGGTGTTCGCTATTATTTTTGCAGAAAGGTTAAAAAAATGCTTAGAACAAATTATAGATGATTGCCAATCAGGATTCATGAAGGGCAGACATATAAGTAATAATATTCGTTTGGTCCTTGATTTAATTGATTATAATGAGTATATTGATCGTGAAAGTTTTATATTTTTTGTTGATTTTTATAAAGCATTTGACACCGTCAACCACAATTTTATGTTTGAAACTTTAGATTTTTTTGGCTTTGGTAATTTCTTTAAAAGGGCCATTTGTACATTATATAATGGGTGTAATAGCTCAGTAAAACTTGCAAATGGCACTACCCCCAGATTTCTTTTAGAAAGAGGCATAAGGCAGGGATGCCCTATATCACCTTTTCTGTTTTTACTTGTAACTCAGACATTGACTCTTTACATTAAAAAATATAATTTTTACGGCATCAGGATTTTAGAAAGAGAAATAAAGTGCTGTCAATTAGCAGATGATACAACTATATTTGTTCGAGATTCATTACAAATTAAAAGAGTGATTGATTGTTTGAATAGCTTTTCATTGGTCTCAGGGTTAAAATTAAATTTAAACAAATGTGAGTTGTTCCCTCTGAAAAATTGTGAATTTCTTGATATTAATGGCATCCCTATAAAGAAGGTTATTAACTATTTAGGAATCAAAATATGTAAAGACGAAAAGGAAAGGGGACAGCTTAATTTTCAATCTGTAGTTAAAAAAGTTAAAAATAGATTTAGTTTATGGTTAATGAGAGACTTGTCATTTAATGGCAGAATTCTTTTATCAAAAACTGAATGTTTATCTCGTCTGCTCTATCCTGCTATTTCACTAGAAGTCCCGAATAACATCATTAAAGAAGTTGATAAAAATCTTTTCAATTTCATTTGGAGAAATAGATCTCATTACATAAAAAAAGATACCTTAACTAATTCGTTTGGTAATGGAGGTTTAAATGTGCTTGACTTCAGCACCTCAAATTCGATTTTAAAAAATAGATGGATCAAGCATTACTTTCAATACAAAAATAAAATTTGGTATTTAATTCCTAATCTAATTTTTGAAAAGATGGGTGGGGTTTCTTTTCTGTTGCAATGCAACTTTGAAATCAGTAAAATTCCCGTTAGATTAAGTAATTTTCACAGGCAGGTGCTTCTCTCGTGGATGCTTATCTTCAAACATAATTTTTCTCCAAACAAATGTATAATTTGGAATAACAGGTATATAACGTTTAAGCATAAAACTTTGTTTTTTCAAAAGTGGGTTGATAATGGCATCATTTTTGTTAAACAGTTATTTAATGAAAATGGGCACCTGTATACCTATGTAGAATTTCTTCAAAGGTATAATATTCCAATAATCCCAAAAGAATATTGTATAGTGTTCGATGCTATACCATCCGGTTTAAAATGTCTGTTTAAAGGAAATGTGAATAAGGAGACTGTGAGTCTCAGACCTGATCTTGCAATTAATGGAGTTAATATTACTGATAGAAGATGGAATAATTACTTTATTAGGAAGTTATTTACTGAATACAGCCCAATATCTTCTAAAACATACTGGTTTTCTAGGGTTGAGTGCATTGATTGGAAATATGCATGGTTGCTGCCAAAGAAATATTGCATAACAAATAAGGTGAGAGAAGTACATTTTAAAATACTTCATCTGGTGTACCCAGTTAAAACTCTTTTTCTAAGGTTTCGTACTGATGTAGATGTTCAATGTGATTTCTGTGGGACGAAGAAAGAAAATGTTGTTCACCTATTCTTTAATTGCGTTTATAGCAAAATGTTTTGGGTGGATTTGGAATGTTTTCTTTGTAAATGCTTGGGGATGAAAGTTTTCTTTTCTGAAAAAGATGTCTTTTTTTATTTTAATAGACAAAGTTTGCTACCAAATGTGGCCTTTGTTGTTAATCTCTGTTTGATTATGGGGAAATATCATATGCATAAACAAAAATGGGCTAAAGGAAAACCCAATTTTTTTTTATTTCAGATAGAAATGAAAAATTATATTGAGTTACTACTTGGGATGAAAAACAGTAAAGCAAAACGTACAAGGTATTTATGTGAAGCTTTTATGCTCTTCATATGATGATCTCATACCTGTTCCTTTTTCTTTATATTTTTTTTTCTTTATACTTTAGTTGTATTATTAATTTTAATTGTATTATATTTTATTTTTCTATTGGTTGTAATGTATAAATATTTCAATAAAAAAAAAAAAAAAAAAAAAAAAAAAAAAAAGAGATCGCATTCGCTTCTTCTTGCGTTTGAACGGACATTTTCATACAACAAAATGTCAAATTACATGCTATATTGTGGAGTCTGTTTTGTCTCAAGTGAACATAAACAGTTGATGAAGAAATCGCGAATCTAAATCTAGTATCAACACTTCCGAGATTGATTATCAGCGTTGTGTCTGACAGCGCGAGGCATCTCATTTTTACTCGCATCTTCACGGAGGTTTGTCGGTTGTATGTAGTTTCACAATCTCAATCAATTAATCTCTGAAATAAATACAGATGTAACAGCACGAAAATAATGAGACTTCACAGTTCTCAAAAGATTAAACTCAATGAAACAAGCCGCACAGACTGTGCCTTGAATGAAATGCGTTTAAAATCCTCTTAAAGAGACAGTAACAATTTTCCAAGTAAATAAAAAGTAGGCCTACAAATGGTTTTTACCCCCAAAATAAATTTCTCTCATCGTATACTCACCCTCATTCCATCCCAGATGTGTATTGTTTTCTTTCTTCTGGTGAACACAAATTAAGCTTTTTAGAAGATTATCTCAACCCTGTTGGACCTTTCAATGACTTGAACGGTGATCAGAACTCAGAAGCTACAAAAATCACATAAATGCAGCATAAAAGTAATCCATACCACTCCAGAGGTTTAATCCATGCCTTCAGAAGTGATATTATAGGTGTGGGTTAGAAACAGACCTATATATATATATATATACTTCAAGATGACATCACTCTGAAGTACTGCGTAAAGAATATCCCACATTCTCCCTTAGGGGGCGCTACAGGCCATGCCCAAAATTCCCATTTTCTGGTCAAAAATGTTCTAATTTGGTATGTTGATACTACAGGCCAACAGGAATCCACAAACAAAGAATGGCCCACATTCACCCTTAGGAGGCGCTATAGGCCATGTCCAAAATTCCCATTTTCTGGTCAAAAATGTTCTAATTTGGTATGTTGATACTACAGACCAACAGGAATCCACACACCAAGAATGGCCCACATTCGCCCTTAGGGGGCGCTACAGGCCATGCCCAAAATTCCCATTTTCTGGTCAAAAATGTTCTAATTTGGTATGTTGATACTACAGGCCAACAGGAACCCACAAACCAAGAATTGCCCATATTCGCCATTAGGGGGCGCTACAGGCTATGCCTTAAAGTCCTATTTTTTGGTCAAACATTTTCAAATTTGGTACATTGATACTACAGGCCAACGGGAACCCACAAACCAAGAATGGCTGACATTCACCCTTAGGGGGCGCTATAGGCCATGTCCAAAATTCCCATTTTCTGGTCAAAAATGTTCTAATTTGGTACATTGATACTGCACGCCAACAGGAACCCACAAACCAAGAATTGATCATATTCGTCATTAGAGGGCGCTACAGGCTATGCCTTAAAGTCCTATTTTTTGGTCAAACATTTTCAAATTTGGTACATTGATACTACAGGCCAACAGGAACCCACAAACCAAGAATTGCCCGTATTCTCCATTAGGGGGCGCTACAGGCTATGCCCCAATGTCCCACATTCAAAGTGATGGCATTTCCACCCCATTTTTTCAGTTCTTCTGAAACTTAATGTACATACCTCATTTCTCATTGTAAACAAAAAAGCCTCCAGGATCCATAAGGTCCGGCATCATGGATTTTCCTGTACAATGAAAATGTTTAGTTTAGGATTCAGACAGATAGACACGTTTTTTGGATTTCTTCATTGGGAGGGTTTAACCCCAACCCACTACTGACCAATTTTAAATGATTTGCCATTTTGAGGAGGAATCGCATTGCTGCTTGCAGCTATATTTATTATTATTATTAGATTCCTCCGATAGGAGGGAATCTATTGTTATTGACAGTTTTATTATTATTATTATTATTAGATTCCTCCGATAGGAGGGAATCTATTGTTATTGACAGTTTTATTATTATTATTATTATTATTATTCTCCTTGAGCCCCAATATCTCAAAAAGTCACTGGTCAAAAATTTTCTAAATTGGCACATTGATACTCCATGCCAACGGGTACCCCCAAACCAAGAATGGCCCACATTCGCCCATAGGTGGCGCTACAGGCCACGCCCCAAAAAAATATTTTCAAAGTCATGGCATTTCCAAGCCATTTGTCCAATTATTCTCAAACCTGGTGTACATGCCTCATTTCTCATGGGGAACAAAAAAGCCTCAAGGACCCATAACTTCTGCCCTAATGGATTTTCCTGTACAGTGAAAATTTGCCAAAACCTACAAAACTCTTCTTCTCCTGAACCGTAGCTCCAATATACTTAAAATTTGGTACGCATGTGTAGAATTGATGCCTTTGAAAACTTTACTTAGCAAAAATGAATACGATATAAAATGGCTGAAAGGGGCGTGTTTATGTAAATGTCCACATTTAATCAATATATATGTCAATATATCAAATGTAATTTTGACCCAGGGTTTTTCAAACCTAACATTCTTCAAGATAACATCCCTTTGAAGTACTGTGCAAAGAATTGCCCACATTCGCCCTTAGCGGTTCGCTACAGGCCACGCCCAAATGTCACATTTTCAAAATGATGGCATTTTCACCACAATTTTCGAAATATTCTAAAACTTGGTATACTTGCCTCATTTTTCATTGGGAACAAAAAAGCCTCAAGGACCCATAAGGTACGATTAAAAATGGCTGAAAGGGGCGTGTTTATGTAAATGTCCACATTTAATCAATATATAAGTCAATAAATCAAATGTAATTTTGACTGAGGGATTTTAAACCTGACATGCTTCAAGATAACATCCCTTTGAAGTACTGTGCAAAGAATTGCCAACATTCGCCCTTAGCGGTTCGCTACAGGCCATGCCCAAATGTCACATTTTCAAAATGATGGCACTTTCACCCCAATTTTCCAAATATTCTAAAACTTGGTATACTTGCCTCGTTTCTCATTGGGAACAAAAAAGCCTCAAGGACCCATAACTTCTGCCCTAATGGATTGTCCTGTACAGTGAAAATTTGCCAAAACCTACAAAAGTCTTCTTCTCTTGAACCGTAGATCCAATTGACTTGACATTTGGTACCCATGTGTAGAATTGATGTCTTTCAATTTGTTACTTAGCAAAAATGAATACAATACAAAATGGCTGAAAGGTGCGTGTTTATGTAAATGACCACATTGCCTCAATATATTAGTGTCAATAAACCAAATGTAAATTTGATTGATGGTTTTTCAAACCTAACATGCTTCAAGATGACATAACTATGTTGGCTTGAGAAAGCCAACATATTGTTATGTTACATACATTTATTATTATTATTATTAATAATACTATTTTACTTACTAAAATTTCAACAACCTCACCTCTAAGAGCTTTAATGCTATAAGTACCCAACTTGCCACAGACCTGGGGACTGTTCTGAAGTTTGCTGCTATGTCTTTTTTTTACCTGATGCGACTTAAGCTTTTTATATAAATGACGATCAAAAATGTAAAAAATCCCATTGATTTACAATGGCTGAGCAAAAATGCCCCCTCTACTGGATCAATACGGTCTACAAGTAAAATCCCATTCACTTACATTGGCTGAGCAAAGAGGCTCCCTCTGCTGGTGTAACTCTGTCTACCAAATGCACTTTTACTGGAGAAATCTCTCTAATGGAGCAATTCTGTCTACTAGTGGGTGGAGCTCCCGACTTTCTCAGCCAGAAGAATTTTGCCTGTGTTTGCACAAAGGTATGTCAATTGTGTGTGTTTAATGCTTGACATTTAGAACATTCACGCGATTTTATACTATTCATCTCAACAAATGGTAAAACAACTCATATAAATGTTTTCGAGCAGTTTGTGTGAAACAGCGATAATCGTCGCGTCTAACGCACGAGCCCCGATGAGAGTTACTGCACAAGGTCAGTGAGATGTATTTTACTGCTTCCCAGTTTGAATATTCAAGCGATTTTACACTATTCAACTCAACAAATGGCAAAACAACTCAAATAAATGTTTGTGAGCAGTTTTGTGTGAAACCGCGAGATGCGTCGCGTCTAACGCACGAGCCCCGATGAGAGTTACTGCACAAATAAGGTCAGTGAGATGTGTTTTACTACTTCCCAGTTTGAATATTCAAGCGATTTTACACTATTCAACTCAACAAATGGCATTACAACTCAAATAAATCTTTGCGAGGAGTTTGAAATCGGGAATCATTATTGAATTCTGGCATTATTACGGGGGTCAACAATGGCGCTGTAATGTCCTTTCAGATGCATTGTTCTAAACAGCGGAAAAAACTTAAATAAAATACTGCGTCATTTTTGCCCATTCAGATACATGGAAGAGATCATTACAAACTGTAAAAGGTCTACTTTTATTTGTGTACACTTACAATAACAACAAAACCTTGAGCTTTTGTAAAATAACGAAAATAAACAGGGTAAACCGAATCTGTCTTTGCGATAATCTGTCTGATACACGTCAGAAAAATCAAGTGAAACTCCGCGAACACTTATCACACAAACATGAAACATATGTCTAAAGAAAGAAGGGATGGACGGATCGATCCTAAAGTATCAATACTTCCGAGAATGATGTTTCATCTGCGTGTTCACTGACAGCACGCGATAGTGAGGCGATCTCATTTTTACTCGCGTCTTCAATGCGAGCAATGTTTGTCTGTTGTATGTGTTTTTAACACTTTCCTGTTTGAACTTTCAAGCGATTTTACACCATTCAACTCAACAAATGGCAAAACAACTCAAATAAATATTTGTGTGAAACAGGGAGCAGCGTCACGTCTAACTCACGAGCCCCGATGAGAGATCGCATTCGCTTCTTCTTGCGTTTGAACGGACACTTTCATAAAACCATACATGATATATTGTCTGTTTTGTCTCAAGTGAACATAAACAGTTGACGAAGAAATCGCGAATCTAAATCTAGTATCAACACTTCCGAGAATGATTATCAGCGTTGTGTCTGACAGCGCGAGGCATCTCATTTTTACTCGCATCTTCATGGAGGTTTGTCGGTTGTATGTAGTTTCACAATCTCAATCAATTAATCTCTGAAATGAATACAGATGTAACAGCACGAAAATAATGAGACTTCACAGTTCTCAAAAGATTAAACTCAATGAAACAAGCCGCACAGACTGTGCCTTGAATGAAATGCGTTTAAAATCCTCTTAAAGAGACAGTAACAATTTTCCATGTAAATAAAAGTAGGCCTACAAATGGTTTTTACCCCCAAAATAAATTTCTCTCATCGTATACTCACCCTCATTCCATCCCAGATGTGTATTATTTTCTTTCTTCTGGTGAACACAAATGAAGCTTTTTAGAAGATTATCTCAACCCTGTTGGACCTTTCAATGACTTGAATGGTGATCAGAACTCAGAAGCTACAAAAATCAAATAAATGCAGCATAAAAGTAATCCATACCACTCCAGTGGTTTAATCCATGCCTTCAGAAGTCATATTATAGTGTGGGTTAGAAACAGACCTATATATATATATATACTTCAAGATGACATCACTCTGAAGTACTGCGTAAAGAATATCCCACATTCTCCCTTAGGGGGCGCTACAGGCCATGCCCAAAATTCCCATTTTCTGGTCAAAAATGTTCTAATTTTGTATATTGATACTACAGGCCAACAGGAATCCACAAACCAAGAATGGCCCACATTCGCCCTTAGGGGGCGCTACAGGCCACGCCCTAAATTCCCATTTGCTGGTCAAAAATGTTCTAATTTGGTACATTGATACTACAGGCCAACAGGAACCCACAAACAAAGAATTTCCCATATTCGCCATTAGGGGCGCTACAGGCTATGCCCAAAATTCCCATTTTATGGTCAAAAATGTTCTAATTTGGTATATTGACACTACAGGCCAACAGAAATCCACAAACCAAGAATGTCTCACATTCGCCCTTAGGGGGCGCTAAAGGCCATTCCCAAATTGGCCTCAAATAAATGTTTGTGAGCAGTTTTGTGTGAAACCGCGAGATGCGTCTCGTCTAACGCACGAGCCCCGATGAGAGTTACTGCACAAAGGTCAGTGAGATGTTTTTCTGCTTCCCAGTTTGAATATTCAAGCGATTTTACACTATTCAACTCAACAAATGGCATTACAACTCAAATAAATGTTTGCGAGGAATCTGAAATCGGGAACCATTATTGAATTCTGGCATTATTACGGGGGTCAACAATGGCGCTGTAATGTCCTTTCAGATGCATTGTTCTAAACAGCGGAAAAAACTTAAACAAAATACTGCGTCATTTTTGCCCATTCAGATACATGGAAGAGATCATTACAAACATTACAACAAAACCTTGAGCTTTTGTAAAATAACGAAAATAAACAGGGTAAATGTTTTAGGGCAGTTTGTGTTAAACAGTGAGTCGCGTCTAACGCACGCACCCCGATGCGAGATCGCTTTCACTTCTTTTTGCGTTTGAACGGACAATTTCATACAACAAAACGTCAAATTTTATGATATATTGTAGAGTATGTTTTGTCTCAAGTGAACGTAAACAGCTGATGAAGAAATCGGGAATCTAAATCTAGTATCAACACTTCCGAGAATGATGTTTTATCTGCGTTGTGTCTGACGTACAGCACGCGTTCCGTGAGGCGATCTCATTTTTACTTGCATCTTCAATGCGAGCAATGTTTGTCTGTTGTATGTGTTTATAACACTTTCCTGTTTGAACTTTCAAGCGATTTTTACACCATTCAACTCAACAAATGGCAAAACAACTCAAATAAATGTTTAGGGCAGTTTGTGTTAAACAGTGAGTCGCGTCTAACGCACGCACCCCGATGCGAGATCGCTTTCGCTTCTTTTTGCGTTTGAACGGACAATTTCATACAACAAAACGTCAAATTTTATGATATATTGTGGAGTATGTTTTGTCTCAAGTGAACGTAAACAGCTGATGAAGAAATCGGGAATCTAAATCTAGTATCAACACTTCCGAGAATGATGTTTTATCTGCGTTGTGTCTGACGTACAGCACGCGCTCCGTGAGGCGATCTCATTTTTACTGGCATCTTCAAGAAGGTTTGTCTGTTGAATGTGTTAACACTTTCCTGTTTGAACATTCACGCAATAAATAATGAGACTTCACAGTTCTCAAAAGATTAAACTCAATGAAACAAACTGTGCCTTGAATGCACAGCACAGTGCCTTAAAGAGACAGTAACAATTGAGCTTTCGTCCTGAACATTGACATTTCAAGTAAATAAAAAGTACAAATGGTATTTACCCCCAAAATAAATTTCTCTCATCATTTACTTGCCCTCATTCCATCCCAGATGTGTATTATTTTCTTTCTTCTGGTGAACACAAATTAAGCTTTTTAGAAGAATATCTCAACCCTGTTGGAACTTTCAATGCACTTGAATTGTGATCAGAACTCAGAAGCTACAAAAATCACATAAATGCAGCATAAAAGTAATCCATACCACTCCAGTGGTTTAATCCATGCCTTCTGAAGTGATATTATAGGTGTCTTGAGCCCCAATATCTAAAAAAAAGTTACTGGGCAAAATTTTTCTAAATTTTGCCAACAAGAACCCCCAAACCAAGAATATCCCACATTCTCTCTTAGGGGGCGCTACAGGCCATGCCCAAAACTCCCATTTTCTGGTCAAAAATGTTCTAATTTGGTACATTGATACTACAGGCCAGTTCTCTGACAGCACGCAATAGTGACGCGATCTCATTTTTACTCGCGTCTTCAATGCGAGCAATGTTTGTCTGTTGTATGTGTTTTTAACACTTTCCTGTTTGAACTTTCAAGCGATTTTACACCATTCAACTCAACAAATGGCAAAACAACTCAAATAAATATTTGTGTGAAACAGAGAGCAGCGTCACGTCTAACTCACGAGCCCCGATGAGAGATCGCATTCGCTTCTTCTTGCGTTTGAACGGACACTTTCATACAACCATACATGATATATTGTCTGTTTTGTCTCAAGTGAACTAAACAGTTGATGAAGAAATCGCGAATCTAAATCTAGTATCAACACTTCCGAGAATGATTATCAGCATTGTGTCTGACAGCGCGAGGCATCTCATTTTTACTCGCATCTTCATGGAGGTTTGTCGGTTGTATGTAGTTTCACAATCTCAATCAATTAATCTCTGAAATGAATACAGATGTAACAGCACGAAAATAATGAGACTTCACAGTTCTCAAAAGATTAAACTCAATGAAACAAGCCGCACAGACTGTGCCTTGAATGAAATGCGTTTAAAATCCTCTTAAAGAGACAGTAACAATTTTCCAAGTAAATAAAAAGTAGCCTACAAATGGTTTTTACCCCAAAAATAAATTTCTCTCATCGTATACTCACCCTCATTCCATCCCAGATGTGTATTATTTCCTTTCTTCTGGTGAACACAAATTAAGCTTTTTAGAAGATTATCTCAACCCTGTTGGACCTTTCAATGACTTGAATGGTGATCAGAACTCAGAAGCTACAAAAATCACATAAATGCAGCATAAAAGTAATCCATACCACTCCAGTGGTGTAATCCATGCCTTCAGAAGTGATATTATAGGTGTGGGTTAGAAACAGACCTATATATATATATATATATATATATATATATATATATATATATATATATATATATATATATATACTTCAAGATGACATCACTCTGAAGTACTGCGTAAAGAATATCCCACATTCTCCCTTAGGGGGCGCTACAGGCCAAGCCCAAAATTCCCATTTTCTGGTCAAAAATGTTCTAATTTTGTATATTGATACTACAGACCACCAGGAATCCACAAACCAAGAATGGCCCACATTCACCCTTAGGGGGCGCTACAGGCCACGCCCTAAATTCCCATTTGCTGGTCAAAAATGTTCTAATTTGGTACATTGATACTACAGGCCAACAGGAACCCACAAACAAATAATTGCCCATATTCGCCATTAGGGGGCGCTACAGGCTATGCCCAAAATTCCCATTTTATGGTCAAAAATGTTCTAATTTGGTATATTGACACTACAGGCCAACAGAAATCCACAAACCAAGAATGTCTCACATTCGCCCTTAGGGGGCGCTAAAGGCCATTCCCAAATTGCAATTTTTTTTTGTCAAAAACTTTCAAATTTGGTACATTGATACTACAGGCCAACAGGAACTCACAAACCAAGATTGGCCCACATTCACCCTTAGGGGGCGCTATAGGCCATGTCAAAAATTCCCATTTTCTGGTCAAAAATGTTCTAATGTGGTACATTGATACTGCACGCCAACAGGAACCCACAAACCAAGAATTGCCCATATTCATCATTAGGGGGCGCTACAGGCTATGCCTTAAAGTCCTATTTTTTTGGTCAAACATTTTCAAATTTGGTACATTGATACTACAGGCCAACGGGAACCCACAAACCAAGAATGGCCGACATTCACCCTTAGGGGGCGATATAGGCCATGTCCAAAATTCCCATTTTCTGGTCAATAATGTTCTAATTTGGTACATTGATACTACAGGCCAACAGGAACTCACAAACCAAGAATTGCCCGTATTCACCATTAGGGGGCGCTACAGGCTATGCCCCAATGTCCTACATTGAAAGTGATGGCATTTCCACCCCATTTTTTCAGTTCTTCTGAAACTTAATGTACATAACTCATTTCTCATTGTAAACAAAAAAGCCTCCAGGATCCATAAGATCCCGGCATCATGGACTTTCCTGTACACTGAAAATGTTTAGTTTAGGATTCAGACAGAAAGACACGTTTTTTGAATTTCTTCATTGGGAGAGTTTAACCCCAACCCTCTACTGAACAATTTTAAATGATTTGCCATTTTGAGGAGGAATCGCATTGCTGCTTGCAGCTATATTTATTATTATTATTATTATTATTATTATTATTATTATTCTCCTTGAGCCCCAATATCTCAAAAAGTCACTGGTCAAAAATTTTCTAAATTGGCACATTGATTCTCCATGCCAACGGGTACCCCCAAACCAAGAATGGCCCACATTCGCCCATAGGTGGCGCTACAGGCCACGCCCCAAAAAAACATTTTCAAAGTCATGGCATTTCCAAGCCATTTGTCCAATTATTCTCAAACCTGGTGTACATGCCTCATTTCTCATGGGGAACAAAAAAGCCTCAAGGACCCATAACTTCCGCCATATTGGATTTTCCTGTACAGTGAAAATTTGCCAAAACCTACAAAACTCTTCTTCTCCTGAACCGTAGCTCCAATTGACTTGAAATTTGGTACGCATGTGTAGAATTGATGTCTTTGAAAACGTTACTTAGCAAAAATGAATACGATATAAAAGGGCTGAAAGGGGCGTGTTTATGTAAATGTCCAAATTTTATCAATATATATGTCAATATATCAAATGTAATTTTGACCGAGGGTTTTTCAAACCTAACATTCATCAAGATAACATCCCTTTGAAGTACTGTGCAAAGAATTGCCCACATTCGCCCTTAGCGGTTCGCTACAGGCCACGCCAAACTGTCACATTTTCAAAAAGATGGCATTTTCACCACAATTTTCAAAATATTCTAAAACTTGGTATACTTGCCTCATTTCTTATTGGGAACAAAAAAGCCTCAAGGACCCATAAGGTACGATTAAAAATGGCTGAAAGGGGCGTGTTTATGTAAATGTCCACATTTAATCAATATATATGTCAATAAATCGAATGTAATTTTGACTGAGGGATTTTAAAACCTGACATGCTTCAAGATAACATCCCTTTGAAGTACTGTGCAAAGAATTGCCGACATTCGCCCTTAGCGGTTCGCTACAGGCCACGCCCAAATGTCACATTTTCAAAATGATGGCACTTTCACCCCAATTTTCCAAATATTCTAAAACTTGGTATACTTGCCTCATTTCTCATTGGGAACAAAAAAGCCTCAAGGACCCATAACTTCTGCCCTAATGGATTGTCCTGTACAGTGAAAATTTGCCAAAACCTACAAAAGTCTTCTTCTCTTGAACCGTAGATCCAATTGACTTGACATTTGGTACCCATGTGTAGAATTGATGTCTTTCAATTTGTTACTTAGCAAAAATGAATACAATACAAAATGGCTGAAAGGTGCGTGTTTATGTAAATGACCACATTGCCTCAATATATTAGTGTCAATAAACCAAATGTAAATTTGATTGATGGTTTTTCAAACCTAACATGCTTCAAGATGACATAACTATGTTGGCTTGAGAAAGCCAACATATTGTTATGTTACATACATTTATTATTATTATTATTATTAATACTAATTTACTTACTAAAATTTCAACAACCTCACCTCTAAGAGCTTTAATGCTATAAGTACCCAACTTGCCACAGACCTGGGGACTGTTCTGAAGTTTGCTGCTATGTCTTTTTTTACCTGATGCGACTTAAGCTTTTTATATAAATGACGATCAAAAATGTAAAAAATCCCATTGATTTACAATGGCTGAGCAAAAATGCCCCCTCTACTGGATCAATACGGTCTACAAGTAAAATCCCATTCATTTACATTGGCTGAGCAAAGAGGCTCCCTCTGCTGGTGTAACTCTGTCTACCAAATGCACTTTTACTGGAGAAATCTCTCTAATGGAGCAATTCTGGCTACTAGTGGGTGGAGCTCCCGACTTTCTCAGCCAGAAGAATTTTGCCTGCGTTTGCACAAAGGTATGTCAATTGTGTGTGTTTAATGCTTGACATTTGGAACATTCACGCGATTTTATACTATTCATCTCAACAAATGGTAAAACAACTCAAATAAATGTTTTCGAGCAGTTTGTGTGAAACAGCGATAATCGTCGCGTCTAACGCACGAGCCCCGATGAGAGTTACTGCACAAATAAGGTCAGTGAGATGTGTTTTACTGCTTCCCAGTTTGAATATTCAAGCGATTTTACACTATTCAACTCAACAAATGGCATACAACTCAAATAAATCGGGAATCATTATTGAATTCTGGCATTATTACGGGGGTCAACAATGGCGCTGTAATGTCCTTTCAGATGCATTGTTCTAAACAGCGGAAAAAACTTAAACAAAATACTGCGTCATTTTTGCCCATTCAGATACATGGAAGAGATCATTACAAACTATAAAAGGTCTACTTTTATTTGTGTACACTTACAATACAACAAAACCTTGAGCTTTTGTAAAATAACGAAAATAAACAGGGTAAACCGAATCTGTCTTTGCGATAATCTGTCTGATACACGTCAGAAAAATCAAGTGAAACTGCGCGAACACTTATCACACAAACATGAAACATATGTCTAAAGAAAGACGGGATGGACGGATCGATCCTAAAGTATCAATACTTCCGAGAATGATGTTTCATCTGCGTGTTCTCTGACAGCACGCGATAGTGACGCGATCTAATTTTTACTCGCGTCTTCAATGCGAGCAATGTTTGTCTGTTGTATGTGTTTTTAACACTTTCCTGTTTGAACTTTCAAGCGATTTTTACACCATTCAACTCAACAAATGGCAAAACAACTCAAATAAATATATGTGTGAAACAGCGAGCAGCGTCACGTCTAACTCACGAGCCCCGATGAGAGATCGCATTCGCTTCTTCTTGCGTTTGAACGGACAATTTCTTACAACAAAATGTCAAATTACATGATATATTGTGGAGTCTGTTTTGTCTCAAGTGAACATAAACAGTTGATGAAGAAATCGCGAATCTAAATCTAGTATCAACACTTCCGAGAATGATTATCAGCGTTGTGTCTGACAGCGCGAGGCATCTCATTTTTACTCGCATCTTCACGGAGGTTTGTCGGTTGTATGTGTTTGCTTGAATGTATTTGAACATTCACGCGATTTTACACCATTCACGCAGTCTGTATTTTATCATCTCACACCCAAACAAATGAGGGTGTGAGAGAAGAAACTGATGTTGCTCAGCTTCACTTGACAGCGTTGGAATGATCACGGAAGATCCATCGAGAACAGATGAACTATTAACAGAAGAATTAGTCCATCAGGTTCTTCATGATTACAAGTTTCACAATCTCAAACAATTAATCTCTGAAATGAATGCAGATGTAACAGCACGAAAATAATGAGACTTCACAGTTCTCAAAAGATTAAACTCAATGAAACAAGCCGCACAGACTGTGCCTTGAATGAAATGCGTTTAAAATCCTCTTAAAGAGACAGTAACAATTTTCCAAGTTAATAAAAAGTAGTTCTACAAATGTTTTTTACCCCAAAAATAAATATCTCTCATCGTATACTCACCCTCATTCCATCCCAGATGTGTATTATTTTCTTTCTTCTGGTGAACACAAATTAAGCTTTTTAGAAGATTATCTCAACCCTGTTGGACCTTTCAATGACTTGAATGGTGATCAGAACTCAGAAGCTACAAAAATCACATAAATGCAGCATAAAAGTAATCCATACCACTCCAGTGGTTTAATCCATGCCTTCAGAAGTGATATTATAGGTGTGGGTTAGAAACAGACCTATATATATATATATATATATATATATATATATATATATATATATATACTTCAAGATGACATCACTCTGAAGTACTGCGTAAAGAATATCCCACATTCTCCCTTAGGGGGCGCTACAGGCCATGCCCAAAATTCCCATTTTCTGGTCAAAAATATTCTAATTTTGTATATTGATACTACAGGCCAACAGGAATCCACAAACCAAGAATTGCCCACATTCGCCCTTAGGGGGCGCTAACAGGCCACGCCCTAAATTCCCATTTGCTGGTCAAAAATGTTCTAATTTGGTACATTGATACTACAGGCCAACAGGAACCCACAAACAAAGAATTGCCCATATTCGCCATTAGGGGGCGCTACAGGCTATGCCCAAAATTCCCATTTTATGGTCAAAAATGTTCTAATTTGGTATATTGACACTACAGGCCAACAGAAATCCACAAACCAAGAATGTCTCACATTCGCCCTTAGGGGGCGCTAAATGCCATTCACAAATTGCACATTTTCTGGTCAAAAATGTTCTAATTTGGTATGTTGATACAACAGGCCAACAGGAACCTACAAACAAGAAATGGCTCACATTCGCCCTTAGGGTCGCTACAGGCCATGCCCAAATGTCATTTTTTCAAAGTGATTGTATTTCCACCCCATTTATTTAGTTTTTCTGAAACCTGGTGAACATACCTCATTTCTCATTGTAAACAAAAAAAATGAATACGATACAAAATGGCTGAAAGGGGCGTGTTTATGTAAATGTCCACATTTTATCAATATACATGTGTAAATAAATCAAATGTAATTTTGACTAATGGTTTTTCAAACCTAACACGCTTCAAGACGACATCACTCTGAAGTACTGCGTAAAGAATTTCCCACATTCTCCCTTAGGTGGGGCTACAGGCCATGCCCAAAATTACCATTTTCTGGTCAAAAATGTTCTAATTTGGTATGTTGATGCTACAGGCCAACAGGAATCCACAAACAAAGAATGGCCCACATTCGCCATTAGGGGGCGCTACAGGCTATGCCTTAATGTCCTATTTTCTGGGCAAACATTTTCAAATTTGGTACATTGATACTACAGGCCAACAGGAACCCACAAACCAAGATTGGCCCACATTCACCCTTAGGGGGCGCTATAGGCCATGTCCAAAATTCCCATTTTCTGGTCAAAAATGTTCTAATTTGGTACATTGATACTGCACGCCAACAGGAACCCACAAACCAAGAATTGCCCATATTCGCAATTAGGGGGCGCTACAGGCTGTGCCCCAATGTCCCACATTCAAAGTGATGGCATTTCCACCCCATTTTTTCAGTTCTTCTGAAACTTAATGTACATACCTCATTTCTCATTGTGAACAAAAAAGCCTCCAGGATCCATTAGGTCCGGCATCATGGATTTTCTTGTACACTGAAAATGTTTAGTTTAGGATTCAGACAGAAAGACATGTTTTTTGGATTTCTTCATTGGGAGGGTTTAACCCCAACCCTCTACTGACCAATTTTAAATGATTTGCCATTTTGAGGAGGAATCGCATTGCTGCTTGCAGCTATATTTTAAATTGTTTTTGGATCGTTCCATTGACAAAAAATTGATAAAATATCTGCCCAAGAACATTCAGTAAGAACTCCAGACAACATGAGTTGTGATCTAGGAGCTTTAAACAGCTTTATACAGTTGCTTTATATGTGCCATTGAAGAGATAGTAATTCTATCCCTCACAGCCTCGTCATTCCCATTAAAATCAAAGATGGCGCTAGCGTGAATAAAGTCTATTGGTTAGAACTCTTATATTAAGGATTTTATGAAATCCCTATGGACATTTTTTATGGAAAAATACTTCCACGGCCAAGGTGGCAGATCATCCAAACATTAGTAATTCAGTAGGGTTCTGGAAGTAAAAAATAAATGAATAAAAAAAATCTCCAAAGATAAATGGAATTATATTGCCAAGATATGAACATTTCAAAGCAGATCTACCTCCAAAAAAAATATTATTTTTACACCTCAGCAGTGTGTTCATTTTCAAAAATTAAACAGTCCTTCATACAATTATTTTACCTTTTTCACTTCCTATTTTTGGTATTCTAAAGTTTGAAATGTTTATCCCTCTAAAATACATCCATGTCTACAAGTCTATATCAATACCTCAACCATAAACAATCAATTTCATGTTAACTATACACTTAGACACCCACACAACACCATTTCCTATTAAATTCACTTCAACACATACATAACCTAACTATACACAAACAGTTTACCATCAACCTCACTTTAACTACAGCACACAGGCACCAACTACACACAAATGTTATCACCGTGGATTGGTGATTGGTTTCCATCTCTGGAAGGGTAAAATTCCATACAGATTCGTTTATAACAGTTCTTTTGTTCTGCAACATGGTTCATTTTTTAGGTATTCTGTGTTGTTGGTCTGGGCCAGTAGATTATCATCCCTACCGAGGAAATCTTGTCTCTGTTTACAAATTTAGGTAGTCAGTACCCACAATTATAAAGAGATGCATGATGCCAAAGGTGTGTGAAAATATTTTAATGTTCGATGAAGTGGAGACCCATCTCTAAAAGAAAGCCTAGTTGCTTTCTATTTAAGGTGACATCATATCATGAACTTGGTCAAATCGAATCAAACTAATCAAATTCCTTAGAAGTTGTAGCCTTACTGAAACTCCTACACAATTCAGTAACCTAGTTTTTGCCATTTTCTCACAGTTTTCTGCAATTCTAAGACCAAGTTGAAGCAAGTGTGCTGCACACATACCACAGCTCTACTGCTATAGCACAATGCCCTCATAGAAAGAGGTTATAAACCAAAACCACAGGTGCATTTGCTGCCTTCATCTAACATTGCATCTTCAGAGCAACAGGCATGAAGTATGTGGATATGACCTTAAAACCTTTAGTGTAGGCCTGGCTTATCGATTTAAATGTTCAATCAAGAAAGATCCACTTCAGCGCAAATTATTTTGTTTTTAATCACTCATCTTTAATATGCATTATGCATTTATGGATGATTCTTCAATTAACGGCGCTTTCAAAAACTTGAAAAATTAAACCTCTTCAATATATGTTTCATATGTTATAAAATCTAACATCAATATGTTGATCAATGTTGATGCTATTTAATTGTTTTTTTTTTTCTTTAAAATCATATAGGCCAGTGGTTCTCAACCTTTTTGACTCCAAGGCTCCTCACTGTCCAACACAATATTTGAAGGCCCCCTTGCCCGAAACTACACGTGTCTGATTAAAATGATTAATCATGGATCATTTTTTATCTAGAAGTTCTAGAAGTTTCAGAAAGAGTCTGTTTACAATTTGTAGGCACACATCTTAAAATATTTTTTTTTGCATTTTAATTAAGTTTAATTATTTTTATTATTTTTATATTTCTTATATTATATTAATTTTAAGTCAACTTGAGGCCCCCTTGAATGTGTGCTGAGGCCCCCTAGTGGGTCCCAGCCCCCTGGTTGAGACCCACTGATATAGGTGATACAGTTTTCACAACAGAAGAATCAACCACGTTGTAACAAAATAAATTAATTTGGCACTTTGTAAATTGTTTATTAAAAGTTAGTAAAATAAGCTCTTGTTATTCATTTTAATTATGTTTTTCATGTTACTCAATAGAAATACACACATGTTGTTTTATTCTCTGAGATTTTAACAGACAATTATTTAACGTCAAATTAAAATAAGTGAGTTGTTTCAGCTGAGCAGTGTTTAGGGGAGTGGCCATAGGCTCTTCCTGAATATTTAATTATGTAGACCCTGGGGCTTAAATCAAATAGTTGTTAACTAGTAAAGGTAGTACTGAAGTTGTTTTTATGTTCATTATTTATGTTCTTCAGCTAAACAAGTGATCAGTGTAGAACATAGATAATCCAGCACTATTACTATCTGAAAGAAATGTATTTAGACAATCAAATAACCATTCTTGTTCAACTACAGATGGACTATACACTGATGTTGAATACTGAGTTTTCCTTAAAAAGATAACGTAAAGCCTCATTTACGGTTTTTATTAGGTAGAATAAACACAATAATTTTTTTATTTGCTGGCTTTACTCGATGCAATTGAGCTGTTATAACAACAAAAAAAGTATTTTCAATTCATAATATATATGTTAAATATAAATAAATTTTGTGCAACCATTCCTTAGAGAAATTTCTTAAATTCAAAAGGCCATTTTTTTAAGTGCATGTGTCATGGGTATTTTTGTACACTAGGCCCTATAAACAAACAGGGTTTTCTCAAAAAGTTTTTGTCACCAGAAACACCAACCACACCACAAATGATTATCATATCCATTCAGTTCAATATCCTGCATTCAGCACACAAGATCATTTCAAACCCTCTGTTTACACTGAAATCATAAAACTGTCGTTGTTTTAGTAGTAGTGCCTTTAATGGTGATGATACATTAAACAACGTCTACAAGCACCACCTGACATAAAGTGAACCTAAAGACAAACCCAGTTTAGTGTAAGGGTTATCTTATCATTAAACTGTCAATAATTACACTAAACGTGACCTAATATTTTACAAAACACTACTGCAAAGCATTGTTTATGCAAAAGCAGTACTTAAGCTTACATTATACTGCCAGATAAATTTAGGTTTTATGTTATTAAATGTATTAATCTTAAATAATACTTAAAGCAATGTCTATTAGTTCTTTACAGGACAATATCATTTTATAGCCACTTAAGATATAAAATACATATTCAATATATAAAAAGCAGCCTTTATACAAGGTGGCATGAAAATGAGAGCCGGTTAATATTTGTAATATATTTTAAATATCCAACAATATTATAAAATAAATATATCTGTAAACTTAGGCTAAAGATTGATAAAATGTTACATACACATTTGTACATTAAAGAGATTCAAAATGAAAATGTACAAATGAAAAAACAAAAAACATGACAAATATTAACATTTGGTTGCATTTCGTCATTGTGTAATTTGTTCCCGCTAAACAAAACAGTATTTCAGCTTAACACACACAGTTCTACCCAGTTCATTAAATCATACACATTAACGTGAAGTGTGTTCTTTCTGCACCTCTAGCTTCACTAAATTTAGAAATGAAAAAATATTGACATTTTCAAACAGGTTTGCAGAACATCCCCCTTTTTTTTGCCATTGGTCATAAATACAGGTAGTCCTGTCCCAAACTCATGCCATTGGTTAAGCCAATGTTGGGCTGGTCGGAATGCTCAAACAAACATAGCAATGTTTTGAAAGCATCACAGAGCCATAGTGTTTACACCAAAATTTTAATCCTTAACCTAGGCATGGCTTATTTTCATATTTGTCTCTGCTGGTATAGAATGCATTTTTACATAAAAAAATTAAAAAAACATTTCACTTTTAATGTCAACAGGTTAATGTCCTTTTATTTACATTAAAATATATACTTAATCAAAAAAATCTGTAGATAAAACGAGATCATAAAACCAAAGATACTCAAATTGAAGGTGTGATAAGAAATAAGTGCAGTCTTTCTTCAATACGGACATGGTGTTCAGCAAGGCTCAGTATTAGGCCAAAACTGCCATTCTGGGCACAACAGTGGGTTTTCCCTCTTAGCTCAAGCTCTGGGATTGCCCCAATATACACAGACGTGAGGAATACAGTATTTTAAATGGGTGTTTACAAATTGGTAAGTTTATAGTGTGTTTGATTTCCATTTTCCCCACAGTACAGTACTCCAAGAAATGTTAAATTCTTTCTGCTGTGTTGACTTGTTTTTCACAATCGGGCCCAAGCACTGACGATGACTTAGGTTTTTGGTCGTTGCATCTTGCTCTATGAGCGTCTCGAAGCACAAGGGGCCGTTCACACAAAACTGTTTTTTGACCATTAGCGCTCTTCATTTCTTTATCTTTAAACATACACAAGACGGGCATTGTTGTGCCAGTGTCTCACACAGGAGCGTTGTAATTTTAGATGCTGTGTAAAGTAAAAATTATTTTAACTATTAAAACTGCATCTTGAGACCCTTGCATTCTGTTATATCAGTCACGCTGCATCTAGCTTTTTTTTTAAGATGCTTCACAATTTAACCAAATACACTACTTGGAATTACTACTGTAATTACTGAAAAAAACTGTGGTACTGCCACCATGTTGAATCTTTAGTACCATGGCATTGTATTCTCCTAACTTAATGTTTTTAAAACTCAAATAGAATTAGATGTTGATAATATTAAAGTGAAAATTCTTATTTAATTTTGACACCCATGGAGATGAAAATTTTGCATCTGCGAGTTTCTCCCCTGACCAGGCCATTGATGCATTCTGTCTAGAGATTCAAACATTTTAAAGAAGACCTCTGCTTCCAGGATTGTTCAAGGAATTAGCACTAAAAGTGACCAAATTACTCACTGACATAAGTTTGGGATCTTTGACTCTTTTATATCCGGTATTAGACAATTCACATAATTTAACTGACTATAAAGTGTTTCAGTGGTGTCAAGTGTTTTCTATAGAGGGATTATTGGGACAGATTGAAAACTATAAGTCTAAAACTAAAAGTCTTAAACGAAAACTAAAAGTCTAAATCTGAAACTAAAAGTCAAAGTCGAAAACTTAAAGTCTAAGTCGAAAATGAATTTGGTATTTAGGATTGGGCATTTTGTATTTAGGATTGGGCATTTTGTATTTAGGATTGGGCATTTGGTCATTTAGTCATTTAGGATTGGGCATTTAATCATTTAGCCATTCAGGATGTAGGATTGGACATTTAGGGATTTAGGATTGTGAATTTGGTATTTAGGATTGGGCATTTGAGGATTGAGGAGTGTATGCAAATAAGGAGGCGTGGCCCAAATACTGGAGGCTGGATTTGAAATGGCTGGTGCGCAGAGGCACCTTATGGACAGCAGAGGGAGCTCCAGTGCTAAAGAGCACACTGGCAGAGCGTCCTCTTCAAAGTGGACGTTGGCTGCCATATTGACAATGGCAAAGCCAGAGCTGGCATCTCTGTTGAGACAGGCGCTGGATGTTTTGGACAAAGAAAATGCTTCCGGAGAGGCGAGGACTGTACTTTATGTAAGGGATAATGTATAGCGAGGCGGTTGTTATAGCGAATACAACCCCGACAGGTCTTGAATCAGCCAGAAGGTTGCATTCGCTATAACAACCGCCTCGCTATTCATTATCCCGCTTATTACATGGCTACCTACAAAATAAATCAATAATTTGACACAAAATATTGATTTAAAAAGGAGTTTATTGATTTAAAAACGATTGTATTGCTTCCATTAAAGAAAATAGTCAGTTCCGTCTCTACGGTTAGAATCCTGCATCCATAGCAACGCTCTGTTTTTGGTGGCAATGTGTCTGAGTGAAAAAGTCTTGAGTCTAGTGGTGTCTTGATCTAGTTTTTAGAGGCCACATAAATGTTACAACGCTGTCATTAAGTTGAAGTTATCACATTTTATTACATGGCTTGGTTAATATTTCTTTAACAGATCGCTGCCAAGTAAAACACCGTTGCCATGAAAAACAGAGCGTTGCTATGGATGCAGGATTCTAACTGTAGAGACGGAACTGACTATTTTCTTTAATGGAAGCAATACAATCGTTTTTAAATCAATAAACTCCTTTTTAAATCAATATTTTGTGTCAAATTATTGATTTATTTTGTAGGTAGCCATGTAATAAGCGGGATAATGTATAGCGAGGCGGTTGTTATAGCGAATGCAACCTTCTGGCTGATTCAAGACCTGTCGGCAGAGCCGGCGCCAGCCGAGCGCTGATGAGGGGGCGTCTGAAATACCGAGAGGGGGCGTTCACATTAACGCACGTCACCACTTTTTGCCAATTTAATTTGTGTGTACCAATACAAATTAAAACATCTCCAGTTAACTAGCAGAGCATTTATTTAGTTTGTTTGTCAAATTAGAGTCGTTCTCTAGCGCTGAAATGTGTTGTTTTTTTAAATCAAGTGATCAAAGTGCTCGTTGCCGCTTCGATCAGTGAAGCGGATACATTGTTGTCTTGTGGCTCTTACAGTCTTCACACGGACGCGCTGATATAGAACATAAACTTTAAGTCTTTAGACTTGCAATACCGTATATAAGATCTCATTAAACGAAAAATAAACACAACTGTAGACTACTATTTAAATCCATTGATGGACATCGTAATGTTATTGTACATCTGATTTTTAGCATTTTATTAGAAACAACTGTCTGCGACTAATTATTAAACATTAGCATGTCTGTAAAATCCTTTCGCTTTATCTGTCGCATGCTTCCAGTTGCAAAAACCAGTACTTGTAAACACCGAGTCACTCCCGCCAAATTTACGACAGGGAAAACAAAATGCCGAATCTGCTTGCTCTGAATATTCTAGCCATTCCCTATCATTGTACCAATTTGCCGAAAATGACCGTTTACAGTCGTTTTTGTGTTGTTTCTTTGGAAACTGCTTTAAACAGACCTGGACTGGCTTGTCTTTACCGAGGTCCTCTGGTAAACTACACGATGATGGCGTCGGCGAATCCTTGCTTTTGGCGGGCTGAGTAACTGGCAGTGCCGTTAGTGGGGCTGCATTGTCAGAGTCCACACAGCTTATTTGGAGCTCAGATGAGCCAGAAGAAGTAGCAGCAGGTGTTGTGGGTTCTTTCTTTATAATCCATTTACGAATGTCCATTGTGAAACTAACAATACGATGCAATATGCAACCTTGAAGTTATTGAATATCGCTCTACAGTCCGTAGCCGTTGTGTGAACTTTCCCGTATGAGACATTTAGCCTAATGTTAGAGTGAGCGAGCACGCAAAATCAAACGACCAATCAAAATTCGACTTTACCTAACAGACGGTCCTTAACTAAAATATTATTAATTTAGCTTAATATTCACAAAAATAAGAAAATGTGAAAATGTAATTGGCAAATGTGATTTTTAAATAGCATATTTTATCAGTAAAATCCCGTTTACATTCATGGTGATCTGAGGGGGCGGGAGAGTCCCGTTGAGGGGGCGTCGCCCCCTCACGCCCCCCCGTGGCGCCGGCCCTGCCTGTCGGGGTTGTATTCGCTATAACAACCGCCTCGCTATACATTATCCCTTACATAAAGTACAGTCCTCGCCTCTCCGGAAGCATTTTCTTTGTCCAAAACATCCAGCGCCTGTCTCAACAGAGATGCCAGCTCTGGCTTTGCCATTGTCAATATGGCAGCCAACGTCCACTTTGAAGAGGACGCTCTGCCAGTGTGCTCTTTAGCACTGGAGCTCCCTCTGCTGTCCATAAGGTGCCTCTGCGCACCAGCCATTTCAAATCCAGCCTCCAGTATTTGGGCCACGCCTCCTTATTTGCATACACTCCTCAATCCTCAAATGCCCAATCCTAAATACCAAATTCACAATCCTAAATCCCTAAATGTCCAATCCTACATCCTGAATGGCTAAATGATTAAATGCCCAATCCTAAACCCTAAATGGCTAAATGACCAAATGCCCAATCCTAAATACAAAATGCCCAATCCTAAATACAAAATGCCCAATCCTAAATACCAAATTCATTTTCGACTTAGACTTTAAGTTTTCGACTTTGACTTTTAGTTTCAGATTTAGACTTTTAGTTTTCGTTTAAGACTTTTAGTTTTAGACATAGTTTTCAATCTGTCCCAATAATCCCTCCATAGTTTTTTTTTCCAGACTTCACAATCATGTTCAAATTGGAATTTGAAATGACCTGTTCAAAGTAAAAAGTTAGGGCAGATTATAGTCTTCAAATTACATATTTATTGATAATCAATAATACAGATTTATTGTATGAAAATAGCATAAATTTATAACACATCCATCGCAGCATCCTTTTCACTTTGTGTGTGGTTGTCTACAGTGTCCGAATAAGAAGAGGGAGTAAAGGCAACTCCTCCACCCTTGACTTCTCAAGGGTCAAACAAAGAGGATTTAGAAGTAGATATTACTTAATTGGAATGCCATATTTTTTGCACCTATGGAGAGACAAAAGTGGTAAACAAGACACCAAGGCTGGAGAGATCCTCCACAAACACAAACACAAACACACACACACACACACACACACACACACACACACACACACACACACGCAGGTTGAGTAAAGGTCATAGGGATATTCTTACATACTCTTCAAAAACAAAGGACCCTCCCATGTAGAAACAGTGTTGAACGGGCCATTGTGTCATAGCAGGGAGTCTTTCCAAAAATAAGCAGAGAGGTGGGCTGATGAGAGCAGAGGCAGAAGAGTGCTTCACACTCAAAGACACTTCTTGGGCCTGAACCACCATCCCCACCCACAGACATTACATACAAGAGGAAAAATTGCCAGAGCCCATTGTTCCCTCCTGCATGTTTTTCCCCTCATTACTTTAAAGGGGCATAAAGCAACTTTAAAACTATTTCAATGGCAGTGCTGAGATTTTGGACTCACAAAAAGCAAGATTCACCAAGTAACAAGCACCTTTAGAGTGAACTTTGTTATTGCATTGAATAGTTCTGGGTTCAATACAAATTAAGCTCAATTGACAGCTTTTTGAGGCATAAATAGCTTTTTGATTACCACAAAAAAAATATATATATATTTTTACTTGCCCCTCATTTATTCAAAAATAGCTAAATAAAATGCGCTTTACTCAGAGAAGTGTCTTGACATCTGTGTTGGCATTTTTAAGTTCCTTCTTGGCAGCAGAGGGCTGTTTCTTTTTCTCATCCTTCTATATACAGACACAATACCAACAGATTTCTGTTTATTTGCTGAAATTCGTACCACACAACAATGCGCATTTCACACAATTGACTTTTACCTTCATCTGTAAATTCTGCATGGACTTCTCAAAAGTTTTTTTTCTTTCTGTTTTTTGTGTGTGTTTTACGAGGCAATCTTGTTCTCATCAGCTGTAAAGTCCAGGATGGATGGGAACAACTAGAACCAACTGAAATTATAAGTCCAGAAGTCTGAAATCCAGCACAAAGGTTGGGTTTTTGGGGCCACATGACTATGCTACGTACAGAGCTGGAGCCGACTGAAAACAAAGAAAAGCCAAGATATATATAGAATTATATATTTAGAAATGTATATGTATAAAAAGTGTACGTTCATAAACAAAATCAAAAAAGTTACAACCCACACATTTAAAACAACAAGTCTCTCTACACTGCCCCTCCCCGGGAGCCTTCTAAAAAGGATAAATAGCTGGGTCCAATAGAATCAATGTAAAATTTTAATCTCTGGCATCTCTAGATTTCGACTTCGCATGCTCCCTCCTCCAGTACCAAGTTTAGATCTTTCTCCCATAATCTCTTGAGGGAGGTTGAAGCTCTGTCCCCCAGACTCTGAATTAGCAAGGAGTAATACACTGATGCCTCATGACCTTTTCCAAATGCAGTAATCACCACTTCCAGAGTATCGGTCACTATAGGGGGGTGTACGCTACCCCCCAAAATAGTACAGAGCAGGTGGTGCAGCTGTAAATACCTAAAGAACTGAGATCTGGGAATCTAAAATGTTGAACCATATTTTCAAAAGATCTCAACACTCCACTCTTATAGGTCACCGAGTGTATTAACCTCCCTCACAATCCACTCTGACCAGCAGAAAGAGGACTTAATAATACATAATTTTGGGTTCATCCATATACTCGAGGCAATGTTTCAATAAATGTCTGAATAAAAACACTCTGGACGGTATTGTCCATACCAAGTGCAAATGCGAGATAACGAGGTGTAACTTAACTTCTCCGGTTTGTTTAATAGAAAGGCTTTGCAATGGCAAAATAGGGGCTAGAACTTCCTGTTCAATAAAAAAACAGGGAGGGGCTCTCTCAGGTGGAATCGACCAATAAGACAAATGTCTGAGACTGAATTCATAATAATAAAACTATATGTTAGGTAGGCCTAGCCCACCTTTTTCATTCAGCCTATGTAATTTATTGAAATGTAATCTGGGACACTTTCCATTCCAAATGGAGGACTTCGCTATACTATCAAAATGCTTGAAATAAGATAGGGGGACATCTACAGGGAGAGATTGTAGCAGGTAGTTAAATTTTGGAATACAATACATTTTAATAATACTAACCATCCCAATCATAGAAAAATGTAATGAAGCCTACCTGCCCTCATTGCTTGAAAACCTTTTTATTCAGGGGTAAAAATTAACTAACTAAATCACACAAATTTGTTGGGAATAAAATGCCCAAATACTTAATGCACTGTTTAGGCCACTGGAAGGCGCCTGGCTGAAAAGCTGTTTGTGGGCAGTATGCTGTCAGAGCCAAAGCTTTGGATTTAGACCAATTGAATCCGTATCCTGAGAACTTAGAAAAGGAATTCATAATTCTGTAGAGGCAAGGCATATGTCTAGTCGGGTCAGAGACGAATAATAAAGTCTACGTAAAGCAAAAGCTTATGCACCATGCCTCCCGCTATCACCCCTGGAAACCATATCAAATGCCTTTTCAGCGTCAAGTGAGATGGCAGCGTCAAGTGAGATGGCAGCGACCAGAGTCTGATCATTCGCCACTCACCTCATGATTTTGATGAGATGCCTGAAGCTATCAGAAGAGCTGCAGCCCCAAATAAACCCCACCTGATCTATATAAGAGATGCCATAACTTTATTTGATCGGTAAGCCAAATATTTTTACAATATTTTAACGTCTAGCTGGATCAGGGAAATTGGACGGTAACTCTTACACTCGCTTTGATATTTGTCCTTTTTAAGGATCAGTATGATCCGGGCTTGTGTCATGGTTGGTGGAAGCTTTCCATTCATTAATTATTCCATAATTCCAAAAAGTGAAGCCAGTTCTGTAGCATAAGGTCTAAATCAATCAGCGGCCAAATCCATCTGGCCCCGGAGCCTTGCCTGTAGGCAAGGCCTTAATTACCATGCAAAGCTCCTCCAAGTTTATCTCAGAATCAAGAGGTTTTTTTGCTCAGTCATAAGTTCAGGGAGTTCTAATGGTTCCACAAAGTTTCTAATATCTTCATCAGTAGACAAAGATGTGGAACTATCAAGATCAAGATATAATTCATTAAAAACATTATTAATATCAATGGCTGAGGTAAATATTTAAATCACCAGAAGATTTCACTGAGGAAATGGTAGAAAAAGACTCTCTCTTCTTTATATATCTAGCCAAAAGCTTCCCCTGCTTTGTCCCCCAACTCAAAACCTGTCCTGCTAAAATGTTATTATATCGGTTTAATTTCAATTGGGTCAATTCTTGGCGCTTCAGCTCTGCCTCAGCACTTTTAATATTCCCTTCCAACTCCACAAGTTATCGTGCTTTGGATGAGGCATACTGTATGATCCAACCTCTAAGAACCCCCTAAAGTGCCACCCAAGCCATGCCCACAGAGGATACTGAGGACCAGTTGGTCTACATATAAACATAGATTTCAGCCTTTAACATTTGTTGGAAATCAGGATTTTGCAAAAGGGATACATTAAAGAGCCATCTATATGATTTATTTTTCTCTGTATGTGGCAACACCTCTAAACTCACCAGGGTGTGATCTGAGACTAAAATGTTTCCAATTGAACAAATCAACAACAGATGAAATGAGGGATTTTAAAGTCTCCTCCCAATATTATATCATGAGGGGTGCCAGTGTCTTGCAACATCTCTTCAAAATCTATAAAAAAGCCCTGATTATCAGAGTTGGGTGTGGAAATATAAAAAAAAAAAAAAAAAAAATCAAACTTCGCCCCAGAATTTCTGCTAAAACAATAATGACTCTTCCTAATTTATCTGTAATCTGTTTGAGACATTTAATTGTAGATGTTTACTTATCAGTGTAATGACTCCCCTTATCTTACTTTAGCCAGCACTAAAGAAATTATGTCCACCCCATATCTTCCCAAATTTTTCAGCTTCTGGCGGGGTAAGATGTGATGAAACACTATGTCATATTTCTTATGTTGAAGAAATAAACATCACTTGCCGTGGGCATGTGAATATTTTGCAGCCATTCGTAGTATCTATACTCAATTTGGCCAGGAACATAATTGCAAAAGCTGATGTAAGAATTTCTTGCAATCCTTGATTCGATCACATTTAATTCGCAAAGTCTGAGAACAAGAAAATGTTGTGGTTCTTCCTTTACTCCTCACCTAACACAACTTTATCAGATGATCTCAGAAATTTGGCCAGAATTAATCGGAGCCTGCCTCCCTCAGTGGATCTCTGAGCCGGAACTCTGCAAGCTCGCTCGATTTTCAGCTTATGGCCTGTTATGTGGAGCAGACTTGGGAAGAGCCCATCCAGAAATTACCATATCTCAACCTTCTACATCTTCATAAATTCCAACAATTCTGACATCGTTTCGCAAGTCTTCCAACTTTTCCCAGACATGCTCCAAGTCTATCTTGGTCACTAGTGGATTAGCAGCTAATTCCCTCTACGATGACTCAAGATAATCGATCCGTTTCTCAACATCTGACACTCTTGTAACCATCTCAGTGAATTTTGTCTTCATGGAACTGATCGATCGAGGTATTACAGCAAGATTCTCAAAGTCAGAAATGACATTCGCCAGCATTGCCGACATGTTCAACAGGTGACGCTGAAATCTCTTTTACTGCACTGCTGTCCAAATTGAGTCCTGGGTTTGCGGCCTTCTCAGGGGCTTCAGCTTGACCACGTAAGTATCCTTTAATGATTCCAGAGCCTGAGGATTTTGAATTCTTTGACATTGGTCTTCCTAGAACAGTCGAGAATCTGAGTGTATTTAAGCTCACCATTTTATGACAAAAATTATTATAACTAGCAAAGTGCGCAGAGCTCACCTTTCACACGTCCGTCACTCACATGGCGCTACGCGACTCATTTAGAGATTTCTGAATCCATCTGAGACTGCACCTTTTTTTCTAATCAGATTTACTCTAGAATAGATTTTTTAATATACATCTCAGTCACTTATTCCATCTGCCACTGACTGCTTAATTGGGAATATTTTTGTTTCAGATCATGTTTTGGTGCTTTTAGAGATAATGCCACGTATAGAGACAAGACAATCATACAAATGGTGCTTAAATTCATCACTTCTACAGGACCCAGCATTTCAACAAATGGTACAGACATAAGTCAATATTTATGGTCCTCAGTGTCCTCTGTGGGCATGGCATGGGTGGCACTTAAGGCAGTTATTAGGGGGTGGATCATACAATATTCCTCATTGATTCAAAATATCAAATCACAGGATTTCATAGAATTGGAAAAAGAGTATTAAAAGTGCTGAAACAGAGCTGAAGCGCTGAATGTCATCCAATGGCCTTAGAGAGTGGACTCAACTAAAGTATAGAAACAATACTACTTTGCTGCAGAAGATCGAGTTATTCTGGTTATTCAGGCCAAGAAAAACATATGGAGTTGGGGGACAAAGCAGGCAAACCCTTGCCAGATATATAAAACAGAAATAGTTTTTTCCCAAAATTCCTTCAGTGAAGTCTTTATTGGATTTTGTATGACGTTAATTGATAAATAAACTATTTATGGCATTATTTTTGAAGACATTCTCACTATGCAACATTTTTCACAAGTGCCTAAAACTGTTGCACAGTACTGTATTATATATATATATATATATATATATATATATATATATATATATATATATATATATATATATATAAAGTCTTTAAATAGTCCCATTTCAATCTTTATAGCTCCACGCCTATGTCTACCGATAAGGATATTAGCAACTTTGGAGATCCATTACAACTTCCTAAATTGACGAGTGATCAAAAAGACTTTCTTGTCTCTGATATTAATTTGGAAGAGCTTGTTGTGGTAATTAAAGCCTTGCCAACAGGTAAGGCACTGGGGCCATATGGTTCTGCTGCAGAATTGTTCAGATCTTATGTCACAGAACTGGCTCCTCTTACAGTATGTTAGAAGTTTATACAGTCATTAAAGAAAGGTGAACTACTACCAACCATGATGCAAGCCCTGATCAGTCTCATTCTTAAAAAAGATAAAAACACAAATTAATGTAAAAGTTATTGTCCAATTTCCTTTATTGAGTTAGATGTAAAAATATAGTCAAATTCTGTCTAATAGATTAATCAGAGTAATTACATCTGTTATACATATACATAATGTGGAGTTTATTCATAATATTAGACTGTAATAAATATGTGATCAGTTGCGACTGATCAGACCCCAATTGCTGCCATCTCACTTGACGCCAAGAAGGCATTTGACAGGGTGGAATAGGACAAGCTTTTTTATATTTTGGAGATTTACGGGTTTGGGAACACTTTGTGGATGGATTAAGTTACTTTATAAAAACAAACATTAGAGCAGTGCAAACGAATGGATTAATTTCAGATTTTATTTCTCTTGGTAGGGGAACCTGTCAAGGTTGTCCTTTCTCCCCTTTATTGTTCTGTCTGTCCCTGGAACCATTAGCAGTCACAATAAGAGGATGATTTTCCTGGTGTTGTAGCAGTACTCTACGCAGATTTTATATTATTTGTCTCAGACTCTAGTAGATCTATGCCTAGCATACATAAAATGTATTCTTTCTCCACATTTTCAGAATACAGGGTGAATTGGTCTAAATCAGAAACTCTTGATCTGACAACATATTGCCCTGAAATGGCTTTCCAACCTGGCACCTTTCAATGGCCCAAGCAAGGCATTAAGTATTTAGGCATTTTATTTCCAGCAAATTTGAGAGATTTAGTTAGAATTAATGTTGACCCATTGATTAAAAGTTTCTCGTGTGATGTTGATAGGTGGGCTTCACTACATTTGTCTATGGCTGGGAAGGTCAATGTTATGAAATTAATTGTATTTCCATGTTCAATTATCTACATTAGTCTCTCCCTTGAGAAGTTCCTCTTTCTTATTTTAAACAATGATAGAAGATATAGTCCTTTATTTTAAATGGTAAACAACCTCAGTTGCATTTCAGTAAGTTACATAGACCAATTGACAAAGGCCTCTCCAACATTTTATTTTATTACTATGATTTTAGTCTTTGAAACCTGGCCCATTGGTCTCTTCCACCTGAGAGAGCCCCTCCCCAAGGTCTTTCTATCAAACTGCCCATCCCTGGTCTAGATTGTTTAGGCTTGGTTTAAAAGACACACCTACCTGCTGGTGATATTAGTTGGAGGATGGAGACACAGCCCATGTTCTGTGGTTCTGTGCTAAGAGTCCAGAATTTTATCTGTGATGTTTAGATTCTCAAATTTAATTCTGGCCCAGACTATGTATATTTGGTGATGGGGTGTTTATTTAAGGAATATACAAAAAGCTGGTTCCAAACTAGTGTAATGATTGGCAGACAGATAATTCTTTGAGGATGTAAGTCAATTGGCGCTTCCTCATTTCAGGAATGTTTCACAGAATTGGGCAGGGTGGACACATTTGAAAAGATGTCATATAAGCAGTTTGGCAGATTGGATGTGTACAGTAAGAAAATGGACAGTTGGGGGGGGGGTCATGTGACGCCATGCGAGGAGCAGACGTTTAGACTGCGAGCTCTGCGCATTTTGCTAATATTTTCTATAATTTTCATGGTATAATCCGGTGGAATTAAATACACCCAGTGACACATTTCCTCTTTGAACTAATTATGGCATGAAGTTAAAATCATCAGGCTCTCGAGATATGAAAGCCCTGACAGGTCGCAGACCGGGGACTCGATCTGGATTGTGCGGCCAGGGAAATTCAGCGTCAACTGTCCAACATGTTTGTGATGCTGATGAAGGTTGTTGCTGACTTGGAGGAGCTTGTTGTAATACGTTGATCGATTACAGCAATGCAAACAAAATTCTCTGAGTTTGTTACAAGAGTGGAAGATGAGAAACAGATCAATTATCTGGAGTCATCGGAGAGGGAATTATCCGCTAATCCACCCACGACCAAAGTTGATTTGGAACATGTACTTGAAAAGCTTTTTGAGAATAGGAGTTGCCGGAATAACATCTGAATTGTTGGATGAGGGAGATATGGTTGGTTGCATAGATATGGTGAAATTCCTAGACGAGCTCTTCTCGAGTGTGCTTGACATAACAGGCCATAAACTAAATCGAGCAAGCTCACAGAGTCTCAGCTCGCAGATCTGCTGTGGGAGACAGGCCCCAATCAATTCTGGACAAATTTCTGAGATCATCTGATAAAGATCTCGTGTTGCGCCAGGCAAGGAAAAAAAGGAAAGCTTTCTTGGAAGAATCACAATATTTTCTTGTTCCCAGACTTTGCTAATTCAACAAGAGATAAATGCGATCGGTTCAAGGACTGTAAGAAACTCTTACATCAATGGAAGATCGCTTATGCACTGTTTCCGGCAAAACTGAGAATAGACACCAAAGATATTTTTGTGCCCAAAACAAGCATAGACTTTCATAAAAACAATGGGTGTGTAACCATTGCGTGTTTTCCCATGTACGTAGACTCTTCATTGACTCGACTGTTTGAGGAAGCTGGGAGTAATTTTTGTTTCGTTTTGTGTTGGTTCCACCTATCGGCTGGAGATTGTTTTGTAGAAAGACACTCCAAGGGACTTTTGCATTGATGAAAGAACACTTTTTCACTGAAGTTTTTGGCTAGATTGAGAATGGATACTATGGGTGACTGCAAAATATCTACATGCCTACACAAAGGATGTCTTTTATAAAGTTGACTGACTAAGTCATGGTATATATTTTAATGAGGCCTCTGACTGAATTTGACTCTTTACCATCCGAGGAACCGGGATGCATGTTTTGTTTCTTTTTGTGCTGGTTCTGCCTAGCGGCTGGAGTTTGTTTTGTGGAATAACACTGCTTCCGGATAGTTGTGGATGAATCTGTTCATTCCTTGTGCTTATGCCTCCTGTTGGCTGGAGTTTGTTTTGTGGAGTATTTTTGAGGTACATTGGAATGATTACGTCATCTGCTGCACTCATAAACAGTCGGCTCACAGAACATTCATTTTTCTGTCTGAGGAAACTGAATGGCTTTATATAGGCTGGAATTTGTTTTGAGGAGGAACACACCTTGAGACAGTTCTGTGAATTAATCTACACATTATTTGTGTTCATTATGCCTATTGGCTGGGGTTTGTTTTACAAAGTATTTTCTGTTATGTAATTTTGCCTTTCAAATTTTGGGGGAGTTTGGGGTTTGATTGTTGCACTAATGCTGAAATGTGGTTTAGAATTTTATTTTTGACACTAAATCTTTTTTTCTATATTCAAATATCAAATTATAATATGAGTGGGTTATCTCTCTCCACATGGAACGTGAATGGGTTGGGGCACTGCATAAAATGTTTTTAAATTTTCTTAAACGTAAGAAATATGATAGTGTTTCTTCAAGAATCTCATATTTTCCCACAGGGAGCTGGCATATTTGGGAAGATATGGGGTGAACATGTTTTTCAGTGCTGGCTCAATTAAGAGCAGGGGAGTCATTATATTGATAAATAAACATCTAAAATTAAAATTTCTCATAAAGATTAATGATGAATTTGGAAGAGTTATAATTGTTTCAGCTGAAATTCAGGGGCAAAAGCTGATTTTTGCTGATATTTACACACCTAATGCTGATTAGAGCTTTTTTATAGATCTTGAAGGGATGTTGCAAGTTGCTGGCACCCCTCATGATATAATACTGGGAGGAGACTTTAATCTTTTGATGGTCCTTGATCATAGTGAAGCAAAAGTGTGTAAGCCCCCTAGAGCAACAGTGACGCTTTACAGTATGTGTAAAAATCTTGGTCTTACAGACATTTGAAGACTTTTGAACCCATCTGGTATGGACTATACATTTTTTCATCAGCCCATAAGATTTATTCTAGAATATTTTTTTTTTATATATCCAAGTCCCTCATTTCATCTGTTGTGGATTGTTCAATTGGAAACATCTTAGTCTCAGATCATGCCGTAGTGAGATTAGAGGTGCTGCCACATACAGAGAAAAAAAATAAAATAGTTAATGCGTCCCTTTTGCAAAATACTGATTTCCAACAAATGTTAAAGACTGAAATCAATGTGTATATGGAGATCAACTGGTCCTCAGTATCTTCTGTGGGTGTGAATTGGGAGGCACTTAAAGTGGTTCTTAGGAGTCGAATCATACAGCATGCCTCATTCATCAAAAAATCCAAAGCACGAGAACTTGTGGAGTTGGAAGGAAAAATTTAAAGTGCAGAGGCAGAGCTGAAGCGCAGTATGTCATCTGATGGCCTCAGAGAATTGACCCAATTGAAATACAGATATAATACTATTTTGTTACGGAAAGTGGAGTTTTGGTTATTCGGGTCAAGACAAAGGAAAACTTTTGGACAGGTATATAAAGCAGAGAGTGTCTTTCTCTACCATTCCCTCAGTGAAATCTGCTGGTGGGGAAATTTTTACCTCAGCCATTGATATAAATAATGCCTCTGTTTTTAAAGGGTTCTATCTTGCTCTTTATAGCTCCTCATCTTCATCTACTGATGAAGATATTAGAAACTTTGTGGAACAATTAGAACTCCCTAAATTGATGACTGAGCAAAAAAAATTCTCTTGATTCTGAGATAACCTTAGAGGAGCTTGGCAAAGTAATTAAGGCCTCGGAGGGCCAGATGGCTTTGCTGCTGAATTTTTTAAATCTTATGCTACAAAACTGGTTTCACTTTTGTTAGAAGTTTATACATAATCATTAAAGAATGGAAAGCTTCTCCCAACCATGACACAAGCCCGGATCAGTCCGATTCTTAAAAAAGACAAAGATCCAAGTGAGTGCAAAAGTTACCATTCAATTTCCCTGATCCAGTTAGATGTAAAAATCTGTAAAACCAAGTTATCGCATCTCTTATACATATAGATAATTTTGGATTATTTGGGGCCATAGTTCTTCTGATAACATTAGGCATCTCATCAATATCAAGTGGTCAGTGGCAAATTTTCAGACTCCGGTCGCGGCCATCTCACTTGACACCGAAAAGGAATTTGATATGGTAGAATGGAACTATCTTTTTAAGATTTTGGAAATATATGGGTTTGGAAATACCTTTTACTTTATACACACCCTGTAGCAGTGGTACAAACAAATAGATTAATTTCAGATTATTTTACTCTGGATAGGGGCATTCGGCAGGGTTGCCCTCTTTCCCCATTATTGTTCTGTCTTGCGCTGGAACCATTAGCAGTTGCGACAAGGAGGATGATTTTCCAGGGGTGACGGTGGTAGGCATGGCGCATAAGCTTTTAATTTATGTGGATGATATTTTGTTATTCACCTCTGACCCCACTAGATCTATGTCATGCCTCCACAGAATTATTCATTCCTTTTCTAAATTTTTCGGGATACAGAGTTAATAGGTCTAAATCCGAAGCGTTGACTCTGACTGCATACTGTCCAGTAACGGCCTTTCAGCCAGGCACCTTTCAATGGCCCAAACAGGGCATTAAATATTTGGGTATTTTATTCCCAGCAAATGATTCCCAGAGTTAATTATGACCCTTCAATAAAAAGGTTTTTGAGTGATGTGGGTATGTGGACATCATAGTTATCGATGATTGGAAAGGTTAATGCTATTAAAATGAATTGTATTCCAAAATTCAATTATCTACTAGAATCTCTCCCTGTAGATGCCCCCCTCTCTTATTTCAAGCAATTTCATAGCACAGAAAGTCTCTCAGATAACATTTAAATAAATTACATAGGCCGGTTGACAAAGGTAGGCTAGGCCTACCCAAGATTATGTTTTATTATTATGCATCATCTCGGATATTTAGCTCATTGTTCACTTTCATTGTTTCACTTTCACCCCTATTTTACTATTACAAAGCCTTTCTATTAAACTAACCAGAGAAGTTAAGTCGCACCCAGTTATCTCACATCTGCATGCACTATGGACAAAAGTGTCCTGAGCGTTTAATTCAGACATTTATTTAAATGTTGCCTCGAGCATATGGATAAACCCAAAGTTGCGTATTGGCGAGTCCCATTTCTGCTAGTCGGAGTGGATTGAGGGGTGTTAAGATGCTCTGTGACCTATATGGGAGTGGTGGTTTGAGATCATTTGAAAATTTGGTCCAACATTTCAGGATTCCTAGATCTCAGTTCTTCAGGTACGTACAGCTGCGCCATCTGCTCTGTACTATTTTTTGGGAGTAGCATACACCTCCTAAAAGTGCAGATACTCTAGAAGTGGTGATTTCTGCTTTTGGAAAAGGTCATGAGTGTACTACTCCTTGGTAATTCTGAGTCTAGGGGATGGTGCTTAATCTTCTCTCAAAAGGATATGGGAGAGAGATTTAAACGTGGTATTGGAAGAGGGGTTGTGGGCTAAGATTCAAAAAAATGTCAAGTCTACATCTAGAGATTCAAGGGTGTGTCTGATGCCATTTAACATTTTAAATCGATTGTATTGGACTCCCTCTAGATTGTATAGACTTGGTAACCCATGTTTTTTGGGGGATGTGTTAAAATACAGGAATTTTGGTTGAAAATTTAGGAATTTATGTATGATGTATTGGACACACAATTTTAATTTTGCCCCAGACTCTGCATTTTGGGTGATTGGGAGATCATTCATTTTGGGGATAGCCACGTGAGAGGTTGGATCCTGGCAGGAGTTATGTTGGCCAGGCAAATAATTCTCAGGGGGTGGAAAATGGCTGGGGCGCCCTCGTTCCGGGAGTGGTGTGGGGAGATGGGTGAGGTTGCGGCATTCTAGGAGGCAGATGTTGGGAAAGTGGGATTTGTTTAATAGGAATTGGGGTGGATATTTGGATTTTTTTGAAGGGTTCTCTGGGAGGGACAGTGGAGAGGGATTTTTGATTTAGAATTTTTAGTTTGTGTATGTGCACGCTTGTTTTTTGAAAGTATATATTTTTTAGTTTGTTTCTAATTTCTATTGTTATAATTGTAAGAGACCACTGTAATGCGTGTTTGTGTCAGTTGAGGTTTTTAATTTATATAACTGATTCCGTATTTTATGTTGCGTTTATCGTTTTGTGGATGGAATAAATAAAAATGTTAACAAAAATAAATGTTTTTTTGTTTAAACTTGTTTCTGAATTCTTAGTTTGCTATTAACGTTTATTCATATATTTATTTTGTTAAATTCTATTTGAAATAGCACTACATACTGTATATTGTATTTGTAATAATTTCTTATTTGTTTCTACTATTGTTATTTTACTTGCAAAAGCTTAGCTAACACAGTCAATGTGATAATAAATATGCAGTTTAAAATGTTGAAACATGAGCTCATAGAAGCTCCTCATACCTACATTTCATTAGTTTTTTTTATACTTTATTGTACATTCCATTAACATTATATTCAATGACACAAGTATTGCTTAATTTTTCTTTTTGTTTTAGCTTGTGTGTAGTATTATTTTCTCCCCCCCATCCATACATTATTTCACAAGTAAAATAATAATGATGATAATATTAATAAATAAAAAATAAATAAAAATAAAATTGGACAGTTATTTGTCCTTTCTGGATGGCTCTCAGTGAGGACCACATAGAGAGATAAAATTGTGGTAGTAATTGTGGATTCTGTTCTTAAATGGAATTCTGAGGGGTGGTCTTCCTCGCCACCATGTCGTTCTGCGCCTCAAACCAAGCGTAGAAGACATTCAGCGCATCTGGAAGGGAGGCATCTTTGTCGCAGGCAACTGATGTTGTCCTGTAGTTGGTGATGGCCTGGATGCTCTGCCACATGCGCTGCGTGTCGCTGCTGTCCTGGAAGTGACTGTGGATTCTCTGGGCGTGTGCTTGCTTTGCCTCAAGGCAGAGTCTTGGGTCCTCAGCAGTGCACGTACCTCCGCAGTCATCCACGGATTCTGGTTTGAGCTTGTGGTGATGGTCTTGGGGAAAGTGACATCAATTAACTTGCTGATGTAGCTGATCACTGATGCTGTGTATTCCTCCAAGTTGGGGCATGTTCACCCCTCTTGTTGCAAAGTCCACATACTGATGGAATTTAGGGAGCACTGTCTTGAGATTTGCATGATTGAAATCTTCAGCGACAATAAACAGTCCATCAGGGTGAGCGATCTGCAGTTCGCTAATAGCCCCATACAGTTCACAGAGCACTTCCTTAACATTAGCGCTGGGGTGAATGTAAACTCTGGTTATAATGACAGTGGTAAATTCTCGTGGTAAATAAAAAGGTCTGCATCTAACAGTCACAAGCTCCACCAGCAATGAGCAGTAGCTAGAGACTAGCATAGAGTTCTTGCACAATTCCGTGTTGATATAAACACAAGCCACCACCCCGAGTCTTACCGCACAGAGCTGCGTTTCTGTCGGCACGAAACGAGGCCAGCCCGCCTAGTTGAATGGAGGAACTCTGTCGCTGAGCCACATCTCCATGAAAACAAAGAGGCAGCTGTCTCTAAACTCACGCTGCGTAGGATGTAGTCCAGTTTATAGTCCAGGGAGCAAACATTTGAGAGCAGCATAGACAATAGAGCCGGCTGGCTAGGGTTTGTTTTTAGCCTAGCATGGACACCCGCCCTCTTGCTGCACTTCTGCTTCCTCGCACACCGCATTTGCACCAGAGCGACGTATTAAGAGTGGGTTTTAGGGCTTGCACTGTCATGATAGTGGAAAAGCAGCTACTGCTACCTCTAATGATGGTGCACGGCTCTCCTCAGAGACTGGTCTCTAGCCTCCCCTGTGCATGCAATCTTGCAACCTTGCAGGTCCAGGAATGGAGTGGGTGGATGAGTCGCTGGACCCGCTCCAGGTTTAGATAAATTGCCAGGGAGGACAGCACACATCATTGCCGACATGCCCTCACATGCCACGAACCCAAGAAAAAAATAGCCGCTATGAAAAACCTGCCAGCTCTCACACCTGGGACAAAAGGAGAGCAGCATGTGCGGCCGTCGGATCCTGCCCCATTATACCCAGATCTTACCCCATCTTCACTTCCCATCCTCCATATAGTCCCATTGCATTGAGAAGATGCCAATCTCCCTATTATTTTGGACACTTAAGGCCCCAGATTCATTCTTCACTTAGAGCCAAAAAGTAGTCAAAACCACGGAGCAACAACAAAGTTCGCAAACATTCAGACACCAGCCACACCACTGTCATTTAGAAGAGCATTTAAATAGGACGACATGCTCAAGACTAGTAAAACCTGTAAAAAAAAAAAAAAAAAAAAGACATTGTTTTAATTACTCGATGATGATTTAAAGTAATAAAGCTGTAGATAATGTGTAATTTGTCATGTTGACATTCTGCATTCATGGCACTTATGTGCTAACACTATATGTGGCCATAATGTGTGCTTACAGATTACGTTGTTATTGTAATTTACGATGAAACGGATACTACTGCAAAGAGGGGTTGTGACAAGTTTCTTGTAATCTAGTAAGGAAGCAGGGGCCAGGTGAACAGTTCTCATCATTCTTTATTTTTGATTCTTTTTATTGTACAAACACTAATTGCTTTTCAGCACAGCCGATCACACATACAATCAGGCTTGTGTATCTCTCTCTCTGCGCATGCGTGGGCGTGAGTGTTTGGTCGAGTGAGTGGAGTGTGACTCGGAGCGTGGTTGCGGTTTTTCCACTTCATCTAAAGGTCTGTCAGTTTTAATTTTTTACATCTTTCTCTGTGCACTGTTACAAAGCACTGAAAGTAGTTATAGCGGTTTAGTGGGTCGTGTCGGACAGCTTTAAGCTGCGGCTACGACGATGGCGGAGAAGGCTGGTTTTGAGCAGCTCACCCGGCGGCACGGGCTGAAGGTCCTGGTCGGCGCCGAGTGCTCGGTCGAGGACACTGTTCTAGCGGTGGGAGAGGTGGTGGGTCACGAGAGTATTCGATCTGCATCCAGGATGAACGGAGCTGTTGTTTTGTTCTTGGACAAAGTTGAGAAAGTTAATGACATCGTGGAAAGTGGTATAGTTCTCAACGATCGTTTCGTTAAGATTTTTCCACTGGTTAATCCAGCAAGGAAAGTCTTGTTATCCAATGTGCCTCCGTTCATTAGCGATGAAGCACTGCAACGTGAACTGTCTAGATATGGACAGCTCGCGTCTGCGATTTAAAAAAATTCTGATGGGCTGCAAGTCTCCCCTGTTGAAGCATGTGGTTTCTTTCCGTCGGTTTGTTTACATGATTTTAAAAACGGATATTGAGGAAATAAATGTTGTTTTCAAATTCAAAGTTGATGGCTTTGATTATGTCATTTTTGCTTCAACTGAAAACATGAAGTGCTTTGGATGTGGGAAAGAAGGGCATTTAGCGCGTGCTTGCCCTGAAAAAGGCAGTTTAGTAAACACTGCAGATGAAAATGCACTTCAAAACCAAGGAATTAATGTGGTAAAGGATAGGCAAGCTGATGAAATGGCAGAAACAAATGTACATGTTGAGAATGAGGACAGTGGAAGTAAGGGGTGTGAAAAGGGAAACCTGAGAAGTGATGAGACAATGGATGTTGAGATTGATGAGGTAGAGAATGAAATCTTTAATGAAGGAGAACATTTTTAAAGTTCCAGCAGTGAAAAGAAAATCAAATTCTTGTAAAGCAGCTGATAAGTTTAAGAAAAAGATGCAAGATGAGAACAATACGCATATGTCTGATGTATCTGATTCAGGAAGTGAGCAAGAGGGGTCTGAGGCCTCTGTGGAAGATAATTTGAGTCAAGATTGTAGTGGCTATGGTTTAGAACGAATGAAGAAGTTCTTACAAAGTACAAAAGGAATGAGAAATGTTGAGGTGATAGATTTTTTCCCTGATCTCTCTCTGTTTATGGACTCAGCAAAAAATCTAATGAAACATAAGGGTGATGAGTGTTTGTCGAATCCAGAGGTGTATAGATTAAAGAAAACTGTGCAAAAAGTGCGCACCCAGACAACGCAGAATGAGTCACAAGAATAATGCAATATGTTGTTGTTTGGTTATAGTGCTGCTCTCTTCCCTCATAATGAGCACTTTTAAAATTGCCTCCCTGAATGTTAATGGGATGAGGGATGCTAAAAAACATATGCAGCTCTATGACTTAATCAAAATTAAAAAAAATGATATTATGTTTTTACAAGAGACTCATAGTACAAGAGAAAATGAAGTAGAATGGCTGAAAGATTGGGAGGGAAAGATCTTTTTTAGTCATAAGACTTCTCTTAGTTCTGGGGTAGCAGTTTTGTTTTCAAAACATTTTCTGCCAATGTCTTGTGATAGTTTTGAAATAATGGAAGGTAGAGTTATTAAGTTAATAGCCAGGTTTGGAAATATCACAATGGAATTGATTAATGTCTATGCGCCTGTTAAACCTATTGAAAGAATGTTATTTTTGGGAGCATTGGGTGAAAATCTTAAACAGTGTGATATGGAAAACATTTTTATACTTGTTGGTGATTTTAATTGTACGTGTTATGATATTGACAGAAATCATATTGAACCACATATGGCTTCAAGAGGTAAATTGTTAAATATCATTAAAACCTACCAACTTTGTGATGTTTGGAGAAACTTTAATTTTAAAGATAGGTAATACACTTGGGCTCATGTAAAAGACAATCGTGTTGACACTCCAAGACAATGGATTACTTTTATTGTCTTAAACATCAAGTACAGTATTTTAAGTCTTGCTCTATTTGTCCTGTTGGTTTTTCTGACCACTCAATGGTGGAAGCAAGTGTGTTCATTAAATCTGTTAAGCAAAAGAGTGCATATTGGCATTTTAACAATGCTTTAATCGAGGATGCTGCTTTTGGACAAGTTTTACTTTTCTTTTGGATGGGATGGAGAAGCCAAAAACCTAATTTCACTTCAATACAGCAATGGTGGGATATTGGGAAATTAAAGATAGAAAAACTATGTAATCAGTATACTTCTAATGTCACAAGAGACACTCTTCAAAATATTAGGCTTTTGGAAATGGATATTTTGGAGCTCCAAGGGTTGTGTGGAGCTCATGGAGATCCAGGCCAAATTCAGACTCTTAAGGATAAAAAAGTTGCACTAGCTGATCTGTTGGGCACTAGAGCTCAAGGAGCTTTAGTTAGGTCCAGATTTCAGAGTATTTCTGAAATGGATGCCCCGTCCAGATTCTTCTTTAGTCTGGAAAGGAAAAATGGCCAAAAAAAGAGTATTCAATGTTTACGGTCTGTGGATGGGAAAGATCTGACTGGGGACTCTGACATTCGGAAAAGGGCTGTTAGCTTCTATAGGGAGCTGTATGCCTGTAAATGTGGAGAGGACCAGTCAACAAATCACCTCCTTTCAGATCTTCCACAGATGACTGAGGAGTCGTGTGCTGGTCTGGTGCATCTTTTGACAGCAGATTAACTTTTTAAGGCACTGCAAAGCATGAAAAATGGCAAAGCACCAGGTCTAGATGGGCTGCCTGTGGAATTTTATAAGGCATACTGGTACTTCCTGGGAGAAGACTTGCTTGCAGTGTTAAGTAGCAGTCTGTCTGAAGGGTGACTGCCAATAAGCTGCAGGAGAGCAGTCTTAACTCTGCTTCCGAAGAAAGGTGACCTCAAAGAGGTTAAGAATTGGAGACCAGTGTCTTTGTTATGCACCGATTACAAGATTCTGTCAAAAACTTTGGCTAACAGACTGAGGGAGGTTTTGGGGCAGGCCATCCATATAGATCAGTCTTATTGTGTACCCAACAGATCAATAGTGGACAACATATCATTGATTCGAGATGTTTTGGAAGTCTCTAGACTCTTTGATCAAAAGGTTGGTCTGATTTCTTTGGACCAGGAAAAGGCTTTTGACGGGGTGGAGCATCAGTTTTTATGGCATACTCTTAAGGCATTTGGTTTCGCACCTGAGTTTATTGCTATGATTAAAGTGCTCTATTGTGACATTGAAAGTATATTGAAAGTCAATGGTGGCTTAGGTAGTCCTTTTAAATTTCTAAGAGGTATAAGACAAGTTTGTGCCCTATCAGGTATGCTGTATTCCATAGCTTTAGAACCAATGTTAAATCAAATCAGAGCAGAGTTAGATGGTTTTAATTGTGAAAATCTCTTTCCACCGACAAAACTGTCAGCATATGCTGATGATATAATGGTTCTGATTAGTGGGTAGAATGATATTAATAAGCTAGTGGATATTGTTAATAGGTATGGGAAATTTTCTTCTGCGAAAGTAAATTGGGCCAAAAGTGCAGCGTATTTAGTTGGAGAATGGAAGGAGAAAAAACTGTTTTTGCCAGGTGGAATGAGCTGGTCACAGTGTGGTTTAAAATACCTTGGAATCTTCCTAGGCGATAAATCAACTAATAAGAAAAATTGGGAGAATGTGTGTGAAAATGTTGAAGGAAGATTAGAAAGGTGGAAATGGATATTGCCTAAAATGTCTTTTAGGGGAAGGGCTCTGATTATTAACAATCTGGTAGCCTCCTCATTATGGCACAGATTATCTGTTTCAGAACCTCCTGTTGGAATTCTTGAAAAAATACAAGTCAAAATGACAAATTTTTTTTGGGATAAATTGCATTGGGTGCCTAGGGCTGTGTTGTATCTTCCGAAGGAAGAAGGTGGTCAAGGTATTGTAGACCTCAAGAGTAGAAAAGCAACCTTTAGGCTGCAATTTGTTCAGAGATTCTTATATAAATCAAATGTATTGTGGGCTGGATTAACTTCTTGTCTTCTAGGTAAGGTTGGTGAGTGGGGTTTTGGAAAAAATATTTTTTGGACGGATTGCACTAAATTTGATTTTGGGTTTGGGAGTGGTGGTGGCATAGTGGCTAGAGCACAGGGCTGCTAATCAGAAGGTCACTGGTTCGAACCCCATGGCCACCACCATTGTGTCCTTGAGCAAGGCACTTAACTCCAAGTTGCTCCGGGGGGATTGTCCCTGTAATAAGGGCTCTGTAAGTCACTTTGGATAAAAGCGTCTGCCAAATGCATAAATGTAAATGGGTTTATTTCTCCTTTTTATGAAAGTGTGAGAAACGCTTGGTGTGTGGTACAAATCGAAAGATCCTTGCCCTACAAGTCTTTTCAATGGTTTTTAGAAGAACCTCTGATTAATGGTGCACGTTTGGATTTATGTGATGATACAACACCATGGTTAAAACAGGTTTTGACAAATGCTAAGATTGTGAAAATGAAGAGCCTAATAGAAGTGGCTGGTAAGACTTTGGACAATACTGATGCATTTGCACAGAAACTGGGCATAAGATCAACAAGGACAATTCATCTTCTGTTGAAAAAATTTCGAGAGACAAGGAGTAAAGAAGATTGGACTTTTTTATCGTTACGAACTGTCCCAAAATGAAATGGATCACCTTCCAAGTATGGTTATACCCAAGACTGTTTTAGAAATGGAGAATTCTTCAGCCACCTCAAAGATTTTAAGAGATATTGACTTTGATACAATGGAAGGCACGAGTTTATATCAAGTGTGTGTACGAGTGATAAATAAAGACAAATTACAACGTGTGGATACGCCATGGAGAAACCACTTAAAGGTTGAGGATGGTTTTAAGCCTGTTTGGGGTTTAATTTACAAGCCACCATTGACTAAAAAAGTTGGAGATCTGCAGTGGCGAGTATTACATGGCATTATTGCAGTTAATGCTTTTATTTCAATCTTGAACCCAACTGTGCAAGATAAATGCCCTTTTTGTACTGACAGAGAAACAATTTTTCACTGTTTTACACATTGTGAGAGACTGAAATCTCTTTTTGTTTTATTGGAGACTTTGTTTTCTTCTGTCAATGAGAGGTTTACAATGTCGGTGTATATTTTTGGTTTTGAATATTGTAAAAAAAGAAGAGGAAAGGACTGTTGTTAAACTTCATTTTGGGACAAGCAAAAATGGCTACATATGTTAGTAGAAGATATAAGATTCTTTATGATTCAAATTGTGTAGTTGAATTGTGTTTCAAAAGGCTTATAAAAGCAAGAGTAAGGCATGATTTTATTTTTTATCTATCTATGAAGAATGTGGAAAAGTTTGAAGACATTTGGAGTGTAGAAAAATTGCTGTGTTGGGTTCATAATGATGTGTTGTCTTTTCCCGAGATTATGGGATAATCTAATGAAGGTTTTTGTAATGTTTTTTTTAGAATTTTGTATTTAATAAAGGTGTTAAAAATTCCAAATTCTCTCTCTAAATTCCGCTCCGTTCTCACTGCAAACACAAAACAGCTGTTACAGGTGATTTCCCAAAGGTTTCAATCCTTACCGTACAGTTGTATAAAAGAATGTTAATAGGATGAATAATACAGACAAAAGAATGATGATTATAGGAATGTCTTAATTTGGGCAGATGTGTGAATGGCTTTCGGCTGCAGATGACACTCGAGTTAATGGGCACTTAAGAGTATTTGAGAATTCCTTTGTGGACTAATTAAACAAAAATCACATGACATTCTTGGAAAATGCTTTGCACAAACAATTGTACAGATGTAGATTTTTGCACCAGCTCACTTATAACTTTGCATGTCGGCGTGTTCTGCATGTCGGAGTGTTCTTCATGTTGACTGATCTTAAAGAATAGTTATTCCAAAAATTTAAATTCTCTCATCTTTTACTCACCTCACGCCTCTGCAGAGGTATATGACTTTCCTTCTTCTGCAGAACACCAACGAAGATTTTTAGAAGAATGTCTCAGCTCTGTTTGTCCATACAACGCTAGTGAATGGTGATCAGAAACATTACAAAGAAAACAAAAAGTAATCTATAAGACTTCAGTGGTTAAATGCATGTCTTCAGAAGCAATTACAATAGGTGTTGTTGAGAAACAGATAAAAATGGAAGTAATTTTTTACTATAAATCTCCACTTTCACCTTTAAACAGGCACCACATGTGACTTTCAGATATAGTTTCACTTTAACTTTCAGATGCGAGAGTAAAAAGATCTTAAATATTGTTGTTTTTTTACCCATACCTACAATATCACTTCTGAAGATATGTATTTATACTGTATTAAAAATATTCTATTTTATATATTTATTAATCTATTTAATATTCTAAAAAATATATTTTTTGTGAATTTTGAAGCTGCCCACCATGTGATATAAATAAAAATACAATTCAATACGGCTTCAAAATTCACGTTTTAGGTAATAGAGCAAAATGTCAAGTAATGTTTACCATAGACCTTATTTTTCTCAAATCTAAAACTCCCATTATAAAACCGCATAGCAAAATCTAGGAGGAAACCCATGGGGAATTCTCTTCCAGGTTTGTGGACAACAAACTGAACAGCTATATACACATAATTTTTTTTATACCACGGATCTGTTGGATGCTTGATTCTGATTTGTTGACGGACATTCTAAGGTGTGCATTTATTTTCCAGTAAACGCACACCTATGAATTAGTTCCAGGTCTTGACCGCATAACGGTTCCATATCACTTCTCCAAATTATTTCAAAAGAGCCTTACAGGCTACCACAAAAAAATATACACTTAAAACAAAAGACATTAAGTACATGGGATAAGAATGTCAACGCACGCCTGCATTGTAATATTATATAACTGTATATTGCAGTTAAGGTTTACATTGGAGAAGTTATATACAAAAATGCCAACACTCGCCACCGCTGCTAAGTGCTTCAACTTATATCTGGGCAATTTTTATGCCAAGATAATTATTTCAGGAATTTGACTACACTTTTCATGCTGTATGTTTTGCACTGCTGATTCAAAAGAACCAGCCCATAGAAGTCATTTGTTCAGGCATTGGACTACACTGGTAGCACTGTAGATTCGATACTGGTAGTTATGCAGGAAATGCTTGGAGTATTTTAATTAGGTGCTCCGTGCATTCTTCTGCCGATGCGGATGAATGCACGTTCCAAAGTCCTGAATGGAACCAAAAGTCAAAGAAAATAGTTTGTTTCTGCAGTTTAAAAAAAAAAAAAAAAAAAAAAAGAAAAAAAAAAGGAAAAAAAAGAAAAGGGGAACCACTCTGAATGAGAATGGCAAACAATCAATTCATTTGCAGTTCGAAGATATTCCGCATGTAAAGTTGGTGCAGTGGGATTTTTTTTTTGTTGCGTTTTTACACTGACATGCTCGTAGGATATGTACATTTAATTTATAAAGTTGACTGCAACAGACGAGAATGCTCTAATATAGAAGACATGCTTAGAAATCAGTACCTTGTGAAGTTTATATGCATGATCTCCACTAATGGTGATGATCTGATAAAGTGTGTGATGAAGGTATTTAATGCAAATGATAAAAATGCCGATAAAAGCTTTGACAGCCGATGTCAGCGAGATATCTAGAATGTTAAATATCTGGACCTGTCTGCGACTCCAAATTGTGCAGTATCAAATGTTTTGACTGAATTCAACAGCAGCATTGACCTACAGCCAATGAGAGAGCAAGAAACAGGGCATGGGAAGTTTCAGTGGGTACCTGCAACAGAACATTAACTAGCATAGCTGCTGGAATCAAGATAGTTTGATGTTTCCTCTGAACTGTACCACAACCGGGGAGGAGAAAGAGAAGAGTTGGAGAGAAATTGCCAATTCTCTTGGACAGTCAGGTAAGCAAATAGGTAGATTTTTCAGTTGGAGCTACTTTTTCATATTGTAACCAATTAAAATGTATGATAACTTGAGGCGATTAAAAACACACATCATATTATGAAATGCATAACATATGATCATGCATTTGTTTTCATATCTCGTAACACTTCTCGCATGTACACTGCTGTGAAATGTAATTTGTCGTGGATTTGTCATGTAATTTCAAAACACTACGACTTCAGTGACAAGACACAGTTTTTGTAACATGAACGGTACCATGATCCGACATCTTTGAAAGTCGTGTAGTGTGTAGGAGCCATAACAGAAATGGAATAATGTGTCTTGTGTTCCTGAACAAAGGGGAGGGGGGGCGCTCAAAATCTAAAGTAACAGTCAGTATCTGGTGTGGCCATCAGCTGCATTAAGTACTGCAGTGCATCTCCTCCTCATGGACTGCACAAGATTTGCCAGTTCTTGCTGTGAGATATTATCCCACTCTTTCATCAAGGCACTTGCAAGGTTCAAGGACATTTCTGGGGGGAATGGCCCTAGCCCTCACCCTCCGATCCAACAGGTCCCAGACGTGCTCAATGGGATTGAGATCCGGGCTCTTCACTGGCCATGGCAGAACACAGCCATCCTGTCCTGCAGTATGGCTGGTGGCATTGTCATGCCAGAGGGTCATGTCAGGATGAGCCTGCAGGAAGGTTACCACATGAGGGAGGAGGATGTCTTTCCTGTAACGCACAGCGTTGAGATTGCAGGCATTGACAACAAGCGCAGTCTCATGAGGCAGAAACACACCGCCCCAGACCATGATTGACCCTCCACCTCTAAAACGATCCTGCTTCAGAGTACAGGCCTCGGTGTAACACTCATTCCTTCAACAATTAATGCGAGTCTGACCATCACCCCTGGTGAGACAAAACAGTGACTCATCAGTGAAGAGCACTTTTTGCCAGTCCTGTCTGGTCCAGTGAAGGTGGGTTCTGGGGCAAAATTACATTTGAGTGTCCAATACGTCACACATAAAACTCTGAACCCTCAACCAACATTCTTGGATCTTCACACACCATCAAAAAAAATGGGTTGTGTCCCCATCTTCTGATTGGCATCGCCAGTAGGTGGGTGTGTCTTTCAGACCAAGCCTATACAATCTAGAGGGGGTCCAATACAATCGATGTAAAACCTTAAATTGCATAAGTTGCACATTTGCATCTCTAGAGATGTAAACCCATACTCCCTCCTGCAATACCAAATTTAGATCTTTCTCCCATAATCTCTTGAGAGAAGCCAAAGCTCTATCCCCAGACTCTGAATTAACAGGGAGTAATACACTGGTGCTTCATGACTTTTTCCAAAGGCAGTTATCACCATTCCCAGTGTGTCTGTATGGATGGTGTATGCTACTCCCAAAAATAGTACAGAGCAGGTGGCGCAGATGTAAATACCTAAAGAACTATTATCTGTGAATCCCAAAATGTTGAAGCATATTTGCAAAGGATCTCAACACGCCACTCTCTTAAAATGTCACCAATCGTATTAACCTCCCTCTCAATCCACTCTGTCCAGCAGAAAGGGGACTTATATATACACATAATTTTGGGTTCAGCCATATGCTCAAGGCTACATTTAAATAAATGTCCAAATTACACAGTCTGGACACTTTTGTCCATACCGAGTGCAAATGCGAGATAACAGGGTTTAACTTGACTTCTCCAGTTAGTTTGGTAGAAAAGGCTTTGCAATGGCGAAATAGGGTTAAGAACTTCCGGTTCAATACAAAACCAGGGAGGAGCTGTCTCAGGTGGACACGACCAATGAGCCAAATGTTTGAGACCGAATGCATAATAAAACAAAATCTTGGGTAGGTCTAGTCCAACTTTGTCAATCGGCCTATGCAATGTACAGAAATTCCACATTCCAAATGAAGGACTTTGCTATGCTATCAAATTGCTTGAAATAAGAGAGGGGGACATCTATAAGGAGAGATTGTAGCAGGAAGTTGAATTTTGGAATACAATGAATTTGAATAACATTAACCTTCCCAATCATTGATAAATGTAATGAAGCCCACCTCCCCACACTGCTTGAAAAACGTATTATTAAAAGGGTCAAAATTAACTTGGCTAAATCACACAAATTTGCTGGGGATAAAATACCAAAATTCCCTGTTTGGGCCATTGGATGATGCCTGGCTGAAAAGCGGTTATTGGGCAGTATGCTGTCAGAGTCAAAGTTTCGGATTTAGGCCAATTAATCTGTATCCTGAGAATTTAGAAACGGAATGAATAATTCTGTGGAGGCAAGGCATAGATCTATTAGAGTCAGAGATTAATAATAAAAAACTGTCTGCGAAAACCAAAAGCTTATGAGCCATACCTCCTGCACACCATCCCTGGAAAATCATCCTTCATTCTTATCACAGCTGCTAATGTTTCCAGAGTAAGACAGAACATTAATTAGGATAGGTGCCCCTATCCTTAGTAAAATTTGTAAAAATTAATCAATTTGTTTGTACTACCGCTACCAGGTGTCAATAAAGTAACTTATGCCAATATAACTATTCCTGAACATAATCCCATTCTTTCATATCAAATGCCTTTTCAGTGTCAAGTGAGATGGCAGCGGAGTCTGATCATTCGCCACTGACCACGATGAAACACCTAATGTTATCAGAAGCGCTACAGCCCCGAATAAACCCCACCTGATTCATATGTATAAGAGATGTCATAACCTAATCGGTTAGCCAATTTTTTTACAATATTTTAACATCTAGCTGGATCAAGGAAATTGGACGGTAACTCTTACACTCACTTGGATCTTTGTCCAGAATCAGTCTGATCGGGGCATGCGTCATGGTTGGAAGCTTTCCATTCTTTAATGATTCCGTATAAACTTCTTATGCTACAGAACAGGCTCCACTTTTGCTAGATCTTCAATTCAGCGGCAAAGCCATCTGGCCCTAGAGCCTTGCCTGTAGGCAAGACCTTAACCATGGAGGAGCTTGGCGAGGTAATTATCTCAGAATCATGATAATTTTTTTGCTCAGTCATCAGTTTTGGATGTTCTAATGGTTCTAATTCACCACCAGCAGATTTCACTGAGGGAATGGTAGATAAAGACACTCTCCATTCTATTCATCTAACCATAAGCTTCCCTGCCTTATCCCCCAACTCAAAATATGACTGTCTAGCCCTGAATAGCCAAAACTCCACCTTCCGTGACAAAATGGTATTATAGCTGTATTTAAATCAGGTCAATTCCCTGAGGCCATTAGACGACATTCGGCACTTTAGCTCTGCCTCAGCACTAATATTCCCTTCCAGTTCCACGAGTTCTTGGGTTTTGGATTTTTTGGTGAGAGGGGCATACTGTATGATCCGGCCCCTAAGAACCAACTTAAGTCCCAAACCACACCCACAGAGGATACGGAGGACCAGTTGATCTCCATATAGACATTGATTTTAGCAGTTATCATTTGTTGGAATTCAGGATTTTGCAAAAGGCATGTATTAAAGCGCCAAATATATGATTTCCTTTTCTCCATATGTGGCAACACCTCTAAACCAACTTCGTTGCAACTTCACTTCAAGATCTATAAAAAAAAAAAAAATCCCTGATCATCAACGTTAGGTGCATAAATATTGGCCAAAGTAAGACTTTGTCCCCAAACATCAGCCAAAACAATTATGACTCTTCCCAATTCATTTTGAATCCGTTTTAGACATTTGAATTGTAGACATTTACTTAGTGCAATGACTCCCTTGCTCTTACTCAAGCCAGAACTACAGAAAACATGCCCACGTGCTATGTGGAGCAGATTCTGAAAGGGAACTTTAACATCCCTGAAGGAGAAGAGGGGCAGGATATGTTGTTCTGCTGACTACTGTTTTTCCATGTCCTCCAACTTATCCCAGACATGTTCCAAATCCACCTTGGTCACTCTCCAGATAATCAATCCATTTCTCGACATCCCCCACTCTTTAACCACATCAGAGAACTTCACCTCAATGGCAGTGATCGATCGATGTATCACAGGAAGATCCTCCATCATGACCTTCATCAGCATCGCAGAAACATTCAGCATCTCTCGCACCTCCCCAACTAAGTTAACTCCCAGGCTGGCAGCCTGCTCAGGGGCATCAGCTTGAGCACGCAAGTATCTTAATTTTGAATTCTTTGACATTTTGTCCTCCTGGAACGGTTCCAAAACTGAGTGCATCTAATCGCACCGGGTTATGTCAATAAAAGTATTCAAACTAGCGAAGTGCACAGAGCTCACAGTTCACACGTCCGATCCTCGCATGGCACAACGTGACTCCCCTTTTGACAGAATGAGAAGTTCAGCAAAATGCCAACAATGACTGGACTAATATTGTGTGTGCGCTGACAACATTTGACTATAAAAGGTGCATATACAACCCTCATTTCCGGTGAATGGAAAGAGGAACTGCGTCAAGCTGACACCATGGGACACTTATGAGGATCATGATTTCTGAAGCCCTATAAACTCAAGCCAATTTATTGGCCAATAGCGCTTAAGCGACACCCAATAAAGAGCTACGTAAGGGGTTCCTTATAAGCGCACACAGCCATCCTCTTAGATTGTCTGCAAAAGGCACGAGCCTGTGCAGCAAATAGGGAGTATTGCCAGCTATGAATAAGCTGTCTATCACATTATTAAACCAATCAGGTTTGAGTAAACCAAATATGATTGGTTACTGGTAGACACGCCTTACCCCTTGCATGCAAGACTCTTGAGGCAGTCATGCCACAAGTGTGAGAACAACAAAAGGGAAGATGTACATTGTATAATTTCTTGGAAATATTTTTCACTGTAAAAGGCATATGCACTTTTTCAATAGGAATTTTTTTTTTTTTTTTTTTTTTTACACATACAAAGTGGCCAGTCCATTTAGCGGTCATGACACCTTTCTGGGGTGGGGGGCAAATTTATTTACAAGTTCACAAATCTTACTCGAGCATGCATATTTTTGCCATTAAATTCTCTTTACATGGAATGGTTTAGCTATGATTTAATGAATAGTCTCCATTGTGTGAATAAAACGTTTGACCTCTAAAATGTACAAAGTAAACAAAGGCTCAGAAAAGTTAAAGGCCTTTGTCTGGTGTGCAAAAAGTTCAGAAATTAACCCCCCATTGAACACCTTTGGGATGAACTGAAATGCTGACAGTGAGCCAGACCTCATCACCCAACATCATTAATGCTGGTGCATCTGAATGGGATAAAATTCAAAGCCATGTTCCAACATCAAGTGGAAATCTGAACAAAAAGAGTGAAAGCTCTTATAGCAGCAAATGGCGCACCAATACTTATAAATTAACATGCACAGCAAGCCCAATTGGTTGGGATGTTTGGCCAATTAATATTTATTAATTCCTTCTGATCTCCTCCTGTTTGAATACACATGAATATTTTGTTACTGTTTTCAAAACATTTGGAGACCATTTTGAATATTCAGCATAGGGATTTTCCTTTAGACATTTACTAGGTAATTACTCATGGCACTCCATTTAGATCCAAGTGAACAGCATTTCAAGAGATTCTTTTAATAAAAATGTTCAGCACATTTATTTAATAAAGTTCATAATTTAAAATCGACTTGCAGAACGGTGAAAACCAAAAACGTGTTTAGAACGAACATAAACGCCAGATTATGAACCAACCCACCCAACAATCAAAAAAACTAAAAAACAAACACAACATACACCACTGATAAATATATGAATACATTAACACAAAAAGAGAGTGGTCATATCTCCTGCGAGTCTTTGATGGGACAGGTGGAAAGTACTGAGTCGCATGTCTTCATTAAGATCTTCTGGCAGCCCACACAGATGTCCTGACTGTACCAGTCTCTCATAGCAAGACTGTGCATAGACTTTGAGTTAGACCCGCAAGACACCAGAACCAGAGGAATCCTGCAACATAAAAATACAACATGACATGCATTATATTGTCCAAGAGGCCATTTTACAACATGTTTAATTTGTGTTGTCTACTTACCAGGCTGAATCCCAGGACCAGCGTTCATTCCAGAAGTTTCTCTGGCTTTGCTCACCATCTTTCATTACAATTTGCTTGAAGAAGCTCAGCGGAAGGTTTACGCAGCACTTGGAGGGCAAATGCATCTTTGTTGTAGAGATCAGAGGCAAATTAATTGGCAAACAACAAACATCTATGCCAAGGCATAGGTTCAAGAAACTCAAACGTACCTCTACACAACAGCCAGGACAAATAACCCTGCAGAGAGAGAGATTGTGAGCAAACAGCATAATGTCAAATGCTAGCAAGTTAAATCATTAACAGACTCAAAAGAAATAAATGATCTTACCTACTACACAGAGAGCAGATGTTATGCCATGTGAAATAAAGACTTCTCTTCGCGCAACATGAACAAACCTATAATAAAATAAATACCAAAAAAAGTTAGGCCACAATTTAGGCCATGTATTACATGGATCTGAGAAATGTGCCAATTCTCACCCGACAGTCGCTATATACATCACATGACATGTTCTTCGCATCTCCTTCGTAAGATCTGTGCTTTTTCATGACGTCAACAATCGTGGTAAGAACAGACCTCTTCTTGGTGCTCTTAACCATTGAATGGAAAAGGTTCAATCGTAGAAGATTCAGATTTCACGGATTTGCAAGATGTACTATGTAAAAGGTGCACTATGTATTTTTGTGTTTGTTTTAATGGCCGATATGACAGTCGTTTTGGACATTATTCTAGAGTCTTCATCCAGTGCAAGTGTACAACATTTCAAACATTTGTCAAAAATCCTACACATTTTTTAGGGGTACATTTAGCAAGAGATATTACTTGGTGCACCTTTAAACTTGATGAAAACATAATTCCCCATAAAACAGAACGTGATGACGCACCACTTTAAAGAGATCCTTGTTGCTAGCAAAAGATCTGGTCCGACGCTTGCTTGTGCAGTCTCTGAAGTCTAAAAGGACAATGAACAAAATAATTTTAAATATTCAATTGGATGAATCTCACAATTTTTCAAATCATTTAATAAAAATAAATTAAATCTTTTAGGACCATTCAGACTCTTCGCATTGAGACATTTTCCCTGCAAATAATCAATGCACCTGGATGTTTTACTTTCAAAGTTTAATTTTCATTATTCTCAAAAGGTGATTCTCACTTTCCAAGTTACAGTTTGAATTCATTGACTATTGCAAAAACAATCTGAATAAAGTGGTGGTTCCATCCATTCAGTTACATTTAAAAGAACAAAATATCACATGGGGAAATTGGTGCAAAATAGAAATGAAGGAAGCTGAAGCCACTAATGTTTCAAGTTGCAAATGTAATTTATGCACAAAAATGAAATTTTCATACACACACACACACACACACACTTTTTAGGAGAACGCAGCTGGGAAAATTGGTGCAATATAGAAATGAAAACATGACTAGTGGCTTCAGATTCCAAAGTAACAATTTAATTTATCTGCAAAAATCGGAATACAACAAAACAATTTGCGAATAAAGCCCAGTTACAATCCAATGTGGTTAATAGAACAAAATTGGCAAAATAGAAATGAAAGGAAGTTGAAACCACTGACTAATTCATTGCATTTAAAGCAGCAATACATATTTACCTATCTGTAGTGTAATTCATCTTACCTGTTAAGCTGGCATCTTGCAGAGGACTTCCTGAACCTTCAGTTTCCTGCAAAATGGGAAAAAGGTTTACTTTATGATACTATAAAATTGCAAGTTTGTAATTGTATAAGTGCTGCAACAAATGTAGAGAATGCATACTTCAGAAGGCATCCTGTGCTCAATTGACATCGGATGAAAACAAGCATCTTCAGTAATGGTCAAGCTGTCTGCTGTGTTTTGGTATCAGGATTGTTAGTGATTATTCAAATGGACACAAATTTATTTTTGCAGAAGTTATAAATTGGACCGGAGTTTTGTACAAAAATGCTTCTGAACATTTACCGGATGGCCCCCTGTTGTGTGACGAAAGTTGTTTGCAGTGGTTGGTCGAGCGAATCTCCTGCATTAGCAGCTCGTGCAGACAGCTCTGCTCTTTGGGCTTTAGTCCCATTTTACGTTCCGACACCTGAGGACCCAGAGATAAAGAATTACAATTTATATTAAAAGCAATGTTAAGATATCCATTTGCACCATGCCCTAACAAGTGATAAGCAATCTGTTGCAGGTTAATGCAATCTCAGCCAATCAGTACACTATTTGCATTTAATGTACTGTTATGTGGAGCAGGATTTTGGACCAATGAGATCTCAATTGGCAGGGCTACCCAGCACAACACTGCAGAAATGAAGCACAACAATCTGGTTCAAGTAGTACCACACACACACACCTGATTTTTAACAATAGTTTATAAACTTTTAAAAGATAATTGTATCAAGTTCAGAGGATGTTAACCAAAAGGTATGTGCTTCACAACAGAGCTCTGCAGCAACCACCTACTTCCATGTTGCAATCCATTTGCTCTCCCTACATTCTTAAAATACTTCTGTATCTGTATATTTAAACCTAAAATGTCTATATAAATTTTTTTTCTTTAATTTGATTACACAATTCACACCGTTTTATGCCATTCATTCCCTCATTAAAAGATGTTAAGGACACGTGCCTACTATGTCTTTGATTTGTCCAAATTTCAAATACAATTGTGTTTCAAATTGAAGTTTGTAGTGCGACTCACAAAGCTGGTTGGTTTGGCTTACAGCTCTTATGAAGTCCTTAATGAAATTCCAATGGAAAAAAAAAGGGTAAAAATACTTATGGAACCAAAACGGAAGTAGAAATGGAATAGAAACCAAGCAATAGACAAACTGTTGTCACTCGTCATAGTTTGTTAGGACAAAAACAAAAAAACACATTTACATGGCAAAGATCACTTTTGCAGTATAGTTTGTGTCCTAACCAATTAAAGTGTAAAACAATGTTAATTGTCTGATCTGCTCAAATTTCTCCAAAACATACTAGTACATAAACGCTTCTAGCTACAGATGCTAGATTTATTTTAAGTTAAACGGTCAACCTATTTAAAAGCTAGATACCTCAATAATCAACTGGTTTTAATGAAACCAACATTTAAAAGGCAACTATAAATCACCCCCCTTGAGGTTTGTTACAGCCAAAGTAATGCAACACTGCACATTAAGCAAGCTCAACAGGACCGCTCACTTAAATGTGTGTAAAACACGGTATGTTTCTGGTCTTCAAGTCAACATGAAATGGCATAAGCACCCCTTTAACTTTTGGAACATTGAGAGAGCAAAAAAAAAAAAAAAAAGAAAAGGGTGACTTTATCCATTAGGAATAGTGTCATGAAATGAACTATGATGAACATGAGTTCCTCTCACTGGTCGTAGTTTCGGACGTGAGCGGATATATTCTAATAGAGTCTGGTGAGGGTCTTGTGTTCTTTGCCAATTTCCAGTGACCTGTTGACATAAGACAATGGCTGAAATTAAATTCAACTTCTGTCCAAGTATTTGCAATCTTAAAATGACCAGATTATACTGCATTGAAATTAAGAGCACTGATATTTAAATTAGGAAACATACAGAATAACTGAACACACACCTGAACATTACGCAATTTGTATCGCCTACACCGAATGTCCTGCAGAAGCTGGTTAAATGGAGGAGGGTCCATTGGCAGTGGACATTTATTTGCATTCAGCCTTTTTCCTGATGGCCGCAACACTACACCCCTGCTCAACTCATTCACTAAATCTTTCCATGGAGATACCTAGAATCTCAAAACAAAAGCAACATAAGACACTAAAACAAAAGCAGGTAAATCAAGAGATTTTTTTTAAAACAATTAATTTAACAAGGAGCGAAAAAGAAAAAAAAAAAAAACTTTGAAAATATCACAATGCAAAATAATCTTCATTACAGGCTTAACATCCTTTATTCAAACAATACATTTTATTCCTTTTGATTGAAGTAATTTATTTGAGATGCAGGAAGTGTACAATGCATTCATATAGTATTCAGACCCCTTTTCACTTGTTACAGCCCAATGCTAAATTAATTTAATTGCTGCGCCCCCCCCCCCCCCCTCCTCCCCCCTCACATCAAATCAACACCCCATAATGACAAAGCAAAAAACAGATTTTTATTGAAAAGAAAAAACTGAAATATCACATTGACAGAAGTATTCAGACCCTTTGCTATGACGCTTGAAATTTAGATCAGGTACATCCCATTTCTCTGGATCATCTTTGTGATGTTTCTACACTTTGATTGGAGTCCGCCTGTGGCAAATTCAATTAATTGACTTAACATGACTTAAAAGGCGCACATGCACACATGTCTATATAAAAAGGTCTTGCAGCTAAAAATGCATTTCAGAGCAAAAACCAAGCCATGAGATCAAAAGGAACTGCCTGCAGACTTCAGAGACTGTATCAAGGATACACGTTTTGTTTTGGCTGCATTGTGGATTCCCACATTGGCCTCCATAATTCTTGAATGGAAGAACCAGGACTCAGCAATAAGGGGATAAGAGCCTTGGTAAGACAGGTGAGAGAGCCTGATGGTCACTCTGGTTGAGCTCCAGAGATCATGTGTGAAAATGGGAGAAACTTGAGGAAAGACAACCATCACTGCAACACTACACTGATCTGGGCTTTTTGGCAGAGTGGCCAGACAGAAGCCTTTCCTCAGTGCAAGACACACGAAACATGGAATTTGCAAAGTAACACCTGAAGGACTCCAAACAAGTCTGATGAAACAAAGATTGAACCTCAATTCCAAGCATCATGTCCAGAGGAAACCAGGCACCGCTTATCACCTGCGCAATACCATCCCAGCAGCGAAGCATGGTGGTTTTTCCAGCAGCAGGGACTGGGGGACTGGTCAGGGGTGAAGGAATGCTGAATGTAGCAAAACACTGCAATATCCTTAATAAAAACCTAGTCCAGAGTAGTGTAGTCACGGTACCAAAATTTCAGTAGTCGGTACCAATACCAGTGATATTTCACAGTAATCTATATCATTTTCGGTACCAAAGCAAAACAGGTTACTAAACACTCTTTTATTAACAAAGTTAACAAAACATTAGCAGCAGAACTAAGAACAAAAATATGCCAATGAGCAACACTTCAAGTTAAATATATTATTTTTGAATAACAAATCTGTACATTGTATGCTTAAAAGTATTTTTGAACACTTATATAAGATTTGCTTCAACTTTTGTAACTTTTACTTTATGTTTTTACTAAGTACTAAAAAAAGCATACAATAGAATGAATAAAAAACTATTTCCAAACTAACGCACAAAGTGCTCTCATATTAATAAAGCTGCATAGTGCCCATTCCTTCACAATAAGAAATGCAGTGACATTATATTAAATAAATCGCGAGCAATCACGTTCTAATCTAGCTGTATCAAGCGTGCGCGCTCGAGGGATGAGCCTCCCCGAGGCAGAGTCTCTCTCACATGGGTGCAGTTTCAATCTTTTCCCCTTAGATTGGGACATTCGCGCAACTCCTAGGAGAGGCACCGACAACACAGAAATGCCAGTTTCTGTGTTTATAGTTATGAACATGAACTGCTTCTGTATTATTTGAACTTTAATAAAAGCAATAACGCATTAAATATAACTGCATTTAAGATGTAACGCATGTTTCCTTTAAAGAGCTCCAGCTCCGCTTATTCCACAACGAGAGTGCTTCTGAATTTTTTTTTTTTTTTTACTCCCTAAATAATTTGGGATCTACATAAGATGAAGCTGTGAAAGTTTAGAGTGCATCTGGACTGATCTGTAATTCTTCTTCTCTGTCAGGTGTGAACGGCAGTGCTGCTCTCACACTTCATCATTAGTTTAATGTGATTTCATGTAAAGTTAAATGAGATCAAACGACTATTAGACAAATTTCTTGACAATTTTTTATTTGACGTTGTCGGTAATGTCGACTAAACGTTTCAGCCCTAATGCAAATTATAATATGCTTTATTCAATAAATTTTTATTGAATATTTATTTGCTTGAATAAATCCGGGTGTCTGTCTTTCAGGTGCTTTAAGTTTGATGCGTTTCCTCCTTTCGTCAGAAAATTGTGAAAGCAGCGTTTACAAATAGGTTTTTGCTGATCTATGATGTTTCCCTTTTCATCAGCCTCAAATCCAAAAAAAAAATTCCAAACCTGGCTCTTTCCACAAGATTCAGTTGAGACTCCGCAGCAGCAGATACTTTGCTTGTAGTCATCTTTTGCTTGTTGTGAGCATTCGAAAGTTCCCGACTCCGATTGGGAACCGGGTAGACACGGTACCTTCAGAAAATCTGGTATTGTATTTTTTTTTGGAGTACCGACTTGGTACCGGAGTACCAGTATTTTTGACAACACTAGTCCAGAGAGCTCAGGACTTCAGACTGGGCCCAAGATTCACCTTCCAACAGGACAAGACAGCCAAGACAATGCAAGAGTTGCTTAGGGACATCTGGGAATGTCCTCGAGTGGCCCAGCCAAAGCCCGGACATGAACACAAATCAAACATCTCTGGAGAGATCTGAAAACTGATGTCCACTGACAGGCCCCATCAAACCTGACAGAGCTTGAGAGGATCTGCAGAGAAGAAATGGCAGAAAAATCCCCAAATCCAGGTGTGCAAAACTGGTCGCATCATACCCAAAAAGACTTGAGGCTGTAATCAATGCCAAAAGGTGCCTCAATGAAGTACCGAGTTAAGGGACTGAATACTTTAAGTGCATCCAGAAAGTATTCACAGCGCTTCACTTCCACATTTTGTTGTTATAGCCTTATTCCAAAATTTATTAAATTCATTATTTTCCTCAATTCTACAAACAATACCTCATAATGACAACGTGATGGTTTGTTTGAAATCTTTGCAAATTCATTTAAAAAAAAAAAAAAACCCACACACACGTACATAAGTATTCACAGCCTTTGCCATGACACTCAATATTGAGCTCAGGTGCATCCGGTTTCCACTGTTCGTCCTAGAGATGTTTCTACAACTTGATTGGAGTCCACCTGTGGTAAATTCATGCTGTGGGGATGTCCTTCAGTGGCAGGAACTGGGAGACTAGTCATGATCGAAGGAAATATGAATGCAGCAATGTACAGAGACATCCTTGATGAAAACCTGCTCCAGAGCGCTCTGGACCTCAGACTGGGGCGAAGGTTCATCTTCCAACAGGACAACGACCCCAAGCACACAGCCAAGATAACAAAGGATTGGCTACGGGACAACTCTGAAATGTCCTTGAGTGGCCCAGCCAGATCCCAGACTTGAACCCCATTGAACATCTCCAGAGAGATCTGAAAATGTCTGTGCACCGACACTCCCATCCAACCTGATGGAGCTTGAGAGGTCCTTCAAAGAAGAATGGGAGAAACGGCCCTAAAATAGGTGTGCCAAGCTTGTAGCATCATTACACAAAAATACTAGATGCTGTAATTGGTGCGAAAGTTGCTTCAAAGTATTGTATATATAGCAAAGGCTGTGAATACTTATGTACATGTGACTATTTTTAATACATTTGCAAAGATTTCAATCAAACTTCAAGTTGTCATTATGGGGTATTGTTTGTAGAATTGAAGAAAATAATGAATTTAATCCATTTTGGAACAAGGCTGTAACATAAAACGTGGAGCACTGTGAATACTTTCCGGATGCACTGCATGTCAGTGTGATTTCAGTTTTTACTGTAATATATTTGCAATTATCAAAAATAGTTTTTTGATCGGTCATTATGGGGTATGGACTGTAGATTGATGTGAAAAATTATTTCAAGCATTTTAACATAAGGCTCCAATATAACAAAATGTGAAAAAAGGGGGTCTGAATACTTTCTGAATTGCACTGTATATTAACCAATTTTACTTGTACACTTTAAGTGATGCTTACCCAATTTTTTGTCACTGCTGCAACCAGTTTGGTCTCCGATTCCAATATGAGTTTCTGCAGACTCTGAGAGATTTTCATATACATTTGATATAATCACACACACACACACACACAATGTAAAAAAGACAAATGTATGTAAATCTCAGTCTTTTTCCAAGAAATGAAAATCCAGAGTTTTTTTTTTTGCTTAAGATTGCATAAGTCTCCACACCCTGTTATCATGGGGTCTCTAGCAATTTCACAGTTAACCAAAAAATCACATTCTAAATCATGCCTGTTAGGTAAATAGCATACACCTGCCATCAATGAAAGTGATTGATTCAATCCAGATTAAAGTCAGCTGTTGCTGTAGGATTTGCTTGAATGTTTGGGGATGCATCCTACTGTGAGAGCCAAGGTCCGCAAAGAAAGAGCCAATTGTTGAAATGTACCAGATTGAAGTCCCTTGATGTACCATGGAGCATGGTCAAAACAATTATTAATAAGTGGAGAAAATAATGGCACCAAGAGACATTGCAAGGATCAGGACGATCCTCTAAAGTTGATTTATAAAAAAATAAACCCCCCCCCCCACACCCACACTTTTACCAGTCACCCCTCGCATGCAAGGGGTGACTGGTAGCTCCTTTAGTGTTGCTGTTGGCTTCTTGGTAGCCTCCCTGATGATATTATTGTGTTATATAACACAATAATATCATCAGGGAGGCTACCAAGAGGCCAACAGCAACACTGAAGGAGCTACCAGTCACCCCTTGCATACGACTACCATATCTCATATTCTGCACGTCTAGGCTATGGGGTGGCAAGACAGAAACTTCTTACAGAAAGGAACATACAAGCCTGTCTATATTATGCCATATGTTTCATTCAGTCACCCCGAAAAGTATAGCACATTTTCCCACATGGTTTGGTCTAAATTGTAAAAGATACATGTTTGGTGCAAAACCAATAAAGCTCATCCAAGGAACACCATACCCACTTTGAAGCATGCATCATGCTTTGGCGCTGCTCCTCTTAGGCTAGATCAGGGGCTCTTGTCAAGATAGGATAATGAATAGCTTCAAATAGTATCGAAGATATTTTGGCACAAAATCTGCTGGCCTCTGTCAGAAAGCTCAAGATGAATTTCAAATTTCAACATGACAATGACCCAAAACACACGAGTCAACCAATTCATGGCTTCAGAAAAGGAAAATCAAAGTCTTGGAATGGCCCAGTCAGAGCACAGACCTCAATCCCATAAAAAAACCTGTGGAATGACCTAAAGAGAGCTGTACACAGGAGACCCAATTTGAAGGAACTTGAACTTTTTTGCAAGAAGAGTGAGATAAAACTCCAAAGTCTAGATTTGCAAAGTTCGAGACTTATTCAAAAAGACTTGCTGTAATAAATGCAAAAGATGCTTCCACAAAGTATTAGTTGGCTGGGGCGTGCAGACAAATATTTCTGGGGGGCCTGGGTAGTTCAGAGTAAAGACGCCCCTGAAGTCGCAAGTTTGAATCCAGGGCGTGCAGAGTGACTCCAGCCAGGTCTCCAAAGCAACAAAATTGGCCCGGTTGCTAGGGAGGGTAGAGTCACATGGGGTGACCTCCTTGTGGTCACCATAATGTGGTTCTCGCTCAGTGGAGAGTTGGGTGTGTGGATGCTGCGGAGAATAGCTTGAAGCCTCCACGCATGCATGTCTTCACGGTAATGTGCTCAAGTTACATGATTAAGATTCAACTTTGTCATTGTGCAGAGCCAATGAAATGGAGTTGTTTTCGCATATCCCAACTAAGCTGGGGTCAGAGCGCAGGGTCGGATATGAAACGGCATCCCTGGAGCAGGTAGGGTCAAGGGCCTTGCTCAAGGGCCCAACAGTGGTATCTTGACAGTGCTGGGGCTTGACCCCCAACCTTTCGGTCAGTAACCCAGAGCCTTAACCCCTGAGCCACCACTGGCCCCCCTCATGATGAGATGAGTGGATTGACTGTCTTAGTGGAGGCAACCGAGATCTGTCCTCCGCCACCTGGATTGAGGGGAGTCACTATGCCACCACGAGAATCTAGTGCATTGGGATGCCAAAATTCTAATTTTTTTTTTTTTTTTTTAGAAATGTTTTCCCCCTCTAGATTTTTGTTTGTTGGAAGATCAAATTACAAATCTAAAAAGTCTGACATTTTTGCCGTTACTTCTGTCTTTCGATTTGAATAAAATGCTAATACTATAGAGCCCCTTAAAAAGGACAGTGTGATTTTGTTTTTTTGTTTTTTTCCTGAAATGGTTGCCACAAATACCAGGCTAAACAGGGTACATGTAGAAAAACCATGGTAACCACAAGATTAAACATGAGTTCCTTTCAAGTCAGTCACTTCAACTGTGTCCATAACTGACACTATGGGGAGGTCCTCGCAGGAATGGCAATCACTGAACACTCTTAAAAGTTTCAGGCCAATCTCATTGGCAGATGTTGCCTTGTGCTCCACCCCTTACGTGCAAGTCAGTCATCGCTGCATATAAACCATGGTTGTGATGAGATCTCTCCTCCGATCCAAATACAGCATACTTAGTCTTTTGTATTTGGACAAAACAACTGAGTGGACTATTTCTTCTACTCCCTGCCAGAAACATGGTATCCTTTTGTTCTGTGTGCATTTTTCAATGAAAACGAGAGTTGTTGCTTAACAGTTTTCCAAATGGAGTTTTGCAGATGTTTTCCACCATCAAGCGAAGCCTCACTATGGATTTAAATCGCTGTTAAGGAACCGAAAGATGTGCTCACCTCTCAGAGTTAGCTGGCATTTCCTCCTGCGGGGCAGAGCGCCAAGTGAGAACAGCCTCTGAAGCCAAAATGGAGGTTCTGGCCCAGGGTGGTCGATAAACTACAGCTCAAATGGCCCACTTTTGATGAGCAGTTCATACAGAACAGGTGCAGCTGTATACTGCCGTATGGTGCCATTCTTTCCCCAGCTGCATGACCAGCTGCTCAAGACATGGCATGCTCCCCATTCAGTGAGAATGTAGGTCTCTGGTGCAGCGGTCTTTACGACAATTGACCACACCATGCTTGACATTACTGAGCTTCTCCCAGTCAAAGAGACAGTTGTGGCCCACTTGTGCCCCTCTTCTACACTGGAATGAAAATCTAAGCAGTTGCATCCTTATGCAAGCCATATAGGTACAGTACATCCGGAAAGTAAACAGCGCTTCACTTTTTCCACATTTTGTTATGTTACAGCCTTATTCCAAAATTGATTAATTATTTTCCTCAATTCTACAAATAATGTGAAAGTTTGTTTGAAATCTCTACAAATTTTTATATATATATAAAAACACAACAACAAAAAAAAACCCCACACATGTACAGAAGTATTCACAGCCTTGACTCAATATGTTGTTGAAGTACCTTTGGCATCAATTACAGCCTCAAGTCTTGAGTATGATGCTACAAGCTAGGCACACTCAAGGACATTCAGAGTTGTCCTGTAGCCACTCCTTTGTTATCTTGGCTGTGCTTAGGTTAATCTTCCAACAGGACAAGAGCGCTCTGGAGCAGGTTTTTAATCAAGAATGTCTCTGTACATTGCTGCATTCATATTTCCCTTGATCCCGACTAGTCTCCCAGTTCCTGCCGCCGAAGAACATCCCCACAGCATGATGCTGCCACCACCATGCTTCACTGTAGGGATGGTATTGGCAAGGTGAGGAGTGGTGCCTGGTTTCCGCCAGACATGACGCATGCTATTCAGGCCAAAGAGTTCAATTTGTTTTTTTTCATCAGACCAGAGAATTTAGTTTCTCATGGATTGAGTCCTTCAGGTGCCTTTTGGCAAACTCCAGGCGGGCTGTCATGTGCCTTTTACTGAGGAGTGGCTTCCGTCTGGCCACTCTACCATACAGGTCTGATTGGTGGAGTGCTGCAGAGATGGTTGTTCTTCTGGAAGGTTCTTCTCTCTCCACAGAGAACTGCTGATGCTCTGTCAGAGTGACCATCGGGTTCTTTGTCACCTCCCTGACTAAGGCCTTTCACCCCCGATCACTCAGTTTGGCCGGGTGGCCAGCTCTAGGAAGAGTCCTGGTGGTTCCGAACTTCATTTACGGATGGAGGCCACTGCGCTCATTGGGACCTTCAAAGCTGCAGAACTTTTTCTGTACCCTTCCCCAGATCTGTGCCTCAATACAATCCTGTCTCGGAGGTCTACAGACAATTCCTTGGACTTCATGGATTGATTTGTGATCTGACATGCACTGTTAACTGTGGGACCTTATATAGACAGGTGTGTGCCTTTCCAAATCATGTCCAATCAACTGAATTTACCACAGGTGGACTCCAATCAAGTTGTAGAAACATAAAGGATGATCAGTGGAAACAGGATGCACCTGAGCTCAATTTTGAGTGTCAATGCAAAGGCTGTGAATACTTATGTACATGCGATTTCTCTCATTTTTAATAAATTTGCAAAGATTTCAAACAAACTTGTCACGTTGTCATTAGGGGGTATTGTTTGTAGAATTTAAGAAAATTATCAATTTAATAAATTTTGGAATAAGGCTGTAACATAACAAAATATGGAAGTGAAGCACTGTGAATACTTTCCGGATGCACTGTATGTGTCTGCTTTCATGAGTATGGCTCAAGCTGCAGCTGGCCTGGCTGGTTCGGCTTTGCAAGAATGTTAGTTAGTTTCTTTATTGGGGACCAAACTCGACTCAGTGACCATGTTTGACTGAAAAACACTCCCAGGCTAGTGTACAGTGTTTGACAAGCCTCAAGCCAGATATAGCCTTTGCAACAATTGCAACAGTTTCTGCTGGGATTGGGGTTAATGGCTGCTGTGGCCGCTCTGGGTTTGCTGTGAATGAGGCCTCTCCAATGCTAGGTCAACTAGAGTCCCTTCTCACATTAGTCTAGAGTCCAGTTTCAAAGTTGTCACTACAGACATGCCCAACACAGGCTGGGAATTGTTGTCCAGCCATCAGCAGGACAGGTACATGAACAACGTGGCATATAAATCATTGAGAACTGCTTGCAGTCCTCTTAGCTTGTGGAGGTTTTCAGGCAGACACACACAGGGCTTTCCTCTTCTGATCCTCATGGACAAAACTGCACCAGTGCTGAACCTGGTGTGGAAAATTCTCATGTGAAGTGAGTCTCATCTCCTCTTGATTCATGTGGTGCACAGTCCTGGCCACATGAACAGGTGAGTGGATCTACTCCAGCACCAGTTTGGAGGAATGAAGACTTCATCCTCAGACAGTTCAGAGGAATTGGAAGGTACCTGAAGATGATGAGGCGAATCCATTTCCCTCCCCAGAAACCACATGTTATCACCTCTGGTACTCCATGACACAAGCTCTGCTGGTCCGCTTTGTGCAAAATTAGACAGAAAAAGGAAACCAGTTTCTGGAGCTGGCAGAGATGCTAGATGCTCCTTTATGGGAAATTGTACCAAGGAGGATCTGCTCTCACAAGCTCAAGGCACAATCGGACATCCCCAGCCGGAACGTTGGAGGCTTTGTTTGGCCCCTGAACGGGTCTCATCTGATATAGGGCTGTCGCAACCAGTGCTAGACACTGTACTACAGGAAGCGGTTGTATGGAGGATTAATTCATTTATCGTTTCACAACCCTGTAGGCTAGTGGCATGGTATTACTTCTACGGTCTGTGACCACTTTTACCTCTTCCCTTCCCACTGTGTGCGAAGTAGAGCTTTGTGCAATGTTCCACCAACCAGGATGGCCAGTGTCATTGTTTTACCATTGCCCTTTTTGGTTGTTTGTTCCCCTCAGCCTTCCCATTTTTAAATACAAAAGGGAAGGCCATTACATTATTCTTTTCAATATCAGTGCAATCTGATTCAGCAATTAGCAATACGGCTTAAGGTATGGAAGATAGGGTAGGTTTACCTGTGGATGTATTTTAAAGGCCTACCTTCAAATTCAGTGCCCCTTTGCTTGACATCATTGGAAAATCAAAATAAATCAGCCTAGACCTCAGAAAAAAAAAAAAAAAAAAAAAAAAAAAAAGACAAGGAATGTTTTCTACAATTAAATGTCAGCAATTGTGAAAAACTGAGTTTAAATGTATTTGGCAAAGGTGCATCTAAACGGAATTCTATCCTTTCAAGGATTTAAGGTTACAGTTGAACGAGATGTTTACACTTGCCACGCTACCAATTTCTCACTGTTAAGGCACCGAAAGAACTGTTCTCCTTTCTTCAGTCGAAAATGTATGATGAATTAGCACCACGCTCCAGTATATCACCCGCGATGAGCAGCACATAAGGGCGCCAACTGCCATCTGCCAATGAGATTGGCCTGATTCTAAAAAGGGTTCAGTGATGGAAAACCTGCAAGAATTCCCTCCTTTCTGTGAACCAAGGTTATATCCCTAACCGATAAGCTACTACATTCATAGTACAGTAAAACCATGTTTTCTGCCAAAAAACATGGTTACTACAATGTACCATTTTATTACAGTATAGTAAAACCATGGTTGTGTCTACAAAGTAATGGTGTCACGTCAAGAATCTCGTCTTTGTTACTAGATTCAAAAAGCTTTTTGTTGATATTATAAAATGTAATTATTATTTGGCATATTTCTATTTAAGAACCTGTATAAATAAATCCCCCAAATATAGGGCTCTCATTGTGGCTCAATGTTAGATGGTACACATTTTCAATGGTAGAAAACCAAATGTAGGATACATGGTATGAGGCCAAATTACAACAAGATCAGAAACGTGTATTAGGTGTTAATAAAAGTAAGATTTTCTCACCTCTCTGGATTGTTGAACGATCTGCATATAACGACACAGCTCAATGGTGTGCAAGAACAGAGTTGAGCACACACTCTTGTAATGCTGAGCGGCCTGGCTTGGATCATACAGGCGTTCTTTACAAACCTATAAGAAACAAAAGCAATTGACACAAGTCAGCTTCAGGCCACATGTTAATTAAAAGAAAACATGTTTTCTCATGTTTTCATAAATTTAATCCAAATGTACCTTAACTTCTAGTGACCAACTGTTTCAGTAATTAGACAAAAGAATTTTAAATGAGTGATGATTTCAGTACCTGAATGACATCAGACAGGCTGCAGATGGATTGAAAGCAATGACCAGCAGTATGACTGAGGTTCACTTTGGTCATCTGGCACACCAGGATCTCCAACATCTCATTTAATTCACGCTCGACCTGTGTCTCCAGACCCCAGTCAAGACAGGAGTACACAAAACGGCCCACAAACTCGACAGCCTATTGACACATTACGGTGGTTGACGCATAGCATGTCCATCAACACTGGTGTTAAAAATATACACTCACCTAAAAGGATTTAGGAAAACCATACTAATACTGTGTTTGACCCCCTTTCGCCTTCAGAACTGCCTTAATTCTTCGTGGCATTGATTCAACAAGGTGCTGAAAGCATTCTTTAGAAATGTTGGCCCATATTGATAGGATAGCATCTTGCAGTTGATGGAGATTTGTGGGATGCACATCCAGGGCACGAAGCTCCTGTTCCACCACATCCCAAAGATGCTATATTGGGTTGAGATCTGGTGACTGTGGGGGCCATTTTAGTACAGTGAACTCATTGTCATGTTCAAGAAACCAATTTGAAATGATTCGAGCTTTGTGACATGGTGCATTATCCTGCTGGAAGTAGCCATCAGAGGATGGGTACATGGTGGCCATAAAGGGATGGACATGGTCGGAAACAATGCTCAGGTAGGCCGTGGCATTTAAACAATGCCCAATTGGCACTAAGGGGCCTAAAGTGTGCCAAGAAAACATCCCCCACACCATTACACCACCACCACCAGCCTGCACAGTGGTAACAAGGCATGATGGATCCATGTTCTCATTCTGTTTACGCCAAATTCTGACTCTACCATCTGAATGTCTCAACAGAAATTCGAGACTCATCAGACCAGGCAACATTTTTCCAGTCTTCAACTGTCCAATTGGTGAGCTCTTGCAAATTGTAGCCTCTTTCCTATTTGTAGTGGAGATGAGTGGTACCCGGTGGGGTCTTCTGCTGTTGCAGCCCATCCGCCTCAAGGTTGTGCGTGTTGTGGCTTCACAAATGCTTTGCTGCATACCTCGGTTGTAACGAGTGGTTATTTCAGTCAAAGTTGCTCTTCTATCAGCTCGAATCAGTCGGCCCATTCTCCTCTGACCTCTAGCATCAACAAGGCATTTTTGCCCACAGGACTGCCGCATACTGGATGTTTTTCCCTTTTCACACCATTCTTTGTAAACCCTAGAAATGGTTGTGCGTGAAAATCCCAGTAACTGAGCAGATTGTGAAATACTCAGACCGGCCCGTCTGGCACCAACAACCATGCCACGCTCAATTGCTTCAAACTGAATGTCAGAAAGGGAAAGAAAGCTGATTTGAGTTCAGGAGATTGTCTCGACCAGGACCACACCCCTAAATGCATTGAAGCAACTGCCATGTGATTGGTTGATTAGATAATTGCATTGAGAAATTGAACAGGTGTTCCTAATAATCCTTTAGGTGAGTGTATATGGGTTAGTGCATAGTGTAGGTTTTCACTAGATCATTGTAGATTAATTTTTCAAGGAAAAAAAAAAAAATTTCTAGTAGGTCATAAAACTGAATGGATTAAAGAAAAACAATTTTTTTTTCGAATGAATTATAGAATGTCACGTCACAGGACATGGCGTTTTCCAAAAGTATTTGATGTGAGCTACCCATTGATAGCTCTAGTACAGCTGTGGCCAAAAGTATTGGCAGTGACAAATTTTGTGTTACTAATTTTTCAGCTTCATTTGCTGTGGTGTTGATTCACATCGTTTCTAGATTATTGTGCAGAGTAAGCAGATGCATTTTAAATAAATTGCAAAAAGCTTCATTGGCCAAAAAATAAATAAAACCACAAACACAAATTTAACTTTTTTTTTTTTTTTTTTTTTTTTGGTCCTGGCACAAAATGACCAGCCAACATCATTTCACCAATCATATCAGCAGCACCTGGGAAAGTGTGAATGAGTACTAGTCAGGTGAAAATCACCATCATTCTGATTGGATTATAAGAGCAGACTGCTTGCTATAAAAAGGAAGGGAGTGCTTCCAATCATGGTGTTCTTGTTAGCAATGGTCATCTCTAAAGAAAGAAGTGTAGCCATCGTCGCTTTGCATCAAAATTGCTGTAAAGAATATTGCACATGAAAGAACCATTTACCGGATCAAGAACTTCAAGGAGAGAGGTTCACCTGCAGTGAAGGCTTCAAGATGTCCGAGTGTCCAGCAAGCACAGGACCATCTCTCCTCCTGAGTAAGCAAGCTACAGAATCATGTCACCACCAGTGCAGAGCTTGCTCAATATTGGCAGCAGGTTGATGTGAGTGCATCTGCACGCACCGTGAGGTGAAGACTTTTGGACAATGGCCTGGTGTCAAGAAGGACAAAGAAGCCACTTCTGTCCCAAGAAAAACAATCAAGGACCGACTGAAATTTTGCAGGAAGTACAAGGATTTGACAGTAGAAGACATCAATAGAAAATCAATAGTCCAGAGTAGAAAAAGGTGAACACTACCATGAGTCATGTGCCAACAGTGAAGCATCCTGAGAACATCCATGTGTGGAGTTTTTCACCCAAGGGAGTGAGCTTTCACAATTCTGCCCAAAAACACTGCCATGAATAAAGAATTGTATCAAAACATCCTGCACGAGCAACTTCTCCCAACTATCCAGGAGCAATTTGGTGATGAGCCGTGCATTTTCCAGCATGGAGCACCATGTCACAAGGCAAGAGTGATAATGAAGTGGCTCGGAGATCAATACATTGAAATTTTGTATCAGTGGCCAGGCAACTCCCCTTATCTTAATCCCATAGAGAGCCTGTGGGAAATCCTCGAAAGGTGAGTGGATAAACTGAAGCCCACAAATTGTGAAAATCTGAGCACTAAGTCAAGAATGGATCACCATCAGTCAGAATTTGGCCCAGAAGCTGATATCCAGCATGCCAGAGCAAATTGCAGAGGTTATGAAGAACATGGGTCAATACTGTAAATATTGACTCTTTGCATAAATTGTGTTTTTGCCAATAAAAGCCATTAAAATTTATGAAACTCTTATCGTTTTCCAGTATACCATAGAAACATGAAGGAAGGGGAAAAAAAACTACAAATACTGAAGCAGCAAACTTTGCGAAACACAACGTCACTGCCAATACTTTTGACCATGGCTGTATGTGCATGCATACAGTGCTGTGCAAAATATTTGCCCCCATCCTGATCTCTTCTGTTTTTGTGTATTTTTCATACTAAAATGTTTTAGATTTACAAACGATACAACAAAACAAAGGTCATTTGAGTAAACTAAATACAGTTTACAAAATACTTATCCAAAACCAATAAAATCACCCATTTGAAAAACTAACTGCCTCCTAAAAATGTGTTGGAGTTTTGGGTCCGTTTAAGGTCCTGCCACAGCATCTCAATCAGGTTCAAGTCAAGACTTTGTCTAGGACACTCCAAAACTTAAATTTAGCTTCTTTTAAGCCACTTAAGGTGGACATACTCCTATGCTTTAGATCACTGTCTTGCTGCATAATCCAGTTGCACTTGAGCTTCAACATACGGACTGATGACCGGAGGTTCTCCTTTAGGATTTTCTGGTTGAGAGCAGAATTCACGTTTCCCTCAATTATTGCAAGTCACCCTGGCCCTGAAGCAGCAAAGCATCCCCACACCATCACACTACCACCACCACGCTTGACCATAGTACTGTTTGATATACAGTAGTTGTAGATCATCAAGATGAGGATCATCGAGGTGTGTTTTGGCAATTCAGATGAGCCTTAATGCTCTTCTAGGTTAGCAATGGTTTTCGCCTCGCCACTCTTCCATGGATGGCATTTTTTGCCAGTGTCTTTCTGATAGTGGAGTGATGAACAGTGACCTTAACTGATGCAAGAGGCCTGCAGTTCCTTGGATGTTGCCCTTTTCTTTTTTGTGACCTCCTGGATGAGTGGTCAGTTTGGAAGGTCAGACACTTCTGGGAAGGTTCACTACAGTGTCAGGTTCTCTCCATTTGGAGATAATGGCACACTGTGGTTCTTTGCATCAGTCTGTGAAAGGTTGCAAAGCCATTTCAATCACCCTTTTCCTCATTTCAGGAATTTCTTTAGACCATAGACCATGACAGTGTACTACTGAGTGACCTTTTAGCCAACTTCATGCAGCTGAAAAAGTTCTATTTAGGTCTTGATTTGATTGAACAGGACTGGCAGTAATCAGGCCTGTGTGTGTCTAGTCTGGCTGAACCCCCATTATGAATGCAGTTTCATAGATTTAGTAACAAATGGTCAAATTCACACAGGCCCAGTTGGTATTGGATAACTTTACTTCAATAAATAACATTATCATTTAAAAAAAAAACAAAAAAAAAAAACTGCATTTTGTGTTTTCTCAGATCGCCTTTGTTTTATGTAAAATTGTTTTAATTTTTGGAAACAATTTAGTATGAGATATACACAACAGAAATCAGGATGGGGCAAATACCTTTCCACAGCACTGTATATGAATAACGCAACATTTTTGATTACGTGTAAAATTTAAAGCTGACGTAGGTTACTTTTTGCATGTAGAAATTCTTCCTAAATATAAAGCTATCCATTGGATAACTTCCCAGGAATACTATAAACACCATGTCTCTGTGGCACTACAAAAGTGACTGTTTTGAGACCCATCCAGCAAACACAACAATGACTCAACCAATGGTGTAATATGGGGAGGAGACAACAGAAGACAGGGTGTGTATTCAGAAGGCTGTTTGAAAACAAGGATTTCTTCTACAGTTCTTTTGGGTAGGGAAAGTGGCGCAGAAATTACACACTTGTGCCTCAAGACAATAATATCATTGCCTACCTGTTCCTCCGTCTCGATCGCAAAACTCTTACCTACAAAAAAAAAAAAAAAAAAAAAAATAGTAAATGGACCTAGCATTGGAGAGGCCTCATTCACAGCAAACCCAGAGCGACCACACACCAGCCATCAACCCCAATCCCAGCAGAAACTGTCGCAATTGTTGCTAAGGCTATACCTGGCTTAAGGCTTGTCAAACACTGGACACTAGCCTGAGAGTTTGTGTCAGTCAAACATTCTGATGTGGTCAGAGTCGAGTTTGGTCCCCAATAAGGAAACTAACATGCTTGCAAAACCGAACCAGCCAGGCCAGCAGCAGCTTAAGCATTACTCATGAAAGCAGACATATAGCGCATACGGAAATTATTCACAGCGCTTCACTTTTTCCACAATTTTACGTTACAGCCTTATTCCAAAATTGATTCAAATTCATTATTTTCCTCAATTCTACAAACAATACCCCATAATGACAACGTGTAAGGAGTTAGTTTGAAATCATTGCAAATTTACTAAAAAAAAAAAAAAAAAAAAAAAAAAAAAAAACACACCCCACACACACACTCTTCGCTCAATACTTTTTTGAAGCACCTTTAGCACCAATTACAGCCTCAAGTCTTTTTGTGTATGATACTACAAGCTTGGCACACCTATTTTTGGGCAGTTTCTCCCATTTTTCTTTGCAGGACCTCTCAAGCTCCATCAGGTTGGATGGGGAGTGTCGGTGCAGACATTTTCAGATCTCTCCAGAGATGTTCAATCGGGTTCAAGTCTAGGATCTGGCTGGGCCCCTTAAGGACATTCAAAGAGTTGTCCCATAGCCACTCCTTTATCTTCTTGGCTGTGTGCTTAGGCTCGTTGTCCTGTTGGAAGATGAAACGTCGCCCCAGTTGGAGTTCCAGAGCAGTGTTTATCAAGATGTCTCTGTACATTGCTGCATTCATCTTTCCCTCGATCCTGACTAGTCTATCAGTTCCTGCCGCTGAAGAACATCCCCACAGCATGATGCTGCCACCACCATGCTTCTGTGTAGGGATGATATTGGCCAGGTGATGAGGATTCCTCCAGGCATCATGCTTGCCATTCAGGCTAAAGAGATCAATCTTTGTTTCATCAGACCAGAGAATTTTGTTTCTCATGGTCTGGGATTCCTTCAGGAGCCTTTTGGCAAACTCAAGGCAGGCTGTCATGTGCCCTTTACTGAGGAGTGGCTTCTGTCTGGCCACTCTACCATACAGGCCTGATTGGTGGAGTGCTGCAGAGATGAGTTGTTCTTCTGTAAGTTTCTCCTTTCTCCACAGAGAAATGCTGGAGCTCTGTCAGAGTGACCATCGGGTTCTCATCACCTCCCCGACTTCTCCCTCGATCGCGCAGTTTGGCCGGGCGGCCAGCTCTAGGAAGAGTCCCGGTGGTTCCAAACTTCTTCCATTTATGGATGGAGTCCACTGTGCTCATTGGGACTTTTCAAAGCTGCAGAAATGTTTCTGTACCCTTCCCTAGATCTGTGCCTCAATACAATCCTGTCTCTGAGGTCTACAGACAATTTCTTGGACTTCATGGATTGATTTGTGCTCTGACATGCACGGTTAACTGTGGGACCTTATATAGACAGGTGTGTGCCTTTCCAAATCATGTCCAATCAATTGGATTTACCACAGGTGGACTCCAATCAAGTTATAGAAACAAAGATGATCAGTGGAAACTATTATTTTTAATAAATTTGCAAAGATTTCAAACAAACTTCAAGTTGTCATTATGTATGTATGGTATTGGTTGTAGAATTGAGGAAAATAATGAATATAATCCATTTTGGAATAAGGATGTAATATAACAAAATGTGGAAAATGAAGAGCTGTGAATACTTTCCGGATGCACTGTGTGCGCGCGCGCAAATACACACACAAAACATTTTTCAGCAAATACATTTCAAAAAGGTGCTATTGACATGACATTTTCACCAGATGTTGGTAACAACCCAAGTAATCCATACATACAAAGAAACCAAAACAAATGAGCTCAGCAAATTAAGTTATGTGTAATAATGTGAAGTGACACCGGGGAAAAAGTATTGAACACACTTACTAATATTTATTTAATACTTTGTACAAAAGTCTTTGTTGGTAATGACAGCTTCAAGACGCCTCCTGTATGGAGAAATTAGTCGCATGCATTGCTCTGGTTTGGTTTTGCTCCATTCTTCCACACAAACAGTCTTCAAATCTTGAAGGTTCCGTGGGCCTCTTCTATGAATCTTGGTCTTCAGTTCTTTCCATAGATTTTCAATGGGATTTAAGTCATGTGATTGGCTGGGCCATTCTAGCAGCTTTATTTTCTTTCTTTGAAACCAATTGAGAGTTTGCTTGGCTGTGTGCTTGGGATCATTGTCTTTCTGAAATGTCCACCCTTGTTTCATCTTCATCATCCTGGTAGATGGCAACAGATATTTGTCAAGAATGTCTCGGTAAATTTTCCCATTCATCCTTCCTTCAATTATGTGAAGTTTGCCAGTACCATTTGCTGAAAAGCAGCCCCACACCATGATGTTCCCACCTCCAAACTTCACTGTTGGTATGGTTTTTTTAGGGTGATCCGCAGTGCCATTTCTCCTCCAAACATCATGTGTATTATGGCATCCAAACGGTTCAATTTTGCTCTCATCTGACCACACTATATTCTTACTGTTACTTACTGTTTTCTTTGAAACAACAGTACCTGCTAATTGCAGGTCTTTCTGAAGCTCTCCACAAGTGGTCCTTGGCTCTTGGACAACTCTGATTATTCCTTTCACTCCTCTGTCAGAAATCTTGCAAGGAGCGCCTGGTCGAGGCAAATTTTTGGTGAAATGATTGTCTTCACACTTCCCTATTATGGCCCCATCAGTGCTCACTGGAACATTCAGAAGCTTAGAAATGCGCCTATAACCAATGCCATTGTTATGTTTTGCAACAATTAGGCTGCAAAGGTCTTGAGACAGCTCTTTGCTTTTACCCATCATGAGATGGGTCTTGTGACACCTTGGCAATGAGACCTTTTTTTAGGCAATCAGTTGGGACAGTACCAGTTGATATTAATTTGCACTGACAAGGGGCTGGATTGCTTTTTAATTATAGATAGTTTTCAGCTGTTGTCTTGGCTTTCCATGCCTTTTTGCACCTCCCTTTCTTCATGTGTTCAATACTTTTTCCCCGGTGTCACTTCACATTATTACTCATAACTTAATTTGCTGAGCTCATTTGTTTTGGTTTCTTTGCATGTATTGATTACTTTGGTTGTTACCAACATCTGGTGAAAATGTCATGTCAATAGCACCTTTGGAAATATATTTACTGAAAAAAAATGTTGACATGTTCAATACTTATTTCACCCGCTGTATGCATGCTTGTATGTGTGTGCGCGCATTTTTATTTATTTATATATATATATATATATATATATATATATATATATATATATATATATATATATATATATAAAAAAAAGTGTACTTTCATGAACTTTATTATATTCATGATGACATGGAACAGACACACTAGTTGGCATAACAAATGTAAAATGAAGCACATTACAAAAATAAGCCTTGATTTAAAAATAAACAAATGTTTTTAAATGATTATTGTCATTGACTGGGCTGTCTGAGGTTATAAAAACTGGAAATATTTAAAAAAAAAAATCTAGCTTAACACGTCAAGTTTGTAGAAATCTGTGTGTCAATGTTGGTTTCACAATTTGAGAAACATATTAGCCTTTTCTACAGAAAATTATTTTGATTAAATGACTTAAATTTTATGTAGTAGATACAAGTATTTTTATTTTTTTTTGCAGATCTCATGAATTTGAGTCACGAATAGCAAGTTCTCAGTGTTCCTCTATTTGAACTGAACAGAATGTACCCTTTCATAAAAGTCAAAATATTGCCATTTAATAATATGACAATGTTCTATTTATTTTTTTACTTCACTCACAGTCATGAGGGTCTAGCAGGGGTATTCTGATTGTCACGCGACAACATGCATGTTGGTTACATCACATGACTTTAATTTAGGGGACAGAAGTTACCAATTTTTAAAACAAAATTGTTTCACTGCTTATCTTTTAACAAATGGTGTCCAACGGGGCCAAAAGCACACATTAAAGTAAATATGCTGTTTTTCTGGCCACAAAATGTATTAAAAAAAACCCTGAACATTTAATTTTATTGACTATTTATGGATAACAAAAATAAGTGAAATCATATAAGGTTGTTTTGATTAAACTTGTTTTTAAAAACAGGTGGCAAGGTGGCCTTTTACCCCATACTTGGGTTATATAGTGATATATATGGGAAGAGTTACAATTTAAATTTGTCAGCAAATGCAATTACTTTTGAGACAGTAAGATGCATTGAGCAACAAATGAAGATAGTGCTTATTTAAAATAACCATTTCAGAAAAGGGTACACTACTTCCTTTTAATTCATTAAATCTCAACTATTCTAACCAACCAATCTCCATTGTGATCAGATCAGTCAATACGGACCCACTTTGAACATAACAAATCTATTTACACACTTAAGAAAAACAATGTTCTACAAGGGTCTTTAGCCTCTGCAACAGGAGGCTTTTCACCCCAAATACTATTCTTAGACTTATTGGCAGTTACTGAAAAAGTATTGTCAAAAATGATAATTTCAAGGGATTATCAAAAACCAAATATATTTAACATTTTAAATGTTAATACTAGATCAAATTACTCAAGCTTCAGGCACCCAGAATTATGGATCAAGAATATTTTGCGGTGCATATATATATATATATATATATATATATATATATATATATATATATATATATATATAGTGACAAACAGGCATTTATGAAAGTACTGTGGTAGTTTTTAATGCCATTTCGTGTTTTGGGAGAACCCTGTGGAGCCTTTAGCCCCATCCCATAATAACAAAAGATTATTCTGCACTGCTCAGAATGACAGTCCCCCCCAGAGCTTTAATTAGACTGATATTAATTTTACCGTCACCGGATGGTTACTTCAAGGTTTTCAAACTGGGCTCTTGGGACCCCTAGGGGGCCGCCAGGAGGTGCTAGCGGTCCGCAGAGATGAGAGAGAGAAAAGACCCAATTTGGCAATATTATTCTTTCATTAAGCATTTTGAAGAGTATAAATACATTTCAATTCAATAATAAAAAAATAAATAATTCAGGTTTGTACATCTAATATTACTCTAACAGTTGGTATAATAAAAGATGTGCGCTCAATACAATATTTTCAGTTGATTTAATATATTTTAATCATTTCCTTTTCATTTTCTTAATTCTTTTGATTACAAAATAAGAGCCAGTTAATTTTACAAACCCCCACATTGTTTTTAATAATATAACGCTTTCTCACGCAGTATAAAAGGGAATTTATATATAAAATATAAAGCTGCTAAACAAATAAATTAAAAGATTTGGGTCTAAAATTTTAAATCGACATGTCACGTTTTTGTAATGCACTTTATTTACATCAAATGTGCTCCATAATATTCCTACCGAACTTTGTGTTGTTGATCATCCGGAGAGAGATGCTGCCGTCCCTGGAGAACAAAACACCATCGGCCGCAGGTATCACGACAGTTTTCCATTGTTTCTCACTGGAGTGAAGTGATAGTATAGAGCAGAGCTGATAACACAGAGCCCATGCCTGCTCCTCACTCACAGGCTGATCCTGAACCTGCAGTATCTCACTCAAAGACATCTGACCGGAGTTCATCTCCACCATCGCTTCAAAAGCATATGTGCAAATTCAGCCTTTCAATTCAGTTTAGAGTCAAACACTAGAAGTATATAAAATCCGTCTTGTATAAAAGATTACTTCCACATTGATAAAATACAAATCCCTCCTTCTTTAGTTTTTCACGTTCCTCTCCGTTATGACCATAATGAAGTGCACCTGAGAACTTCAATTAGATGACGCTGTGTTCTTCTCCACCACTCTAGTGTTGAACAGCCAATTTTCATTTTTGTAATGACTTCAATGATTACATTTAACTGCTATGTTTTGGATTAATTTTGATTAGTAATATAAAATGTGCAAAATTGTGTGCAATACCCAGTGGCATAGCAGGGTGAATGAATGAACCACCTTGAATATGACAGATTACTCGTTGACTACAAATATACATTTATAAAATCAAACAAAAAAATGCATACATTCTAATATCTGACAGAACTGTTTGAATGTGCAGCCTTTCTGTTCTCCAAAAAATATTAAAGAAAATTGGGCAAATATTTGGCCCATACATTTTTTATTGAGGCCCACCCAGAAGTAATTTCCTGGCTACACCCTTGGCTATACCAACATCCACATCACGATTTTATTCCCAGAATTAAGTCCTTGGCTATGTTCAGAGTAAAATTCCATGCCTACTTCTGTTTGAAATGTTTGTCCTCCCATTTTCTGCAGTTTCACATACATAATTTAAAAAAATAGTGTGCATAGTATAATAGTATGCTAGCCCAGAGAGCGCACGCACATCTCCAAAATGTCTGTTTTAGATCTTTTCATCTAGAATGCATCACATTCTAATTAACATCTGCTACACATCTTAAAAAGACCAGATTTACAAATGTTCTAAATCATAAACGTTCCAAAGACAGTTGCTGAATGTCTTATCAACATCTGAGAGGAAACATCCTATAGACCTATTGCAGATGATCAAACAACCTAAAAAAATGTTACACCTTCAAGATGTAAATGTACATTTAATACATCTGGGTGATATATGGGTGCTAAAAGTCAGTATTCCTTTCCAGACACCCTTTTCAGTCAAAATCTTTGCTCTTAGTAGTGGATATACAAAAAGGCAAGTCAAACATACACATGTATAAAAAAAAAAGAAAGAAAAAAAAAAGTTTAATGCATGTGATCCGGGGTCTAAAAGGGTGAACGCAGGTGTTGACAGTATTGAATGCACAGTTAATTAATGATTTATGTTATGATTTATGTAAAAATTCTGATCCTGTCACAATATTATAAAGTTATGCTACAGACATGATTCTATTCGTAGTCTGCATCACATGATTAACCCAGAATTTATCAATATTATTAACAATAATAATAATAATAATAATAATATTAAAGTCACACCAAAACAATGACATACAAACAAATCATACACAATTCTAAACATGATATCATCTAGTATCTAGGGACAAAGTACAGTATCTTGATTTTTTTGGGGGAAAAAAAACTGTACATGGTTATCTTGCTCAAAACAGAAGTAAAAACAGCAGATAAAACAAGTTCAGAGAACAAAAAAAACAAAACAAAAATTCACAGGTTTATTCAGTTTTAGGATCACTTTGACTTCCTTCGTTTTGCCTGGGTGGGACTGGCTCCAGTGTTTGATTCTTCAAAAACAAAAGGAAAAGCTCAGTTAGCCATTAAAAATGTTACCTTCTCAGCATTTGTTAGTTTGATTTCCACAACATTCAACATAAGCCTATTACTGCCATATAGTCCACAGCTATCCATGTAATTCCTTTTACCAATCTATACTATGTAGACGCAGGGGCTCTTCACACATGACATGTACCTTTAAGGTAAGAACAGAGTTCTAATAGCTAGGGTATACTTTGTTCTATCGTGTGCCATTGCAAATTTCGCAAGGTCAAGCGCTCAGCCAAGGATATGCTTTCAACTGCAGCACCACATGGACATGTTTGACGCATTTGCTTTATGACAGTCTTTAATAAAGTCAATGGCAGCTGCACAAAGACAGTGCACATGTACTGTGCTGATGATGAAATTTGTGTTCCGCGCACTGTCCATAAGATATAGGGCCATGCAGAAAACTGAAGTATACTAAGGCATTAACCTGCACCTTTTCCTGTGTTAGAAGAGGCTGACCCTGGCCTTGCAGATCTCTTTCTCAGGCTATTGTCGGATGCTTCATCTTCAGGTTCCTTGTCTGTTCGTGAACTCCGTCGACTAGGACCTTTTGCCTTCTCAGCAGTGGCTCTTGTATCCCTAGAAAAACAGAGGGGTAATGGGGATGACAAATGAAGCAGAAATTATCTTAAGAGAGTAATCGTACAATCAGTTTGTATCCTATGCATGCTAATACCTAAATGGCACATTCTACTTTCCCTTGGGTTTTGGAAATTAACTGGACTCAATGGTCTTGAAACTTAAGTAAATTACCACATCTGGTCCCTGTACTACTGAGGAATTCCAAATTGCTGTTTTTCCTCATCTACCACAGATAACGTCCGTCTTGTTCATGACCATATTTACTAAGACGGTCGCGCTGCTCCATGCACGTACATGTGCAGGGAATCTACAGGTTTGGTAAATACATACCTTGGGGCTAAGTTGACGGGCGTCTTTCTTTTCTTTGCCCATCTGTTATAGAAGTGGAAAAACAGCGGTAAACTGCTTTGATGTTGAACAACAATATTTTTTTTCTCCTTCCCGAAATTTGAGTAAAAGAATGATTTCATTAATCATTCCATGATTATTAATGTCTTCATGTGGTGAGCTCATTCAGTTAAGCCAATTAATTTTTTTTTACGTAAACACTGAATCAACAATGAACCAAGCATATTTAAGATAAGATTTGGTTAAATAAAATTTGCAGCACATAAAACATTGATGAAAAAACAATGTTCAGACAGTCTCCACAACTGATGTTAGTAGCATATTGATAAAGTAAGTGTTACATCCTGCCTTACCCTTGTTCTGTTGCGGTTGTAACCCCTTGTCCTGTAAACATAGAAACAATTTAAATAACATTTTCTTCATGCAGTCATGACACTGTTACAAGTTTACACATGATAAAGGATAAATACTGCTTGTGCATCATCTTTCATTGTGCTTTTTTCACGTTGTCAACTTCAGACTACATTCCTCAGAGTTGATCTGGCACAATTTTAAAGGGCACCTATTATGCCTCTTTTCACAATATGTAATTTAAATCTTTGGTGTCCCCAAAATGTGTCTGTGAAGTTTCAGCTCAAAATACCCAACATATAATTTATTATACCATGTTGAAAATGCCAATTTATGGGTGGGAATAAAAATTTGCTGTTTTTGTGTGTGAGCTGGTGCTTCCCACCCCATATCCAGAATTGGGCAGAGTTTTGACACCTCTGCTTTGGATAACTAGACATCAAAAGCAATATGACTGACAGCGAAAATAGTGGCGTTCAGCCCTATATGTTTGAACCGGAGTCAGACACTGATGAGGGAGAGATTCAGAAGTAATAACTTTGAGAATGAACTAGGAAGTTTCTGAATGGTTATTTGATAAATTAATTTATTTGTTGTAGAATTTTTTCAGCAGTTTTGCAATGATGGATGAGCAACACACACTCTCAAATACTGTTACAACGTTTGCTATGCGCTATAATGAAACAACACACAAACAAATGTCCATCGGTCATGGGCAGGGCCTGTACAAAGTGACGTCACTTCTGAGAGCGCTTATGATTCATGGGGATTAAAAAAAAAAGGACTGGGTGGATTTTTATCATTATAGGGTTGTTGTGTACACACACTGCTAATACACATTTATGTTCAAACACCATGTAAAAGTGAATTTTGCACAATATGTCCCCTTTAAAGCTGTGCCAAATGGGTTGGTTCGGCAGTCTGCATATGACTTCTATGACTCTTCTATTTTTATGGGGAAAAGAATCTTTTTTTTTTTATTATTATTACAAGATGAAGCATTTACCAGCTTGAACACTTGAAGTTTGGTCTCTTTGTGCAGTTTCAGGTTGAACTGTAGGGATATGAAAAAGAAAATGACAACTAAAAATAAAAAACTATTCATGTTGGAAACACATTATCAATATGTCTATGTAACAACTAGTGAAATTGAATTTTTAATCATCAAAAAATAATAACCTGAGAGGCTAGGAGCATCAATAATGGCTTCCTTTGTTTCAGCAGAGTCAGGTAGACTTGTCTCCACCAATGAAGAAGGCTGCTGTTCCAAAGAGAGTTGTTGGAATGTTGCTGTGGACGAGTTAGAAGTGGTAGTGGGAGTTCCTAGAGGAACGGCAGGTGGAGCAGCTGAACTTGCAGGCAAATTAGAGGGTGGTGAAGAATTAGTAACAGGACTAGAAAGGTGAAGTATGTTAGAGGAAGAGGCTGGGGGAGGCAGATTAAGTGTCGGTATGGAAGTGGGGACTGGAAAAGGAGTAGGCACAGATACAGGAGAAGAGACTTCTGAAGGAAGCACAGACTGCCGAGATGCTACTTGAACAGTTGGAACCGCCACTGAAGCAGAAGGCCGGAGTGAAGATACCATTACTGATGTGACCACAGAAGAGGGATAAGGTGTGGCAACATCCACAGTTTTTCCTGTCTGAGTGATGGGATTTTGCTCTTTTTGACAATCACTGTTTGAAGAGATGCTGGGTGCAGTATTTTTGCTTACAACTGTCAGGATTGGACTGCCTTTGGATAATGTTGTAATTGGAGACAAGGGACTTTTGCGAGCAACAGTTGTAGCCCCTGGGCTAGAGCAAGCAGGTGAAGAGGCTAAAAGATGCTGAAAGGGTGATGATTGCATGTTAGAGTGTAAGGATGATTGTCCAACAGAACTAGGTTTTGAACCAGTGGCATCAGAGACACTTTCCTGTTTTGCAACACCTGAGCTTGGCTGTTGAGGCTGTGGTGCTATGATTACAGGGGAAGCCTGACTTGCAGGTACTTGAACTTGAAGCTGCCCAATGACAGTGCGGCCTTGCTGACTAGACGCTATGCTGACAGCAGGCGAGTTTGTTACCAAAGGTGTCAATGCTGGTGCAGAGGGTGGTGATGTAGTTGAGACTGGGGTAGGGTTAAGTTGGATGTTTGCAGAGACTATGGGACCAACCATAGTGACAGGTTGAGACATGACACTGGTACTTGATGGTACAGATGTAGCTTGAAATATTGAATACACAGGTCCTGTGATGAATTGTGGACGTGTTTGGGTAGGGTTTTGTTGACGAATATCTGGGGGTCTTATATTTTTATTAGGAACTGCAAGCACCTTGGAAACAACAGCTGGAGGAACTACAGAAGCAGTGTTGGTTGCAGAGCTAATAGGATTGGAGGTTACAAATACTGTTATCTGGTTTTGTGGAGTTGATGCTGATGAGATTGGTCTTTGCAAGACTGTTTGAGATGTATTTGTGATGGGTATTAGGTTATGACTTGAATCTACTGAAGGGTTGGAAATTGAAGTGAGGCTTAAAAGCACAGTTTGATTTGAACTACCACTTGATACAGCACTGATGGACTGCATATTTTGACTGCTACTGGGGACAATGTTTGGGCTTGATGCTAAATTAGATTTAGGTTTCTGGTCAGTTTCACCAATAGACAAAGCGGTGCACCTATCTGTACTCTGCAGGACAACACGATTAGATTGGCTTGCTTGATCTAACAGAGTGCGAGGGCTCTCTTTCTGCATATGATCTCCACCTAAATGGTGATTATTTTGAGATTTCATTGACAGTTGTGGGGTGACTGTATTGTCCAATAGTTGATTGAGAGAGGTTGGAGCATCTCTAAAACCTGGTGATATAGAAGAGCCAAGCTCTTGTTGTGGTGTTGTCTGAGAATGGTGCTTCTCTTCAGCCCGCTGTTCATCCAAATTTTTAGGTTCTTGACTTTTGGGCTCCAAAGATGGCACCCGAGGACTTGTCATTTTAGGAGCAGGCTGCTCTCTTAATTTAACTGTCTGATGCTGCTCTGACTGTGGAGCATGTCCCTGGCCATCTCTAACTGTATCGGTGCTACCAGGTAGAGATTGCAGAGCATTTGAATTCTGTTGCGATTCTCCAGGTCCTACTGATGGCAGACATGCAGTGGTAGCTGTGAGCACTGAGGTGGAACAAACCATCATGGTCTGTGGACCTTGCATTTGCTGCTGGTGTGGAGGTGATGTCAGTGCATTTTTGGCCCCCTTTTGTCTTCCTGGGCTTGGAGTGGTAGCTTTTCTATTAGAGGCAAGGCTTGATCGTCGACTGTTACTCGGACTAGCCCGTTTAGCTTGCCCAACTCCAGGCTGTTTATCTTGTTTACTTCCAGAGCTTACCATGCCACTACCTGATGGATAAGACTGTGGGCCATTATTGTTGACAGGGAGAGTTGCTAGACTTGGTGGAGCCTGGCCAATGGCTTTAAGGGTGGTTGGGTTTAGACCCTGCTGGTCAAAGCCTCGATTAAGGTTTGGCTGCCGTGGTGGCAGAGGAATGTTAATTTTAGGAGGGAAAAGACCAGCAATAGAAGCATTCAGTCTCTCAGGGGACAGATTTATTTCGGAGGGTTCAGTACTAGGTGGACGGTTGGTTGGAGTTAGAGGGTGGTGATATGGTCGGGGACTAGCCCTGTTAGGGGTTTTGGGGCGGGAGCTTTGGGAAGTTGAAGGAGCACTGGGAAAGTGAATATTATGTGACCCAACCATTGCTGACACTTGCTGTGACTGCTGTTGGGGGCTTGCTCCAGGCTGGTGGGCAACTGATAAAGGCACAGACTTCATTAAATGAGTATTAGGACCTTGGTTGGGAATCATTTGTTGATTTCCATTTCCTGACTGGGGACCGATTTCAAGGGATCCCCTGTCCTGCAAGCTGTGTGTTCCAGGGGTTTCCTCTGGTGTCGATTGTCCAACATCTGGAAGGGGTGTCCTTCTCGCTGGTCCAGAGATAGATGTATTCACCATGAGTGGCATCCCTCTGGCTTTATCTGGAGAAGGTGGAACACCTCCATGCCCTTGAAGATCAATCATTACAGGTATGTTGCCCTGTTTTGATACAGGCATCATCTGAGCTGGATCAGTAGGATTAACAAGACCCTTTGGCATGTGGCCACCTTGTTGTAATGGCATTCGATTCTTAGCTTCCTGTTGCATTTTAAGCATCATCATCATTTGTTGCTTCTGCTGCTGTTGTTGTTGGTGTTGTTGCTGCACCTGTTGTGGTTGTGATTGTGGTTGTTGTTGGTGTTGTGGTTGCTGCTGCTGCTGTTGTTGAATCGGCATTGATTGTTGTGAATTAATCTGAGACAGAACATGATGAGGTCCTTGTGATATTCCAGCTTGACCCAGAGGACCTTGCATACTCTGCATTTGCATCTGTTGCATTTGCTGTTGATGCTGTTGTTGCATCTGCTGCTGCTGTTGTTGTTGCTGCTGCTGCTGTTGTTGCTGCTGCTGTTGTTGTAGCTGTTGTTGTTGCTGCTGCTGTTGTTGCTGCTGCTGCTGCTGTTGTTGTTGCTGCTGCAACTGTTGTTGCTGAATTTGCTGAATCTGTTGTTGCTGTTGGGTGGGCATAAACTGCATCGACATTTGCTGCAATACCCGTTGATCTCCAGATTGACCAGGTACACCTAAATTAAAATACAATTAAAAATAATTCATTCACAATGTAAAACAAGTTATCATGTGGAATAATCCATTACCAACCTAGAGACATACTATTTCAATCTTTTACCTTGCCGATTAGCAAATTCAGAAAGCTTTGAGTTAGAGTCAATACCAGCCCCTTGATCACAACCCAACCCTTGAATCTCTGCTTCCTCCAATCCATGAGGCACTGAATCCAGACCACTATAAAGAGAGATAACAACAAACTATAAATATATTTATATATCAAAACTGCATAATGTTATTTACTTAATTTTTATGTAAAATGTATAGCTTAAAAAGCACTTACCAAAGACGTTCAGCTGATTGTTGTCCTTCACCTAATTTGGGTTTTTTCTTACGAGGTGGTTTCTTCTTTTTAGGCTTGGCCTGGTTAGTGCCAGTCCCACCTGTTCCCTGCTTCCCACCAGGTCCAAACTGGCTAGCAGAAATATCACTTTGGAGAAGGTTAACTAATAAGGGACTGGTTAATGTCACATCTTTATTTATTGGAAATCCACCTGCCTGTCCACAGGGTCCTCCCATTGGCATCTGACCAGCAAACTGAGGATTGAATGACATGCCATGACCAGGAAAATGGCCATTGCCCACCTGCAAGTGTTGAGAACCTCCCAACATACCCTGCTGTTGTTGCTGATTCTGCATGTCTGGAACCATTTGTTGGCTCATATCAGCTGAGCTTCCACCTCCCTCTCCTAGCTGATGTGGAAGTTGCTGGCCAGCCTGTTGCTGCTGCAGCATCACCTGCTGTTGCTGTTGTTTTTGCTGAAGCTGTTGTTGCACTAAATGGTGACTTCCTGGAAGTCGTATTTGAGGCCCATGCATTCCTAATGCTTGGTTGGGGTTGCCATTCATTGGAATTTGTTGTGACTGTTGTTGCACTATCTGCTGATGTGGCTGCTGTAGCTGTTGCTGTAATTGCTGGTGTTGTGGCTGTTGGTGTTGGAGTTGTTGTAGCTGCTGCTGTTGTTGTTGTTGTAAATGCTGTTGCTGTAATTGCTGCTGTTGTTGCAGATGAGCCATTTGTTGCTGTTGCTGATGCTGAGCCATCTGTTGCTGACCAATCTGAGACTGGAACTGTGGCAAGTTACCTTGCATATTGGGTGAAGGGCCTTTCATCATATGGCCTTGAATGACCCCAGGCTGACCGTTGGGGCCAAAGGCCTGCTTGTTACTCTGCATCTGACCAGCTACCATGTGTTCCATCATTGCATTTTGTTGTTGAAGTAATAATGCCTGATGTCCCTGTCCTCCACTGAGTTGGTTTTGGCTCTGCATTATCCCTTGACCCTGTGGTGGCATCAATTGCTTGGGAGGCGTCATCCCTCGCTGCCCTGTATTCACTGGCCTAGACAGGACAGTCTGGCCCCCTGTTTGGCTTTGTACCATTTGACTTTGAGAGGAGGCTACTGTCTGTGTTTGATGCTGTGACTGCTGTATACCCATCATTTGAGTCTGAAGTCCTTGCTGAGGCTGCCCCATACTTCCTCCTGAGGTGGTTCCTGGGGTTTGAACCGGCATGCCAGTGTGATGGCTCATTCCACCACCTTGAAGAGGATTAGACTGATTGTGGTTTGGTCCTGAGGTTGAAGACTGGACACCTTTAATAAGATTTTCAGAGGCTGTAAATTCATGCTTTATCCTTAGAGGATGGTCAAATTTATACAAACAAATGCAAAACCAAATTAAAACAATCATGGACATGCACAATCAATTTTCATGCACATATTACCAATGTTTGCCATGCTCTGACTGTTTTGTAGTTGGGGTGTACTACCTGCTCCACTGGTAGTAACCTGTCCTTGTGCAAAGTTCTGATTTACAGGAGCATTTGGGAACCCCATGGGCATCATTTTGGGAATACCTGCAATTAAAAATGTTCATTAAAGCATACAAATGCCAACCAAATTAGAAACAAACACTTTTTATATTAAATGGCTGAAACTTACCACCTTGAGGAATCTGACCATGTTGGGGAATACCTATAAAGCCTGGCTGAATGTTTCCTTGCTGGCCCATTACAGCTCTTCCTGGTGATCCAACACCCTGTGGAAATCCCTGTGGGGTTGTGGGACGTGGACCGAGTTGCCCCTGCCCCATCATTGGTGGAGTTCCAGGTGATCCCTGTTGAAAAGGAGAAGATGAAGAACCAGGGGACTTAGCTGCAAGATTCCCCTGTGGGGCAGAGGAAGGAGGCAGGGGAGGAGGTGCTCTTGAGCTGACCACTCCTGGTGCTCCATGGGGGCCTTTGGGCTGAGGGGTTGCAAACTGGTTTGCCCCAGCCTGCTGCTGTTGTAACTGGTGCTGTGCCATTGTATTGAAAACCTGACCAGCCTGCTGGCTGCCAAATGGATATGGAGGTGGGGGATGACTGGGCGTCTGAACAGAAGCCAATGAGGGTTGACGTTGCCCCATTTGTGGTTGTGGTGGGGCTTTCCTCCAACCTGGTCCCATAGGACCCTGGACAGGTGGTAGCTGGAGAATACCAGAAGGCAACTGGTTCCAGCCAGGAGGTACAGGCATCTGGTTTGAGGGATTGAAAGTACCCCGTGAACCACTTAGTTGAGCTAGCTGAACCTGCTGCTGCTGTTGTTGTTGTTGTTGCTGCTGCTGCTGCTGAAGTTGCTGAAGGGCTGCTGGGTTTAACTGTCGATTTGCTTGCATGGCTTGCATGTGATGGCCCTGGGGGCCCAAGGTGCCAAGTGGACCATGTCCCACTTGTGGATGCTGGAGCTGTTGTTGCTGTTGCTGTAAGGCCAGCCCTGGCAGAATAGGATCAATTGTGTCTGAAAAGAAACGTGAATAGAAATGTGAAAACTTTTGAGGGAAAGTAAGGCTCACTCAAAACATTTATGATGGCTGACTGTGAACTTGACACTTAGCATCACTTAAAGGTTAAGTATGTAATTTCTGTGCCATTAGACCACTAATGTCACCGAACACAATTGTAAAAATGTTAACTTTTTTTAAACATTTTGTGTGTATGTGTGTGTATGCATGAGCAAATTCTGACATTCTGTCTCAAATGTAGACAATGTGTTGGCACCCTGTGAAATCCAGTATGCTGTATGTGCTCTGACACCAAAAACCAATACAGTCTGATGTATAAATATCATTGTGTAAACATTCAGTGGAAGATTTTAATCACAATATGTCCAAGTGTATTATTATATCGCAAAGGCTGCGATTTAATAAAATTAAATTTATAATCTGGATGTTCTGCATGCTTCAAAGTGAATGTGTGAAGCTGACAGCTCATACACTGAAAACACCACATCATTAGAATCAGCTTTATTGCCAGGTATGCTTACACATACAAGGAATTTGTCTAGGTGACAGGAGCTTCCAGTGCACAACAATACAATACAGCAACAAGGCAGAGATAATAATAGAAAATAATAATAAAAAAAAAAGGAATAGATATTTTTTTAACAGAAAATAAAGTATAGTATACACAATAAGATGTTTATATATATATATACACATACATACATACATACACACACACACACACACACACACACACACACACACACACGCACACATACAAATACATTTAAAAAAATGAGGTTGATTTAACAAAAACTCAAAAATATGTGAACCCCTTCAGTTAATAGGGTATTGTACCTCCTTTCACAGCAATTACCTCAACCAAAAGTTTCTGTAGTGACTAATCAGACTCTCACATCTGCTTTGGGGGATTTTTGCCCACTCCTCCTTGCAAAACACAGCCAGTCAAGTGAGGTTGGATGGGCGTCTGGCATGAACTGCCCGCTTCAGGTCCTGCCACGGCATTTCAATTGGATTCAGGTCCGGACTTTGACTGGGCCAAACCAAAACACGAATCTTATTCTTCCTCTGGAATGCCTCGGATCATTATCATGTTGCATGATTAATTTTCAGCCAAGGTTCACAACTGACGCCTTGAGGATATGTTCCAGGATTTTACAATATTCCTCAGAATTCATGATTCTCTGGACTATGTGGAGTTGTCCAGGTTCCAAGGATGAAAAGCAGGCCCAGATCTTAATGTTCCCACCACTATGCTTCACTGTTGGGAGTAGGTTCTTCGTTGGTATGCAGTCTTGACTTTGTTTTGGTTGTGACCAAACAGTTCAATTTTGGACTCATCAGACCACAGAATGGATTTCCAGAAAGCTTCAGGTTTCTCCAGGTACACTCTGACAAAGTTACAATGGGCAGCACTGTTCTTTTTTGAGAGCAGAGGCTTCTTCCTAGCAACCCTCCCATGAAAGCTATGTTGATGGAGTTTTCTTCTTATTGTGGAAGCATGAAAATGTGTCCCAGATGCAGCAAGAGAGGTCTGTAAATCCCTAGATGTTATGTTTGGGTTGGCTTTTACCTGAATTTTCACTTTTCTTGTTGCTCTTGTGGATATTTTAGAAGGTCGTCTACTTCTAGGCAGAGTTGTACTAATTTTCATTTGTAGATGATCTGCCTCATCTACAAATGAGGTATTTAGAATTTAGATTTTCAGACAAATGTGCTGTCACTACCCTCTACCTGAGGTCCTCTGAGATCCTCTTTCCTTTGGGCATGATTGACCTGTATGGGTTCACTTTGATAAGGCTAAACTGACCTGGTTTTATCTCTGTTTCAATCAGTGCTGCCCAATTTCTTCCCTAAAGAGCTCTCATCATCACCAATTTTGTCCCACCTAATTGTATTTACCTGCTCGTTTTAAGCAATGCAGCTCAGGGTTCACTAAATTTTGTACCTACAAAAGTTTACTTAAAAATAGTTTTAATTGAGTCTTTTGACACAATTGATTTCCTCAAAATAAAAAAAAGTATATGGAATTGATAAACATACTCCTGTTATTTCATATAAAAAATTCTGGTTCTGATTAAATAAAGAAATAATGGTAAAACAATAGAAAAATAATTTTAAAAAATGCTCAAGAGGTTCACAGCAAGCAGCACTCTATCTATCTATCCATCTATCTACACACACACACACACACACACAAACACACACACACGTAGTGCAAATGCAAATCTGTTATATACAGTGCAAGGGAATTTAATGACAGAAGAGGTAGGATGTATTGGATAAATATAAAAAGACTAAACTGTGAATTGCACATAATTATTGCTCAATGGTGCAGTTTAAACTGTTCATGAGATGGATAGCCTGAGGGAAAAAACGTTCCTGTGCCTGACGGTTCTGGTGCCCAGAGCTCTGAAGTGTCGGCCAGAAGGCAACAGTTCATAAAGTTAGTGACACTCTGGAAGTGTACAGTTCTTGAAGGGAAGGCAGTGGGCCATCAATAATGCTCTCAGCAGTCCAAACTGTCCTTTGTAGTCTGCTGATATCCGTTTTCGTAGATGAACCAAACCAGACAGTTATTGAAGTGCAGAGGACAGACTCAATGACTGCTGAATAGAACTGTATCAGCAACGCCTCTGGCAGGTCGAACTTCCTCAACTGGCGAAGGAAGTACAACCTCTGCTGGGGCTTTTCCACAATGGAGTCAATGGGGGTCTCCAACTTCAGGTCCTGTGAGATGGTAGTGTCCAGGAACCTGACGGGTATGTAGTCGTTAAGTGATTTTTGGTTTCTTTGGGACAGGAATGATGATTGAGCGTTTGAAGCAGCATGGGACTTCACACTGCTCCAGTGATCTACTGAAGATCAGAGTGAAGATGGGGGCCAGCTTGTTAGCACAGGACCTAAGACAAGCAGGTCAAACACTGTCTGGGCCCTGTGCTTTCCTTGTTGTTTGTTTTTCGGAAGACATGGCACACTTCTTCACAGATGTTAAGTGCAGGTTGAGTAGCACGAGGTGGGTTGCAGGAGGTGTTGGTGTTTGTGTGAAATGAAGGTCAGAGTGGGTGTGGGGTGTGTGTTGTGCCTTTAAAATCTACAGCAGAACACATTCAAGTCGTCAGCCAGTTGTTGGTTCGCTACAGTGTTGGAGGAAGGTCCCTTGAAGTTAGTAATGTCTTTCAGGCCACTCCACACTGATGCAGGGTCGTTAGCTGAAAACTTGTTTTCATTATTAGTTTAATAATCACACTGGATCATGTTACGACCTGCTTTTTCTGAGGTGTGAAGCTGTCGTCAAAACACACATACTAAAAGGGCTTAACTCAATAAATAAAATGTAATAAAAGCCAAAATATAAGCTTAATTTAAATGAAAAGAAATATGGCATAAATAAATAACAACTGTATAGTTATATTCACTGTAGTAACAACAATAATAAATCAATAATATTTGTATAATATGCAAGCAATGTTGTGCAGCACTTTGTTTGACAAATTATATTGGATTGTGCTCTGAGGATCTGTTCAAAAGTCCTTTTATAACAAAAATAATGTGATCAACAAGTTGAAAATTCTGAGAAAAATTTGTATACATTTATTTATTTACACACCCTTTTGATGATAAAATTAATTTAAAGGAATATTTCATGCCAAAAAAAAAATTATAATTATCATATCATTTACTTGCCCTTAGGTTGTCTCATATGACTATCCTTTTTCTGCAGAACACGAGCAAAATATCTATTAATTGGGATATGTGGTTTTGTTGTCCTACATTGCAATCACATACAAAGTGAATGGTGACCAAATTTTCCAGCTCCAAAAAGGAAGAAATGTAACAAAGACTACAATACGACTACAGGTGTTTAATCCATGTCTACTGAAGTGATACAATCAGCTTTTGGGTGAGAAGAGAACGGACCAAAATATAACTTGATATCAGCAGTCTCCTTGGACAATTATGATTTCAAGCTTGATTACACTTGCTAGCACCATCTAGTTCTCTGTGCAGGCTTCAAGCAATTGGAAGTGTAATTGAGCTTGAAATCAAGAGTCAAGAATTTATATGAAATTAGCCAAATAAGTCTACATGGATAAAGCCGAGAACCTATAAAGGACTTCGTCTAAAACTTACTAATATCTGAAACTGATGAGTTTTGTAGTTCGTGTAGTGTAGTGGGATCGACGGACACGCTGGTGCGTACTGCTCGATTTTTTCGTCATTACAGCAGAAACAACTTAAAATACTCCGTCATTTTGGGGGCATACAGATACGTGTAAGACATCATTAGAGACTATAAAGGGTCTACTGTTATTTGTGTACACTCATAATGACAATGAAACATTGTGCTTAAAGGGTAAGCTTTCAGCTGTATCTGTGTTCACGAGCATATTTCTGAAACACGTCACAAAAATGACCTGAAACTCTGCGAATACTTATCACACAAACATGAAACATATGTCTAAAGAAAGCTTAAAATGTCTACTTTTAAATAAAATAATTCAAATTTAAAACAAATATTCTCCTGCAATGTAATCTGTATGAAACAAAGCGCTGTACAATTTTTACCGGTTCATCTCATTATCTCTAATGTGATCCCACCCACCAACAGAGCGAGCCATTCATATGCTAATGTGCTGAGACGATCAATGCAAATGTACACGTCCCCGACAGTGTTCAGAGGTTTGATGTAAACAATTAATTCATTTTACTGCTCGTTTGTAACGATACACAGGCGATGAAACTTCAGGATATTAAGGAAGAGTTAACTTTTTCCTCAGAAGAAGAGCGGGACTCCGATGAACGTTTGTATTTTGAAGAGAGACTTGATCCAGCCGAGGATACAATTTCGGACGAGTAAGTCAATTAGTTTTCATTAGTTGAAATGCTATTTTATATAAACTTGAACATATTTTACTAGTGGGACCGTATCCAGACTTGCCAGTCAGGATTCAGAGTATTGACATTTGAAATATGTCCTAATAAGCAAGATTTATCCATCCATCCATCCATCCATCCATCTTCAACCGCTTATCCGAAGTCGGGTCGCGGGGGCAGCAGCTCCAGCAGGGGGCCCCAAACTTCCCTATCCCGAGCCACATTAACCAGCTCTGACTGGGGGACCCCGAGGCGTTCCCAGGCCAGTGTGGAGATGTAATCTCTACACCTAGTCCTGGGTCTTCCCCGAGGCCTCCTCCCAGCTGGACGTGCCTGAAACACCTCCCTAAGGAGGCGCCCATTGGGCATCCTTACCAGATGCCCAAACCACCTCAACTGACTCCTTTCCACGCAAAGGAGCAGCGGCTCTACTCCGAGCTCCTCACGGATGACTGAGCTCCTCACCCTATCTCTAAGGGAGAAGCCCGCCACCCTTCTGAGGAAGCCCATTTCGGCCGCTTGTACTCGCGACCTAGTTCTTTCGGTCATGACCCAACCTTCATGAACATAGGTGAGGGTAGGAACAAAAATTGACCGGTAGATCGAGAGCTTTGCCTTCCAGCTCAGCTCTCTTTTCGTGACAACGGTGCAATAGAGCGAGTGCAATACTGCCCCCGCTGCCCCAATTCTCCAGCCAACCTCCCGCTCCATTGTCCTCTCACTCGTGAACAAGACCCAGAGGTACTTGAACTCCTTCACTTGGGGCAATACCTCCTTCCATACCCGGAGTACGCACTCCATCGGTTTCCTGCTGAGAACCATGGCCTCAGATTTAGAGGTGCTAATCCTCAATTCAGCCGCTTCACACTCGACTGCCAAGTGGTCCAGTGAGAGCTGAAGGTCACGGACCAATGATGACATGAAGACCACATCATCTGCAAAAAAGCAGCGATGAGATCCCCAGCTCACCGAACCGCACACCTTCCCCACCCCGACTACGTCTCGATATCCTGTCCATGAATATCACAATCAGGATTGGTGACAAAAGCGCAGCCTTGGTGGAGACCAACCCCCACATGGAACGAACTCGACTTCGTGCCGAGGACCCGGACACAGCTCTCGCGTCGGACGTACAGGGATTGGATCGCCCTAAAAAGGGACCCCCCCACCCCATACTACCGAAGCACCTCACACAGTCTCCACAGGATGGGCATACTCCCAGGCCCCCTCCAGAATCCTTGCGAGAGTAATGATCTGGTCCGTCGTTCCATGGCCAGGACGGAACCCGCATTGTTCCTCTTCAATCTGAGGTTCGACAATCGGCCGCACCCTCCTCTCCAGCACATTGGAGTAAACTTTACCAGGGAGGCTGAGAAGCGTGATACCCCTGTAGTTGGCACACACTCTCTGGTCCCCCTTTTTGAAGAGGAGAACCACCACCCTGTTCTGCCACACCTTAGGCACTGTCCCAGATTTCCACGCGATGTTGAAGAGGCGTGTCATCCATGACACCCCCTCCACATCCAAAGCTTTCAGCATTTCTGGTCGGATCTCATCACCTCCCCCAGGGAAATAGAATCTGATCCCCCATCAGCCTCCGGCTCTGCCTCTAGCATAGAGGGCGTGTTGGGATTTAGGAGTTCTTCAAAGTGTTCCTTCCACTGCCCAATAACCTCCTCGGTTGAGGTCAACAGCGTCCCATCTTTGCTGTATACAGCTTGGATGGTTCCCCGTTTCCCCCTCCTAAGGTGGCGGACGGTTTTCCAGAAGCACTTTGGTGTGGACCGAAAGTCATTCTCCATGGCTTCTCCAAACTTTTCCCACACCCACTGCTTTGCCTCTGAGGCCACAGCCCTTCGGGCCTGTCGGTACCTTGCAACTGCCTCTGGAGACCTCCGGGACAACAAATTTCGGAGGACCTCTTTCTTCAGTCTGACCGCTTCCCTGACCACCAGTGTCCACCACGGTGTTCGAGGGTTACCACCCCTTGAGGCACCTAAAACCTTGAGGCCGCAGCTCTCCACCACGGCTTCGGCAATGGAAGCTTTGAACATTGCCCACTCCGGTTCAATGTCCCCAACCTCCGCAGGGATGCCTGAAAAACTCAGCCGGACAGGGACCTCCTCCAAACGTTCCCAGTTCACCCGCACTACTCGCTTGGGCTTCCCAGGTCTGTCCAGAGTCTTTCCCCACCCCCTGATCCAACTCACCACCAGATGGTGATCGGTTGACAGCTCTGACCCTCTCTTCACCCGAGTGTCCAAAACATATGGCCTCAGATCTGATGACACGATTCCAAAATCGATCATCGATCTTCGGCCTAGGGTGCTCTGGTACCACGTACACTTATGAGCATTCTTATGTTCGAACATGGTGTTTGTTATAGATAATCCATGACTAGCACAGAAGTCCAATAACAAACATCCACTCGTGTTCAGATCGGGGAGGCCGTTCCTCCCAATCATGCCTTTCCAGGTGTCCTTGTCATCTCCCACGTGCGCGTTGAAGTCACCCAGCATCACTATGGAGTCCCCAACTGGGGCCCTATTCAGGACTCCATTCAGGGTCTCCAAGAAGGCTGAATACTCTGAACTGCTGTTCGGTGCATATGCACAGACAACAGTCAGAGTTTTCCCCCCCACAACCCGTAGGTGAAGGGAGGTGACCACCGTCTGTCCACCGGGGTAAACTCCAACGTAGTGGCACTCAGCCGGGGACTTGTGAGTATCCCCACACCCGCCCGTTGCCTCACACCCTGGGAAACTCCAGAGAAAATAGAGTCCATCCCCTATCCAGGAGTACGGATCCAGAGCCAAAACTGTGTGTCGAAGTAAGCCCCACCAGATCCAACTGGTAACGCTCCACCTCCATCACCAGTTCAGGCTCCTTCCCCCCCAGTGAGGTGATGTTCCACGTCCCTAGAACTAGCCTTTGCCGCCCGGGTCTGGTCCGTCGAGACCCACGGCCTTCACTGCCACCCATATGGCAGCACACCCGACTCCTGCGGTTTCTCCAATGGGTGGTGGGCCCAAAGGATGTAGAGGGGGGTGTCACGTTGCTTCTTCGGGCTGTGCCCGACCGGGCTCCGTGACAAGCCCGGCCACCAGGCGCTCGCAGACGAGCCCTCCATCTGGACCTGGCTCCAGACGGGGGACCCTGGCTTCCTCTGGGCAGGGTAACTCCTCTTGCCATTTTTTCCATGGAATCTTTGTGAACCATTCTTAGTCTGGCCCCTCACCTGAGACCACTTTGTCTTGGGAGACCCTACCAGGAGCACCTGGCTCCAGACAACACAGCCCTCAGAATCATAAGGGCACACAAACCTCTCCACCATGATGAGGTGCTGGTTCCCGGAGAGGGAACATTTAAATGCTGTTTTGGCTAAAGCAGGCATTTAAATTGTATGCTGTATGATATAAATATGATATAAAAATAATATGAATGTTTAGATTATATTTTAACAAGTGTTTATGCCGCCTCATTATCATCAATGCTTGTGCTTGAAAATATGTGTTCAGGTTCAATGAGTAAAATGCACTTTAAATATGCCCATATTAGAAAATCAGCATTTTATAATGATATCTGAAGGAACATGTGACACTGAAGACTGCAGTAATGATGCTGAAAATTCAGCTTTGATCACAGATAGCATTTTACAATATATTCAAATATAAAACCGTTTAAATTTTAAAAATATAAAGTTTAAGTTTTTACTGTATTTTGGATAAAATAATTGCAGTCTTGGTGAGCAGAAGGGACTTCTTTTAAACGGTAATGTAGGTCTAAAATTAAGTCTTTATTTAAAGAAAACGTACAGTCAGATTATTTCTTTTAACTTAAAACTTGATTTTGATCATTCTCACATTCATTCTCTCTCTCTGTCACATTCCTCATTGATGGACCCAGGGGAGGCGTCTTTTGTGTCCTCAGGTGTAAATTACTTCAATATTCATGATAGTTCATGCCTCCTCGCAAAATTGAAAAAAAAAAATGCTAAAATTGTCTTACAAAAGTTAAATTACTATATTGTTTTGTATGAATGAGTGATCTGGATGTTTTTCACCTCATTTTGTAGCAAAAACCCTAGGCTACAAGATCCAGTTCTCAAAACGCTTGTGGACAAATGTTTAGTATGTGATATATGGCCTTATTTCAATTACTTAAAATTTTTGTTTTTTCAAAAACCACACATAAACATTATTTTCTCAAAAATACAAACATGTTCACACATGTTGCTCAGATATTATTGTAGTCCAGTTTGTGCTGAATACAGTGTTATCAGACTTTAGCCATTAATATGTTTTTAAGCAACTGAAAAAAGCACAAATGTCAAGGCATGTCAAAACTTCTCCAGGGCCCAAAACACCCTCAGACCAGTTTGTGTGGACAAACAGACATAATTTCTCCATTAAAATATCTTTGGTTGTGTTCAGCGGAAGATAGTAAGTTATACGAGTTTGAGATGACATAAATATACCATCTACGATCATGTACGAGAAAGAATAGTCACTGGCTAGTACATTTTTAAAAATATATATACATATAAAAAATATATTAAGCAAACAGAGTGAGGGCCCCTTCATATATACTTACGAAATATAGTATATTGTAAAAAAAAAATTTTTTAGATTTTGCTTTATGATTTTAATCACATTTTAACTTTTTAAAAATTTACAAATTTGGGTCACAATTGTGAAATTTGGCTCACAATTAATTGTCAAACAAATAATTGCGATTATGACGATTAATTGCCTGTTTCATGAATATGATGATTAATTGCCATACAAACTCACTATGTGTGCTTCATGCACACAACAAAGTCAATTATACAAATTTATTTTGGGTCATGTAATAAAATAAGTGTATATGATTTTCAGGCTTCAAAAACATATGAATGACAGTCAAATAAAAAAGTATAAAATTAAAAAAACATATTTTAATGATCAAAATGTCGAAATAACTAAAATATATCTCTCTTATTTGTCCGATTTACTTTTGATTTATTGGACTTTTTACATTTTTTGTTTTCTTTTGCTTCTTTTGTAACCCAGCACACCTGTACAGCTATTATATTATATTATGCAATAGCAAAATATTTCATTATTTTTAGGCATCTTCACATGCTCTCAAGAGAGCTGCTCGTGACATCAGCGGTTCCCTGAGATGCTCGGAGTTCAACTAAGGCTACGTCAACAGTAATCCGAATACATTTGAAAACAGCGTTTTCGTTTCAAAATGCTCTCCATACGTTTTCAAGCGTTTTCCAAAAGTTGCTCGTCCACACTGAAACTTATGAAAACCTTTAAATCATGTTACTGTGCAAGTGGAAAATCCCTGTTGCATGTAAGGTCTGAAACACAATTGTCCTCATGTTCCGTCGCCGGACACCAATTCTGAGTAAACTTTCACCTCTAAAGTAATGCAATGTGATGATTGTACGAAGTAAATAAAAATAAATAATAATTAAAGCTGCAAGCAGCGATGACGGGCCCAAGCCGGTGGCACCGCAACCCTGGTGCCTTTAGTTACCGGGCTCATTTCCACTTGGTGGCTTTCGGAAAACAAAGGATGATGGACACAGCAACAACTCAAAAATATAGCTGCAAGCAGCAATGCGATTCCTCCTCAAAATGGCAAATCATTTAAAATTGATCAATAGAGGGATTGGGTTAAACCCTCCCAATGAAAAAATCCAAAAAACATGTCTTTCTGTCTGAATCCAAAACTAAACATTTTCAGTGTACAGGAAAATCCATCATGCCGGACCTTATGGATCCTGGAGGGTTTTTTGTTTACAATGAGAAATGAGGTATGTTCACCAGGTTTCAGAAAAACTAAATAAATGGGGTGGAAATACAATCACTTTGAAAAAATGACATTTGGGCATGGCCTGTAGCGCCCCCTAAGGGCGAATGTGAGCCATTCTTGGTTTGTAGGTTCCTGTTGGCCTGTAGTATTAATGTACCAAATTAGAAAGTATTTGACAAAAAAATGTGCAATTTGGGAATGTCCTTTAGCGCCCCCTAAGGGCAAATGTGAGACATTCTTGGTTTGTGGATTTCTGTTGGCCTGTAGTGTCAATATACCAAATTAGAAAATTTTTGACCATAAAATGGGAATTTTGGGCATAGCCAGTAGCGCCCCCTAATGGCGAATATGGGCAATTCTTTGTTTGTGGGTTCCTGTTGGCCTGTAGTATCAATGTACCAAATTAGAACATTTTTGACCAGCAAATGGGAATTTAGGGCGTGACCTGTAGCGCCCCCTAAGGGCGAATGTGGGCCATTCTTGGTTTGTGGATTCCTGTTGGCCTGTAGTATCAATATACAAAATTAGAACATTTTTGCCCAAAAAATGGGAATTTTGGGCATGGTCTGTAGCGCCCCCTAAGGGCGAATGTGGGATAATCTTTACGCAGTACTTCAGAGTGATGTCATCTTGAAGTATATATATATAGGTCTGTTTCTAACCCACACCTATAATATCACTTCTGAAGGCATGGATTAAACCACTGGAGTGGTATGGATTACTTTTATGCTGCATTTATGTGATTTTTGTAGCTTCTGAGTTCTGATCACCATTCAAGTCATTGAAAGGTCCAACAGGGTTGAGATAATCTTCTAAAAAGCTTAATTTGTATTCACCAGAAGAAAGAAAATAATACACATCTGGGATGGAATGAGGGTGAGTATACGATGAGAGAAATTTATTTTTGGGGTGAAAACCATTTGTAGGCTACTTTTTATTTACTTGGAAAATTGTTACTGTCTCTTTAAGAGGATTTTAAACGCATTTCATTCAAGGTACAGTCTGTGCGGCTTGTTTTAGTGAGTTTAATCTTTTGAGAACTGTGAAGTCTCATTATTTTCGTGCTGTTACATCTGTGTTCATTTCAGAGATTAATTGATTGAGATTGTGAAACTACATACAACCGACAAACCTCCATGAAGATGCGAGTAAAAATGAGATGCCTCGCGCTGTCAGACACAACGCTGATAATCATTCTCGGAAGTGTTGATACTAGATTTAGATTCGCGATTTCTTCATCAACTGTTTATGTTCACTTGAGACAAAACAGACAATATATCATGTATTTTGACATTTTGTTGTTATGAAATTGTCCGTTCAAACGCAAGAAGAAGCGAATGCGATCTCTCATCGGGGCTCGTGAGTTAGACGTGACGCTGCTAGACGTGTGCAGGGAAGCGCATTTCACTGAATTTACGATGTTACACGTATAAACCTTCATCAACCCGTTAATCCAAAACGCAAATGCCGTTATTTTGCATCTCTCGCTCCTGCTTGTGATTGACAAAGCTGTCAAACGGGACAATTTGCAAGCGTGCAAGTTTGGATCGGTCTTTTCACGTTTTAATAATTTGCAGTGTTCGACATCTACGTTCAAATCGAGCGGTGCAATATGCAATTCATCCAAAATAATTACAAAGTTATTTTCGCTCTTGTTCTACATATTTTTTTCAAGCGTCAGGTGATGTTTCTACAGTATTAATTTTCCTGCGCCACCACGAACAGAGTTGGAAATAAAACACGCATCCGGGCATTCAGATGGGTTAAAAAAAACTGCTTAAAAAAACATCTGAACAGCGTCTGCTCTCGGTCTCACATTAATTCAGGTGGATTTTTCACAAGCGACAACATTGGCAAACAAAAGTGCTAGCTAATGTTTAATTAGCAAGTTTCACCGAAATGTATTAAAAATAGAGGCTAGCTGCCTGTCCGATGAACAAATAGAGTCACGTCATTTTTTTTCCAGAAATAACTAGCAATACTCCTGCAAATAAATGCTTCGTAACTAAAACGTTTTGACTTTCAATAGAAAATATAGACAACACATGTTCTTACCTTGCAAAAATCGCCTCAGTATTTAATTTGAAGCAGTAAATCCAACACTGGAGTAAATCTCTCGTGATATCACCTTCCCATTGAAATGAAGGAAGACGGTGATGACGATACAGTTATTATTCTTGCCCAGGAACCCTTAACCAATCACATGTGCCTTTAGCTTTTATTGTCATGAATATCTGGGCAGATTTCAGAACTAAAATCCCCTTAACCAATCACATGTGCCTTTAGCTTGTATTGTCATGAGTATCTGGGCAGATTTCAGAAATAAAATCCCCTTAACCAATCACATGTGCCTTTAGCTTGTATTGTCTTGAGTATCTGGGCAGATTTCAGAAATGAAATCAGTGATTGGACGACGATGAAACTGAGACAGGAACCATGGGAATAATTGTTCCCAAATTTGAACGCTCTGGCTGTAAATGGTTAAAGGTTGTTAAAAATTGCATCCGCCACTCAGTTGATGTATATATTGAGTGGGGACATATTGTTTGCTTTTTTTCTGGGATTCGACTGCAAAAGAGCTCAAGCAACTGTTGAACTCAGTCCCTGCCCATTCTGGACTCAGACCTGTTGTAAATCATTGAAGAATGAGGCTTGGATGCCATCTATTGGACATTTCTTGTAATTGCCACTCAGAGAATTAACAGCCAGTGGATTAGACATGGGTTTTCTTGTCCTTTTCCATTTCAGTTGATATTTTGACTGTATTTTATTGATCTAAAATGTACAAAATATTGAAGATATCAAGGATACCTTCGGAATTGAAAATGTGCAATGCCTTGACATTAGTCTGTATTTTTCGAGCATGTTCAGGGCGGTGCTTAAGGCGCTGGCGAAGTTTTGTCACTCTGCCAGCTAGATGCGTGATTGTTTCAACAAGGTCCGGTACCCAAACTGGGTGAGGCGGGGCTTTAGTTCTTTGTTGTATTCACCTGCTACGGCGTGTGTAACATTTTTCTGTCAACTCTGCATACAGGTGAAACTCGAAAAATTAGAATATCGTGCAAAAGTTAATGTAACCCATACTATGTTGAACACAAGAGGGCAGTATAGCCCTATGTATTACTTCACAAGACCCCCTCCCTTCCTACTCCTCACACACAAAGTCTTAGAGAGTGACTTGCAAAATTCTGACATTTTCTCCACATTCAAACCAAAATATCTGACTTTCTGTTGGTCGGAGCTAATGACTGTAAATTAGAAAGTTGTCCGGCTTGAGGAGAACTATATCAATACCAATTTTTGTACCTGTAGATGAAACTAACCCCCCACTTTTTTGTCAAAAGGTGGCGCTACTGAGCCCCTCACCACACCCATTTCTGAAACTTTGCACATGTCTACTGGCTAATAAATGTGACGTCTCTGTCGAGTTTCATGCAATTTCAAGTATGTTAAGAGTCTCAAAAGCATCAATAAAGAAAAGTAAAGTTTGAAGTGTTGCCACGGCAACAGTATCTAAGATATCAATAATCCTTTCACAGGTCTAAATCTGCCGTGTGTTTACATTATACACGTAAAGTTTGAAGCAAATCGGGTAAAAACAAGAGGGTGATTTCAAAGCATTTTGAAAGTGACACACTTCCTGCTGCCAGTTGGTGGCGCTATAACTTTGACTCACAATAGTCACATCCATGTGATCGGCCTCTTACAACGAACACACTGCTGAAGTTTCATCAAGATCTGTTAATTTATGCAGAAGTTATAACACACTTCCTGTCTCACTTTTCTCGCCATAAATTTGTTTCCTCGCCACGGCCAAACCGTTCGAGATATCAAAAATCCGCTGGCAATTTTTCATCCTCAATGTCTTGACTTCATGCTGACTGAGATTCGTGGCGATTAAATGATTTCTCTAGGAGGAGTATTTCAAATTCCATTGTATACGTTTTCCAAACAACCCTAAATAGCCGACTTCCTGTTGGGCTGAGGTAAAAAGTAAGAGCATGAAGTATATATGAAACGATGAGATCTATATGTGTACCGACTTTCATATTATTACATGCAAGTGTGTTTGATTTATGGACCAAGGTTTCGGACCCCGTTCCAGGGGGCGCTGCTGAGCCCCCCTGCCACACCCGGGTACCATCTTCAGCCCAGCCCTGATGGCCGCAGGTTCTGACCCGTGTGAAAGTTTCAAGAGTTTTAGAGCATGTTAAGGCCCCCAAAAGTGCCCGAATAGTCGATAAAATAATAATAATAATAATAATAATAATCCTAAGGAAAACAATAGGGCCTTCGCCTTTTCAGGCTTGGGCCCTAATAATCCTAAGGAAAACAATAGGGCCTTCGCCTTTTCAGGCTTGGGCCCTAATAATAATAATAATAATAATAATCCTAAGGAAAACAATAGGGCCTTCGCCTTTTCAAGGCTTGGGCACTAATTAAAGCTGCAAGCAGCGATGACGGGCCCAAGCCGGTGGCACCGCAACCCTGGTGCCTTTAGTTACCGGGCTCATTTCCACTTGGTGGCTTTTGGAAAACAAAGGATGATGGACACAGCAACAACTCAAAAATATAGCTGCAAGCAGCAATGCAATTCCTCCTCAAAATGGCAAATCATTTAAAATTGATCAATAGAGGGTTGGGGTTAAACCCTCCCAATGAAAAAATCCAAAAAACATGTCTTTCTGTCTGAATCCTAAACTAAACATTTTCAGTGTACAGGAAAATCCATCATGCCAGACCTTATGGATCCTATAGGGTTTTTTGTTTACAATGAGAAATGAGGTATGTTCACCATGTTTCAGAAAAACTAAATAAATGGGGTGGAAATACAATCACTTTGAAAAATTGACATTTGGGCATGGCCTGTAGCGCCCCCTAAGGGCGAATGTGAGCCATTCTTGGTTTGTAGGTTCCTGTTGGCCTGTAGTATTAATGTACCAAATTAGAAAGTATTTGACAAAAAAATGTGCAATTTGGGAATGTCTTTTAGCGCCCCCTAAGGGCAAATGTGAGACATTCTTGGTTTGTGGATTTCTGTTGGCCTGTAGTGTCAATATACCAAATTAGAAAATTTTTGACCATAAAATGGGAATTTTGGGCATAGCCTGTAGCTCCCCCTAATGGCGAATATGGGCAATTCTTTGTTTGTGGGTTCCTGTTGGCCTGTAGTATCAATGTACCAAATTAGAACATTTTTGACCAGCAAATGGGAATTTAGGGCGTGGCCTGTAGCGCCCCCTAAGGGCGAATGTGGGATATTCTTTACGCAGTACTTCAGAGTGATGTCATCTTGAAGTATATATATATATAGGTCTGTTTCTAACCCACACCTATAATATCACTTCTGAAGGCATGGATTAAACCACTGGAGTGGTATGGATTACTTTTATGCTGCATTTATGTGATTTTTGTAGCTTCTGAGTTCTGATCACCATTCAAGTCATTGAAAGGTCCAACAGGGTTGAGATAATCTTCTAAAAAGCTTCATTTGTGTTCACTGGAAGAAAGAAAATAATACACATCTGGGATGGAATGAGGGTGAGTATACGATGAGAGAAATTTATTTTTGGGGTGAAAACCATTTGTAGGCCTACTTTTTATTTACTTGGAAAATTGTTACTGTCTCTTTAAGAGGATTTTAAACGCATTTCATACAAGGCACAGTCTGTGCGGCTTGTTTTACTGAGTTTAATCTTTTGAGAACTGTGAAGTCTCATTATTTTCGTGCTGTTACATCTGTATTCATTTCAGAGATTAATTGATTGAGACTGTGAAACTACATACAACCGACAAACCTCCATGAAGATGCTAGTAAAAATGAGATGCCTCGCGCTGTCAGACACAACGCTGATAATCGTTCTCGGAAGTGTTGATACTAGATTTAGATTCGCGATATCTTCATCAACTGTTTATGTTCACTTTGAGACAAAACAGACAATATATCATGTAATTTGACATTTTGTTGTATGAAATTGTCCGTTCAAACGCAAGAAGAAGCGAATGCGATCTCTCATCGGGGCTCGTGAGTTAGACGTGACGCTGCTAGACGTGTGCAGGGAAGCGCATTTCACTGAATTTACGATGTTACACGTATAAACCTTCATCAACCCGTTAATCCAAAACGCAAATGCCGTTATTTTGCGTCTCTCGCTCCTGCTTGTGATTGACAAAGCTGTCAAACGGGACAATTTGCAAGCGTGCAAGTTTGGATCGGTCTTTTCACGTTTTAATAATTTGCAGTGTTCGACATCTACGTTCAAATCGAGCGGTGCAATATGCAGTTCATCCAAAATAATTACAAAGTTATTTTCGCTCTTGTTCTACATATTTTTTTCAAGCGTCAGGTGATGTTTCTACAGTATTAATTTTCCTGCGCCACCACGAACAGAGTTGGAAATAAAACACGCATCCGGGCATTCAGATGGGTTAAAAAAAACTGCTTAAAAAAACATCTGAACAGCGTCTGCTCTCGGTCTCACATTAATTCAGGTGGATTTTTCACAAGCGACAACATTGGGAAACAAAAGTGCTAGCTAATGTTTAATTAGCAAGTTTCACCGAAATGTATTAAAAATAGAGGCTAGCTGCCTGTCCGATGAACAAATAGAGTCACGTCATTTTTTTTCCAGAAATAACTAGCAATACTCCTGCAAATAAATGCTTCGTAACTAAAACGTTTTGACTTTCAATAGAAAATATAGACAACACATGTTCTTACCTTGCAAAAATCGCCTCAGTATTTAATTTGAAGCAGTAAATCCAACACTGGAGTAAATCTCTCGTGATATCACCTTCCCACTGAAATGAAGGAAGACGGTGATGACGATACAGTTATTATTCTTGCCCAGGAACCCCTTAACCAATCACATGTGCCTTTAGCTTCTATTGTCATGAGTATCTGGGCAGATTTCAGAAATAAAATCCCCTTAACCAATCACATGTGCCTTTAGCTTGTATTGTCATGAGTATCTGGGCAGATTTCAGAAATAAAATCCCCTTAACCAATCACATGTGCCTTTAGCTTGTATTGTCATGAGTATCTGGGCAGATTTCAGAAATGAAATCGGTGATTGGACGACGATGAAACTGAGACAGGAACCATGGGAATAATTGTTCCCAAATTTGAACGCTCTGGCTGTAAATGGTTAAAGGTTGTTAAAAATTGCATCCGCCACTCAGTTGATGTATATATTGAGTGGGGACACATTGTTTGCTTTTTTTCTGGGATTCGACTGCAAAAGAGCTCAAGCAACTGTTGAACTCAGTCCCTGCCCATTCTGGACTCAGACCTGTTGTAAATCATTGAAGAATGAGGCTTGGATGCCATCTATTGGACATTTCTTGTAATTGCCACTCAGAGAATTAATTAACAGCCAGTGGATTAGACATGGGTTTTCTTGTCCTTTTCAATTTCAGTTGATATTTTGACAGTATTTTATTGATCTAAAATGTACAAAATATTGAAGATATCAAGGATACCTTCGGAATTGAAAATGTGCAATGCCTTGACATTAGTCTGTATTTTTCGAGCATGTTCAGGGCGGTGCTTAAGGCGCTGGCGAAGTTTTGTCACTCTGCCAGCTAGATGCGTGATTGTTTCAACAAGGTCCGGTACCCGAACTGGGTGAGGCGGGGCTTTAGTTCTTTGTTGTATTCACCTGCAACGGCGTGTGTAACATTTTTCTGTCAACTCTGCATACAGGTGAAACTCGAAAAATTAGAATATCGTGCAAAAGTTAATGTAACCCATACTATGTTGAACACAAGAGGGCAGTATAGCCCTATGTATTACTTCACAAGACCCAACGTCCCCCCTCCCCTACAAACACACAGAGACTCGGAGAGTGACTGGAAAATTCTGAGATTTTTTCCACATTCAAACCAAAATATCTGGCTTTCTGTTGGTCGGAGCTAATGACTGTAAATTAGAAAGTTGTCCGGCTTGAGGAGAACTATATCAATACCATTTTTTGTACCTGTAGATGAAACTAACCCCCCACTTTTTTGTCAAAAGGTGGCGCTACTGAGCCCCTCACCACACCCATTTCTGAAACTTTGCACATGTCTACTGGCTAATAAATGTGACGTGTCTGTCGAGTTTCATGCAATTTCAAGTATGTTAAGAGTCTCAAAAGCATCAATAAAGAAAAGTAAAGTTTGAAGCGTTGCCACGGCAACAGTATCTAAGATATCAATAATCCTTTCACAGGTCTAAATCTGCCGTGTGTTTACATTATACACGTAAAGTTTGAAACAAATCGGGTAAAAACAAGAGGGTGATTTCAAAGCATTTTGAAAGTGACACACTTCCTGCTGCCAGTTGGTGGCGCTATAACTTTGACTCACAATAGTCACATCCATGTGATCGGTCTCTTACAACGAACACACTGCTGAAGTTTCATCAAGATCTGTTAATTTATGCAGAAGTTATAACACACTTCCTGTCTCACTTTTCTCGCCATAAATTTGTTTCCTCGCCACGGCCAAACCGTTCGAGATATCAAAAATCCGCTGGCAATTTTTCATCCTCAATGTCTTGACTTCATGCTGACTGAGATTCGTGGCGATTAAATGATTTCTCTAGGAGGAGTATTTCAAATTCCATTGCATACGTTTTCCAAACACCCCTAAATAGCCGACTTCCTGTTGGGCTGAGGTAAAAAGTAAGAGCATGAAGTATATATGAAACGATGAGATCTATATGTGTACCGACTTTCATATTATTACATGCAAGTGTGTTTGATTTATGGACCAAGGTTTCGGACCCCGTTCCAGGGGGCGCTGCTGAGCCCCCCTGCCACGCCCGGGTACCATCTTCAGCCCAGCCCTGATGGCCACGGGTTCTGACCCGTGTGCAAAGTTTCAAGAGTTTTAGAGCACGTTAAGGCCCCCAAAAGTGCCCGAATAGTCGATAAAATAATAATAATAATAATAATTAAAGCTGCAAGCAGCGATGACGGGCCCAAGCCGGTGGCACCGCAACCCTGGTGCCTTTAGTTACCGGGCTCATTTCCACTTGGTGGCTTTCGGAAAACAAAGGATGATGGACACAGCAACAACTCAAAAATATAGCTGCAAGCAGCAATGCGATTCCTCCTCAAAACGGCAAATCATTTAAAATTGATCAATAGAGGGTTGGGGTTAAACCCTCCCAATGAAAAAATCCAAAAAACATGTCTTTCTGTCTGAATCCTAAACTAAACATTTTCAGTGTACAGGAAAATCCATCATGCCGCACCTTATGGATCCTGGAGGGTTTTTTGTTTACAATGAGAAATGAGGTATGTTCACCAGGTTTCAGAAAACTAAATAAATGGGGTGGAAATACAATCACTTTAAAAAAAAAGACATTTGGGCATGGCCTGTAGCGCCCCCTAAGGGCGAATGTGAGCCATTCTTGGTTTGTAGGTTCCTGTTGGCCTGTAGTATTAATGTACCAAATTAGAAAGTATTTGACAAAAAAATGTGCAATTTGGGAAAGGCCTTTAGCGCCCCCTAAGGGCGAATGTGAGACATTCTTGGTTTGTGGATTTGTGTTGGCCTGTAGTGTCAATATACCAAATTAGAAAATTTTTGACCATAAAATGGGAATTTTGGGCATAACCTGTAGCGCCCCCTAATGGCGAATATGGGCAATTCTTTGTTTGTGGGTTCCTGTTGGCCTGTAGTATCAATGTACCAAATTAGAACATGTTTGACCAGCAAATGGGAATTTAGGGCGTGGCCTGTAGCGCCCCCTAAGGGCGAATGTGGGCCATTCTTGGTTTGTGGGTTCCTGTTGGCCTGTAGTATCAATGTACCAAATTAGAACATTTTTGACCAGCAAATGGGAATTTTGGGCATGGCCTGTAGCGCCCCCTAAGGGCGAATGTGGGAAATTCTTTACGCAGTACTTCAGAGTGATGTCATCTTGAAGTATAAATATATAGGACTATTTCTAACCCACACCTATAATATCACTTCTGAAGGCATGGATTTAACCACTGGAGTGGTATGGATTACTTTTATGCTGCATTTATGTGATTTTTGTAGCTTCTGAGTTCTGATCACCATTCAAGTCATTGAAAGGTCCAACAGGGTTGAGATAATCTTCTAAAAAGCTTAATTTGTGTTCACTAGAAGAAAGAAAACAATACACATCTGGGATGGAATGAGGGTGAGTATACGATGAGAGAAATTTATTTTTGGGGTGAAAACCATTTGTAGGCCTACTTTTTATTTACTTGGAAAATTGTTACTGTCTCTTTAAGAGGATTTTAAACGCATTTCATTCAAGGCACAGTCTGTGCGGCTTGTTTTATTGAGTTTAATCTTTTGAGAACTGTGAAGTCTCATTATTTTCGTGCTGTTACATCTGTATTCATTTCAGAGATTACTTGATTGAGATTGTGAAACTACATACAACCGACAAACCTCCATGAAGATGCGAGTAAAAATGAGATGCCTCGCGCTGTCAGACACAACGCTGATAATCATTCTCGGAAGTGTTGATACTAGATTTAGATTCGCGATTTCTTCATCAACTGTTTGTTGACTTCAGACAAAACAGACGATATATCATGTGTTTTTTGACATTTTGTTGTATGAAATTGTCCGTTCAAACGCAAGAAGAAGCGAATGCGATCTCTCATCGGGGCTCGTGCGTTAGACGCGACGCATCTCGCGGTTTCACACAAAACTGCTCACAAACATTTATTTGAGTTGTTTTGTCATTTTTTTCCAGAAATAACTAGCAATACTCCTACAAATAAATGCTTCGTAACTAAAACGTTTTGACTTTCTATAGAAAATATAGACAACACGTTCTTATCTTGCAAAAATCGCCTCAGTATTTAATTTGAAGCAGTAAATCCAACACTGGAGTAAATCTCTCGTGATATCACCTTCCCATTGAAATGAAGGAAGACGGTGATGACGATACAGTTATTATTCTTGCCCAGTAACCCCTTAACCAATCACATGTGCCTTTAGCTTGTATTGTCATGAGTATCTGGGCAGATTTCAGAAATGAAATCGGTGATTGGACGACGATGAAACTGAGACAGGAACCATGGGAATAATTGTTCCCAAATTTGAACGCTCTGGCTATAAATGGTTAAAGGTTGTTAAAAATTGTATCCGCCACTCAGTTGATGTATATATTGAGTGGGGACACATTGTTTGCCTTTTTTCTGGGATTCGACTGCAAAAGAGCTCAAGCAACTGTTGAACTCAGTCCCTGCCCATTCTGGACTCAGACCTGTTGTAAATCATTGAACAATGAGGCTTGGATGCCCTCTATTGGACATTTCTTGTAATTGCCACTCAGAGAATGAACAGACAGTGGATTAAACTTTAGTTTTTTAGGCTTTAGTTCTTTGTTGTATTCACCTGCTACGGCGTGTGTAACATTTTTCTGTCAACTCTGCATACAGGAGAAACTCGAAAAATTAGAATATCGTGCAAAAGTTAATGTAACCCATACTATGTTGAACACAAGAGGGCAGTATAGCCCTATGTATTACTTCACAAGACCCCCTCCCTTCCTACTCCTCACAAACAGAGTCTTAGAGAGTGACTTGCAAAATTCTGACATTTTCTCCACATTCAAACCAAAATATCTGACTTTCTGTTGGTCGGAGCTAATGACTGTAAATTAGAAAGTTGTCCGGCTTGAGGAGAACTATATCAGTACCAATTTTTGTACCTGTAGATGAAACTAACCCCCCACTTTTTTGTCAAAAGGTGGCGCTACTGAGCCCCTCACCACACCCATTTCTGAAACTTTGCACATGTCTACTGGCTAATAAATGTGACGTCTCTGTCGAGTTTCATGCAATTTCAAGTATGTTAAGAGTCTCAAAAGCATCAATAAAGAAAAGTAAAGTTTGAAGCGTTGCCACGGCAACAGTATCTAAGATATCAATAATCCTTTCACAGGTCTAAATCTGCCGTGTGTTTACATTATACACGTAAAGTTTGAAGCAAATCGGGTAAAAACAAGAGGGTGATTTCAAAGCATTTTGAAAGTGACACACTTCCTGCTGCCAGTTGGTGGCGCTATAACTTTGACTCACAATAGTCACATCCATGTGATCGGCCTCTTACAACGAACACACTGCTGAAGTTTCATCAAGATCTGTTAATTTATGCAGAAGTTATAACACACTTCCTGTCTCACTTTTCTCGCCATAAATTTGTTTCCTCGCCACGGCCAAACCGTTCGAGATATCAAAAATCCGCTGGCAATTTTTCATCCTCAATGTCTTGACTTCATGCTGACTGAGATTCATGGCGATTAAATGATTTCTCTAGGAGGAGTATTTCAAATTCCATTGTATACGTTTTCCAAACAACCCTAAATAGCCGACTTCCTGTTGGGCTGAGGTAAAAAGTAAGAGCATGAAGTATATATGAAACGATGAGATCTATATGTGTACCGACTTTCATATTATTACATGCAAATGTGTTTGATTTATGGACCAAGGTTTCGGACCCCGTTCCAGGGGGCGCTGTTAAGCCCCCTTGCCACGCCCGGGTACCATCTTCAGCCCAGCCCTGATGGCCGCGGGTTCTGACCCGTGTGCAAAGTTTCAAGAGTTTTAGAGCACGTTAAGGCCCCCAAAAGTGCCCGAATAGTCGATAAAATAATAATAATAATAATAATAACAATAATTAAAGCTGCAAGCAGCGATGGCGGGCCCAAGCCGGTGGCACTGCAACCCTGGTGCCTTTAGTTACCGGGCTCATTTCCACTTGGTGGCTTTTGGAAAACAAAGGATGATGGACACAGCAACAACTCAAAAATATAGCTGAAAGCAGCAATGCGATTCCTCCTCAAAATGGCAAATCATTTAAAATTGATCAATAGAGGGTTGGGGTTAAACCCTCCCAATGAAAAAATCCAAAAAACATGTCTTTCTGTCTGAATCCTAAACTAAACATTTTCAGTGTACAGGAAAATCCATCATGCCGGACCTTATGGATCCTGTAGGGTTTTTTGTTTACAATGAGAAATGAGGTATGTTCACCAGGTTTCAGAAAAACTAAATAAATGGGGTGGAAATACGATCACTTTGAAAAAAATGACATTTGGGCATGGCCTGTAGCGCCCCCTAAGGGCGAATGTGAGCCATTCTTGGTTTGTAGGTTCCTGTTGGCCTGTAGTATTAATGTACCAAATTAGAAAGTATTTGACAAAAAAATGTGCAATTTGGGAATGTCCTTTAGCGCCCCCTAAGGGCGAATGTGAGACATTCTTGGTTTGTGGATTTCTGTTGGCCTGTAGTGTCAATATACCAAATTAGAACATTTTTGACCATAAAATGTGAATTTTGGGCATAGCCTGTAGCGCCCCCTAATGCGAATATGGGCAATTCTTTGTTTGTGGGTTCCTGTTGGCCTGTAGTATCAATGTACCAAATTAGAACATTTTTGACCAGCAAATGGGAATTTAGGGCGTGGCCTGTAGCGCCCCCTAAGGGCGAATGTGGGCCATTCTTGGTTTGTGGATTCCTGTTGGCCTGTAGTATCAATCTACAAAATTAGAACAATTTTGACCAGAAAATGGGAATTTTGGGCATGGCCTGTAGCGCCCCCTAAGGGCGAATGTGGGCCATTCTTGGTTCGTGGATTCCTGTTGGCCTGTAGTATCAATATACAAAATTAGAACATTTTTGACCAGAAAATGGGAATTTTGGGCATGGCCTGTAGCGCCCCCTAAGGGCGAATGTGGGATATTCTTTACGCAGTACTTCAGAGTGATGTCATCTTTAAGTATATATATATATATAGGTCTGTTTCTAACCCACACCTATAATATCACTTCTGAAGGCATGGATTAAACCACAGGAGTGGTATGGATTACTTTTATGCTGCATTTATGTGATTTTTGTAGCTTCTGAGTTCTGATCACCATTCAAGTCATTGAAAGGTCCAACAGGGTTGAGATAATCTTCTAAAAAGCTTAATTTGTGTTCACTAGAAGAAAGAAAATAATACACATCTGGGATGGAATGAGGGTGAGTATACGATGAGAAATTTATTTTTGGAGTGAAAACCATTTGTAGGCCTACTTTTTATATACTTGGAAAATTGTTACTGTCTCTTTAAGAGGATTTTAAACGCATTTCATTTAAGCCGTCAAGCCGTCTGTGCGGCTTGTTTTATTGAGATATAATCTTTTGAGAACTGTGAAGTCTCATTATTTTCGTGCTGTTACATCTGTATTCATTTCAGAGATTAATTGATTGAGACTGTGAAACTACATACAACCGACAAACCTCCATGAAGATGCGAGTAAAAATGAGATGCGCTGTCAGGCACAACGCTGAAAATCATTCTCGGAAGTGTTGATACTAGATTTAGATTCGCGATTTCTTCATCAACTGTTTATTTTCACTTGAGACAAAACAGACAATATATCATGTATTTTGACATTTTGTTGTTATGAAATTGTCCGTTCAAACGCAAGAAGAAGCGAATGCGATCTCTCATCGGGGCTCGTGAGTTAGACGTGACGCTGCTCGCGGTTTCACACAAAACTGCTCACAAACATTTATTTGAGTTGTTTCGTCATTTTTTTTCCAGAAATAACTAGCAATACTCCTACAAATAAATGCTTCGTAACTAAAACGTTTTGACTTTCAATAGAAAATATAGACAACACATGTTAAATGACATTCTTACCTTGCAAAAATCGCCTCAGTATTTAATTTGAAGCAGTAAATCCAACACTGGAGTAAATCTCTCGTGATATCACCTTCCCATTGAAATGAAGGAAGACGGTGATAACGCTACAGTTATTATTCTTGCCCAGTAACCCCTTAACCAATCACATGTGCCTTTAGCTTGTATTGTCATGAGTATCTGGGCAGATTTCAGAAATGAAATCGGTGATTGGACGACGATGAAACTGAGACAGGAACCATGGGAATAATTGTTCCCAAATTTGAACGCTCTGGCTGTAAATGGTTAAAGGTTGTTAAAAATTGCATCCGCCACTCAGTTGATGTATATATTGAGTGGGGACACATTGTTTGCTTTTTTTCTGGGATTCGACTGCAAAAGAGCTCAAGCAACTGTTGAACTCAGTCCCTGCCCATTCTGGACTCAGACCTGTTGTAAATCATTGAACAATGAGGCTTGGATGCCATCTATTGGACATTTCTTGTAATTGCCACTCAGAGAATGAACAGACAGTGGATTACACTTTAGTTTTTTAGGCTTTAGTTCTTTGTTGTATTCACCTGCTATGGCGTGTGTAACATTTTTCTGTCAACTCTGCATACAGGTGAAACTCGAAAAATTAGAATATCGTGCAAAAGTTAATGTAACCCATACTATGTTTAACACAAGAGGGCAGTATAGCCTTATGTATTACTTCACAAGACCCAACGTCCCCCCTCCCCTACAAACACACAGACACTCGGAGAGTGACTTGCAAATTCTGACATTTTCTCCACATTCAAACCAAAATATCTGACTTTCTGTTGGTCGGAGCTAATGACTGTAAATTAGAAAGTTGTCCGGCTTGAGGAGAACTATATCAATACCAATTTTTGTACCTGTAGATGAAACTAACCCCCCACTTTTTTGTCAAAAGGTGGCGCTACTGAGCCCCTCACCACACCCATTTCTGAAACTTTGCACATGTCTACTGGCTAATAAATGTGACGTGTCTGTCGAGTTTCATGTAATTTCAAGTATGTTAAGAGTCTCAAAAGCATCAATAAAGAAAAGTAAAGTTTGAAGCGTTGCCACGGCAACAGTATCTAAGATATCAATAATCCTTTCACAGGTCTAAATCTGCCGTGTGTTTACTTTATACATGTAAAGTTTGAAGCAAATCGGGTAAAAGCAAGAGGGTGATTTCAAAGCATTTTGAAAGTGACACACTTCCTGCTGCCAGTTGGTGGCGCTATAACTTTGACTCACAATAGTCACATCCATGTGATCGGCCTCTTACAACGAACACACTGCTGAAGTTTCATCAAGATCTGTTAATTTATGCAGAAGTTATAACACACTTCCTGTCTCACTTTTCTTGCCATAAATTTGTTTCCTCGCCACGGCCAAACCGTTCGAGATATCAAAAATCCGCTGGCAATTTTTCATCCTCAATGTCTTGACTTCATGCTGACTGAGATTCGTGGTGATTAAATGATTTCTCTAGGAGGAGTATTTCAAATTCCTTTGTATACGTTTTCCAAACAACCCTAAATAGCCGACTTCCTGTTGGGCTGAGGTAAAATGTAAGAGCATGAAGTATATATGAAACGATGAGATCTATATGTGTACCAACTTTCATATTATTACATGCAAGTGTGTTTGATTTATGGGCCAAGGTTTCGGACCCCGTTCCAGGGGGCGCTGTTAAGCCCCCCTGCCACGCCCGGGTACCATCTTCAGCCCAGCCCTGATGGCCGCGGGTTCTGACCCGTGTGCAAAGTTTCAAGAGTTTTAGAGCACGTTAAGGCCCCCAAAAGTGCCCGAATAGTCGATAAAATAATAATAATAATAATAATAATAATAATCCTAAGGAAAACAATAGGGCCTTCGCCTTTTCAAGGCTTGGGCCCTAATAATTAAAGCTGCAAGCAGCGATGACGGGCCCAAGCCGGTGGCACCGCAACCCTGGTGCCTTTAGTTACCGGGCTCATTTCCACTTGGTGGCTTTCGGAAAACAAAGGATGATGGACACAGCAACAACTCAAAAATATAGCTGCAAGCAGCAATGCGATTCCTCCTCAAAATGGCAAATCATTTAAAATTGATCAATAGAGGGTTGGGGTTAAACCCTCCCAATGAAAAAATCCAAAAAACATGTCTTTCTGTCTTAATCCTAAACTAAACATTTTCAGTGTACAGGAAAATCCATCATGTCGGACCTTATGGATCCTGTAGGGTTTTTTGTTTACAATGAGAAATGAGGTATGTTCACCAGGTTTCAGAAAAACTAAATAAATGTGTTGGAAATACAATCACTTTGAAAAAATGACATTTGGGCATGGCCTGTAGCGCCCCCTAAGGGTGAATGTGAGCCATTCTTGGTTTGTAGGTTCCTGTTGGCCTGTAGTATTAATGTACCAAATTGGAAAGTATTTGACAAAAAAATGTGCAATTTGGGAATGGCCTTTAGCGCCCCCTAAGGGCGAATGTGAGACATTCTTGGTTTGTGGATTTCTGTTGGCCTGTAGTGCCAATATACCAAATTAGAACATTTTTGACCATAAAATGGGAATTTTGGGCATAGCCTGTAGCGCCCCCTAATGCGAATATGGGCAATTCTTTGTTTGTGGGTTCCTGTTGGCCTGTAGTATCAATGTACCAAATTAGAACATTTTTGACCAGCAAATGGGAATTTAGGGCGTGGCCTGTAGCGCCCCCTAAGGGCGAATGTGGGCCATTCTTGGTTTGTGGATTCCTGTTGGCCTGTAGTATCAATCTACAAAATTAGAACATTTTTGACCAGAAAATGGGAATTTTGGGCATGGCCTTTAGCGCCCCCTAAGGGCGAATGTGGGCCATTCTTGGTTTGTGGATTCCTGTTGGCCTGTAGTATCAATATACAAAATTAGAACATTTTTGACCAGAAAATGGGAATTTTGGTCATGGCCTGTAGCGCCCCCTAAGGGCGAATGCGGGATATTCTTTACGCAGTACTTCAGAGTGATGTCATCTTTAAGTATATATAGGTCTGTTTCTAACCCACACCTATAATATCACTTCTGAAGGCATGGATTAAACCACAGGAGTGGTATGGATTACTTTTATGCTGCATTTATGTGATTTTTGTAGCTTCTGAGTTCTGATCACCATTCAAGTCATTGAAAGGTCCAACAGGGTTGAGATAATCTTCTAAAAAGCTTAATTTGTGTTCACTAGAAGAAAGAAAACAATACACATCTGGGATGGAATGAGGGTGAGTATACGATGAGAGAAATTTATTTTTGGGGTGAAAACCATTTGTAGGCTACTTTTTATTTACTTGGAAAATTGTTACTGTCTCTTTAAGATGATTTTAAACGCATTTCATTCAAGCCGTCAAGCCGTCTGTGCGGCTTGTTTTATTGAGATATAATCTTTTGAGAACTGTGAAGTCTCATTATTTTCGTGCTGTTACATCTGTATTCATTTCAGAGATTAATTGATTGAGATTGTGAAACTACATACAACCGACAAACCTCCATGAAGATGCGAGTAAAAATGAGATGCCTCGCGCTGTCAGACACAACGCTGATAATCGTTCTCGGAAGTGTTGATACTAGATTTAGATTCGCGATATCTTCATCAACTGTTTATGTTCGCTTGGGACAAAACAGACAATATATCATGTATTTTGACATTTTGTTGTTATGAAATTGTCCGTTCAAACGCAAGAAGAAGCGAATGCGATCTCTCATCGGGGCTCGTGAGTTAGAAGTGACGCTGCTAGACGTGTGCAGGGAAGCGCATTTCACTGAATTTACGATGTTACACGTATAAACCTTCATCAACCCGTTAATCCAAAACGCAAATGCCGTTATTTTGCGTCTCTCGCTCCTGCTTGTGATTGACAAAGCTGTCAAACGGGACAATTTGCAAGCGTGCAAGTTTGGATCGGTCTTTTCACGTTTTAATAATTTGCAGTGTTCGACATCTACGTTCAAATCGAGCGGTGCAATATGCAATTCATCCAAAATAATTACAAAGTTATTTTCGCTCTTGTTCTACATATTTTTTTCAAGCGTCAGCTGATGTTTCTACAGTATTAATTTTCCTGCGCCACCACGAACAGAGTTGGAAATAAAACACGCATCCGGGCATTCAGATGGGTTAAAAAAAACTGCTTAAAAAACATCTGAACAGCGTCTGCTCTCGGTCTCACATTAATTCAGGTGGATTTTTCACAAGCGACAACATTGGCAAACAAAAGTGCTAGCTAATGTTTAATTAGCAAGTTTCACCGAAATGTATTAAAAATAGAGGCTAGCTGCCTGTCCGATGAACAAATAGAGTCACGTCATTTTTTTTCCAGAAATAACTAGCAATACTCCTGCAAATAAATGCTTCGTAACTAAAACGTTTTGACTTTCAATAGAAAATATAGACAACACATGTTCTTACCTTGCAAAAATCGCCTCAGTATTTAATTTGAAGCAGTAAATCCAACACTGGAGTAAATCTCTCGTGATATCACCTTCCCATTGAAATGAAGGAAGACGGTGATGACGAAACAGTTATTATTCTTGCCAAGGAACCCTTAACCAATCACATGTGCCATTAGCTTGTATTGTCATGAGTATCTGGGCAGATTTCAGAAATGAAATCGGTGATTGGACGACGATGAAACTGAGACAAGAACCATAGGAATAATTGTTCCCAAATTTGAACGCTCTGGCTGTAAATGGTTAAAGGTTGTTAAAAATTGCATCCGCCACTCAGTTGATGTATATATTGAGTGGGGACACATTGTTTGCTTTTTTTCTGGGATTCGACTACAAAAGAGCTCAAGCAACTGTTGAACTCAGTCCCTGCACATTCTGGACTCAGACCTGTTGTAAATCATTGAACAATGAGGCTTGGATGCCATCTATTGGACATTTCTTGTAATTGCCACTCAGAGAATGAACAGACAGTGGATTAAACTTTAGTTTTTTAGGCTTTAATTCTTTGTTGTATTCACCTGCTACGGCGTGTGTAACATTTTTCTGTCAACTCTGCATACAGGTGAAACTCGAAAAATTAGAATATCGTGCAAAAGTTAATGTAACCCATACTATGTTGAACACAAGAGGGCAGTATAGCCCTATGTATTACTTCACAAGACCCCCTCCCTTCCTACTCCTCACACAGAGTCTCAAGAGAGTGACTTGCAAATTCTGACATTTTCTCCACATTCAAACCAAAATATCTGACATTCTGTGTGTTGGAGCTAATGACTGTAAATTAGAAAGTTGTCAGGCTTGAGGAGAACTATATCAATACCAATTTTTGTACCTGCAGATGAAACTAACCCCCCACTTTTTTGTCAAAAGGTGGCGCTACTGAGCCCCTCACCACACCCATTTCTGAAACTTTGCACATGTCTACAGGCTAATAAATGTGACGTCTCTGTCGAGTTTCATGCAATTTCAAGTATGTTAAGAGTCTCAAAAGCATCAATAAAGAAAAGTAAAGTTTGAAGTGTTGCCACGGCAACAGTATCTAAGATATCAATAATCCTTTCACAGGTCTAAATCTGCCGTGTGTTTACATTATACACGTAAAGTTTGAAGCAAATCGGGTAAAAACAAGAGGGTGATTTCAAAGCATTTTGAAAGTGACACACTTCCTGCTGCCAGTTGGTGGCGCTATAACTTTGACTCACAATAGTCACATCCATGTGATCGGCCTCTTACAACGAACACACTGCTGAAGTTTCATCAAGATCTGTTAATTTATGCAGAAGTTATAACACACTTCCTGTCTCACTTTTCTCGCCATAAATTTGTTTCCTCGCCACGGCCAAACCGTTCGAGATATCAAAAATCCGCTGGCAATTTTTCATCCTCAATGTCTTGACTTCATGCTGACTGAGATTCGTGGCGATTAAATGATTTCTCTAGGAGGAGTATTTCAAATTCCATTGTATACGTTTTCCAAACAACCCTAAATAGCCGACTTCCTGTTGGGCTGAGGTAAAAAGTAAGAGCATGAAGTATATATGAAACGATGAGATCTATATGTGTACCGACTTTCATATTATTACATGCAAGTGTGTTTGATTTATGGACCAAGGTTTCGGACCCCGTTCCAGGGGGCGCTGTTAAGCCCCCCTGCCACGCCCGGGTACCATCTTCAGCCCAGCCCTGATGGCCGCAGGTTCTGACCCGTGTGCAAAGTTTCAAGAGTTTTAGAGCACGTTAAGGCCCCCAAAAGTGCCCGAATAGTCGATAAAATAATAATAATAATAATAATTAAAGCTGCAAGCAGCGATGACGGGCCCAAGCCGGTGGCACCGCAACCCTGGTGCCTTTAGTTACCGGGCTCATTTCCACTTGGTGGCTTTCGGAAAACAAAGGATGATGGACACAGCAACAACTCAAAAATATAGCTGCAAGCAGCAATGCGATTCCTCCTCAAAATGGCAAATCATTTAAAATTGATCAATAGAGGGTTGGGGTTAAACCCTCCCAATGAAAAAATCCAAAAAACATGTCTTTCTGTCTGAATCCTAAACTAAACATTTTCAGTGTACAGGAAAATCCATCATGCCGGACCTTATGGATCCTGTAGGGTTTTTTGTTTACAATGAGAAATGAGGTATGTTCACCAGGTTTCAGAAAAACTAAATAAATGGGGTGGAAATACAATCACTTTGAAAAATTGACATTTGGGCATGGCCTGTACCGCCCCCTAAGGGCGAATGTGAGCCATTCTTGGTTTGTAGGTTCCTGTTGGCCTGTAGTATTAATGTACCAAATTAGAAAGTATTTGACAAAAAAATGTGCAATTTGGGAATGTCCTTTAGCACCCCCTAAGGGCAAATGTGAGACATTCTTGGTTTGTGGATTTCTGTTGGCCTGTAGTGTCAATATACCAAATTAGAAAATTTTTGACCATAAAATGGGAATTTTGGGCATAGCCTGTAGCGCCCCCTAATGGCGAATATGGGCAATTCTTTGTTTGTGGGTTCCTGTTGGCCTGTAGTATCAATGTACCAAATTAGAACATTTTTGACCAGCAAATGGGAATTTAGGGCGTGGCCTGTAGCGCCCCATAAGGGCGAATGTGGGCCACTCTTGGTTTGTGAATTCCTGTTGGCCTGTAGTATCAATATACAACATTAGAACATTTTTGACCAGAAAATGGGAATTTTGGGCATGGCCTGTAGCGCCCCCTAAGGGCGAATGTGGGATATTCTTTACGCAGTACTTCAGAGTGATGTCATCTTGAAGTATATATATATAGGTCTATTTCTAACCCACACCTATAATATCACTTCTGAAGGCATGGATTTAACCACTGGAGTGGTATGGATTACTTTTATGCTGCATTTATTTGATTTTTGCAGCTTCTGAGTTCTGATCACCATTCAAGTCATTGAAAGGTCCAACAGGGTTGAGATAATCTTCTAAAAAGCTTAATTTGTGTTCACTAGAAGAAAGAAAACAATACACATCTGGGATGCAATGAGGGTGAGTATACGATGAGAGAAATTTATTTTTGGGGTGAAAACCATTTGTAGGCCTACTTTTTATTTACTTGGAAAATTGTTACTGTCTCTTTAAGAGGATTTTAAACGCATTTCATTCAAGGCACAGTCTGTGCGGCTTGTTTTAGTGAGTTTAATCTTTTGAGAACTGTGAAGTCTCATTATTTTCGTGCTGTTACATCTGTATTCATTTCAGAGATTACTTGATTGAGATTGTGAAACTACATACAACCGACAAACCTCCATGAAGATGCGAGTAAAAATGAGATGCCTCGCGCTGTCAGACACAACGCTGATAATCATTCTCGGAAGTGTTGATACTAGATTTCGATTCGCGATTTCTTCATCAACTGTTTATGTTCACTTGGGACAAAACAGACAATATATCATGTAATTTGACATTTTGTAGTATGAAATTGTCCGTTCAAACGCAAGAAGAAGCGAATGCGATCTCTCATCGGGGCTCGTGCGTTAGACGCGACGCATCTCGCGGTTTCACACAAAACTGCTCACAAACATTTATTTGAGTTGTTTTGTCATTTTTTTCCAGAAATAACTAGCAATACTCCTACAAATAAATGCTTCGTCACTAAAACGTTTTGACTTTCTATAGAAAATATAGACAACACACGTTCTTACCTTGCAAAAATCGCCTCAGTATTTAATTTGAAGCAGTAAATCCAACACTGGAGTAAATCTCTCGTGATATCACCTTTCCATTGAAATGAAGGAAGACGGTGATGACGATACAGTTATTATTCTTGCCCAGTAACCCCTTAACCAATCACATGTGCCTTTAGCTTGTATTGTCATGAGTATCTGGGCAGACTTCAGAAATAAAATCGGTGATCGGACGACGATGACACTGAGACAGGAACCATGGGAATAATTGTTCCCAAATTTGAACGCTCTGGCTGTAAATGGTTAAAGGTTGTTAAAAATTGTATCCTCCACTCAGTTGATGTATATATTGAGTGGGGACACATTGTTTGCCTTTTTTCTGGGATTCGACTGCAAAAGAGCTCAAGCAACTGTTGAACTCAGTCCCTGCCCATTCTGGACTCAGACCTGTTGTAAATCATTGAACAATGAGGCTTGGATGCCATCTATTGGACATTTCTTGTAATTGCCACTCAGAGAATGAACAGACAGTGGATTAAACTTTAGTTTTTTAGGCTTTAGTTCTTTGTTGTATTCACCTGCTACGGCGTGTGTAACATTTTTCTGTCAACTCTGCATACAGGTGAAACTCGAAAAATTAGAATATCGTGCAAAAGTTAATGTAACCCATACTATGTTGAACACAAGAGGGCAGTATAGCCCTATGTATTACTTCACAAGACCCCCTCCCTTCCTACTCCTCACACACAAAGTCTTAGAGAGTGACTTGCAAAATTCTGACATTTTCTCCACATTCAAACCAAAATATCTGACTTTCTGTTGGTCGGAGCTAATGACTGTAAATTAGAAAGTTGTCCGGCTTGAGGAGAACTATATCAATACCAATTTTTGTACCTGTAGATGAAACTAACCCCCCACTTTTTTGTCAAAAGGTGGCGCTACTGAGCCCCTCACCACACCCATTTCTGAAACTTTGCACATGTCTACTGGCTAATAAATGTGACGTCTCTGTCGAGTTTCATGCAATTTCAAGTATGTTAAGAGTCTCAAAAGCATCAATAAAGAAAAGTAAAGTTTGAAGTGTTGCCACGGCAACAGTATCTAAGATATCAATAATCCTTTCACAGGTCTAAATCTGCCGTGTGTTTACATTATACACGTAAAGTTTGAAGCAAATCGGGTAAAAACAAGAGGGTGATTTCAAAGCATTTTGAAAGTGACACACTTCCTGCTGCCAGTTGGTGGCGCTATAACTTTGACTCACAATAGTCACATCCATGTGATCGGCCTCTTACAACGAACACACTGCTGAAGTTTCATCAAGATCTGTTAATTTATGCAGAAGTTATAACACACTTCCTGTCTCACTTTTCTCGCCATAAATTTGTTTCCTCGCCACGGCCAAACCGTTCGAGATATCAAAAATCCGCTGGCAATTTTTCATCCTCAATGTCTTGACTTCATGCTGACTGAGATTCGTGGCGATTAAATGATTTCTCTAGGAGGAGTATTTCAAATTCCATTGTATACGTTTTCCAAACAACCCTAAATAGCCGACTTCCTGTTGGGCTGAGGTAAAAAGTAAGAGCATGAAGTATATATGAAACGATGAGATCTATATGTGTACCGACTTTCATATTATTACATGCAAGTGTGTTTGATTTATGGACCATGGTTTCGGACCCCGTTCCAGGGGGCGCTGCTGAAACCCCCTGCCACGCCCGGGTACCATCTTCAGCCCAGCCCTGATGGCCGCAGGTTCTGACCTGTGTGCAAAGTTTCAAGAGTTTTAGAGCATGTTAAGGCCCCCAAAAGTGCCCGAATAGTCGATAAAATAATAATAATAATAATAATAATAATAATAATAATAATAATAATAATTAAAGCTGCAAGCAGCGATGACGGGCCCAAGCCGGTGGCACCGCAACCCTGGTGCCTTTAGTTACCGGGCTCATTTCCACTTGGTGGCTTTCGGAAAACAAAGGATGATGGACACAGCAACAACTCAAAAATATAGCTGCAAGCAGCAATGCGATTCCTCCTCAAAATGGCAAATCATTTAAAATTGATCAATAGAGGGTTGGGGTTAAACCCTCCCAATGAAAAAATCCAAAAAACATGTCTTTCTGTCTGAATCCTAAACTAAACATTTTCAGTGTACAGGAAAATCCATCATGCCGGACCTTATGGATCCTGTAGGGTTTTTTGTTTACAATGAGAAATGAGGTATGTTCACCAGGTTTCAGAAAACTAAATAAATGGGGTGGAAATACAATCACTTTAAAAAAATGACATTTGGGCATGGCATGTAGCGCCCCCTAAGGGCGAATGTGAGCCATTCTTGGTTTGTAGGTTCCTGTTGGCCTGTAGTATTAATGTACCAAATTAGAAAGTATTTGACAAAAAAATGTGCAATTTGGGAATGGCCTTTAGCGCCCCCTAAGGGAGAATGTGAGACATTCTTGGTTTGTGGATTTCTGTTGGCCTGTAGTGTCAATATACCAAATTAGAAAATTTTTGACCATAAAATGGGAATTTTGGGCATAGCCTGTAGCACCCCCTAATGGCGAATATGGGCAATTCTTTGTTTGTGGGTTCCTGTTGGCCTGTAGTATCAATGTACCAAATTAGAACATTTTTGACCAGCAAATGGGAATTTAGGGCGTGGCCTGTAGCGCCCCATAAGGGCGAATGTGGGCCACTCTTGGTTTGTGAATTCCTGTTGGCCTGTAGTATCAATATACAACATTAGAACATTTTTGACCAGAAAATGGGAATTTTGGGCATGGCCTGTAGCGCCCCCTAAGGGCGAATGTGGGATATTCTTTACGCAGTACTTCAGAGTGATGTCATCTTGAAGTATATATATATAGGTCTATTTCTAACCCACACCTATAATATCACTTCTGAAGGCATGGATTTAACCACTGGAGTGGTATGGATTACTTTTATGCTGCATTTATTTGATTTTTGTAGCTTCTGAGTTCTGATCACCATTCAAGTCATTGAAAGGTCCAACAGGGTTGAGATAATCTTCTAAAAAGCTTAATTTGTGTTCACTAGAAGAAAGAAAACAATACACATCTGGGATGCAATGAGGGTGAGTATACGATGAGAGAAATTTATTTTTGGGGTGAAAACCATTTGTAGGCCTACTTTTTATTTACTTGGAAAATTGTTACTGTCTCTTTAAGAGGATTTTAAACGCATTTCATTCAAGGCACACTCTGTGCGGCTTGTTTTAGTGAGTTTAATCTTTTGAGAACTGTGAAGTCTCATTATTTTCGTGCTGTTACATCTGTATTCATTTCAGAGATTACTTGATTGAGATTGTGAAACTACATACAACCGACAAACCTCCATGAAGATGCGAGTAAAAATGAGATGCCTCGCGCTGTCAGGCACAACGCTGATAATCATTCTCGGAAGTGTTGATACTAGATTTCGATTCGCGATTTCTTCATCAACTGTTTATGTTCACTTGGGACAAAACAGACAATATATCATGTAATTTGACATTTTGTAGTATGAAATTGTCCGTTCAAACGCAAGAAGAAGCGAATGCGATCTCTCATCGGGGCTCGTGCGTTAGACGCGACGCATCTCGCGGTTTCACACAAAACTGCTCACAAACATTTATTTGAGTTGTTTTGTCATTTTTTTCCAGAAATAACTAGCAATACTCCTACAAATAAATGCTTCGTAACTAAAACGTTTTGACTTTCTATAGAAAATATAGACAACACACGTTCTTACCTTGCAAAAATCGCCTCAGTATTTAATTTGAAGCAGTAAATCCAACACTGGAGTAAATCTCTCGTGATATCACCTTCCCATTGAAATGAAGGAAGACGGTGATGACGATACAGTTATTATTCTTGCCCAGTAACCCCTTAACCAATCACATGTGCCTTTAGCTTGTATTGTCATGAGTATCTGGGCAGACTTCAGAAATAAAATCGGTGATCGGACGACGATGACACTGAGACAGGAACCATGGGAATAATTGTTCCCAAATTTGAACGCTCTGGCTGTAAATGGTTAAAGGTTGTTAAAAATTGTATCCTCCACTCAGTTGATGTATATATTGAGTGGGGACACATTGTTTGCCTTTTTTCTGGGATTCGACTGCAAAAGAGCTCAAGCAACTGTTGAACTCAGTCCCTGCCCATTCTGGACTCAGACCTGTTGTAAATCATTGAACAATGAGGCTTGGATGCCATCTATTGGACATTTCTTGTAATTGCCACTCAGAGAATGAACAGACAGTGGATTAAACTTTAGTTTTTTAGGCTTTAGTTCTTTGTTGTATTCACCTGCTACAGCGTGTGTAACATTTTTCTGTCAACTCTGCATACAGGTGAAACTCGAAAAATTAGAATATCGTGCAAAAGTTAATGTAACCCATACTATGTTGAACACAAGAGGGCAGTATAGCCCTATGTATTACTTCACAAGACCCCCTCCCTTCCTACTCCTCACACACAAAGTCTTAGAGAGTGACTTGCAAAATTCTGACATTTTCTCCACATTCAAACCAAAATATCTGACTTTCTGTTGGTCGGAGCTAATGACTGTAAATTAGAAAGTTGTCCGGCTTGAGGAGAACTATATCAATACCAATTTTTGTACCTGTAGATGAAACTAACCCCCCACTTTTTTGTCAAAAGGTGGCGCTACTGAGCCCCTCACCACACCCATTTCTGAAACTTTGCACATGTCTACTGGCTAATAAATGTGACGTCTCTGTCGAGTTTCATGCAATTTCAAGTATGTTAAGAGTCTCAAAAGCATCAATAAAGAAAAGTAAAGTTTGAAGTGTTGCCACGGCAACAGTATCTAAGATATCAATAATCCTTTCACAGGTCTAAATCTGCCGTGTGTTTACATTATACACGTAAAGTTTGAAGCAAATCGGGTAAAAACAAGAGGGTGATTTCAAAGCATTTTGAAAGTGACACACTTCCTGCTGCCAGTTGGTGGCGCTATAACTTTGACTCACAATAGTCACATCCATGTGATCGGCCTCTTACAACGAACACACTGCTGAAGTTTCATCAAGATCTGTTAATTTATGCAGAAGTTATAACACACTTCCTGTCTCACTTTTCTCGCCATAAATTTGTTTCCTCGCCACGGCCAAACCGTTCGAGATATCAAAAATCCGCTGGCAATTTTTCATCCTCAATGTCTTGACTTCATGCTGACTGAGATTCGTGGCGATTAAATGATTTCTCTAGGAGGAGTATTTCAAATTCCATTGTATACGTTTTCCAAACAACCCTAAATAGCCGACTTCCTGTTGGGCTGAGGTAAAAAGTAAGAGCATGAAGTATATATGAAACGATGAGATCTATATGTGTACCGACTTTCATATTATTACATGCAAGTGTGTTTGATTTATGGACCAAGGTTTCGGACCCCGTTCCAGGGGGCGCTGCTGAGCCCCCCTGCCACGCCCGGGTACCATCTTCAGCCCAGCCCTGATGGCCGCAGGTTCTGACCCGTGTGCAAAGTTTCAAGAGTTTTAGAGCATGTTAAGGCCCCCAAAAGTGCCCGAATAGTCGATAAAATAATAATAATAATAATAATATTATTATTATTATTATTATTATTATTATTATTATTATTAGGGCCCAAGCCTGAAAAGGCGAAGGCCCTATTGTTTTCCTTAGGATTATTATTATTATTATTATTATTATTATTATTAATAATCCTAAGGAAAACAATAGGGCCTTCGCCTTTTCAGGCTTGGGCCCTAATAATAATAATAATAATAATCCTAAGGAAAACAATAGGGCCTTCGCCTTTTCAGGCTTGGGCCCTAATAATAATAATAATAATCCTAAGGAAAACAATAGGGCCTTCGCCTTTTCAGGCTTGGGCCCTAATAATAATAATAATAATAATCCTAAGGAAAACAATAGGGCCTTCGCCTTTTCAAGGCTTGGGCCCTAATAATAATCCTAAAGAAAACAATAGGGCCTTCGCCTTTTCAAGGCTTGGGCCCTAATAATAATAATAATCCTAAGGAAAACAATAGGGCCTTCGCCTTTTCAAGGCTTGGGCCCTAATAATAATAATAATCCTAAGGAAAACAATAGGGCCTTCGCCTTTTCAAGGCTTGGGCCCTAATAATAATCAGGAGGAAAACAATAGGGCCTTCGCCTTTTCAAGGCTTGGGCCCTAATAATAATAATAATAATAATAATCCTAAGGAAAACAATAGGGCCTTCGCCTTTTCAAGGCTTGGGCCCTAATAATCCTAAGGAAAACAATAGGGCCTTTGCCTTTTCAAGGCTTGGGCCCTAATAATAATCCTAAGGAAAACAATAGGGCCTTCGCCTTTTCAAGGCTTGGGCCCTAATAATAATCCTAAGGAAAACAATAGGGCCTTCGCCTTTTCAAGGCTTGGGCCCTAATAATCCTAAGGAAAACAATAGGGCCTTCGCCTTTTCAAGGTTTGGGCCCTAATAATCCTAAGGAAAACAATAGGGCCTTCGCCTTTTCAAGGCTTGGGCCCTAATAATCAGGAGGAAAACAATAGGGCCTTCGCCTTTTCAAGGCTTGGGCCCTAATAATAATAATCAGGAGGAAAACAATAGGGCCTTCGCCTTTTCAAGGCTTGGGCCCTAATAATAATAATCCTAAGGAAAACAATAGGGCCTTCGCCTTTTCAAGGCTTGGGCCCTAATAATAATAATCCTAAGGAAAACAATAGGGCCTTTGCCTTTTCAAGGCTTGGGCCCTAATAATAATAATAATAATCCTAAGGAAAACAATAGGGCCTTCGCCTTTTCAAGGCTTGGGCCCTAATAATAATCCTAAGGAAAACAATAGGGCCTTCGCCTTTTCAAGGCTTGAGCCCTAATAATCAGGAGGAAAACAATAGGGCCTTCGCCTTTTCAAGGCTTGGGCCCTAATAATAATAATAATAATAATCCTAAGGAAAACAATAGGGCCTTCGCCTTTTCAAGGCTTGGGCCCTAATAATCCTAAGGAAAACAATAGGGCCTTCGCCTTTTCAAGGCTTGGGCCCTAAATAATCCTAAGGAAAACAATAGGGCCTTCGCCTTTTCAAGGCTTGGGCCCTAATAAAAATGCTACCAAAGTGAGTATCAATTACAACAGTGCTGCTATAACACGGGCCTCCACCTTGATTTTCTTGGTTGGATAGATCACATAACTGCATCACATGACAACAAATACATCATAAATTTCAGATATATCAGTTTTCCCAGTCCACAAAAACCCCATCTCAGGGGCCGTTTACATAACAACGTTTTCAACTAAAAACAGAAAACTTTTTATGCATTTTACACGTCAACAGCGTTTTTGAGCCTGAAAACGCAAACTTCTGAAAACGGGTTTCAAAGTACACGTTTTTGAAACCGATGCCGTTATCGTCTAATTGTAAACATACAAAAATGCGAATATGTGAAAACGATGATGTCATGCGTAAGCATATTTCATGTTCAGTCTATAGGCATGAACTTCGAGAACTTTGTCCTTACCTCCAGGGCAAACAGACCAACATGAGATCACCAGTTGTAGTCCTTAAAAAGGTGGCGTGCTTTATATTCCAGGGTCAATTGTAGTAATAAAGCAAACTCATCGTCCATCCAGACAAAATTGCTTGATGCTTTCACCATCTTCATTGTTTTTTTGTTTTTTTATTCTTTATTTATTAAACATTTTGTGAGTACAACTATTTACAATAATGCCCAAAATCCGCCCAAAATCAAAGGACCAAATAAAGTAACAAAATAAATAAGTACACATTACAGATGATTAAGTTATAGTTTACATACACCTATACAAGGAGGACACTCAAATTTTCTTTACTAAGGTCTCAATAAAGTCCCGCCAAAATTGTATTGTCTTTCTGTTGGCGCCGAGCACTTTAGTTGTGGTACATTCCAAATGAGCAATGTCCAGCAAATAGGACATCCAGATAGACATAGCTGGGGTAGTTGGTTCCAACCACATCTTTAGGATAGCCTTTTTTGCAGCAGTAAGAGCAGCGGATACAATCCTCCTTTGATTGACAGACAATGACAGCGAAGAATCATCCAGCAAAAGAAAAATCAGCGGGTCCTTTTGGATCAGAATCCTCAGAAGATCTGTCAGTAGGTCTTGGACTGAAGACCAAACCGGCACAATTCTAGAACAGTCCCAGAACATATGCATATATGTGCCTAAATAAGCATTGTTACAAAGGTGACAAAAAGGATCAGACTTTCTTTTAATTTTATATAGCATTTGGGGTGTGGCATATGCCTTATAAATTAACTTATAATGAATCATTTGGTGAGCTGGATTTTTTGAGGCAGCAAAACAATTCCCCCAGACAGTGTCCCAGTCAATCACGGTGTTAAGTTGTCTCTCCCAAAAGTCCTCAGCTGGAATGTTCATGTACTGTTGTGCCACAAGCGATTTATACACTATGCTCACAACACCTCTAGAAGCCCTACTGGAGTCTATCCAATCTATCATAGGATGAGGCGATATTTTAATTGACCAGGGAACTCCATAGGCTTTTAGCGCAGACCTTAATCTTAGATACAAAAAGAAGGAAGATCCTGGAAGGGAGAATTCATCCAGTAGAGACTGAAAGGACTTAAGCCCACAATCACTATACAGATCTTTCAAGTTATAAACCCCACACTTAGCCCAGCATTTGGAAACAAAGGGTTTGTTACCCGTACATAAATTACTATTATGCCAAATGGGAGTAGTATGACAGTAAGAATCCGAAGCTCCCATGATCTTTTCTGCCATTCTCCAGATTTTGATAGAGTGAGATATAATTGGACCAAACTTTTCCAGAACTTTCTTATGTATCCCAGAAAAGGGTAAATCCTGTAAACGCAAAGGATGAATAATATTAGTTTCTAAGGTCCGCCATGGCACAGGGGAATCAACATCCATCCATCCATCCATGTCCTAAGTGGTCTTATTTGGTATGCTAAATAGTAAGACCAAAAATCTGGTAGCGATAGGCCTCCATGAGGTTTTAGCCTATGCATAGATTGAAAACAAATTCTACGCCGTTTATGGTTCCATAAGAATTTTGTTACTGCTGTACGAAGCTCTTTAAAGTAGCCAATAGGTGGTGCCAGAGGTAAAGTTGAAAATAAAAAGCTCAGCCTCGGAAGAATATTCATCTTAATAGTGGCCATCCTACCATGAAGAGCCAGGCAGAGCAGAGACCAACATAAAAGATTACTCGAAATCTTATCAAGAAGAGATTGGTTGTTCCACTTAGAAATGCGAGATAATGAAGAAAAAATTCCAATCCCAAGATAATTAAATTGATCGCTAACTGGAATCGTGGTGGGTAAGTCCTGAATCTCTGAATTAGCAGCTAGGTTGAGAGGTAAAAGTACGGATTTGCTCCAGTTAATTTTATAACCGGACAGTTTACCAAATGAATCAAATAATTTTAAGCATTCCTTAACCAAATCTGTGATATTTGATAAATACAAAAGGATGTCGTCAGCATAGAGTGAAATCTTATGAGAGGTGTTAATACAGCTTATAGGGACTATTGTAGAGCATTGTCTAATCGCTTGGGCCAAAGACTCTAATGATAAATTAAAAAGCAAGGGTGACAGGGGACATCCTTGTCGAGTGCCTCTACCAAGGCGGAAGGGAGGAGAAATATGAGGGCCAGTAAGAACTCTGGCTGAACAATCACAATAAATAGTTTTAACAGCTTTCATGAAAAAACAACCAAATCCAAATCGTTCCAGAACAGACCACAAAAAATTCCACTCGATTCTGCTGAATGCTTTTTCTGCATCTAGAGAAAGGACTGCAGAGGAAGATGTATAAGAGTCTGCTTGCTGAATAATATGGAGAAGCCTACGTATATTATCAGCAGCGAATCTCCCCCTAAGAAAACCTGACTGATCATGCTTGATCAAGTCACCTACACACCGGTCTAATCTTAAGGCCAAAACTTTTGCCATCAGCTTTGAATCTGTGGATAAAAGACTAATTGGCCTGTAGCTGGAACACTCAAGAGAATCCTTCCCTTTTTTCAAAAGCAAAGTTATTAAAGCTGTGTTTTGGTCTCTGTGCAAAGCACCTTCTTCCAAAGCAAAATTAAAAGAATCAAGTATCAAGGGAGCCACTATATCCCAAATTTCTCTAAATAACTCCGGAGGAATCCCATCTAACCCAGGGGCTTTATTACTGCTCATGGAATCCAAGGCTGATCCCAATTCCTCAATTGTCAAGGGACTGTCTAATAAATTACGCTGAGAATCATTTAATTTGGGTAGATTTAAATATTTAAGAAATGAATCAGCATTTGTTGGGTCAGTGCTGTGCTCTGAAGTATACAACTGCTGATAATAAGATTCAAACATTCTATTTACATCTTTGGGTTGAGTATATACTAAACCCTCATGTCTAATAGCAGATATGCTGGCCTTAGATTCACCATCCTTTAACCTCAAAGCCAAAAGCTTAGAGGGGCGTTCTCCATTAAAATAATAGGATTGTCTAGTACGGTGCATAATAAATTCAGCTCTATGCAAGTATATGGATTTTAGTTCTGATTTAAGAACGTTTACTTCTTTGGATTTGATCTCAGAAAATTTACCTTTTAATTCCGTCTCTAATGTATCAATTTGTTTTTCTAATTCAATTTTAAGGCTCTCTCTGCGTCTTTTATTGAAGGATGAAAAACTTATACATTTACCCCTAATAAAACATTTAGTGGTTTCCCACAGTACTTGAGGGTTACAAGCTGAATCCCTATTAATCTGCAAAAACTCCTTCAAAGAGTTACTTAATTCAGTCATAAATGTACAGTCCTGTAACAGGGAGGTATTAAATCTCCAACGACTGTGTCTGGAGCCCAATGATACGGGGGTTAAAGTAGTAATTATTGGTGCATGATCAGATAAGAGAAGTGGTAGAATATCTACTTTATTAATACAAGGAATTAAAGAGGGAGACATAAGTAAATAGTCTATCCTTGAACAGCTCTTGTGACGAGCTGAAAAGAATGTATAATTCCTAGAACCATCATTTTGCAGACGCCAGACATCACATAAATTAGAATGTCGCAAAAAGGAGTTAAAACATTCAGAAATCCTTGAATCAGCCTTAGAGGCATGAGATCTATCCAGCTGAGGATCCAACACAGCATTGAAATCTCCCCCTAATATCACAAGGCAATCCTCCAAACTCACAATTAAACGTAATAATTCTTGAAAAAATAAGGGATCACCCTCGTTGGGTGCATATACTTACACAAAAGCGTATTTATTATTATTTATAATGCCAACAACATAGGTGATTCGGCCTTCTTTATCCCCACCCGAACGTGTAATTGAGAATTTAGTGGAACGCCTAGACAATATCAGCACCCCTTTGGATTTATTAGCGGCCGAAGAGGAGGAAATCATTTTAAAATATCTATTTTGAAAGCGATGCACATCAGCTGAATTCAAATGAGACTCTTGTATAAGGGCAACGGGGACCTTTTTACATCTTAGATAATCTAAGCATTTGGTTCGCTTGATGGGGCTGTTTAACCCATTAACGTTCCATGATAATATATTCACAGCCACACAGTATTGAGAAACAACAGCATGCAGAACAATCGCAACAAGGCGGGAAGACCAAGGAGAAATGATAGTGGGTGGTAATCAAAAAATACACAGTATACATACAAATATTACGCATATAAATAAAAGCATACAACAGGTCAAACTTGCATGGGCAGACTCGGGCATTAAACAAAAAAACACAAACCAGAACAATAAAAGAACGGGCAGAAAGCAAAGAGTTAAAACACACTCTTCTACCTGCCCTTAACATAACGGCCTTTGGACACGCGGCCAACTTGTAGACCGGCTCGTTCGTCAATTCACCTGACCTGGTAATTTCGGGATGAAATAAAATCAGTCCGTCTCAGTAAGGTCCTCCATGGTAGCTGCCGATTCATGCTCATTCACGTCGGATTCTCATGACACGACCACCTCAGTTCTCTCCAGAGAGGGTGTCATGATGGGATCCTGATTGACGACGAAATTTTCAACCTCCGCCGGTGTCTCCAGAAGTGAAATCCTCCCTCGGTGAGTAACTTTCACTACCGCGGGATAAAGCAAAAAAGACGTTATTCCCATCTGAGTTAACTTCTTCCTCGCAATTGCCATTGCTCTTCTCTTGGACGCAGTGTGAGTGCTATAATCTGTAAAGAAAAGCAGTGGAGATCCATTGTAAAGAATTTGACCACAAGCACGGGCTCCGTTTAGAACTGCACTCCGATCTTGATAGCGCAGCAACTTAAAGATGAACGTACGAGGGGTAGATTTCGCGCGCTCACCGCTATAGACACGGTGAGCTCTTTCAATCTCCAGTACCTTGCCAGCAGAGAGGGAATCCATTAAGGAAGATTATTCTGTATAAATCGCAGAGGGTCATCTCCTTCCACACCCTCTTTAAGTCCCACTAGACGTACATTGGACTGGCGGCTTTTGTCTTCGATTCTCGACAACTTTTCCTGAAGAGCGTCCACTGTTAGTTTGACATCTACGGCCTCCTTTTTCATGTTACGAAGAGCTGTCTGCATGTTGACAAATTTGTTTCTTATCAGCCAAACGTCCTCTTCCAAGACTCCAAGTCTATCCGAGATCGGGGGAAAATTCTTCCTTAAACAGTTCTCTAACGAGGCTAAGATGCATTTTTAACTTGTCAGCAACAATGGCGTGAACTTCCCCCTCAGAAGCACCGATATGGTCTTTGACTCGCTTTTTCTCCGGGGAAACTAGCGTTAATTGACGTTTTGCCATCTTCATTTGTTGCACCGTTATCAGAGCAATCCGAACCGACCAAGTGTTATTAGTTTTAACTGAGAACAAGTAAATTACGGATACCAAGTCAGGGACTTGTCGAAATACACCCGCCATTGCTACCGATGGGTCACGTACCATCTTCATTGTTTGTATTCACCGCTCTCTGGAAGAATGCTTATGCATGCAGGCACATAGTGCTTCATTACAAAGTGACATCGGCAACTACTGGCAGGCATAATACAGCGTTTTTAGTCATTTTCGTGGATCCATGTGAACAGGGATTGTTTTGACAATGTTGTTGTTTTGACAAACTTTTCAAAAACGCAAAGGAAAATATTTTCCGTTTTTAGCACATCATTGTCATGTAAACATATTAGTGTGGACAAGGCATGAATGAGACACAAGTGCTTTTTCCTGCACGCTCATGAGACAGCATGCAATGAAAGACGAGGCTGAATCCAGCTTCTTAATCATCAGCTTTTCATTTAGTAAAAGGGCCTTGGTGCTTCAACACTACACAACTCTATCACTGGCGAGTGAAATGTTAATATTTACTTGCCAGTGGCTAATAACAGATGTTTTTTGGTCGCATAGTGTGAAACTTACTCGCATATGCGAGTGATTTACTCGCAATGTAGAGGGCTGTAAGGTTAAGTAAACGATGAGAAAATTATAATTTTTGGGTGAACTATTCTATTAAACTGTCAAATATAGAATTCAGAAGAAATAAAACAGAAAACAGAATGTGAAAGAATAAAAAAGAATTTGAAAAGTATAAATCAAATGGATTTCAAAGGGCCCTAAATGTTAACATGCAGAGATGCTTCTGTTCATGAAAAAGAACCTGCCCCTTATATTTGCAAAAAATACTTACAGATTTTTTGTGAAATTTTGCTAAAAATGACTCTCTGTTTTAATTTTTTTTAATAATGTCTTTGAAGTTACAGTTGCTGGATCCATTGACATCAGAAGGTCTTGTTTTTTTCATTAAATAAATAGGATTATTTTATATACATTTGTTTCAGTAAACTTGGTTTGTGATTTTTGAGTCTTCAGTGACTGCTAAAAATTACTCTTTTTGATAGTGTCTTTTGATTAAATGAAACATTTCAGTTGCTGAAACACATTGTCCTCAAATCATCAGTCTCACAATATTGTAATTGGAAATGGCAATAGCTACAGGCAACAGGTATAGTAATGAAAAGTATCGTATTCGTACCCCGTCTCCAAAAAATGGGATCCGGACAACCTTAATAATAATAGTAAAATAAATTACTTTTCAAATCATGTTAAAAAGAAAATAATTGGCATTTGTATCTATTATTTTCTATATAAATACATTATCAGATCAAAAAACCCAGGTTATCATTTTTGTAGCCATTTACAAATAAATATAAAAAAATATTTTTTCTAAACTGAGTAGTAGAAGTGATTTTTAAACTAATTTATTAATTAGAAGCATCGTTTTCTGATTTGAGATGCATAACTACATAGCATGGAGCATAAATGAGTCTGTAATTTCTGTGCAATATAGATTAGTTTAGCTTGTGTGAAAAAGTTTAGACCCCCACCTGTCTGTGAAGGTGGTCTTGGTGCTCTTGGGTACATCTGTCCGGCACTATTCAGTACCATACCCTGTGCAGCCATATTAGCCACTGGGGGCATCATCGACACTGAAGGATTATTCATTCTCATTCCACCTGGAAAAGAAGAGCATACATATTTCAGCATAAAAATGTATTTCATTGCACTAATGCTTATAAAACATACACTCAGCACTGAAAACATACTTTTCACATTATTAATATTTCAAGCTAGTTGAGGGCATTGAATCGTATTAATATATTGCCCCTAAAACTCCCATGAATCACTTAAAATATTTAACAACTCATAGCCCTACTGTGACCATTGGTCTACAATAAATGTATTAATTGCTAAAAGCCTTTTATCAAGATTGACATTTGTGCATAATTACCCTGGCCCTGCTGCATTGGGAAGCCAACATCCATCCTCATCTGCCCAGGAGCAGCAAGCGGTCCATTGACCCTTATTTCTTGACCTCTGTTCTGTCCAACAACAACATTAATGGCTCCTTCACCTGTTACAGACCAATAAACACATTGGAAGATATAAAATTGGAGAGAAAAAAAGGCTAAATTCAACATTATATTTAACTAAAAAATTATAATTCAACTGACACAGGCTTGATGCACAATGCTGAGAAGTCTATGCAATGTGATGATATTTGCAAAAAGAATGCAGTTTGTGAAGGCTGGTCACTTAGAGGCGAGCTGTGCTAAAACTAATTGCTACAATTATCCTTTTAAGCAATTTTAACCAGTGAGAACTGTAATAGTTTTGTTTGCTAACTGTGCTGGGAGGGCAGAATGTTGAAAAATTTGAAATAGTCAGCCTGTGGGGACAAATATTATTTATTTATATTTTTATATAATTTATATATATTTATTTATATTTTATAGCAATGGCTATATGCATGGCAAAGACAACAGTGTTCAAATTAAACAATTTTTACAATAGTTTGACAGCTACAAAAAAAGTTTTTCAGTTTAGTAAGTAATAGGAATTCTACAATTTTTCCCGGAGAGACCTTTTTAAAAATATCCATCAATATATTTTCTGAATAAAATAGTTTTCTAATATAATTTAGATATGGACATTCTATAAAAATATGTTTTATACTCAAGAAATTCTTACATAGACCAGCCAATACATATGGCCTGGTATCCAACAAAAGACAATATTAAAATCTTGTTTAAAGGAGTTCACTTTTACTATTATGCTAATAATTGTAGGGTGTTCTGTTTTCAGAGCTTCGAGTACTTGCAGGCAGGATTTAGAATCTGTACAAATTAGAAAGTGATGTTGCTGTTCCTTTTCTATTTCTTCTAAAGATAGTAATAATGCACAAGCTTCTGCTGTGAAAATTGAATTGTCCAGGAATACACTTGCCAAAACGTTTGGACCAATCACTACTTCTGCAGATACATGATTGTCTGACTATGAACCATCTGTGTACACTGGTACATGAGATGGTAAGCTACATCTTATATCCAGGAATTTCTCCTGGTAGACGTTTGGATAATTTATCTTTTTAGTATACTGAGCCAGGTTCATCATGATAGTTGTTTTTTTAATATTCCAGGGCAGTATAGGGCACAGATGTGTCAATGTTAGGATATCCAGATTAATGTCCATGTTCTCCAAGTGTGGTTTTATGCAAATTCCAAAAGGACTGATGTACCTGGGTCTGGCTTCATACAGGTGTGAATGTTGAGGATGAAAGACTGAAAGATATGCTGGGTTATTTTCATTAGCTTTTAGTTTAACTGCATAGTTAAGGGACAATTTCAGCCTTCTGTTATATAGTGATGGTTCTCTAGCTCCCGTATACAAGCTTTGGGTTGGAGAGGTCCTAAATACTCCTAGTGCTAGTCTCAATCCTCTATCAACATTTTAATATATAGGTATTACTTCCCTGCAGATTTATAAACTGTGCTCCCATAGTCCATTTTTGATTGAACAAGTGTCCTATAGAGTCTCAAGAGTACTTCACAATCTGCACCCCATTTGATCCTTGCCAACACTTTTATAATATCCATTGCTTTGAAGCATCATTTTCTGTAGCATTTTTAAATGAGGGATGAAGGATAGTTTATTATCGAAAGTAAGTCCTAAGAATTTGTCTCCGTTATTTGCCTCCGTATAGGTTCCCTTCCCAAAAAGAGTTCTGTCTCGAGGTGCATAGATCGCAAAATACAAAAATGCATACACAGTTTTGATATAGAAAATTTTAAACCATTTTGTACTGACCAGTCATACATTTTATTTATACATATTTGTAGTTGTCTCTCAATTCCATTCATATTTTTGCCTTTATAACAAATGCACACATCATCTACATACAGGTTACGGAGTATACTTGGCCCCATAACACTTACAATCCCAGTCATTTTAATGCTAAAAAGAGGCACTCCTGATTCTTGTACATGCAATTCAGATACCACGTTTCTTGAACACGAAAAATTCTATTAGATGAATAATAGGAAATAAAAATGTGTAGACATCCCCTGAAACCCATATTGTACAAATCTTTTAGAATGCCATACCTCCACGTACTATCATATGCTTTTTCTAAATCAAAAAATACTGCTACTACATGTTCTTTTTTTAATAAAACCATCTCGTACAAAAGACTCTAATCTTATAAGGTGATCAAGTACTTTTCCCTCGTCTAAAGCCACATTGATATTTACTGATCTTTTGGTCTTCTTCCAAAATCCACACCAGCCAATCATTGATCATTCATTCCATGGTTTTTGCATAGGCAGCTGGTTAAGGCTATTGGGCGATAATTGTTTGGGTCAGTATAGTCTTTTCCTGGTTTAGGTACTGGTATAACGATTGCTTCTTTCCAGATAGCTGGTATTTTTCCTGATCTCCAAATGCTATTGAGTACGTTCAGTAGGATCAATAATATTTTGGGGTAGATGATTCAGGAACTGATAAGTGAATTGTATCAGGTCCAACTGCAGTGTCATTGGAGTTTTTAATAGCTTTCAGAAGTTCTTCCATTGTAAAAGGCTGATTATACAGTTTGGTGTTATCTGACAAAGTTTTTCCTGTTCCTGTTTTTTTGTATATCCTTAAACCTGGGAAAACCGTTTTCTATTGACGAATTTCTCTCAAATGTCTCTGCCAGTGTATTAGCAATATCCTGCTTCGATGAAAATAATGTATCCTGATTTTTTATGTTGTATTTGTAGTCCTCCTTCAACATCAACATTTATTATTTACACATTTATTTATTATTTTTCATCTTTCGTATCATATCCCATAATTTCTTTGTTGGTGTCTGTGATGTTAAACTTGATACGTATTTGTTCCAACTCTGCCTCTTTGCTTCATTAATAATTCTTTGTGCTTGTGTCACATTTTCAATCTGATGAGGTTTTCTGTTTTTGGATGTTTATTAAAGGTTCTTCCTGCCTTCTTCCGATCAGCAATAGCCTTTTTACAGTCTTCACTGAACCATGAGTTTCTCTGACTGTATGACTTTGATGATGTTTTTGGCACAGTTTTTTCTGCTATTTCAATCAGTGAATTTCTCTATTGGATCTTGATATTTGTTGCCAGTCTATGTTGAACTTCTCATAACAAAGTTTTTGGAAATTATACCAATGAGCTTTTTTCAATTGACATCTAGTGTCTTGTTGTATATCTTCATCAGTAGATGTTATAATCAGTGGGTAATGATCACTTCCACAAAGATCCTTCCATACATGCCATGAATAGTCTATTAGATTGATGTCTCGCAAATCAGGAATAAGTCGCTTTTTTCCCCAGATGGTTCCAAAATAATATTAGCTGTATCCTTTACTTATTTGATGACTCAGGAAATATTTTGACTTATGAGCAATTTATGACTTACCACAATTTCCCAGTTTCTCCAAGAGTTTAGTGCAGTGGTTAAAGCAATCTCACCTGGGTTAATTTACCTTATTAAAAGTCACTCCATATACAGTATAATTCAAGGAATACAGTTACAATACAATTTACTTTACTCTTGGAAGGAATTGATCTATTAGATAAGAAATGTACCAATAGGCATGTATGCCAAATGTTTCAATTTGAAAATTGGAAAGTTCTACTGGAGGTCCTTGGTTGAAGATATTGATTGGAAAAGGGCCTGGCTTTCACCTAGAAAATATAGCATTTCCAATAAGGCAAAGGAAATACGTTTAAAAAAATTTACATAAAATATACCCCATCAATTCTAACATTTCAAAATATTTGGACATTGACAGCTCATGTTCTTTTTGTAAACAAGCAGAGGAGACATTTGTAATTTTTTTTTTGATTGTCCTATTTCCAAACAATTTTTGTCTGACCTAGGTTCTCACATATTTGATTCTGCCAATGTTACACACTCTTTCAGTTTAAAAGACATAATTTTATGTTACATTTTATATTACATTTTATATAAAAATAGACCCCTAGAGAATATTGCTATTTTTTTTTATTTTATATGGCAAATACTTCATAAGCAAAAATATGCAAATGGTATTCCATTATACCCCCCTCCCCCCACTTTGAAACTGAATTAACCTCACTTCTTAAATCTCTATTATATAAAGAATAAAAAAACCTAAGATTCCTTAAATATTTTGAAGAAATATTTCAAGAAAATACATGTATTTAGCAGCTTTCATAGTGTATTAATGTCTGTATGTTATTGTATTAATACAACTGTAGTGTCTGTGTCCTTGTCATGTCATTTAGCAACTTATGTTTTGGTTATAATTTTTATATAACTTGACTTTTTTTTATTAAATTGTAACTATTCTCAATTTGTTGTGGATGATGTGTGTGGATGTGTGTGTCAATTATGTAGAAATGATGTATCATTTTATTTTGTGTTTGTGTATTTGTATGTATTCCCTTGAAAAATGGTTTGAGTTTCTGGTGACGGCCAAAAGAGAGCAACAGCAGGCTAATTCGCCTGCTACCAAGGCTGATGTGGAACACATGTGGGAAAAACTAGAGGATATGGAATTTGGAGCAGGCATAATAATATTATTTTAGTTGGAATTCTTGAGGGAAAGGAAGGACAACTTATGGTGAAGTTTTTGGATGGGCTTATCACAAATTTGATCAACACAGCGGACCACCAGCTCGAAATTGAATGCACCCCAGAGATTTTGGTCAGCTTCCCATGGCGGGTGACAGACCCCAATCTATGCTGGCAAGATTCTTTGGGCTGACAGAGACTTTGTTCTATGGGCGTCAAGGATTAAAGGCAAATTGTGCTGGGAGGACCCCCCAACATCATGGTATTTCTGGACTTTGCTAGTGCGATACAAGCAAAGTGCAATGGATACAAAGAGTGTAAAAAATTACTTTACCAGAAGGTGGGCTTCACACTGCTTTTTCCTGCTAAGCTAGGTGACACCAAGGGTGGTCGCAAAACATTTACATGCCCACGTCAAGCTATGGCCTTCATTAAATCAATGGTGTGAGTGGGTAATTCTGCCCACTGACTCTCACTATACTCTTTATTTTTTCTCTTTTTCTCCCTTTATTGATTTATTGTTGAGTTCATTGGTTCATTTTGTGGGTTCGATGTGATTATTTACTGGGGCTTATTTTATTGAAAATCTTGTGAGAGTGCATGGAACATCAGATTTCTGAGGGATGGATACCAGTTGGGACTGTTGTGCAGGGGGTTGTTTTTTTTTCCTGTTCTGTGGGTTGTTCAGGAATTGACTGTTACATCAATGTTGGAAAGTGGTCAATAGAATTTTGCCTTTGGTACAAAATGTATCTTTACATGTCAATATGTCACTTTAATATTGGTAAATTTTTTCTCTCCACATGGAATGTTAATGGGCTGGGGCAACCTATAAAAAGACGGAAGGTTGTATCTTTCCTTAAGTGTAAAAATTACGATATAGTGTTCCTTCAAGAAATGCACCTTTCTTCACAAGAAGCTGAAAAATTTTGGTAGGGCATGGGGTGGGCATGTGTTTTGCAGTGCTGGTTCAAGTAAGAGCAGTGGAGTCATCTCACTGATAAGCAAGCATTTACAATTCAAATGTCTCTAATAGATCAAAGACAATTTAGGAAGAATCATTAATATTTCGGCTAATATTTATGCACCCGACTCTGATAATCAACTTTTTATAGACCTTAAGGGAAAGCTACAAGCAGCTGGGATCCTTCATGATATGGTTTTGGGTGGAGACTTAAATCTTTTAAAGGATCCAGTCCTTGATCATAGTGATGCAAAGGTGTGTAGACCCTTTAGAGCAACATTTCAGAGGATGTGTAAAGATATTGGTCTTACAGACATTTGGAGACTGCTGAATCCATTTGGGAAGGACTACAGCTTTTTTTCATCAGTTTATAAGATTTGCTCTAGAATAGATTTTTATATATATTAGGGCTGTCGATTTAACATGTTAATTCAATGCGACAAAAAATAACGTGTTAAAAAAATGTACGCAATTAATCGCAATGCCCCGGACCTTAATAAGGAAGATTCCTGAGGAATGCAAGCTTGTAGTACCACCTGTTTAATCCAGAGGGCGGTAAGTGAAACTTCAGCTATATGAGCAATGTGCAGTTTATACAGTGAAGAAAACAACACTTCAGCAGGCAGAACAACACAAAATTCAAAATACTTGGGAGTGCAAATGCGAACTATGGAATCTCAAGATGTGTTTAAAGATTGAGTATTAGACTATATTTAACTTGACACTGTGACCTAAACATTTTATGTTTATGATGCAACGCACCCGAGACACTACACAAGCATGTCTGATGCAGGTGTAAATTGACGGGTCCTTAAACAAGCCCTCATAATAAATCTCCAACTGATTGACAAATTCACTTGTGAAATGGATTGCTGTGAATTGTATGCCAATGATTGGCTTATAATCAATAATATGGTAGTAAACAATACAATGTATTCTAAAGCCGCTTTTTGTATTGTCTTATCAATGATTAACTCTTCTGCTACAAGAATGTAATGCATTTTAATTATTTGAATATATAACATTTTAAAATATTTAAAGATAACCATGTATAATTATTTCATCATTATATATTGAGTATAGGAGGGGCTTTCTCAGCATATATTTGTATATACGATTAATTAATCACTGATTCCATCTACCACTAACTGCTCAATTGGGAATATATTAGTTTCCGATCATGCTTTGGTGTAATAAGAGATGTTGCTTCTACAGGGCCAAGCATTTCAACAAATGTTAAAGACAGAAGTCAGTGTTTATGTAGCAACCAACTGGTCCTCAAGTGTGCTCTATGGTTGTGGCATGGGAGGCACTTTAGGCAGTTTTTAAGGGGGCAGATCATACAATATGCTTCATTCATTGACAAGATCAGAGCACAAGTATTCACAGAATTGTAAAAGAGTATATAAAGTGCTGAAACAGAACTGAAGCGCCAAATGTCATCCAATGACCTTAGAGAGTTGACCCTGCTAAAATATAGGTACAATACTATTGTCTCAGAAGGTTGAGTTTTGGTTATTCAGGGCAAGAGAGTTTTAGTCGACCAAGATTTGATTGGTCGGTTGGTCGCAGAAAAACAAAACCAACTCTGCAGGAACCTGTCGAACACTGGTATTAGTGCTGGTTGGATTTTTGTTAAGCAGGGTTAGGGTTAAGCCTACACAATAAAGCAAGACACCTTGATTTCAAACTTTGAACTTTATTTTTTATTTATTTTAACAAAAAATTCAAATGAAACTGGAAAAAAAGAAGTGTATTTAAAATGTGTGTTGAATTATGGCTTTACAAAATTTGTTACCATTTCTCTGGCATAGAACCTACTTCATCAGTGCATTATCTACCGGTCGGGTATTTCATTGTCTGAGAAAATATATCATGTGTGTGAATAAATTAATTTTGCTCCCTCCTTCAAGATATATATATATGTGTATAAAGATCCAATTACATCAGCATGCCCTGGGCTGAGGGATCGGTGAATATACTTGCTTTGGTGATTTTTCATAAAAAAATTAATTTTATTTATTTATAAAAAGGAAAACTTAAAATCAAGCACATTTCTAAATTCAAATTACAATCCAAATGAAACGAAAAAGCAAATAAATAAATAATAAAGTGATAAAAGAATAATATATAAGTAACCACCTTTCCATTTACCGTCAGGCAAGTGTCCATCTAAACATGCAGGCGGAAGACATAAAAACAATTATAAATGTAAAAATAATAATTATAATGAAGATAATCATGGTTCGAGCTGAATGTGTTTTTGTATTATTTTATGTATTAATCACAGATGTATAGGCTGCAGATTTGTGGTCCCAATGAACTGCTCTGTGGAAATAAAGCAAATTGAACTAAAAACACCCCCTGAGCCGAAATGTCTCAGGTAATTTGCAGCACTCATAGATGATACTGTTCTACAGAAACAAACAAAGAGTAAGAATCTTTTATGTGCGCATGCTCCACGCCTCCGTATCAGTGCGTCAGATATGCGCATAGACGGCTTTGTGGGGGCCATGATATCTATTCTTTTATTCTAATCTTTTCTATTTGTAAAAGTAATGTTTGGGAGTCTAACATTTATATTTCCTATTGACACACTAAAGCTGGAGATATAAATAACCACCTTAAGACAAATGCTTATGTGAAACATCTTATGTGCCCAAAACTTTTGCTCAGTACTGTACATAAAACAGAGTGTTTTTTCAGCACCATTCCTTCAGTGAAGTCTTCTGGAGGCAATATATTTACATCTTACACAGATATTAATAAGGCCTTTAAATAATTATTTTTCGATCTTTATAGCTCCAAATCTACCGATAAGGATATTAGCAACTTCGTAGAGCCATTAAAACTTCCTAAATTGACAAGTGAACAAAAAGACTTTCTTGACTCAGATATTACTTTGGAGGAACTTGTTGAGGTAATTAAAGTCTTGCCAACAGGTAAGGCACTGGGGCCAGGTGATTTTGCCATAGAATTGTTTAGCGCTTATGACACAGAACTGGCTCCACTTATGTTAGAAGTTTACACAGAGTTATTAAAGAAAAGTGAACTAATGCCAACCATGACACAAGCCCCGATCAGTCTCCTCCAAAAAGATGACCCAAATGAATGTAAGAGTTATCGTCCAAATTTCCTGATTTAGTTAGATGTCAAAATATTGTCTAAATTTCTAGCTAATCGGTTAAGCAGAGTAATTACATCTATTAAACATATACAGTAGATCAAGTGGGTTTTATTTGTAATATTAGACATTTTATGAATAATATGTGGTCAGTTGCAAATGATCAGACCCTGATTGCTTGCCATCTCACTTGACACAAAGAAGGTGTTTGATAGGATGGAATGGGACTATCTTTTTAAGATTTTGGAAATTTACCGGTGTGGGAATACATTTATTGGGTGGATTAAGTTACTTTATAAACAAACGTTAGCAGTAGAGCAAACTAATGGATTAATTTCAGATTTTTTAAAATCTTTTTTTCTCTCTAGGGGAACCAGGAAAGGCTGTCCTTTCTCCCCTTTATTGTTCTGTCTGGCCCTGGAACCATTAGCAGTCAAAATAAGAGGATGATTTTCCTGGTGTTGTAGCAGGAGGTGTGGTGCATAAACTTCTACTCTACGCAGAATTTATTAGATTATTATTTGGCTACAACCCTAGTAGATCTATGCCTAGCCGACATAATATTATTAATTCTTTCTCCAAATTTTCAGGATGCAGGGTGAATTGGTCTAGATCGGAAGCTCTTGCTCTGACAGCATATTGCCCTGCCATGGCTTTCCAACCTGGCACCTTTCAATGGCCCAAGCAAGGTATTAAATATTTAGGCATTTTATTTACAGCAAATTTTAGAGATTTAGCTGAGAGGGTTCATTTTGACTAATTAATGAAGATTTCCTGTGTGATATGGATAGGTGGGCTTCACTTCATTTGTCTATGGCAGGGAAGGATAATGTTATAAAAATGAATTGTATCCCCAAATTCAATTTTCTACTACAGTCTCTCCCCTTAGAATTTCTCTTTCTTATTTAAACAATTTGATAGAATATCTAAGTCCTTTATTTGAAATGGTAAACAACCTTGGTTGCATTTCAGTAAGTTACATAGACCAATTGACAAAAGGAGGTTTAGGCCTCTCCAAAAAATAGTTTTATTTCTATGCTTTTAGTCTTAGACACCTGGCCCATTAGTCTCTTCCATCTGTGAGAGCCCCTCCCTGGTAGTACATTAAACAAGATTGAATGCATTTGGGAAGAAATAGGACAGGTATTTGTCCTTTCTGGATGGCTCTCAGTGAGGACTACTTGGAGAGAGACAAAATTAATTATTTTCTGTTGATTCTGTATATAGATTTATTTTATATATGAATCAATAAAGTGTTAATAACATAAAGAATGCAGTTTGTAATACTCATGAGCTCCCAGTGCTGATTGCTGTAAAAAGGCTCAGTGGAAAAGTGCAAAAGGATGGAAGGCTTTTTGAGCCTAGGCAACTGAAACGTAAACTGCTCACCAATTTTGTATAGTTTAGCTGTTGCTAGAAGAATTTCTGGGTCATGCTTAGACTAGTTAGGTCTTAAATGTAGACACACACACACACAAAAAAAAGAGAGATAAAATGGCAGAAGCAAATATATCGCAACACATATTTGTTTAAAATTACCATCTGAATTATCCACTATCGACACCAATAATAATAACTTTTTTCAGTTGCCTACAAATAATATATCGGACACCGATATATTGAAAACCTGTAGCTGTAACAGCAGAAGTTAATGGTTTGTCTGAGCAAAATTCCACACATTCATACCTTCAATCTGCACTGAGAGGATGCCCAGATCTCGCAGCTGCTGTTGGTTGTTTTGAGCCAGGAGACGCAGTCGCTCGGCCGCCTCTCTGGGGATGCTGAAAGTGACTCGTACACTGTTCCACGGCTCCACTCGCTCGGGTTCAAGCCTCTTAGTACCTACATTAGACACAAAGTGGAACACAAGAGCAATAACAGAAATGAATAGAAAGAACTCCATCCTAAAACTGAGCAAAGACTAGGGATGAGAATTATAAGGAATTAAATAATCCTAAAACAGCATTTAAATCCTTATAAACTTTGAGGAGCTTGCAAACTTATTTTTTCCATTTCCAATCTATCATTGCTGTCCAAGCACATTAACATTATTCATTAGTCCACAGCAAAGCCTGACCTAGTAGTAGCATATCTGGCATCCCGTTTAAGACAGCATCCAGCTTCTCCTGAAAGTCCTCATCACTCATGTTCCCTTTGAAAGCCACATAGATGGTAGAGTTTTCAACAGGAAGGGGAGGGCTGCTGGGACTGTCATCTCCATCTTCCACTCCGGAGTCATGATCCATGAGCGAGATGGCTCGAGGGGACTGAGCATTCCATGAGAGCTCACACGAGCCGTGCTGCTGCACCATAGCCCTTCAGTTATGAGCTGCGTAGAGCCTGTTCAACCGCTGCAAACAAAAAACAAGGTATCACATGAAAAACCATGTTAGCCTTATGGTTTACCTGAGAGTAACAAGTAATAATGTTCATATAAAAATAATTTAATAATCATATAAGATATATGCTACAGTAGCTTCCTTGCAAATAAGACATAACTGGAACGAAAGGAATATTTCTAGACTTCAAGAGTTCTATAACACAAAAGGAGCAATTATTAAGAATATCCTTGTCACTCTTTTACATTTAATTGAAGTGGATGGGGTCTGGGATTGTCAAACTTAAAAATGACTAAAAAGCACCATAAAAGTATCATAAACAGTCCACATGGTAAGACAAATATAGATATTCTGATGCATTGCAATCTTCATTTGAACAATCTCTATATTGATTCTTTAATAACAAGATCGATCTTTTACTCTGTGAAGCAACCCTCTATTTTTCAATGAACTCAATTAATTTCCACAATGTGACTAAAATGTTCAACTGGCAACTGACTGACAGATTTCACTAACCAGTAATTGTGTAGAACAGTGGTGAAGTATTCAACAACAAGATCCTTTCACTGCGTGTTGAGAGTAAAAATTGTTCTATGTGTCCAAAGACGAGATCCATGTGACCCATTTGTCATTGAATAATGTCTCTTTTAATACATTTTCTGTTCTTTATAGTCAGTTGTTAAGCAAAAACAACAACAAAAACATTTAATTTTAATCATGCATAGCATAGATGAGGTAAACACACTTGAGTGTCTCTCGTTAACATATGCTCATTTACAGACGCTCTTTACAGAACTGCTGGTTTTCTTAAAGAGACAGTACCAGTTTTTAATTTTAGCACATCTTACACAAATCACTGTAAATACTTTTTAATTAATACGTAAATACAAATTATGCAATTAAATAAAAAATATTGAATATGCAATATAATTTTATATAAATGGAATACATTTACATTTGTAAAAAGCTAAAATGTGACCAAAACGATGAAAAAATAATAAAATCCAATTAGTACATTTTATAATGTTAGATGGTACTCTGTATAATTAACAGCATTATCTGGGAGATATTTTTTTTTAGATGTATCCATATAAATCGAAACATTATATATCGAAGTGAAATGGAATCAAGAACTTTTGAGTCAGAATGGAATCGGAAATCTGTATCAATATTCAGCCCTACATATGACTACGCTTTATATTTTAAGTCTTCTGAAGCCATGTAATAACTTTGCACAAGGATTAGATTAAAAGAATAAATAATTATTCAATGATAATCTTCACCTCCACTACAGCTCTAAAATCAAATACGGCACCATTGGCGAAATCAGTGAATAACTACTTAAATTGTTGGCCTTTTCTTCACACAATGCTATCATTTTGGAAATGGAGCGAAAAAGTAATATGGATCACTTTTAAGATGTGTTATTATTAAGTCAGATCCAGTCCTGACTCTTTATCATTACATCGAGAAGAAAAAAATAAGTGATCATACTATTCTTTAAAAATCTACCTTTTGAGTACCATGGAAGAACGTCACACAGATTTGAAATGTATGAGGGTAAATAAATGATGACAGAATCTTAATGTTTTGGCTTTAAAACAAAGATTACAAACATTCAAAAATCACCATTCACCAAACATATCCTGTCAACATTGTCAATCATATAATGTAAGGCATGTTCTACTTAAGCTTTAAGATTGCAAAAGAGCTTTAGAAGATATTTAATAAACTTGCAATAGTGAAAAATAAGAGGAAATGGAGAGTGGTCACTTTAGAGCAACATAAGTTACATTAGTAGAAAATTTACATAATAAGCACCCTTTAAAAAGTACTGGGGAGGGACAATAATGGTATCAGATGGTAACACTAAAATAATTTCATACATACCACGGTACAGAATGATTAGCATATTTATATACCATGGTATTTGCATGGAACTCCAAAGGTACAACAAAGAATCCCAAGGTATGATCACGGTACATGTTTAAAAAAACATGGTAATACAACGATACGGTTTTTTTTTTTTTTTTTTTGCTATTGCACCAAAGACTACTTAAATTAAATACGATGCAAATAACTTCAAAAGCAATGACAACATATATTCACAAGAGTACTCTCATGATATTCTCCTGCTTTAAATAACGAGATGTCAAATTACAGAATACAGTCAATACGTTTAACAGCACACTGGACACGTTTAAACAGACACATCTGTTATAAGACACAACAGATCTTGAATATTATAATCCTCCCACTCAAATGAGTGATTTCAAATTAATTCAGAGATCTTCAGGTGGGTTTATTTCACTAGCATTAGCATTAGCCAGATCAAAACAAAGACAAATAATATAATTTCAGCTTAAGACAAACAACTAAATATTACAATGTCTTTACTGCTCATATCTGCTACATGCATTCCTAACAATATCAAAACATTATAAGGAATCATTTAATAATTATAATTAGTAGAATTCACTCCAGCTAGTGTATTAGCTGCACAAACTGTGAATTCGTATTAGTGGCCATTTTCACACCAATAAAACGCTTTTAATGTTATGCAGTTTGCGCAGTTAATTAGTTCTCGTGTTTGCATAAGGTGATAGTGTAATAACGTCTCACCGTTTTCAGTCCATCAGGAGGTATTTTACTGCAGTTAACAGATATAGGCCAACAGACGCTAACAGCGCGTTCTCGTGGCGGCTGTTCGCGTCAGAACGGCACTGTGCGCAACTCCGCGCTGCATAAGTGAACACGGGCACGCGAGTGTACACTATGGCTGCACGATTTGGACAAAAAGTCATATTGCGATTATTTCGAAAAATATTGCGATTGCGATTTGAACTGCGATTATGATGGCAATGTTTTCCACATGTTCAACTGCAAAAAGGCTACTGGGGAATTCACACTTGAGCCCTCTTAAAAAGAACCAAACTGAGACCTTATTTCAGTTCAAACACCAATAAACATATAAACAGTGAAACAAAGTCTTCTTCATATCCAACTGTTACCATCCACCGTGTACCTGTTTTTGTCCATTTTGTGACAGGATCTCAGCCCACTAATCATCAACATTAGTTTTTGAAACACAGTCAACTTGAATATTGGGGGATGCTCCAATAAGAATTTTAACATCTGACACCGATCTCCAATTTTCATCTCATCAATCGATGCTGATCATTTAAATTTTAATCAGCAGCTGTCAAAACTGGTTATATGTAATCTTTCTGCTCAATGGCAATGTTAACTCAATTTCCCTGTTGGTAAAACCATAGTTGTTGCCTAGTTTTTGCTTTCAAAAATAATGTTGGTTGATTGAATAATTCAGTATACACAAAATATAAATGTTACTCTTTATTCCAGGCCTTAAAAACTAGTAGGCTTATACAAACTATTATTTACGGTATATAAGATAGTCCAAAAGAATGAGGCTTAATGTCAAACTTAAGTTTAATTGATATCCCATTGGTATAATTAAATTTAAACTGAAAATTTTGGTTAGTTTGTCACATTTTAATGTAATTATTTTTAGTCATTATTTAATTATATTTAATTTAGCAATGCATTATATTATAGTAACTAAATATTTAATATAGTATGTTCCTTCATTTTCATTTTGTTGGATGTTGGTAATATTAGTTCCGCTGTCACTTGTTTCTGCGGGGAGTGTAATAAGCGCGACACGCTCTCTCGTGAGTTAAACAAATGACAGGAGACTGGAGGAAGAGCGCATGTTTCTGGACTCTACGGGTGTTACTGTTAATGTTGTATGCTCAACAATCATTTAATAAAGATGTTTGAATTATACCCCATCTTGTATTCTGCGATATTATTATGATACCTGTGCCTTGCGGAGACTGAGAAGCTGCTACCGCATATAATAATAAAAAACGCTTCACGCAGGATGACAGTTTAGTGGAAAAAAAGCGTTTAGCGCACATAAGCAAATGGAACCGAACTCTGAGCACTTCTGAGCATGGGAGGGAGTTGAGGAGCACAGAACCGCTGTGAAAGCACTATAACAATGCTCTAACATAATATAGACTGGACTGAGCATCGCAAATAAACTTCGAAGGGAGCAGACTATTTATTAAATTAAATCGCAGCCTTTGGTATTTAATAATCGCAAAAGGTCATATCGCGGCTTCGTTTTATTTCGATTAATGGTGCAGCCCTACTATACACACAAGCGAGAGCGCGTTCAGATCACTGAAATGACCTGGCAGAAAAACATTAGCACAAAACGGATTCGTCTACTAGGGCGGGGCCTAAATGACCGGAAGCAAAGGCATATAAAAGACCATTGTCAAAACAGTGGTCGGTTCCGTTTCTTGAATGAGGTTATAGAATTAAATGTTCTACATAAATGTTTTGAAGACTGACCCGCCATGTTTTTAGCTCCATTTCGAATTATAAATATTTTACACATATGAACACATGTCCGTTCTTTACCCATTTGTCTGTTATTTGAACTTTATCAAGAATACAAACAATGACACATTTCTAAATAATTTTGACCCTGTTTTACTCTTATGTTTCGCAATGTCCACATCTGTTTAGTGTTCACGACCAGCCAGTTAACATAGATTTGACTGCAACTCTGGACAAGATGCAAGGAAACTACAGTTAAATAGTTATTGTTCCCAAAACTGCTACATACAAGAGATGCTGTTACAGTGCAATATCAGGCAACAGTGTTCAATTGGCATACAATATTGTATATGCCCATTATAACAGGAAGCTCACGTCACTTTATAAGTCAGCTGATTGTCAATCAGAAGAAAAGCATGTGCATAGCCTATACAATTAAAACATTAATTTCACTATTGCACACATAAAAACCAAAAAGTTATATATATATATATAATATATATATATATATATATATATATATATATATATATATATATATATATATATATATATATATATATATATATATTGTCTTTTAACAAGTATTAGTGATGATCCAGTAGACATGTAACACTCTGGAAAGTATGTTAAATTGCATTAGCAAAATTACATTGGCAATACATAATAATAAACAAAACATATCTGTACAGAAGGAAATAACAATTGTACCATTTATTCAATTGCATGTAAAGATGTATGCAGTGTAATTGTAAGCAAATCCATCTTATTTGCTATATATTTTACACCTGACACTGATGTACATTTGCTCAACTACTTTTCCTTTGATAATTTCCTTAGGTAATGCTTGAAGTCTTTATTAGCTAATAATAAGAAAATATATTTACCAACGAAAGATGTATGAAATATGCCTTTCAATAAAATCATCAGTAAATCATATGCAACATAATGCATGCTTGTAAATGGGAGCATTTACTCTTGTTGTTACTGTAGAATAATTGATCAGAAATATCCTTCATGTAGCTTCACCTTCATTCAACATTAATCTTACATTTTCTACCATTTCTGAAAATACGCCCTTCTTGTCATCTCATTTAAGATATGAATACTTCGAACCATTGAATGATCAATATGCTTCCCTACACAGTCCTCAAGGTACTAGTATTTATTTTAATAAAAAGAAATACACTTCAAATCAAAAGTTTGAACACACTTGACTGAATTTGTTTCACTGGCCTTCAAGGAATGTCCCAGGGTAAATACAAGTTTAGCTCAATCAACATTTGTGGCATAATGTTGGTTCCCACAAAAACTAATCTTGACTCTTACTCTTTGCACTTACAATGGAAGTTACAACATTGAATATGCACCGTTTCCAAAGTACAGCCACGAGATACAAGCATTATACGTACTATTTTAGAGAAAGGACCACAGGCGCTTAGGAGGCTATAGTTCTCGCCCTGGGGCGTCGGTCAGAACGCAGACAGGAGGCAGTAATCAGTTCAAACACTTTACTGAACAGTTTGGTTGACAGCACAGACATACATTAGACTGCAATGATGTCACATTGGCCTAGTTCAGACACAGAGATGGACATAGTGGTTGCAGCTCAGCTTATATTGATGTCTATAGTAGGTTTTAGGAGTATATATGTGTGGCTGCAAATAAACAAACAATAATAGATGTTACATGTATAAAGGAACCTTATTTATAGATTCTTATATGTTTAACATCATGCCAGGCTACATATAAACATGAACAGGGAGTTATAAATTATAAATCACCATTCTTCTAAATATGAATGCGTATAGAACAACTAATGGAATATCAGTTTCCATATTACCATAGCATCACACAGAAATAACTTAAATAATAATTTCACAATGCTATTAATTGTCTGTAAACAATACAGCTGTTGTGCCGAAAATGGAATCCTGCCAGAATCTGAGTGCCCCTCGCGTGCACGCGCATGACGTCAGTTGACGAAACAGCGGTGCAGCGAGTTTAAAACTCTTTGAATCTTTTTCACACAATTAAACCAAAGGCAACGTAGGAATTAGTTACTTAAATGCATTAAATTGTGAATTAAAAAAATATTATGTAAATTCATTTGGATGAAGTAACAAAACTGAAACTAAGCAGAGGCTTCGACAGTGCAAGCATTACACCATATGTTGCTAGCGTTGCAGTTGAGAATAATCCGTTTGTGTAAAGTGCATTGATATATGTTTATCATGTCAAATGTGTACATTATGAAAAATAGTGCAATATGTATATGATGTGTAAGATGACTGCACATTGGTGGAACAAGCATTCAAGGAATCTCACTCCTTTCACAGATAAAACAAAGTTGAACTGATTTGACATGCTATTCATGTAGGTTATGGTGTTATTCTAGTCATTTTATATGTAATATTGCCTAAATGAACTCTTATCATTGGACCTAAATATGAACATCATACAAATGTATATTAATGAATCTGTATCATTATGGTTTACACATACAATTTCAATAAAAATACTAAAGAACATTGATGAAATGTGTGTTTATACAACAAGACCGTAAATAAGAGAATAAGTAACATATTGTTAGATAGTAAGGCACACAGACAAATCTGACAATGGAAATTAATATATGAGGGTAAGTTAAATAAGTGAGCCACTATGTTTGTGGATGGCATACTCACATTTCCATCAAAGGGGAAAGGTAGATCCCAAAATTGCTAAAGGATTTAACTATTTTACTTTGTAATACACTTAAATGTTTATTCCCACAGTGCAAGTATTTATTTGCTCATGTACTGAAACAAGCAGATTTCTGCTTATTTTTGTATAAAGATTAATCTTATCTTTAATAATATCCTTTTGCTATAGCATATCAATTGTAATATCCTTTATCCATAACAACATGAGTTTACCTGTGGACAGAATCATTTCGCCATCTCATCTGAACACCTGCTAAAATTATATTGCTCTCCCTCACCTCAGCATTTTGAGGTCACATCACATATATGCTGGTGACATATCTTCCTATGAAGGCTGTGTGCTCAAAAGCATTTTGACTGTAGCTTTAATAAAATGGGTTTACCAGGGGGGATTATCATTTTGGCAATGTTATCATTACACCTGCCGAAATTGGAGTGCCCTCCCAATCTCAGGATTACAGTGTCACAGAGACATTATATTTTTACTGGGGACATATCTTCTTATGGATGCTGTGTCCTCAAAACCATTTTACTGTAGCTTTAATAAAATATGTTTACCAGGGGGGGATAATCATTTTGGCAATGCTATTATTACACCTGCCAAAATTGGAGTGCACACCCAATCTCAGGATTCAAATATTACAGAGACATCAGATTTACTCTGAGGACATATCTTCATATGAGGACTGTGTCCTCAATACCATTTGACTGAATCTTTAATAAAATATGTTTAACTGGGGGGATTATCATTTTGGCAATGCTATCATTACACCTGCCGAAATTGGAGTGCCCTCCCAATCTCAGGATTAATACTTCACAGAGACATCACATTTACACTGGGGACATATCTTCATATGAGGACTGTGTCCTCAATACCCTTTGACTGTAGCTTTAATAAAATGTGTTTACCAGGGGGGATAATCATTTTGGCAATGTTATTATTACACCTGCCAAAATTGGAGTGCCCTCCCAATCTCAGGATTACAGTGTCACAGAGACATCACATTTACACTGGGGACATATCTTCCTATGGATGGTGTGTCCTCAAAACCATTTGACTGTAGCTATAATAAAATGGGTTTACCAGGGGGGATAATCATTTTGGCAATGTTATTATTACACCTGCCAAAATTGGAGTGCCCTCCCAATCTCAGGATTACAGTGTCACAGAGACATCACATTTACACTGGGGACATATCTTCCTATGGATGGTGTGTCCTCAAAACCATTTGACTGTAGCTATAATAAAATGGGTTTACCTGGGGGATTATCATTTTGGCAATGCTATTATTACACCTGCCGAAATTGGAGTGCCCTCCCAATCTCAGGATTACAGTGTCACAGAGACATCACATTTTTACTGGTAACATATCTCCTTATGGAGGCTGTGTCCTCAAAACCATTTGACGGTAGCTTTAATAAAATAGGTTTACCTGGGGGGATTATCATTTTGGCAATGCTATTATTACACCTGCCGAAATTGGAGTGCCCTCCCAATCTCAGGATTAATACTTCACAGAGACATCACATTTACACTGGGGACATATCTTCATATGAGGACTGTGTCATCAATACCATTTGACTGTAGCTATAATAAAATGGGTTTACCTGGGGGGATTATCATTTTGGCAATGCTTTTATTACACCTGCCAAAATTGGAGTGCCCTCCCAATCTCAGGATTACAGTGTCACAGAGACATCACATTTTTACTGGTAACATATCTCCTTATGGAGGCTGTGTCCTCAAAACCATTTGACGGTAGCTTTAATAAAATAGGTTTACCTGGGGGGATTATCATTTTGGCAATGCTATTATTACACCTGCCGAAATTGGAGTGCCCTCCCAATCTCAGGATTAATACTTCACAGAGACATCACATTTACACTGGGGACATATCTTCATATGAGGACTGTGTCATCAATACCATTTGACTGTAGCTTTAATAAAATGGGTTTACCAGGGGGGATAATCATTTTGGCAATGTTATTATTACACCTGCCAAAATTGGAGTGCCCTCCCAATCTCAGGATTACAGTGTCACAGAGACATCACATTTACACTGGGGACATATCTTCCTATGGATGGTGTGTCCTCAAAACCATTTGACTGTAGCTATAATAAAATGGGTTTACCAGGGGGGATAATCATTTTGGCAATGTTATTATTACACCTGCCAAAATTGGAGTGCCCTCCCAATCTCAGGATTACAGTGTCACAGAGACATCACATTTACACTGGGGACATATCTTCCTATGGATGGTGTGTCCTCAATACCATTTGACTGTAGCTTTAACAAAATGGGTTTACCTGGGGGAATTATCATTTTGGCAATGTTATTATTACACCTGCCGAAATTGGAGTGCCCTCCCAATCTCAGGATTACAATGTCACAGAGACATCACATTTACACTGGGGACATATCTTCATATGAGGACTGTGTCCTCAATACCATTTGACTGTAGCTTTAACAAAATGGGTTTACCTGGGGGGATTATCATTTTGGCAATGCTATTATTACACCTGCCGAAATTGGAGTGCCCTCCCAATCTCAGGATTAATACTTCACAAAGACATCACATTTACATTGGGGACATATCTTCCTATGGATGGTGTGTCCTCAAAACCATTTGACTGTAGCTATAACAAAATGGGTTTACCTGGGGGGATTATCATTTTGGCAATGCTATTATTACACCTGCCGAAATTGGAGTGCCCTCCCAATCTCAGGATTACAATGTCACAGAGACATCACATTTACACTGGGGACATATCTTCCTATGGATGGTGTGTCCTCAAAACCATTTGACTGTAGCTATAACAAAATAGGTTTACCTGCGGGGATTATCATTTTGGCAATGCTATTATTACACCTGCCGAAATTGGAGTGCCCTCCCAATCTCAGGATTAATACTTCACAGAGACATCACATTTACACTGGGGATATATCTTCCTATGGATGGTGTGTCCTCAAAACCATTTGACTGTAGCTATAACAAAATAGGTTTACCTGCGGGGATTATCATTTTGGCAATGCTATTATTACACCTGCCGAAATTGGAGTGCCCTCCCAATCTCAGGATTAATACTTCACAGAGACATCACATTTACACTGGGGACATATCTTCCTATGGATGGTGTGTCCTCAATACCATTTGACTGTAGCTTTAACAAAATGGGTTTACCTGGGGGGATTATCATTTTGGCAATGTTATTATTACACCTGCCGAAATTGGAGTGCCCTCCCAATCTCAGGATTACAATGTCACAGAGACATCACATTTACACTGGGGACATATCTTCATATGAGGACTGTGTCCTCAATACCATTTGACTGTAGCTTTAACAAAATGGGTTTACCTGGGGGGATTATCATTTTGGCAATGCTATTATTACACCTGCCGAAATTGGAGTGCCCTCCCAATCTCAGGATTAATACTTCACAAAGACATCACATTTACATTGGGGACATATCTTCCTATGGATGGTGTGTCCTCAAAACCATTTGACTGTAGCTATAACAAAATGGGTTTACCTGGGGGGATTATCATTTTGGCAATGCTATTATTACACCTGCCGAAATTGGAGTGCCCTCCCAATCTCAGGATTAATACTTCACAGAGACATCACATTTACACTGGGGATATATCTTCCTATGGATGGTGTGTCCTCAAAACCATTTGACTGTAGCTATAACAAAATAGGTTTACCTGCGGGGATTATCATTTTGGCAATGCTATTATTACACCTGCCGAAATTGGAGTGCCCTCCCAATCTCAGGATTAATACTTCACAGAGACATCACATTTACACTGGGGATATATCTTCCTATGGAGGCTAGATGCAAATCTAGATGCCAAACGCAGGTTAGGATGTGTTTCTGCGTGAACATTTTGAACGGGAGTTTATCCAAAGCTTGGTTGAAAACTCGCAAGTCCATGATCGGTCGTAAGTCGCCGCCTTTCTTGTGTACGATAATGTAAGGGCTGTAGAGACCCTTCTTCATCTCGGTTGGAGGGACAGGCTCTATTGCGTCTTCGAGTAAGAGAGTAGCGATATCCGCACGCAGGGATTTGGCATGTTCGCCGAGTACTGCGGAGAAGTGGACGCCCATGTAGAAAACTGAATTGCGTTATCGAGTCGGATGGTCCGGGCCAGCCAGCGAGATGGGTTGGGAGGTGAAAGCCATGCATCCAAACTCCCTAGAGGCACCAAGGGGACAGTTATTTTTGACGTACCCGGTGGGGCTTGCTGTGGGGGGAGCAGGTAGTACCACATCGGGAGGCGAAGACGCGTCTCGAGGCTCTAGTGCTGAGAAAAGACTCAAAGCACTTACCTTGCTCTGCACACTCGTTATGGGGCGGGTTAGCGACTGAGGAGGAGGTCCAACGTAGGCGTCCTCTAGACTCGTCTGAACCGGCCAGCCGGGGAACAGTCGTGGGGCTGAAGGCGGGAGGTTTGCGTCCAGCGTGCTGGGACAGTTTAAATCTGGCGGCAGGTTGCCGTGAGGCATTTGCGGGCCAGGTGACCCAGATACAAAGGAAATAGCTGTGTTATTGAGAATGTGAAAATTAATTCAACAAAATATTCTCCTACTGGCCCTCCACCTGGAGACAGAGTGGTCTTACCAGCTCTGGAGCTAACGTCTCGGGCCAACACATTCTCACACCCAACTCGTCACATATTGACGCTTTTGACAGGACCCCTTGGCGTCATATTTTAACGCCCTGGGTATAACTTTGGCGTCATTTTTCGACGCGTTGGGTAGTCCGATAGATTTCTATGGAGGATTTTAAAAATAAAAATATAAAAAAACCTTGATTAACTGAACAAAATTATAAAAATAAAAATATAAAAAACTTTGATTAATTGAACACAATCGTAGCATATTATATATATTTATTGTTAAAAAGGTTATTACTAGTTAGAATAATATGTCTTCTGACTTGTCTTTTTCCTTTGCCGAGAGTGATCGACACACAGCATCCAGCACGGCAGCCAATCAGCGTTCGCTGATCTACGTGCATGCGAACATCCCGCCCACATCGCTCATTCTGAAGTTTAGAGTTGATTCTGTCGGAGCGAGGATGCTAATGCTGAACTTTGCAGTTGTAAATAACCTATAGTTTGTTCATTTCATGGGTGTTGTGCGTCAATGCAAAGTAAGTGTATTATATTTGATCTTTATAAAATCATATGTGTAATACTAGACCTATTTTAGTATTTAGTTTGCCGTTATCACGTGCATTGTTAAGGTTAATTATCATCACGTCATCGGAACAATGTTGCGCTGAATATAGGGTATTATCTTTATGCTTAGTTGTTTATATTGATGTCATTTATGTATATTTCATCTGTGTTTGGTGCATTTCAATTGTTAAAGTATTCTGAAGTTGTAAACAACTTAATGCGTGTGCTTGTAACAAGCCCAGACAAAGCACCGCTGACAAACTATATGACGTAGATACAACTGTTTACAGTTTAATTTAATGTATGACATAGCAAGTTTGTTTTTCTTTCAGTATTAATCTTATTTCTGTATTTTGTTCATATTCATCCTGTATCTGTTTCAAACCATTTAATGTTATTACCATGTATGTTTATACTTGCCTACATTTTCTGTTTTATAGAAAAACCACACTCACTTATACACCCTAATTAAGGACAACTGCTTTATGTGGAGTTGATGTGGTGACAAATAAACGGGTTATTCCCAGATATTGGACATCTATTGACCAGTCTCTTACGGGTTGGCGGGTTTTGAACTTAACTGGCAACATAAATAAATGTGATTGTGCTATCAACAGCTAAAACATTTTTACATGGTCCTTCGAGCCGGATTGAGACTTGCTGCAGGCTTATAAGATGTTAGCATGCACAGAAGATGAGCCAGTTGGGCGTGTCAGAAGGAAGACTGCCCTTCCCGCCCGATATGATGGTTATGATCTAACTGGTTTCTCCCTGCCTAAGCTCCTGTATCCCGAACCCGTGTCACCACACACTCAGATACTCTCCAATATGTTAGAGGGTGAATACCAAGAGGAGGGTGCAACGGCATTCAGTCCAGTACAGATCCCAGGTGATGAGTCCCATGGTTCAGAAGAATGGTCCGACACTGACCTAAGCAGGTCTGAGAATGATATTGTTAAGCAACGAAATATGAATCTTTGCCATGCAACTGTTAATCTAATCCAGCAGGAAAGGGATGCATTGCAGCAGAAAAATCAGCAATATGCTCAAGAGCTCTCTCAACTTAAGCAGCAGATGCAGCAGCTACAGATACAGGTAGAACAACAACGGCCTGTAACTCAACACTTACCATCTGATTTTCCTGCACGTCAACCATACACAAGCCAGCCTATTCCTGCACCACGTCATGGAAAGATCATTCAGTCAACTGAGCGAACCATTAGGCCTGTGCCAGCACCACGCTTCAGACAACATAATACCAACTCAGACCAACATTCTCCCGCTCCTGTGGCTGATCTCAGAGACAAAGACTACTCCCTCTATGACATTCCATGTGCCCAGCCATTCAGTTGGGAGGTTCCAAAGGAGGAGGAGGAATTTTACCAACCTGAACGAGATTATCACTCTCCATATGAGAGAGCGAGTGCAACCTCTACACCTTATGATTCTGCCGGGCGCCACCGAATGGTCCATAGCTCACAGAGTAAAGTGCGTCAGTATGAGCCAGAGTTAATCTACAGAGGCCCTACTCCCACCATACCAGACTTTATACATCCAAACCCGAGAGAGTTCTCACGTTTGAAGGTTGCCTTAGATAACATACTCCCTGCTAATGCCACAGAGAGGTTTAAATTTCAGATTCTCACAGAGCATCTCAAGCTAGAAGAGGCTCTACTCATCGCTGATTCTTACAGCCATTCTCAATACCCCTTCACAAAAACGATGGACGCGCTGGACCAGCAGTATGGTCAGCCACACCAGCTTGCATTACAACGAATAGCAGAACTTATGGATGGCCCAAATATCAGCAGTGGGGACATAAAAGCCTTCAGACTGTTTGCACTTAAAGTCCGGTCCCTCGTTGGCATGCTGGGGCAGCTCGGTAGGAAGGGCGACTTTGAATTGCAGTGTGGCTCTCATGTCTCCAGATTATTAGGAAAATTACCTCATGATCTCAGGTCAAGTTTCCGTCGGTTTGCACATCCACACAGTGTTCCGATTCCAACACTTCTGGATCTTTCTGAATGGTTGGAGTACGAAATTCAAGTACAGGATGATACGTCAAGATTTGTAACCAGCCAACGTAGAGGGCCTACTGCACGGACCAGAGATATAATCAAAGACCACAAGTTTTCTCATAAGAATACTAACATTCTGCTCAACACTGAGAAAACTCTGCTTGACACAACGACATCATCTCCTACCTGGAAAGCTGTATCAAAGCCTTACTGCCCCTACTGCGATCATACTAAGCACTCCTTGAATAACTGTTCAAATTTCAAGCAACTCACTGCAGATCAGAAGCGTAATTGGATCAAGGAGAACAATCGGTGTTGGCGTTGCGGCAGGAACCATCAAGCAATGGAATGCAATCTGAAGATGCGCTGCAAGCAGTGTAACAGTCGACATTTGCTAGTTCTTCATGACATTACAGTGAGAAGTGCTGAGAGATCACAGACTGTGCATAATGAATCTGCTACCACAACTACCAATTCCTGTCTTCTGAATACCATGAATGAGATTCTTCTCATACGAAAGCCTCCTGCCAGCCGGAAAGTCCTACTTAAGATCAGTAAAGTAATCCTCAGGAATGGGAAACACAGCATGACTGCCTATGCCATTCAAGATGATGGGTCAGAAAGAACCATCCTTCTACACAGTGCTGCTCAGCAGCTTGGCCTCAAAGGTAACCCAGAAGACCTACCACTCCGCACGGTCAGGCAAGAGCTCCAGGTCCTTAGAGGTGCAGCGGTATCATTCTTTATCTCCCCATTGTCGCAGCCCAAAAAGATGTTCCACATTAAAGGTGCATTTACGGCCCAGCAGCTGAGCCTGGCTGAACATACGTATCCAGTCAGAGCATTGAGGGAGAAATATCAACACTTGAGGGGGCTCCCATTGCGCAATCTAGACAATGTCCGTCCTGTGCTACTTATCGGTTCAGACTACCCTCATCTCATTACTCCAGTAGAGGCGGTCCGCTTTGGTCCACCAGGGGGTCCTGCTGCCATCAAGACACGACTTGGCTGGACAATACAGGGTCCTGTACAGCATCTCCAGAGGAAGACCCATGAACAACACTGCTTCTTCATCGCAACTCCATCCCCTGAGACAGATCTTTATAAACATGTTGAAAGGCTGTGGCAAATGGATGTGCTACCTTGGCGCAGTGAAAAAACCAGTACCAGATCCAGACAAGACCATGAGGCAATAGCACTCCTGGATGAGAAAACAATCAGGGTAGAGGTAGAGGGGGTAAAGAGATATGCCACCCCTCTTTTGCGAGTAAAAAACATGCCACAGCTCAATGCACCCAAACAGGCAGTGATCTCACAGCTGAGAGCTACTGAGAAGCGATTGGCGAAAAATTCAGAACAAGCAGCTGCTTACTCGGCAGAGATCCATAAATTAGAACAAGCAGGCTATGCTGTAAAGCTGGAACAGCACACTGAACAGGACACCAGTTCCTCATGGTACATCCCACACCATATGGAACATCACAATGGAAAAAACCGAGTAGTTTTTAATTGTTCATTCCGACATCAGGGCCAAAATCTCAACGAGCTGTTGCTCCCTGGACCAGTACTGGGACCGTCTCTACTTGCTGTTCTGCTCAGATTCCGGGAACACTCCATTGCAGTCAGCAGTGATATACGTGGGATGTTCCACCAGATCAGGTTGCTCCCAGAGGACAGACCATTATTGCGTTTTCTCTGGAGAGATCTCAAGGTACAGGAACAACCTAGTGTTTTTGAGTGGCAGGTCCTTCCCTTTGGGACCACCTGCAGTCCCTGTTGCGCAGTGTACGCCCTTCAAAAGCATGTACTTGATCACAGTCAACCTGGAGAAGATGTCAGACATTCAGTCTTGATGTCCTTTTATGTCGACAATTGCCTGCAAAGCTTTACTACGACAGAAGAAGCCAAAAGCTTCGTCGACAAAATCAGGATCCTACTGGCAGATGGTGGTTTCGAATTGAGACAGTGGTCTAGTAATCAACCGTTAACCATAAACCATCTACCCTCAGAGTTGAAATCAGTCAGTACTGAGCTCTGGATTTCTCATGGCCAAACAGATACACAAGAATCTGCTCTTGGACTGCTTTGGAACCACCAAACAGACACCATTTCCTACCGGTATTGTCCCAAAGAGAGTGCCGAAATCACTATGCGTTACATCTATCGAACACTGGTCAGTCAATATGATCCCCTAGGCTACCTCATTCCATACACCACCAGGGCTAAGCTCATAGTCCAACGCTTGTGGGACAAAAAAAGGGACTGGGATGATCCAAACCTTCCCCCTGATCTACTACAGGCTTGGACAGAGTGGGAGACAGAGTTACAATCTCTACCGTGCCTTGCCTTCCCAAGGTCTTACACCAGTCCAGCCAAAGACAAACAAACAAGTCAACAAGACATACACATCTTTTGTGATGCCTCTGAACGGGCATATGGTTCAGTAGCTTATTTAAGGACAGAAGACCGGCAGGGGGACGTGGAGGTCTCTTTCCTTACAGCAAGATCAAAAGTAGCACCAAAAAAACAGCAATCAATACCCCGCCTAGAACTCTGTGCTGCGCTAACTGGTGCTCAACTGGCCAAAGTTGTAAGTTCTGAGTTAACCCTGCCCATTCATCACATCACCTTATGGACTGACTCAACCACAGTCCTTACCTGGCTCAAGTCTGAGTCTTGTAGATTCAAGGTCTTTGTCGGCACCCGGGTGACAGAGATCCAAGATCTCACAGAGCAGCATACATGGAGGTTTGTGCCATCTTCCAGTAACCCGGCTGATGATATCACACGGGGACTGTCCTTGAATGAGCTTGGTCCAGACAGACACTGGTATCAAGGACCATCATTCTTAAAAGACTCTCCAAGTTCGTGGCCCGAAATACCACATCCTGTGGATGTAGATGAAGATGAGCTGCGCAAGACAGGTTTGTGCACACTTGCATGCTTCACAACCATCACTCCAGTCCCTAACCTTGATCATCATATAACCTTCCAAGAGTTGATAGAGTCCACGGCTTCTCACGGGGCGGCCACCGGCAGTTTGACAGCCAGTGCCTACAGAGATGCTGAAGTCACTCTTTTACAACAATCTCAACAGGATTCTTTCCCATCAGACCTTGAACAATTAAGGACTGGTAAACCCCTCACTCATAACAGCCGCTTAAAAGCCTTAGCACCTGAACTTGACAGTGAGACCCAGTTAATTCGAGTTGGAGGTCGCCTACGTCACACCCCCTATCTTGAGAGAGATGCCATACACCCAATCGTTCTTGATCCAAAGCACCCAACCACACAGCTCATCATACAAAGTTATGATGCCAAACTCCACCATCCTGGGTGTGAGAGAGTATTTGCTGAACTTCGCCGCAAGTACTGGATCCTTCGCGGTAGGGAGGCTATTAAGCGGTACCAACGATTATGTGTAGAGTGCCAGAAATGTAGAAAGAATCCAGAGATCCCCAAAATGGCAGACCTCCCTCCAGCCAGACTACGATTATACCGACCTGCGTTCTATTCTACAGGTATGGACTGTTTCGGCCCTTATGCTGTCAAGGTCGGTAGGAGGACTGAGAAGAAATGGGGTATCATTTTTAAGTGCCTAACCACTCGAGCAGTGTACATCGATATACTACATAACCTTGATAATGATTCCTTCCTCATGGCCCTCAGACGCTTCACTGCCAGACGGGGAAACCCATTTGAACTCATATCAGATCAGGGTACTAATTTCAAGGGAGGAGAAAGGGAACTCAGAGAAACATTTGCAGCTCTTGGCCCTGAACTTCAGGTACAGCTTGCCAAACAACAGATCGAATTCCATTTCAACCCCCCAAATGCTCCTCACTTCGGAGGTTGCTGGGAACGAGAAATCCGCTCTCTCAAGCAAGCACTGACAGCCACAATCGGAGCCCAGTCAGTTACCTTCGAAGTGCTAGAAACAGTGTTGGTGGAGATCGAGGGAATTCTAAACTCTAAACCCTTGGGTTATACTTCCTCTGACATTACTGATCCAGACCCCATCACTCCAAACTCTCTCTTGATGGGGCGGCCAGATTCTTCCCTACCTCTAGTGGTATACCCAGAGTCAGAGCTGTTAAGCAGGCGGCGATGGTGCCACAGTCAAGTTCTTGCAGACCACTTTTGGAGACACTTTCTGAGGATTTACCTTCCTGGCCTTCAAAGCCGTCAGAAGTGGCAAGGTGACAGATCCAACATTCAAGTTGGCACCACTGTTATGATAGTCGACCCACAGTTGCCTCGTGCCCTTTGGCCGGTGGGACGAGTGTCAGAAGTCTTCCCTGGGGCTGATGGCAGAGTGAGGACGGCTAATGTTAAGGTGGGCGCAAAGACATACACACGCCCAATAGCACGTATTATACAATTGCCTAGTATTCCTGAATGATGTAAGACTGTAAACCAATCTTTTAGGTATAGACCTTTTCATAATTGCACAGATTCTCTTCCCAGAATCTGGGGGCGGCTGTTAAAAAGGTTATTACTAGTTAGAATAATATGTCTTCTGACTTGTCTTTTTCCTTTGCCGAGAGTGATCGACACACAGCATCCAGCACGGCAGCCAATCAGCGTTCGCTGATCTACGTGCATGCGAACATCCCGCCCACATCGCTCATTCTGAAGTTTAGAGTTGATTCTGTCGGAGCGAGGATGCTAATGCTGAACTTTGCAGTTGTAAATAACCTATAGTTTGTTCATTTCATGGGTGTTGTGCGTCAATGCAAAGTAAGTGTATTATATTTGATCTTTATAAAATCATATGTGTAATACTAGACCTATTTTAGTAATTAGTTTGCCGTTATCACGTGCATTGTTAAGGTTAATTATCATCACGTCTTCGGAACAATGTTGCGCTGAATATAGGGTATTATCTTTATGCTTAGTTGTTTATATTGATGTCATTTATGTATATTTCATCTGTGTTTGGTGCATTTCAATTGTTAAAGTATTCTGAAGTTGTAAACAACTTAATGCGTGTGCTTGTAACAAGCCCAGACAAAGCACCGCTGACAAACTATATGACGTAGATACAACTGTTTACAGTTTAATTTAATGTATGACATAGCAAGTTTGTTTTTCTTTCAGTATTAATCTTATTTCTGTATTTTGTTCATATTCATCCTGTATCTGTTTCAAACCATTTAATGTTATTACCATGTATGTTTATACTTGCCTACATTTTCTGTTTTATAGAAAAACCACACTCACTTATACACCCTAATTAAGGACAACTGCTTTATTATCTGAGTTGATGTGGTGACAAATAAACGGGTTATTCCCAGATATTGGACATCTATTGACCAGTCTCTTACCAGACACCCTGTGGCGGGTTTTGAACTTAACTGGCAACATAAATAAATGTGATTGTGCTATCAACAGCTAAAACATTTTTACATTTATTAACATCAACAAACCTCCGATAAAAATACGTTATCCAGCATGCTCTAGTTACCAGTACCTAAGAAAACGCTTAAACTGCTTACTTGCACACGGCGTGGATCGTTGTTAAACTCACCTTTGAATGCGGTTTTGGTTAAGACTACCCAACGCGTCGAAAAATGACGCCAAAGGTATACCCAGGGCGTTAAAATATGACGCCAAGGGGTCCTGTCAAAAGCGTCAATATGTGACGAGTTGGGTGTGAGAATGTGTTGGCCTGAGACGTTAGCTCCAGAGCTGGTAAGACCACTCTGTCTCCAGGTGGAGGGCCAGTAGGAGAATATTTTGTTGAATTAATTTTCACATTCTCAATAACAGAGCTATTTCCTTTGTATCTGGGTCACCTGGCCCGCAAATGCCTCACGGCAACCTGCCGCCAGATTTAATCTGTCCCAGCACGCTGGACGCGAACCTCCCGCCTTCAGCCCCACGACTGTTCCCCAGCTGGCCGGTTCAGACGAGTCTAGAGGACGCCTACGTTGGACCTCCTCCTCAGTCGCTAACCCGCCCCATAACGAGTGTGCAGAGCAAGGTAAGTGCTTTGAGCCTTTTCTCAGCACTAGAGCCTCGAGACGCGTCTTCGCCTCCCGATGTGGTACTACCTGCTCCCCCCACAGCAAGCCCCACCGGGTACGTCAAAAATAACTGTCCCCTTGGTGCCTCTAGCACGGAGTTTGGATGCATGGCTTTCACCTCCCAACCCATCTCGCTGGCTGGCCCGGACCATCCGACTCGGTAACGCAATTCAGTTTTCTACATGGGCGTCCACTTCTCCACAGTACTCAGCGAACATGCCAAATCCCTGCGTGCGGATATCGCTACTCTCTTACTCGAAGATGCGATTGAGCCTGTCCCTCCAACCGAGATGAAGAAGGGTCTCTACAGCCCTTACATCATCGTACACAAGAAAGGCGGCGACTTACGACCGATCATGGACTTGCGAGTTTTCAACCAAGCTTTGGATAAACTCCCGTTCAAAATGCTCACGCAGAAACACATCCTAACCTGCGTTTGGCATCTAGATTTGCATCTAGCCTCCATAGGAAGATATATCCCCAGTGTAAATGTGATGTCTCTGTGAAGTATTAATCCTGAGATTGGGAGGGGACTCCAATTTCGGCAGGTGTAATAATAGCATTGCCAAAATGATTATCCCCCCTGGTAAACATATTGTGAAACGGACTTGACAGGGGAAGAAGGGCACGATGACAGGAGGTAGAACTCAAAGGTAAGGGGTTTTAATTTCTTCAACATAAAGGTACAGAAATGAACATAAACTATTTGTAACAAACTTAGGGTTTCTCATAAACATAAATGCAGACTGGTAAACTTCAGCTCCAACACTAGGCTGGCCCCTCACTGGCGTTGTTGTGGCTCTTATATGCCGCTCTCCCCATGCTCACTGAAATCAGAGACAGGTGTTAGACATATTTACGCTCAGGTGCACGCGCCCTTACCGCTCCCCCTCTCCGGACGGGCGCTTGACCACGCCCCCGCTGCCACATACCCCCACCGCCCGACTCAGGCCGGGGCGTCATCCGGCCTGCCTACCACTCCCCCCTCCATTTCTGGAAAGGAAGTCGGCGACAGCCATCTGCACCCCCGGTCTGTGGACCACCTTGAACTTAAAAGGCTGGAGAGCCAGATACCAACGGGTGATCCGGGCGTTAGTATCTTTCATGCGGTGGAGCCACTGCAGTGGGGCATGATCTGAGCAGAGGGTGAAGGCCCGCCCCAGCAGGTAGTAGCGGAGTGTGAGGACCGCCCACTTGATAGCTAGACACTCCTTCTCCACAGTGCTATACTTCGTCTCCCTCAATGAGAGCTTCCTGCTGATGTATAGCACCGGGCGCTCCTCCCCCTCCACCACCTGCGAGAGTACGGCCCCCAGCCCTCTGTCTGAAGCGTCCGTCTGTAATAAGAAAGGGAGAGAGAAGTTAGGGGAATACAAGAGCGGCCCCCCACAGAGTGCGGCTTTAATTTGTGTGAACGCCTGCTGGCACTGTTCCGACCATTGGACCGGATCTGGAGCCCCCTTTTTAGTAAGGTCAGTCAGCGGGCTGGTGACGTCCGAATAATTAGGTACGAACCTTCTGTAGTAGCCAGCCAGCCCCAGGAACTGCCTCACCCCCTTTTTGGTCTTGGGCCTAGGGCAAGTCGCAATCGCCGCGGTTTTATCAATTTGGGGACGCACCTGGCCATGGCCCAAGTGGAACCCCAGATACCGTACCTCCACACGCCCAACCGCGCACTTCTTAGGGTTTGCAGTGAGCCCCGCCCGCCGCAGCGACCTCAGGACCGCCCTCAGATGGTGTATATGCCGCTGCCAGTCATTACTATAAATAATAATATCGTCTATGTAGGCAGCGGCGTAAGCAGAGTGCGGCCGGAGGACACGGTCCATTAAACGCTGGAACGTGGCTGGGGCCCCGAACAAGCCGAACGGAAGTGTCACGAATTGGTGTAATCCAAACGGCGTGGTGAAGGCTGTTTTTTCGCGGGATATTGGTGTCAAGGGGATCTGCCAATAACCCTTTGTTAAATCCAATGTCGAATAAAAGCGAGCAGTACCTAACCGATCGAGCAGTTCATCAACGCGGGGCATTGGGTACGCGTCAAATTTAGACACCACGTTGACTTTTCTATAATCCACACAGAACCGCACCGACCCGTCACTCTTGGGAACAAGAACGACTGGGCTGGACCAGTCGCTGTGGGATTCTTCTATTACTCCCAGATCAAGCATGGCATCTAATTCGTCCCGGACAATTTTCTTTTTATGCTCGGGGAGGCGGTAAGGGCGGCAACGAACGACCGCCCCTGGCTCGGTCTCGATATGGTGTTGGATGAGGTTCGTGCGACCCGGCAGGGGAGAAAACACGTCCGCAAACTCCTTCTGCAACCTGGCAACCTCTGCTCGTTGGCACGGGGAGAGGTGGTCTCCACAAATGACCGGGGTATTGGGATCTGGGTTCGGATCTACCTCCGGTCCGAGTTCCGCCCTCTCCGGGACCACCGTCGCCAACGATACAGGGACCGCCTCCCTCCACAATTTAAGGAGGTTGAGGTGGTAGATTTGATGCGCATTTCCTCTGTCGGTTCGCTTAACTTCATAATCGAGATCCCCCACTCGTCGTGTGACCTCAAAGGGCCCTTGCCACTTGGCGAGTAATTTGGAGCTCGATGTGGGAAGCAATACAAGAACTTTATCTCCCGGTGCAAATTCCCTCAGCCGCGTTCCCCTGTCATACAGCCGGCACTGACGTTCTTGAGCCCGGAGCAAATTCTCCTGTGTTAGTTTCCCCAAAGTGTGGAGCTTTGCTCTGAGGTCAAGAACGTATTGAATTTCATTTTTGCTGTTTGTAGGTCCTTCCTCCCAGCCTTCTCGTAAGACATCTAAGATGCTGCGCGGGCGTCGCCCATACAACAGCTCAAATGGGGAGAAGCCGGTTGAGGCTTGCGGGACCTCTCGCACTGCAAACAACAGGGGATCGAGCCACCTGTCCCAGTTCTTAGCATCCTCGTGCACGAACTTACGAATCATGTTTTTGAGGGTTTTGTTAAAACGTTCCACTAGGCCATCTGTCTGCGGATGATACACGCTAGTGCGAATCGATTTAATGCCCAACAGATCGTAAAGTTCGCGAAGTGTGCGTGACATAAAAGTTGTGCCTTGATCGGTGAGGATTTCTTTCGGAATCCCCACCCGGGAGATTATTTTGAAGAGCGCCCCAGCAACACTACGTGCTGAAATGTTGCTTAGAGGCACTGCTTCCGGATATCGTGTTGCGTAATCCACTAGGACTAACACAAAGCGATGTCCCCGTGCTGTCCGCTCTAATGGCCCGACGAGGTCCATTCCAATTCTCTCGAAGGGGACCTCGATCAACGGAAGAGGGCGCAATGGCGCTTTTGGGGTGGCCGGTGGGTTTACCAGCTGGCATTCGCGGCACGCCGCACACCACCTGCGGACGTCACCGCTAATGCCCGGCCAATAAAAACGGGCTATTAGTCGGAGCAGTGTTTTTCTTTCCCCCAGATGACCCGCCATGGGATTGTAATGAGCCGCCTGGAATAGCATTTCCCGGCGGCTCCGTGGAATCAAAAGCTGTGTCATATTTTCTTTCGTTTGAGTGTCCTGCGTCACTCTATATAGTCGGTCGTTTATAATTGTAAAATAGGGGTGTGCGAGAGCGATGGACAGCGTCTCCAGCCAGACATCGATCATTTTCACCTGGTCAAAGGCATGCTTGAGGGTTTCGTCCCGTGACTGCTCCAAAGGGAAATCCTCGTCAGGGAATTCCCTGCGAAGAGGAGGGGCGAAAGCCTCGCCCCCCTCCTCGTCATTCCCATTTGGAGCAGCCGAGGACGGCCCCGGCTCCGCCTCCCCTGTCAAAGCATCGCACATCGCACATCTCCCCACTTTAGTGCAGGACCCATCCGTATAAACTCCCCCCAACACATCTTTAAATGCTGGCCAATCGGTCCCCAAAATCAAAGGATGGGTGAGGCGGGGACTAACCGCTGCCTCCACTCTATGCTTTTTTCCCCGGAATTTCACTAACAAGGTCATCATCGGGTACTTGTGAATATCCCCATGCACACACCTCACCCTCACCCGTCTAGTTGTGCCCAAAGCCCCGGGTTGAACCAAGCGTTGATGGATGGTGGTCTGATTGCAACCGGTATCCAGCAATGCTTGGTGTGTACCCCCCTGGATTCTTACCGGAATCCGGTACGCTCCAGCCCGATCGGGGGCAGCCTGCGGGGAATCGGAGACCCGAACCACCGTCCCCACTTCCATCATCGGACACTGATCACGGAAGTGGCCCGGGTCCCCGCACCTCCAACAGGCTGGCCCAGGCGCCACACCCGTACCTGCGTCGGCGGACGCCCCCACCTGAGGGGGAGAGCGGCTGAATGTGGCGGGGGGGGTGTGCGTTGCCACCGTGGGTCTCTGCCAGGCTCCTCGCCTGCGGGGGGCAGGAACGGACCCTGGAGGGTAGACAGAGCGAGAGGGGGGAGGGGGATGGGGAAGAGCGGAGAAAAACACAGGGGAAGGGGAGAGAGAGTGAGAGGGCTCGTCCGCCCTTGGGATCGCCGCCATGTGGTCCTCCGCGAGCTGAACGGCCGCCTCCAGCGACGCCGGGCGGTGGCACTGGACCCACTCCGCCGTTCTTTTGGGCAATCGCTGAGTGAACTGCTCCAGCACCACCTGATCGATTAGTCCCTCGACGTCGCGGTCACCCACTAGCAGCCATTTCCGGCAGGCATCACGGAGCCGCTGGGCAAACGCGAACGGGCGGTCGGTTTTCTCCAACTTCATAGCCCGGAACAGCTGGCGGTTCTCTTCGGGACTCCGACCTACCCGTTGCATGATCGCTCTTCTCAGATCCGTATAAGCCAGGAGGTTCGTTGCAGGCAGTTGCTGAGCCGCGAGTTGGGCTTCCCTGGACAAAAGAGGGACAAGGCGGGCTGCCCACTGGTCGCGCGGCCAGCCCCAGATCTCCGCGGTCCGCTCAAATAGATCTAGGAACGCTTCGGGGTCGTCCGTTGCCCCCATCTTCTGTAACGTGGGCGGGGGCAACGGGAAGCGATGGTCCGGGGTCGCGGCTGAGGTGGTGGCGACCTCCTGGCTGAGCAGGCTCCGGATGGCATGCCGGTCCTCTGCTTGAGCCCGCATGATCTCAAAAAACCGTCGATCTTGGTCCTCTCGGAGCTCAAGCAGGGACTGATGGTGGCTCTGATGTAAAACAGCGAGGGACTGGAGGACTTCGGTCAGCTGGGAGGACTCTACGGGGCGACCTTCCATGACGATTTTTTTTTTTTTTCCCGGGTTTCGGCACCAGTGTGAAACGGACTTGACAGGGGAAGAAGGGCACGATGACAGGAGGTAGAACTCAAAGGTAAGGGGTTTTAATTTCTTCAACATAAAGGTACAGAAATGAACATAAACTATTTGTAACAAACTTAGGGTTTCTCATAAACATAAATGCAAACTGGTAAACTTCAGCTCCAACACTAGGCTGGCCCCTCACTGGCGTTGTTGTGGCTCTTATATGCCGCTCTCCCCATGCTCACTGAAATCAGAGACAGGTGTTAGACATATTTACGCTCAGGTGCACGCGCCCTTACCGCTCCCCCTCTCCGGACGGGCGCTTGACCACGCCCCCGCTGCCACACATATTTTATTAAAGCTACAGTAAAATGGTATTGAGGACAAAGCCTCTATAGGGAGATATGTTACAAGTAAAAATGTGATGTCTCTGTGAACTTTTAATCCTGAGATTGGGAGGGCAGACCAATTTTGGCAGGTGTAATAATAGCATTGCCAAAATGATAATCCCCCCAGGTAAACCCATTTTGTTAAAGCTACAGTCAAATGGATTTGAGGACACACCATCCATAAGAAGATATGTCCGCAGTAAAAATATAATGTCTCTGTGACATTGTAATCCTGAGATTGGGACGGCACTCCAATTTTGGCAAGTGTAATAATAACATTGCCAAAATGATTATCCCCCCTGGTAAACCTATTTTATTAAAGCTACCGTCAAATGGTATTGAGGACACAGTCCTCATATGAAGATATGTCCCCAGTGTAAATGTGATGTCTCTGTGAAGTATTAATCCTGAGATTGGGAGGGCACTCCAATTTCGGCAGGTGTAATAATAGCATTGCCAAAATGATTATCCCCCCCGTTAAACCTATTTTATTAAAGCTACCGTCAAATGGTTTTGAGGACACAGCATCCATAAGAAGATATGTCCCCAGTAAAAATGTGATGTCTCTGTGACACTGTAATCCTGAGATTAGGAGGGCACTCCAATTTTGGCAGGTGTAATAATAGCATTGCCAAAATGATTATCCCCCCTGGTAAACACATTTTATTAAAGCTACAGTAAAATGGTATTGAGGACAAAGCCTATATAGGGAGATATGTTACAAGTAAAAATGTGATGTCTCTGTGAACTTTTAATCCTGACATTGGGAGGGCACTCCAATTTCGGCAGGTGTAATAATAGCATTGCCAAAATGATAATCCCCCCAAGTAAACCCATTTTATTAAAGCTACAGTCAAATGGTTTTGAGGACACAGCATCCATAGGAAGATATGTCCCCAGTGTAAATGTGATGTCTCTGTGAAGTATTAATCCTGAGATTGGGAGGGGACTCCAATTTCGGCAGGTGTAATAATAGCATTGCTAAAATGATTATCCCCCTGGTAAACATATTTTATTAAAGCTACAGTAAAATGGTATTGAGGACAAAGCCTCTATAGGGAGATATGTTACAAGTAAAAATGTGATGTCTCTGTGAACTTTTAATCCTGAGATTGGGAGGGCACTCCAATTTTGGCAGGTGTAATAATAGCATTGCCAAAATGATAATCCCCCCAGGTAAACCCATTTTGTTAAAGCTACAGTCAAATGGATTTGAGGACACACCATCCATAAGAAGATATGTCCCCAGTAAAAATATAATGTCTCTGTGACATTGTAATCCTGAGATTGGGAGGGCACTCCAATTTTGGCAGGTGTAATAATAGCATTGCCAAAATGATAATCCCCCCAGGTAAACCCATTTTGTTAAAGCTACAGTCAAATGGTATTGAGGACACAGTCCTCATATGAAGATATGTCCCCAGTGTAAATGTGATGTCTCTGTGAAGTATTAATCCTGAGATTGGGAGGGCACTCCAATTTTGGCAGGTGTAATAATAACATTGCCAAAATGATTATCCCCCCTGGTAAACCTATTTTATTAAAGCTACCGTCAAATGGTTTTGAGGACACAGCATCCATAAGAAGATATGTCCCCAGTGTAAATGTGATGTCTCTGTGAAGTATTAATCCTGAGATTGGGAGGGCACTCCAATTTCGGCAGGTGTAATGATAGCATTGCCAAAATGACAATCCCCCCAGTTAAACATATTTTATTAAAGATTCAGTCAAATGGTATTGAGGACACAGTCCTCATATGAAGATATGTCCCCAGTGTAAATGTGATGTCTCTGTGAAGTATTAATCCTGAGATTGGGAGGGCACTCCAATTTCGGCAGGTGTAATAGTAGCATTGCCAAAATGATAATCCCCCCCGGTAAACCCATTTTGTTAAAGCTACAGTCAAATGGTATTGAGGACACAGTCCTCATATGAAGATATGTCCCCAGTGTAAATGTGATGTCTATGTGAAGTATTAATCCTGAGATTGGGAGGGCACTCCAATTTCGGCAGGTGTAATAATAGCATTGCCATAATGATAATCCCCCCAGGTAAACCCATTTTATTATAGCTACAGTCAAATGGTTTTGAGGACACACCATCCATAGGAAGATATGTCCCCAGTGTAAATGTGATGTCTCTGTGAACTTTTAATCCTGAGATTGGGAGGGCACTCCAATTTTGGCAGGTGTAATAATAGCATTGCCAAAATGATAATCCCCCCAGGTAAACCCATTTTGTTAAAGCTACAGTTAAATGGTATTGAGGACACAGTCCTCATATGAAGATATGTCCCCAGTGTAAATGTGATGTCTCTGTGAAGTATTAATCCTGAGATTGGGAGGGCACTCCAATTTTGGCAGGTGTAATAATAACATTGCCAAAATGATTATCCCCCCTGGTAAACCTATTTTATTAAAGCTACCGTCAAATGGTTTTGAGGACACAGCATCCATAAGAAGATATGTCCCCAGTGTAAATGTGATGTCTCTGTGAAGTATTAATCCTGAGATTGGGAGGGCACTCCAATTTCGGCAGGTGTAATGATAGCATTGCCAAAATGACAATCCCCCCAGTTAAACATATTTTATTAAAGATTCAGTCAAATGGTATTGAGGACACAGTCCTCATATGAAGATATGTCCCCAGTGTAAATGTGATGTCTCTGTGAAGTATTAATCCTGAGATTGGGAGGGCACTCCAATTTCGGCAGGTGTAATAGTAGCATTGCCAAAATGATAATCCCCCCCGGTAAACCCATTTTGTTAAAGCTACAGTCAAATGGTATTGAGGACACAGTCCTCATATGAAGATATGTCCCCAGTGTAAATGTGATGTCTATGTGAAGTATTAATCCTGAGATTGGGAGGGCACTCCAATTTCGGCAGGTGTAATAATAGCATTGCCATAATGATAATCCCCCCAGGTAAACCCATTTTATTATAGCTACAGTCAAATGGTTTTGAGGACACACCATCCATAGGAAGATATGTCCCCAGTGTAAATGTGATGTCTCTGTGAACTTTTAATCCTGAGATTGGGAGGGCACTCCAATTTTGGCAGGTGTAATAATAGCATTGCCAAAATGATAATCCCCCCAAGTAAACTCATTTTATTAAAGCTACAGTCAAATGGTTTTGAGGACACAGCATCCATAGGAAGATATGTCCCCAGTGTAAATGTGATGTCTCTGTGAACTTTTAATCCTGAGATTGGGAGGGCACTCCAATTTTGGCAGGTGTAATAATAGCATTGCCAAAATGATAATCCCCCCAAGTAAACCCATTTTATTAAAGCTACAGTCAAATGGTTTTGAGGACACAGCATCCATAGGAAGATATGTCCCCAGTGTAAATGTGATGTCTCTGTGAAGTATTAATCCTGAGATTGGGAGGGCAGTCCAATTTCGGCAGGTGTAATGATAGCATTGCCAAAATGATAATCCCCCCAGGTAAACCCATTTTATTAAAGCTACAGTCAAAATGCTTTTGAGCACACAGCCTTCATAGGAAGATATGTCACCAGCATAAATGTGATGTGACCTCAAAATGCTGAGGTGAGGGAGAGCAATATAATTTTAGCAGGTGTTCAGATGAGATTGTTGAAATGATTCTGTCCACAGGTAAACTCATGTTGTTATGGATAAAGGATATTACAATTGATATGCTATAGCAAAAGGATATTATTAAAGATAAGATTAATCTTTATACAAAAATAAGCTGAAATTTGCTTGTTGCAGTACATGAGCAAATAAATACTTGCACTGTGGGAATAAACATTTAAGTCTATTAAAAAGTAAAATAGTTAAATCCTTTAGCAATTTTGGGATCTACCTTTCCCCTTTGATGGAAATGTGAGTATGCCATCCACAAACATAGTGGCTCACTTATTTAACACCCTCATAAATTCACTTCCATTGTCAGATTTGTCTGTGTGCCTTACTATCTAACAATATGTTACTTATTCTCTTATTTACGGTCTTATTGTATAAACAAACATTTAATCCATTTTCTTTAGTATTTTTATTGAAATTGTATGTTTAAACCATAATGATTCAGATTAATTAATATAAATTTGTATGATGTTCATATTTAGGTTCAAGGATAAGAGTTCATATATTCAATATTACATATAAAATGACTAGAATAACACCATAACCTACATGAATAGCATGTCAAATCAGTTCAACTTTGTTTTATCCGTGAAAGGAGTGAGATTCCTTGAATGCTTGTTCCACCAATGTGCAGTCCTCTTACACATCATATACATATTGCACTTTTTCATAATGTACACATTTGACATAATAAACATATATCAATGCACTTTACACAAACGGATTATTCACAACTGCAACGCTAGCAACATATGGTGTATTTAATGCACGGCCGAAGCCTCTGCTTAGTTTCAGTTTTGTTACTTCATCAAAATGAATTTACATAATATTTTTTTAATTCACAATTTAATGCATTTAAGTAACTAATTCCTACGTTGCCTTTGGTTTAATTGTGCGAAAAAGATTGATTATAAACGCTTTGTAGACGGAAGAGTTTTAAAGTCGCTGCACCGCTGTTTCGTCAACTGACGTCATGCGCGTGACCGCGAGGGGCACTCAGATTCTGGCAGGGATTCCATTTTCGGCACAACACGGGAGTGTGCATGACTCAGTATATATCCCGATTAAATCTATGAACAAAATACTCAATTATTCTAATTAAACTTAAGCAAAAAAGGAACAACTGAACTCACTTTTCTCGAAGGGACGCACAAAGTTATGAATAAACACCATAAACGCAGAGCTGAAACTTCTCAACACACTTCACTCACAGAGCGCAACTCCTAATGATATGCACATTTCTCAGTCTCCTACGCAATAATTATTGACACATCCGGCAGTGGCCGCTAGATGGCGTCTATGCGCCTCCTTTGTAACACGTACATACGTGCTAATATGGTGTTAGTGTGATCTGCTTGTGGCTATAATTTTGAAACTGTACTTTGTTTACTTATTGGCCCATTCAGTTCCATTGCAAGAACTTTACTTCAAGTAACCTAGATTTTAACTTTTTTTAAATAAACATGGGACAAGTCTAAATAATTTTTGTAGTAATCAACATTATGCAAATAATGTTGTCGATTGAGTTGAACTTTTTTTATTGTAACATTCCTTTTAAGACCTTTTGAAAAAGGCTTATGCTTAATGCTTGAAATTACTTTTGTAAACATAAATTGTCCTCATGTATGAAAATCTTCACAAAAGTTTTTTTTTTTTTTTGCTGTATTTGAGCTGGATAGTGAAGGAAAAGCAGCCAACAAGTGTCCAGCATAGATGTGCACTCCTTCAATAAGAAAGCACCTCAAGAAGTTGCTTGAGAGAATGACCAGTGCGTGCAAAGCTGTAATCTAGACAAAAGGGTGGATCCTTTGAAGAAGCTCACAAATAAAATAGTTTTCATTTGTTTCACATTTTTTTTGGTCACTACATGCAGTAATGTTGCCTTCATGTGCTATCAGAATTATCCTACTTCCTACTGCTGAAGCTTACGAGTAGTTGCGTTCAAGTGCTTTGTTGTTGGAAAGAACAGGAAACATGCCAGATGATGCTGATATACATAAGTGAATATGACCGAAATGATGAAACGAATAAAATAATTTATTTGCACCAGAAACCGTACTCTCCTCTGCCATGTTGTAAGATTACATCTCCCCCAATTCGGAAACTTGGGTAGCAAAATAATCTGTCATAATTACGCCTTGAGGGGTTGTTCATTTGCAACTACCGAGTAGGAAACTCATAGTTACGATAATTGCAATAACATGTGAAGGCAGTATAATTCCCATGTACTTCCATATGTCAGCTCTGCATTCTGTACCATTTCCTATGTCATACATACATACACAGTATATCTCCAGGCTTTCACCTATTGGTATATCGGGTACGATCCAAAAGGTGTCCCACAAGGTTCTGTCCTCAGACCTCTTTTCTTCTTCATCTATCTGCGTATAATTTATATTATTCACAGGAATGGTCTTCGCTGTTATGCTGATGATACGCAGATATATCTAAGCACCCATTCATTAGAAGTTTGTATCACTGATACTAAGGAGTGGATGAACTTGAAACTAAACTCAACCAAGGCTGAAATAAGGCTTATTGGATATTAAAATCTAAATTACCATTACTCTTATGTCTTCATAGACATTGATGGAGTTCTTGTTAAACCTGCAAAGACTGTCCATAACTTGGGCATTACAACTGACACCTTTGTCAATTTCAAATTGTGGGAGTAGCACACACCCCCACTAAAGCAGCAGATACTCTGGAAGTAGTGATTACTGCTTTTGGAAATGGTCATGAGGCCATCAGTGTATTACTCCCTGCTAATGGTCTAGAGTCTGGGTGACGGAGCTATGGCTTCTCTCAAGAAATTATGGGAGAAAGATTTAAACATGGTATCGGAGGAGGGAGAGTGGGCTAGGATTCTAAAAACATCAAGTCGTATCTAGAGATGCAAGGGTGCGCCTTATGTAATTCAAGATTTATCACAGATTGTATTGGACCCCCTCTAGATTGTATAGGCTTGGTCTTAAAGACACACCACCTTGCTGGTGGTGCCAAACAGAAGATAGAGACACAGCCCATGTTTTTTGGGGGTGTGTTAATTCTTGGATTTTTTTGGTTGAAGGTTCAGAGTTTTATTTGTGACAGGCACTCAAATTTCATTTTGTCCCAGTCTCTGTATTTTGGGCGATGGGGCAGTCATCAATATGGGGGATAAACACATAAAAAATTTGGTTCTGACCAGTGTGATGATTGGCAGGCAGATTATTTTAAGGGGATCGAAGTTGGCTGGAGTGGCCATTTCCAGAGTGGTGTGCAGAGATGGGGAGGGTGGCAGCTTTTGAGGAGGTGTCATGTAGAAGGCTGGGGTTTTGGGATTTGTTTGACAGAAAATGGGGTAGTTATTTAGCATTTTGGGGGGACTCTCAGGGAGAGGCTGTGGTGAGAGAAGTATAGATTTAATTATGTATAATTATTATATTCTCTTTTTTGTGTGTGTGTATTCTTATATGTGACCACAGGGGTGTTCACTGTGGGTCAGGGTGGGGTTGATGATTGTGAAGGGGTAATAGTTGGGGTTAAATGTTGATTCAGTGTATATATATGTTGTGTTTTTCTTTGTAATATATCTATGAATCTATAAAAAAAAAAAAAAAAAAAAAAAAAAAAATTATATATATATATATATATATATATATATATATATATATATATATATATATATATATATATATATATATAATTGAAAACTATATACTCTGATCTATAGTTATATATTTATTATTACATTCATGTGTGTGTGTGTGTGTGTGTGTGTGTGTGTGTATATGTATACAGATTTACAACTATATAAATCAGATTTATAACTATATATAGTCATTTATAATTATTTATTCAGAATTTATAAAACATATTACAAATGAATTATTTTCTGTTTGGCACCTCTATATACATTATATACACAGTCTATACACTCACTGGCCACTTTATTAGGTACACCTGTACACCTACTTATTCATGTTATTATCTAATCAGCCAATTGTTTGTCAGCAGTGCAATTCATAAAATCACGCAGATACAGGTCAGGAGATTCAGTTCATTTTCACATCAACCATCAGAATGGGGAACAATTTATACCGTGGCATGATTGTTGGTGCCAGCTGGGCTGGTTTGAGTATTTCTGTAACTGTTGATCTCCTGGGATTCTCACGCACAACGGTCTCCAGAGTGTTTTGTTTTCTCTTCTAATTTGTATCTCCGCCCCCCAATTTGAAATGCCCAATGCCCATTACTTAGTAGGTCCTCATGGTGGCACAGATACTCACCTCAATCCGGGTGGCAGAGGACAAGTCTCAGTTGTCTCCACTTCTGAGACAGTCAATCCGTGCATCTTATCACGTGGCTCGCATGACCCAGCGGAGACTCAGCATGTGGAGGCTCATGCTATTCTCTGCGATACATGCACAAATTTCCACACGCCACATTGAGAGCGAGAACCACTAATCATGACCATGAGGAGGTTACCCCGTGTGACTCTACCCTCCCTAGCATCTGGGCCAATTTGGTTGCTTAGGATACCTGGCTGGAGTCACTCAGCACACCCTGGATTCGAACACGCGACTCCAGGGGTGGATAGTCAGCGTCAATACTCTGAGCTTCCCAGGCCCCCACGAAAACAGCTTGTTAATGAAAGAGGTCAGAGGAGAATTGCCAGACAGTCCAAGCTGACAGGAAGGTGACAGTAACCCAAATAAACACACATTACACTTTTATGCAGAAACGTATTTCTGAACATAAAACACAAAGCAACAGAAGACCAATCCGGGTACCACTACTGTCAGCTTAGAACAGGAATAGCACCTGAAAAGATGAAAGCAAATACAGAAATACTCCAACATGCCCATCTGACACCAACAATCATGCCATGGTCGAAATGGCTGAGATAAAAAAAAATTCCATTCTTATTGGTTGATATGAACATTAACTGAAGCTCCTGACCCATATTTGCATGATTTTATACATTACACTGCTGCCACACGATTGGCTGATTAGTTAATTGCATGAATAAGTAGATGTATAGGTGTACCTAATAAAGTGGCTGGTGAGTGATACACACACAGTATCTCACAAAAGTGAGTACACCCCTCACATTTTTTAATTTTTTTTATTATATCTTTTCATGCGACACTGAAGAAATGACACTTTGCTACAATGTAAAGTAGTAAGTGTACAGCTTGTATAACAGTGTAAATTTGCTGTCCCCTCAAAATAACTCAACACACAGCCATTAATGACTAAAGCACTGGCATTGCTTTAACCCTCTAGGGCACGGAGTTCACCAGAGCTACAAAGGTTGCAACTGGAGTCCTCTTCCATTCCTCCATGATGACATCATGGAGCTGGTGGATGTTAGAGACCTTGTGCTCCTCCACCTTCCATTTGAGGATGCCCCACAGATGCTCAATAGGGTTTAGGTCTGGAGACATGCTCGGCCTGTCCATCACCTTCATCCTCAGCTTCTTTAGCAAGGCAGTGGTCTGCTTCAGTATGTTACAGTACATGTTGGCATTCACGGTTCCCTCAATGAACTGTAGCTCCCCTCTGCCGGCAGCACTCATGCAGCCCCAGACCATGACGCTCCCACCACCATGCTTGACAGTAGGCAAGACACACTTGTCTTTGTACTCCTCACCTGGTTTCCGCCACACACGCTTGACACCATCTGAACCAAATAAGTTTATCTTGGTCTCATCAGACCACAGGACATGGTTCCAGTAATCCATGTCCTTAGTCTACTTGTCTTCAGCAAACTATTTGCAGGCTTTATTGTGCATCATCTTTAGAAGAGGCTTCCTTCTGGGACGACAGCCATGCAGACCAATTTGATGCAGTGTGCGGCGTATGGTCGGAGCACTGACAGGCTGACCTCCCACCCCTTCAACCTCTGCAGCAATGCTGGCAGCACTCATATGTCTATTTCCCAAAGACAACCTCTATTTCCCAAAGATAACCTCTGGATATGAAGCTGAGCACGTGCACTCAACTTCTTTGGTCGACCATGGCGAGGCCTGTTCTCAGTGGAACCTGTCCTGTTAAACCGCTGTATGGTCTTAGCCACCGTGCTGCAGCTCAGTGTCAGGGTCTTGGCAATCTTCTTATAGCCTAGGCCATCTTTATGTAGAGCAACATTTATTTTTTTCAGAACCATCTTTGCCATGAGGTGCCATGTTGAACTTCCAGTGACCAGTTTGAGGGAGTGTGAGAGCAATGACACCAAATTTAACACACCTGCTCCACATTTACACCTGAGACCTTGTAATAATAACTAGTCACATGACACCGGGGAGGGAAAATGGCTAATTGGGCCCAATTTGGACATTTTCACTTACGGATGTACTCACTTTTGTTGCCAGCGGTTTAGACATTAATGGCATTATTTGAGTTATTTTGAGGGTCAGCAAATTTACACTGTTATACATCTCACTACTTTACATTGTAGTAAAGTGTCATTTCTTCAGTGTTGTCACATGAAAAGATATGATCAAATATTTACAAAAATGTGAGGGGTGTACTCACTTTTGTGAGATATACATGTATACTGTATATGGTGTGAAATGTACGTTCAAGATATCACAGCACATTATGACATTACATTGTTAAAAAATATGAATCGGCAGAAAACAGTACAGTCAGGGAGAGAACTGCAGTAAATGGTATATAACTTGCAGTGCACCAGGAGAGTGTTAGTTTGGATGAGAGGATGGAGTCTGCCGTATAACACACTGTCACTCATATTTTTGCGTGATGATAAAACATAAATCAAAACCTGAAAAAAAAAATTAATATGAAGTCACTGATGAAATGTCAAGTTAACTGATAGTTTGATCAAAATTCATCATAAGAAAATGTTTTGTTTGTAATCACATTAAGCACAGGGTACGGTTACTTTAATTATCCTTCACCTGTGATGCCACTAAGAGCCCAGTCACCATTAGATGATCCCAGAGCGATGTAGGTCCCACACAGCCCTATAGACGGCCTCACTGCGATGGGCGTCAGGAAGGAGGCGGGTGTCTTTCCCGGTTCAACGCTGTTACGCCGATGAAAACAACAAACATGTTACCAACACTAAACACTGTAATTGGCTAATAGAGCGCAAAAGTGCCCAACCACTTTTTCAGCTGTTTTGGCTCTGAGAAGTATTTTTCCTATTAATTTTGTCCATAGAGATTTAAAAAAGAATAATTCATAAAAGAGTTGGAAGCAATGAAACAAACCAACCAGCTCCGAGGTGAATCAAAACATTGCAATCGTGTATTGACCGTCTTTCATGAGAAAAAGAACTACAATGGCATGAAGAATTGCAAATAAAGTAAATTGATTAAAAACAATGTATTTTAATTTTAGTGCAAAATATTCAGACATTTCCAAATCTAGAAATAGTTTGAGAGTGTAGGAATACTGACTCGACTGCATCATGAGTGTGAAGATATTCATACAGTTTAGGAAATGGCATGAGGATGAGTAAATGATGACAGAATGTTAATTTTGTTAACGTCTTGTTAAAAACGTTAATATTTAAAACAATGAACAAGAAATATGTTGATTGTAATTATTGTTGGTTCATAGGTTTTTGTTTCAGTTTTCACTGTTAGTTTGAGAACACCTGAACATTTGAGCCAGCACCTCAGAGACGGATGATTCGTACATGGTGTCTCCCAATCCACTCACCTGAGACGAGGCGATTTTCAGAGACATGTTGAAATACAAAAGCATACATAGGAACTCCTTCAGCAACACCTAAAAAACAAAAGCGTCCAAGGTCCCATTTTTGGTCACTACATAATTCAGATACTTCCACTTGTGTTATATTATAGATTTAATAACTTTATTACTGTAAAAAGAGTTAGTAATCTTAACCACTTTCACCCTTCTGATATTTTCACTGATTTTCACCAAAACCGCATACCCAAAATTAAGAGCGTATAACTAAAAAAAAAATGTAAAAGAACGTCAATTGCATAGTATACATTTTTAGAAAACTTTTAAAAGCTTAAGAAATTATATCTGGATCCTGCTCAGTGTAACGATTGGTGCCCAATGAATGGAAGAGAGGAGACACAGGAGAAGAACCTTAGAATCTATTAATTATAAACACTGGAGTAGAACATTCTCAGGAGTGGACACAACCACATTCACAAACATAACCATTCAAGGACTGGCAAATACTAAACAAAACTAGAGGGTATATATATATATATATATACACTTGGAAACTAATGAGGAAATGGAATACAGGTGGGGATGGCAATGAACAGATGAAGTGAATAGGGCGGTGGATCTGGGAAACGTAGTGCTGGGGAAAACTTCAAAATAATAGTCCTTGAACACAATGGAGATAAACTGTGACACTCAGAGACTCTTATTCTACAACACTGCTGACAAAAAAAAAAGATTTTTTTTTTTTCTTTCCCCCAGTTTTTATTAAGTTTGAGATTATACATTTTAGACCTCATGCGATAGTCAAAAAAATTACTTTGGTGTTGTTCTCCAACATGTCAACTATACCAGAAATTGTTTTGTTGATGGGACAAAGCAATTCAAAGTTATTTCATATTGAAACATTCTTTTCATTGTGGACATTTATTGATTAAAGTGTCCAAAAAAAATCTCTCCAAACCATAATTAATGTGTTTTATTGAACATTAAAACAGAATAACTGAAAAATATGAATGCAGAAATATAAAAAAATATATAATATAAAAATACTTAAACTAGTCAAAAATTTTAAATATCAGAGCACTTTGGCTTCTTTTCCCATCACTTCAAAAATGCCCTCTTTTGCGCAGTCTTGACCCCACACTGAACATGTGGCATGTGGATTGTCCATATATGGAATCTAACACTCTCTTGAGATCCAACGAGAATTATCTGACACATCTATGACGTGAAAAATCATGTTTCAGTAAGATGATCCCAGAGAACACCGCTACAGTGATCAACATTAACCTAATCAGAGATTTCTCTGGATTTGCAAATCATATGATGTTGAGTGAGGGTTTGTTTGATTCAGGATTGCCAGCTGTAAGTTGTGGTTTCATTTTCTTTACAATGTGCATTTTGTCATAAAGTAATAGACCAAAATGTGACGGAGAGGCTGTTTATCTTTTTTTTTGTTGTTGTGATAAATAAATGAATTAAGATTTCACACGCAAATACTCACTTTAGTTTGGTTACTGAATGAAAGAAGTTTGGACTTTATATTCTCCAAAACCTGTTTTTTTTTTTTTTAGATGATTGTTGTGATCGTAAATTTGAGAAATTGTAAAAATATAACAGTTCTAATTTATCTGAAAATTTTAAAGCAATATTTTAGAATTAGACAGATCAGCAAGATTCATTGTAAAGATAAGTGTCTACACTTTAAAACGACACCTAATTTGTGCAGATCAAGCAAGTGGTTGTTGAGTGATACCATAATCTTTATTTTCCATGATCAGCGCCCCCTAGAGCGCCTGGTACCAGGTTGCTCTGGGTTTAAGACTTTAAAGGGAAAAGCATTTAAATGCTACAATAAAAAACTGTTTATTAGTTAACCATGTATGGTGATAAATATAAATTTACGTTAGACAAAAAAAAAAAAAAAAATTTTTAATGAAAAAGTATGAATTATGAAAATATGAAAGTATGAATTACCATATGAGATGTTTATAGTTATAGTTTTGGCAAGCTGTTTAGGACATCTACTTTGTGCATGACACAAGTAATTTTTCCAACATTTGTTTCCAGACAGATTGTTTCACTTTTAATTGACTATATCACCAGTGGGTCAGAAGTTCACATACACTAAGATAACTGCAGTGGTGTAAAGTAACGAATTACAAATACTCTCGTTACTGGAGTAGTTTTTTTTTTAGGAATTGTACTTTTTTTAAGTAGTTTAAAAACAGTGTACTTTTACTTTTACTTGAGTACATTTTAAGTGCTGTATCGGTACTTTTACTGCGCTATTTTCCCTGAACCTGCCGTCGCTACATTTATATTAATATTTATTTATTTTTTATAATAAGTCATGTGATCCATGCGTGATTCCCGTCAAATCAAATCGCGCGCGGAAAACTTTGCATCAAACCAGCATCAACAGACTTCGAGACGCCTGGCGCCAATTTATTTTAATCATGGAGGAAGAGCTGGAGGGAGGAAGAGTGGTGGTGGATGCGTCAGCATGCAACAGCTCAAATTCAGCACTTCAGCATCCTTGGCCATACTTGAAAGAGCTGTTTGAAGTGAAGACGAAGAAGGGCAATTGTATTATTATGTCATGCCAACTTTGCTTGCCTAAGCCAGTTGAAATCTCGGCATTCAAGAGTTCTACATCTAATTTGAAAAAACACATTGAGATAAGTTTCGAATATCTGTTGTTAAGTATAATTTTGTATAATAAAATTCATCATATAATGCGCAAGTTTGTTCATGTATGGGTTTATCATGAGTGTGAATGTTTGACAACCAAAATTATTCTGCCAAAAATAGCAAAAAAAAAAAAGCACTGTGATCGACACAGATCGAATAAATTTTACCGGACAATGCATGGTGTTTTTGTTGACGCGATCATAGCAACCATGATAGCAACCAGCCTAGAGTAAAGGCACGCACGCTTTATAATTGTTGCTGGTTACTGTATGATGACTGAAATCATGAACTTGCCTAAACAATTACTAAAAATAAACTGCAGAATGTTACATTTTCTAATACACGCACAAATGGTATGTATTCTGTTAGCACGAACTTGCGATGCCATCTGCTCGAAAAACTTAATTTAGTTTGTTTACCGGGCTTCAAAGTGCATTAGGCATTAACCTATCATCACTGCTAGATTTTTGTCTCTTACATCAATTTCGTTTAGCATATAAACGCATTAACCCCTTTTCTGTTGACTTATTGAAGTGGATATTATTTTAATGTAACATGTTCTCAAATGGCGACTTACTTTCATAAAACATCAGATTTATGTTTAAATCAAGTTTATTTTTTTAATTGCACGCAAAAATGATCAGTGGTGAAAATTGTGAGTTACTCAATTCTGAAGTGTATTCTTTTTACAGAGAAAACATCCAATGAAATTAAAGCAGTACAATGAATGCATCTTGAAAAGAAAGAACTCAGAAGAACAGAGGTGTGATTCAGCTGTGAAACAGATGAAGATTATAGACTTCTCTGTGTCCTGCAGGCAGGTTACTCAGTCCACAGTTGACAGGCTTGTAGTTGATTTTGTCTGTGAAAGCCTTCAGCCCTTTACCGAACTTCCTACATTCAAAAATCTAATCTGTACAATGCAACCTAGCTGTACAGTTATGTCCAGACCAACTGTGAAGCTGAGAATTGAGGAAGCAGCCGCAAAGATAAAGAAAAACATCATTGCTGAGATGGCAAAAGTCAACTATATAGGTACCACTACTGACTGTTGGACAGCACGACAACGCAGTTACATTGGTGTAACAGCACACTGGATTGATGAACCTACTCTGGAAAGAAGGTCTGCTTCCATTGCCTTCAGACGCTTGAAAGGTTCACATACATTTGATTTGCTCGCAGGGACCTTGGATGACATTCACTCGGAATATGGCATCTCAGAAAAAATTGTCAGAACGACAACTGATAGTGGATCAAATTTGATCAAAGCCTTTAGAGTGTATGGTGAACAGAGTCAGCAAGAGTTAATTGATGCTGAGGCTGACTCTGCTGAGGCAGTGACACTGGATGATGAGAATGATGCAGAAGGATTTGAAGTTCAGGACACCTGTTCCATTTTAAACGCTAACAGTGGGTTGGAGTATCATCTACCCAAGCATCAGCGTTGCGCGTGTCATCTCCTTAATTTGGTGGCTACTGTGGATGCTTCCAAGGCAGAGGACAGCAGTGAGGTATTTAAGAAGCTTTCCCGTTCAACATTTGCTAAATGCCAGGCATTATACAATAAAACCAGCCGGTCTGCCATCAGTGCTGAGATTGTGCAAGAAGAATGTAAGCTGCAGTTCATTCAGCCCAACCACACACGATGGAATTCAGTGTACAATGCTGCAGAGAGGGTAATGCGGATCCTAAAGGAGCAGGGAGAAGCATCCCTTCGGAATGTATGTGCAGCATTCAAAATTAAAATGTAAGTCTGTTTGCTCAATCTCACTTTGTTCTAATTGGAATAGTAAAGGAATTGTTCACTTAACTGAAAACTGTCACTCACACTCCCTCAAGTTGTTTCAAACCTGTATGAATGTCTGTCTTCTGTTGAACATAAAGTAAGATATTTTGAAGAATGTCGGTATTCGGTAACCAAAAAGTTGATGGACCCTATTGACTTCCATTGGTAGGAAAAAAAAAAATATACTGTCAATGGGGTCCATCAACTGTGTGGTTACCAAAATTCTTCAAAATATCTTCCTTTGTGTTCAGCAGAAGAAAGAACTTCATACAGGTTTGAAACAACTTGAGGGTGTGTAAATGACAATTTTAATTCTTAAGTGAACTATTCTTTTAAGATGTTTTTGATTTTGACTTATTTATTTATTAAATAGGCTAAATCCTGCTGAAGTTTCTTACCTCTCCGAATACTGCATTGTGATGAAGCCTGTATCCATGGCCTTGAACATCCTTCAGTCTGAAACAAACACTCAGATGGGGTGGCTGCTTCCCACAATCTACCTTGATTCAAAGCTCAAAAAGATGGAGGCTTCAGTCAAGGTATGTCTTTCCCTTATTCATGCTCTGCAGTGGGGTCTACAAAAGCGCTTTGGGGAGTTCATGGAAGATCTGGAACTCTTCAGTGCTGCAATTCTTCTTCCCAAATTCAAAACGTCATGGACGGACAAGGCCCACATCATAAAAGCAGGGAAGATATTTTGTATAGGAGTACAGATTACCTGATGAAATTGATATTATGCCAATATCTGTTAAAGCGTGAAAACATGCAGCTTTTTGTTTTTTAATATCAGTCCGGATTCATGGGTACATTTCGCTTAAAATCCCACTTGTTACTGTTCCACTACTGCATATGGAAAAAGTTTGTGTGGAGTTAAACTATCGGTTCAATGTTTATTTACTTGCCTAATCTAGCACAGTCAGACTGTGAAACGATGTTAGAAAAGACAAGGGTATAAGGTTAAATGCAGCAGTGCTCATGTAGCAAGTGAACGGCTTTATTTAATTTCTAAATTATCCATGACAACCCCAATACTTGATCCATACCACATAGTTTGTCTACAGCATTATCCACAATTATCACTAATTTCTGTATTATGTGTACACTACCGTTCAAAAGTTTGGGGTCACTTACTCATTCTTTATTTATTTATTTATTTCACATTTTAGAATAATAGTAGTCAGCAAAACTATGGAATAATAGAAATGGAAATATGGGAATTATTTTGTGACCAAAAAATCCAAAATAAATCCAAAACTATGTAATATTTTAGCATCTTCAAAGTAGTCACCCTTTGCCTAGATTTTGCAGACATGTACTCGTGACATTTTCTCAATCAACTTCTTGAGGAATCACCCCGGGATGCTTTTTAAACAGTATTGAAGGAGTTCCCATCTATGTTGGGCACCTCTTCTTTTCTTCATATTTTGATCCAAGTCATCCATTTCAAAAACTTTTTTTTTTTTAGGAAATTTTAGATTTGTAATTAAATAAATGTATATGTTTTGGCAGAATAATATTTTGTCTACAAAGTTAATTTCAAACTTTTAAGCATACACCTTCAGATCAAAAGATTTTTAAGATCATGAGAAACATTTCAGACAAGTGACCCCAAACTTTTGAACGGTAGTGTATATCATAGGTATGGATTACATCCTGCGTCATCTTGATGCCATGAAGGACACCCAGGAAAACGAATCGCAGCATGTCTCTGACGAGGATAACTTTTCTTCCATTAAGACTGTTCCATCCACAAGAGCATCTGAATTGGATGGATACTTGGCTTGTGCCTCAGAAGAGATGGAACTGCTTCACTCATTTCCTTTGGTGAAAAAGCTAAGCCTTAAACTGAACACACCCTTGCCTGCCTCTGCAGCATGTGAGCGCCTTTTTAGTTGTGCTGGGCAGCTGTTTACACCTAGACGAGCAAGGCTGGACGGTACAAATTTTGAGAATCAGCTCATTGTAAAACTGAAAAACAAATTCAAAATGTAAGCTCGTTGTTGACCCCTTTATTAAAATCGCTGCAAGTCTGCGTTCATGTTGAGAGACTTTGTCAGTTATTGCATGTTATATTCACTTTATTAATCTAATTTGTGCTACCGGCTCACCTTTTATGTAAAATTGTTAATGTACAACGCTTTGCAACCTTTATTGTGAGAAGCTTGTGGAAGGCTACTCAAAATGTTTGACCCAAGTTAAAAAATTTAAAGGCAATGCTACCAAATACTAACAAAGTGTATGTAAATTCTGACCCACTGGGAATGTGATGAAAGAAATAAAAGCTGAAATACGTAAATCATCCTCTCTACTATTATTCTGACATTTCACATACTTTTTTATGATTAAATTTTTTATCCAAACACAGAAGAGCAAAACATAAATACACGGAATCAACTTTTAACACCCACTCGGTGATCAGACGCACAATCAGCCTAAAAAACGTATTAAAATGTAATACCATACCATTCCAAATGAAGGTCTTCGCTATGCTATCAAATTGCTTGAAATAAGAGAGGGGGACATCTACAGGGAGAGATTGTAGAAGGTAGTTAAAGTTTAGAATACAATCCATTTTAATACAATTTTAATGTTTTTATTTAAAATGTTATTTTACAGTGGCATGCAAAAGTTTGGGCAGCCCTGATCAAAATTTCTGTAACTGTGAATAGCTAAGAGAGTTAAAGATGGGCCGATTTCCAAAAGGCATAAAGTTAAAGATGACACATGTCTTTAATATTTTAAGCAATATTTCTTTTTTATTATTATCTTTTACAGTTTCAAAATAACAAAAAAGGAAAAGGGCCCGATGCAAAAGTTTGGGCACCCTGCAAGGTCAGTATCTAGAAACACCCCCTTTTGCAAGTATCACATCTTGTAAACAATTTTGTAGCCAGCTAAGTGTCTTTAAATTTTTGTTTGGGGGATTTTCACCCATTCTTCCTTGCAAAAGGCTTCTAGCTTAGTGAGATTCTTGGGCCATCTTGCATGCACTGCTCTTTTTGAGCTCTATCCACAGATTTCCGATGATGTTTAGGTCTGAGACTATGAGGGCCGTGGCAAAACCTTCAGCTTGCGGTTCGTGAGGTAGTCCATTGTGGATTTTGAGGTGTGTTAGGACCATTATCCTGTTGTAGAAGCCATCCTCTTTTCATTTTCATCTTTTTTTACATATGGTGTGATGTTTGCTTCCAGAATTTGCTGGCATTTAATTGAATCCATGCTTCCCTCTACCAGTGAAATGTTTCCCATGCTGCTGGCTGCAACACAAACCCAAAGCATGATCGATCCACCCCTGTGCTTAACAGTTGGGAGAGGTGTTCTTTTCATTAAATTCTGCACCCTTTTTTCTCCAAATATACATTTGCTCATTGCACCAAAAAGTTATATTTTAACTTAATCAGTCCACAGGACTTGTTTCCAAAATGCATCAGTCTTGTTTATATGTTCATTTGCAAACTTCTGATGCTAAATTTTGTGTTGAAAATCCAAAGTTTTTCTTCTCATGACTCTTCCATGAAGAGTCATGAGAAGTAATGAGCCATAGCCCTAACAAGCTAATCAAGGTCTGAGACCCTGGTAAGTTATCTGAGAGCTCAAATCTATTGGGGTGCCCAAACTTTTGCATGGTGCTCCTTTAATTTTTTTTCAATCTAAAATTTTACAAAACAAAAATAATACATTAATCTTGCTTAAAATTGTGAAAATAATGTTTCATCTTTAACTTTATGCCTTTTGGAGATCAGTTTATCTTCTACTCAAGTATTCACAGTAACAGAAGTTTTAACCATGGGTGCCTAAAATTTTGCATGCCACTGTAATGACCTTCCCAAACATAGATAAATGTAATGAAGCCCACCTGCCCATATCATTTGAAAGCCTTTTTATTAATAATTTAGAAAAGGAATGAATAATTCTGTGGAGGCAATGCATAGCCCTATTGGGGTCAGAGACAAATAATAAAATATAATCTGCATGAAACAAAAGTTTACGCACCACACCTCCCGCCACCATCCCTTGAAAATCATCTTCCCTTCTTATCGTGGCTGCTCATGTTTCCAGGGCAAGACTGATCAACAATGGGGAAAGAAGGCAACCCTAAAATAATTTTTGTTTTTAACACCGCTACCAGGTGTCTATAAAGTAACTTAATTCATCTAATAAAAGTATTCCTGAACCCGTATATTTCCAAAATCTTAAAAAGATAATCCCATTCTACCATATCAAATGCCTTTTCAGCATCATGGTAGATGGCCGTGACCGGAATCTGATCATTCTCCACTGACCATATAATATTGATGAGACGCCTAATGTTATCAGAGCTGCAGCCCGAATAAACCCCACCTCATCTATATGTATAAGAGATGTCAAAGCTTTACTAAATCGGTTAGCCAAAACTTTTGACAATATTTTAATGTCTTGCTGGATCAGTGAAATTCGACGATAACTCTTACACTCACTTGGATCTTTGTCTATTTTAAGAATCAGACTGATCCGGGCTTGTCTCATAGTTGGTGGAAGATTTACATTTTTAATTGGTTCCGTATAAACTTCTAACAAAAGTGGAGTCAGTTCTATAGCATAAGATCTAAAAAAAACTTAGCGGCAAAGCCATCTGACCCCTCAATTACCTTGCCAAGCTCCTCCAAGTTTATCTCATAATCAATCAATTTTATTTTGCTCAGTCATCAGTTTATGGAGTCCTAATTGTTCTACCAAATTTCTAATATCCTAATCAGTTGTCGAAGACGTGGAACTATAGAGATCAAGACAGAATTCTTTATCAATGGCTGAGGTAAAAATTTCACCACCAGCAGATTTCACTGAGGGAATGGTAGAAAGAGAGTTTCTCTGCTTTATAAATCTAGCCAAAAGCTTACCTGCTTTTCCGCTGACTCAAAATATGATTGCCTTGACCTAAATAACCAAAACTCCACCTTCTGTGACAAAATAGTATTATATCTGTATTTCAATTGGGTCAATTCTCTGAGGCCATCAGACAACATTCGGTGCTTCAGCTCTGCCTCAGCACTTTTAATATTCCCTAACTCCACGAGTTCTCGTGCTTTAGATTTTTTGATGAATGAGGCATACTGTATGATCCGACCTCTAAGAACTGCCTTAAGTGCCTCCCAATCCATGCCCACAGAGGATACTGAGAACTAGTTGGTCTCCATATAAACATAGATTTCAGCCTTTAACATGTGTTGGAATTCAGGATTTCGCAAAAGGGATACATTAAAGAGCCATCTATATTATTTATTTTTCTCCATATGTGGAAACACCTCTATTCTCACCAGGGAATTATCTGAGACTAAGATGTTTCCAATTGAGCTATCAACAACAGATGATATGAGGGACTTATATATACAAAAAAATATATATTCTTATATAAATCTTATGGACTGATGAAAAAGTATGTATAGTCCCTACCAGATGGGTTCAAAAGTCTCCAAATATCTGCAAGACCAAGATTTTTACACATCCTGTGAAGGTGAGTCCATCAACAGATCAACATCCCTTCAAGATCTATAAAAAAGCCCTGATCATCAGCATTAGTTGCGTAAATATAATCCAAAATCAACCTTTGCCCCTGAATTTCTGCTACAAAATAATGACACTTCCTATATATCTTTAATCTTGAGACATTAGAATTGTAGATGCTTACTTATCTATGCAATGACTCCCCTGCTCTTACTTGAGCCAGCACAATTGAAAACACCACACCAAATCTTCCCAAATTCTTCCCAAATCAGCTTCCTGCTGAAAAATCTCTGCCTTTATCTCCCCAATTTGGAATGTCCAATTTCTAATGTGCTCTTAGGTCCTTGTGGTGACATAGTGACTTGCCTCATTCTGGGTGGCAGAGGATGAATCTCAGTTGCCTCCGTGTCTGAGACCATCAATTGACACATCTTATCACTTGACTTGTTGAGCATGTTAGAAACGGAGACATAGTGCATGTGGAGTCTCCAGGCTATTCCCACGGCATCCATGCACAACTCACCACGTGCTCCACGACAACGAGGAGGTTATACCATGTGACTCTACCCTCCCTAGCAACTGGGCCAATTTGGTTACTTAGGAGACCTGGCTGGAGTCACTCAGCATGCCCTGGATTCGAACTCACGACTCCATGGGTGGTAGGAAAGATGCGTTTCTTGAAGAAGCACTATATAAAATTTATTTAGTTTAAGAGAAGAAATAACCTTCCTTCTTTTTATGGGGTGCCCCAACACATTCACATTCCACGTGGAGAGAGACAATCCACTTTTCTTTTCTTTTTTTTATTTTCTCCCCTTTTTCTCCCCATTTTGGAATGCCCAATTCCCAATTTACTCTAAGTCCTCATGGAAGTGTACTGACTCGCCTAAATCCGGATGGTGGAGGAAGAATCTCAATTGCATCCGTGTCTGAGACCGTCAATCTTATCATGTGGCTTGTTGAGTGCATTACCGCGGAGACAGTGCATGTGGAGGCTTCACGCCATCCACCGCAGCATCCACGCACAACTCACCATGCTTCCCACCGAGCGTGAACCACATTATAGGGACCATGATGTGGTTACCCCTTGTGACTCTACCCTCCCTAGCAACCAGGCCAATTTGGTTGCTTAGGAGACCTGGCTGGAGTCACTCAACATGCCCTGGGATTCTAACTCAGACTCCAGGGGTGGTAGTCAGCGTTTTTACTCGCTGAGCTACCCAGCCAATCAACAATCCACTCATTCACAAAACAAGCTCCAGCCGCTAGAGGAACCAGCACAAAACAAAAAAAATGTGTTCAGTTTCCTTGGACAGTTAAATGAATGCTTAGTGAGCCGGCTGTTCATGAGTGCAGCAGATGACCTATTCCTTCCAATGTCCTGCAAAAAATACTCCACAAAACAAACTCCAGTCAATAGGATGTAAAAATGCAAGTAACATGCAGATTCATCTACAACTGTCCAGAAGGAGTGATATTCCACAAAACAAACTCTAGCCGCTATGTGGAACCAGCACCAAAAGAAACAAAACAGGCTCCCAGTTTTCTCGGACGGTCAAGTGAATGTTCAGTGAGTCACGTCCACTAGACTGCAAAGCGAGCGCCACACAATGACTCACTCATAGACCCTATGAAGGATATCGCATGTTGGGGACAAGTAAGCACTCTATGGCCATCCTTAGCAACTATTTTCACCCTGGCCAGGAACTTCAGTGCAAAGCGACCTTCCGTCGATGCAAAGATTTCTTGAAGGAATGTTATTCAACAAAACAGACTCTAGCAACTAGGTGCAACAAGCACAAAAAGAAACAAAAAAAGGCACCTAGCTTCATCAGAGGGTCAAGTGAATGTTCAGTGAGTCAAGCTCACTTTGCTGCAATGTGAGAAACACACCATGACTTCCTCAGTCCATCGATTTTATGAAAGATATCTCTTGTTGTGGGCATGTAAATATTTTGCAGCCATCCTTAGTATCTATTCTCAATTTGGCCAGGAACATCAGTGCAAAAGCAAACTTCCATTTATGTAAGAGTTTCTTGCATACCTTGAATCAATCACGTTTCTCTCTTGTCGAATTCGCAAAGTCTGGGAAAAAGAAAATGCTGTGTTTTTTCCAAGAAAGCCTTCCTTTACCCCTCGGCTCATGTAACACGTGATCTTTATCGGATGATCTCAGAAAGTTTGCCAGAATTCATCGGGGCCGGTCCCCCTCAGCGGATCTCCGAGCTCGCTCATTTTCCAGCTTATGGCCTGTTATGTCAAGCAGACTTGGGAAGAGCTCGTCTAGGAATTTCACCATATCTCGGCCTTCTTCCTTCTCAGGAATTCCAACAATTCGGATGCTGTTTCACCGATTACGATTCTCAAGGTCTTCTAGTTTTTCCCAAAGCATTCCAAATCTACTTTGGTCGCTTGCGGATTAGCAGCTAATTCCCTCTCCGATGACCCCAGATAATCGATCCGTTTCTCAAAGTCCCCCATTCTTGTAACCAACTCAGTGAATTTTGTCTCCATGGAAATGATCGATCGACGTATTACAGCTACGTCTTGCGTCAACTAAGTCTGTTACGACCTTCGCCAGCATTGCCGACATACTCGACAGCTGATGCAGAATTTCTCCCACCGCACCATCCAAACCGAATCCCGGGACTGCGCAATGTGATGCAGTTTATTAGGATACTTTCAATAGTGCAGCGGTAAAAGTTCAGCAGGATGTGGGGGGACAGGTGAGAAAAACCCATATTGTATATACTCCATTGTAAAAAGGGTTCGCTTCTCAGAAGGAAGGAGGACAAGAAAACGGGGATGAACTCAAGGTAAGGCTTTTAATTCCAAATAATAATGTGGGGTGAACATAAACTTCTAGCATGCAAATCAAGTTTCTCTCTAAGTTGCCAACACTGGACTGGCGTTGCTCTCTCTCTCGAACTGGAGGCATTGAGGCTCTTTTATGCCGGTCTCCCCGTACTCACTGAAATTAGAGACAGGTGTTAGACATAATTTAGCTCAGGTGCAAGCGCCCTTACCGCTTTTCCCTCTCCGGACGGGCGCTTGACCACGCCCCCGCTGCCACATACCCCCACCGCCGACTCAGGCCGGGGTGTCATCCGGCCTGCCTACCACTCCCCCCCCATTTCTGGAGAGAAAGCCGGCGACAGCCATCTGCACCCCCGGTCTGTGGACCACCTCGAACTTAAAAGGCTGGAGAGCCAGATACCAACGGGTGATCCGGGCGTTAGTATCCTTCATGCGGTGGAGCCACTGCAGTGGGGCGTGATCCGAGCAGAGAGTGAAGGCCCGCCCCAGCAGGTAGTAGTGGAGCGTGAGGACTGCCCACTTGATGGCCAGACACTCCTTCTCTACAGTGCTGTACTTCGTTTCCCTTAAGGAGAGCTTCCTACTGATGTACAGCACGGGGCGCTCCTCCCCCTCCACCACCTGCGAGAGTACGGCCCCCAGCCCTCTGTCTGAAGCGTCCGTCTGCAATAAGAAAGGGAGAGAGAAGTTAGGTGAATATAAGAGCGGCCCTCCACAGAGTGCGGCTTTAACTTGTGTAAATGCCTGTTGGCACCGCTCCGACTATTGGATCGGATCTGGAGCCCCCTTTTTAGTGAGGTCAGTCAGCGGGCTGGTGACATCCGAATAATTAGGCACAAATCTTCTATAATAGCCAGCCAGCCCCAGGAACTGCCTCACCCCCTTTTTGGTCTTAGGTCTAGGGCAAGTCGCAATTGCCGCGGTCTTGTCAATTTGGGGACGCACTTCGCCATGACCCAAGTGGAACCCCAGATACCGTACCTCCACACGCCCAATCGCACACTACTTGGGGTTTGCTGTGAGCCCTGCCCGCCGCAGCGACTTTAGGACCGCCCTCAGGTGTTGTATATGCCGCTGCCAGTCATTACTATAGATAATGATATCATCTAAATAGGCAGCGGCGTAAGCGGAGTGCAGGCGGAGGATACGGTCCATCAGACGCTGGAACGTGGCTGGAGCCCTGAACAAACCGAACGGAACTGTCACAAATTGGTGTAATCCGAACGGCGTGGTGAAGGCTGTTTTCTCACGGGAAATTGGTGTCAAGGGGATCTGCCAATAACCCTTTGTCAAATCGAATGTCGAATAAAAGCGAGCAGTACCTAACCGATCGAGCAGTTCATCAACCCGAGGCATTGGGTACGCGTCAAATTTAGACACCGCATTGACTTTTCTATAGTCCACACAGAACCGCACAGACCCGTCACTCTTGGGAACAAGAACGACCGGGCTGGACCAGTCGCTGTGGGACTCTTCTATTACTCCCATATCGCATCCAATTCGTCCCGAACAATTTTCTTTTTATGCTCGGGGAGGCGATAGGCGCGGCTACGAACCACCACCCCCGGCTCGGTCTCGATGTGGTGTTGGATGACATTTGTACGACCCGGTAGAGGAGAAAACACGTCTGCAAACTCTTTTTGCAACCTGGCAACCTCTGATCATTGGCACGGGGAGAGGTGGTCTCCACAAATGACCGGGGCATTGTGATCGGGCTTTGGATTCACCTCCGGTCCGAGCTCCGCCCTCTCTGGAACCACTGTGGCCAACGACACAGGGACCGCCTCCCTCCACAATTTGAGGAGATTGAGGTGGTATATTTGACGCGCGTCCCCCCTATCGGTTCGCTTCATAATCGAGTTCCCCCACTCGTCGTGTGACCTCAAATGGTCCTTGCCACTTGGCAAGTAATTTGGAGCTCTGTGGGAAGCAATACAAGAACTTTATCTCCCGGTGCAAACTCCCTTAGCTGTGTTCCCCTGTCGTACAGCCGGCGTTGATGTTCTTGGGCCCGGAGCAAATTCTCCTGTGTTAGTTTCCCCAAAGTGTGGAGTTTTGCTCTGAGGTCAAGGACGTATTGAATTTCGTTTTTGCTATTCGAAGATCCTCCCAGCCTTCTTGTATAACATCTAAGACACCACGTGTGCGTCGCCCATACAGTAGCTCAAACGGAGAGAAGCCGGTTGAGGCTTGCGGGACCTCTTGCACTGCAAACAACAGGGGATCGAGCCATCTGTCCCAATTTTTAGCATCCTCGTGTTCGAATTTACGACTCATGTTCTTGAGCGTTCTGTTAAAACGTTCCACTAGGCCATCTGTCTGCGGATGGTACACGCTAGTGCGAATCGATTTAATGCCCAATAGATCGTAAAGTTTGCGACGTGTGCATGACATAAATGTTGTGCCTTGGTCGGTGAGGATTTCTTTTGGAATCCCCACCCGGGAGATTATTTTGAAGAGCGCCCCAGCAACACTGCGTGCTGAGATGTTGCTTAGAGGCACTGCTTCCGGATATCGAGTTGCGTAATCCACTAGGACTAACACAAAACGATGTCCCCATGCTGTCCGTTCTAATGGCCCGACGAGGTCCATTCCAATTTTTTCGAAGGGGACCTTGATTAACGGAAGAGGGCGCAATGGCGCTTTTAGGGTGGCCGGTGGGTTTACCAGCTGGCATTCACGGGACGCCGCACACCACCTGCGGACGTCGCCGGAAATGCCCGGCCAATAAAAACGGGCTATTAAACGGAGAAGTGTTTTTCTTTCTTCTAGGAGACCCGCCATGGGATTATAATGAGCCGCCTGGAATAACATTTCCCGGCGGCTCCGTGGAATTAACAATTGAGTTATATTTTCTTTTGTTTGAGTGTCCTGCATCACTCTGTACAACCGGTCATTTATAATCGCAAAATAGGGGTATGCGAGAGCGATGTCCGGCTGGAGACGCTGACCATCAATCGTCTTCACCTGGTCAAATGCATGCTTAAGGGTCTCATCCTGCGACTGCTCCAAAGGGAAATCTACGTCAGGGAATTCCCTGAAAAGGGGAGGGGCGGAAGGCCCGCCCCTTTCCTCGTCATCCCGATTTGGAGCAGCCAAGGATGGCCCCGGCTCCGCCTCCCCTGCCAAAGCATCGCACATCGCACATCTCCCCATTCTAATGCAGGATCCATCCTTCCCAGTTCCCCCCAATACATGCTTGAATGCAGGCCAATTGGTCCCCAAAATCAGAGGATGGGTGAGGCGGGAACTAACCGCTGCCTCCACTTTATGCTTTTTCCCTCAAAATTTAAGCAGCAAGGTCACCATCGGATAGCTGTGAACATCCCTGTGCACGCACCTCACCCTTACCCGCTTAGCTGTGCCCAAAGCCTCGAGTTGAACCAAGCGTTGATGGATGGTGGTCTGATTACAACCGGTATCCAGCAAAGCTTGGTGTGTACCCCCCTGGATTCTTACCGGAACCCGGTACGCTCCAGCCCGATCGGGGGCAGCGTGTGGGAGATCGGCGACCCGGACCACCGCCCCCACCTTCATCAACAGACACCGCTCGTGGAAGTGGTTCGGGTCCCCGGACCTCCGACAGGCCGGCCCAGGCACTACACCCATACCTGCTTCGACGGACGCCCCCACCTGAGGGGGAGAGCGGCTGTAGGTTGTGGAGGAGGGATGTGATGAGGCTGATGTCTGGGGTGTTGAACTCTGCCAGGCTCCTTGCCTGCGGGGGGCAGGAACGGGACCTGGAGAGAAGACAGAGCGAGAGGGATGAGGGGGAGGGGAGAGTGGAAGAAAACACAGGGGGAGGGGGAAGAGAGGGGGGGAGAGAGAGAGAGAGAGAGAGAGAGGGCTCGTCCGCCCTTGGGATCGCCGCCATGTGGTCCTCCGCTAGCTGGACGGCTGCCTCCAGCGACGCCGGGCGGTGGCACTGGGCCCACTCCGCCGTTCTCCTGGGCAAGCGTTGGACGAACTGCTCCAGCACCACCTGATCGACGAGTCCCTCGACGTCGCGGTCCCCCGCTAGCAGCCACCTCCGGCAGGCATCACGGAGCCGCTGGGCAAAGGCAAACGGGTGGTCGGACTTCTCTAGCTTCATGCCTCGGAAGAACTGACGGTTTTCCTCCGGGCTCCGACCAACCCGCTGCAGAATGGCTTTTCTTAGATCAGCGTAGGCCAGGAGGTTTGTTGCCGGCAGTTGTTGCGCCGCGAGTTGAGCTTCCCTGGACAGGAGAGGAACAAGGCGGGCTGCCCACTGATCCTGCGGCCAGCCCCAAATTTCAGCGGTTCGTTGGAACAAATCCAGGAATGCTTCAGGATCATCCGCCGCCCCCATCTTCTGTAGCATAGGCGGAGGTAACGTGGCACGGGTGTCTGGGGTCGCGGCTGTGGCTGGAGCGACCTCCTGGCTGAGGAGGCTCCGGATGGGAGAAGTTTCTCTCTAAGTTGCCAACACTGGACTGGCGTTGCTCTCTCTCTCGAACTGGAGGCATTGAGGCTCTTTTATGCCGGTCTCCCCGTACTCACTGAAATTAGAGACAGGTGTTAGACATAATTTAGCTCAGGTGCAAGCGCCCTTACCGCTTTTCCCTCTCCGGATGGGCGCTTGACCACGCCCCCGCTGCCACATCCATATATATATATATGAGTATATACAATATGGGTATTTCTTTTTTTTTAGAGTGCAAAGTTATGAGGTAGAGAAGCAGAGACCAGCTCAATGCAAATGTCTATGAATACAGTACAAGGTGCAAATGAAGTATAAAACTGAAGGTACATTGTACAGAATGAAGTATAAATATGTAAATATATTTATGATTCGTTTTCAGCGCCTGAGTTTAGAGTTCAGAAGGCTGACAGCTGAGGGAAAGAAACTGTTCCTGAGTCTGCTGGTGCAACAGCGAAGACTCCTATAGCATCTCCCAGATGGGAGAGGAGTAAACAGACCAAAGAGGTGTCTTTGATAATGCTTCTCACCCTCCTTAGGCAGCGTTTGTTGTGAATGTCTTTGGTAGAGGGTAGCTGAACACCAGTTATGTATCGAACAGTTCTGAGTACCTTCTGGTCTGAGACAGTGCAGTTGCCATAACACACTGTGATGCAGTTTATTAGGATACTTTCAATAGTGCAGCGGTAAAAGTTCAGCAGGATGTGGGGGGACAGGTGAGCTTTCCATAGCCTCAGGAAGCTTTTTGATCAAAAAGGCGCAACGCCTTTTTGATCAGAGTGGAGGTGTTGTAGGTCTAGGAAAGATCCTCAGAGATATGGACACCCAGGAACTTGAAGTTTGTCACATGCTCCACTTTGTCCCATCAATGTAGATGGGAGTGTGTGTGTGTGTGTGGCCCTTCCTAGTCTGCCGGTAGTCCACAATCAGCTCCTTGGTCTTCTGGGTGTTGAGTGTGAGATTGTTGTTGAAACACCACACTGCCAGGTGCTGTACCTCTTCCCTGTAGGCCGTCTCATCATTGCCGCTGATCAGGCCTACCACCATTGTGTCATCTGCAAACTTGATTATGGAGTTGGAGCCATGGTCAGGTATGCAGTCGAGGGTGAAGAGGGAGTAGAGGTTTGGACTCAGCACACAGTGTTGACAGACTCAGAGATTCTGAGCCTCGCGTTGTGCACGCGCCACCATTAAGCAATTTTAATGTCTCCAGAGCTCAAGGATTTTGAATTATTTGACATATTGACCTCACAGAACAGTTATGGAGCAGGGTGTATAGAATCTCACTGGCTTATGGCACAAAAAGAATGAAAAACTAGAAAGGGCGCAGAGCTCGCTTTTCACACGTCCAACACTTATTCATGCGACTCTCCAACATTTCACATTCTTAAAATAAAATAGTGATCCTAACTGACCTAAGACATGGAATGTTTTCTATGATTAAATATCAGGAATTGTAAAAACTGAATTTTAAGGTATTTGGTTAAGGTGTATGTAAACTTTTGTAACTGAAGTTATCAGTAAACATTTATGTTACTTTTAACAAGATAATAAATATACTTTTATGGTTAAACTATTGTAAAAAAAAGTAAAAAAGTTTTTTGTACATAAAAAGTATGTTTAAGATTTACAATGCAATTAACAGTGAACAGACAATGCATGTACTTTTACGGTAAACTATTTAAAAAATATGGTGAAAAACAATAATCGGGTGCTGCCAGAAAACCCATCACATTTGATTACATTTTATTGAAATATTTATTACTCTCATTTTTTTTATATCAGTTATATACATTGGGGTGTTTTATGTTACAATACAGTTACAGTTTTATGTTACTGTTGGTATATTAACAAAATATAATTTCATTATATAAATGGTAGTGAATTGTAAAACACCAAAATAACGTACTGTTTGCCTGGCCGCAGTATTTTTACAGTACATTCTGGCAACTTCAGTTTTCAGTTTTTTACATTAAATTTAGCAGGATTTTTGTGTTTTATATTTACAGTGTATTATTCTAAAATGTAGAATATAATAAAGAATAAGCAAACATTATATAGACTTCAATTTGCGCTCTGTTTGAAGGAAAGCATTGGGCAAGATGTTGAATAACAAGCCATTTAAAAAATTAATAATTAAAAAAAAAATATATATATATTTTTTTCCTTGATTAATAGATTATCAAAATAGTTGTAAGTTACAGCCCTAATAAAACTAGCATTTACATGGCAAGCTGTTAGAAGGAGCTTATCCATCTGTCTAATTAATACAGGATGAGAAAAAGAAAAGAAGAGAAAAGAAAAGAAAATCCTCATTACAAGGCAGAAAATCATGACTATTGTGATTTTATGAAAGGCCATAAATCAAACAACACCAGCCATGAGTTGTGCTGGTTAATGCTCAGCAGTACCTCAGATATCCAGTGGTAAAGTCTGTTCCTCGGTAGCTGGTTTGTGATGTTAAACCCCTCCAGGATGTTCAGAGTGGAGAGAAGGGCGGCTCACGAGTGAGGTGAAGGAGCAGCAAAAACCTGGTGACCTGTAAATGAAACGCGAGGCAAAGCACTGGTGAACCTTTCAATTAAAATACTGCTGCGTGAGCAAGCTGCAGATCCTTCCAGAAAACTAAAGGATCATTTGCTTAAAGCAAAGTCAATAGTTTTTTAAAACAGTTGACAGTAAAATCATAAGTGTAATGTTAACCCACGCTAATGTAGCTCTGTCTAAATGTAGCTGTCCTGTAGGTGTACAATGGTGCTCTAATATGTTGTTTCCAACAAAGCATATTCTTGCATAGCTCAACATTTGAGAACTACCAAATTAGACCGAAAGAGTCCTTCTGACTGATATCTAAAGAGCCCAATCATAGTTTTCTTTGTTTTTACTTGCCATTTAGGGGCGGGTTCATCTTATGCTCCTAAATTGTGGAATTCACTTTCAGTTGATAATAGAGAACGTCTCGGTTACTGTTGTAACCTCCGTTCCCCGAGGGAGGGAACGAGACATAGTGTCGAAGGAAGTGACACAAGGGGTCTTCCCGGATGCCAAATAGTACCTCTGAACCTGAGAAAAGTCCAATGTCAAGTTGGCAGACAGAATTTCCACACCCTGCCCAGTCCAGGGGGAGGTAATGTATGGCAAATACACCATGAGGGTTGTGAAGCCGGACGTGGGAAATAGCACGGTGGTAGGTCCAGCCTAATGAAGGGGGGGACTCTACAGACACAGGGCCGAGGCTGCGGGGCTGCCTGAGGGAAACGCGGGTCCGCCGAGAGGGGGACCGTACCGCGGAGAATACATCACGGGGAGTTAGCCTGAAGAGGGAACTATGCCAGTGGAGCCCGACCCCAGTACAGAGCTCTAAGACTCGTACTTGGGTACGTACTTGACTCGTTGCTCTGCTGAACTCGTGGGCCAGAAGGCTAGGGAGGAAAAAAGCATCCAGGCAGTGACACTCAGTGGCTGACCTGGGACAGAAGGCGTACTGGATCACAGGTGAAGGGCGCAAGATGCAAGCGGAACACCCGGTTGGTTGTGCCATGTTACCGAGTTCTACCGGCTCGGACCTGACAAAACACGGGACGAGACCGACTCAACCCTTAGATTGTAAAATCCGGCAAAGGTATTGGGTGTTGCCCAGCCCGCTGCTCTGCAAATGTCTGCTAGGGAGGTGTCGTGGCTCAATGCCAACGAGGACACCACACTTCTAGTGGAGTGTGCTCGGACCTGCAGGGGGGCGGGCACGCCCTTGGCGTGATAGGCTAAGGCAATAGCATCAAAGACCCAGTGGGCTAGCCTCTGTTTGGAGACGGTGTTTCCTTTCCGCCGACCACCAAAGCAGACAAAGAGCTGCTCAGAGCATCTAAAGCTCTGCGTGTGGTCCACATAGGTACGCAAAGCACGCACTGGACACAGCAACGAAAGGGCTGGGTCTGCCTCCTCCCGAAGCAGTGCTTGCAGGTTCACGATCTGGTCCCTGAAAGGGGTCGTGGGAGCCTTGGGCACGTAGCACGGTCGGGGTCTCAGGATAACGTGAGAATGTGCCAGACCGAACTCCAGGCAAGAGTCGATGACAGAGAACGCTTGCAGGTCTCCTACCCTCTTGATTGAGGCTAACGCGATCAGGAGGGCTGTCTTCAGGGAGAGGGCCTTGAGCTCAACTGAATCAAGTGGCTCAAATGGGGTTCTCTGAAGGCCCGAGAGGACCACTGAGAGATCCCAAGAGGGAAAATGGGTTAGGCCGGGGAGGATGTAGTCTCCGGGCGTCTTTCAGGAACCTGATAATCAAGTCATGCTTACCAAGGGACTTGCCATCTACTGCGTCATGGTGGGCTGCGATAGCAGCTACATACACCTTCAAGGTGGAGGGGGACAGCCTCCCCTCCAGTCTCTCCTGCAGGAATAGAAGCACTGACCGAACTGCGCAACTCTGTGGGTCTTCGGCCCGGGAAGAACACCAATTCGCGAATAAATGCCACTTTAGTGTGTAGAGCTGCCTGGTTGAGGGAGCTCTGGCTTGATTGATGGTATCTACGGCAGCAGGTGGTAGATATACTAGATCTGCCGCATCCCATCCAGGGGCCAGACGTGGAGATTCCAGAGGTCTGGGTGCGGATGCCAGAGGGTGTCCCGTCCCTGAGAAAGAAGATCCTTCCTCAGGGGGATTTTCAAGGGAGGGGCTGTCGCAAGGAGCGTGAGTTCTGAAAACCAGGTGCGGGTGGGCCAGTAAGGGGCCACCAAGGCGACCTGTTCCTCGTCCTCCCTGATCATGCACAGCACCGATGCAAGAAGGCTCACTGGGGGAAATGAGTACTCGCGCAGCCCCCGGGGCCAGCTGTGTGCCAGCATGTCTGTCCCGAGGGGAGCGTCCCTCAGGGAATACCAGAACGGGCAATGGGAGTTGTCCTGGGAGGCAAAGAGGTCTATCTGTGCCTTGCCGAATCAATCCCAAATGAGCTGGACCACCCGGGGGTGGAGCCTCCACTCTCCGCTGGGCGAAACCTGTCGCGACAGCACGTCCGCCGTTGTGTTGCGGTTGCCAGGGATGTGAGTGGCGAGCAGCGACCTGAGTCGCGGCTGACTCCAGAGGAGAAGATGGCGGGCGAGTTGTGACATATGACGAGAGCGCACGCCGCCCTGGCGATTTATTTACGCTACCGTCTCGGTGCTGTCTGAGCGAATCATAACGTGCTTGCCTTGGATTAGTGGAATAAACCTCCGTAGAGCAAGAATAACAGCCATCAACTCTAGGAAATTTATGTGCCAAAGCTGCCAGGGACCTTTCCAGGTGCCAGCGGCAGTGTGCCCGTTGCACACGGCGCCCCAACCCAGTCGAGAGGTGTCTGTGGTTACCACGACACGTCTGGACACCTGCTGCAAGGGAACGTTGGCCCGCAGGAAGCAGAGGTCTGTCCACGGGTTGAAAGTCTGACGGCAGGCGGGGGTGATTGCCACACGATGCGTGCCATGGCGCCATGCCCATCACGGGACTCGAGTCTGTAGCCAGTGCTGTAGCGGTCTCATATGCATCAACCCGAGCAGCGTGACCGCGGCTGAGGATGCCATATGCCTCAGGAGCCTCTGGAATTGTTTTAGAGGAACCGCTGTGCCAGGCTTGACGCGAGCGAGGCACCTGAGCACTGACTGGGCACGCTCGTTGGTGAGACGCGCTGTCATTGAGACCGAGTCTAACTCCATACCGAGAAAAGAGATGCTCTGAACCGTGGTGAGCTTGCTCTTTTTCCAGTTGACCTGAAGCCCTAGACGGCTGAGGTGCCTGAGCACCTGGTCCCTGTGAGCACACAGTAACTCTCAAGAGTGGGCCAGGATGAGCCAGTCGTCGAGGTAGTTGAGTATGCGGATGCCCACTTCCCTTAGGGGGGCAAGAGTGGCCTCTGTGACCTTGGTGAAGACGCGAGGGGACAGGGACAGGCCGAAGGGGAGGACCTTGCACTGATACGCCTGGCCGTTGAACGCGAACCGTAAGAAGGATCGGTGTGGCGGCAAAATAGAGACGTGGAAGTACGCGTCCTTCAGGTCTACCGCCGTGAACCAATCTAGCTGTCGAACGCAGGTAAGAATCTGCTTCTGCGTGAGCATTTTGAACGGGAGTCTGAGCAGGGCCTGGTTGAGAACTCGCAAGTCCAAGATTGGTCGCAACTCGGCGCTTTTCTTGGATACGATGAAGTAAGGGCTTTAGAGACCCTTCTTCATCTCGGCTGGAGGGACGGGCTCTATCGCGTCCTTGAGGAGCAGTGTAAAAATCTCTGCTTGTAAGGCACTGTCTTGTTGGCCGCGCACTAGTCGGATGGTCCTGGCTGACCAGCGCGATGGGTTGGGAAGCGATAACCACGTGTCCAAACTCCGTGTGAGGGGGACTAAGGGGACGATAACCTTTGACGTACCGGGCGGGGCTTCGCGGCGGGGGGGAGCAGGTAATAATGCGTCGGGAGGCAAAAGAGCATCATGAGGCTGAGGTGCTGAGAAAAGACTCAAAGCACTTACCTTGCTCCGCACACCTGGCAGGGGGCGGGTTAGAGACTGAAGAAGAGGTCCTGAGAGGGCGTCTTCAAAACTCGGCAGCGCTGGCCTGCCGGGGTTGGACAGTCGCGGGGCTGGAGGCGAGAGAGCTGCGTCCGGTAAACCGGGACTGTAGAAATGCAAGGCCGGGGTGCCGTGAGAATGGCGCACACCGGCTAAATATCCCAGGGAGTGTAAAAGTGGCTCTTTTATGGAGAATTTGGGTACCGCACCCCGAGGGGGGTGAGGCAAATGAAAAAAAGGAAACAGAAGATTCTCCTCTCGGCCCTCTACCGGGGGACGGGGTGGTCTTAAAACCACCTCTAGAGCGAGTGTCCGACTGCCTGGGCTGTCCGTCTAAGGAGCACTTCAGAGCTTTTCTGGTCCGGGAAGGGGTCCTGGAGACTGGGGGTGTATGCCGCCTGCGAGGTGCTCGATGCTGGGGCTGAGAGCTGGGCCCGGGTTGCGGAGCTGGCTGTTGTTTTTTGGTCACAGGGGGACGCCCTCGGCGAGCAGATGGGGCACGGGGCGCGCTGGATGAGCGGCGCTGCGGCATGATGTGAGAAATAGCCTCCGTCTGCTTCTTCACTGCCGAAAACTGCTGGGCGAAGTCGTCACTGGTGTCGCCGAAGAGGCCAAGCTGGGAGATGGGGGCGTTGAGAAACCTGGCCTGGTCAACGTCGTGCATCTCAACCATGTTCAGCCAGAGATGGCGTTCCTGGACCACAAGGGTGGACATCGCTCGCCCGAGTCCCTGAGCCCTGACTTTTGAGAGCGAGATTGGTAGCAGAGCACAGTTCCTGCAGCACATCGGGATCGGGACTACCCAAGTGCAGATCTTTAAGTGCCCTGGCTTGATGGACCTGCAGGAGAGCCATGGCATGCAAGGCAGATGCAGCCTGTCTGGCAGCGCTGTGTGTATTGGCGGTCAGAGATGACTTCATCCTACAGGCTTTGGAGGGGAGTACCAGGCGGTCCCGCCAGGTGGCTGCGTTCTCTGGGCACAGATGTATTGCTACCGCCCTATCCACCTGGGGGAATTCCGTGTACCCGTGGGCCGCCCCACCGTCCAGGGTAGTGAGAACGGACGAGCGAGCAGGTTGAGTACGGGCAGTAAAAGGTGCCCTCCATGACTGCGTCAGCTCGTCATGCACTTCTGGGAAGAATGGTACCTTTGGGGGTGGTGCGTGGCTGTGAGGGGCACCGAGGTACCAGTCATCGAGGCGCGAAGGCTGTGGTGAGGAGGGAGGGTTCCAGTCCAAACACACGCTTGTGGCCGCCTGGGAAAGCATATCAGTCATCTGCGCATCCGCCTCAGACTGGGCGGGCTGGCCCGAGGGCCCGAGCCCGTCATCATCCCCATATCGCCTTCATCGCCAGCCGCATTGTCCTCAATCCCGTGGGAAGATGGAGCGACACGGGGGGGCGGCTGAAGTGGCATTCACCTTCAAGAAGGAGAGCTGCGACTGCAATGTTGCCGTTGACGTTCAACGCCGCTGTGTACTCTTTTAGTGAATAGAAAATTGCTCTTTTAAGAGTTGGAAAATATACTCTTTTACACCAGGAAGAAGCGCTGTCGAAGCGCCCAGGGGCGTGTGCTGCAGAACGTGCAGGAGAGAGAACGCCAGCTGGAAACTGCGCCGTGCGAATCCAACAGTCACGCTTCTCACTGATAGAGGTGAGTGAGACAGTAGTGTGACTCAGCTGTTTATGATAGAACCATTCTGCTCCGAAGAAAAATTCTGACTGGCATTCGCTTCCCCGCTTCCCTTTATACCCGTATGTCCGGGGCAGGGCATGCAAATTCTGTCTGCCAACTTGACATTGGCCTTTTCTCAGGTTCAGAGGTACTATTCGGCATCTGAGAAGACCCCTTGTGTCACTTCCTTCGACACTACGTAGAGATTGACAGACGGGGAAGCACATACTTTAGACATTTATAGTATTATTATTATTACTTGTATTTTTGCTATGCATGTTTATACATTTCATTAATCTTTATATTTAGTATTCTAATATGTTTTGTTTTTACTGTGTAAAGAAGCTACTTTTAAAGGCGCTCTATAAAATAAAGTTTATTATTATTAAAATAGATCACACCACAATCATAAAACAGTGTAAAAATGTTTAATTATGGCATCACAATTGGGTCTGAACAGACTGATCGCACAATGAATTCGGTGAAAGGAGTTTGAATGTTTTGCTGTTTAAATCAGTCTGTGCTTACAGAAATTTGAATCACTGCCCCCAGTGGCCAAAGCTGGAAGTGTAGAGGCTAAATGTCCACAGGGTGGCACCAAAAGTGAGTTGTATTTTTGTTGTAAATGATGTAGGTAAGTCAGTCAACAGAAATGTATTTTATTAACCGTATACAAACCCCCAACAATCAGTGGAGTAAATTTTTTATTTTAGAGCGAAAATGCAACCATTGAATCACACTAACCATAATTTATGTGAACGCAATTACTTCCTGGTTTCCATGGGACCACAACTCGTGTCTCTGGGGTTGCTTCAGTTGCACCACATGAAAAGGTGAACAGGTTTGAACTGATGCAAAAATGTCTGATGGGGGATGCCACTTGTCAATAATTTGATAGAATGGGGTTGATTTCAAGGTCCATGAACATTCAGAAAAATTATTGTGATTTCCGTGTAAGCAAATTGATCTGAATAGTAGCTTTATCGAACTTCTACTAGCAATTTTTGTATTGCCAGTTTTCATATATCAAAATTATAAAAGCTTTTTTTTTTTTTAGATATACCCTTCTCTTATTAAACATGCTATATGTACTTTTTACATGTTATTGCTATATGTACTTGCTAATTTCTTTAATATTCTGTTTAGTGCTGCCTACTACACTCGTATGAACACCTCCTTGAAACTTGCTTTCTTCCAGTTTCAACCAAATTACTGAAAGTTTTTTTTGATTTTGTCAATGATAAAGACTAGATGAAAAAGACATCATGACGATAGTCAAAAAGTTTCAACTAAAACATTCTGTTGATGAAAATATGATGAGAAAAAATTATATTGTAAGATATTAATGCAGCATCATTTTTTTATTATTTGTTTTTTTATTTATTTTTCATAACAAATTGATTCAAATAATCCACTCATAGTATACTGGGAATTCTCTGTACAATTAACTGTAACAGCTTAATTACCTCAATCAAACACATCTTATATATGCGGGATTAATCACTATATGCGCATCATAAACATGATATTACAAATTACAGCAGCAGAGACATTGAAGCCAATAAACAGGTGAACTTGAACTAAGATATGTGCTAGTCAGAATGCATATGTTGTGTTGTGAATATGCAGTTTCCTTAAAAATGCACTCCACATAATGCAATATCCTAAACTGTCTAAATGTGAGAAACTGACCAAGTAAAGTAGCTAATACTTTAGTGTATCATCATTATATGTGTTTATTTCAGGAGCTCAGGTTTATTAGAACAGTTTTCTCATGTTATTTAATCTTACACATTAAACATGAATCTTTAATGTTTGATACATTTTAAATAAATACATGTAGTTTATACATTATTAAAAATATTTGGTAAAGTTTGGTCTGTTACACATCGTCAACTAAAATATGTTATTTTTATCAAACAAAATTATATGGCATTAATTGCCTAAAATTAATGAGTATGACATGATGAAATGTTAACTAAATTTAAAGGCCATTTTTGCTATAAATAATAATAGTAATAGGACTACAATAAATTTAAAAATTAAAATTGTGAAAATTAACACTGATTTATTTCCTCATTGCTGGGCAACTGATGGAAACTGATCAAGGGCTGTTACGGTTGCAGATGAACTGTTAAAAAGAAAAAAAATCATGTGCTCTGGTCGCAGGCTAAAGCAGAAGCATTTTTACGCTACTATTTAGCTTCTGCTTCATGAATGCAGAAGTGTGATAAAGATCTATAGACTAATACAGCTGAAGTCAGAAGTTTAAACACCTTAGCCAAATACATTTAAACAAAATTTTTCACAATTCCTGACATTTAATCTTAGAAAACATTCCCTGTATTAGGTCAGTTAGGATCACTACTTTATTTTAAGAATGTGAAATGTAAGAATAATAGTAGAGAGATTTATATATTTCAGCATTTCTAGTGAGTCAGAATTTGACATACACTTTGTTAGTATTTGGTAACATTGCCTTTAAATTGTTTAACTTCGATCATACATTTTGTGTAGCCTTCCACAACTTCTCACAATAAATTGCTGGATTTTTGTCCCATTCCTCCAGACGGAACTGGTGTGTAACGTCAGGTTTGTAGGCCTCCTTCCTCACACAAGCTTTTTCAGTTCTGCCCACAAATGTTCTTTGTTGTCCTTAAGCCATTTTGCCACAACTTTGTAAGTATACTTGGGGTCATAGTCCATTTGGAAGACCCATTTACGAATGAGCTTTAACTTCCTGGCTGATGTCTTGAGATGTTGCTTCAGTATATCCACATAATTTCTTTCCTCATGATGCCATCTATTTTGTAAGTGCACCAGTACTTCCTGCAGCACAGCACCACCACAACATGATGCTGCCACCACCATGCTTCATGGTTGGGATGGCGTTCTTTGGCTTGCAAACCTCACTCTTTTTCCTCCAAATATAAAGATGATCATTTTGGCCAAAACGTAAAATTTTTGTTTCATCAGACCAGAGGAAATTTCTCCAAAATGTAAGATCTTTGTCCTCATGTGCACTTGCAAACTGTAGTCTTGCTTTTTTAAGGCATTTTTGGAGCACTGGCTTCTTCCTGGCTGAGCAGCCTTTCAGGTTATGTCAATATAGGTCTTGTTTTACTGTGGATATAGATACACCAAACTACGTTCATGTCTTGGAGACAAAAAGTGTCTCCTTCCTGAGTGGTATGATGGCTGTGTGGTCCCATGGTGTTTATACTTGCGTACTATTGTTTGTGCAGATGAACGTGGTACCTTCAAGCATAAGGATGAACCAGAATTGTGGTGGTGCATAATTTTTTTTTTCTGTGGTCTTGCCTGATTTCCTTTGATTTTAGCATAGTGTCAAGCAAAGAGGCACTGAGTTTGAAGGTAGGCCTTAAAATACATCAACAGGTACACCTCTAATTGACTCCAATTGGCCATTTAGCCTTTAAGAAGCTTATTGGCTAATTGCCTAAAGGCTTGAAATCATTTTCTGGAATTTTCCAAACTACTTAAAAGGCACAGTAACCTTAATGTAAACTTGTGACCCACTGGAATTGTGATATAGTCAATTAAAAGTGAACCCTAACCCTAACCAAATTCACGTACCTCTCCCAGGTGTAATCGCCAGTCTCTGGCAACTCGATCCATCCATGGGCAAGGAGGTGCTAAACAGACGTGAGTATTCAGTTAAGGGGAGGTTCGCTTGGCTCAGCTGGAGGAAGATTGCTGCTAGATCCATGTTTTTTAGTTAGTTATTCTGTGACGACAGGCAACGAGAGAGGATCTAAGTGCAGCTTTTATTTAGCACAAAACCAGGGAAAACAAGGAACAAGAAAAACTGAAAGCGCACTGATTGTTAAGATGTGCCGGTGTGGTTCCCAGATATTAAATCTGGGAAAAATTATACATAAATATGACTTTGCATTTCCATTTTTAGTGTCTATAACCAGACCTTTTGGTGACCGTGGTTCATTTGTAAAGTATCCCAAAATCACAACCTGTGATTCATTGATTTTAATCCACGATTTTGTTTTCAAATGAGCCCAATTTGGCATGAAACCCTCGCAATGCTGCTGTCACACGCTGCTGTTGATCTGAGGAAGAGAGAGCGAGAGGACGCGTTTGCAGCACACATCAACGCAGTTCAAAAACACTCTTCACAAAACAAAAAAAACTTTCTCAATTGATAGACAATAATTTTTGCAATCTGTACATAATTGGATAGGTGGTTTAATGGGCTGCCATATTTCAGCTATTACTATTTAGTGGAAAGATGGAAGATTTGTTCCAGTTAATAGCATAGTCAGAGATATTAGAAAATGATTCAATAAGCTTAATTGTTTTTTTTAGTGATGAGTGAGGATTTGATAGAAATAACAGCATATAATATGCATAGAGGCTGATCTTATTATGTGAGTTTGAATACCTTCTATGTAGATGTTCTGACAGATGGCTGCAGCTAAATTTTCAATGAAAATGGTGAATAGAGAAGGAGAGGGAGGGCATCCTTGCCTAGTCCCCCTGTGCAATGTGAAGCTGTGTGAGGTTTGTTCATTAATGATAACCGTGAAATTGCGGCTGTGTTCATATTAGCTGGAGAGCTTCTGAATTTCGTTTTATTTCAAGTATAAAATTATTAAAGAGCAGAGATAGAATAGACCAGAAATATTCATAGAACACAGCAGGGAAGCCATCAGGTCCTGGTGTTTTGTTGTTTGGCAAACACTTGATGGCTTTGGAATGTTCCTCCTGTGTTATCAGTAAATCCAGTATGTCATTTAGATTTTTTTTTTTAAGCTGTGGCAAATTAATGCTATTGAGAAATGAGTTGATATCCTCTTGATTTGGGTCCTTCTCTGAAGAATATAGTTCCCCGTCTGTCGCTCACTTTAATGTCGTGTCGAAGAAGCGACACTAGGGGTCTCTCTTGAGCGCAGAATATGCCTCTGATCTATGAAAAAAAGCCAATGAGAGTTGGCGAACAGTATTTGCATACCCCGCCCCCTGGATACGGATATAAAGGCGAGGGAAATACGCTCGTTCATTCAGTCATTTTCTTCGGAGCCGATGGTCATGTATGCAGCCAGCTGTGAGTGACACACCAGTTTCCTGCTTCTATCCTCTGACGCTCTGCTTTGCTGTTGGATCTATGGCGCACTTCAGTGGCTTTTCTCTTCTCTGCACGGCGTGCAGGTTTCCCCTGGGCACTTTGACAGTGCAGGGTTAAACGAGTTTTCCTATAAAGAGTACATCTTTTCTCTGTAAAAGATTTTATTTCTCTGAAAGAGCAATACACAGCGGCGTTGAACTTCCTTTTCAGGACGCGTCTTTATAAAGATGCCATTCAACCCCTGTGTAGTTCCTGGATGTGGTAGAGTGCTCTCCGCTTCAGACGGCCACAGGCACTGTCTCGTGTGTCTGGGTGCCGATAACACCGAGGCAGCGTTTGTGGATGGTTCATGCTCTCACTGTGAGAGCATGACCATGGCAACGTTGCGGTCGTGGCGCACTTTCAATAGAATGCCACTCCAGTCACCCCCCGTCTTCCCACGGCATTGAGGACGATGCGGCTGTTTGGGGGCGATTTGGGGAGGGCAGTGGGTGCAGCTCCGCCGGGTACGCCCCCTTGGACCACCCGCCCCCCGACACGCTCGTTGAACTCCGTCTGTGCTCGAGGCAACAGCGACTCGCCTCCGGACCGGTCTGCCTATCCTCTGGAGCTCAAGGTGGATGAGCTTGCCGCTCCATCAGAGAGCGCGGCGTCTAACGCTGATGCCTCCCCTGGGCTGCCGCCTTCAGGCCAGCACGCCCAGGCTGAAGCTGATGCGCAGATGTCGACATGCTTGCCCGGGCCGCCGTCAGTGTGGGGTTGGATTGGAACCCTCCATCCTCCCCACACCCGTCATGGCTGGATGACTGGTTCCTGGGGTCTAGGCACCGCACACAGCCATGCCCCCCCCGGTCCCATTTTTCCCGGAAGTGCATGACGTGCTGACGTCGTCATAGAGAGCCCCGCTTTCCCTTCGTCAAAAGCCCTGCTCGTCCGCTCTCGTTAACCTCGATGGCGGAATGGCCCACGGGTATACGGCGATTCCCCAGGTGGATAGGGCCATTGCACTCCATCAATGTCCCGGTAACCCTACCACCTGGCGCGGGCGCCCTATACTCCCTTCCAAGGCCTGTAGGACGACATCCTCGCTGAATACCAAAGCCTACAGCACCGTGGGACAGGCCGCTTCTGCCTTGCATGCCATGGCCATCCTACAAGTCCACCAGGCCAAGGCGCTCAGGGATCTGCACGAGGGTAGCCCTGACCCCAATGTGCTGCAGGAACTGCGCTCAGCGACCGACCTCGCCCTCAGAGCCACGAAGGTCACCACGCAGGCACTCGGGCAGGCGATGGCCACCCTTGTGGTCCAGGAACGTCATCTATGGCTCAACCTCGCCGCCTTCAGGCCAGGAACAATGGTCCCTTTAAAACTTTTCCAGAGGCTCCTGGGGCATATGGCGTCCTCTGGGGTTGTTGCATATGAGACCACTTCAATGCTGGCTTCAGACCCGAGTCCCGAGACGAGCATGGCGCCGCGGCACGCACTGTGTGACAATCACCCCCACCTGCCTCCAAACATTCAGCCAGTGGGGCTGCGCAAGTACGCATTCCCCCCAGTGTGTCTTCTTGCACAGGTGCTGTGCAAGGTCAGGGAGGACGAGGCACAAGTCACAAGTCTTGTGGCTCCTTACTGGCCCACCCGGGCCTGGTTCTTGGGCCTTGTACTCCACGTGACAGCCCCTCCCTGGCGAATTCCCCTGAGGAAAGACCTTCTTTCTCAGGGACGGGGCACGCTCTGGCATCCGCATCCAGACCTTTGGAACCTCCACGTCTGGTCCCTGGACAGGATACGGAAGATCTAGCTAGTCTACCACCCATGGTCATAGCCACGATCAACCAAGCCAGAGCCCCTTCTACCAGGCAACTCTATGCCCTGAAATGGCGTCTGTTCGTGAATTGGTGTTCTTCCCGGGCAGAAGACCCACAGAGGTGCGCAGTTAGGTCAGTGCTCCTGTTCCTACAGGAGAGGTTGGAGGGGAGGCTGTCCCCTTCCACCTTGAAGGTGTATGTTGCCGCTTTCGCAGCTCACCACGACCCAGTAGACGGCAAGTCCCTGGGTTAGCACGACTTAATCGTCAGGTTCCTAAGAGGTGCCAGGAGGCTAAATCCCTCCCGGCCAAACCTATTCCCCTCCTGGGATCTCTCGGTGGTCCTCGCCGGTCTTCAGAGATCCCCCTTCGAGCCGCTAGAATCAGCTGGACTCAGGGCCCTCTCTCTAAAGACGGACCTGCTGATCGTGCTTGCCTCCATCAAGAGGGTTGGGGACCTGCAAGCGTTCTCTACTAACGACACTTGCCTGGATTTCGGTCCGGCAGACACATATGTGATCCTAAGACCTCGACCGGGCTATGTTTCCAAGGTTCCTACCACACCCTTCAGAGATCAGGTAGTGAACCTGCAAGCGCTGCCCCAGGAGGAGGCAGACCCAGCCCCCTCACTGCTGTGTCCGTTACATGCTTTGCGTGCCTACCTGGAACGCACCCAGAGCTTCAGACACTCTGTGTAGCTCTTTGTCTGCTTTGGGGGACAGCAGAAAGAGAACGCTGTCTCCAAACAGAGGCTGTCCCACTGGGTAGTGGACGCCATTCTGTTGGCCTATCACACCCAGGCCGTGCCAACCCCCCTACGGGTCTGAGCCCACTCTACCAGGAGTGTGGCATCCTCATGTGCACTGGCTAGGGGCACCTCCCTAGCAGACATTTGCAGATCTGCGGGCTGGGCAACACCTTAACACCTTTGCGAGATTTTACAATCTCAGGGTTGAGTCAGTCTCGTCCCGTGTTTTCTCAGGTCCGAGCCCGTAGAACTCGGTACACATCGACGGTCTGACCGGGTGACAGTAGAGATGGGGATGACTTTGGAGAATCATTTATTTCAAGGAAGGATGCCCATCTTTTCTAAAATAACTGTCAAGCAGAGTCTTTAAGGAGAGAAGTATTAAAGCACCATCTAGAGATGGGTTTATGTTGATCGGTTCTACTCCATGTAAAAGACACTGGGGCATGGTCACTTATAATGATGGGGTGGATCTTTGAGTCTGAAATATTCAATATAATTGAAATGCTGGTGAGAAAAAAGTCAATGATTGAATATAAGCGGTAAACCGGTGCGAAAATATTTTATTCTCTAGAAGTTGGATGCTGCAATCGCCAACTATCAGCAAGACCAAAATCGCTCATGAACTGTTTTATTGTTTACGTGGATTGCCAGTTAAGTTTATTGTTTGAAATGTTAGATTGGTCTAGTGATGAGTCAATAACTGTGTTGAAGTCACCTCCTGTTATGACTGGGCAATTGAAAGTGTTTGAGATGGAAGAAAAAAAAAGATGGATTATCAGTGTTTGGGCCATAAACATTACAGATTGTTTTTGAACTATTATTGTTTGATATGTTTATGATAATAAAATGCCCTTCAGGATCTGTGATAGTAGAATTATGGACAAATTAAACTTTTTTTTATTTATTAAGATACTGTAAAACAGTTCACGCTCACGGGCAAGGAAGAGGCGAGAAACCGGCTTGACATACAAATAAAGGTTTAATGTAAAACTCAAAATACAAACACATAAGACAACGGACATGTCCGTGAACAATCTCTCTCTCACGTACGTCCTCTGCAGTCGGCCTTTAACCCTCTCGGAGGCTTGATTAGCCTAATACGGGACCGGGCGTGTTGAGTCGCGAACCGGCCCCGCCCTCCGTGTGTGTGTGTGTGTGTGCACGCATTTGTGTGAATATGTGTGTGCATGCATGCCCATCGAGTTGGATGTGTAGTGTGTTGATGTAAGGTATATGACACAGTAAGACTACAATAACAAACACAAAACAATGAAATACAAACATGTATAGACACAAAAAAACACATTTAGCTACATTAAAATAGCCCAAACACAAAATGCAAGGGAGAGTGCAGTGCTGATCAAGGCACATAATGTAGGGTGCAGTGCAATAATATGTATATAATAGTTCTTGTTAGGTATAATAATTATTACTTGAGTCCTCAGTAGAGTAAGTTCGGAGAAAAGAGAGAGAGAGAGAGAGAGAGAGAGAGAGAGCGAGACATCAGGAAAGAAGCAATAGATAAAGGGGTCTAGAAGAGCCAGGGGGTCAAGTCCTTGTCTCGATACAACTGTCCATCGATATATAATTTGTCCACTAGGATTACTGCATTTTTCCATTCCTTCATCATCTGTTTCCGGAATGGAAATAATAAGTGTGCGTCTCTGTAGAATTTCAGGCCCCTCCAAATTCTTATTTCTAAGGAATTCAGGGGAAATTGATACAGCGTTTCTTTTAAGGGCACAAATCGAGCACAAACGAACACCACTGTTTCAGAACGATTTGGGCCACATGGGGTGGAGGGTGATGACATTGCTCCAGAATTCAATTTCTTATTTCTAAGGAATTCAGAGAAATTGATACAGTGTTTGTTTTAACAGCACAATTCGAGCACAAACGTATGACACTGGTTTGGAGCTATTTGGACAACATGTATAATATCTCAAACACCGAACTAGCACAAATGTAAATTTTTTTCGGCAAAAATGCAGCACAAAAGAATGGTATAGATTTAGTAATGATTTAATTGTACGGGGTGCCAACTTCATGGAGATTACAAACATCCACTATGCAGTGGCTTGTTTGAGATGAGCAAGTTCTGCGTAGAACTGATCACCTGTGATCACTGACAGGTGCATTCCAGTTAGAAATCTGTCTGACTTGCTGTGATGTCATGAAGACGTATGTCAAAAAATGTCCCACGAGAGCAAGGTGGCCGCAGTTGCTTTTTCCAAGTTGTGTGAACTGCTAGCAGATGGGAAATGACTGGATGACGACACAGCTTAATGCTCATTGGATTAAACAACCGCGATGTTTCGTTATCTTCTAAAATGTTAGATTTTTTAATCTACAATATGATGTTTTTATGTGTAGAAATTATATGTGAATATTCCCAACTCTATGACAGTCCAGTCTCTGTATGTGATATGTGATAGGTATCTTATTTCTGTACCTCCTGCCTTCTACAACTGCGACCGCCTCGCTCTCGTGGGAGTATTTTTGACATAGGTGGTTATGATATCACAGCAAGTCGGTGATCACATGTGAACAGTTCTGCACAGAACTTACTCATCTCAAACAAGCCTAATTAAATGCATACTGTTTTATCTTCAATCATTAGTTTGGATCATAAGCAGAGAATGTGATACATAAGTAGCCTACTGTCGCTCACGTCACATGTTTTAAAAACTGCACTCTTTTAACAATTTAAAATATGTTTTCACTGTAATGTTCTAAGTGCAAAATAGACTGCAGAAGATGAAAGTTGAGTTTTTAAATTTCATTTCATACCAAGTATGTGAACTGATTACATTTTTGATAAAAAAACAAAACATTTGTTTTTTAGCCATACTCAAACGGCACTCCTGTTGGCCAGTGAGAGTTAACAAGTTTAAAATGGGCATGTAAGATGGAGAACTTTAATAAAAATAGTCATTAGGTCTGCCAACACGAAATATGCCATTTTGGAATTTTTAAATATTGCAGTCTCTGAACTTTTAAATACATCCACGAGACTGTCACCACATTTAGACAACATAATGCCAAGTCATTGAAGATGCTAAATTGAGAACAGATTTTTTATATATCGAATGGTTTTGAAATGGCAAGGAATTTAATTAATTAATTAAATTAAATTTTCTGTGATTTAGATCAAAATTGAGAAGTATGTTTAGTCTTGGGGGCTTATCACATGGACATATAATCAATTTCTTTGGTCACGTTATAGTGCCACCACCTGGCAGCAGGAAGTGTGGCTCTTACAACAGACTTTGAAATAGTCCTCTTTTATTAACACAAATTGCTTCAAAATTGTTTAGAATAATTGCAAAAGTATGTGTCCACCTGGCATTGTTTTCCGAAAGCCAGCGAACAGTTGTGCTTGGGCCCGTCATCGCTGCTTGCAGCTATATTTATGTTTACAACACTGTGTATATATATATATATATATATATATATATATATATAAAAATATTCAGATAATTAAAATGCATTACATTCTTGTAGCAGAAGAGTTAATCATTGATAAGACAATACAAAAAGCGGCTTTAGAATACATTGTATTGTTTACTTCCATATTATTGAACATAAGCCATTCATTGGCATACAGTTCACAGCAATCCATTTCACAAGTGAATTTGTCAATCAGTTGGAGATTTATTATGAGGGCTTGTTTAAGGACCCGTCAATTTACACCTTCATCAGACATTTTTTTTATTTAATTTTTTTTATTAATGCTTACAGAACTTTTACATCTAGAGCCAAGAGGTATATTAAAACAAACAACAACAAAATGGAAAATAAATGAATAAACAGTTTAAATAAAAATATCAAATTGTTTACATGTTTCAATACACTTTACAGCTTTCTTGTTACTCAATTTGGAAATTGTTCTTAGGTATTGCTGAACCTCGAAAAACTAATAGTTATAACCACCATACTTACATTTATGAATACTAAACTTTGCAAACAAAAGCAGAAAATTAATCAAATAATATTCCTTATGAAGAGACATGTCATAGCTAAAAAAAAAAATGGAATAAAACATTTTCAAAACAAAGTTGAAAGCTGGGAATTATATGATCTCTAGCAATCTTGCAGAAATCAGACCAAAAACAAGTCGAGTAGGGACAACTCCAAAATAAATGAAAAATTTTTTCTGCCTGCAGACCACAAAATGTACAGAATATATCGACATCACAATTAAATCTCTCTACAAGAAAATAATTAGTGGGGTAATTTCCAAATTTTGCACCATCTCAATCCAGCCACACCCTGCGTCAGACATGCTTGTGTAGTGACTCGTGTGCATTGCGTCATTAACAAAAAATGTTTAGGTCACTGTGTCAAGTTAAATATAGTTGTACTCAATCTTTAAACACATCTTGAGATCCCTTAGTTCGCATTTGCGCTCCTTCAAGTGTTTTGAACGCAAGAACGTAACGCATGTTTGTGTTGTTCTGCCTACTGAAGTGTTGTTTTCTTCACTGTATAAACTGTGCATTGCTCATACAGCTGAAATTTCACTTACTGCCCTCTGGAGTAAACAGGTGGTACTACAAGCTTGCATTTCTCAGGAATCTTCCTTATTACGGTCCGGGGCATTGCGATTAATTGCGTAAATTTTTTTAACGTTATTTTTTGTAAAATGAATCGCACTGAATTAACGCGTTAAATCGACATCCCTAATATAAATACATTTAAATTTGGCATTTGTGTATTTTCAAATAACATGAAATTCTTTGTGCCAGTCAACCTAATTAGTCATGTGTGGCTTGGCTATGGCAAGCCATGGAAAACATAAATTTGAGGTTGACATTTGGTTTAAACTTGAAAAAAACAATGTAGGCAGGTGTGGGAGTCCACACCTCAGCCTGTTCAACAATGCTATTGGTTGGAATCGTTGTTGTAGCATCTTTTTCAATCCCTATTGGTGGAGTGAATCTGTCACTGCAGCAGCTACTTAAATACTGGACAGTGGCAATTTTTCCTGAGTCCTGACACAGCCTTAATTAGCTTCAAGTTAGTGAAGTTTTGACTTTTTAAAATCCTTTTACTGATATATTCAGAAAATTATTTTGTTGTTTTGTTTTAGCTTGGATAATAAGTGTTAGGAGTAGATTATGTGTGTAGTGTTTTTTAGGTTATGAAAAGATTTGAAATATGCATTGATATTAATCTCAGAAATAATGTCTGTTATGTGACAAATTAATAAGCTAATAAGACTAATAAGCTTTTCTAACTGAAAATTCTATTGGTGGAGTTTTGGTTCAATTCTAGCAAAAAATGTTATGTACCAGATTTGGGCTGTCATTCACTTACTGAGCTGGGCCACATTCTAGCTGTTTATTGGGCCAAAGCTGTGCAAAGGAAATTTGCTGACAAGGTTGATTCTATTTGATGCAAAAAAACATCTAGATTACTTTTGTAACCTCTGTTCCCTGATGGAGTCGAGTGAACTGATACAAGTGGACTTTCTTGAAGGCCTCGGTTACCTCTGAACTTGAGAAAAGGCCAATGTAAATTTGGCAAACAGAATTTGCAAGTCCCTCCCCCAAACATATGGGTATAAAGGGAAGGAATCATGCCTCTGTACATTCAGGTTTTGAACTGAGGAGCCGAGAATAAGGTTCGGCCAATGCAGTGGCTCGGTTCAGCATTGTGGCCAGGGGGACACAACGTCTCATTCCTTCTATCAAGGAACAGGGGTTACAACAGTAAACTAGACGTTCCCCGTCTGTCGCTCTCTTCAACATTATGTCGAGTGAAGCGACACTAGGGGTCCCTATTCAGTCATGCCATGCGCTGAACCATGTATTTGCGCTGTTGATGCAGGTGTGGGCTGGCAGTTGCATGCCAAAGTGACAGGCTGCGTCAGACTACACTTACCCTTCCCCAACGGCACATAAAATCGTCATAAAATTTTTTGGTTCCTGGCACCCCAAAGGGGGGAACAAAGCGACGTGCCAAGCATAGGAGCAGACTGTGCCAGCCACGCCTTTTCTCTCTCTATGTTTCTCGCATAGAGTTAAAGCAGCTGGGGCCATCTTAACGCTATCACACACATCAGGGAAGGCGTTCTTTTCCAACTCCTATTTATTCCACCACCTTCCCAAGCTGGGGGGAGGTAAAGAATTATGAAATACATCATATGGGCTTTCAGGCCACCTGTGGAAATGGCACGGTGGTAGATCCTAACTGCTGAGAGGGAGGAGTTGCTACAAATGCTTCTGCCCAAGGGAGACGTGTGTCCACCCGTAGGGGGACCATATCGCGGAAAATAGAACCCTGGCTTCATCTCAGCTGGAGGGAGAGTGCCTGGCGAACTAAATCGCATCGCCGAGTCGCATGGCCATGGCCCGCGTCCAAGCTCCGAGCATGGGGCACTAAGGGGATGATCACATATGATGTACCCGGTGGGGCTTCGCAGCAGAGGGAGCAGGTAGGGGGAGGGGGCCACATCCATGGTGCCGTGACTGTAGGTGCTTGGTGCCAGACCACCATGAGAACGGCATGTGGGGGCGCTGGTTAGGTGACCAAAGCAGTGAGGGAACTGCTCTCTTTTTCCTGGCAATGTGGGTATCGCGGTCCGGGTGGGATGTGGCAAGAGGTTTCCCTCCCGGCCCTCCACTAGGGGATGGAGTGGCCTAGATAACAACTCCATAGCAGCCATCTTGCTCCTTGGATTTTTTCGTCTCGGGAACGCTTAGGAGCCTTCTGGGTCCCGGTAGTGGTTAGAGAGATGGGGGCATCAGCCTCCTGCGGGGAGCTCTATGCTGGGTCTGAGAGCTGGGCCCAGGTTGAAACGGAGCTGCCTGTTGTTTAATAGCCACAGGGGGATGCCCTCAGCAAGTAGACAGAGCACAGCTCGCGCTGGAATGGTGGCGAGGCATGATGTGGGAGATGGCCTCCGTCTGCTTCCTCACTGCTGAAGACTGCTGGGCAGAGTCTTCAACGGTGTCACAGAATAAGCCGAACTGGGAAACGGGGGCATTGAGAAATCGGGCTTTGTCGGGGTCCCGCATCTCAACCAGGTTCAGCCACAGATGTCATTCCTGGACCACAAGTGTGGGCGCCACCTGTCCAAGTGCCGGCGCTGTGACCTTCATGGCCTGTGGGCACGATCGGTTGTCAAGCGCTGTTCCTGCAGCACATCAGGAACAGGACAACCCAAGGGCAGATCTTTAAGTGCCTTGGCCTGGTGGATTGGCAGGGGAGCCATGACATGCAGGGCGGAGACCACTTGGGGCTGCTCCACCGTCGAGGGTAGTGAGAGCGGAAGAGAGCGAGGCAGTAAAAGGTGCCCTCTACGGCTTTGTCAACTCGTCATGCACCTCCGGGAAGAAAGGCTGCGAGCGGCGCCCTGACCCGAGGAACTAATTGTCTAGCCTTGAGCATAGCAGACATCTGCGTGTCAGGCTCAGACCGGATGAGCAGACCCGAAGATGGCAGCCCAGTCGCTCACCTATACACGCTCTCCTATGCAGCGGTGAAATCCTCATCCATCTCGCAGGGTCCGAGGGAGTTAACAGTCTGGCCATGATGCAAGCCGCTCTCACCTCAAGCCAGAATGGAAGCAAACTATCGTGCTGGGGGGCGGGAGGTTCGTGGGGATTTACCTGGCGAAACCGAGCTCACTGCGCTCCCCAAATCGCCTTCATCTACGGCCGCTCCAGCCGCGACACCGTAGGAAGGAGGCGTGGCCCGGGGGGTGGCTATACACAACGTCGAAGTGAGTGACATAAGGGAAACATAATAATTGCTGGCAACTGTTGTTTAATTTCCTTTAAAATATTGAAGTAGCTATGATACTTCTCACCAGCCAATGCAATGCTTGTCAACAGTGAGGAAATCAAAACTAATCAGCGGCCAGCTAGTGAGCTAGTCTAACTATCGTTAGTAAGTTCACTAGCTTTCATTAGCTAGATTCCTAGCTAACTAGGTGAAATGGAACATCATTCAGTTTTGCCTTCACTTAATATGAAGGAATAAAAGAGCACTGGCAAGGGGAAAATATTGTTAGCACTAACACTGGACATTAGTGCTATCTAGTCAGGCTTGCTAGATAATCGGTTGTTGTTGATAAGGCGGCATCTCACTAGCTGTTTTTCTTTCAATGATTTTCAAGTGTTAGCATCATTAACATAATCACCAGCCAGGTCGTTGACTTGACTGTCAGGACTCCCTGTTGAGTTAATGGCAGAGGTGTATAGTAACAAAGTACAAATACTTCGTTAATGTACTTAAGTACAGTTTTTTTAATATTTACTTTATTGAGTATAAATATTTCTTTGGACTTTTGCTTTCACTTTACTACATTTTGAAGAGAAAATTTTTAGTTTTACTCCGATAAATTTCTCCAGACCCTTTCGTTAATTTTGCGACTGAACACCTAAAAAAAAGAATAAATAAATAACAGCAGTATGTGCAAAACTGCCTGCAGATCGGTGATAGTGATGTGTGACTCTTTGAAAGAATAATTTGAGTAGAATCTTTTACAATTTGATTCCTTTGAACTAAACAAAAAAATTTAAAAAGCGGTCTGGTTGATTCATTTTAAGAATCACAGATCTGAATTAAAATCACAAGCAAAGTGTGCGCCAGATTACGTGTTCTGTTGTCACGTAGACGGGGACTGGGTCAGGAGGCCTGGGAGGAGGCCACAGGACAGGAACTGGGTCAGGGGCCCTGGGAGGCAGCCACGGGATGGGGACTGGGTCAGGGGGCCTGGGAGGAGGCCACAGAATAAAGAAAACCACAGGGAACTTAACACAGAACATGCAATAACTGACAAATAGACAGGGGGAAACAAGGGCTTAAATCTACTAGGGAAAACAAGGAACACCTGGGGAAACAATCAGGGAATGGGAAACAATCAGGGGAAAACCAATCAGAAAAAGAAACTACAAAGGACTACAAAAACCAAACAGGAAACAGGAACAAAACAGGAACTTCAACATAAAAGCACAAAACAAAAGTCAACCGAGAATATGTGACAACAGTATGTGATAACTAGGGTTTTCTGGATGGTTGCTGGGACATGCTATGCAGTTGTCAAGGTGATCTCTGCTGTGTGTTTTGGTGCATTGCTACAATATGTGGTTGCCAGGCTGTTAATTTGCTGAATTGTTTTCTGTGTTTTTTGCACATTGCTCTGCACTTGACAGTGTGTTCTAGGTGGTTGTCAGGTTGTTGCTATGCTGTTAAGTTATTTTAACTGTGTTTCAGCAAATTGCTATGCAGTTGCCAGGGTGTTGTGGGTGGTAGCACGGCCTGGGTGTGATAGTCCAACTGAATGGCGTCCACTACCCAGTGGGACAGCCTCTGTTTGGAGACAGCGTTCCCTTTCTGCTGTCACCCAAAGCAGACAAAGAGCTGCTCAGAGCATCTGAAGCTCTGGGTGCGTTCCAGGTAGGCACGCAAAGCACGTACAGGACACAGCAGTGAGGGGGCTGGGTCTGCCTCCTGGCCAGTAGGGCTGCTGGCTCCAATGGAGGAGACGACGGGCGAGTTGTGACACGTGGCGGGAGCGTACGCCGCCTTGGCGATTTATGTACACTGCCGCAGTGGTGCTGTCCTTTTACCTGAACAGGATATGTCCGTCTCGAACTAACGGGAGAAACCTTCGCAGGGCCAGAAGGACAGTCAACAACTCGAGGCAGTTGATGTGCCAACGCAGCTGGGCCCTCCAACCCGATCTGGAGGCGTCGGTCGTGACCAGGACGCGTCGGGACACCTGCTGTAAGGGTACTCCAGCCCGTAAGAAACAGAGGTCTGTCCAGGATTTGGATGTTTGGCGGCAGGCGGGGGTGATTGTCACATGGTGCGTGCCGCGGCGCCATGCTCGTCTTGGGACTCGAGTCTGAAGCCAGTGCTGAAGCGGTCTTATATGCATCAACCCCAGCGGCGTGTCTCCTGTGGAGGATGCCATATGCCCCAGGAGCCTCTGGGAAAGTTTTAAGGGGACCGTTGTGCCCGGCCTGAAAGCGGCGAGGCACCTCAACACTGACTGCGCACGCTCGTTGAGGAGACGTGCAAACATTGAGACTGAGTCAAACTCCATGCTGAGAAAAGAGATGCTCTGAACTGGAGTAAGCTTACTCTTTTCCCAGTTGACCTGAAGCCCTAAACGGCCGAGGTGCTTGAGCACCAGGTCTCTGTGAGTGCATAGGTAATTGAGTATGCGGATGCCGGCTTCTCGGAGCGGGGAAAGAGCTGCCTCTGCGAATTCCGTAAAGACGCGAGGGGACAGAGACACGCCGAAGGGGAGGACTTGTACTGATACGCCTGGCCATCGAACACAGGCCGCAGAAAGGGGTGGTGTCGAGGCAAAATTGAGACGTGGGAGTGCCGCTGCGGACCAATCTAGATGCCGGACACAAGTTAAGCCTGAGCATTTTGAACGGGAGTTTGTGCAACGCTTGGTTGAGAACTCGCAAGTCCAAGACCGGTCGTAAGCTGCCGCCTTTCTTGGGTATGATGAAGTGAGGGCTGTAGAGACCCTTCTTCATCTCGGTTGGAGGGACAGGCTCTATCGCGTCTTTGAATAAGAGTGTAGCGATTTCTGCGCGCAGGGACCTGGCATGTACGCTGTGTAATGCGGGGTGGGCAGAAGCCTGGCAAACTGAATTGCGTAACCGAGTCAGATGGTCCGGGCCAGCTAGCGAGACCACGCGTCCAACTCCGCACTAGGGGCACCAAGGGGATGACTATTTTGACATACCCGGTGGGGCTTCGCAGCGGGTGGAGCAGGTAGGGAAGCGTTGGGCGGCGACAGGGCGACCCGCAGCTGGGGTGCTGAGAAAAGACTCAAAGCACTTACCTTGCTCCGCACACCCGGCAGGGGGCGGGTTAGCGACTGAGCAGGAAGAGGTCCAGTTTTGAGGCGTCCTCTAGACTCGTCGGAACCGGCCGCCCGGGGAACAGTCGTGGGGGCTGGAGGCAGGTGGTCCGCGTCCAGGATGCCGGGACTGTTGAGATCTGGCGGCAGAGTGCCGTGAGAACGGCATTTGCGGGCCAGGTGACCCAGAGACAAAAGGAAATAGCTCGTTACAGAGAATATGAGAATGTGAAAACTAATTCAACAAGAAAATTCTCCTCCCGGCCCTCCATGTGGCTGCTCCGCTGGGCAGTGGCGAGAAATCCGCTACAGCGCATCCCTCTTCCTTCCCGGGTTTTGGCACCAATGTAAAACAGTTCATTTTCGCGGGCAAGGAAGAGGCGAGAAACCGGCTTGACATATAACTTAAAGGTTTAATGGAAAACTCAAAAGACAAACACATAAGACGACAGACATGTCCGTGAACGATCTCTCTCTCTCTTGCATCGCCATCTGCGAGTGGCCTTTATTCCTCTTGACGGCTTAATTAGCCTAATACGGGACCGGGCGTGCGTAATCACGCCCCGGTCCCGCCCTCCACCGTGCCACAGATGCAAAAGCAACAAATGACAGATAAAAATAACCACAATGTAAGTTTTTCAGTTTTTATCTGATTTATTTATATCAGGTTTGTATCCTGTCTGTTTCTACATTTCTTTCTGTCTATCTAATTTATTTGATGATTTGTTCATAAAGACTCCATCAGTTCCACAGAAACAAATAATGAGTCCCGAGTGCAGTTGCATCCTGAGTGTCTATTGTTGTTTTCTGGTACCTGCATTTCTGAATGGATGCTGGAAACCCATCATGGTATTTTGCATAGGCCTCTTATACCAATGTCACATGGATGAAACAGACGGCACACCATGAAAGCCATGCAGAATAGTGAAAGGCACAATCACCATAGATATCATATACACCAATCAGTTTTTAATACTCTATTTGTACTTTGTTACTAAGGTGAATCTAATAACAATAGGCCTATAAGGGAAAATACAAACATTTTTTGTTATAATTTTTATAATTTCATGTTTTAAATCAACCTCCTCCCTACCCAAACAAATAAATTATTAATTCTTCCACACACCCCCACACACAGACAAAACAACAACAACAACACAGATTATATGCTGCCTAGCTGTCACGCTGAACAATAGCAGATCTCTTTGAAGAGATAATTGGTTTTATGTGATTTTGGAATATTGCCTCACCAATAATAAGTAGATGTTAACACAGAATGTGAATAGAAGAAGATCTTTAAGTGGATAATGTTAAGGACCCTGTTAAGGCTACAGGGCATTGGACTTTCCTAGATACACCACTGACATTCATACTGCACTCTCTGTGGAGTAAAGATGATGTACAAACTGTCCATTTTAAAATGAAACATATAAATAAAAGCATATTTACATTATAGTTAATTTTTTTTGTTAATAGATAGCTTTAGATAACCTAATACAATAATAGTTGTACAGATTTTGGCAGGTGATAGGAAAGACTACAATAAGAACTGTTGAAATGATTAAACAATAGGAAAAATAAAACAAAATGCATGTCCTTATCATAATGCAAGCATGTTTTAACACAGTGGAACTGACAACATGGCAATTGTTGGTTCGTATTGTTAAATACCCATTCGAAGGACGTGTACTCGAGTATTTGGAGCACCAAACGATAAAAACGTAACCATTTTATCAGGAAGGTGATTCTTCAAAACAAAAATAACACAGACACTGAACTGCAAAGTTAAATAAGCATTGTATTTATATACATTTGAATGCAACTAAATGTTTACCTTTTAAGGTAGCTATTTTTCCCCAACTCATGCATGTTGGCATCTCATTCACCATCGCAAACAAAAACAGCATATGCTAAATACCATGAATCTCCATAAAACGTAAGAGTGTACACGTCTCAAAAATTTACAAACAGTCAAAGATGTATATACTTTCAGCACCATTGTAAGTCTATTCATGACTGAATACACAGTATAAGATCACAATGTGGTGGACGAGTTTCCTGTAAATGTGCCGAGTATTTGCAGACTATTGAAGGGGAGCACATTTTAGGATGTGTTATTGTGAGCGTATGTGTGCTGGGTTTATCTCAAGTGAGACATTTAACATCAGACTATAATATGTTCAATAAACGTAGATCACAATCTTATTATCGATGTTACAGAGATGGTATGATGAAATGTAGATAACTGACTGTAAATAGACTTTTAGGACATTTGTTAAGTTTGTCTTTTTTATCTCTGCAGTCACAGTGATTCATACACAAGCATTTTGTGAAGGACAACTTAATCTGCTGAAGACAGACGCTTAGAAAGATAGAAACATCTTTGTCAATGGAAATGAACGGCAAATGCTTTGTGGAGCATCAGGGTGCATCACATGAAAACATGTCTAGGTCACCCCAAAATAAAATTAAAAAGCTATATTGTGCATGAAGAAAATTAAGCATTTTTTATTTTTTTATTTTAGTTTCATAACTAAGCATTCCCCTTCTTATTAGACAAATGTACTGTAACACAATAATTTTTTTTTTATTAAATTATTTTATTTTTTATTTATTATTTATTACTTAAATCCATGATGTAAATAATATATATTTAAATAACATTTTTAAATAGTATAATATTGAAATACTATGATATACTTAAATAATATATAATTTTTACGGTAATGCGTTTTTTTTCCACGGTAATCAATATCATTATTTTTGACAGTAATCAGAATTTGCGGGTGTGTGCCTTATATATCATGACATGACCATGACATGTTCTTGAAAGGTTTTCACTCATCAAGAATCCTCCATAAAGTAAATATAGAGTCACAATCTATACTGTCCCTCACTTCCTATAAACCACTATAATCTCTAACCCACGGCAAGCTCTCTTCAGTTCTAAATGTTGAAAATGTGACCTGCAAAAACACAGTATTGCACACTGCCCTATGATCATTCATTTTGAAATGAGACGTAACCAAGCAACGATACTTCAGCTTTACATAACAATTTTCAGGGAATGCTAATCAGCTATGGGTACATCCCTAGAAGATCTATGAAAATCAGTAAGTAAGTCTTTTTAGTAACATATTACTGGCATAGTATCAGTAATGTCCATGATGGACCCTCCCTGTCAAACTAAAAGACCACAGTTCCAAAACCAAGTGAGTTGCATGTTGTCTAAATAGGCAGCTGCCTTTTAATAGTGCTTTCACACTCTTTTTCACAAGCTTTTGTTAAGCACTGGAGTCCGTTTGACATCAAAGTTTGTTTTGTTATGTTGATTTTGAGTTTGCCAACTTTTCGCCACACAAATAGTATGGAATGCATGAAAATGTTGAGATCTTTAATATGGCATGGGGTTCCCCCCAAGCGTTTTGCCATCTGAGGTCCACCTCGAGAGTTTAAATATGTTGAAAACACTGAAATATGGCAAAAACGGCATCTATTGAAGACACTTGAGGGGAACACTCCTGCAGGAAAGTGAGACATCCTGTATTGAAGTGCTCAAAATGCAAACTCTGGGACAGTTCGCAGTTGATTTGAATGCTATCCGTCCTAAATTGCAGAAGTGAACCACTGTCGATGACATATCATTTCCATTCTTTATATTCTTTACCTGCCACAAATATCATTGTATGATGCTGTAGCAGGGCGGAGGGCAGGGCCGGATTGTGATTATACACATCCAGTCCCTTATAAGGCTAATTAAGCCTCCGAGAGGGATAAAGGCCGATTGCGGGTGGAGGTGCGGGAGAGAGAGACATTACGGACATGGCCGTCATGTGTTTGTGTCTTTTGTTTAAGTTTATAATTAAAATATTATTTATATTACTAAGCCGGTTCTCGCCTCCTTTCCATTGAACTACGTTACAGATGCCTTTCTTATAGCGTTGCTGTTAGCATATTGCTATGTTAATGACTCAAAATGAGGTGCCTTAGAAGGCAGCATAGGGTTGCGACCTTTATGTCGAGAGTGCAATCCTTTAAATGCTGTCAAGGTTGGCAATTCACTAGTGCTCATAAAATAGCACAAAATAACTTAGTTAGCACCGCAATATTAAAAATTTTCAGATTGCAACATATACTATGAAAAACTTATTTTGCAAATGTGCTCCTAAACTAAGTTGATCTGTTTAATTCTTGCTTGCACCTTCCCCTACCTACTTTTCATTATTCTTTTCAAAAGTGATGATCCTTCTGTTCCTGTAGTAGCTGCTTTAATAAAAGTGATCTTAGTAGGTGAAATGAACATCTCCTCTGGATATCTTTGTACCTCACCAGTCAGAGACAAAGAAAGAGGTAATGTTTCTACAAAGCTTTCAATGGTTTGCACTTTCAATTTGCAGAAAAAAATGTACCTTAAGATTATTATGTTCTGACACTAAAATGAAAGTAATACAATTTATGAGATCTAGATCTCAAACCCAACGGCCTGTGTTGAACATTTAGATGGACGTTATATGCAGAGCAGCATACAGAGTTTCTAAGCATCTCCTTTTTTAGTAATATTCACTGCTACTAAAGCTCATTGCCCAAGATCGTAGCTAACTCACAGCACATATCCATTGACGATGCTCTACTAATTTGGACTTTTGCGATACTCAATACAGTACAATCAGATGGTACGATACATTTCAAACTTGTTTAAAATTTGGCCAACCAGTTGTCAGGTGTGCGCACTTCCGGGAGAAGTGAGAGAGCAACAATGAGAAACAGCTGATGAAATTTATAGTGAAAGAGTACAAGAGTAGGCAGCAGGAAGCAATAAATAAATATAAATCAATACTGTATCATCTATATATTTAGTTTCTCTTTGTTCTTTTTTTATGTTCTGTGCAAATCAGTATGAAAAAGATATTAATCCCTTTCTCCTTGTACTTTGTTGACAAGTTCTCAAGAATAAATTTCAGCATCGTTAACTAAGCAAGTTTTTGTGAGAACAAATTTCATGATCATAACTACAGCAGGGAAGGAAAGTGATCTTTTAATTGATGCAGCTATTCTGATTAGTTGTGGAAAGTGTGCACAATCATGACAGAAAACAAGAAACTGTGAGTCTATAAATGTGTGCAGTGTGATGAACTTCCGTCTTATGGTGTGCTTTTGACATTCAGGATCTAATTTAGGCAGCATAAAGGGACTTTAGGCAAAAATATGGATCCTCCCCTAGTGATAGGCTGCCAGATAAGAGCATATAGAGGAGACACATAAACTGACTTGTGCACAACACATGGGCTAGACAAACCTGATTACAAAACTGAACAGCATGGTGGAAATAAAACCAGTACAAGCAAAAGAATGACATTAACAAGGGCAATTGGGAAAGGGTATATGTTGGGCAATGTGGGTTTCTAGGGGTATCTAGATGTACTAATGCTCTCCATGTAAACTTTTGATGCCTCAGTGGCAAAAGTTGCGCTGGCACGGTTGGTACAGGAAGGAGTGGGTATGGGCCACACGCCGTTGGACCTGTTCAAGCACCTGGTTTTGGCGCTGCGTGCGATTGCGTGTCAGGTGGCGACGCTCAGTGCGGGCTTTGGCCTTCTGGACCCTAGATATTTGGGTGACTTTAGCCAGAGCACCGGCCTGTGCAGCTGCTCCTCGAGTCACACGAGTGGCTGTGCTGCTCCTGGTCATAGCAGGCACTGCCAATTCAGACATCCTACTGGAAAAGTGTGAAGAAGTGGAAGAATGGGATACATAGAGGAAAAATGAGAGGTAGAGGGATAGAATGGAGTGAGAATGAAATGAGAAAATAAGGAAAGACAGAAGAAAAAATTAAGAGCTGGAAAAAGCACTAATAACATCTTATTATTAATCGGATAAATGAACATACATGGCCAACAACAGCCACTAAAGGTCAACAGCCATTATTTTCAATTATGAGTGGCTAATCATGATGAAATTCAGAATGTTCATACGGGACAACTTTGAGAGCCAGTGTACCAAATTTTGCAAGTAGGTAAAGCTGCAGGCCGGAGATCTCCAAATGAGGGCGGAATCTCCAAAATAGAGTGTGGTTTATCAAAAAAGGGGTTGTGCCAACTCCAAAAGATAGCGACACCTCCACAGACAGTTAGGGTTAGGGAAAGAGTTAGGTAAGGGGCTCCCTATATCTTTGCTGACAAATTGTTGCTCCCGCCCCTGAACATGTCCTAACCAGTCGCAATGCGATAAAGTGTTATTCAGAGTTTTTGTCCAAACCAGCCATGACTGTGGCATTTTATCCATTGCTTGGTTTTGTACATGGTAGTTCTGCCTACTGTGAAATCTCATTGACCCAAAATTACATGTTGTATTTTAAACAATTTGTTCCCATTGGCTTTGATTTTGATGATTTGTGAGGTATTTTGCTTTAAGGGGGAAGAGACAGACCACTTGTAGAAAAATATATGGGAGAAATTGTAATGCTCAAATGGTGGCTGAAGGAATGGAAGTCCCGCCTTTCAGTTAAAAGAACTAATCGCCTGTTTGTTTACTACAATAATCAAATTAATTACATGAGATGCTGATTAATTAATCAAATAATCGTAAATAATATTAATATTTTTTGAAAAAATCCCCAAATAAACATAATTAAATATATTATATTCAGAATTAATTAATTAATATATATATTAGGGCTGTCAAATTATTAAAATATGAATTGCATAATTTTTTGTAGTTAATCGTGATTAATTGCAATAGCTTTATAAACATGAGCAGACAAAATATACTTCATTCAGATATATTTTTCAGTCATCCACCCAAAACCTACCCCATCAACAGAGTTGAATAACAGAAAATTAACAAAACAACTCAATTCAAATTATGTACAATAATATGGTAGTTGTAAGTGTATTATGACAGGATTTATTTGCTTCTTTTTATGGAGTTTTGACAGACATAATCTTTCCATAAGAACAGTGAAATTAAATAGCTCTGGTCATGTGACTATTTGCACCACACATACAAAAAATTTCATTTACAATTGATAACTCCGAGCTCTATCTTGCTTTGCGGGCATGTTCTACTGCTATGCTACATTGATAAAATGCTTGGCGCAAGTATTAGCGTAATGCCTCCCACCATCTGTTTTCCCAATGGTCAATGCATGTGATATTAGTGGAGTTTGCATGAATTGGCCTACTTCTCATTAACCACAGTTTATTAAAAGGGTCATATTACGCATTAAAGGCGTTAAAAATTTTATTTAATTATTGTGGAAGTAATGTAAAACATTGGTTAGACAACACAAAAAGCGGCTTTAGAAGTCAATACATTGTTTGTTCTATTTCCTTATCATTGAACATAAGCCTATCCCTGGCCAACAGCAAACCATTTTGCATTTTTTTATACTTAAGTTCAGGGGGCATGATTAATTCTGTTAACATATAATTTTTTATATAATATTTTGTGCACTTAATTTATACGTTAAATCAACAGCCGTAGTTTTGAAATGTGTTTTTGAAGTGTAATTTTCACTAACAGTTTTTTTAAGATTTTGGTCGTTCCCTATTCAAGTAGAGCTGTACTTGTTTGCCTGTGCCCAGGTGTGTTACCAATATGGGAGCCAGGTGAACTGACTTGCCTTAAAGTAACTTTGAACGCACAGCAAATGTGAAATATACCTGACAGTGCCAGCCAGGCTGGTGGCGCTCTCCTCCACGGCGGGGAGGTGGCTAGGCGAGACATACACGGACATGCTGGGGTGCTCAATGAGCAGGTCCTCCAAGGGGCTGGCCTCCGCCATTGCTCCTTCTGCAGTAAAACAGGGGGGAGGGGTGACAAACCAGCTCTCATCCATGCTGCAGTCACTACATGAGCATGAGCCCCGCTCGCTAAACAACACATTCACTTCTACTGAGTCAAGGTGAGAGAAGGAGGCAGGGCCAAGAGGGGTACAGATGGAGGCGGGGCTGGGATGTGCTGAATGTATCCTGCCTGCTCTAGTCCTGCTGTGTTTGCAGGTAGGAGGGGAGGGACCACATGTCTGAAGTGCATGAAATTCACTGCAGGGACGGGTGTGTGCTACTGGCTGTACAGCTGCCTCTGGCCCGTCCTTGCCTACAGTGAAGCAAGTAGTGGAATAGATCGAGTAGACAGAGTATGGAGTATTTCCAGAATGTGTACGGTTTGGTTGAAGCCATGCGAATGGGGAATGGCGGTACCATGAGCACACATACCAGTAATAGGAATTCATTCAAATATGGAGAAATGAGAAGGGGTACAGAAACAACAGAAAAACATAGAAAATAGGAATACTGTCATTAGTTCCTTATAACCCTTTTTAAATGCCATCTTATTACAATTGACTATCTTATGATGTCTCAGTGACTTTGTTTGAAATCCCAGTGAGTTATATATATTTCAGTTAAAGGGGTCATGACATGAGGAATCAACTTTTCCTTGATCTTTTAACATATAAGAGGTCATTGTACTATAAAAACATACTGTATGTTTCAGAACTCAAAACTTCCTCTTCACTGCAAAAAGGGCATTTGTTGAAACCAAGCTGCCAAAACGACTTATTCTCTACTTCCTGCACATTGTGATGTCACAATGTGGTAGACATTTACATCTGACTGCCTCCATAACAACACATCAGGGCCCACTGCCCCACAGTCATATGACTGTTTTTTTGTGCAATGAACTTTACTAAAATTATGAGTGACCCTCAAAAAACATATTAAAATAATTAAAAAGGCATGTCATGACCCCTTTAAAGGAATGTTCCAGGTTCAGTACAAGTATTTGTAGAAATATTCCTTTAGATGCTTCCTTAGAAGGCAGTTAGTTGCCTTTAGACTGCAATGCAGCTCTCTAGGTTTTCCAAATACTTATAGACTATTCCATGATGCACAATAGTGTCCATCAAATACTACTTTAAGTTGTTCCATTGTCACCATGACATACTTGAATTACCTCTCTAAATTTTAAACTACGTTACCTAAAACATACACCTTGCCCTTTCCACAAATAGGGTATCAAATAGGGTCTGGAACTAGTTTACTAATTTAACAAAATGGATCAAACAAAAATTATATTGAAATGAAGATAATGCGACTTAATACGACAGATTTAGTGTAAATTAAATTAGCACTCAGAGAGAGCCAGCTATTTTGGGTCCAAATGTTGGTTTATAGTAACTGATAAATTATTCATTCCCATTAATTAAAGAAAAATATTTTCATCTTTTTTTTTTTCAATCACTTTGGCAACATGGTTGAATGGTTGAGCTTGATGAATGCAATCAGCACTACAATTTATGTGAAAATTGAGAAAGTGGTGTTCCTGCCAAAGGGTCCAAATTATTCTTGGGTGTCACAATTTGTAATGTGGGAAAATAATGTGATAACAGGATTGCGCGCAACATAGCTAAACATTACGTTTTTAAAAATTAATATTAGTTAAAAAAAATTTAAAATATTGTTCAATTTAACAGATTATGTCAAAACTATGACATTATTGTATAATTTTAATTTTTGGATACATTTAAGAATGTCAAGACCTCTTAGGTGGGACAGTGAAGTGTATAGTATTTATGGGAGATGCACAACAATTTAAATTTAGTTCCTATTAAAGGCAGTGTTTTTTGATGTTTGTTGACTAGACTCACCAGGCAGGTTGACGAGGAGCCATCCCTCTTCATCAGCCTCGGTCACACAGGGCTTTGGTCCCTTCAGCTCAGGAGTAACTTCCTCCACGCTTCCAAAAAACAGACTGCTGATTCGCTGGAACATGGTTGCCTTGGAAGTCAAAGGTCACAGTTGTTTTCCTGAGGGATAGTTGCCTTAGAAGTTTCCTTTACAAATTGCTATTTTTGAACTAAAGTCACTGATGTGGTTGTTTCTTTCAGTGATGTAATGGATGGCAGGTTGATCACAGGTGTATTGGCCTTTTTTGTTGTAACAGAGCTGTCACAGAAGGCGTTGTACAATTTAAGGTCTCACTTGGTTGTGGTGCAAAGATCTATATTTAACAGAACAGACGGGGGGAAAAAAGAACAGCAATAGTGAGAATAATTTAATAAAATATATTTAAAGTATAATAAAAAGTATAAAATACTAGAATGTCATAGAAGTAACACTTATCCCTTCTGACTTTTAATCATGTGCAGTTGTGGGCAAGCAGTCGAACATCAACAAGACATAAGGTGAGTCTCAAACCACACACTTCTCCACTATGTTACACCATTTTGTAGTGTAAGTAGTGCGATTAGAATGTTCCCACTGAAAATGCAACAGAAAGAAGTGTTCTTTGTGTACTCCGATGATGAACTACTTCAACTGAAATAACTGAGTGTGTGTTGTTGGTCATTAATTTTCACATGCAAATGAGCTTGTCGCCAAAGGTTTGTTGCAGGTTCACCACTACCGGTGAAGAGCTGCAAACTTCTGGCAAACATTTGCAGCCTATCACAAGCTCATTTGCATGTCAAAATAATAAGTGGCAAATTTGTTGCAAATCTGTGGCGAGTTTGTGGCTCGTTCCTCAGAACTCTAGATTTTTTGCTAGGGAGGTCATTGGGGATACAGCTATAGAAGGCTGTGATGAATTTGCACTATACAAAACTGGACTAGACTGAAACAGTCTGTACAAGAAATGTTGCTAAAAATAGTCTGTTGGGGAAGAAACACCAACATAGGCAATTCTAAATGTGTGAACAATCTGATCAGGAAGTCCAGCTCTCTTACCCAATGGGTCAAGTTTTGGTTGGTTAGCAGCCCCTGTTGGTAGATGCCAAAATTACAACATTATGAGGGCAAAACAAGTAGGTATACAGTATCTACAGGCCGTAGATTTCCATATGGGGGCAGCATCTCCAAAAGAGGGTGAAGTAACACAAAACAGGGGTGGGGTTACAGCAGAAGGGGGTAAGGCCAGCTCCAAAAGTGGGCAACACTTTCACACACAGTTAAGTTTAGAAAAAATGTTAGGCTAGGGGATCTGTACACCTTTGCTGGTGTTTTGGAGCTTCTGCCCCTTTTTGGAGCTCGGCCTGCAGCTACAGTATATCCAGCTTGGGCAAAATGCCAGGCCGGTACTAGTATGTGATCTTTGGAGGAGCATTTTGACATTTAGGGTTGCCAATAGGTTCTCTTTTCATCTGACTGGTGGGATCCCCCTTGGTCGTTTCTCCATTGATGGACATTCAGAAGTGGCTGTCCATTCTAACTTAATTGTCTGCAAGCAATATATATTACTTGCAAATGTTTCATTATATTTGAAGATATTTTTTTCAGTGAATTTTTTTTTTTTTTTTGTCTGCAATAATGCCTTGCAATTTATTTATATTTTTTTTGTCATTCGAAGACTTGGCTGTATTACAAGCCTATATGCACACTTTTCAAGCTTGTCTATTGTTCAATTATGCATCATATTTTTTTTGGGGTGAACATGAAATTATATCCATAACTATTCTTTTTTTTGTGTGTGTGTGCTAGTAAACAATATTTCGTTTATTTTTTACATCTCAGTCCCAATGGCTCCCCTGCAGGCAGGATGAAGGATTATTTTCTCGTTATTATTTATAAGTAGGCGGGGCACCGGCTGACTGCTAATAAAGGAGAACACTGCGTATGGATGACGCCAAGGACGCAACTGACCCCGCACTCTTCAGACGGGCGGGCGGACATAGTACGAATTACGAAAGGACAGACTGAAATCAGACGTTAAGGGACGTTTATCACTATTAATAATCACGGTTTAGTGACAGAATATCTAAAAATAGATGATGTCGAAAAACGTCACATATACAATCCTGCATTTATAAGTAAGTATAATTTTTGCTTCTGACAGACGATGCAGGAAAACATCAAATCCTGTGTGCACCATTTCGAGGGTCAAATAGTCTTATATTTGAAAAATAGCAAATGAAAAACTGGGACGTGAATGCCAAAATATGATCAATATTAGCATATAATGAGAGAGAGAGAGAGAGAGAGAGAGAGAGAGAGAGAGAGAGAGAGAGAGAGAGAGAGAGAGAGAGAGAGAGAGAGAGACTGAAGGCAAAGGGTCAAAGCAATGACAGCTCGGATCAAGGGGTATTACCAGCTCTCTATAACATATACACAACGCTAAAAACGATATTATAGTCACCAATGTAGCTATTTTGAGTCTAAACGACGGCTGATAAACAAGTGGCAAGGTTAAATGGCAGATACAGACAGCGTTCCTTACGTAAAACGTCAAAAGTTAAATGTCATAGCCATAAACACTTGAAACCACAATTTTAAAGTAAAATACGTAATGGAAAAAAACTATAATCTGAAATCCACTGAGAATTCTACGCATTAGTCTACTATCTACAATCTGTAATGACGAGAGCAAAATTATGATGTCCTATAAAAAATTAGATCGCGTAACAATTGACAACATAGTGAAACACTATCCATACACATGCATTTATGGACAATCGACAGTTTATTGACAGCTTTTATTAACGCTTGTGGTGTAAAAGTCAAATCTGTTCTTGAGCAGGTTCATCAGACGGACTAATATTATATATCAGGCTTTAAAATACGAAAGCAGATGAAGATTCAGCATCTTACATGTCTTACCTGCAAAATAATTCAAGTTGTTAACGCGACGACCACACAATAAAAACGGAAAGGGGGAAAAAAAATCTTAAAGCATAGCTTTAGGTATTCTTTATGCGAGGTAGTACATTCACACAAATATGAAAAAGTCTTTCTTCTTGGAAGAAATCTACGTGGAAAGTCAGATTCACGCGACGTTAAGATAGTAATATCTGCCTTGTGTGGTTTTTCGGCAGATGTTGGTGATGTTATTGCTTCGCCCAGCTGATCCGCAGATCAGAATATAGAACGTACAAACAGCTGATTGTGATGTCACGGCACTCGTAGCAACGGCCTATCTCCGGTCACTCCTGCCGCTGGGCCAATCAGAGCTATACACCAGATAGATAGGAGCGAGCTGAAACGGTGGGGTTTTTTTATTTTTATTTTTTTTTATTATTGAATACAAAATTATACATACAACCAAGGCAAATGTATTCATTCTACATTGCAGAAACGAATTAAAGGCTCAACACAATTTAAGCAAAAAATCACAAAGGAGAAAAGAAAATAAATAAATACAAAATAAATGTAAAAAAAAATAAATAAATAAAAATACGTAAAGTTAAAATTAAAATTAACGGGCGATATCACACCAAATTATGTGAAATCAAAAGATCAAGCAACTTCATCGCCCTCCCACCTCTCATTCCATGGTGGGGTTTGTTAGATAGTGTTATCAGCGATTCCTGGCGTCATTTTAGCGAAAAATCGCCTATGCAGTCGCCTAAATCTATTCCAGCTGTTGGGCCTTGCTTGTGTCACACCATGAAGAATTTCGTGTAAATTATGCGTTTTTATAGTATAGAATCATGTAGAACAGGCCAGACAAAAAGGTTTTTAATAATGTAGTCAAACTATGTGGACAGCTGTTAGAAATGTGGATTATTAAAGGTCTATGTTTTTTCTAATGGGTCTAAATATGTCAAAAGAAAAGTCAGAGACAGTTAATGCCCGTAGGAGATGGAGTGATTGATGTAGTTAAATATATATTTAGCGATGCAGTTCTTTATTTGCTTGCATACGTTTTCAAACGTTGTGCCGTCGGCCTGGATAAGGTGCACTACTGTAATATGATCAGAGCAGAGGTCTTGTTATGTGAGCTCTGTCTCTTTAACCTGTGTTTGTAAATATTGCCTGGCGAGGAGGGAGGAACCTTGCCACATTCCTCTCACTATTGGGGAGGGGCATAGGATTGTAAACGTGTCAAAAGTGACCAATCACTGAATATTGTTGACATGTCAACAACCAGTAGAGGACTGGAAATATTTGAAAAGATCTTGACGTATGACTTCAAGCTTCAGCATTGTAAGATCACTTCCAAAAAGATGTACGCACAACTTTAAGCATTCGTATTCGTATTTTAAACATTTGTGCGTAAATTAACAAAATGACGTTTTCATACACGTGAGTCAATAAACTTACATTTGTGTTTTTATGTGAGTGTGACTCTAAGAAGCTATGACTGTAAACATTCATGAGTTCAACTTTCTTCACTATGAACACAAATTCAAGTTTGTGGGTACGAGTAAAGAACAGTTGAAATGACGTCACTGCCTTCACAGGGCAGGTAATCGAACCTCGATTCCATCGCGCATGCGTCAAAGGCGAAAGATGGCTAACAACAGACCTGAGGCTGCTAGCCTACGTTGAGCATCACAGGTAAAGTAAATAACGTGTTTATTCAACATTTTTTATACGATTTTACTATGTGGATAGCACTTATAATGATATACATTTCTGCAACGCAAAGACGTTATTGCTTTAGCTTGCAACCTAACGATATTTATTCGCTGTTAACTAGTGCTAGACGACGTTAGCGTTGATGAAGTGCTCTGTGTGAAAGTAACGTTATAGTTAGTGATGTTAGAACTAAACTGCACTGTTATCATATGTTTAGCAATGTCGACCAAATCAGTAGTGTTAACAACTGAGTTAGATATATGAGTTAACGTCAACCAGCAAGTCATTGTAATGTTAATGGAGCATAGTATGCTAATACAAACTTTTGACTCAGTGGTTCAGTATCTGCTTTTTATACACGACCAGTGGACCTGAACGATTGAGGGTAATAAAATAACGTTTAATTAACTTACTGATAAGCAAGTCATTCAAGGTCATCAGTACATTCATGCATTACACTGTAGTGGGATATATGGCATTATTAGCCAGCAGTCAGTTGCTTGAGACCAGCCGCAGGAGGGTATGGACTGCATGGGTTCGGACGAGCTTGCTTTTTGGTCTGAATGTGGACCAAGACCCGGGTGTTGACAAGCCCTGCTATGATTAATGTGTTTTGCAGGTATTCTGTACAATACTAAAAATACCTATGACATTTGGCATTTAGTTATTGTCTTTCTTATTACTCAGGTCCAATTAACAGACATCTTAAGCACAGCCCAAAACCTGGTGTTGCTGCTGAGAAACAGTGTACCTGCAAATGTCAGGCCAGTCAGTCAGGGCAGTACAGGAGAAGCTGCTGTTGGACAGGGAGCACAGTCAGTGCCGACAGTGAAGCCTCAGCGCAATGACTCTGGACAGTCTGTGAAACAAGAAATGGCTCGGTAGTATACATGGGTCATTTGTCTGCATTCATTTTGTACTTGCACGCCCAGTGTAGGTACTTTTAGACAAACTAGGCCCCCGATTCTAATGTAAGCAAAAGCAGATTTTCAACATTAGATTATTTTGCTTTGAATATTTTATGGAGCTGTCATTACCACTGTTGGATAAAAACATAAAGTAAACTGCATTTACCCTAACATAATCAGTCATTGAGAATGTAGATATATTTTAAGTTAGGTTGTTCTGTGTTGATGGATGATATCATATGAGAATAATAGTATGCCATCTTATATGTTTAGGTCTTTTCCTGGATTTTTTCGAAAGGAGGCAAGAGGCAAAACACATTTTGCACCAAATACACCAATACAACCTGGGAAGAGCTTTTTGGTGAACTTTTTTTCTTCTTGAAAAACAACGTGAAAAAACACCAAATGGAGAAGAGGAACTGCAGCTTATACTGGCTGGCCTTGGAAAACGTTCATTAACCCTTAATGAAAACTTCACGCATTCAGAGGTATGTAATCATTAATTAACTGTCTTGCCTAAAGTAATATCTAAAGATTAAAAACACCCATCTTACAATTCATATTAATGCTTGATGTAATAAATAATAGTATGACAAAATAAAAATCATTTTAATACAGTTTTAATCATGCTTCTGTCATTTTAGTTCTCAGATTTGCTTTTGAGCACATATCCAAGACTGGCAAATATCTGTGGTGGCTGGTTGCTGCACAAGTTTACAGGTATGTAGGCATATACACTGTATTAATGTCCATGGTTTTGTTGTGAACTTATTCCTTCTAAAGTGTAGGAAACTCAGAAGCGAAGACCAGGAGACGTTGGGATATCTTTCAAGCAGGTTTCTTTATTGAGAACTCGCTGTGCGTCGCTGTAGTCATCCCAATCTAGTCTGAACTAAGGGAACTTTACATTGCAATTTATATACATTTAGGGGGAGGGATTTACATTGTGATAAACAAAGCATGCAAATGAAGTAGCTGTTCGCTCGATACTAAACTTTCCCCACCCATGCTCTCATACAAAGGGTGAGAGTCTCAGTAATCTGAAACAAGACTGGCAGGAATCTCGTGCTTAACAGATACTATGGTATTGGAACCTAAATTAAACATTTAATAAATTTGTAACACAACATTTCCCCCTTTGAGAGTTCTAATAACTCTCACACAATACAAATTTAGACACTTAAAAGTTCATTCTTGTAACTTGTGATCGTTACAGGCACATAGCACATGCTCTGTGTTGCTTTTCTGCAATTGCATGCTGACACAGAACCAAACATGCAATTAGGGTCCGTGAAGTTCTTACGGGTAATAATCTTTTCTGGTTGGAACTGTCATTTTCTCGTGAGAGGCGTGATTCATTTGTTGAATGAAACACTTGATACTGTGGACGCATAGATAGTACGCCAGTAGGAAAAACATAAACATAATTGCTATTTCCTTGATCCACATCCAGGGTTTACCTAACAGGTTTCCGAACCATGAAGAATTATCTTCAGTCATCTGGTGTAATTTTGCTGAAAGATCAAGAATGTCTTGTTGGATTTTGTTCAAGTTCTCTGTTGGATCCATTAACCCGGTGCAGCACTCAGGGCCAATAATGGTGCAAGCTCCCCCTTGCGTTGCTAGAATGTAATCCAAGGCCACTCTGTTCTGTAAGATCATTATCTTGTGTGAAGCGAGAGTGTCCGTGATGTTACCCAGGGCTAAAGCCATATCATTGGCCAACTTTTGTACAGAATTTGATAAGCTTCTGACTTGATCAAGGGCCTGCATGACACCATAAGACGGGATTAATGCTCCAAGAGTTCTTGACCACCATGTTTGTGCACAAGTGAGTCCTGGAATGCAGCCATCTTCTTTGTTTGTGGTAGGAGCTGAATTTTGTAGCAAACGTTCTTTCCCGCAAACAAGGCATTTCTTGACATAGTCATCAGCTCTAAGAATATGTTGTTTCTGGAGTCCACACTTGTGCGATGTCCATGATGGTTAGTAGTACGACAAACTTGATCATGTTGATGGATGACTGAAGGTTCCGTATGTGGGTCTCTGCGTTGTGTATTTTTTTTTTCTTTTATCTTTCATGATAGTTGGCTCGGCAGTGGGTCTAGTTGTTTTCTGGAAGGTTGTGGCTTCATACGCAGGTGAGGAGGTCGGTGCATATGGGTCTCGGGACAGCCATCAAGTGGTATCTGAACAGAGGAAGCACGAAAACAAAAGACAGTAGAGCAGTATTTGTTCTAACACTAGGGTTGTAACTTTTTCCGAGTCTGCTATTGTTGTTCCTTCTGTCCCTATTTCTTAATTCCTTTGACACCTAAAGAACAGTGAGGTAAGGATGGACTAGTGGATGGGGAAGGCCTATGAGGGAGTCTTCACCGCAGGGTGGGCCCCCGACGCATGTTGCATTCGGTTCTTCCCTGGGCTCCTCACTGGTCCGTGTCCTATCCTATCCCTGTGGGTGGGGGAACAACTTTACAGTGTGACACATGAGTCCAGGTTTTCTTTCCCTGACACAATACTGCAGCTGCTGTAATCAACATCACTTGATGTGGTCCGTACCACTTAGGCTCTAATGGCTTGTTTCTGAATGACTTTATCATGACCCATTGACCTGGGATGATTGTGTGTCCACCTTCTTTTGGAGTCTGCCAACACGACTCAACTCTCTCTTTGGCACTCTGTACTGCCTTTGTGAGGTTTTTACAGTAAGCGATCAGGGCATCTGAGGCAATGTGTACATCAGCATTTCTAAGATCAATCACACCTGGCATCTGCATTGGGCGTCCAGTAATAATCTCATGAGGGCTCAGTCCTACTGATCTGTTAGGTGACGCTCTCATACTACACAGTACTGCTGGCAGCGCTTCGACCCATGGTACTCCTTCCTGATGCATTTTGCTTAGCCTGGTTTTGATTGTTCTGTTCGATCGTTCAACTTGCCCTGATGCTTGTGGCCTATATGGGCAGTGAAGATTCCACTTAATCTTCAACATTCTAGACACTTCCTTGACTACCTGTCCTGTGAAGTGTGTACCTTGATCTGAGTCAATGCAATCTGGTAATCCCCATCTCTTGGCTGCTTCCACTGTGGCTCCTTTGTCTAACCATGTCCATGCTTCATACAGAGGAACGTCTTTGTACGGATCAATTATTGATTCAGGAGGCAGAATTGTGTTCTGTGCTGTACTACCTGAACACACTTGTACAGTTGCATAGAAACAAGCCTGTTTAGCTGCTACATCAGCAAGAGAATTACCTTTAGCTTCTGTAGTATTAGTTGTGAGATGTGCTTTCACTTTGATCACTGGTAATTTCTTTGGAAGTTTCATGGCAAACATTAGATCTTTCACTAATCCAGCATGCTTAATGGGGGATCCAGAAGAAGTTAGAAACTGTCTGGTTTGCCAAATGACACCAAAATCATGAATTACCCCAAAAGCGTTTCTGGAATCTGTGTAGATATTTGCAACTGATCCTGAAGCTAGCGTGCATGCTCTTGTTAAGGCTACTAGTTCTGCAGCTTGAGCTGAAAAATGATCTGGAAGACGACCTGAAGCAACCACTTCAGTGGTGGACGTTACTGCATAACCTGCTTGTCTGTTACCTTCAAGGACTTGAGCTGAACCGTCAACAAACAACACAAATTCTGAATTCTCTATAGTAGTTTCTACATCTGTTTTTCCTATAGCTTTGTTGCGGTTCAATTTCTTGGTCAAAGAGGAAACTCTAGCACGTAGCTCTTTGTTCTCTTTCTCTAGCTCTGAGTTATGCTGAGACTGTTCTGTAGCTTTTGCTAAAAGAAACTCTCTGTGGCAGCATATAATGCCTTTTATGTTTTTCTTGCGGATACTTGCTCCAAGCACCTTTTTACACTCATCTACTGACCAAGTTTTGTCTGGGTGAATTTCATATTTCTGAGTTAGTTCCTGTCTAACTTTTTCAGTGACTATTAGGTTCATTTGTTCTCCTAACAGTGTTTTGAATTCATTATCTGACCACAAAGGAGTAGCAAGTCCACCTTTTTCAGTTGTGGGGATTAGTCTAGCACTTTTCCTAAACATTTTGTGAATTTCTTTGTTACCACACAAACAAACACTAAAACTTCTCTGATCAACAGAGGGTACACTTGTTAACTCCGTTAATTTAACTATTGTTAACCTTCCAAATTACCAACACTTCACACTTAACTTCCCTGCCTACAAGAACAGAGGATAAACCAAAATATTAGCACGAAATGCTAATCCTTCTCTGTGAACAGAGGATAACCAATATTAGCACGAAATGCTAATCTTCCCTGCCTGAACAGAGGATAACCAATATTAACACGTAATGCTAATCTTCCCTGCCTGAACAGAGGATACCCAATATTAACACGTAATGCTAATCTTCCCTGCCTGAACAGAGGATAACCAATATTAACACGTAATGCTAATCTTCCCTGCCTGAACAGAGGATAACCAATATTAACACGTAATGCTAATCTTCCCTGCCTGAACAGAGGATAACCAATATTAACACGTAATGCTAATCTTCCCTGCCTGAACAGAGGATAACCAATATTAACACGTAATGCTAATCTTCCCTGCCTGAACAGAGGATAACCAATATTAACACGTAATGCTAATCTTCCCTGCCTGAACAGAGGATAACCAATATTAACCAAACTCTACAGCTGTCTGTTAACCTTTTCTCTGGCGACGCAGAGGAAAATTTAATTTTTTATTTTTTTACTGGTCTGCAGCGGTTCTTTGAATAGAGTGAAACTCACTAAATCGTTGGTTGTACGGAAAGATTCCGTCTGGAACTCAGTCAGAAAAGTTAATTCTTTGTTGAGCTTGAAGTTTCAAGATTCAGTCTGGAACTCAGTCAGAAAAGTTCATTCTTTGTTGAGATCTTTGTTGAGCTTGAAGTTTCAATCTGGATTCAGGTGAGTAGCTCTATCCGGGTCACAGGCACCAACTGTTGTGAACTTATTCCTTCTAAAGTGTAGGAAACTCAGAAGCGAAGACCAGGAGACGTTGGGATATCTTTCAAGCAGGTTTCTTTATTGAGAACTCGCTGTGCGTCGCTGTAGTCATCCCAATCTAGTCTGAACTAAGGGAACTTTACATTGCAATTTATATACATTTAGGGGGAGGGATTTACATTGTGATAAACAAAGCATGCAAATGAAGTAGCTGTTCGCTCGATACTAAACTTTCCCCACCCATGCTCTCATACAAAGGGTGAGAGTCTCAGTAATCTGAAACAAGACTGGCAGGAATCTCGTGCTTAACAGATACTATGGTATTGGAACCTAAATTAAACATTTAATAAATTTGTAACACAACAGTTTCAAATTGTGTTTCAACGTACTCCCTAGATGAGTAATTGCTGTATATCCAGATTGGCTATATTTAGTATCTACAACTCAGGGTTCGTACACCTTTTCCAAGATCAAATTCAAGCACTTTTCAAGCACTTTCAAGGTCCATTTTACAGCTTTTTACAGCACCTTACACCACCGTTAATTACATACTAATACATAGTCAAAATTAATATTTAGTGTTTTTATCGCATTAAATGCTATAAACAGCCAAAATTGTGTTTTGTAATAGCAGCAGAAGTATCAGATATTTAAGCAAATCACAAGTTTTATTTTTCAAAATGTATCAGTGTCTAAGTAGACTTTGCTTACTATCTAACCTGCCTGAATCAATGTAAAAACAATTACCCCAAACAAAAATAGGGGGGAAATGTTATTTTTTTTATTAATTATGTTTATTCTCAATACAATTATCAGTAAGATGCTGAAAATTATAGTTGTCAGTTAACTATGTTGCTGTATAAATGCTGAATTATCACCTTTAAAATGTTTAATCTCTTCATGGTTCATAACATAACATACAGTAAGACAGCTATGGAGAGTAGCACTGAATGGGAGGATTTGAGCCAAATGACATGCAGCTGAGTCATTCTGTGTCAAATCAGACAGAATCCAGGAAAACAGTTGCTGCACTCTCTTAGATTTTGCTCAAAGTTTATGCTACCCTGAATGTCAGTCTTTTCACACTTTTTTCCAAATCCAGGGCATGCCGTACAAACTTGTAATGGTTCAGTCATATTTACATGTTTGTCTTCCACCCTACAAAATGTGGGCTGCCTGTGAATAATACTTTTCATTATATTAATTTAATGTACAAATATTGCTTACCAGATAATGTGATTTCCAGGCTGTAAAACTGAAGTAATTTCAAGGGCTGAAAATATGAAGACAGGATTTGAAAAAATTAAGAATTTTTTTTACAGGCCTTGGTTTTGGCACACATTCTTGATATAGACAAGGTTTTAACAAAATCTGAGACAGTGCAACAACAACCTGTAATTCCATTTTAACCCAGAAGACTCTGACAGTGCTCCTGCCTGATAAATAGCCTATATGAATTAATTATTATAAAAAATTATTTCATTGCCAAAACATATACATTTATCTACTGGAATAGAGCAGTGTAAATATTGCATGTATGACACTCCATCTGACACGATTTCTGTTCAGCAATCAACGATTGTTGTTATGCACTGGACTAACGTTTGCAGGTTTTAATTTGCGGGTAGTTAACGTTACATTTACTGTGCTGTAACTTTGGCTATGTTCACAAATGAACGTGTAACGGACATGCAATACTAACATTACATCATCACACCAAGTACTCTGTCACAAAATGCGAATTCCTAGCTAAGTTAGCAGTTACTAGCGTAAACAAATAGGCGCTAATGTGTACAGTAGGCTACTTCAGTTGACTTAATTGAAAAGTTTATGACTTACCTTTCATGTGACTCGAGAGAGCAGACTCGCCCATTGTGAAAAGCTGCACGTCTTTTTTGCAGACTTTACACGAGGCAACTCGTGGGGTTTGTCCCCGTTTAATCCATGATTTGAATTTCGCATCTTCCAGCCAACGTTCATTGAAACGACAACCTCCCGGCATGTTGCAGTAGTGGTTTCATCATGGGGGCGGACGGCGGAGTCACACGTGCGGCAGATTGCAGTGCCAGTCACACATGCACGCGCGCACCGCAGTTTTCATTTTAGGCTCTCTAACATTTTATTTCTCCATTTAATAAACAGACTATTCAGTCACATAGGTATTTGTTGTGGGGAAAAAATACAATTTCAAGCATTTTCAAGCATTTTATCCAAAATTAAGCACTTTTCAAACCTTGAAAACACAACATCAAAATTCAAGCATTTTCAAGGATTTCAAGCACCCGTACGAACCCTGACAACTGTTCAATTTTAGGTGGGGGTGGGCAGCGGAGATTGGCTGTTATCCCTCCAGATTTAAATGGATACACCGGCCAGCAGCTAAAAGCAGTGAGCGGGAATGGAAAATACACAATGTACATTGCTCCTTTACAAGAAGAACTGGATACAATTCCTTTACCACCAGAAGCAAAGGAATTTGAGAAGATGCCCAAAGCCCAGTGTACAACCTGCAAGGAAATGGTTCCGCTTCAGATTCTTCCAGGACACATAAAGGAATGCAAGAAAGAACTTGTAGATTTGTGTGATTCTGCTGAAGAAGTATGCTTGGTCTTTTAGGCATTATTTCAGGATTTATTGGATTGAAAAATTACATGTTTTTATTGTGTACTGCGCTGAAAAGTGTTGTTATTGTGTTTCATCCCCAGGAAAGCAGCAAGGAAGAAGATGATGTATTCTCAGCTGCCCTTTGCTACCAGACAGACAAGGTAAGATACTTTTTGCTGTTATTTTTAAGTTAAGAGCCTAATGTACAAATGCCATTTATTAGCACTCGCAAATATACGCAAAAACATCATTGTAACTTGTGATTGGTCTTTTCCAAGGTATTTTCTTTGCACCAATTGCAGGTCATGGTGTTATACATGTCACTTTGCTGGTACTATAAATTAGGCTCTACAAGTGTTGTTTAAGTTTCATTAGCTTAGATATGTTTTCTTATATTTCAGGAGTAGTGTGACACTTTATTCACATGCATTGTAAATTAATTTGTTTGACAGCTGAGTGTCCTGTGTGCACAAATGCATTTCATCCTGACATCATTGAGATCCATGCAGCCAGTTGCGGATTACGGTAATGTTGGTTGCAGTGCTACTTTATGTATACCATGTTGATTTGACAATAAATTAGATTAGATAAGGAGATTTCCTGTCAAATTTTTTAATTTTAAATGTAATTGTTTATTGTTTATTCAGGACAATCTGCTTTCTTTGTGTGCAGAACTTCAGAAGATGATGACCATGAGTCAAGTGATCCAATCAGTACCTTTCAAAGGTAAAATTGTATATTAGGGAATTATGGTGGTGAATGATGTTATCTGAACAATAAACCTTTAAAGAGATACTGCAGTATCAATTAGCTTTTTCCTGTTGAAAAGTGATGTTATGTGTGGTCATAGAGAAATCTAGTAATCCAGAAACATGGTATGTTTATGATATTTTGCCCATTTGGACTTGCATTGAGGCCTCACCTCACTCCTGAGAACGTCACCAGTATAGGAGGATGTGCGAGTATTGTACCAGGCATAACGACCACCCTGAGAAACAGTAGCAAACACCTATGAAATCATAAAACCACTCATAGATTTAGTTGTGATTCAAACACGCTTGATCTTTTTACACAAACATCCCAGGCGCGTACCGGGCGGAGCCCCGCCCCCACCTCGGCTACTCAGACCACATCTCTGTTATGCTAATTCCAGCATACAGACCGCTCGTCAGACGCACAAAACCGTTTCAGAAGCAGGTGAAAACCTGGCCAGCAGGAGCCATCTCTGCTCTTCAGGACTGTTTTGACTGTACTGACTGGCACATGTTTAGGGAGGCTGCAACATATGGTGACTCTACCAACTTGGAGGAATACACAACATCAGTGACCAGCTACATCAGCAAGTGCATTGATGTCACTTTCTCCAAGACCATCACAACATGCTCCAACCAGAAGCTGTGGATGACTGCGGAGGTGCGCACGCTGCTGAAGACCCGAGACTCCGCCTTCAGAGCAGGCGATAAGGCAGCCCTAAGAACAGCTAGGGCCAAACTGTCCCGGGCCATCAGAGAGGCAAAGCACGTACACGCCCAGAGAATCCACAGTCACTTCGAGGACAGCGGTGACACGCGGCGCATGAGGCAGGGCATCCAGGCCATCACCAACTACAGGACAACATCCGTTGCCTGTGACAAAGATGCCTCCCTTCCAGATGCGCTGAACGACTTCTACGCTTGGTTTGAAGTGCAGAACGACGTGGTGGCGAGGAAGACCACCCCTCCTCCCAACGACCAGGTGCTCTGTCTCACCACGGCGGATGTGAGGAAAACTCTACGTAGAGTCAACCCACGGAAGGCCGCTGGACCAGACTTCATTCCTGGCAGAGTGCTCAGAGGATGTGCAGACAGCTGACAGATGTTCTTACCGACATCTTCAACATCTCTCTGAGCAGCGCCGTCGTTCCAACGTGCTTCAAGGCCACCACCATCATTCCCATGCCAAAGAAGTCTTCAGTGTCCTGCCTCAATGACTACCGTCCCGTCGCACTCACACCAATCATCATGAAGTGCTTTGAGAGGCTCATCATGAGGCACATTAAGACCCAGCTGCCCCCCTCACTGGACCCACTGCAGTTTGCATATCGTCCAAACTGTTCAATGGACGACGCCATCGCCACAACCCTCCATCTGGCCCCCACCCACCTAGACAAAAAGGACACTTATCTTCGAATGCTGTTCATAGACTTCAGCTCAGCATTCAACACAATAATTCCTCAGCAACTGATTGGAAAGCTGAACCTGCTGGGCCTGGACACCTCCCTCTGCAACTGGATCCTGGACTTCCTGACTGGGAGACCTCAGTCAATCCGGATCGGGAACAGCATCTCCACCACCACCACACTGAGCACTGGGGCCCCCCAGGGATGTGTGCTCAGTCCACTGCTGTTCACTCTGCTGACTCACAACTGTGCAGCAACGCACAGCTCGAATCACATCATCAAGTTCGCCGATGACACGACCGTGGTGGGTCTCATCAGCAAGAACGACGAGTCAGCATACAGAGAGGAGGTACAGCAGCTAACGGACTGGTGTAGAGTCAACAACCTGTCCCTGAATGTCGACAAAACAAAAGAGATGATTGTTGACTTTAGGAGAGCACAAAGTGAACGCTCTCCGCTGAACATTGATGTCTCTTCTGTGGAGATCGTCAAGAGCACCAAATTCCTTGGTGTTCACCTGGCGGGGAACCTCACCTGGTCCCTCAACACCAGCTCTATTAACAAGAAAGCCCAGCAGCGTCTCTACTTTCTTCGAAGGCTGAGGAAAGCACATCTCCCACCCACCATCCTCACAACATTCTATAGAGGGACTATTGAGAGCATCCTGAGCAGCTGCATCACTGCCTGGTTTGGGACTTGCACCGGTTCAGACCGCAAAGCCCTGCAGAGGATAGTGAGAACAGCTGAGAAGGTCATTGGGGTCTCTCTTCCCTCCATCAAAGACATTTACATAAAACACTGTATCCGCAAAGCAACCAGCATTGTGGAGGACCCCGCAGACCCCTCACACAAACTCTTTACCCTCCTGCCATCTGGCAAGAGGTACCGAAGCATTCGGGCCCTCACGACCAGACTGTGTAACAGCTTCTTCCCACAAGCCATCAGACTCCTCAATACTCACACACACACACACACACACGTGTCCTGAGTTGCACTTTAATAACTGCCACTTTATAACTGTCTGCTACCTCAATAACTGCTATGTGCATAGAACACTATCTCATAGTATGTTATGTTTATATTTGGCATTTAGTAACTGTCATCTTTTTTTGCACTACTGTACTGGTCGGCGCTGCACTGTCTATCACTGTGCCTATTGTCCTGTTCATTGTTAGAAATTTATTGTACTGTCCCGTACTTTTGCACACGTTTTTGCACGTGCACTTTATATAGGTATTTTATGTAGGTATTTTATTTAGTCTGTGTAGTCCGTTGTTTGTCCTGTTATTTTATGTAGCACCATGGTCCTGGAGGAACGTTGTCTCGTTTCACTGTGTACTGTACTAACTCTATATGGTTGAAACGACAATAAAAACCACTTGACTTGACTTGAAATGTTCAATGTCTGTTTTTTTATATTCCAGTTCTGAGGACATCTTGAATTGGATCGGTTGTCAAGTTGATGAGACAAACACATTTTCCATCTGTGTGTCGCGAACTGACCTCTACAACAGAGGCATGCAACAGTGGCAATGGCAGAAGAAGACCTCACCCAAATGTAGACTTACGGTCACATTCTTTGCCGAGGCAGGCGTTGATACTGGTGCCCTTACCAAAGAATTCCTCACAGGTACAGGTGTATGTCCATATTTGTTAAATCAGACACGTATGTGTCAACAGGGGGCCTCTGATGGTGCAATGGGCTCAAATGCTGATTGGATGAAAAAATGAACATTGAAGAGACCTTTTGAATTTCTTGTATTTGTTGTTTTCCAGAAATGCCGGTAGAAATAGAAAAAAGACTCTTTGTTGAAGGTCCAGATAAGAAAGGGAAGAATCCTGTTTACTAGGGCTGCAACAAACGATTATTTTGATATTATTCTAATGATTATTAGAACGATTAATCGTCTTTTTTTTTTTGGACGACTAACCAGTAAGTTTGGAACGATTATTCAGCCTTTTCAATTAATTAAAACATTGAGTTATACATATTCTAACTATAATATAAAAAAAGAAAAATCACTTCATCTTTTGAAATGGTGTTTTAATGAACTTTTTTGCTCCATTAATCTTGTAAAGTAGGTTCTTGATGGAAGGATATATCCAGGATTGAATGTAGAAACCATTTCACGAAAGCCTTCTCCATCCACCAGGGAAAGAGGTCTCATGTCTTTAACAATCATGTTTAGAATTGACTCTGTAAGAGCAGTGGCTTGCTGAGGAGTACAAGAATTTCTCCTCAGAAAAAAAGTCATCAATAGGCCCACTGCTTTTCTTAGAACTACAACAGAAAAAGGGACATTTAGTTCAGGACACAATTCACAAAGAATGGTAAAATATGAATCTGCAAACAATTATTATATGTATAAAATTACAATATTTTTTTTACATGACATTTGAGCTGACAGAGACATTTTCATTCAACATTTAATTAACAGTATGAAAAAGTGACTGACATGATATTCTTCCTAACATCTCCTTTTCTAAGTCTTCATGAATATGGAACAAAATACAGGCAAGTGATAAGGCTATAATACCTAATAGTGTTAAAATAATAAAAACAGCCCTGACTCCTAAGCTCGATCACGCTTTATTCTATGCAAAATAAATCATCACATTACTGTAATTATATTATTATTGTTAATATTATTACTAGTAGTATTGCATTCTCTAATAAAGAGATGTACAATTAAGTTATTTAGCTCAAGCTGGAGAACACACCTCTCACCGGCTCCTCTTGTGCCGGGATGTTTCCTCTTTAAGTGCTCCAACATGCATGTTGTGCTCCCGTGAAAAGCAAGTTCCGCCTTGCATGTATTGCACACAACAGAATTTTTGGTTTGAAGTTTTGTGAAACTTTCCCACACCTTGCTAGTAAGAATTCGTTTGCACTCCGTCATAATTCGCGCTTTGTTTTCTTCTACCGCAATAGCATTTGTAAGGGCTGCATTACACTCTAGCGCTATAGCGTCGTAGCGGTCAAATCGCGATATTGCAGGCCATTACATTAGGTCACGTGAGAGCAAACGACTACTCGACAACAAAGATATTTGTCGACAATTTTTTATTGTCGACAATGTCGACTAATCGTTTCAGCCCTACTGTTTACTGCCTTAACGGTTTGGACTGTAACTACTTCAGGTGTGTAATTAAGTTCTTTTTGCATGTTGTCTTTAAGCGTATTAATTGCAGTACTACTTTAGTTTATATGCTGTGTTTCAATTGTTTAATTCTTTCATTTATTAGGACTGCAGGAGAAGTCATGGCAGCTAGTCTGGCACAAGGCGGACCTTGCCCTAACTTCCTGCGTGAGTGGTGCTTCAGATATCTCTGCTCTGGTGACTCTGACAGCATTCAAGTGTCTGCCAGTGATGTCACAGATTTGGAACTGTCACAGCTAATTGTAAAGGTAAGTCCAATTTTATCAAGGTCAATAATAGTATTAACTTCATTATGACATGGATTGCACAAATCTAATGACTTGTTTGACCGTAGAGCACAATGATGCAATGATGATAACTTTCACTTAACACCAGTTGACTTTCAGATAAGGGCCGGTATTGCAGTTTCGGGGAGTCGTGTCCCTCCCCATCTCACTGCCCACTCACTCTCAGTCGGACCCACTTCCTACAGAACACTCCATCTGTCAGGCCCGTCTGTGTTGCCAGAGAAGTGTAACAGACACACAGGCACCAGCAGACAAGTATATCATACAAACACATACACACAAATTAAGTCTTGGGCCAAACTAGATTTATAACCACAAAACAGTCATTTTAATACTGTATATTTTCCAGAGAATCTGGATTGTGCTCTTTTATGATTAAATTAATTTTATTTGAATCATTATGAACTACTCACTACCAGCATAGTATGTCTTTATGCACTACTGTACAAAGCTAAAAATAAGCACAACGATGAAATACTGATTTTTGAATGTGAATGCAGAGGTCTTAATCTCTGAAACTTCAATACCACCCAAGTATTTGAACTTTTTCTTCTTTATTTCACCCGAAATATTTTTGTTCAGAAACAATGCATTGAACAGTGTTTTAATATTGTATGCTTATTTATTGTCCTGTGATTTAGTTTGAAGTATTAAGCACCCTTCAGTCTCAAAAAAAAAAAAAAAGTGTTTTTGTTTAATTTGAATCTTGTTCTATATTGAAATAGATGTAGGTTGGAAAATACAATTTGCCTCATTGCTTTCGTATTGTTCCTCTGCTGTTAAGATCCAAATAGAATGTAAAATGACTACGTTTACAATATCATGGCTTGTATTATTGGTATATGCTTGAATTTTTAAATAAAAATACCTTTCTGTTAATCAGGACTATGGGGTGACTGGAGTTTGATTGACATGGTGACAAAGTGCCATTATAACTGTCTATTAAAGATGCTTTACCAGATTTTTGCCCCAGTGATCATTGTAAACAACATCAAACAAATACAATATTTAATATTGACCCTGATTACATGTATTATATATAAAAGTGAAGTCTTTAAATAAAGCAGCAATGAATTTCTCTACGATTTTATTATTTTCTTCTCAATTCTATTTTAATATTGTTGTTTGGATCAAAATCATTAGATGGTAAAGAACATATATCTTCATAATCCTAGCACATCCATACAATCACAATTCGGAGCATTATGATAAAGTAGAAGCTCTCTTCGGAGATTTGAGTAGTTTCCAGTGCATGAATTCTTCACAATAGTACAAAATAATGAGTCTGGTGATTATGAGGGGGGAATATTTCTGATGAGTAACACTCATTTAATTTTAGTATTGTGCAAATTGTTTTGAATAACAGCGGAGTCCATTTGAGACTTGCATTTTTTTTTTTTTTGTCTGGGTAAGAATGTGGTGTTAAAGGAATATTCTGGGTACATTTCAAGTCAAGCTCAATTGACTGTATTTGTGGCACAATGTTGATCACCACCAAAAGTTATTTTGAATCGTCCCTTATTTTCTTCAAAAAATAAAAATCATTGTTACAGTGAGGCACTTACAATGGAAGTGAATGGGACCAATCCGTAAACATTAAAATACTCACTGTTTCAAAAGTACAGACACAAATTAAAAACAAATATGTGCATTAGATAGACATGATTTTAGTGTGCTAAAATCGATTTAGAAACTTTTGTGTGTGAAGTTATAACCAATTTTACAACATTGTTGGCATGACGACATAACACTATAAACCCAAAACCTGTAAATTGACTGTAAAAATGACAATTTAAGCAACTTTACAGCTCAAATAATACATGTGGTTTAACAGAAAAAATATTGTAATGGATTTTATAAAATTAGAAGCTTCACATTTCTGTTTAACCTCTCCAAAAATAAGCCCCATTCACTAACATTGTAAGTTTTTCTGTGTAATTCCATTACATTTATACTATATTTTACTACACTGTTATTACACTGAATTCTATGTCCGTTTTCTTGCAGACAACCTTTAACCATTCTGTATCCTGCGTTTGGGATACTGTTTTTATGGAGAGCATAGCATCATCCAGTTCACTGTCAGCTAAACTGCTGTATGCAAGTCTTGTGGACAACCCGAGTTCATGCAGACGCCGGAAAATTGTACTTTGGCTGACACCCAGCAGGTTGGCGATACAAGACACTGGTAAGGGCATGTCAATGAGCCGGGACAGCAGCAGCTCAGAAAAACACAATTTTGGTCGGCCGCGTCCTCCTTCTCTAATAAAAACACAGGGACTCTCTTGGAAAAGAGCTGCGTGGATCATTCTTTGAAGGGATAAAAGACACTCCACAATTTCAGCTGGGATGTTTAAAATGGTAGATGCAGATGTCAGAATAAAGGCTTCCTGATTTACAACGTACTGGAAGTAGACCAAATCAAAGTATGGTTGACTTAACGTGTCAGTGATCCTTGAGTCCATACGCTGCAGTAACCGAGTAGCCAGTGGTCCCTGTAAATGCCAAAATACATATTAGATGCAATACATGGTACCGTTAACTTAGCCGTACCAATTCAACATTTTGTAACGTTAGGCTAGATAGACATTCAAAACATTACAACTGAAGTATGTTTGCAAACTAATAGGCGTAGCTAAGTTAACGTTATCATTATTTTGCAAGCTAAAGCAATTACTTCGTCTGGCTCAGTTGTCATTACTGCTCTGGACGACATTGCTAAACATATGATAGCAGTTAAGTTTATTTCAGGTAACGTTATTGCATATCTTGCAGTTCAGTGTCAATCGGCGAAACAGGTCAAGTTCTAACATCACTAACTATAACGTTACGTTCACACAGAGCACTTCATCAACGCTAACGTCTGTTGTTAGCCATCTTTCGCCTTTGACGCATGCGCGTTAGATGGAATCGAGGTTCGATTACCTGCCCTGTGAAGGCAGTGACGTCATTTCAACTGTTCTTTACTCGTACCCACAAACTTGAATTTGTGTTCATAATCATAGTGAAGAAAGTTGAACTCATGAATGTTTACAGTCATAGCTTCTTAGAGTCACACTCACATAAAAACACAAATGTAAGTTTATTGACTCACGTGTATGAAAACGTAATTTTGTTAATTTACGCACAAATGTTTAAAATACGAATGCTTAAAGTTGTGCGTACATCTTTTTGGAAATGATCTTAAACCATACTGCATCAACTCAAATGTAGTTTACTGTAATTTCGATTCACTTTAAATATGTATATCTGTTTCTTTGCTGCAACGATAACAAAAGGATAATAAATGGATAAATAGCACCTGTGTGAGAGTTCGGCCACACACACCCCCGACACATTAGACCAAAGTGACCGAACCCCAGCACAACATTATGACTCAACGCACACACGTATTCGTGAGAAACAGACATAAACTTTTGACGAGTGCATGCTGCCAAGATGCCATAAGAGAGATACACAAACGTCAATGACAGACTGATATGGAGCATGAGTGTCCGGATCCCGACACAGACCGAAACCGAACCAGACAGGAAGCCAGGATCCAGACACAATACTCCAGACATGAAACAAGACAGACCGAAGAGCGCACGGCAGGGAATACAACCGAAACCGTGCGCTCACGCAAAAGATAGACAATGAAACACAAGACATGGGACCATGATGCCACAGGCCTGTCACACAAAACCCAGACTGACATAGTGACAGGACACTGACAGTAATACGTAGTGTTGCCACCCATCCCGTAAAATAAAGGATCATTCCATATTTAAAGATAAAGCGATTTGTCCAGTATTTAAGCTGGTCAGATGGCGTCATGGTGAATTCGTTCCAGATCGCCAATTTAATATTGATATAAGTTGGAACATGTTATAAATCTGCAACATGTATGCATCTACAATACACACTGCTCTATCCCACCTGGAAAAAAGGAACACGTATGTGAGAATGCTGTTTGTAGACTACAGCTCAGCATTTAACACCATAATGCCCTCCAAGCTTGATGAGAAACTCCGGGCTCTGGGCTTAAACAGCTCGCTGTGCAGCTGGATCCTGGATTTCCTGTCAGGCAGTCGTCAGGTGGTTAGAATGGGCAGCAACATCTCCTCATCACTGACCCTCAACACTGGAGCCCCGCAGGGCTGTGTTCTCAGCCCACTCCTGTATTCCCTTTACACACATGACTGTGTGGCGACACATAGCTCCAATGCCATCATTAAGTTTGCTGACGATACGACGGTTGTAGGTCTGATCACTGACAATGATGAAACAGCCTACAGAGAGGAGGTGCACACTCTGACACGCTGGTGTCAGGAGCACAACCTCTCCCTCAACGTCAGTAAAACCAAGGAGCTTGTGGTGGACTTCAGGAAGATAGACAGAGAACACAGCCCCATCACCATTAATGGAGCACCGGTGGAGAGAGTCAGCAGCTTCAAGTTCCTCGGTGTCCACATTACTGAGGAACTCACATGGTCCGTCCACACTGAGGCCGTTGTGAAGAAGGCTCACCAGCGCCTCTTCTTCCTGAGACGGCTGAGGAAGTTTGGAATGAACCAACACATCCTCACACGGTTCTACACCAGCAATGTAGAGAGCATCCTGACTGGCTGTATCACCGCCTGGTACGGCAATAGCACCTCCCACAACCGCAAAGACCTGCAAAGTGCGAACGGCCAGAAACATCATCGGAGGTGAGCTTCCCTCCCTCCAGGATATATATAACAGACGGTGTGTGAATAAAGCTTGGAGGATTATCAAAGACTCCAGCCACCCGAGTCATGGGCTGCTCTCACTGCTTCCATCAGGCAGGCGGTATCGCAGCATCAGGACCCGCACCACCCGACTACATGACAGCTTCTTCCCACAAGCAATAAGACTTTTGAACACATGATCTCTCACGATCAACAATCAGCACTGCACTTTATTAATCCTCATTCTGTCAATATATTCTCGCTCCCAATTCAGTTAGTGTTTATTTATATTTATACCCGTATCTAGTGTATGTGTATTCTACATTGTGTGTATTGTGTACATTTGATATGTAAATTGTTGTGTAGGTATGTGTACATTTGTTATGTAAATTGTGTTGTGTAAATATGTTGTTATTGTAAAGTGGTTTATGTCTCGTCACTGTCATTACTGCAATGTTGCTCGGAACTGCACACAAGAATTTCACCTACTGTTGCACTCGTGTACACAGTAGTGTGACAATAAAGTGATTTGATTTGATTTGATAAAGGTGGGTAAGGGACCGTCTGAAAAGTCCATACATTGTGCTAAAACGGGCTAATACTGCGGAGGGTGTGGTAAGGGACTATCTGAAAAGTCCACAAATGGTGGTAAAACTGTGGAGTTTTTTTTTTTATATATATATATAAATGTTCAATAAGATCAAACAATGTATGAATACTATCATAAAGACAAGTACAGGTGAAGTAAAATAAATAAATAAATAAATAGAAATGATAAAAAAAAACATGTATAAACCATCCAAAATGTATACATAAATAAGATAAAGAAGACAAATAATTGGTAAAATTAAAATAAATATATTTTTAACATATAAATTATTATTTTATTTATAAGTCATGGGTCAGGAAAGTTCTCATTTTAGCATATAAAAAAAGGATATACAGTTTTTATTAATAACGCATATTAACTCAATGCAGTTTTAAGTGTCCATTATTTTAAAACTTCAAAAGTGGCAACCCTAACTGTGATGGTTTGGAGTTTGGTGTAAATTAGACACCATACAATAAAACAAATCCAAAATGACATGTGGCAAAAGTATATTGTTGCAATGTGTACACCAATCAAATAATCTTATTATGTGAACATTCATTGCATTTATTAATGTTTTATAGCTGGTGTCTAGACAGTAACAATCACAGGCAGTACAGTCAGAGCTCTTGTGGCTGAATTAATGGAATAAACATCTTATATACAATGGGGTCCAAAAGTCTAATACCAAAATGTTATTTAAACCTGGAAATCATTAGGATTTTGAAAATGTAAAACAACTAAATGTTAAGACGTAATATGAAGAAGAAATATTAATTATTTTGCACTATTACTAGGCCACTAAATGAAAAAAACAAATAAATGTAAAACAGATGCATGTTCACTGGTGGTGTCAGACTTTTGGACCCAAATGTGTTTTATAAATGAGCTATTACTTAAAATTGTGTGTTTAGAACATCAATGTACTTTTGTTTAGAATTCTTGAGTCATGAAATTCCTGATTAGAATTCAACCTAAATATATGCGACCAACAGGCAGCTGCCAGTCATTCCACACCTTCTAGTGTTCACTTGGTGATTATATCATTTAGTAAAAGCACGTAACAACACAGACAACTAAAATAACAACCTGTTCGTCTGTGGAATGTGGTAGGAGCCAATCAAATCCCTCATTGTTGATACTGTAACTGGGTGCCACACAACCTATCCAGCATCACTCCCCCTGTCTGAGTCAACTTGTGACATTGGACTCACACACCTGGGATTTAATATTGTAATAATATTAAATAAATGATACTGTAAAGGCCTGTGACCCTTACTCAAATATCTATACAAACACTGGCTGTAATTTTGTCTTACATCTGCCCTACAGAGCACCAGTCAAACAGGTATGCCACAACATGTCCAAAATGTTTGTTACACAGTATTACTTAAGCAAACATCATGCACCATTTCGTCAACAACTGGGATGTTTCCCATCCATTTACATTGGTGAATAACAGGGAAATCATAAAAGTTAAAGGTTTTGTGTGAAATTCTTTTCAATGATGAAATAGTTTTTGCTATTTCAGAGTAAGCTATAAGTAAGCTATTTGTAGTTAGACTTCCTGAAGAGTGTAAACAGTTAAAATACGTTTCTTTCTATGTATTTTTATTAATAGCCATAAAAATAAAAAATACTGGACGGAAACACCTAGATGCGAATGCAATCTCCAAATGTGCATTAAAAACGTATAAGTTCGATTGAACTGGATATATTTTGATTTCAATGTGAAGACGTGCATTAGCTATGATGGAAACACAGTCACCGAATAGTTTCTTATAAAGTGTATATAGTAAAATACAGATGCACATAAAAAAAAGTCATGTGACTTTGACTCGGCATTTAAAGTCTCAAATATTTGATATAATGTCGCAATTGTGAGATATAAAGTTTCAATTGTGAGATATAAAGTTTCATTTATAAGATATAAAGTTGTAATTATGAGATAAAAAGTTGCAATTATGAGATAAAAAGTTGCAATTAAAAGAAATAAAGTTGCAATTATTTTATAAAATGTTGCAATTGCAAAAATGTAGCAATTGTGAGATATAAAGTTTCAATTATGAGATAAATGTTTCTTTTGTGTGATATAAAGATGTAATTATGAGATATAAAGTTGAAATTGCAAGATCTAAAGTTTCAATTATGAGATAAATAATTGCAATTATGAAATAAAAAGTTGTAATTATGAGATAAAAAGTAGCAATTGTGAGATCCATCCATCCATCCATCTTCAACCGCTTCAAATCGCGGGGACAGCAGCTCCAGCAGGGGGCCGCAATCTTCCCTATCCCAAGCCACATTAACCAGCTCTGACTGTGGGACCCCGAGGCGTTCCCAGGCTAGTGTGGAGATGTAATCTCTCCACCTAGTCCTGGGTCTTCCCTGAGGCCTCCTCCCAGCTGGACGTGCCTTAAAAACCTCCCTAGGGAGGCGCCCAGGGGGCATCCTTACCAGATGCCCAAACCACCTCAACTGACTCCTTTCGATGCAAAGGAGCAGCGGCTTTGCCTTCCGGCTCAGCTCTCTTTTCGTGACAACGGTGAGATAGAGCGAATGCAATACCGCCCCCGCTGCCCCGATTCTCCGGCCAACATCCCGCTCCATTGTCCCCTCACTCATGAACAAGACCCCGAGGTACTTGAACTCCTTCACTTGGGGCAATACATCCTTCCCTACCTGGAGAACGCACTCCATCAGTTTCCTGCTGAGAACCATGGCCTCAGATTTAGAGGTGCTAATGCTCATCCCAGCCGCTTCACACTCGACTGCCAAGCGATCCAGTGAGAGCTGAAGGTCATGGACCGATAATGACATGAAGACTACATCATCTGCAAAAAGCAGCGATGAGATCCCCAGCCCACCGACCTGCACAACTTCCCCACCCCGACTACGCCTCGATATCCTGTCCATGATTATCACAAACAGGATTGGTGACAAAGTGCAGCCCTGGCAGAGACCATACCCCACATGGAACGAACTCGAATTCGTGCCAAGGACCCGGACACAGCTCTCGCTTTGGACGTACAGGGATTGGATCACCCTAAGAAGGGACCCCCCCCCACCCCGTATTCCTGGAGCACCTCCCACAGTCTCTCCCGGGGGACCCAGTCATACGCCTTCTCCAGATCCACAAAACACATGTGACTGGATGGGCATACTCCCAGGCCCCCTCCAGGATCCTTGCGAGAGTAAAGATCTGGTCCGTCATTCCACGGCCAGGACGGAATCCGCATTGTTCCTCTTCAATCCGAGGTTCGACAATCGGCTGAATCCTCCTCTCCAGCACCTTGGAGTAAACTTTACCAGGGAGGCTGAGAAGTGTAATACCCCTGTAGTTGGCACACACTCTCTGATCCCCCTTTTTGAAGAGGGGAACCACCACCCAGTTCTGCCACTCCTTAGGCACTGTCCCAGAGTTCCACGCAGTGTTGAATAGGCATGTCATCCATGACACCCCCTCCACATTCAAAGCTTTCAGCATTTCTGGTCGGATCTCATCAATCCCCGGGGCTTTGCCACTGCGGAGTTGTTTGACTACCTCAGTGACCTCCCCCAGGGAAATAGAATCTGATCCCCCATCAGCCTCCGGCTCTGCCTCTAGCATAGAGGGCGTGTTGGGGTTTAGGAGTTCTTCAAAGTGTTCCTTCCACTGCCCAATAACCTCCTCGGTTGAGGTCAACAGCGTCCCATCTTTGCTGTATACAGCTTGGATGGTTCCCTGTTTCCCCCTCCTAAGGACGGTTTTCCAGAAGCACTTTGGTGCAGACCGAAAGTTCTTCTCCATGGCTTCTCCGAACTTTTCCCACACCCACTGCTTTGCCTCCCTCACGGCAGAGGCCGCAGCCCTTCGGGCCTGTCGGTACCTTGCAACTGCCACCGGAGACCTCCCAAATCCCGGAAGGCCTCTTTCTTCAGTCGGACGGCTTCCCTGATCATCAGTGTCCACCACAGTGTTCGAGGGTTACCACCCCTTGAGGCACCTAAAACCTTGAGACTGCAGCTCTCCACCACGGCTTCGGCAATGGAAGCTTTGAACATTGCCCACTCCGGTTCAATGTCCCCAACCTCCGCAGGGATGCCTGAAAAGCTCTGCCGGAGGTGTGAGTTGAAGATCTCGCGGATAGGGGCCTCCTCCAAACGTTCCCAATTCACTCGCACTACTCACTTGGGCTTCCCAGGTCTGTACAGAGTCTTTCCCCACCCCCCGACCCAACTCACCACCAGATAGTGATCGGTTGACAGAGAGTCCAAAACATATGGCCTCAGATCCGATGACACGATTACAAAATCGATCAATGACCTTCGGCCAAGGGTGCTCTGGTACCACGTACACTTATGAGCATCCTTAGGTTCGAACATGGTGTTTGTTATAGATGATCCATGACTTGCACAGAAATCTAATAACAAACATCCACTACGGTCCAGATCGGGGAGGCCGTTCCTCCCAATCACGCCTTTTCAGGTGTCCCTGTCATTTTCCATGTGCGCGTTGAAGTCACCCAGCATCACTATGGAGTCCCCTACTGGGGCCCTATTCAGGACTCCATTTAGGGTCTCCAAAAAGGCAGAATACTCTGAACTGCTGTTCGATGCATATGCACAGAGCCCCACAACCCGTAGGCATAGGGAGGCAACCCTCTCGTCCACCGGGGTAAACTCCAACATAGCGGCGCTCAGCCGGGGACTTGTGAGTATCCCCACACCCGCCCGTTGCCTCACACCCCGGGAAACTCCAGAAAAAAATAGAGTCCACCCCCTATCCAGAATTGTGGATCAATAACCAAAACTGTGTGTCGAAGTAAGCCCAACCAGATCCAACTGGTAGTGCTCCACCTCCCTCACCAGTTCCGGCTCCTTCCCCCCAGCGAGGTGACGTTCCACGTCCCTAGAGCTAGCCTTTGCTGCCCGGGTTTGGTCCGTCGAGACCCACGGCCTTCACTGCCACCCATTTGACAGCGCACCTGACTCCTGCGGTTTCTCCAATGGGTGGGCCCAAGGGATGTAGAGGGGGGTGTCACGTTGGTTCTTCGGGCTGTGCCCGGCCGGGCTCCGTGACAGGCGCTCGACGGCGAGCCCTCCATCTGGGCCTGGCTCCAGATGGGGACCCCAGGCTTCCTCCAGGCAGGGTAACTCCTCCTTTTTCCATGGAGTCTTTGTGAACCATTCTTAGTCTGGCCCTCACTTGAGACCACTTTGCCTTGGGAGACCCTACAAGGAGCACCTGGCTCCAGACAACTCAGCCCTCAGGGTACACAAACCTCTCCACCACGATAAGGTGCTGGTTCCGGGAGAGGAAATTATGAGATATAACGTTGTAAATATGAGATATAAACTTGGAATTATGAGAAAAAAAGTAGCAATTATGAGAAAAAAAAGTAGCAATGGTGAGATATAAATATGAAATTATGAGATAAATAATTGCAATTATGAGATATAAAGTTGTAATTATGAGATAGAAAGTCTCAAATGTGATAAAAAGTCACAAATGTGATATATAAAGTTGTATTGCGAGATCTAATGTCGCAATTGTGAGATATAAAGTTGCAATTATGAGATATAAAGTCGCAATTATGAGATAGAAAGTTGCATTGCGAGATATGAAGTTTCAATAATGAGAAATAAAGTTGCAATTATGAGATAGAAAGTCTCAATTGTGATATAAAGTCGCAATTGTGAGATATAAAGTTGCGATTATGAGATATAAAGTTTCAATAATGAGAAATAAAGTTGCAATTATGAGATAGAAAGTCTCAATTGTGATATAAAGTCGCAATTGTGATATAAAATTGCAATTGTGAGATATAAAGTTGCAATTATGACATAAAGTTGCAATTATGAGAAAAAAGTAGCTATTGTGAGATATAAAATTGTAATTATGAGATATAAAGTTATAATTATGAGATATAAAGTTATAATTATGAGATATAAAGTTGCAATTATGAGAAAAAAGTAGCAATTGTGAGATATAAAGTTGAAATTGTGAGATATAAAGTAGCAATTGTGAGATATAAAGTTGTAATTATGAGATATAAAGTTATAATTATGAGATATAAAGTTGCAATTATGAGAAAAAAGTAGCAATTGTGAGATATAAAGTCACAATTGTGAGATATAAAGTTGCATTGCGAGATATAAAGTTGCAATTATGAGATATAAAGTTGTAATTATGAGATCTAAAGTTGCAATTATGAGATATAAAGTTGTAATTATGAGATGTATTGTTGTAATTATGTGATCTAAAGTTCCAATTATGAGAAAAAAAGTAGCAATTGTAAGACATAAAGTTGCAATTATGAGATAAATAATTGCAATTATGAGATAAAAAGTTGTAATTAAGAGATATACAGTCGCAATTATGAGATATAAATTTGTAATTATGAGATAAATAATTACAATTATGACATAAAAATGTTTAATTATGAGATAAAAAGTTGTAATTGAGAGATATAAAGTCGCAATTATGAGATATAAAGTTGTAATTATGAGAAAAAAGTTGTAATTGAGAGATTTAAAGTTGCAATTATGAGATAGAAAGTCACAATTGTGAGATATGAAGTTGCAATTATGAGATAGAAAGTCGCAATTGTGAGATATAAAGTTGCAATTATGAGATGTAAAGTTGCAATTATGAGATAGAAAGTTGCAATTGTGAGATATAAAGTTGCAATTATGAGATATAAAGTTGCAATTTTGAGATATTAAGTTGCAATTATGAGATATAAAGTCACAATTATGAGATAGAAAGTCTCAATTGTGTATAAAGTCGCAATTATGAGATATAAAGTTGCAATTATGAGATATAAAGTTGCAATTATGAGAAAAAAAAGTAGCAATTGTGAGATATAAAGTAGCAATTGTGATATAAAGTCACAATTGTGAGATATAAAGTTGCATTGCGAGATATAAAGTTGCAATTATGAGATATAAAGTTGTAATTATGAGATCTAAAGTTGCAATTATGAGATATAAAGTTGTAATTATGAGATGTATTGTTGTAATTATGAGATCTAAAGTTCCAATTATGAGAAAAAAAGTAGCAATTGTAAGACATAAAGTTGCAATTATGAGATAAATAATTGCAATTATGAGATAAAAAGTTGTAATTAAGAGATATACAGTCGCAATTATGAGATATAAAGTTGTAATTATGAGATAAATAATTACAATTATGACATAAAAATGTTTAATTATGAGATAAAAAGTTGTAATTGAGAGATTTAAAGTTGCAATTATGAGATAGAAAGTCGCAATTGTGAGATATGAAGTTGCAATTATGAGATAGAAAGTCGAAATTGTGAGATATAAAGTTGCAATTATGAGATGTAAAGTTGCAATTATGAGATAGAAAGTTGCAATTGTGAGATATAAAGTTGCAATTATGAGATATAAAGTTGCAATTTTGAGATATAAAGTTGCAATTATGAGATATAAAGTCGCAATTATGAGATAGAAAGTCTCAATTGTGTATAAAGTCGCAATTGTGAGATATAAAGTTGCAATTATGAGATATAAAGTTGCATTGCGAGATATGAAGTTTCAATAATGAGATATAAAGTCGCAATTATGAGATAGAAAGTCTCAAATGTGAGATATAAAGTTGAATTTGAGAGATATAAAGTTGCAATTATGAGATGCAAAGTCTCAAATGTAAGAGATAACGTTGCAATTATGAGATAGAAAGTCTCAATTGCGAGATATAAAGTTGAAATTATGAGAAAAAAGTAGTAATTGAGAGATTTAAAGTTGCAATTATGAGATAAATAATCGAAATTATGAGATAAAAATGTTTAATTATGAGATAAAATGTTGCAATTATGATATAAAGTTGTAATTATGAGAAAAAAGTTGTAATTGAGAGATTTAAAGTTGCAATTATGAGATAGAAAGTCGCAATTATGAGATAGAAAGTTGCATTTGTGAGATATAAAGTTGCAATTGTGATATAAAGTTGCAATTATGAGATGTAAAGTCGCAATTATGAGATAGAAAGTTGCAATTGTGAGATATAAAGTTGCAATTATGAGATATAAAGTTGCAATTTTGAGATATAAAGTTGCAATTATGAGATATAAAGTTGCATTGCGAGATATGAAGTTTCAATAATGAGAAATAAAGTTGCAATTATGAGATAGAAAGTCTCAATTGTGATATAAAATTGCAATTATGATATAAAGTTGCAATTATGAGATATAAAGTTGCAATTAAGAGATAAATAATCGCAATTATGAGATAAAAATGTTTAATTATGAGATAAAAAGTTGCATTTATGAGATGTAAATTCTCAATTGTAAGAGATAAAGTTGCAATTATGAGATATAAAGTTGCAATTTTGAGATATATAGTTGCAATTGTGATATATATATAGTTGCAATTATGAGATAGAAAGTCGCAATTGTAAGAGATAAAGTCGCAATTATGAGATATAAAGTTGCAATTTTGAGATATATAGTTGCAATTGTGATATATATAGTTGCAATTATGAGATAGAAAGTCGCAATTATGAGATAGTTGCATTTGTGAGATAGAAAGTTGGTATTGTGAGATAGAAAGTTGCAATTATGAGATAATTAATCACAATTATGAGATAAAAATGTTTAATTATGAGATAAAAAGTTGCAATTATGAGATAGAAAGTTGTAATTATGAGATAAAAAGTTGTAATTATGAGATAAAAAGTTGTAATTGAGAGATTTAAAGTTGCAATTATGAGATATAAAGTCGCAATTGTGAGATATAAAGTTGCAATTATGAGATGTAAAGTTGCAATTGTGAGATATAAAGTTGCAATTATGAGATATAAAGTTGCGATTTTGAGATATAAAGTTGCAATTATGAGATATAAAGTCGCAATTATGAGATAGAAAGTCTCAATTGTGAGATATAAAGTTGTAATTATGAGATAAATAATTGCAATTATGAGATAAAAAGTTGTAATTAAGAGATATACAGTCGCAATTATGAGATATAAAGTTGTAATTATGAGATAAATAATTACAATTATGACATAAAAATGTTTAATTATGAGATAAAAAGTTGTAATTGAGAGATTTAAAGTTGCAATTATGAGATAGAAAGTCGCAATTGTGAGATATGAAGTTGCAATTATGAGATAGAAAGTCGAAATTGTGAGATATAAAGTTGCAATTATGAGATGTAAAGTTGCAATTATGAGATAGAAAGTTGCAATTGTGAGATATAAAGTTGCAATTATGAGATATAAAGTTGCAATTATGAGATATAAAGTTGCAATTTTGAGATATAAAGTTGCAATTATGAGATATAAAGTCGCAATTATGAGATAGAAAGTCTCAATTGTGTATAAAGTCGCAATTGTGAGATATAAAGTTGCAATTATGAGATATAAAGTTGCATTGCGAGATATGAAGTTTCAATAATGAGATATAAAGTCGCAATTATGAGATAGAAAGTCTCAAATGTGAGATATAAAGTTGAATTTGAGAGATATAAAGTTGCAATTATGAGATGTAAAGTCTCAATTGTAAGAGATAACGTTGCAATTATGAGATAGAAAGTCTCAATTGCGAGATATAAAGTTGAAATTATGAGAAAAAAGTAGTAATTGAGAGATTTAAAGTTGCAATTATGAGATAAATAATCGAAATTATGAGATAAAAATGTTTAATTATGAGATAAAATGTTGCAATTATGATATAAAGTTGTAATTGAGAGATAGAAAGTCGCAATTATGAGATAGAAAGTTGCATTTGTGAGATATAAAGTTGCAATTGTGATATAAAGTTGCAATTATGAGATGTAAAGTCGCAATTATGAGATAGAAAGTTGCAATTGTGAGATATAAAGTTGCAATTGTGAGATATAAAGTTGCAATTTTGAGATATAAAGTTGCAATTTTGAGATATAAAGTTGCAATTATGAGATATAAAGTTGCATTGCGAGATATGAAGTTTCAATAATGAGAAATAAAGTTGCAATTATGAGATAGAAAGTCTCAATTGTGATATAAAATTGCAATTGTGATATAAAGTTGCAATTATGAGATATAAAGTTGCAATTAAGAGATAAATAATCGCAATTATGAGATAAAAATGTTTAATTATGAGATAAAAAGTTGCATTTATGAGATGTAAATTCTCAATTGTAAGAGATAAAGTTGCAATTATGAGATATAAAGTTGCAATTTTGAGATATATAGTTGCAATTGTGATATATATATAGTTGCAATTATGAGATAGAAAGTCGCAATTGTAAGAGATAAAGTCGCAATTATGAGATATAAAGTTGCAATTTTGAGATATATAGTTGCAATTGTGATATATATAGTTGCAATTATGAGATAGAAAGTCGCAATTATGAGATAGTTGCATTTGTGAGATAGAAAGTTGGTATTGTGAGATAGAAAGTTGCAATTATGAGATAATTAATCACAATTATGAGATAAAAATGTTTAATTATGAGATAAAAAGTTGCAATTATGAGATAGAAAGTTGTAATTATGAGATAAAAAGTTGTAATTGAGAGATTTAAAGTTGCAATTATGAGATATAAAGTCGCAATTGTGAGATATAAAGTTGCAATTATGAGATGTAAAGTTGCAATTGTGAGATATAAAGTTGCAATTATGAGATATAAAGTTGCGATTTTGAGATATAAAGTTGCAATTATGAGATATAAAGTCGCAATTATGAGATAGAAAGTCTCAATTGTGAGATATAAAGTTGTAATTATGAGATAAATAATTGCAATTATGAGATAAAAAGTTGTAATTAAGAGATATACAGTCGCAATTATGAGATATAAAGTTGTAATTATGAGATAAATAATTACAATTATGACATAAAAATGTTTAATTATGAGATAAAAAGTTGTAATTGAGAGATTTAAAGTTGCAATTATGAGATAGAAAGTCGCAATTGTGAGATATGAAGTTGCAATTATGAGATAGAAAGTCGAAATTGTGAGATATAAAGTTGCAATTATGAGATGTAAAGTTGCAATTATGAGATAGAAAGTTGCAATTGTGAGATATAAAGTTGCAATTATGAGATATAAAGTTGCAATTTTGAGATATAAAGTTGCAATTATGAGATATAAAGTCGCAATTATGAGATAGAAAGTCTCAATTGTGTATAAAGTCGCAATTGTGAGATATAAAGTTGCAATTATGAGATATAAAGTTGCATTGCGAGATATGAAGTTTCAATAATGAGATATAAAGTCGCAATTATGAGATAGAAAGTCTCAAATGTGAGATATAAAGTTGAATTTGAGAGATATAAAGTTGCAATTATGAGATGTAAAGTCTCAATTGTAAGAGATAACGTTGCAATTATGAGATAGAAAGTCTCAATTGCGAGATATAAAGTTGAAATTATGAGAAAAAAGTAGTAATTGAGAGATTTAAAGTTGCAATTATGAGATAAATAATCGAAATTATGAGATAAAAATGTTTAATTATGAGATAAAATGTTGCAATTATGATATAAAGTTGTAATTGAGAGATTTAAAGTTGCAATTATGAGATAGAAAGTCGCAATTATGAGATAGAAAGTTGCATTTGTGAGATATAAAGTTGCAATTGTGATATAAAGTTGCAATTATGAGATGTAAAGTCGCAATTATGAGATAGAAAGTTGCAATTGTGAGATATAAAGTTGCAATTATGAGATATAAAGTTGCAATTTTGAGATATAAAGTTGCAATTATGAGATATAAAGTTGCATTGCGAGATATGAAGTTTCAATAATGAGAAATAAAGTTGCAATTATGAGATAGAAAGTCTCAATTGTGATATAAAATTGCAATTGTGATATAAAGTTGCAATTATGAGATATAAAGTTGCAATTAAGAGATAAATAATCGCAATTATGAGATAAAAATGTTTAATTATGAGATAAAAAGTTGCATTTATGAGATGTAAATTCTCAATTGTAAGAGATAAAGTTGCAATTATGAGATATAAAGTTGCAATTTTGAGATATATAGTTGCAATTGTGATATATATATAGTTGCAATTATGAGATAGAAAGTCGCAATTGTAAGAGATAAAGTCGCAATTATGAGATATAAAGTTGCAATTTTGAGATATATAGTTGCAATTGTGATATATATAGTTGCAATTATGAGATAGAAAGTCGCAATTATGAGATAGTTGCATTTGTGAGATAGAAAGTTGGTATTGTGAGATAGAAAGTTGCAATTATGAGATAATTAATCACAATTATGAGATAAAAATGTTTAATTATGAGATAAAAAGTTGCAATTATGAGATAGAAAGTTGTAATTATGAGATAAAAAGTTGTAATTGAGAGATTTAAAGTTGCAATTATGAGATATAAAGTCGCAATTGTGAGATATAAAGTTGCAATTATGAGATGTAAAGTTGCAATTGTGAGATAAAAAGTTGCAATTATGAGATATAAAGTTGCGATTTTGAGATATAAAGTTGCAATTATGAGATATAAAGTCGCAATTATGAGATAGAAAGTCTCAATTGTGAGATATAAAGTTGTAATTATGAGATATAAAGTTGCAATTATGAGATATAAAGTAGCAATTTTGAGATATAAAGTTGCAATTATGAGATATAAAGTCACAATTATGAGATAGAAAGTCTCAATTGTGTATAAAGTCGCAATTGTGAGATATAAAGTTGCAATTATGAGATATAAAGTTGCATTGCGAGATATGAAGTTTCAATAATGAGATATAAAGTCGCAATTATGAGATAGAAAGTCTCAAATGTGAGATATAATGTTGAATTTGAGAGATATAAAGTTGCAATTATGAGATGTAAAGTCTCAATTGTAAGAGATAACGTTGCAATTATGAGATAGAAAGTCTCAATTGCGAGATATAAAGTTGAAATTATGAGAAAAAAGTAGTAATTGAGAGATTTAGAGTAGCAATTATGAGATAAATAATCGAAATTATGAGATAAAAATGTTTAATTATGAGATAAAATGTTGCAATTATGATATAAAGTTGTAATTATGAGAAAAAAGTTGTAATTGAGAGATTTAAAGTTGCAATTATGAGATAGAAAGTCGCAATTATGAGATAGAAAGTTGAATTTGTGAGATATAAAGTTGCAATTGTGATATAAAGTTGCAATTATGAGATGTAAAGTCGCAATTATGAGATAGAAAGTTGCAATTGTGAGATATAAAGTTGCAATTATGAGATATAAAGTTGCAATTTTGAGATATAAAGTTGCAATTATGAGATATAAAGTTGCATTGCGAGATATGAAGTTTCAATAATGAGAAATAAAGTTGCAATTATGAGATAGAAAGTCTCAATTGTGATATAAAATTGCAATTGTGATATAAAGTTGCAATTATGAGATATAAAGTTGCAATTAAGAGATAAATAATCGCAATTATGAGATAAAAATGTTTAATTATGAGATAAAAAGTTGCAATTATGAGATGTAAATTCTCAATTGTAAGAGATAAAGTTGCAATTATGAGATATAAAGTTGCAATTTTGAGATATATAGTTGCAATTGTGATATATATATATAGTTGCAATTATGAGATAGAAAGTCGCAATTGTAAGAGATAAAGTCGCAATTATGAGATAGAAAGTTGCAATTTTGAGATATATAGTTGCAATTGTGATATATATAGTTGCAATTATGAGATAGAAAGTCGCAATTATGAGGTAGTTGCATTTGTGAGATAGAAAGTTGGTATTGTGAGATAGAAAGTTGCAATTATGAGATAATTAATCACAATTATGAGATAAAAATGTTTAATTATGAGATAAAAAGTTGCAATTATGAGATAGAAAGTTGTAATTATGAGATAAAAAGTTGTAATTGAGAGATTTAAAGTTGCAATTATGAGATATAAAGTCGCAATTGTGAGATATAAAGTTGCAATTATGAGATGTAAAGTTGCAATTGTGAGATATAAAGTTGCAATTATGAGATATAAAGTTGCGATTTTGAGATATAAAGTTGCAATTATGAGATATAAAGTCGCAATTATGAGATAGAAAGTCTCAATTGTGAGATATAAAGTTGTAATTATGAGATATAAAGTTATAATTATGAGATATAAAGTTGCAATTATGAGATATAAAGTTGCAATTATGAGAAAAAAAGTAGCAATTGTGAGATATAAAGTTGAAATTGTGAGATATAAAGTAGCAATTGTGATATAAAGTCGCAATTATGAGATAGAAAGTCTCAATTGTGAGATATAAAGTTGTAATTATGAGATATAAAGTTATAATTATGAGATATAAAGTTGCAATTATGAGATATAAAGTTGCAATTATGAGAAAAAAAGTAGCAATTGTAAGACATAAAGTTGCAATTATGAGATAAATAATTGCAATTATGAGATAAAAAGTTGTAATTAAGAGATATACAGTCGCAATTATTAGATATAAAGTTGTAATTATGAGATAAATAATTACAATTATGACATAAAAATGTTTAATTGTGAGATAAAAAGTTGTAATTGAGAGATATAAAGTCGCAATTATGAGATATAAATTTGCAATTATGAGAAAAAAGTTGTAATTGAGAGATATAAAGTTGCAATTATGAGACATAAAGTTGCAATTTTGAGATATAAAGTTGCAATTATGAGATAGAAAGTCTCAATTATGAGATATAAAGTCGCAATTATGAGATAGAAAGTCTCAATTGTGATATAAAGTCGCAATTGTGAGATATAAAGTTGCAATTATGAGATATAAAGTTGCAATTATGAGATAGAAAGTCTCAATTGTGATATAAAGTCGCAATTGTGATATAAAATTGCAATTGTGAGATATAAAGTTGCAATTATGACAAAGTTGCAATTATGAGAAAAAAGTAGCTATTGTGAGATATAAAGTTGTAATTATGAGATATAAAGTTATAATTATGAGATATAAAGTTATAATTATGAGATATAAAGTTGCAATTATGAGAAAAAAGTAGCAATTGTGAGATATAAAGTTGAAATTGTGAGATATAAAGTAGCAATTGTGAGATATAAAGTTGTAATTATGAGATATAAAGTTATAATTATGAGATATAAAGTTGCAATTATGAGAAAAAAGTAGCAATTGTGAGATATAAAGTCACAATTGTGAGATATAAAGTTGCATTGCGAGATATAAAGTTGCAATTATGAGATATAAAGTTGTAATTATGAGATCTAAAGTTGCAATTATGAGATATAAAGTTGTAATTATGAGATGTATTGTTGTAATTATGTGATCTAAAGTTCCAAGTATGAGAAAAAAAGTAGCAATTGTAAGACATAAAGTTGCAATTATGAGATAAATAATTGCAATTATGAGATAAAAAGTTGTAATTAAGAGATATACAGTCGCAATTATGAGATATAAATTTGTAATTATGAGATAAATAATTACAATTATGACATAAAAATGTTTAATTATGAGATAAAAAGTTGTAATTGAGAGATATAAAGTCGCAATTATGAGATATAAAGTTGTAATTATGAGAAAAAAGTTGTAATTGAGAGATTTAAAGTTGCAATTATGAGATAGAAAGTCGCAATTGTGAGATATGAAGTTGCAATTATGAGATAGAAAGTCGCAATTGTGAGATATAAAGTTGCAATTATGAGATGTAAAGTTGCAATTATGAGATGTAAAGTTGCAATTGTGAGATATAAAGTTGCAATTATGAGATATAAAGTCGCAATTATGAGAAAAAAAGTAGCAATTGTGAGATATAAAGTTGAAATTGTGAGATATAAAGTAGCAATTGTGATATAAAGTCGCAATTATGAGATAGAAAGTCTCAATTGTGAGATATAAAGTTGTAATTATGAGATATAAAGTTATAATTATGAGATATAAAGTTGCAATTATGAGATATAAAGTTGCAATTATGAGAAAAAAAGTAGCAATTGTAAGACATAAAGTTGCAATTATGAGATAAATAATTGCAATTATGAGATAAAAAGTTGTAATTAAGAGATATACAGTCGCAATTATTAGATATAAAGTTGTAATTATGAGATAAATAATTACAATTATGACATAAAAATGTTTAATTGTGAGATAAAAAGTTGTAATTGAGAGATATAAAGTCGCAATTATGAGATATAAATTTGCAATTATGAGAAAAAAGTTGTAATTGAGAGATATAAAGTTGCAATTATGAGACATAAAGTTGCAATTTTGAGATATAAAGTTGCAATTATGAGATAGAAAGTCTCAATTATGAGATATAAAGTCGCAATTATGAGATAGAAAGTCTCAATTGTGATATAAAGTCGCAATTGTGAGATATAAAGTTGCAATTATGAGATATAAAGTTGCAATTATGAGATAGAAAGTCTCAATTGTGATATAAAGTCGCAATTGTGATATAAAATTGCAATTGTGAGATATAAAGTTGCAATTATGACAAAGTTGCAATTATGAGAAAAAAGTAGCTATTGTGAGATATAAAGTTGTAATTATGAGATATAAAGTTATAATTATGAGATATAAAGTTATAATTATGAGATATAAAGTTGCAATTATGAGAAAAAAGTAGCAATTGTGAGATATAAAGTTGAAATTGTGAGATATAAAGTAGCAATTGTGAGATATAAAGTTGTAATTATGAGATATAAAGTTATAATTATGAGATATAAAGTTGCAATTATGAGAAAAAAGTAGCAATTGTGAGATATAAAGTCACAATTGTGAGATATAAAGTTGCATTGCGAGATATAAAGTTGCAATTATGAGATATAAAGTTGTAATTATGAGATCTAAAGTTGCAATTATGAGATATAAAGTTGTAATTATGAGATGTATTGTTGTAATTATGTGATCTAAAGTTCCAAGTATGAGAAAAAAAGTAGCAATTGTAAGACATAAAGTTGCAATTATGAGATAAATAATTGCAATTATGAGATAAAAAGTTGTAATTAAGAGATATACAGTCGCAATTATGAGATATAAATTTGTAATTATGAGATAAATAATTACAATTATGACATAAAAATGTTTAATTATGAGATAAAAAGTTGTAATTGAGAGATATAAAGTCGCAATTATGAGATATAAAGTTGTAATTATGAGAAAAAAGTTGTAATTGAGAGATTTAAAGTTGCAATTATGAGATAGAAAGTCGCAATTGTGAGATATGAAGTTGCAATTATGAGATAGAAAGTCGCAATTGTGAGATATAAAGTTGCAATTATGAGATGTAAAGTTGCAATTATGAGATGTAAAGTTGCAATTGTGAGATATAAAGTTGCAATTATGAGATATAAAGTCGCAATTATGAGAAAAAAAGTAGCAATTGTGAGATATAAAGTTGAAATTGTGAGATATAAAGTAGCAATTGTGATATAAAGTCGCAATTATGAGATAGAAAGTCTGAATTGTGAGATATAAAGTTGTAATTATGAGATATAAAGTTATAATTATGAGATATAAAGTTGCAATTATGAGATATAAAGTTGCAATTATGAGAAAAAAAAGTAGCAATTGTAAGACATAAAGTTGCAATAATGAGATAAATAATTGCAATTATGAGATAAAAAGTTGTAATTAAGAGATATACAGTCGCAATTATGAGATATAAAGTTGTAATTATGAGATAAATAATTACTATTATGACATAAAAATGTTTAATTGTGAGATAAAAAGTTGTAATTGAGAGATATAAAGTCACAATTATGAGATATAAAGTTGCAATTATGAGAAAAAAGTTGTAACTGAGAGATTTAAAGTTGCAATTATGAGATGTAAAGTTGCAATTATGAGATATAAAGTTGCAATTGTGAGATATAAAGTTGCAATTATGAGATAGAAAGTTGCAATTTTGAGATATAAAGTTGCAATTATGAGATAGAAAGTCTCAATTGTGAGATATAAAGTTGCAATTATGAGATATAAAGTTGCAATTATGAGATATAAAGTCGCAATTATGAGATAGAAAGTCTCAATTGTGATATAAAGTTGCAATTGTGAGATATAAAGTTGCAATTATGAGATATAAAGTTGCAATTATGAGATAGAAAGTCTCAATTGTGATATAAAGTCGCAATTGTGATATAAAATTGCAATTGTGAGATATAAAGTAGCAATTGTGAGATATAAAGTTGTAATTATGAGATATAAAGTTATAATTATGAGATATAAAGTTGCAATTATGAGAAAAAAGTAGCAATTGTGAGATATAAAGTCACAATTGTGAGATATAAAGTTGCATTGCGAGATATAAAGTTGCAATTATGAGATATAAAGTTGTAATTATGAGATCTAAAGTTGCAATTATGAGATATAAAGTTGTAATTATGAGATGTATTGTTGTAATTATGTGATCTAAAGTTCCAATTATGAGAAAAAAAGTAGCAATTGTAAGACATAAAGTTGCAATTATGAGATAAATTATTGCAATTATGAGATAAAAAGTTGTAATTAAGAGATATACAGTCGCAATTATGAGATATAAATTTGTAATTATGAGATAAATAATTACAATTATGACATAAAAATGTTTAATTATGAGATAAAAAGTTGTAATTGAGAGATATAAAGTCGCAATTATGAGATATAAAGTTGTAATTATGAGAAAAAAGTTGTAATTGAGAGATTTAAAGTTGCAATTATGAGATAGAAAGTCGCAATTGTGAGATATGAAGTTGCAATTATGAGATAGAAAGTCGCAATTGTGAGATATAAAGTTGCAATTATGAGATGTAAAGTTGCAATTATGAGATAGAAAGTTGCAATTATGAGATATAAAGTTGCAATTTTGAGATATAAAGTTGCAATTATGAGATATAAAGTCGCAATTATGAGATAGAAAGTCTCAATTGAAAGACTGTCATAAAGTTGTAATTATGAGATGTATTGTTGTAATTATGAGATCTAAAGTTCCAATTATGAGAAAAAAGTAGCAATTGTAAGACATAAAGTTGCAATTATGAGATAAAAAGTTGTAATTAAGAGATATTCAGTCGCAATTATGAGATATAAATTTGTAATTATGAGATAAATAATTACAATTATGAGATAGAATGTTGTAATTATGAGATAAAAAGTTGTAATTGAGAGATTTAAAGTTGCAATTATGAGATAGAAAGTCGCAATTGTGAGATATAAAGTTGCAATTATGAGATGTAAAGTTGCAATTGTGAGATATAAAGTTGCAATTATGAGATATAAAGTTGCGATTTTGAGATATAAAGTTGCAATTATGAGATAGAAAGTCGCAATTGTGAGATATGAAGTTGTAATTATGAGATATAAAGTTATAATTATGAGATATAAAGTTGCAATTATGAGATATAAAGTTGCAATTATGAGAAAAAAAGTAGCAATTGTAAGACATAAAGTTGCAATTATGAGATAAATAATTGCAATTATGAGATAAAAAGTTGTAATTAAGAGATATACAGTCGCAATTATGAGATATAAAGTTGTAATTATGAGATAAATAATTACAATTATGACATAAAAATGTTTAATTGTGAGATAAAAAGTTGTAATTGAGAGATATAAAGTCGCAATTATGAGATATAAAGTTGCAATTATGAGAAAAAAGTTGTAATTGAGAGATTTAAAGTTGCAATTATGAGATGTAAAGTTGCAATTATGAGATATAAAGTTGAAATTGTGAGATATAAAGTTGCAATTATGAGATATAAAGTTGCAATTTTGAGATATAAAGTTGCAATTATGAGATAGAAAGTCTCAATTGTGAGATATAAAGTTGCAATTATGAGATATAAAGTCGCAATTATGAGATAGAAAGTCTCAATTGTGTATAAAGTCGCAATTGTGAGATAAAGTTGCAATTATGAGATATAAAGTTGCAATTATGAGAAAAAAAGTAGCAATTGTGAGATAAAGTCGCAATTATGAGATAGAAAGTCTCAATTGTGAGATATAAAGTTGTAATTATGAGATATAAAGTTGCAATTATGAGATATAAAGTTGCAATTATGAGAAAAAAAGTAGCAATTGTAAGACATAAAGTTGCAATTATGAGATATAAAGTCGCAATTATGAGATAGAAAGTCTCAATTGTGTATAAAGTCGCAATTGTGAGATATAAAGTTGCAATTATGAGATATAAAGTTGCAATTATGAGAAAAAAAAGTAGCAATTGTGAGATATAAAGTTGAAATTGTGAGATATAAAGTAGCAATTGTGATATAGTCACAATTGTGAGATATAAAGTTGCATTGCGAGATATAAAGTTGCAATTATGAGATATAAAGTTGTAATTATGAGATCTAAAGTTGCAATTATGAGATATAAAGTTGTAATTATGAGATGTATTGTTGTAATTATGAGAAAAAAAGTAGCAATTGTGAGATAAAGTCGCAATTATGAGATAGAAAGTCTCAATTGTGAGAAATAAAGTTGTAATTATGAGATATAAAGTTGCAATTATGAGATCTAAAGTTCCAATTATGAGAAAAAAAGTAGCAATTGTAAGATAAAGTTGCAATTATGAGATAAATAATTGCAATTATGAGATAAAAAGTTGTAATTAAGAGATATACAGTCGCAATTATGAGATATAAAGTTGTAATTATGAGATAAATAATTACAATTATGGCATAAAAATGTTTAATTATGAGATAAAAAGTTGTAATTGAGAGATATAAAGTTGCAATTATGAGATATAAAGTTGTAATTATGAGAAAAAAGTTGTAATTGAGAGATTTAAAGTTGCAATTATGAGATAGAAAGTCGCAATTGTGAGATATGAAGTTGCAATTATGAGATAGAAAGTCGAAATTGTGAGATATAAAGTTGCAATTATGAGATGTAAAGTTGCAATTATGAGATAGAAAGTTGCAATTGTGAGATATAAAGTTGCAATTATGAGATATAAAGTTGCAATTTTGAGATATAAAGTTGCAATTATGAGATATAAAGTCGCAATTATGAGATAGAAAGTCTCAATTGTGTATAAAGTCGCAATTGTGAGATATAAAGTTGCAATTATGAGATATAAAGTTGCATTGCGAGATATGAAGTTTCAATAATGAGATATAAAGTCGCAATTATGAGATAGAAAGTCTCAAATGTGAGATATAAAGTTGAATTTGAGAGATATAAAGTTGCAATTATGAGATGTAAAGTCTCAATTGTAAGAGATAACGTTGCAATTATGAGATAGAAAGTCTCAATTGCGAGATATAAAGTTGAAATTATGAGAAAAAAGTAGTAATTGAGAGATTTAAAGTTGCAATTATGAGATAAATAATCGAAATTATGAGATAAAAATGTTTAATTATGAGATAAAATGTTGCAATTATGATATAAAGTTGTAATTATGAGAAAAAAGTTGTAATTGAGAGATTTAAAGTTGCAATTATGAGATAGAAAGTCGCAATTATGAGATAGAAAGTTGCATTTGTGAGATATAAAGTTGCAATTGTGATATAAAGTTGCAATTATGAGATGTAAAGTCGCAATTATGAGATAGACAGTTGCAATTGTGAGATATAAAGTTGCAATTATGAGATATAAAGTTGCAATTTTGAGATATAAAGTTGCAATTATGAGATATAAAGTTGCATTGCGAGATATGAAGTTTCAATAATGAGAAATAAAGTTGCAATTATGAGATAGAAAGTCTCAATTGTGATATAAAATTGCAATTGTGATATAAAGTTGCAATTATGAGATATAAAGTTGCAATTAAGAGATAAATAATCGCAATTATGAGATAAAAATGTTTAATTATGAGATAAAAAGTTGCAATTATGAGATGTAAATTCTCAATTGTAAGAGATAAAGTTGCAATTATGAGATATAAAGTTGCAATTTTGAGATATATAGTTGCAATTGTGATATATATAGTTGCAATTATGAGATAGAAAGTCGCAATTATGAGATAGTTGCATTTGTGAGATAGAAAGTTGGTATTGTGAGATAGAAATTTGCAATTATGAGATAATTAATCACAATTATGAGATAAAAATGTTTAATTATGAGATAAAAAGTTGCAATTATGAGATAGAAAGTTGTAATTATGAGATAAAAAGTTGTAATTGAGAGATTTAAAGTTGCAATTATGAGATAGAAAGTTGTAATTGAGAGATTTAAAGTTGCAATTTTGAGATATAAAGTTGCAATTATGAGATAGAAAGTCTCAATTGTGAGATATAAAGTTGCAATTGTGAGATATAAAGTTGCAATTATGAGATATAAAGTTGCAATTTTGAGATATAAAGTTGCAATTATGAGATAGAAAGTCTCAATTGTGATATAAAGTCGCAATTGTGATATAAAATTGCAATTGTGAGATATAAAGTTGCAATTATGACAAAGTTGCAATTATGAGAAAAAAGTAGCTATTGTGAGATATAAAGTTGTAATTATGAGATATAAAGTTATAATTATGAGATATAAAGTTGCAATTATGAGAAAAAAGTAGCAATTGTGAGATATAAAGTTGAAATTTTGAGATATATAGTTGCAATTGTGATATATATAGTTGCAATTATGAGATAGAAAGTCGCAATTATGAGATAGTTGCATTTGTGAGATAGAAAGTTGGTATTGTGAGATAGAAATTTGCAATTATGAGATAATTATTCACAATTATGAGATAAAAATGTTTAATTATGAGATAAAAAGTTGCAATTATGAGATAGAAAGTTGTAATTATGAGATAAAAAGTTGTAATTGAGAGATTTAAAGTTGCAATTATGAGATAGAAAGTCGCAATTGTGAGATATAAAGTTGCAATTATGAGATAGAAAGTTGCAATTTTGAGATATAAAGTTGCAATTATGAGATATAAAGTCGCAATTATGAGATAGAAAGTTGCATTTATGAGATAGAAAGTTGCAATTTTGAGATATAAAGTTGCAATTATGAGATAGAAAGTTGCAATTTTGAGATATAAAGTTGCAATTATGAGATATAAAGTCGCAATTATGAGATAGAAAGTCTCAATTGTGTATAAAGTCGCAATTGTGAGATATAAAGTTGCAATTATGAGATATAAAGTTGCAATTATGAGAAAAAAAAGTAGCAATTGTGAGATATAAAGTTGTAATTATGAGATATAAAGTTATAATTATGAGATATAAAGTTATAATTATGAGATATAAAGTCGCAATTATGAGATAGAAAGTCTCAATTGTGTATAAAGTCGCAATTGTGAGATATAAAGTTGCAATTATGAGATATAAAGTTATAATTATGAGATATAAAGTCGCAATTATGAGCTAGAAAGTCTCAATTGTGTATAAAGTTGCAATTGTGATATAAAGTTGCAATTATGAGATGTAAAGTCGCAATTATGAGATAGAAAGTTGCAATTGTGAGATATAAAGTTGCAATTATGAGATATAAAGTTGCAATTTTGAGATATAAAGTTGCAATTATGAGATATAAAGTTGCATTGCGAGATATGAAGTTTCAATAATGAGAAATAAAGTTGCAATTATGAGATAGAAAGTCTCAATTGTGATATAAAATTGCAATTGTGATATAAAGTTGCAATTATGAGATATAAAGTTGCAATTAAGAGATAAATAATCGCAATTATGAGATAAAAATGTTTAATTATGAGATAAAAAGTTGCAATTATGAGATGTAAATTCTTAATTGTAAGAGATAAAGTTGCAATTATGAGATATAAAGTTGCAATTTTGAGATATATAGTTGCAATTGTGATATATATAGTTGCAATTATGAGATAGAAAGTCGCAATTATGAGATAGTTGCATTTGTGAGATAGAAAGTTGGTATTGTGAGATAGAAATTTGCAATTATGAGATAATTAATCACAATTATGAGATAAAAATGTTTAATTATGAGATAAAAAGTTGCAATTATGAGATAGAAAGTTGTAATTATGAGATAAAAAGTTGTAATTGAGAGATTTAAAGTTGCAATTATGAGATAGAAAGTTGCAATTTTGAGATATAAAGTTGCAATTATGAGATATAAAGTCGCAATTATGAGATAGAAAGTTGCATTTATGAGATAGAAAGTTGCAATTTTGAGATATAAAGTTGCAATTATGAGATAGAAAGTTGCAATTTTGAGATATAAAGTTGCAATTATGAGATATAAAGTCGCAATTATGAGATAGAAAGTCTCAATTGTGTATAAAGTCGCAATTGTGAGATATAAAGTTGCAATTATGAGATATAAAGTTGCAATTATGAGAAAAAAAAGTAGCAATTGTGAGATATAAAGTTGAAATTGTGAGATATAAAGTAGCAATTGTGATATAAAGTCACAATTGTGAGATATAAAGTTGCATTGCGAGATATAAAGTTGCAATTACGAGATATAAAGTTGTAATTATGAGATCTAAAGTTGCAATTATGAGATATAAAGTTGTAATTATGAGATGTATTGTTGTAATTATGAGATCTAAAGTTCCAATTATGAGAAAAAAATTAGCAATTGTAAGACATAAAGTTGCAATTATGAGATAAATAATTGCAATTATGAGATAAAAAGTTGTAATTAAGAGATATACAGTCGCAATTATGAGATATAAAGTTGTAATTATGAGATAAATAATTACAATTATGACATAAAAATGTTTAATTATGAGATAAAAAGTTGTAATTGAGAGATATAAAGTCGCAATTATGAGATATAAAGTTGTAATTATGAGAAAAAAGTTGTAATTGAGAGATTTAAAGTTGCAATTATGAGATGTAAAGTTGCAATTATGAGATATAAAGTTGCAATTGTGAGATATAAAGTTGCAATTATGAGATATAAAGTTGCAATTTTGAGATAGAAAGTCTCAATTGTGAGATATAAAGTTGCAATTATGAGATATAAAGTTGCAATTATGAGATATAAAGTCGCAATTATGAGATAGAAAGTCTCAATTGTGATATAAAGTCGCAATTGTGAGAAATAAAGTTGCAATTATGAGATATAAATTTGTAATTATGAGATAAATAATTACAATTATGACATAAAAATGTTTAATTATGAGATAAAAAGTTGTAATTGAGAGATATAAAGTCGCAATTATGAGATATAAAGTTGTAATTATGAGAAAAAAGTTGTAATTGAGAGATTTAAAGTTGCAATTATGAGATAGAATATCGCAATTGTGAGATATAAAGTTGCAATTATGAGATGTAAAGTTGCAATTATGAGATAGAAAGTCGCAATTGTGAGATATAAAGTTGCAATTATGAGATGTAAAGTTGCAATTATGAGATAGAAAGTTGCAATTGTGAGATATAAAGTTGCAATTATGAGATAGAAAGTTGCAATTTTGAGATATAAAGTTGCAATTATGAGATATAAAGTCGCAATTATGAGATAGAAAGTCTCAATTGTGTATAAAGTCGCAATTGTGAGATATAAAGTTGCAATTATGAGATATAAAGTTGCAATTATGAGAAAAAAAAGTAGCAATTGTGAGATATAAAGTTGAAATTGTGAGATATAAAGTAGCAATTGTGATATAAAGTCACAATTGTGAGATATAAAGTTGCATTGCGAGATATAAAGTTGCAATTATGAGATATAAAGTTGTAATTATGAGATCTAAAGTTGCAATTATGAGATATAAAGTTGTAATTATGAGATGTATTGTTGTAATTATGAGATCTAAAGTTCCAATTATGAGAAAAAAAGTAGCAATTGTAAGACATAAAGTTGCAATTATGAGATAAATAATTGCAATTATGAGATAAATAATTACAATTATGACATAAAAATGTTTAATTATGAGATAAAAAGTTGTAATTGAGAGATATAAAGTCGCAATTATGAGATATAAAGTTGTAATTATGAGAAAAAAGTTGTAATTGAGAGATTTAAAGTTGCAATTATGAGATAGAAAGTCGCAATTGTGAGATATGAAGTTGCAATTATGAGACAGAAAGTCGAAATTGTGAGATATAAAGTTGCAATTATGAGATGTAAAGTTGCAATTATGAGATATAAAGTTGCAATTGTGAGATATAAAGTTGCAATTATGAGATAAAGTTGCAATTTTGAGATATAAAGTTGCAATTATGAGATATAAAGTCGCAATTATGAGATAGAAAGTCTCAATTGTGTATAAAGTCGCAATTGTGAGATGTAAAGTTGCAATTATGAGATATAAAGTTGCGATTTTGAGATATAAAGTTGCAATTATGAGATATAAAATCGCAATTATGAGATAGAAAGTCTCAATTGTGAGATATAAAGTTGTAATTATGAGATATAAAGTTATAATTATGAGATATAAAGTTGCAATTATGAGAAAAAAAGTAGCAATTGTGAGATATAAAGTTGAAATTGTGAGATATAAAGTAGCAATTGTGATATAAAGTCGCAATTATGAGATAGAAAGTCTCAATTGTGAGATATAAAGTTGTAATTATGAGATATAAAGTTATAATTATGAGATATAAAGTTGCAATTATGAGATATAAAGTTGCAATTATGAGAAAAAAAGTAGCAATTGTAAGACATAAAGTTGCAATTATGAGATAAATAATTGCAATTATGAGATAAAAATTTTTAATTAAGAGATATACAGTCGCAATTATGAGATATAAAGTTGTAATTATGAGATAAATAATTACAATTATGACATAAAAATGTTTAATTGTGAGATAAAAAGTTGTAATTGAGAGATATAAAGTCGCAATTATGAGATATAAAGTTGCAATTATGAGAAAAAAGTTGTAATTGAGAGATTTAAAGTTGCAATTATGAGATGTAAAGTTGCAATTATGAGATATAAAGTTGCAATTGTGAGATATAAAGTTGCAATTATGAGATATAAAGTTGCAATTTTGAGATATAAAGTTGCAATTATGAGATAGAAAGTCTCAATTGTGAGATATAAAGTTGCAATTGTGAGATATAAAGTTGCAATTATGAGATATAAAGTTGCAATTTTGAGATATAAAGTTGCAATTATGAGATAGAAAGTCTCAATTGTGATATAAAGTCGCAATTGTGATATAAAATTGCAATTGTGAGATATAAAGTTGCAATTATGACAAAGTTGCAATTATGAGAAAAAAGTAGCTATTGTGAGATATAAAGTTGTAATTATGAGATATAAAGTTATAATTATGAGATATAAAGTTATAATTATGAGATATAAAGTTGCAATTATGAGAAAAAAGTAGCAATTGTGAGATATAAAGTTGAAATTTTGAGATATATAGTTGCAATTGTGATATATATAGTTGCAATTATGAGATAGAAAGTCGCAATTATGAGATAGTTGCATTTGTGAGATAGAAAGTTGGTATTGTGAGATAGAAATTTGCAATTATGAGATAATTAATCACAATTATTAGATAAAAATGTTTAATTATGAGATAAAAAGTTGCAATTATGAGATAGAAAGTTGTAATTATGAGATAAAAAGTTGTAATTGAGAGATTTAAAGTTGCAATTATGAGATAGAAAGTCGCAATTGTGAGATATAAAGTTGCAATTATGAGATAGAAAGTTGCAATTTTGAGATATAAAGTTGCAATTATGAGATATAAAGTCGCAATTATGAGATAGAAAGTTGCATTTATGAGATAGAAAGTTGCAATTTTGAGATATAAAGTTGCAATTATGAGATAGAAAGTTGCAATTTTGAGATATAAAGTTGCAATTATGAGATATAAAGTTGCAATTATGAGATAGAAAGTCTCAATTGTGTATAAAGTCGCAATTGTGAGATATAAAGTTGCAATTATGAGATATAAAGTTGCAATTATGAGAAAAAAAAGTAGCAATTGTGAGATATAAAGTTGAAATTGTGAGATATAAAGTAGCAATTGTGATATAAAGTCACAATTGTGAGATATAAAGTTGCATTGCGAGATATAAAGTTGCAATTATGAGATATAAAGTTGCAATTATGAGATATAAAGTCGCAATTATGAGATAGAAAGTCTCAATTGTGATATAAAGTCGCAATTGTGAGAAATAAAGTTGCAATTATGAGATATAAATTTGTAATTATGAGATAAATAATTACAATTATGACATAAAAATGTTTAATTATGAGATAAAAAGTTGTAATTGAGAGATATAAAGTCGCAATTATGAGATATAAAGTTGTAATTATGAGAAAAAAGTTGTAATTGAGAGATTTAAAGTTGCAATTATGAGATAGAATATCGCAATTGTGAGATATAAAGTTGCAATTATGAGATGTAAAGTTGCAATTATGAGATAGAAAGTCGCAATTGTGAGATATAAAGTTGCAATTATGAGATGTAAAGTTGCAATTATGAGATAGAAAGTTGCAATTGTGAGATATAAAGTTGCAATTATGAGATAGAAAGTTGCAATTTTGAGATATAAAGTTGCAATTATGAGATATAAAGTCGCAATTATGAGATAGAAAGTCTCAATTGTGTATAAAGTCGCAATTGTGAGATATAAAGTTGCAATTATGAGATATAAAGTTGCAATTATGAGAAAAAAAAGTAGCAATTGTGAGATATAAAGTTGAAATTGTGAGATATAAAGTAGCAATTGTGATATAAAGTCACAATTGTGAGATATAAAGTTGCATTGCGAGATATAAAGTTGCAATTATGAGATATAAAGTTGTAATTATGAGATCTAAAGTTGCAATTATGAGATATAAAGTTGTAATTATGAGATGTATTGTTGTAATTATGAGATCTAAAGTTCCAATTATGAGAAAAAAAGTAGCAATTGTAAGACATAAAGTTGCAATTATGAGATAAATAATTGCAATTATGAGATAAATAATTACAATTATGACATAAAAATGTTTAATTATGAGATAAAAAGTTGTAATTGAGAGATATAAAGTCGCAATTATGAGATATAAAGTTGTAATTATGAGAAAAAAGTTGTAATTGAGAGATTTAAAGTTGCAATTATGAGATAGAAAGTCGCAATTGTGAGATATGAAGTTGCAATTATGAGACAGAAAGTCGAAATTGTGAGATATAAAGTTGCAATTATGAGATGTAAAGTTGCAATTATGAGATATAAAGTTGCAATTGTGAGATATAAAGTTGCAATTATGAGATAAAGTTGCAATTTTGAGATATAAAGTTGCAATTATGAGATATAAAGTCGCAATTATGAGATAGAAAGTCTCAATTGTGTATAAAGTCGCAATTGTGAGATGTAAAGTTGCAATTATGAGATATAAAGTTGCGATTTTGAGATATAAAGTTGCAATTATGAGATATAAAATCGCAATTATGAGATAGAAAGTCTCAATTGTGAGATATAAAGTTGTAATTATGAGATATAAAGTTATAATTATGAGATATAAAGTTGCAATTATGAGAAAAAAAGTAGCAATTGTGAGATATAAAGTTGAAATTGTGAGATATAAAGTAGCAATTGTGATATAAAGTCGCAATTATGAGATAGAAAGTCTCAATTGTGAGATATAAAGTTGTAATTATGAGATATAAAGTTATAATTATGAGATATAAAGTTGCAATTATGAGATATAAAGTTGCAATTATGAGAAAAAAAGTAGCAATTGTAAGACATAAAGTTGCAATTATGAGATAAATAATTGCAATTATGAGATAAAAATTTTTAATTAAGAGATATACAGTCGCAATTATGAGATATAAAGTTGTAATTATGAGATAAATAATTACAATTATGACATAAAAATGTTTAATTGTGAGATAAAAAGTTGTAATTGAGAGATATAAAGTCGCAATTATGAGATATAAAGTTGCAATTATGAGAAAAAAGTTGTAATTGAGAGATTTAAAGTTGCAATTATGAGATGTAAAGTTGCAATTATGAGATATAAAGTTGCAATTGTGAGATATAAAGTTGCAATTATGAGATATAAAGTTGCAATTTTGAGATATAAAGTTGCAATTATGAGATAGAAAGTCTCAATTGTGAGATATAAAGTTGCAATTGTGAGATATAAAGTTGCAATTATGAGATATAAAGTTGCAATTTTGAGATATAAAGTTGCAATTATGAGATAGAAAGTCTCAATTGTGATATAAAGTCGCAATTGTGATATAAAATTGCAATTGTGAGATATAAAGTTGCAATTATGACAAAGTTGCAATTATGAGAAAAAAGTAGCTATTGTGAGATATAAAGTTGTAATTATGAGATATAAAGTTATAATTATGAGATATAAAGTTATAATTATGAGATATAAAGTTGCAATTATGAGAAAAAAGTAGCAATTGTGAGATATAAAGTTGAAATTTTGAGATATATAGTTGCAATTGTGATATATATAGTTGCAATTATGAGATAGAAAGTCGCAATTATGAGATAGTTGCATTTGTGAGATAGAAAGTTGGTATTGTGAGATAGAAATTTGCAATTATGAGATAATTAATCACAATTATTAGATAAAAATGTTTAATTATGAGATAAAAAGTTGCAATTATGAGATAGAAAGTTGTAATTATGAGATAAAAAGTTGTAATTGAGAGATTTAAAGTTGCAATTATGAGATAGAAAGTCGCAATTGTGAGATATAAAGTTGCAATTATGAGATAGAAAGTTGCAATTTTGAGATATAAAGTTGCAATTATGAGATATAAAGTCGCAATTATGAGATAGAAAGTTGCATTTATGAGATAGAAAGTTGCAATTTTGAGATATAAAGTTGCAATTATGAGATAGAAAGTTGCAATTTTGAGATATAAAGTTGCAATTATGAGATATAAAGTTGCAATTATGAGATAGAAAGTCTCAATTGTGTATAAAGTCGCAATTGTGAGATATAAAGTTGCAATTATGAGATATAAAGTTGCAATTATGAGAAAAAAAAGTAGCAATTGTGAGATATAAAGTTGAAATTGTGAGATATAAAGTAGCAATTGTGATATAAAGTCACAATTGTGAGATATAAAGTTGCATTGCGAGATATAAAGTTGCAATTATGAGATATAAAGTTGTAATTATGAGATCTAAAGTTGCAATTATGAGATATAAAGTTGTAATTATGAGATGTATTGTTGTAATTATGAGATCTAAAGTTCCAATTATGAGAAAAAAAGTAGCAATTGTAAGACATAAAGTTGCAATTATGAGATAAATAATTGCAATTATGAGATAAAAAGTTGTAATTAAGAGATATACAGTCGCAATTATGAGATATAAAGTTGTAATTATGAGATAAATAATTACAATTATGACATAAAAATGTTTAATTATGAGATAAAAAGTTGTAATTGAGAGATATAAAGTCGCAATTATGAGATATAAAGTTGTAATTATGAGAAAAAAGTTGTAATTGAGAGATTTAAAGTTGCAATTATGAGATGTAAAGTTGCAATTATGAGATATAAAGTTGCAATTGTGAGATATAAAGTTGCAATTATGAGATATAAAGTTGCAATTTTGAGATATAAAGTTGCAATTATGAGATAGAAAGTCTCAATTGTGAGATATAAAGTTGCAATTATGAGATATAAAGTTGCAATTATGAGATATAAAGTCGCAATTATGAGATAGAAAGTCTCAATTGTGATATAAAGTCGCAATTGTGAGAAATAAAGTTGCAATTATGAGATATAAATTTGTAATTATGAGATAAATAATTACAATTATGACATAAAAATGTTTAATTATGAGATAAAAAGTTGTAATTGAGAGATATAAAGTCGCAATTATGAGATATAAAGTTGTAATTATGAGAAAAAAGTTGTAATTGAGAGATTTAAAGTTGCAATTATGAGATAGAATGTCGCAATTGTGAGATATGAAGTTGCAATTATGAGATAGAAAGTCGCAATTGTGAGATATAAAGTTGCAATTATGAGATGTAAAGTTGCAATTATGAGATAGAAAGTTGCAATTGTGAGATATAAAGTTGCAATTATGAGATAGAAAGTTGCAATTTTGAGATATAAAGTTGCAATTATGAGATATAAAGTCGCAATTATGAGATAGAAAGTCTCAATTGTGTATAAAGTCGCAATTGTGAAATATAAAGTTGCAATTATGAGATATAAAGTTGCAATTATGAGAAAAAAAAGTAGCAATTGTGAGATATAAAGTTGAAATTGTGAGATATAAAGTAGCAATTGTGATATAAAGTCACAATTGTGAGATATAAAGTTGCATTGCGAGATATAAAGTTGCAATTATGAGATATAAAGTTGTAATTATGAGATCTAAAGTTGCAATTATGAGATATAAAGTTGTAATTATGAGATGTATTGTTGTAATTATGAGATCTAAAGTTCCAATTATGAGAAAAAAAGTAGCAATTGTAAGACATAAAGTTGCAATTATGAGATAAATAATTGCAATTATGAGATAAAAAGTTGTAATTAAGAGATATACAGTCGCAATTATGAGATATAAAGTTGTAATTATGAGATAAATAATTACAATTATGACATAAAAATGTTTAATTATGAGATAAAAAGTTGTAATTGAGAGATATAAAGTCGCAATTATGAGATATAAAGTTGTAATTATGAGAAAAAAGTTGTAATTGAGAGATTTAAAGTTGCAATTATGAGATAGAAAGTCGCAATTGTGAGATATGAAGTTGCAATTATGAGATGTAAAGTTGCAATTATGAGATAGAAAGTTGCAATTGTGAGATATAAAGTTGCAATTATGAGATATAAAGTCGCAATTATGAGATAGAAAGTCTCAATTGTGTATAAAGTCGCAATTGTGAGATATAAAGTTGCAATTATGAGATATAAAGTTGCGATTTTGAGATATAAAGTTGCAATTATGAGATATAAAATCGCAATTATGAGATAGAAAGTCTCAATTGTGAGATATAAAGTTGTAATTATGAGATATAAAGTTATAATTATGAGATATAAAGTTGCAATTATGAGAAAAAAAGTAGCAATTGTGAGATATAAAGTTGAAATTGTGAGATATAAAGTAGCAATTGTGATATAAAGTCGCAATTATGAGATAGAAAGTCTCAATTGTGAGATATAAAGTTGTAATTATGAGATATAAAGTTATAATTATGAGATATAAAGTTGCAATTATGAGATATAAAGTTGCAATTATGAGAAAAAAAGTAGCAATTGTAAGACATAAAGTTGCAATTATGAGATAAATAATTGCAATTATGAGATAAAAATTTTTAATTAAGAGATATACAGTCGCAATTATGAGATATAAAGTTGTAATTATGAGATAAATAATTACAATTATGACATAAAAATGTTTAATTGTGAGATAAAAAGTTGTAATTGAGAGATATAAAGTCGCAATTATGAGATATAAAGTTGCAATTATGAGAAAAAAGTTGTAATTGAGAGATTTAAAGTTGCAATTATGAGATGTAAAGTTGCAATTATGAGATATAAAGTTGCAATTGTGAGATATAAAGTTGCAATTATGAGATATAAAGTTGCAATTTTGAGATATAAAGTTGCAATTATGAGATAGAAAGTCTCAATTGTGAGATATAAAGTTGCAATTGTGAGATATAAAGTTGCAATTATGAGATATAAAGTTGCAATTTTGAGATATAAAGTTGCAATTATGAGATAGAAAGTCTCAATTGTGATATAAAGTCGCAATTGTGATATAAAATTGCAATTGTGAGATATAAAGTTGCAATTATGACAAAGTTGCAATTATGAGAAAAAAGTAGCTATTGTGAGATATAAAGTTGTAATTATGAGATATAAAGTTATAATTATGAGATATAAAGTTATAATTATGAGATATAAAGTTGCAATTATGAGAAAAAAGTAGCAATTGTGAGATATAAAGTTGAAATTTTGAGATATATAGTTGCAATTGTGATATATATAGTTGCAATTATGAGATAGAAAGTCGCAATTATGAGATAGTTGCATTTGTGAGATAGAAAGTTGGTATTGTGAGATAGAAATTTGCAATTATGAGATAATTAATCACAATTATGAGATAAAAATGTTTAATTATGAGATAAAAAGTTGCAATTATGAGATAAAAAGTTGTAATTGAGAGATTTAAAGTTGCAATTATGAGATAGAAAGTCGCAATTGTGAGATATAAAGTTGCAATTATGAGATAGAAAGTTGCAATTTTGAGATATAAAGTTGCAATTATGAGATATAAAGTCGCAATTATGAGATAGAAAGTTGCATTTATGAGATAGAAAGTTGCAATTTTGAGATATAAAGTTGCAATTATGAGAAAAAAAGTAGCAATTGTGAGATATAAAGTTGAAATTGTGAGATATAAAGTAGCAATTGTGATATAAAGTCGCAATTATGAGATAGAAAGTCTCAATTGTGAGATATAAAGTTGTAATTATGAGATATAAAGTTATAATTATGAGATATAAAGTTGCAATTATGAGATATAAAGTTGCAATTATGAGAAAAAAAGTAGCAATTGTAAGACATAAAGTTGCAATTATGAGATAAATAATTGCAATTATGAGATAAAAATTTTTAATTAAGAGATATACAGTCGCAATTATGAGATATAAAGTTGTAATTATGAGATAAATAATTACAATTATGACATAAAAATATTTAATTGTGAGATAAAAAGTTGTAATTGAGAGATATAAAGTCGCAATTATGAGATATAAAGTTGCAATTATGAGAAAAAAGTTGTAATTGAGAGATTTAAAGTTGCAATTATGAGATGTAAAGTTGCAATTATGAGATATAAAGTTGCAATTGTGAGATATAAAGTTGCAATTATGAGATATAAAGTTGCAATTTTGAGATATAAAGTTGCAATTATGAGATAGAAAGTCTCAATTGTGAGATATAAAGTTGCAATTGTGAGATATAAAGTTGCAATTATGAGATATAAAGTTGCAATTTTGAGATATAAAGTTGCAATTATGAGATAGAAAGTCTCAATTGTGATATAAAGTCGCAATTGTGATATAAAATTGCAATTGTGAGATATAAAGTTGCAATTATGACAAAGTTGCAATTATGAGAAAAAAGTAGCTATTGTGAGATATAAAGTTGTAATTATGAGATATAAAGTTATAATTATGAGATATAAAGTTATAATTATGAGATATAAAGTTGCAATTATGAGAAAAAAGTAGCAATTGTGAGATATAAAGTTGAAATTTTGAGATATATAGTTGCAATTGTGATATATATAGTTGCAATTATGAGATAGAAAGTCGCAATTATGAGATAGTTGCATTTGTGAGATAGAAAGTTGGTATTGTGAGATAGAAATTTGCAATTATGAGATAATTAATCACAATTATTAGATAAAAATGTTTAATTATGAGATAAAAAGTTGCAATTATGAGATAGAAAGTTGTAATTATGAGATAAAAAGTTGTAATTGAGAGATTTAAAGTTGCAATTATGAGATAGAAAGTCGCAATTGTGAGATATAAAGTTGCAATTATGAGATAGAAAGTTGCAATTTTGAGATATAAAGTTGCAATTATGAGATATAAAGTCGCAATTATGAGATAGAAAGTTGCATTTATGAGATAGAAAGTTGCAATTTTGAGATATAAAGTTGCAATTATGAGATAGAAAGTTGCAATTTTGAGATATAAAGTTGCAATTATGAGATATAAAGTTGCAATTATGAGATAGAAAGTCTCAATTGTGTATAAAGTCGCAATTGTGAGATATAAAGTTGCAATTATGAGATATAAAGTTGCAATTATGAGAAAAAAAAGTAGCAATTGTGAGATATAAAGTTGAAATTGTGAGATATAAAGTAGCAATTGTGATATAAAGTCACAATTGTGAGATATAAAGTTGCATTGCGAGATATAAAGTTGCAATTATGAGATATAAAGTTGTAATTATGAGATCTAAAGTTGCAATTATGAGATATAAAGTTGTAATTATGAGATGTATTGTTGTAATTATGAGATCTAAAGTTCCAATTATGAGAAAAAAAGTAGCAATTGTAAGACATAAAGTTGCAATTATGAGATAAATAATTGCAATTATGAGATAAAAAGTTGTAATTAAGAGATATACAGTCGCAATTATGAGATATAAAGTTGTAATTATGAGATAAATAATTACAATTATGACATAAAAATGTTTAATTATGAGATAAAAAGTTGTAATTGAGAGATATAAAGTCGCAATTATGAGATATAAAGTTGTAATTATGAGAAAAAAGTTGTAATTGAGAGATTTAAAGTTGCAATTATGAGATGTAAAGTTGCAATTATGAGATATAAAGTTGCAATTGTGAGATATAAAGTTGCAATTATGAGATATAAAGTTGCAATTTTGAGATATAAAGTTGCAATTATGAGATAGAAAGTCTCAATTGTGAGATATAAAGTTGCAATTATGAGATATAAAGTTGCAATTATGAGATATAAAGTCGCAATTATGAGATAGAAAGTCTCAATTGTGATATAAAGTCGCAATTGTGAGAAATAAAGTTGCAATTATGAGATATAAATTTGTAATTATGAGATAAATAATTACAATTATGACATAAAAATGTTTAATTATGAGATAAAAAGTTGTAATTGAGAGATATAAAGTCGCAATTATGAGATATAAAGTTGTAATTATGAGAAAAAAGTTGTAATTGAGAGATTTAAAGTTGCAATTATGAGATAGAATGTCGCAATTGTGAGATATGAAGTTGCAATTATGAGATAGAAAGTCGCAATTGTGAGATATAAAGTTGCAATTATGAGATGTAAAGTTGCAATTATGAGATAGAAAGTTGCAATTGTGAGATATAAAGTTGCAATTATGAGATAGAAAGTTGCAATTTTGAGATATAAAGTTGCAATTATGAGATATAAAGTCGCAATTATGAGATAGAAAGTCTCAATTGTGTATAAAGTCGCAATTGTGAAATATAAAGTTGCAATTATGAGATATAAAGTTGCAATTATGAGAAAAAAAAGTAGCAATTGTGAGATATAAAGTTGAAATTGTGAGATATAAAGTAGCAATTGTGATATAAAGTCACAATTGTGAGATATAAAGTTGCATTGCGAGATATAAAGTTGCAATTATGAGATATAAAGTTGTAATTATGAGATCTAAAGTTGCAATTATGAGATATAAAGTTGTAATTATGAGATGTATTGTTGTAATTATGAGATCTAAAGTTCCAATTATGAGAAAAAAAGTAGCAATTGTAAGACATAAAGTTGCAATTATGAGATAAATAATTGCAATTATGAGATAAAAAGTTGTAATTAAGAGATATACAGTCGCAATTATGAGATATAAAGTTGTAATTATGAGATAAATAATTACAATTATGACATAAAAATGTTTAATTATGAGATAAAAAGTTGTAATTGAGAGATATAAAGTCGCAATTATGAGATATAAAGTTGTAATTATGAGAAAAAAGTTGTAATTGAGAGATTTAAAGTTGCAATTATGAGATAGAAAGTCGCAATTGTGAGATATGAAGTTGCAATTATGAGATGTAAAGTTGCAATTATGAGATAGAAAGTTGCAATTGTGAGATATAAAGTTGCAATTATGAGATATAAAGTCGCAATTATGAGATAGAAAGTCTCAATTGTGTATAAAGTCGCAATTGTGAGATATAAAGTTGCAATTATGAGATATAAAGTTGCGATTTTGAGATATAAAGTTGCAATTATGAGATATAAAATCGCAATTATGAGATAGAAAGTCTCAATTGTGAGATATAAAGTTGTAATTATGAGATATAAAGTTATAATTATGAGATATAAAGTTGCAATTATGAGAAAAAAAGTAGCAATTGTGAGATATAAAGTTGAAATTGTGAGATATAAAGTAGCAATTGTGATATAAAGTCGCAATTATGAGATAGAAAGTCTCAATTGTGAGATATAAAGTTGTAATTATGAGATATAAAGTTATAATTATGAGATATAAAGTTGCAATTATGAGATATAAAGTTGCAATTATGAGAAAAAAAGTAGCAATTGTAAGACATAAAGTTGCAATTATGAGATAAATAATTGCAATTATGAGATAAAAATTTTTAATTAAGAGATATACAGTCGCAATTATGAGATATAAAGTTGTAATTATGAGATAAATAATTACAATTATGACATAAAAATGTTTAATTGTGAGATAAAAAGTTGTAATTGAGAGATATAAAGTCGCAATTATGAGATATAAAGTTGCAATTATGAGAAAAAAGTTGTAATTGAGAGATTTAAAGTTGCAATTATGAGATGTAAAGTTGCAATTATGAGATATAAAGTTGCAATTGTGAGATATAAAGTTGCAATTATGAGATATAAAGTTGCAATTTTGAGATATAAAGTTGCAATTATGAGATAGAAAGTCTCAATTGTGAGATATAAAGTTGCAATTGTGAGATATAAAGTTGCAATTATGAGATATAAAGTTGCAATTTTGAGATATAAAGTTGCAATTATGAGATAGAAAGTCTCAATTGTGATATAAAGTCGCAATTGTGATATAAAATTGCAATTGTGAGATATAAAGTTGCAATTATGACAAAGTTGCAATTATGAGAAAAAAGTAGCTATTGTGAGATATAAAGTTGTAATTATGAGATATAAAGTTATAATTATGAGATATAAAGTTATAATTATGAGATATAAAGTTGCAATTATGAGAAAAAAGTAGCAATTGTGAGATATAAAGTTGAAATTTTGAGATATATAGTTGCAATTGTGATATATATAGTTGCAATTATGAGATAGAAAGTCGCAATTATGAGATAGTTGCATTTGTGAGATAGAAAGTTGGTATTGTGAGATAGAAATTTGCAATTATGAGATAATTAATCACAATTATGAGATAAAAATGTTTAATTATGAGATAAAAAGTTGCAATTATGAGATAAAAAGTTGTAATTGAGAGATTTAAAGTTGCAATTATGAGATAGAAAGTCGCAATTGTGAGATATAAAGTTGCAATTATGAGATAGAAAGTTGCAATTTTGAGATATAAAGTTGCAATTATGAGATATAAAGTCGCAATTATGAGATAGAAAGTTGCATTTATGAGATAGAAAGTTGCAATTTTGAGATATAAAGTTGCAATTATGAGAAAAAAAGTAGCAATTGTGAGATATAAAGTTGAAATTGTGAGATATAAAGTAGCAATTGTGATATAAAGTCGCAATTATGAGATAGAAAGTCTCAATTGTGAGATATAAAGTTGTAATTATGAGATATAAAGTTATAATTATGAGATATAAAGTTGCAATTATGAGATATAAAGTTGCAATTATGAGAAAAAAAGTAGCAATTGTAAGACATAAAGTTGCAATTATGAGATAAATAATTGCAATTATGAGATAAAAATTTTTAATTAAGAGATATACAGTCGCAATTATGAGATATAAAGTTGTAATTATGAGATAAATAATTACAATTATGACATAAAAATATTTAATTGTGAGATAAAAAGTTGTAATTGAGAGATATAAAGTCGCAATTATGAGATATAAAGTTGCAATTATGAGAAAAAAGTTGTAATTGAGAGATTTAAAGTTGCAATTATGAGATGTAAAGTTGCAATTATGAGATATAAAGTTGCAATTGTGAGATATAAAGTTGCAATTATGAGATATAAAGTTGCAATTTTGAGATATAAAGTTGCAATTATGAGATAGAAAGTCTCAATTGTGAGATATAAAGTTGCAATTGTGAGATATAAAGTTGCAATTATGAGATATAAAGTTGCAATTTTGAGATATAAAGTTGCAATTATGAGATAGAAAGTCTCAATTGTGATATAAAGTCGCAATTGTGATATAAAATTGCAATTGTGAGATATAAAGTTGCAATTATGACAAAGTTGCAATTATGAGAAAAAAGTAGCTATTGTGAGATATAAAGTTGTAATTATGAGATATAAAGTTATAATTATGAGATATAAAGTTATAATTATGAGATATAAAGTTGCAATTATGAGAAAAAAGTAGCAATTGTGAGATATAAAGTTGAAATTTTGAGATATATAGTTGCAATTGTGATATATATAGTTGCAATTATGAGATAGAAAGTCGCAATTATGAGATAGTTGCATTTGTGAGATAGAAAGTTGGTATTGTGAGATAGAAATTTGCAATTATGAGATAATTAATCACAATTATGAGATAAAAATGTTTAATTATGAGATAAAAAGTTGCAATTATGAGATAGAAAGTTGTAATTATGAGATAAAAAGTTGTAATTGAGAGATTTAAAGTTGCAATTATGAGATAGAAAGTCGCAATTGTGAGATATAAAGTTGCAATTATGAGATAGAAAGTTGCAATTTTGAGATATAAAGTTGCAATTATGAGATATAAAGTCGCAATTATGAGATAGAAAGTTGCAATTTTGAGATATAAAGTTGCAATTATGAGATAGAAAGTTGCAATTTTGAGATATAAAGTTGCAATTATGAGATATAAAGTCGCAATTATGAGATAGAGTCTCAATTGTGTATAAAGTCGCAATTGTGAGATATAAAGTTGCAATTATGAGATATAAAGTTGCAATTATGAGAAAAAAAAGTAGCAATTGTGAGATATAAAGTTGAAATTGTGAGATATAAAGTAGCAATTGTGATATAAAGTCACAATTGTGAGATATAAAGTTGCATTGCGAGATATAAAGTTGCAATTATGAGATATAAAGTTGTAATTATGAGATCTAAAGTTGCAATTATGAGATATAAAGTTGTAATTATGAGATGTATTGTTGTAATTATGAGATCTAAAGTTCCAATTATGAGAAAAAAAGTAGCAATTGTAAGACATAAAGTTGCAATTATGAGATAAATAATTGCAATTATGAGATAAAAAGTTGTAATTAAGAGATATACAGTCGCAATTATGAGATATAAAGTTGTAATTATGAGATAAATAATTACAATTATGACATAAAAATGTTTAATTATGAGATAAAAAGTTGTAATTGAGAGATATAAAGTTGCAATTATGAGATATAAAGTTGTAATTATGAGAAAAAAGTTGTAATTGAGAGATTTAAAGTTGCAATTATGAGATGTAAAGTTGCAATTATGAGATATAAAGTTGCAATTGTGAGATATAAAGTTGCAATTATGAGATATAAAGTTGCAATTTTGAGATATAAAGTTGCAATTATGAGATAGAAAGTCTCAATTGTGAGATATAAAGTTGCAATTATGAGATATAAAGTTGCAATTATGAGATATAAAGTCGCAATTATGAGATAGAAAGTCTCAATTGTGATATAAAGTCGCAATTGTGAGAAATAAAGTTGCAATTATGAGATATAAATTTGTAATTATGAGATAAATAATTACAATTATGACATAAAAATGTTTAATTATGAGATAAAAAGTTGTAATTGAGAGATATAAAGTCGCAATTATGAGATATAAAGTTGTAATTATGAGAAAAAAGTTGTAATTGAGAGATTTAAAGTTGCAATTATGAGATAGAATGTCGCAATTGTGAGATATGAAGTTGCAATTATGAGATAGAAAGTCGCAATTGTGAGATATAAAGTTGCAATTATGAGATGTAAAGTTGCAATTATGAGATAGAAAGTTGCAATTGTGAGATATAAAGTTGCAATTATGAGATAGAAAGTTGCAATTTTGAGATATAAAGTTGCAATTATGAGATATAAAGTCGCAATTATGAGATAGAAAGTCTCAATTGTGTATAAAGTCGCAATTGTGAAATATAAAGTTGCAATTATGAGATATAAAGTTGCAATTATGAGAAAAAAAAGTAGCAATTGTGAGATATAAAGTTGAAATTGTGAGATATAAAGTAGCAATTGTGATATAAAGTCACAATTGTGAGATATAAAGTTGCATTGCGAGATATAAAGTTGCAATTATGAGATATAAAGTTGTAATTATGAGATCTAAAGTTGCAATTATGAGATATAAAGTTGTAATTATGAGATGTATTGTTGTAATTATGAGATCTAAAGTTCCAATTATGAGAAAAAAAGTAGCAATTGTAAGACATAAAGTTGCAATTATGAGATAAATAATTGCAATTATGAGATAAAAAGTTGTAATTAAGAGATATACAGTCGCAATTATGAGATATAAAGTTGTAATTATGAGATAAATAATTACAATTATGACATAAAAATGTTTAATTATGAGATAAAAAGTTGTAATTGAGAGATATAAAGTCGCAATTATGAGATATAAAGTTGTAATTATGAGAAAAAAGTTGTAATTGAGAGATTTAAAGTTGCAATTATGAGATAGAAAGTCGCAATTGTGAGATATGAAGTTGCAATTATGAGATAGAAAGTCGAAATTTTGAGATATAAAGTTGCAATTATGAGATGTAAAGTTGCAATTATGAGATAGAAAGTTGCAATTGTGAGATATAAAGTTGCAATTATGAGATATAAAGTTGCAATTTTGAGATATAAAGTTGCAATTATGAGATATAAAGTTGCAATTATGAGAAAAAAGTTGTAATTGAGAGATTTAAAGTTGCAATTATGAGATGTAAAGTTGCAATTATGAGATATAAAGTTGCAATTGTGAGATATAAAGTTGCAATTATGAGATATAAAGTTGCAATTTTGAGATATAAAGTTGCAATTATGAGATAGAAAGTCTCAATTGTGAGATATAAAGTTGCAATTGTGAGATATAAAGTTGCAATTATGAGATATAAAGTTGCAATTTTGAGATATAAAGTTGCAATTATGAGATAGAAAGTCTCAATTGTGATATAAAGTCGCAATTGTGATATAAAATTGCAATTGTGAGATATAAAGTTGCAATTATGACAAAGTTGCAATTATGAGAAAAAAGTAGCTATTGTGAGATATAAAGTTGTAATTATGAGATATAAAGTTATAATTATGAGATATAAAGTTATAATTATGAGATATAAAGTTGCAATTATGAGAAAAAAGTAGCAATTGTGAGATATAAAGTTGAAATTTTGAGATATATAGTTGCAATTGTGATATATATAGTTGCAATTATGAGATAGAAAGTCGCAATTATGAGATAGTTGCATTTGTGAGATAGAAAGTTGGTATTGTGAGATAGAAATTTGCAATTATGAGATAATTAATCACAATTATGAGATAAAAATGTTTAATTATGAGATAAAAAGTTGCAATTATGAGATAAAAAGTTGTAATTGAGAGATTTAAAGTTGCAATTATGAGATAGAAAGTCGCAATTGTGAGATATAAAGTTGCAATTATGAGATAGAAAGTTGCAATTTTGAGATATAAAGTTGCAATTATGAGATATAAAGTCGCAATTATGAGATAGAAAGTTGCATTTATGAGATAGAAAGTTGCAATTTTGAGATATAAAGTTGCAATTATGAGAAAAAAAGTAGCAATTGTGAGATATAAAGTTGAAATTGTGAGATATAAAGTAGCAATTGTGATATAAAGTCGCAATTATGAGATAGAAAGTCTCAATTGTGAGATATAAAGTTGTAATTATGAGATATAAAGTTATAATTATGAGATATAAAGTTGCAATTATGAGATATAAAGTTGCAATTATGAGAAAAAAAGTAGCAATTGTAAGACATAAAGTTGCAATTATGAGATAAATAATTGCAATTATGAGATAAAAATTTTTAATTAAGAGATATACAGTCGCAATTATGAGATATAAAGTTGTAATTATGAGATAAATAATTACAATTATGACATAAAAATGTTTAATTGTGAGATAAAAAGTTGTAATTGAGAGATATAAAGTCGCAATTATGAGATATAAAGTTGCAATTATGAGAAAAAAGTTGTAATTGAGAGATTTAAAGTTGCAATTATGAGATGTAAAGTTGCAATTATGAGATATAAAGTTGAAATTGTGAGATATAAAGTTGCAATTATGAGATATAAAGTTGCAATTTTGAGATATAAAGTTGCAATTATGAGATAGAAAGTCTCAATTGTGAGATATAAAGTTGCAATTGTGAGATATAAAGTTGCAATTATGAGATATAAAGTTGCAATTTTGAGATATAAAGTTGCAATTATGAGATAGAAAGTCTCAATTGTGATATAAAGTCGCAATTGTGATATAAAATTGCAATTGTGAGATATAAAGTTGCAATTATGACAAAGTTGCAATTATGAGAAAAAAGTAGCTATTGTGAGATATAAAGTTGTAATTATGAGATATAAAGTTATAATTATGAGATATAAAGTTATAATTATGAGATATAAAGTTGCAATTATGAGAAAAAAGTAGCAATTGTGAGATATAAAGTTGAAATTTTGAGATATATAGTTGCAATTGTGATATATATAGTTGCAATTATGAGATAGAAAGTCGCAATTATGAGATAGTTGCATTTGTGAGATAGAAAGTTGGTATTGTGAGATAGAAATTTGCAATTATGAGATAATTAATCACAATTATGAGATAAAAATGTTTAATTATGAGATAAAAAGTTGCAATTATGAGATAGAAAGTTGTAATTATGAGATAAAAAGTTGTAATTGAGAGATTTAAAGTTGCAATTATGAGATAGAAAGTCGCAATTGTGAGATATAAAGTTGCAATTATGAGATAGAAAGTTGCAATTTTGAGATATAAAGTTGCAATTATGAGATATAAAGTCGCAATTATGAGATAGAAAGTTGCATTTATGAGATAGAAAGTTGCAATTTTGAGATATAAAGTTGCAATTATGAGATAGAAAGTTGCAATTTTGAGATATAAAGTTGCAATTATGAGATATAAAGTCGCAATTATGAGATAGAGTCTCAATTGTGTATAAAGTCGCAATTGTGAGATATAAAGTTGCAATTATGAGATATAAAGTTGCAATTATGAGAAAAAAAAGTAGCAATTGTGAGATATAAAGTTGAAATTGTGAGATATAAAGTAGCAATTGTGATATAAAGTCACAATTGTGAGATATAAAGTTGCATTGCGAGATATAAAGTTGCAATTATGAGATATAAAGTTGTAATTATGAGATCTAAAGTTGCAATTATGAGATATAAAGTTGTAATTATGAGATGTATTGTTGTAATTATGAGATCTAAAGTTCCAATTATGAGAAAAAAAGTAGCAATTGTAAGACATAAAGTTGCAATTATGAGATAAATAATTGCAATTATGAGATAAAAAGTTGTAATTAAGAGATATACAGTCGCAATTATGAGATATAAAGTTGTAATTATGAGATAAATAATTACAATTATGACATAAAAATGTTTAATTATGAGATAAAAAGTTGTAATTGAGAGATATAAAGTTGCAATTATGAGATAAAAAGTTGTAATTAAGAGATATACAGTCGCAATTATGAGATATAAAGTTGTAATTATGAGATAAATAATTACAATTATGACATAAAAATGTTTAATTATGAGATAAAAAGTTGTAATTGAGAGATATAAAGTTGCAATTATGAGATATAAAGTTGTAATTATGAGAAAAAAGTTGTAATTGAGAGATTTAAAGTTGCAATTATGAGATGTAAAGTTGCAATTATGAGATATAAAGTTGCAATTGTGAGATATAAAGTTGCAATTATGAGATATAAAGTTGCAATTTTGAGATATAAAGTTGCAATTATGAGATAGAAAGTCTCAATTGTGAGATATAAAGTTGCAATTATGAGATATAAAGTTGCAATTATGAGATATAAAGTCGCAATTATGAGATAGAAAGTCTCAATTGTGATATAAAGTCGCAATTGTGAGAAATAAAGTTGCAATTATGAGATATAAATTTGTAATTATGAGATAAATAATTACAATTATGACATAAAAATGTTTAATTATGAGATAAAAAGTTGTAATTGAGAGATATAAAGTCGCAATTATGAGATATAAAGTTGTAATTATGAGAAAAAAGTTGTAATTGAGAGATTTAAAGTTGCAATTATGAGATAGAATGTCGCAATTGTGAGATATGAAGTTGCAATTATGAGATAGAAAGTCGCAATTGTGAGATATAAAGTTGCAATTATGAGATGTAAAGTTGCAATTATGAGATAGAAAGTTGCAATTGTGAGATATAAAGTTGCAATTATGAGATAGAAAGTTGCAATTTTGAGATATAAAGTTGCAATTATGAGATATAAAGTCGCAATTATGAGATAGAAAGTCTCAATTGTGTATAAAGTCGCAATTGTGAAATATAAAGTTGCAATTATGAGATATAAAGTTGCAATTATGAGAAAAAAAAGTAGCAATTGTGAGATATAAAGTTGAAATTGTGAGATATAAAGTAGCAATTGTGATATAAAGTCACAATTGTGAGATATAAAGTTGCATTGCGAGATATAAAGTTGCAATTATGAGATATAAAGTTGTAATTATGAGATCTAAAGTTGCAATTATGAGATATAAAGTTGTAATTATGAGATGTATTGTTGTAATTATGAGATCTAAAGTTCCAATTATGAGAAAAAAAGTAGCAATTGTAAGACATAAAGTTGCAATTATGAGATAAATAATTGCAATTATGAGATAAAAAGTTGTAATTAAGAGATATACAGTCGCAATTATGAGATATAAAGTTGTAATTATGAGATAAATAATTACAATTATGACATAAAAATGTTTAATTATGAGATAAAAAGTTGTAATTGAGAGATATAAAGTCGCAATTATGAGATATAAAGTTGTAATTATGAGAAAAAAGTTGTAATTGAGAGATTTAAAGTTGCAATTATGAGATAGAAAGTCGCAATTGTGAGATATGAAGTTGCAATTATGAGATAGAAAGTCGAAATTTTGAGATATAAAGTTGCAATTATGAGATGTAAAGTTGCAATTATGAGATAGAAAGTTGCAATTGTGAGATATAAAGTTGCAATTATGAGATATAAAGTTGCAATTTTGAGATATAAAGTTGCAATTATGAGATATAAAGTCGCAATTATGAGATAGAAAGTCTCAATTGTGTATAAAGTCGCAATTGTGAGATATAAAGTTGCAATTATGAGATATAAAGTTGCGATTTTGAGATATAAAGTTGCAATTATGAGATATAAAATCGCAATTATGAGATAGAAAGTCTCAATTGTGAGATATAAAGTTGTAATTATGAGATATAAAGTTATAATTATGAGATATAAAGTTGCAATTATGAGAAAAAAAGTAGCAATTGTGAGATATAAAGTTGAAATTGTGAGATATAAAGTAGCAATTGTGATATAAAGTCGCAATTATGAGATAGAAAGTCTCAATTGTGAGATATAAAGTTGTAATTATGAGATATAAAGTTATAATTATGAGATATAAAGTTGCAATTATGAGATATAAAGTTGCAATTATGAGAAAAAAAGTAGCAATTGTAAGACATAAAGTTGCAATTATGAGATAAATAATTGCAATTATGAGATAAAAATTTGTAATTAAGAGATATACAGTCGCAATTATGAGATATAAAGTTGTAATTATGAGATAAATAATTACAATTATGACATAAAAATGTTTAATTGTGAGATAAAAAGTTGTAATTGAGAGATATAAAGTCGCAATTATGAGATATAAAGTTGCAATTATGAGAAAAAAGTTGTAATTGAGAGATTTAAAGTTGCAATTATGAGATGTAAAGTTGCAATTATGAGATATAAAGTTGCAATTGTGAGATATAAAGTTGCAATTATGAGATATAAAGTTGCAATTTTGAGATATAAAGTTGCAATTATGAGATAGAAAGTCTCAATTGTGAGATATAAAGTTGCAATTATGAGATATAAAGTCGCAATTATGAGATAGAAAGTCTCAATTGTGATATAAAGTCGCAATTGTGAGAAATAAAGTTGCAATTATGAGATATAAATTTGTAATTATGAGATAAATAATTACAATTATGACATAAAAATGTTTAATTATGAGATAAAAAGTTGTAATTGAGAGATATAAAGTCGCAATTATGAGATATAAAGTTGTAATTATGAGAAAAAAGTTGTAATTGAGAGATTTAAAGTTGCAATTATGAGATAGAATGTCGCAATTGTGAGATATGAAGTTGCAATTATGAGATAGAAAGTCGCAATTGTGAGATATAAAGTTGCAATTATGAGATGTAAAGTTGCAATTATGAGATAGAAAGTTGCAATTGTGAGATATAAAGTTGCAATTATGAGATAGAAAGTTGCAATTTTGAGATATAAAGTTGCAATTATGAGATATAAAGTCGCAATTATGAGATAGAAAGTCTCAATTGTGTATAAAGTCGCAATTGTGAAATATAAAGTTGCAATTATGAGATATAAAGTTGCAATTATGAGAAAAAAAAGTAGCAATTGTGAGATATAAAGTTGAAATTGTGAGATATAAAGTAGCAATTGTGATATAAAGTCACAATTGTGAGATATAAAGTTGCATTGCGAGATATAAAGTTGCAATTATGAGATATAAAGTTGTAATTATGAGATCTAAAGTTGCAATTATGAGATATAAAGTTGTAATTATGAGATGTATTGTTGTAATTATGAGATCTAAAGTTCCAATTATGAGAAAAAAAGTAGCAATTGTAAGACATAAAGTTGCAATTATGAGATAAATAATTGCAATTATGAGATAAAAAGTTGTAATTAAGAGATATACAGTCGCAATTATGATATAAAGTTGTAATTATGAGATAAATAATTACAATTATGACATAAAAATGTTTAATTATGAGATAAAAAGTTGTAATTGAGAGATATAAAGTCGCAATTATGAGATATAGTTGTAATTATGAGAAAAAAGTTGTAATTGAGAGATTTAAAGTTGCAATTATGAGATAGAAAGTCGCAATTGTGAGATATGAAGTTGCAATTATGAGATAGAAAGTCGAAATTTTGAGATATAAAGTTGCAATTATGAGATGTAAAGTTGCAATTATGAGATAGAAAGTTGCAATTGTGAGATATAAAGTTGCAATTATGAGATATAAAGTTGCAATTTTGAGATATAAAGTTGCAATTATGAGATATAAAGTCGCAATTATGAGATAGAAAGTCTCAATTGTGTATAAAGTCGCAATTGTGAGATATAAAGTTGCAATTATGAGATATAAAGTTGCGATTTTGAGATATAAAGTTGCAATTATGAGATATAAAATCGCAATTATGAGATAGAAAGTCTCAATTGTGAGATATAAAGTTGTAATTATGAGATATAAAGTTATAATTATGAGATATAAAGTTGCAATTATGAGAAAAAAAGTAGCAATTGTGAGATATAAAGTTGAAATTGTGAGATATAAAGTAGCAATTGTGATATAAAGTCGCAATTATGAGATAGAAAGTCTCAATTGTGAGATATAAAGTTGTAGTTATGAGATATAAAGTTATAATTATGAGATATAAAGTTGCAATTATGAGATATAAAGTTGCAATTATGAGAAAAAAAGTAGCAATTGTAAGACATAAAGTTGCAATTATGAGATAAATAATTGCAATTATGAGATAAAAATTTGTAATTAAGAGATATACAGTCGCAATTATGAGATATAAAGTTGTAATTATGAGATAAATAATTACAATTATGACATAAAAATGTTTAATTGTGAGATAAAAAGTTGTAATTGAGAGATATAAAGTCGCAATTATGAGATATAAAGTTGCAATTATGAGAAAAAAGTTGTAATTGAGAGATTTAAAGTTGCAATTATGAGATGTAAAGTTGCAATTATGAGATATAAAGTTGCAATTGTGAGATATAAAGTTGCAATTATGAGATATAAAGTTGCAATTTTGAGATATAAAGTTGCAATTATGAGATAGAAAGTCTCAATTGTGAGATATAAAGTTGCAATTGTGAGATATAAAGTTGCAATTATGAGATATAAAGTTGCAATTTTGAGATATAAAGTTGCAATTATGAGATAGAAAGTCTCAATTGTGATATAAAGTCGCAATTGTGATATAAAATTGCAATTGTGAGATATAAAGTTGCAATTATGACAAAGTTGCAATTATGAGAAAAAAGTAGCTATTGTGAGATATAAAGTTGTAATTATGAGATATAAAGTTATAATTATGAGATATAAAGTTATAATTATGAGATATAAAGTTGCAATTATGAGAAAAAAGTAGCAATTGTGAGATATAAAGTTGAAATTTTGAGATATATAGTTGCAATTGTGATATATATAGTTGCAATTATGAGATAGAAAGTCGCAATTATGAGATAGTTGCATTTGTGAGATAGAAAGTTGGTATTGTGAGATAGAAATTTGCAATTATGAGATAATTAATCACAATTATGAGATAAAAATGTTTAATTATGAGATAAAAAGTTGCAATTATGAGATAGAAAGTTGTAATTATGAGATAAAAAGTTGTAATTGAGAGATTTAAAGTTGCAATTATGAGATAGAAAGTCGCAATTGTGAGATATAAAGTTGCAATTATGAGATAGAAAGTTGCAATTTTGAGATATAAAGTTGCAATTATGAGATATAAAGTCGCAATTATGAGATAGAAAGTTGCATTTATGAGATAGAAAGTTGCAATTTTGAGATATAAAGTTGCAATTATGAGATATAAAGTTGCAATTATGAGAAAAAAAAGTAGCAATTGTGAGATATAAAGTTATAATTATGAGATATAAAGTTATAATTATGAGATATAAAGTCGCAATTATGAGATAGAAAGTCTCAATTGTGTATAAAGTCGCAATTGTGAGATATAAAGTTGCAATTATGAGATACAAAGTTGCAATTATGAGAAAAAAGTAGCTATTGTGAGATATAAAGTTGTAATTATGAGATATAAAGTTATAATTATGAGATATAAAGTTATAATTATGAGATATAAAGTCGCAATTATGAGATAGAAAGTCTCAATTGTGTATAAAGTCGCAATTGTGAGATATAAAGTTGCAATTATGAGATACAAAGTTGCAATTATGAGAAAAAAGTAGCTATTGTGAGATATAAAGTTGTAATTATGAGATATAAAGTTATAATTATGAGATATAAAGTTATAATTATGAGATATAAAGTTGCAATTATGAGAAAAAAGTAGCAATTGTGAGATATAAAGTTGAAATTTTGAGATATATAGTTGCAATTGTGATATATATAGTTGCAATTATGAGATAGAAAGTCGCAATTATGAGATAGTTGCATTTGTGAGATAGAAAGTTGGTATTGTGAGATAGAAATTTGCAATTATGAGATAATTAATCACAATTATGAGATAAAAATGTTTAATTATGAGATAAAAAGTTGCAATTATGAGATAGTTGCATTTGTGAGATAGAAAGTTGGTATTGTGAGATAGAAATTTGCAATTATGAGATAATTAATCACAATTATGAGATAAAAATGTTTAATTATGAGATAAAAAGTTGCAATTATGAGATAGAAAGTTGTAATTATGAGATAAAAAGTTGTAATTGAGAGATTTAAAGTTGCAATTATGAGATAGAAAGTCGCAATTGTGAGATATAAAGTTGCAATTATGAGATAGAAAGTTGCAATTTTGAGATATAAAGTTGCAATTATGAGATATAAAGTCGCAATTATGAGATAGAAAGTTGCATTTATGAGATAGAAAGTTGCAATTTTGAGATATAAAGTTGCAATTATGAGATAGAAAGTTGCAATTTTGAGATATAAAGTTGCAATTATGAGATAGAAAGTCGCAATTATGAGATAGAAAGTCTCAATTGTGTATAAAGTCGCAATTGTGAGATATAAAGTTGCAATTATGAGATATAAAGTTGCGATTTTGAGATATAAAGTTGCAATTATGAGATATAAAGTTATAATTATGAGATATAAAGTTGCAATTATGAGAAAAAAAGTAGCAATTGTGAGATATAAAGTTGAAATTGTGAGATATAAAGTAGCAATTGTGATATAAAGTCGCAATTATGAGATAGAAAGTCTCAATTGTGAGATATAAAGTTGTAATTATGAGATATAAAGTTATAATTATGAGATATAAAGTTGCAATTATGAGATATAAAGTTGCAATTATGAGAAAAAAAGTAGCAATTGTAAGACATAAAGTTGCAATTATGAGATAAATAATTGCAATTATGAGATAAAAATTTGTAATTAAGAGATATACAGTCGCAATTATGAGATATAAAGTTGTAATTATGAGATAAATAATTACAATTATGACATAAAAATGTTTAATTGTGAGATAAAAAGTTGTAATTGAGAGATATAAAGTTGCAATTATGAGATATAAAGTTGCAATTATGAGAAAAAAGTTGTAATTGAGAGATTTAAAGTTGCAATTATGAGATGTAAAGTTGCAATTATGAGATATAAAGTTGCAATTGTGAGATATAAAGTTGCAATTATGAGATATAAAGTTGCAATTTTGAGATATAAAGTTGCAATTATGAGATAGAAAGTCTCAATTGTGAGATATAAAGTTGCAATTGTGAGATATAAAGTTGCAATTATGAGATATAAAGTTGCAATTTTGAGATATAAAGTTGCAATTATGAGATAGAAAGTCTCAATTGTGATATAAAGTCGCAATTGTGATATAAAATTGCAATTGTGAGATATAAAGTTGCAATTATGACAAAGTTGCAATTATGAGAAAAAAGTAGCTATTGTGAGATATAAAGTTGTAATTATGAGATATAAAGTTATAATTATGAGATATAAAGTTATAATTATGAGATATAAAGTTGCAATTATGAGAAAAAAGTAGCAATTGTGAGATATAAAGTTGAAATTTTGAGATATATAGTTGCAATTGTGATATATATAGTTGCAATTATGAGATAGAAAGTCGCAATTATGAGATAGTTGCATTTGTGAGATAGAAAGTTGGTATTGTGAGATAGAAATTTGCAATTATGAGATAATTAATCACAATTATGAGATAAAAATGTTTAATTATGAGATAAAAAGTTGCAATTATGAGATAGAAAGTTGTAATTATGAGATAAAAAGTTGTAATTGAGAGATTTAAAGTTGCAATTATGAGATAGAAAGTCGCAATTGTGAGATATAAAGTTGCAATTATGAGATAGAAAGTTGCAATTTTGAGATATAAAGTTGCAATTATGAGATATAAAGTCGCAATTATGAGATAGAAAGTTGCATTTATGAGATAGAAAGTTGCAATTTTGAGATATAAAGTTGCAATTATGAGATATAAAGTTGCAATTATGAGAAAAAAAAGTAGCAATTGTGAGATATAAAGTTGTAATTATGAGATATAAAGTTATAATTATGAGATATAAAGTTATAATTATGAGATATAAAGTCGCAATTATGAGATAGAAAGTCTCAATTGTGTATAAAGTCGCAATTGTGAGATATAAAGTTGCAATTATGAGATACAAAGTTGCAATTATGAGAAAAAAGTAGCTATTGTGAGATATAAAGTTGTAATTATGAGATATAAAGTTATAATTATGAGATATAAAGTTATAATTATGAGATATAAAGTTGCAATTATGAGAAAAAAGTAGCAATTGTGAGATATAAAGTTGAAATTTTGAGATATATAGTTGCAATTGTGATATATATAGTTGCAATTATGAGATAGAAAGTCGCAATTATGAGATAGTTGCATTTGTGAGATAGAAAGTTGGTATTGTGAGATAGAAATTTGCAATTATGAGATAATTAATCACAATTATGAGATAAAAATGTTTAATTATGAGATAAAAAGTTGCAATTATGAGATAGAAAGTTGTAATTATGAGATAAAAAGTTGTAATTGAGAGATTTAAAGTTGCAATTATGAGATAGAAAGTCGCAATTGTGAGATATAAAGTTGCAATTATGAGATAGAAAGTTGCAATTTTGAGATATAAAGTTGCAATTATGAGATATAAAGTCGCAATTATGAGATAGAAAGTTGCATTTATGAGATAGAAAGTTGCAATTTTGAGATATAAATTTGCAATTATGAGATAGAAAGTTGCAATTTTGAGATATAAAGTTGCAATTATGAGATATAAAGTCGCAATTATGAGATAGAAAGTCTCAATTGTGTATAAAGTCGCAATTGTGAGATATAAAGTTGCAATTATGAGATATAAAGTTGCAATTATGAGAAAAAAAAGTAGCAATTGTGAGATATAAAGTTGAAATTGTGAGATATAAAGTAGCAATTGTGATATAAAGTCACAATTGTGAGATATAAAGTTGCAATTATGAGATATAAAGTTGTAATTATGAGATCTAAAGTTGCAATTATGAGATATAAAGTTGTAATTATGAGATGTATTGTTGTAATTATGAGATCTAAAGTTCCAATTATGAGAAAAAAAGTAGCAATTGTAAGACATAAAGTTGCAATTATGAGATAAATAATTGCAATTATGAGATAAAAAGTTGTAATTAAGAGATATACAGTCGCAATTATGAGATATAAAGTTGTAATTATGAGATAAATAATTACAATTATGACATAAACATGTTTAATTATGAGATAAAAAGTTGTAATTGAGAGATATAAAGTCGCAATTATGAGATATAAAGTTGTAATTATGAGAAAAAAGTTGTAATTGAGAGATTTAAAGTTGCAATTATGAGATGTAAAGTTGCAATTATGAGATATAAAGTTGCAATTGTGAGATATAAAGTTGCAATTATGAGATATAAAGTTGCAATTATGAGATAGAAAGTCTCAATTGTGAGATATAAAGTTGCAATTATGAGATATAAAGTTGCAATTATGAGATATAAAGTCGCAATTATGAGATAGAAAGTCTCAATTGTGATATAAAGTCGCAATTGTGAGAAATAAAGTTGCAATTATGAGATATAAAGTTGCAATTATGAGATAGAAAGTCTCAATTGTGATATAAAGTCGCAATTGTGATATAAAATTGCAATTATGAGATATAAAGTTGTAATTATGAGATAAATAATTACAATTATGACATAAAAATGTTTAATTATGAGATAAAAAGTTGTAATTGAGAGATATAAAGTCGCAATTATGAGATATAAAGTTGTAATTATGAGAAAAAAGTTGTAATTGAGAGATTTAAAGTTGCAATTATGAGATAGAAAGTCGCAATTGTGAGATATGAAGTTGCAATTATGAGATAGAAAGTCGAAATTGTGAGATATAAAGTTGCAATTATGAGATGTAAAGTTGCAATTATGAGATAGAAAGTTGCAATTGTGAGATATAAAGTTGCAATTATGAGATAGAAAGTCTCAATTGTGTATAAAGTCGCAATTGTGAGATATAAAGTTGCAATTATGAGATATAAAGTTGCATTGCGAGATATGAAGTTTCAATAATGAGATATAAAGTCGCAATTATGAGATAGAAAGTCTCAAATGTGAGATATAAAGTTGAATTTGAGAGATATAAAGTTGCAATTATGAGATGTAAAGTCTCAATTGTAAGAGATAACGTTGCAATTATGAGATAGAAAGTCTCAATTGCGAGATATAAAGTTGAAATTATGAGAAAAAAGTAGTAATTGAGAGATTTAAAGTTGCAATTATGAGATAAATAATCGAAATTATGAGATAAAAATGTTTAATTATGAGATAAAATGTTGCAATTATGATATAAAGTTGTAATTATGAGAAAAAAGTTGTAATTGAGAGATTTAAAGTTGCAATTATGAGATAGAAAGTCGCTATTATGAGATAGAAAGTTGCATTTGTGAGATATAAAGTTGCAATTGTGATATAAAGTTGCAATTATGAGATGTAAAGTCGCAATTATGAGATAGAAAGTTGCAATTGTGAGATATAAAGTTGCAATTATGAGATATAAAGTTGCAATTTTGAGATATAAAGTTGCAATTATGAGATATAAAGTTGCATTGCGAGATATGAAGTTTCAATAATGAGAAATAAAGTTGCAATTATGAGATAGAAAGTCTCAATTGTGATATAAAATTGCAATTGTGATATAAAGTTGCAATTATGAGATATAAAGTTGCAATTAAGAGATAAATAATCGCAATTATGAGATAAAAATGTTTAATTATGAGATAAAAAGTTGCAATTATGAGATGTAAATTCTCAATTGTAAGAGATAAAGTCGCAATTATGAGATATAAAGTTGCAATTTTAAGATATATAGTTGCAATTGTGATATATATATATAGTTGCAATTATGAGATAGAAAGTCGCAATTATGAGATAGTTGCATTTGTGAGATAGAAAGTTGGTATTGTGAGATAGAAAGTTGCAATTATGAGATAATTAATCACAATTATGAGATAAAAATGTTTAATTATGAGATAAAAAGTTGCAATTATGAGATAGAAAGTTGTAATTATGAGATAAAAACTTGTAATTGAGAGATTTAAAGTTGCAATTATGAGATAGAAAGTCGCAATTGTGAGATATGAAGTTGCAATTATGAGATAGAAAGTCTCAATTATGAGATAGTCGCAATTGTGAGATATAAAGTTGCAATTGTGAGATAGAAAGTTGCATTTGTGAGATATAAAGTTGCAATTGTGATATAAAGTTGCAATTATGAGATGTAAAGTCGCAATTATGAGATAGAAAGTTGCAATTGTGAGATATAAAGTTGCAATTATGAGATATAAAGTTGCAATTTTGAGATATAAAGTTGCAATTATGAGATATAAAGTTGCATTGCGAGATATGAAGTTTCAATAATGAGAAATAAAGTTGCAATTATGAGATAGAAAGTCTCAATTGTGATATAAAATTGCAATTGTGATATAAAGTTGCAATTATGAGATATAAAGTTGCAATTAAGAGATAAATAATCGCAATTATGAGATAAAAATGTTTAATTATGAGATAAAAAGTTGCAATTATGAGATGTAAATTCTCAATTGTAAGAGATAAAGTTGCAATTATGAGATATAAAGTTGCAATTTTGAGATATATAGTTGCAATTGTGATATATATATATAGTTGCAATTATGAGATAGTAAGTCGCAATTGTAAGAGATAAAGTCGCAATTATGAGATATAAAGTTGCAATTTTGAGATAATAGTTGCAATTGTGATATATATAGTTGCAATTATGAGATAGAAAGTCGCAATTATGAGATAGAAAGTTGTAATTATGAGATAAAAAGTTGTAATTGAGAGATTTAAAGTTGCAATTATGAGATATAAAGTCGCAATTGTGAGATATAAAGTTGCAATTATGAGATGTAAAGTTGCAATTGTGAGATATAAAGTTGCAATTATGAGATATAAAGTTGCATTTGTGAGATAGAAAGTTGGTATTGTGAGATAGAAAGTTGCAATTATGAGATAATTAATCACAATTATGAGATAAAAATGTTTAATTATGAGATAAAAAGTTGCAATTATGAGATAGAAAGTTGTAATTATGAGATAAAAACTTGTAATTGAGAGATTTAAAGTTGCAATTATGAGATATAAAGTCGCAATTGTGAGATATAAAGTTGCAATTATGAGATGTAAAGTTGCAATTGTGAGATATAAAGTTGCAATTATGAGATATAAAGTTGCAATTTTGAGATATATAGTTGCAATTGAGATATATATAGTTGCAATTATGAGATAGAAAGTCGCAATTATGAGATAGTTGCATTTGTGAGATAGAAAGTTGGTATTGTGAGATAGAAAGTTGCAATTATGAGATAGTTGCATTTGTGAGATAGAAAGTTGGTATTGTGAGATAGAAAGTTGCAATTATGAGATAATTAATCACAATTATGAGATAAAAATGTTTAATTATGAGATAAAAAGTTGCAATTATGAGATAGAAAGTTGTAATTATGAGATAAAAAGTTGTAATTGAGAGATTTAAAGTTGCAATTATGAGATAGAAAGTCGCAATTGTGAGATATGAATTTGCAATTATGAGATAGAAAGTCTCAATTATGAGATAGTCGCAATTGTGAGATATAAAGTTGCAATTGTGAGATATAAATGAGCAAATATGAGATATAAAGTTGCATTGTGAGATATAAAGTTGCAATTGTGAGATATAAAGTCGCAATTATAAAGTTGTAATTATTAGATAAATAATTGTAATTATGAGATATAAAGTTGCAATTTTGAGATATAAAGTTGCAATTATGAGATAGAAATGTGCAATTGTGAGATCTAGTCGCAATTGTGAGATATGAAGTTGCAATTATGAGATATAAAGTTGCATTGCGAGATATGAAGTTTCAATAATGAGAAATAAAGTTGCAATTATGAGATAGAAAGTCTCAATTGTGATATAAAGTCGCAATTGTGAGATATAAAGTTGCAATTGTGAGATATAAATTAGCAATATGAGATATAAAGTTGCATTGTGAGATATAAAGTTGCAATTGTGAGATATAAAGTCGCAATTATAAAGTTGTAATTATTAGATAAATAATTGTAATTATGAGATATAAAGTTGCAATTGTGAGATATAAAGTCGCAATTATGAGATATAAAGTCGCAATTGCGAGATATAAAGTTGCAATTGCGAGATATAAAGTTGCAATTGCGAGTTAAAAAGTTGCAATTAGTAAATATAGTCTTTAATACGAGATATAGTCGCAATTGTGAGCTATAATGTCGCAATTATGAATTATAAAGTCATAATTGTGAGATATAAAGTTGTAATTATGAGATATAAAGTAAAAATTACGAGATGTATAGTCTAAATTGTAAGATATAAAATTGCAATTATGAGATATAGTTGCAATTGTGAGATATAAAGTTGAATTTGAGATATACAGTATATAGTTGCAATTATGAGATGTAAAGTCTCAATTGTAAGAGATAAAGTTGCAATTATGAGATAAAAATGTGCAATTGCGAGAAATAAAGTTGCAATTATGAGATATAAATTTGCATTTATGAGATAAAAAGTTGCAATTAAGATATGTAAAGCTGCATTTATGAGATATAAAGTCGCAATTGTGAGATAAAAGTTACAATTATGAGATATAAAGTCTTAATCATGAGATATAGTCGCAATTGTGAGATATATATATATATATATATAACCTCGCAATTGTGAGATGTATGAAGTCGCAATTATCAGTTATAAAGTCTCAATTTCGAGAAATAAAGTTGCAATTATGAGATATAAATGTGCAATTATGAATTATAAAGTCGCATTTGTCAGATATAAAGTTCCAATTATGAGATATAAAGTTGCAATTGTGAGATAAGTTACAATTATGAGATATAAAGTTGCAATTATTAGATAGCAAGTCTCAATTGTGATATAAAGTTGCTACGGTGATATAAAGTCGCAATTGTGAGATATAAATTAGCAAATATGAGATATAAAGTTGCATTGCGAGATATGAAGTTTCAATAATGAGATATAAAGTCGCAATTATAAAAACAAAAACACAGGGAACCAAGAGCAGGGCTTAGAAAAAGACAGGAATACATTCAACAACTGACCAAGACTGAACAGAAATCAGGGCATGATATTCACAAAAACTAATGAGAAGATTAAACACAGGTTAGGAACAATGGAGAACAACTGGAGGTGATCAGAGCAGGGGATGATTGGAAGTGTAGTCCTTGGGGAACAGATGACAGGGGAGAAACACAGGCCAGACAACAGTGAATCGTGACATATATAAAGTCGCAATTATGAGATATATGAAGTCGCAATTATGAGTTATAAAGTCTCAATTGCGAGAAATAAAGTTGCAATTATGCAATATAAATTTGCAATTATGAATTATAAAGTCGAAATTGTCAGATATAAAGTCGCAATTTTGAGATATAAAGACGCTATTGCAGCTGGGGCATGGTCGTGCGCCCGTCCGGAGAGAGAGAAAGTGGTAAGGGTGCTTGCACCTGAGCTACATTATGTCTAACACCTGTCTCTAATTCCAGTGATCATGGGGGGAGAGGCATACGCCACCACCAGTCAAGAAAGAGAGAACAACATGAGTGACCAGCGACTGCCGTGTCTTACTGAGTGTTGTATTTTGTTGTGAAGCTAAAGTTGCAATTGTGAGATATAAAGTCGCAATTCCGAGAAACAAAGTTGCAAGTATGGGATATAAAGATGCAATTGCGATATATAAAGTTGCAACTGTAAGATATAAAGTCGTAGTTATGAGTTGTTATCAGTTATAAAGTCGCAATTATGAGATTTAAAGCTGCAATTTCGAGATATAAAGTTGCAATTGTGAGTTTAAAGTAATATAAAGTCAGTTAAAATAGCCTACAAATTCAACTTAAACTGGTAAGAAAAAAGAAAAGAAAAAAATTATATTTTTAAAATAATATGTTTATAATAATAATAATAATAATAGTAATTATTATTATTAGTAGTAGTAGTAGTCTATTATTATGAGAAGGACTATACAGGGCATATTTTATTAACAGAAACATCTCGGTTACGTATGTAACCTCCGTTCCCTGATGGAGGGAATGAGATGTCGTGTCGAAGAAGCGACACTAGGGGTCTCTCTTGAGTGCCGAATATGCCTCTGGTCAATGAAAAAAGGCCAATGAGAAGTTGGCAGACAGTATTTGCATACCCCGCCCTGGACATACGGGTATAAAAGTGGGGAAATACATCGAATTCATTCAGGATTTTTCTGAGGAGCCGGAAATGGTCCGGCCACTGCAGTGGCTCGGCTCAGTGATGTGGCCGGGAGGACATGATGTCTCGTTCCCTTCATCAGGGAACGGAGGTTACATATGTAACCGAGACATTCCCCGTCTGTCACTCACTTCGACGTCGTGTCGAAGAAGCGACACTAGGGGTCCACTTCAAATTACGCCATGCGCTGAGCCATGTACGTGTACTGCTGACACAGGAGCGGACTGGTATTTCACGTGCACAAGCGACCAACTGTGTTTCAGACTGCATGTACCCTTCCCCAATGCCCCAAAAAAGTCGTCGGAATCCTTCTGGTTACCCTAGAGGGGAACAAGGTGACCCTTGCCAACCTGGGAACGGGCCAAGCCTGGCTGGGCCTCTTTTCTCTCTATGTTTCTCAGCATAGAGCAAGAACAGTGGGGCCTATACATGCACTGAGTGAAGGGGATCTTTACCCAGTTCCCTATTCTTTCCTATTCTGCCCAAAAGGGGAGGTAAAGGTGGCGAATACATCACATGGTTTTTTTTAGGCAACATGTGGAACGTGGTGCAGTGGTAGATCCAACCTCAAGGAGGGGGGAGTTGCTACAGCATAGCGACCGAAGGGCAGCAGAAACTGCCTAAGGGAGACGTGGGTCAGCTCGTAAGGTGACCGTACCGTGGAAAATACACACAGGAGGAGTCCGCGTAGGAGGCCTGATCTATGGAGCACTTTTCCCAGTGCAGGGTAGATTTGAGATACCCTCAGTGGATTGGGTCAGAAAATTTCTCCGCTGAATTGTGAACCCACAGGGCTAGGGAGGATCAACCAGGGACCCGGGTGGGTGGGATCTCCTGGGAGAGAAAGCGCACAGTTTTACCTTGGCCGAGGGAAATGGCACCAGGTGTTACCGAGTTCTACCGGCTCGGACCTGAGAAAACACGGGACGAAACTGACTCAACCCTGAGATTGTAAAATCTCGAAAAGGTATTAGGTGTTGCCCAACCCGCTGCTCTACATATGTCTGCTAGGGAGGTGCCTCTAGCCAGTGCTCACGAGGACGCAATACTCCTTGTTGAGTGTGCTCAGACCCGCAGGGGGGGGGGGGGGGGGGGCACGGCCTCGGTGTGATAGGCCAGTGAAATGGAATCCACCACCCAGTGGGAGAGCCTCTGTTTGGAGACAGCGTTCCTTTTCCGCTGTCCCCCAAAGCAGACAAAGAGCTGCTCAGAGCACCTAAAGCTCTGTTTGCGGTCCAAATAGGTATACAAAGCACGTATCGGACACAGCATTGAAGGGGCTGGGTCTGCCTCCTCCCGGGGCAGCGTTTGCAGGTTCACTACCTGGTCTCTGAAGGGAGTGGAAGGGACCTTGGGCACATATGTCTTAGGATCACATATGTGTCTGCCGGACCGAACTCCAGGCAGGTGTTGCTAACAGAGAACACTTGCAGGTCCCCGACCCTCTTGATGGAGGCGAGCGCGATCAGCAGGGCCGTTTTCAGAGAGAGGGCCCTGAGTACAACTGATTCTAGTGGCTCGAAGGGGGATCTCTGGAGGCCAACGAGGACCAATGAGAGATCCCAGGAGGGGAACAGGCTTGGCCGGGAGAGGTTCAACCTTGAACCTTGAAGGTGCTTACCCAAGGACTTGCCATCTACTGCATCGTGATGGGCAGCAATAGCGGCGACATACACCTTCAGGGTGTAAGGGGACAGTCTCCCTTCCAGCCTCTCTTGCAGAAATAAGAGCACTGACCTAACTGAGCACCTCTGTGGGTCTTCACCACGGGAAGAACACCAATTCGCAAACAATCGCCATTTCAGGGCGTAAAGTTGCCTGGTAGAAGGGGCTCTGGCTTGGTTGATTGTGGCTATGACCGTGGGTGGTAGACCAGCTAAATCTTCCACGTCCCGTCCAGGGGCCAGACGTGGAAGTTCCATAGGTCTGGGTGCAGATGCCAGAGCATGCCCTTGTAACGTTGCCACATAAGGCAAAGCACCTCTATAATAATGCTAATTGACTACATTGTTGGTTGTCAATTATTCTATTGCTTTGCCCGGTAAGCTGTATTTTACCCTAACTAATGTTATATTGATGCCCCTATACATGTTCTCGCGATCACTTCCCGTGAGATCTCGTCACGGGATGACGTAACATGTAAACAGGATACTAGTATTTTGAATAAAAGAGACCGATATGCCGGTCATCGAGAGAGCTGCTCCTCACTCTCAACGACACCTTGTATCCGCGTGGAAATATCCTTTTTGCTGGCTGTTTTTTGGAGCATGATATGCCGTTCCTTGGAAGAGTACTATCAGATAACGCTTGTTTGGATTACTCAACTCTCTGGACTTATAACAGTCACTTTACCGCACTGATCCTGCTCACGGCTTGAACATAAATACACCTCATAAATACACTTGGGTTTACTGTTTAAACATCTGTGTTTGAGTGAGATTCTTCCTCCGTATTACGAATCACTTAAGAGCAGCACCGATCCCTTTGATTGTGTTAATACTTCCTATTTTAATAAATAGGGGAGTGTTACACCCTGTCCCTGAGAAAGAAGGTCTTTCCTCAGGGGAATTCACCAGGGAGGGGCTGTCGCGAGGAGTATGAGATCTGAGATCCAGGCCCGGGTGGGCCAATAAGGAGCCACAAGGGTGACTTGTTCCTCGTCCTCCCTGACCTTGCACAGCACCTGTGCAAGAAGACTCACTGGGGGAAATGCGTACTTGTGCAGCTGCGTACCTATTGCACACGGCACCCCAACCCAATCTGGAGGCATCGGTCGTGACCAAGATGCGTCGGGACACCTGCTGCAAGGGTACTCCTGCCCGTAGAAAGCAGAGGTCTGTCCAGGGTTTGAATGTTTGGCTGCAGGCGGTGCATGCCGCGGCACCACGCTTGTCTCGGGACTCGAGTCTGAAGCCAGTGCTGAAATGGTCTCATGTGCATCAACCCCAGCGATGCGACCACCATGGAGGATGCCATATGCCCCAGGAGCCTCTGGAAAAGTTTTAAGGGATCGTTGTGCCCGGCCTGAAAGCGGCGAGGCACCTCAACACTGACTGCGCACGCTCGTTAGTGAGACGTGCTGACATTGAGACTGAGTCTAACTCCATGCCGAGAAAAGAGATGCTCTGGACCGGGGTGAGCTTGCTCTTTTCCTACTTGACCTGAAGCCCTAAACGGCTGAGGTACCTGAGCACCTGGTCTCTGTGAGCACATAGTAACTCTCATGAGTGGGCCAGAATGAGCCAGTGGTCAGGGTAATTGAGTATGCGGATGCCGGCTTCTCGGAGTGGGGCAAGGGCTGCCTCTGCGACTTTCATGAAGACGCGAGGGAACAGAGACCTGCCGAAGGTGAGGACTTTGTACTGATACTCCTGGCCGTCGAACGCGAACCGTAAGAAGGGTCGGTGTCGAGGCAGAATTGAGACGTGAAAGTACGTGTCCTTCAGGTCTAACGCTGTGAACCAATCTAGATGCCGAACGCAGGTTAGATGTACTTCAGCGTGAGCATTTTGAATGGGAGTTTGTGCAAAGCTTGGTTGAAAACTCGCAAGTCCATGATCGGACGTAAGCCTCCACCTTTCTTGGGTACGATGAAGTAAGGGCTGTAGAGACCCTTGTTCATCTCGGTTGGAGGGACAGGCTCTATCGCGTCTTTGAGTAACAGAGTAGCTATTTCCGCGTGCAGAGATTTGGCATGTTCGCAGTGTACTGTGGAGAAGCGGTCGCCCGTGAAGGGGGGGCGGGGGCCTGGCAAACTGAATTGCGTAACTGAGTCGGATGGTCCGGGCAAGCCAGCGAGACGGGTTGGGAAGTGAAAGTCACGCGTCCAAACATATTTTTTACGTACCTGGCGGGGCTTCGCAGCGGGGCGGAGCAGGTAAAACGGCTTCGGGAGGCAAAGACGTGTCCCGGGGCTCTGGTGCTGAGAAAAGACTCAAAGCACTTACCTTGCTCTGCACACCCGGCAGGGGGCAGGTTAGCGACTGAGGAGGAGGTCCAACGTAGGCATCCTCTAGACGAACTGGCGAGCCGGGGAACAATCATGGGGCTGAAGGTGGGTGGTCCGTGTACAGCGTGCTGGGTCTGTTGAGATCTGGCGGCAGAGTGCCGTGAGAACGGCATTTGCGAGCCAGGTGACCCAGAGACAAAGGAAATAGCTCTTTTATTGAGAATGTGGGTACCGCAGCCCCAGGGGCTGTGCGGTTAAATTAAATAAATTGAACAAAGGATTCTCCTCCCGGCCCTCCACCGGGGGACGGAGTGGTCTTACCATCTCCGGAGCTAACATCTTGGTCCCTGGGTCGAGTGTCTCAGGAGCGCCTGGGAGCCTTACGTGTCCTTGATGGGGTCCGTCTGCCTCTTCACCATGGAGAACTGCTGGGCGAAGTCCTCGACGGTGTCGCAAAGGGGCCGAACTGGGAGATGGGGGCGTTGAGGAAGCGAGCCTTGTTGGTCTCACGCATCTCGACCAAGTTCAGCCACAGATGACGTTCCTGAACCACAAGCGTTGCCATCACCTGCCCGAGTGACTGCGCTGTGACCTTCATGGCCCTGAGGGCGAGGTCAGTCACTGAGCGCAGTTCCTGCAACACATGGGGATCAGGGCAACCCTCGTGCAGATCTTTGAGTGCCTTGGCCTGGTGGACTTGCCATGGCCTGTAGGGTGGAAGCGGCCTGTCCAGCGGCGCTGTAGGTTTTGGCAGTAAACAAAGATGTCATCCTGCAGGCCTTAGAAAGGTACCGCAGCCCCAGGGGCTGTGCGGTTAAATTAAATAAATTGAACAAAGGATTCTCCTCCCGGCCCTCCACCGGGGGACGGAGTGGTCTTACCATCTCCGGAGCTAACATCTTGGTCCCTGGGTCGAGTGTCTCAGGAGCGCCTGGGAGCCTTACGTGTCCTTGATGGGGTCCGTCTGCCTCTTCACCATGGAGAACTGCTGGGCGAAGTCCTCGACGGTGTCGCAAATGGGCCGAACTGGGAGATGGGGGCGTTGAGGAAGCGAGCCTTGTTGGTCTCACGCATCTCGACCAAGTTCAGCCACAGATGACGTTCCTGAACCACAAGCGTTGCCATCACCTGCCCGAGTGACTGCGCTGTGACCTTCATGGCCCTGAGGGCGAGGTCAGTCACTGAGCGCAGTTCCTGCAACACATGGGGATCAGGGCAACCCTCGTGCAGATCTTTGAGTGCCTTGGCCTGGTGGACTTGCCATGGCCTGTAGGGTGGAAGCGGCCTGTCCAGCGGCGCTGTAGGTTTTGGCAGTAAACAAAGATGTCATCCTGCAGGCCTTAGAAAGGAGCACAGGGCGACCCCACCAGGTGGTAGGATTTCAGGGACATAGATGGACCGCAACAGCCCTATCCACCTGGGCACTCGGAGTATACCCATGGGCCGCTCCACCGTCTAGGGTAAAGAGAGCGGATGAGCGAGTGGCATGACGAGTGGAGAGCGGCGCCCTCCACTTAGATGTCAGCTCATCATGCACTTCTGCGAAAAATGGGACCTTGGGTGTTAGCGGCACGGTGTTCCCAGGAGCCAATCATCCAGCCGCGATGGCTGTGGGGAGGACGGAGGGTTCCAGACCCACACTAGCGGCGGCCCGGGCAAGCATATCGGACATCTGCGCGTCAGCCTCAGCCTGGGTGTGCTGGCCCGAAGGCGGCAGCCCAGGGGAGGCATCAGCGTCAGACGCCGCGCTCTCTGATGCAGCGGTGAGCTCATCCACCTCGAGCTCTAGAGGATAGGCAGGCCGGCCATGAGGCGAGTCAACGAGCGTACCGGGGGTGAGTGGTCCAAGGGGGCATACCTGGCAGAGCTGCAACCTCTGCCGTCCCCAGATCGCCTCCAGCGCCAGCCGCATCGTCCTCAATCCCGTGGGAAGAAGGAGCGACACGGGGGGCAGCTGGAGTGGCATGCTTTCTATTGAAAGTAGGCCGTGACCACAACGTTGCCATGGTCATGCCCTCGCAGTGAGCGCATGAACCATCCACAAACGCTGCCTTGGTGTGATCGCTGCCCAGACACGAGACAACGCCTGTGGCCATCTGAAGCGGAGAGCACTCTACCGCATCCAGGAACTACACAGGGGCGGACTGGCATCTTTAAAAAGACGTGTCCTGAATAGGACGTTCAATGCCGCTGTGTAAAGCTCTTTCAGAGGAAAATACTCTTTTATAGAGAAAATCACTCTTTTAAATATAACTCTTTTAGCTCTATGCACTGTCGAAGCGCCCAGGGGCAAGCTGCACTGCCGAGAAGAGAAGGAGAAAGCCGCTGGAGTGCGCCGTAGATCCAACAGGAAGCAGAGCGTCAGAGGAACTCTCCCTGTTTATTTTCCCTGTGTGCTTTGTCTGGTTCCAGTTCGTTGTGGGATGTTGCTTATGTTTATGTCCCCTGTTAGGTCTCTGTCTGTCATGTTCGTATCCAGTCAGATTTCTGTTGGTTCCCTGTTCCAGCCCAGCCCAGCCCATCATTGTGTTTTCACCCTGGACTGTGTTTGTTTTTCCCCTTTGGGATATTTTGTGTTTGTTTTTGTTATATTTTTGTTAAATAAAAGCCGTAATCGCTACTCTGAAATTTGTTCCTGCCATTTCCTCAACCAAACCTGACAAAAGCACCACGCTTTTTTTCCTTTTCTCCCCAATTTGGAATGCCCAATTCTCAGTGTGCTCTAAGTCCTTGTGGTGGAGTAGTGACTCCTCAATCCGGGGGGTGGAGGACGAATCTCAGTTGCCTCCACATCTGAGACTGTCAATACTTGCATTTTATCAAGTGGCTTGTTGAGCGTGTTACCGCGGAGACGTGGCGCATTTGGAGGCTTCACTCTATTCTCCGCAGCATCCACGCACAACCGAGAGCGAGAACCACATTATAGTGACTATGAGGAGGTTACCGGATGTGACTCTACCCTCTCTAGCACCCAGGCCAATTTGGTTGCTTAGGAAACCTGGCTGGAGTCACTCAGCACACCCTGGATTCGACCTTAGAACTCCAGAGGTGGTTGTCAGCGTCAATACTTGCTGAGCTACCCAGGCCCCCTACAAATCCAAGTTTTCTTAAGAAATTTTAATAATCTTATTATTTTTCATTCACACAGTTATCTCCATTCCTCTGGTCTTTACATTAATGTTTTCCAGTCATTTCCTAAACTGAAGCTCAAGAAGAACTCATTTGACAGGTGTATTTTTGCAGTCCTCCACCTAAGATTCATGGTGAAAAGTGGGTGAAAGGTTAGTGTGTTAAATTGTTATCTTTAGCAGCCTGTGCACATCCCGTGACTGAAGTAACACTTTTCACTTTTTGACTATCTCAAGAAAGCTATACACTTTAAAACATGGATTACTCTGTTTACTCTTACTTAGGTCAACTAGCACCCTTTAAAACCGTAATCTCAGGCAACCATGTTAATTCCACTTTAGAAGCCTATCTACAATATACAGCAGAAATCAGACCAATTCAGAAATGATCTCCATTCTGGAATTATATAAAATATCTTCCTTTGAACAACATATCTATTAGACAGCATTTTTATTTTCATAACACTAATATTTTTCAGTGTCTTGCAATGTACTGTTATGTGTGTTTATTCTTGTTTAAGGCTGTAAATGTATGCTAAATCTGTAATAAAGAGCACAAAAATGGTGGTCATTCTAGTTCATTTGAGCATTTGGTTTAATTCTCTGTAGTAATGCTGCCTTCATACGCTATCAGATTTATCCTACTACTCACTTCTGAAGTGATAATTATGAGTAGTAGTGTTCACATGCTTTATTGTCGGAAAGAGCAGGAAACGTGGATGACGCCAGGTACATTCATGAATATTTCTTAAGGAACTTTTATTTTGACACCATAACACATATCACTCAGTAAGTTTGCTGATGATAATTAATTTTTGGTCAAATACAAGCTATTTTCACAGTGTAAAAATGTACAATATGCATAGAATGGTTGCTGATATACATAAATAAATATGACAAAAATGGCAAGCGCTAACAGTTAGCTGCATTAAGAAAAATTAATACAGAAACAGTACTCTCCTCCTCAATGTATAAAGTTTATGACTTCTACCATCTCAGAAGCTCGATTACGACTTGAGGGATCATTCATGTGCAACTTCCAAGTGGTAAACTCGTATTTACAAAAAATCTGATAGCACATGAAGGCAGTGTATGTACAATGCAAATAGCTTACAATGGAATGAGGATTTTTAAATAGGATCTATTGGGGTCTTATAGTTTCCTAAGTGGCTGTGACTGACTTTCCCTGCTGAAAAACAGTGTGTGTATACCAGATGGGAGATAACAGAGATACAGAATGCTGTTTAAAGAACAAACACTAGTGGAGAACCTTTCCAGCTTCTCCACTAAAAAAAGACTGGTGGGATTTGCAGTGGACACAGTGTGCATTGCAAACTGTTTTCTGTATTGGATTTTACACTGGGCTGGAGGAGTAGCCTGAGGAAGCATCATTACAAAAAATAAATGTACTTTTACAGAGAAAATACAGTTTAACTTAACATTCATTCCCCATTTTTCATTAAAAGTGTGAAATTCCCTTAAAATTATTCACACAAAATGTAAATTTTCCCTGTTACTTAACTGATAATATGTGTTACTGACAAAAACAGGCATTAAATGAAGGTAAACATCATGTTTTTTTACATGAAAATGAAATTGAAATTGAAAATGAAATTTTAACCTGAGATGCAAGCAGGATGAGTTCTCGATCGCTGCATCGGAGATCGCACTGGAGATGTCAGGTGGATAAGGCGGTAGCGGTGCACCTGTGCCTGCAAAATGCCACCACCTGGCAGGATCATCCGGTGCTCCCCTCCACGGCCTGTAGGACTACATCATCCCAGGCGACCAAAGCCTACAGTACTGCTTAACAGGCCACCTCCACCCTGCATGCCATGGCCTACCTGCAAGTACACCAGGCCAAGGCTCTGAAAGACCGTCACGTGGGTAGTCCTGATTCTGATGTCCTGCAGGAGCTGCACTCAGCGGCCGACCTCGCCCTCCGGCGCAAGCATTTGGGGTGGCGATGTCCACCTTGGTGGTCCAGGAGTGCCACCTGTGGCTGAATCTGGTTGAGATTAGGGACGCTGACAAAGTTTGCTTTCTTAATGCGCCCATATCCCAGATTGCCTATTCAGAGACACCTTTGAGGACTTTGCCCAGCAGTTACTGGCGATGAAGAAACATTTGGAGGCCATACAACACATTTTGCCCCACATCTTGGCTCAAGATCCCGTACCCTGTCTGCTCACCCAAGGGCATCCCTCATGTAGCGGCGAAAGCCCAGGAGGCTCTGCCACAGCCCGAGCCCAGTTCTTGGCCCCAGTGTAGAACCCACCGCAGGAAGCTGACACCCCCACCTCACAGCCTGGCATGAGGACCCGGAAGGTTCCTAAGCACCCCTGAGACTGATGACCCAGGGAGATAGATATCCGCTATGGAGCTGGTGGAGGGCCGGAAGGTAAATACTTTGTTTCCTTTTGTTTTGTGTTTGCCGCACCCCGAACCAGCTGCGCCCAAGGGATGGCCCAAGAGGCCCTCCTCCTCAGTCGCTAACCCGCCTGTATTAACCTGTATTTTCTGCAGTACGCTCTCCCTGTTGGCAGACCCGAATCTCCCTTGGGCAGATCTCTCTCCCCCTGGTCACTGTGTTTGTAGAGCTCCTCCCTTTCGAGGCAGGACCTACCACCTACCACCTTCCATGTGCGGCTGGTGAGCCTACGTGTTGTATTGCCACATGTTACCTCCCCTTTGAGCAGGATATGGCCTCCGAGTGGTCTTTCCCCCCTGAAAGAATAGGAAAGGAAACACCTTCCCCGTTATGTAGAATAGCGTTAGATGGCCCCAGCCAAATATAATTCTCTTTGGAGAGAAAACATAGAGAGAAAAGGCCGCAGCTGGCATGGCCTTCTCCCATGCTAGTTACGTCACTCCCCCCCTCAGGGGTGTGGGGAAATACATGACGTCTTTCAGGGGTCATTGGGTGAGGTTCTGTGCAGACTGATGAACCTGCTGTTATACACACAGCAGCTTGCATGCACTTGCATCAGCAATTCACGTAACATGGTTCAGCTGTTGTGGTGTTTTTCTATAGGGCCCCCTAGTATCACTACATTGTTACAACAAGACACAACGATTGACAGAAGGGGAACGTCTCAGTTACTATCATAACCTCCGTTCCCTGATGGAGATAACGAGATGTTGTGTCCCTTTTGCCACAACACTGTACTAGCTGCTGAAATGGCCAAGACCTTGTCTCAGCTCCTCAGCACAAAACATGAATGAGAGTGGGCATTCCAGTTCCTTTTATACCCGTATGTCCAGGGGAGTAGTATACAAATTCTCATTGGCCTTTTCTCAAAGATCTGAGGTGTTTTGGGGCTCTCATGTCGGCCTCTAGTGTCACTACATCGACACAACATCTTTAACAAATTTTATAAATAAATAAATAATAGAAAATTATACTACAAATAATATAAATAAAATAAATAATCAAATACATTTCAAGTTAAAAAATAAAATTAAATTTACAAATAAAATAAATTAGCTTCTTCCTGCAACAAAAAATATTTTCAATAATTTTGCTTTTGTAGCCAAGTAGAGAAATTTCATGTAATTTAACTCTAATCATAAATTGGACGTGGCCCCTTTATGTATGTTAAATACATTTTGCGACACCTGAGTTTTGCGACACCTGCTTTCCGGCACTCTCGTGAGAATTTTGCTGTGTCCCAATTCGCATACTATCCGTCCTAAATAGTATTCGAAAATAGAATTAGTACGTCCCAAATCGTAGTATGTTGAAATGAGTGTTCCAAAGATACCCGGATGGTCTACTATTTCCGGTCAGAATCCGAAGTGTGCTGCGTCCCAATTCGCATACTATCCGTCCTAAATAGTATTCGAAAATAGAATTAGTACGTCCCAAATCGTAGTATGTTGAAATGAGTGTTCCAAAGATACCCGGATGGTCTACTATTTCCGGTCAGAATCCGAAGTGCAGATCGATGCACACTCTAACGGCTAATATTGCCCACAACCCATTGCGTGCGGGAGGGAGGAGCTTTGAGATGATGCAAACATGGCGGCCGGATGCGGCAGCGGAGATGCGCCCTCAGTTTTTAAGTGTAAGAACTTAAACGTTTAGCGCTAATTAAAGTTATATTTTATTGTCTCATAATATTAATGGATTTGTGTTGTGCAAAAAAAGTACCGTGTTTATCTTGTAGGGTCCGATGAAGACACTGAGCGCCTCATTAACTGGCGCATTGCCAACGACGCCCTTTTCACAGGGAAGAGAAACGCGGCTATCATAGAACACATTGCAAACAAATTGTGGAAAAATAGATGAAGAAAAAAAAGGTGGGAATAGTAAAGAAAATACGCATGTGCAATAAAAATAGTGATGCCTTGCCTTTGTGACGCACCACTAATTATATTGGACATATAAGAATGAAATGTAGAATGTTTGTTTAACTGTCACGGTGTGCGTAACTAGGCAACCACGTTCTCTTCCATTGCATGACGTCTTGTAGTATGTCCCAGAACGTGCATACTCTTTTGCTACACACTCAAAAGTATGTACTTTTTCTTCAAAAAAAGAGTACATACTTTTAGGTCGTAGTATAAGTAGGCGAATTGGGACGCAGCCTTTGTATTGCGCAAGAGAGCTCCCAGTTTTGTTCATAAGTTGAGAATTCTTGGGTAAATATCAAATTGTATTCAAAATGCTTATAAATTGCATTAAATATGTGTTCAGAAGAGTCATATGTTAAAATTGAGAGTTTGTTATGGATCTTTTTTTAAGTTGGTCCATACAATGCAACTGAATTGTGACCAAAACTTTGAAGCTCCAAAAATGAAGGCAGCATAAATGTGTCGCTAAACCATATATTCATAAATCGCCAAAACAAAAGAAGAATGTGAAAGTTGACATTAATTGTAAAAAAAACTAATTAAACCACTGGAGTCATATGAATTAATTTATGCTGCCTTTATGTGCTTTTTGAAGCTTAAAAGAGTTCAGTCACAATTCACTTGATTGTATGGACCTACAGAGTTGAAATATTCTTCTAAATATCATAATTTGTGTTCTGCAGAAGAAAGAATGTCATACACATCTGGGATGGCAAGAGGGTGAGTAAATGATGAGATAATTTTCGGAGCTGTTTGTTTTTCTTATCTTATAATACAAACATCAATAAAATTGTAAAATGAAATAGCTTTGTGTAGACAACTGACATGACTGTGTATTGGTCTTCATCTCATGTGATTCTACATCATTTTAAACATATGTGTCAAAAGTAATATTAATTTCTTTATGTATTTTTTATGTAATAATGAAAAAAATTATGATTGCATATATAATTCTAAAGAACTAAAGTATGATTAGACAGAAGAAAGCCCATTTCAAATTGTACTTCATGCTCTTGTTCTTTATTGATTTGGTGATTTTTGATAAGATGGGAAAATGAGGGACCATGAACTGACTGACTGTACTCTTTATCTGTGTACTACATATAGAGTGTTTCTGTGTCAGAGAGAGTACGGTATGTTAATGTGCAATAAACTTGCATAACAAAGCAGACCTGGTCGTTGCTAGAATTTTGTTTTCTAATGAAAACAATTGGTTTTCCCTTTAACTTCAGTTTATTTATTGTACAACTTTGTCATATTACTGTAGTTTTTTCTTGTTTTAAGCACAAATCTCACAAAATTTTGTTATTCGTTAATAAATTAAATAAAATAGCCTATATATTTTTTTTTATTGACAATCTAAGAAATCTTTTACTTGTAATGTTGTTTCTCAAGTAAATGTCTTGTTTAAACAGACCATTTTATGCTAATTTAATGGTTCATGATTTTATTTTGGGGGTCTACTAGAATTTACATGCTTTAATGTTAAAAAAAAAAAGGGGGGGGGGGGGGGGGCGTGGTCAAGCGCCCGTCCAAGGGGAGAAAGCGGTAAGGGCGCTTGCACCTGAGCTAAATTATGTCTAACACCTGTCTCTAATTTCAGTGAGTACGGGGAGAGTGGCATAAAAGAGCGTCAGCACCTCCAGTTGGGGGGGGGGGGGGGGGGGGGGGGTGTGTGTGCGTGCGCGCGTGCGCGTGTCGCGCAAGAGTGCTGCTGTTCAGTTGTGAAGCTGTAGATTTATTGTGGTAGCCGCTGCACGAACTGTTCCAGCACCACCTGATCATTGATTCCCTAGGCGTCACGGTCCCCCTCTAGCAGCCACCTCCGACACGCGTCGCGGAGCCGTTGGGCAAAGGCAAACGGGCGGTCGGATTTTTCCAATTTCATGCCGCGGAAGAGCTGGCGGTTCTCTTCCGGACTCCGACCAACCCGCTGCAAGATGGCTTTCTTCAGGTCTGCATAGGCCAGGAGGTTCGATGCATTTAGTTGTTGCGCCGCGAGCTGGGCTTCCCCGGACAAAAGAGGGACGATGCGGGTTGCCCACTGATCGTGCGGCCAGCCCCAAATCTCGGCAGTCCGCTCGAACAGATCGAGGAAGGCTTCGGGATCGTCCGCCGCCCCCATCTTCTGTAAGGCGGGCGGGGGCAACGAGGCGCGGGGGTCCGGGGTCGCGGCTGGTGCTGGAGCGACCTCCTGGCTGAGCAGACTCCGGATCGCATGCCGGTGTTCTGTCGATCTGTCCTACCTTGTCAGTTTTTCCTACCGTAACGCAAAATTATACCTACCATCCTACCACATCGTAAAATCTTACTGCGCGTTTCTGCTTCGCGTCTGTGAGTGATACATAAAATAATTCAGTGTAACTTTGCCGAAGATTCTCATTAGGCCATGGTATAGGGCGGGGCCGGATATAGGCATGGGCAAGGAGGGGCAATGCCCCCCCAAATGCCGTGACTGCCCCCCTAAACGTGATGGCATGCAAAGATCCCAAATTTAAAAAACATTTCAAGAAAAATTGTCAGAGTGAGCGCTCTCTGCTCTCTATCCCTCAAAGTAGCTACTGATTGGTAGATGGGAGGGCGTGGCCAGTCGCTTCACCGCTTGTGAACTGCTGAGCTTCACGTCTCAGTCAGTCACTGCAGAGCGGAGCACACTGTCGTCAGCTGAGCTCAGCCCCTGTTTTGAGTTTCCTTCGCCGTCAGTCACTGAAATTATTTGGTTACTCTTTCTGTAAAAGCGTGTTCTCATTCCCTCTATATCTCTCTATCGCTTTCTCTTGTAATTTGCACCGAGTGACGAGTTGAGTATGCAGCGATTTCTGGTTGCTAAAGCTAGCACTGGCAGCAGCAACGAGGCTGCTAGGGCATTAGCTGCAGCAGAGACCGAATCCCCTGTCGTTCCCAGCCCATCCGTGGCTGTTGCGGATGAATACAACATAGGCTTAAACACTGAAGCACCGTCACAACCCATAGCTCTGGTTTTCCCCAAACGTAATTTTGGCAAGAGCTCCCGCTCATTTTGCCCAGGTTGGTATCGTGGGAGACCATGGCTCGAATATTCAGCAAAGCTTGATGCGTGCTTTTGTTTCCCGTGTCAGAAATTTGGGGGGAACAATGATAGGGATTTGGTTTTCACAAAACAAGGATTTACTAATTGGAAAACTGCATTGGAAAAGGACAAGGGACTCTCAAAGCACGCATCAAGTCAATGCCACATAAAAAATGCAAAAGCCTGGTCTGAAATGTCCCAAAGAGAGGCCACAGGGGAGACCATTTGTAATTTAATAGGGCCCACACAAATGGAAAAAAATAGGTATTATATTAAAACAATTGGAGAAGTAGTTCAGTTCCTAGCAGTAAATGAACTTCCACTCTGTGGCAGTGTGGAAAGTTCAAATGATGATGATTTCTCTGCAGGATTGTTCTTAAAAATGGTTGACTACACACTGGCAAAGGACCCCAAATTTAATGAAATTAACAAACACATCCCACCAAATGCAAAATACACCTCTCACAACATACAAAATGAAATTATTGAAACACTGGCCAAAATGGTATTAAATCAGATAAAAGGTAATTATGACAAAGCAGATTATGCTGGGTTTTGCATCAAAAGTGACGGAACGAGTGACAGATGTAATGTGGAGAATCTGTCAATCATGGTTAGATTTGTCTGTAAAGGCATTCCAGAGGAACACCTGATTGGCCTGCTTGACCTCAGTCAGTTAAATGCTGAATTTATTACCACACAAATTCTTGAGCATCTTTCTGACTCAGGCTATAGTGCAGCTGAAATTATCAGTCAGTGCTATGATGGAGCTTCTGTCATGAGTGGGGTCAGGGGTGGGGTTCAGGCCTTATTGCAAAAGAAGGTAGGGAAGGATATTCCTTATATCCACTGCTATAACCACCAGCTGCACTTGGCCGTGGTCCATGCAATGCAAGGAGAGCCGTGTGCAAAAATCTTTTTTGATCTATCAGGATCACTGCACTCTTTTTTTCACTGTCACAGAACTATAATGTTCCCTCCCTTAAACGACTGTTGGAGATCAGGTGGACAAGCCACCATGATGTGACCAAGTGTCTTGTGGAGAATCAGGATGCTATTCTGAGTATCCTGTCTGAGGTTACAGAGGACAGAGCCGCTGCTGTTGATATCTGTACAGAGGCATCAGGGCTGTTGATGATGTTAAGGAGGCATCATTTCTTTGAAATAGGAAAATTCCTCCTTAAAGTTCTGGGTTCCTTGAAGTCTGCAAATGCTATGCTGCAGGCTCATTCTGTTGACCTGTGCTGTGCTTCAGAAGTAGTCAGTGCATCTCTGCAGGCTCTGAAGCAGATGAGAGATGAGGAGAGTGAGACATTAACCAGCATGCCTGTACCAGCTGCTAAAAGAAAAAGAACAATGAGCTCACTGCTCGTAGGTAGAGTTGTTACGTCCACTGTAGGCCATGCAGAAGACTCCATGACTCCTAGCCAGGCTCTGAAGAGAGCTCTTCTCAACATTTTGGACATCGCCATTGTAGAGATGGAGACAAGATTCTCCAAAAGCAATCTGGATCTCATGAAAGCAGTTAATTGCCTTCAACCACAATCTCCCTCTTTTCTGGATGTTGCCATGTTAAGTCCTCTGCAAAAAATGGCAAAAAGTGACAGTGACAAACTTTCCAATGAGATTCTTGTCGCAAAAATTATGTTGGAAAAAGAATTCAAAAAGACTAATGATGATGAGAACGTAGAGTTTGTAGACCTCTCCACCATTTGCACATATCTACACGGGTATAAGAATGCCTTTCCTCAGCTCCATCGCATGTATGTGACCTCACTTGTGATTGGAATATCATCTGCATCATGCGAGAGCTCTTTCTCCACTTTGTCTCGTGTTCTTACCCCCTTCCACCGTACTATGCTACATGAGAGAAAAAGAAATTTAGTTATTCTGGCTCACGAGAAGGCCATAACAACAGGTCTCGATATGGACGCATTTGTTAGAACTTTTGCGAAGAAAAGCAGACGACTGATGCTATAATGACTGATATAAGCCATGCTGTGTACAGAGCTAAAGAAATGAAAAAAAAAATTACAAAAAAAAGATTGAAATAAAAAACAAAAGGACAGACAGACAGACAGGAAGACAAACAGACAGACAGACAGACAGGAAGACAAACAGACAGACAGGAAGACAAACAGACAGACAGACAGACAGACAGACAGGAAGACAAACAGACAGACAGACAGGAAGACAAACAGACAGACAGACAGACAAAAAAAAAAAGACAAAAAAAAGAAAAAAAAAAGAAAAAAAAAAGATAAATGCAGCCTCAACAGGGCACAAGCCAGTGTCCTGTTTGTGCCGGTCCCAAGCCCGGGTAAATGCAGAGGGTAGTGTCAGGAAGGGCATCCAACATAAAACCTATAAGACAAATCAAATGGATCAAAGGAGCTGATAGATTAGAGCTGGGCGATATAGGATTTTTTCATTTCACAATATATTTTTTCATTTCTGGCCATATCGAGATATATCACAATATAAATCAAATCACTATATTTGTCAAATTTAAATGTTCCGTTAAATGACTTGCCCCCCCTGATATTCTAGCTGCACCCCCTAGTGCGGCCGGCTGAATCCGGCCCTGGTATAGGGTGATTTTTACAGTGCAAAGTAACGTTACCTCATCAGATTGTCCTATGAAATAAACGGGTAGGATGATTTTACAGTGCAGAATACCTCTTCAGATTGTCCTGCCAGTATGAAATAAACAGATAGAATGATTTGACAGTTTAAGTTTTTAATCTGTAGTCCCTGGACAGATGTTACAAATTTACCCTAAAACAGATGATAATGTAAATTGATGATGTAAATTGAAATAAGATTAGTTATTAAGATAATTTATAATCAAGCAGAACAATATAGAAAAGAGATTATTAATCAAATTCATTTCAAAAATTTCAAATCATGCAACACAGAGGCACAATGTAAAACAATACAATTAGTTATTAATATAAATATGAACTAAATAAGACCACATTGCACTGTAAAAAAAAACCATTATTTTACAGGTAATATTCTGTATTTTTTTACAGAATTTTCCCATTTTTTCATTTAACAGTAAAATGCTGTTGTTTTACAGATACTTGCTGTAATTTAAAGTTTTACCATTAAAATTACAGTATTTCATTGTAATTAGAAATTACATCAAAATTATGTTTTTTAAAGGCAATTCAAACTATTTTTACAGATTAAAAAATGTATTTTTACATAAAATTACTGTAAATGTTTTAGTGATTTTTCAGAGATTTTAATTTAACCTGTGCAGCAAGTGATAAAACAGTTTGTAATCATAATCATAAACACATGATAATCATAAAGCACAAGTCATTTTACTGTGTACTACACTTTTGTTATTTTTTTTTTATAGTGACTAATGAAACTGAAGTCTCATACATGAAATTGTCTTGTAATTTCATACAAGACAATTTCATGTATGAGACTTCAGTTTCATTAGTCCGTGTTGAAAAATAGGGGGAATACAGTAGTGAAGTATGGGGTCAACAGTCATACTGGAGAAGCACCAACAGAATCTTTCCTTGTGGAATTTTGCAGATACGTTTACATGATCAAAATATTTCCAGAGAATAATGAAAATAACTCTCTAATTAACTCCATAAAACTATGTAATATTCACACGTTTATTCAACAGCATACTTATTCAGATTAATCTTGTTTATGTGTATGTATGTGTGTGTACGACACAGATTCAAATTTGCCGCCAATTTCCGCCCACAACGTCGAATGTGTCCTAACCATAGACTGTAAAAAAAGATGGACGACGCCCCTTCGCTCTTTTCCATCGGAGAGAACTGAAGCCGCCAGTGTCCCGATATGGCGCTGACATCTTGGAACTTGAGTCTGCGCACTTGCGTTTTCGGGACCAGTCATGCGCAGTAGTGAGCAGGAAGTAAAGCCGCGAAAACAAGGCCCCGCCCTCACTCTCGCAGAATCAATCGCAAGCACATGCCCCTGCCAGATCGGTTAGCACATTCTACTGCAGAACAACCCATTATGTCGGTGTGAAATAATTAATTATAGAAATTTAGATATGTAATTTAAAGCTCCAATCTCCTCAATCCTCCGAATATCCCGAAAAAAAGCCTAAAGAGCAATGATTGGTCACATGGTTTTGAAGTTTGAAAAATGACAAACGGTTGTCAGAGTCGTCTTCTCAACGGATTAGCGCGGGTATTTCAAATTTATTGGTTTTAGGGGAGCCATCCTCGGAAATCATGGAGGAGCTGCATTGGCATTTTGGAATATGGAATGTACTGTTTTCTTCCGCGTTTCGAACGAAGGTAAGAGTATTTTCAATTCAATATAAAAAGTATGCATTTGTAACTGAATTATTTGAATGTTTTTTTTTTCCCATTATTGTATTTTCTTGAATTTACTCGTTTTATCCTTCTAAGTTACGTTTTAAAGTGATCGCAGCATTTGATCGTGTTCGTTGTGATGAAGTGTGTTTAATTGTAATAAGATTGAAATTCCTAATGTGCTTACTAATTATCATATTACGCTCAGTGTCTACAGTTACACGAGAGAGTGAGAGAGAAGCCATTGCCCCGTTGATCCAACGCTGATGTTGGTCTGTTTACAGGTAACGTTATAGTTATGTTTTATGAAATAAAATATATCTGGTTGACTGTTAATAAACATAAGTTATTGTACATAACGTTAGTGTTTTAAGAATCCATTTGAATGCTTCGCTCTTTGCATGACGCACGTGGTAAGGCCTGCACATTGTGTGGTGCTAAATGTGTAACTAGTGAATGTTCAAGTTACTAATGGCATTGCAGTTGTTTATATAGTTCATTAGTATGTTATATCATCTGAATTTGAATTAATACATATTTGAATGTAGTATATCAAATATTGTAATATAACGTTACTTATAATGTATTATGTAACGTTACACTATTGGAGTGCATTAAAGGAGAACTCGGGTCAATTTTAACGTTAGCTCTGTTGCTTTTAAATGTGGGGTGCTGTCAGCACCCAGAACAATGAAAACAATCGGTGTTCACTACACCGTGTCATCCTCCTTTTAAAATGTGCACCAGTTGACTGAAACGGGGCCTAAACATGCCTTTAGCCTATTACCCTCGAAACACGGTGTCAACACGGTGAATCTGATTGCAGTAGATGTGGAAGATAAGTTATGCATAAAAGGGATGTTAATTCAGCCACTTATACCTCGGTTAACGTACTGTTTTTCAGTGAAATCCACAGTTGATTGTCTAACTCATACGATCCAATATTCCAAAACGTATTTTTATTCCACAAAAAAAAACGTCCACAGTAGTCGTTTGTCGAGTTCGCGCGCGCGATCATTGGTAACTAGATAACTAAGGATCGCGCACACAAACTCGACAATCGACTACTGTGGACTTCGACCGAAAACAGGAAGTAAATACAGGTATGTGAGCTGGCTGAATAAACATAATTTTTATTCATATCTTTCACATCTACTGCAGTCAGATTCACCGTGTTCACTCTGAATACAATCACTCACATGGCTGTGCACTTGTAATGACAAATCAAGGATGTTAAGAGGCTAAAAGCAGGTTTAGAACTTGCCCCGTTTAAGTCAACAGGGTGTAAATTTTAAAAAGAGGATAACACGGTGTAGGAAACACCGATTTTTGTCGTTGTTCTCTGTACTGACAGCACTCCAAATTTACAAAAAAATGAGCTCAATGTTAAAATTGACCGGAGTTCTCCTTTAAACCAACCCATTACGCTTTAAAGGTGCATAATGCAAGTTATTCATGGCTAGGGGTAACCCTGAATTTAAATAGTATTTTAAAATATTTCTTTCATTTGTGATTTCAGATTATAGAAAAACCTGTGCTTATGGATCTACATCAGATGACCATGGCAACCCAGGTGTGGAAATAGGGGAATATTTTTAATCTGAAATCTGTGTAGTCTAAGATGAACTATTCTTCTGACACCACAAGAATTAGTTAATCTCAAAATGAAAATTTCATGATAATTTACTCACCCCAATGCCATCCAAGATGTTCATGTCTTTTCTTTCTTCAGTGTAAAAGAAATGTAAGTTTTCTGAGGAAGACATTTCAGGATTTTTCTCCACACAATGGACTTCAAGTGCAACCAAATTGTTGAAGTCCAAATCAATGCGGTTTCAAAGGGCTTCACATGGCTCTGCACGACCCCAGCTGAGGAATATGGTCTTATCTAGTGAAACAATTGGTCATTTTCTTAAAAAAAAAAAAAAGATATACTTTTTTGGTCTGGGATGTGCCAGTCATTACGTCATAACGGTGGAATCCTCACGCGTTTCGTCATCCAAGTTATCCGTCTGTGTTCAAAAAGTCTGGGAAGGAAATTATCTAATTTTTCTCTTCCAACTTCAAAATCATCTGACATCTTTGTTTTAATTTATTATTATTTAAATCCTTTGTGCCGTTTCCAACGTTATGACTTAATGCCTGGCGCGGCGCAGACCAGCACAAGACGAACAATTTTAGTTAAAAAGTATATAAATGTGTTTTTTGTTTTTAGAAAGTGACCTATCGTTTCACTAGATAAGACCATATTCCTCAGTTGGGATCGTGCAGAGCCGTTTGAAGCACTTCTTTTGCAGCCTTTTGAAACCGCATTGATTTGGACTTCAACAGTTTGGTTGCGGTTGAAGTCCATTGTGTGGTGAAAAATCCTGTAATGTTTTCCCTTAAACTTAAATTATTTTCCACTGAAGAAAGAAAGACATGAACATCTATGATGGGAATGGGGTGAGTAAATTATCAGGAAATTTTCATTTTGAGGTGAACTAATCCTTTAACCCGTCAGAGCCCTGTGATTGTTTTCATGATGGATATATGCACTTTTATGGACTTCAAAGCATAAGCACCTGTTCACTTTTGCTAACCCTTTAAAAGGTATTTTGAACTTTGGAAATATGTTTCAGTAATTGCTTTAAAAAACAGAAGTTCACTACTTCTTGCTCCATCTGTCTGGTAATGCAGGAAGCCCTTTCCTACACTGTAAAAAAAAATCCTAATTTTACAGAAAATAACTCTAAAAATTTTAGAGTATTTTTCTGTTATTTAAAATTATATTCAAAACTCTGTAAAATTACAAACAATATCTGTAAATTAATTAATTGACTGTTAATTTAAGGATTATATCATTAATGCCAAATTACAGTAATGCTTATTTTTTATACAGGACATTTACTGTATTATTTATACAGTATTTTTCTGTTATTTAAAATTATATTCAAAACTCTGTAAAATTACAAACAATATCTGTAAATTAATTAATTGACTGTTAATTTAAGGATTATATCATTAATGCCAAATTACAGTAATGCTTATTTTTTATACAGGACATTTACTGTATTATTTATACAGTATTTTTCTGTTTTTTTAAATTACATGCACTGTAAAAAAAAAAATCCTAATTTTACAGAAAATAACTCTAAAAATTTTAGAGTATTTTTCTGTTATTTAAAATTATATTCAAAACTCTGTAAAATTACAAACAATATCTGTAAATTAATTAATTGACTGTTAATTTAAGGATTATATCATTAATGCCAAATTACAGTAATGCTTATTTTTTATACAGGACATTTACTGTATTATTTATACAGTATTTTTCTGTTTTTTTAAATTACATGCACTGTAAAAAAAAAATCCTAATTTTACAGAAAATAACTCTAAAAATTTTAGAGTATTTTTCTGTTATTTAAAATTATATTCAAAACTCTGTAAAATTACAAAAATATCTGTAAATTAATTAATTGACTGTTAAGTTAAGGATTATATCATTAATGCCAAATTACAGTAATGCTTATTTTTTTTATACAGGACATTTACTGTGTATGTAATTTAAGAAAACAGAAAAATACTGTATAAATAATAAAGTAGTGTAAAATTACAATAATGTGTAATTAAATATGAAGCTCATTATATAAAAGGTTTATATCCATACTTACAATCTAACATATTTCCTTGTCATTTTAAAGTAAATATTATAAGTTAACATTTAATTGTATTTTTACATATAAACTCTGTAATTGTTGATATATAATTTTAGCTAACTTTTATCATTGCATTAAACAATTTGTAGTCTTTAGGCTACTATTGAAATCAGAGTTCATGGAAGAAACATAAGGGTATGTAAACAACACCTGTAAAGGACCAGGGTGTAAGCTTGGTTGTTAAAGACATTAATGTCCCCGACTGCCTCAGTAGTCCCATTTAGCCACTTGTTAGCCTTTTTCAAGACACATCACAGCTTCAGAAAATCAAGAGTAGGGTAATACTGGTTTAGCCTATAACGTGAAAGTGAATTGAGCTTGTGTTCACCATGTCATTGCATACACTTAACCAAAAACCCATTACAAAAACCCATTGACTTCGGGACGATGGAACTAGAAGTGCTAAAATGCTAAAGTGCTACATGTGCCATTTAAGTACCATTACTACATTGAAATGCAATAATGCAAGCAAACTGCACAATTACATATTGTTAAATTGACCATGCTGGTAAGACAGCAGGCCAGCAGGGTTCGTGATGGAACATATGGTGCATTTAAGTCCTCCTGGGAAGTTTGTATTCATGAGGTTTTACTATTTATTTTTTATGTTTTAAATTAATTTATGAAGCCACTGTAAACTTTATCATTACATATTATATTGTTATATTATAATGCTATCATATTATGTGCAGGTATTAGCTTGCTTTATTGTTAGTAGAAAAGCCTGATAATGTCACTGCTAAATACCTATAAGTTCCACAATGTTTCTCACTGACACACTCATAACTCTTAAAGATTGGGGCTTAAAGAAAATACTCAGCTTCCTACTCATATTTTCATCATTGTGGTGGCATTCATGTGTGTTCAACTCGTAAATACAATCTTTATGACATGACTTGAACGCACCAATAGCTCTATTTTAGGGACAATCCATACACCATTTGCTAAAATACATTGTAAACTGTCATAGTGAGAAGATCTTTGTCCTGTATCAACGCTAAAAGCATAACCACTGCAGTCAACACCTTGGAGTATCCATGCTGTTAAATAAAAGTCTGTGGACAAGGGATAGGGTTAGGGTTAACATTAAACCCTTAAGATTTAGATTAAGCCAGGATTAGGCCTTAGTTCAATTAAGGCATGTTATTAGCTTTTTAAAATGTGCCTTAGAAGAAAAAAAGAAACATTATGTGTGCATCTTGAGACAAAACAATGGCACTGAAATATTTTAAGATATGTCAGTGCAAGTTGCTTTCCGGTAAAACAGCTCAAAGATGCATTTTAGTCTAGGACTACAGGCTTAAGCCTTGCCTGTGAAATCTGATATGTTGTAACTTGTATATAATTATACCAATGTTAGCAAACAAGTGTTGCATTGGACAGAGGATTAACCATAAACCAATAGGTTATGTAACAGTACACAGGGTGAAAAAGAAAGTTGGCATTATTAGGCAGGCATAAGAGTGTTTCTTATCGGAAAGGTCAAGAATTGAAGTGCAAAAGGGTCATGTGGGTCGCATGAATGTAACTAATGTCACTATGATACCAATCCATTAGATTTTCATATAGGTCTACATACATCATATATATATATATATATATATATATATATATATATAAATAATATATGCAGTGTTTTCTCTGTTTAATATATACTATCTGTTTGCTCTGTTAAATTGCTGTTTAGCAAAGTAGTGGTAAATATATTGTGTTATAAAGCCTATGGTATGTTACCATAAGTTTAATTTTTAATCATGCACTTAAATTAAAACACAATTTAACCAATTGATTAAATATAAAAGCCAGCCTAAATACAACTAGATAAATAGCACGTGTATATTTTTTTCAATTCTTTATTTTAAAGCATGACTTCTTTTCCTGTAAATGCAATGTTATCACACTATTGGCTGTCTCTCCGAGTGTTTTTGGAGCATGATTGGTTATTCTGAGTGTCATCCAGGAATCTGGCCAATGAAAACTATGCGCGCCTTTACAGTTCCAGTTTGAATATACGTCAGTTGGAGTGAGTGGGTGCGCGCGCTGCTGATCTTCAGTTCTAACGTACTTCGGTTCTGTGGCTTTTATATTCTTTAAACATGGATTGTTTTACATCGGACTGCTACATTTTTATTTTGATCGAGTTGCGGGATGTAAATGAGGAACAAATACGGAATATGGACAACGAATTTTAACAACGTGTAACGGACATAATGCAATCTGCGGAAGGTAAATAACTTTTTATTTTATGAAAAAAATCTGCTAAAGTTACATCAAAATATAGTGTGTTAAATTGAGAATCTAAACGCAATTACATATTTCAATGTATTGGGCTAATGTTATGTGTTGCTAACATGTGTAAATATTGTCAGCTAATTTAGATTTTGATACTCAGCATATGAGCTTTAACGTTGCAATGACTGAAATGAGAACATTGTCTTGTTAGACAGAGAGGAACACGAACCACACTTGGCTCTAGAAGAATGTTTGAATCTACTGTTGATCGCGGGATATTGGCCTGTCTTACCGATCAGTCAAAATGATCAGTCATCATAATGTTTTGGAGCTGGTGAGTAAAATTTTGGAAGCTTTTGTAAATGTCTCTGTTAGTAAGTAAAAACAAATCGCTAATATTCCTGTGTATGTGTGTGTTTCCCTCATGATCCAGGAATTTTGGGAACAAATATTATCCAGCCACACGATCTTCATATGCGTGAGTATTGCCGTAGTAAAATACACATGAAATAGAGGCAGAACATGTAAACTCTGGTGAAAGGCACACTGATTCAAACCAGGTCTAACTGACCCAAAATAAATGTCCTTTCAAAATTATTTTCAAACCTGTATGACTTCTGTGAAACACAAGAACGTTGGCAATAAAACAACATTGGAACCCATTATATGGAGAGAAAAAAAACACAAAACAATGAAGGCATTTCTCAAGATATCTTAATTAAGGTTCTACATAAGAAATAAATACAGTTTTGGAACAACTTGAGGGTGAGAAAATCATGAGAGAACTATTTTTTGGATGAGCTGTTTTAAGGACATGTTCCAACGGTCCTTTGCTAAATTAAAGGGATACTTCACCTCTGGGAAGATGAATGTGTATTTAAAATTGGTCATTTATATAGTATAAATGTGAAATTATTTTTGAATTTGAAGCATTCTAGACAGAGAAAAGGCAGAAAATGTATTTTTTACACATGTGGCTGAAAGACAACAACTCCCAGAATGCACTTGCTTTGCTGCCCTTACGAGGCCACTCCCAAACAACGCCTACCGGTTACAGGCGCCAGTATCTGAAAATATAAGGGTATTCTAAAACGCCGTGAAAAACGCTTAACGTGGCTTACTGTACTAAGACAGTGATATTAAAAGACCAAACTCAGTACACATCATATTAATAAACCATACTATGTATAAAAAAATAAGACGAGCCCAGAATATGAACGCAATGCATATGATACAACTATGCTACATCGTGACTCTATAAATCGTGAGTTAGTTGATAAATTGACTGACTACACGGGAAGAACATTATGATAATTCCATGTGTCCAAACTCTGTACATGATGTCTTAGTAACAAAAAAGAAATCAAACAAAATACTCACTGATCCGTCCGTTTGTCCCTGCTTCGTGTGTGATACAAAACTTGGGTGCTCATGTTAAAGGTGCAGTTTCATCAGCGGATTCAGCGATCTCGTCCAGTATCGCTGAAATTCGCGACAGCAATGACTCTCTATCTGTTTCCATAGGAGCACAGCGAGAGCACTGACACCACCAGTCCGCCCCAACTCAAGTCTGAATATAATTTAACACTCTCTTCCTCTTGCCTGCCAAGCAAGTTTTGCTCCCCTGCTACAGCAGCTGCTACAGCCTCTGTTCATCGCTGTATTGCGGCTCGTACGGGTAGCGCGAGCATCAGATTCTCGCAACAGATCTTCGAAATCCCCTTCTGCCATTTCAACTTCAAAACTACCTTCAGCCATCGTGATTAGTCTACTTGTATACAAACTTTCTACACAGAGCAAGAGCCTGTTTTCTTAGCTTCTACAGAAAATGGCTGACACTGTCTTCACATTCTGTGAGTGAGATCCCGCCCCATATGGGCGTGGTGAAAACACTCAGAAGACTGGCTGTAGTTTTAAGCCTCTGGACCAAAAATCCTCCGATGACGCAAAATGACGATTTTTGCGTCATCGGAGGATTTTTTCCAGACTAAAAATAAATAAATCTCTTTTCTCAGGGGGATATGAGGGGGGGGGAGCTCGGTAATTAGAAAATACTACTGGTTTTCTACTGATACAAAGCTTAATGCTAAATCCTGAAGTAACCCTTTAACCATGGTTTTTATTATAGCAAAAGTGTAGAAATCATGTTTTTATGGTGGATTGATTACAATAATGTATTACCATTTGGTTAGTGTAGCTAAACCATGGTTAATTTTAGCAAGGGTTCTCCAGATTTATATAACACTTAAAGAATTAGTTCACCTCAAAATGAAAATTTCCTGAAAATTTACTCACCCCAATGCCATCCAAGAAGTTCATGTCTTTCTTTCTTCAGTGTAAAAGTTTTTTTTAAGAAAACATTTCAGGGTTTTTCTCCAAACAATGAACTTCAACCGCAACCAAAATGTACTTTTACACAACAAAAAAACAAAATGTTTTTTCTTTGTATAGATGACAACATTATCAAAACGATTCCTATTTGCACAGATCCATGAAAACGACTAAATCACTGTTTTATGCTGCCACAAAGTAACTGGTGACGTCACTGTGTAAAGAAAGACTACACGCCTGCGCACATTCGCATTCACACATGCATCCCTAGACTGAACACATAATACGCAAATGATGCTGTCAACGTTTTCACAGATTCACTTTTTTGCAGTTTAGACTGAGACGATTTTAGTTGAAAACTGAGTCGTGTAAACGGCCCCTTTACAAACCCAGGGCATACGGATGCTAACTTTTGATTGGAATTTGCCCACTGTAATGCAGAATTGAGCTCAAACCCAAATTACATTCACCTGAACTAATCAAGATCCTCAGGATTACCAGAAACATCCAGCCAGGTGTTTGGAGCTACACCCTGCGGACACTGTCTCTCCAGGAGTTTGGCACACATGAATTGAAGGGATAGTTCACAGTCAGGCAAACATGAACATTCTCCCAAATAATTTACTCACCCTCATGTTGTTCCAAACATTTATGCATTTTGGTTGCCAACATTCTTCAAAAATATCTAATTTTAATGCTTGACAAAAGAGAGAAATTTCAGGTTTGAAAAGACATGATGGTGAGTAAATGATGACAGAATATTCATTTCTGGGTGAACTATCTCCAGTACTTTAATAATCGCACACAAGGAGAACAAAGCATTTTTAGGTGTTTACCTTGCAATGAAACCTCTGGAAAAGAATGCCCATTGTTGTGAATCTACATGTTCCTTCTTTTGGTGATGCACATTTTTTGCCACATCAGACAAAAGTTTTAGATACCAGACAAAACAGAAGCCAAACAGGCAATTTAAATACAATTTATTAAACTTGTTTAAAGGAAACAAAAATCATTTAAATCATCCTTTTTGAGAGAATAATAGTGTGTCCTTTTTTTCTTCCCAGATGCATCAAGGATCCAGCTGATTACTGGGAGTTGCAGGGGTGTTCTTTATTTGCTGTATCTGTCACATCTGGTACACTTTTCTGTTGTATGTTTTGATTTAACTTATTAATACACTTATATAGTTAGGGTTCTGAACTAAAAGACAGTATTATATTTCTTATCAGAACTATGCGGGTCCCCAGGGGTCAGGAGAATATTGTGGAAAACAATATATAAAACCGGTTTGGAAAATACAAGCCAAAAACAGCACAATTAAAAAAAAAAAAAAAACATTAAAATGTGAAATCATGACCCCATCATGATAGTAACCCTAACTGACAAGACACTTGAAAAATCATATTTTAGTTTTTCAGTTCCTCCTGGGGGCTCTGAAGAGCTGTTTGAGAAGAATTGGTTTATAATGTTAATTTACATCTGAATACTAAAAATGTAAAGAAACACTCCACTTTCTTTGGAAATAGGCTCATTTACCAGAGTTAAACAGTTGAGTTTTACCGTTTTCGAATCCATTCAGCCGATCTCCGGGTCTGGCGGTAGCACTTTTAGGATAGCTTAGCATAGATCATTGAATCTGATTAGACCGTTAGCATCTCTCTCAAAAAAATGACCAAAGAGTTTCTATATTTTTACTATTTAAAACTTGTAAACTGTAGTTACATCGTGAACTAAGATCTACGGAAAATGAAAAGTTGCGATTTTCTAGCCCGATTTGACAAGTAACTATACTCTCATACCTGCATAATAATCAAGGAACTTTGCTGCGGTACATGGGTGATGCAATAATATTACGCAGTACCTGAAAATAGTCCCCAGCTAGGTAACTTCCAACATGACCAGCATAAAGTTTTCAGGAATAACTTACGCAGGAATGAGAGTATAGTTCCTAGCCATATCCACCTAAAATCACAACTTTTCATTTTCCGTAGATCTTAATTCACAATGTAACTACAGAAGAGTCAAGTTATAAATAGGAAAAATACTGAAACTCTTTGGTCGTTTTTTTGAGAGAGATGCTAACGGTCTAATCAGATTCAATGATCTATGCTAAGATATGCTAAAAGTGCTCCTGCCAGATCTGGAGATCGGCTGAATGGATTAGAAAACGGTAAAACTCTACTGTTTAACTCTAGGGGAGTTGTTAAATGAGCCTATGACCCAAAAAAGTGGAGTGTTCCTTTACATTTAAATTGTTTAATGTTTAGAATCAATAGTGGTGTGAAATCTTGTAAATGTATCAGTTTTGTTTTCAGAAATGTTATGTTTAGAAAATTTCACTTTAATCTTAAAGTTTGAGAATTTGATGAAACTGCTCTACTGATAACTACAAGTTCAAATGTTGTATTTAACATATATATATATATATATATATATATATATATATATATAGTGTGTGTGTATATATATTATACTGTAATTTATCAACTGAATCATTCCATTTTATTTAGATTACATGTTTAGGGAGAGGATTTTAATCCCTTTTATACAGTTTTTACTTTTGTCTTCCAAAATAAACTGTTAATTTACAATCTTGAGCACGTCTTGACAATTTATTTAATGTGTTTGATTGTAATAATTTAGGAAATACCTGTAAAATAACAGTGTTTCTCAGTAGAACTTTTAGTGCTGTCACTTTATTGAAGGTATTTGATTGTAATAATTTAGGAAATACCTGTAAAATAACAGTGTTTCTCAGTAGAACTTTTAGTGCCGTCACTTTATTGAAGGTATTTGGTCATTATAATCTAGGAAAAATCCATAAAATAACAGTTTTACCCTGTAAAAAAAAATCGTAAAAAAACGGTCAAATCACTGGCAGCTACGGCTGCCAAACAAAAACCGTAAAATTAAAGTAAAATATCTTAATTCAAACAAGGAAAAATTTGTAAAATAACAGATTTACCCTGTAAAAAAAAAATCGTAAAAAAACGGTCAAATCACTGGCAGCTACGGCTGCCAAACAAAAACCGTAAAATTAAAGTAAAATATCTTAATTCAAACAAGGAAAAATTTGTAAAATAACAGATTTACCCTGTAAAAAAAAAATCGTAAAAAAACGGTCAAATCACTGGCAGCTACGGCTGCCAAACAAAAACCGTAAAATTAAAGTAAAATATCTTAATTCAAACAAGGAAAAATTTGTAAAATAACAGTTTTACCCTGTAAAAAAAAAAATCGTAAAAAAACGGTCAAATCACTGGCAGCTACGGCTGCCAAATAAAAACCGTAAAATTAAAGTTTTTGCACTTTACTGGATTTAAGATATTTTACTTTAATTTTACGGTTTTTGTTTGGCAGCCGTAGCTGCCAGTTTTTTACCGTTTTTTTACGATTTTTTTTTTTACAGTGTACTGTATGGGTATGCACATCTTTGACAACCATGATAAAAGTACCTTTGTAAGGTGATGCTCAGTTAAATCATACCAGTGTCTATTTATTCATTGATTCTTCTGGATGACATGTTAGTGTTACCATCAAAATGGCACAACTATTGATTTTCTCTCTCTAGTTATGATTGTAGCGTGAATAGCATTCATCATAGTTTAACCCTGTTGCAAATGCAGGTGTGGGGCTTCCCTGTGTTACCAGACAAACGAAGTAGGGAGCTAGGAACTTAGTTTCTAATAATACGGATAATTGAAACGCGTTTAGACCCATGCAGAGTTCAAAATATTGTATATTTTAAATCCTTTAAATGTCCTATTTTTAATTTTGCCAGTAAAACGCTTTATTTGACAAATGTATAGATTTTTATATTGCCTTTTTGATGTAGATATTTTTTTCCATGCTCTGCTTGTATTTCTACTGTCCAATTAACATTAAACATTTGTTTGCAATTCACTGAAATGACTGTTCTGTTTTATTGGAGGTACCATTACATTTTTATAGTTTGATTTTATTTTACTGGGGGAAACATTTAGTTATACATGAGAACTGTATTTTAAAAGAATATTACTGTATAAAGACAGAGCAACTTAATAAAGTAACTAATAAAAGCCATAAATTTACAGAGATTAACCTGAAAGGTAGTTGTTTTTACTGTATTTTCACATACTTATTCCTTTTTTATACATTTTTTCTTGGTTATTTTACAAAGATAAGCTGTATTTTAAAAGAATATTACTGTATAAAGACAGAGCAACTTAGTAAAGTAACTAATAAAATGCTTATATTTACAGAGATTTTCCAGAAAAGTCGTCTTTTAAAATGTATTTTCACATAATTTATCTGTTTTTTTACAGTTTATTAACAATTATTAACAGTAATATACTGTAATTTAATGAATTATGACTGTAAAATATTCTCTGTTTTTTTACAGTGTTTGCATGTAATTTTGAAAAACAGGTTTTTACTGTAATTTTACAGAACCCGTCTGGAAACTTTGCTGCCAGAGATTTGCCGTTTTTTTACGGGTTTTTTTTTACAGTGTGTGCTGCAGACTGTTACCAATGCAAATGATAAAGGGAAATACACTCAAACTATACTACACATTTTTTGCACATAAACACATTTAGGCTATTGAAGTTGCAACATTTAAAATGTGCCCATCTATTGCAGCACTCACGCTGTACCTGGAAATAAAAGAGATGAATATTTGTAAATTAGTACATGTAAAACAATATATAATCTAAAAATATAGTCACTTTAAGACTGCCGCTGCTGACAGAGACGCGGATCTCACACGCCTCACACTCTTTACTATATTTGATACTTTATTTAATTAATGTAAGACTGATCTAATGGAGACACTCGACAAAACGGACATTTTGGCATAATTGTGTGAGTTTATATTTTATACCGAACAATCAAATCTGACTGTTCGGTGTAAAATATAAACTCATAAGCCCATATCTAGCCTAACGTTTTCATGAAAAGTGCTAAGATGATCAATGGTGTAGCTGGCTTTGTATGAATGTGACCGTAAATAGTTCTCATTACTGCTATATATCTTGGTATAATAAAAATTAACATAAATAGTAAAAAACTTACCTCACATGAAGAAGTTCTCACTCAAGTAGCAAAAAATTATGGGCGTGTTGTTCAGCGTGACAAAAATGACGCGCTATTGATGTGCGCATGCGCAGTAAGCCCTGGGACAATCTGACGGATAGGATGGAATGTCAGGACACCGGTCCTCTGCTTGAGCCTGCAGGATCTTCAAAAAATCGACGGTCTTGGTCCTGCCGGTGTTCTGACAATCGGTCCTACCCCAAAGAATGTGCTACCAATACGCACTGCGCATGCGCAATACGTTTTCTAGCATATCTGAAGACACGCCCATAATTGAGCTACCTTTAGAACTGACAAGACATAATACGTTTTTATGCTAGCGTAATATATGAAATTGTCTAGCATGTGTAGAAATCACGAGAATCATTTTTTCATGATTGTGTGCACATTATATACATTAATATTCTGTGTGTGGTTAGTGAAGCGCAAAAGACAGGTTAGTTTCCATCTTTTTGCGGGGTATTAATATGTAATACCGAATAACAAACGGTTATATGTCTTAAGTGAATGTAAACAAGTGGGACAAAATTGTATGCGTCTGTCAATGTCAAGTCAAATGTATTTGCATTGCGCTTTTCACAGTACAGATTGTACACATTCCATTTAAAAAAAATAAATTTTAAGTATTAAATATTGCAAATGTGAATTAAAGTTATTAGTGCCAATATCAATTAGCCATATGTCACATTTTAGAGTACAATATTTGAAAGAACTGAATAGATGTTTGCAATGTTTTAAGACTATCAGATATTAATTGTAACATGAGATTAATTGTAAATGTAACGATCCACACCGTCTTTGGTTTGTGTACCTTTTATTTTAAGTTTTGGCACCTTTTATGTTCCATATTGTTCTTTGTTTATGCACTCTTATTTTAAGTTTTGGCACCTTTTATGTTCCATATTGTTCTTTGTTTATGCACTCTTTTGTTTTGGCACCTTTTATGTTCCATATTGCCTTTTGTTTTATGCACTCTTATTTTGAAGTCTTGTCATGTCCTGTTTTCCCTCCATGTCTATGTGTCTGATTTTCATTGGTTCATTGTCTAATTATTTTGTTATCAGTTCTAATTTATCATTGGTTTTAGTTTATTGTCTTGTTATCTTGTTTTGAGTTTTGGTTTTCCATTGGTCTATGTTTCCCCTTGTTTTGTATTTAAGCCCTCATGTTCACCTTGTCCTCTGTTGGTCGTTGTTTGATGTTAGATGTTCAGTCCATGTTGTTTGATATCCTGCCTTAGTCCGTGTTCCTGCCTATGCCCTCCTTGGAAGACTCCCCATGTCATTATCTTGTGCTCATGTCTTTATTTTCCCCTCGTGGATGTTTCATTTGTTCCTGTGTTTATACTTCCCTTTACTTTGTGACATTTAAATAAAGCTGCACCTGAATCCTTACTCCCTCGTCTGCCCACTTTGTTACAGAACGACCAACCACAATGGATCCAGCAGCCCTCACTGCCCAACAGGTGAATTTCCTGCTTCTCAGCCTCTAACAGGAGGACCGCCCGATAGAGGTCCACGTCACTGAGTTTCTGGAGCTGGCAAATTCTTCAGATTTCAGCTTGGTGGTTTTCTTCAGGGAAAATCTCAACAGTCAGCTAAAGGAGCGGTTGCCACCACTAGCCTCGACCGTCCAAGAGCCAGCGCCTGTAGCCTCGACCGTCCAAGATCCAGAGCCACCCAGCGCTCTGCCTCTCGAGCCTTCGAGACCACAGTCACCCGAGCCTTCCACGTCTTTGTCACCCGAGCCTTCCACGTCTTTGTCACCCGAGCCTTCCACGTCTTTGTCACCCGAGCCTTCCACGTCTTTGTCACCCGAGCCTTCCACGCCTCTGTCACCAGAGCCTCCCAGGTCTCCGCCTCTGAAGACTGCCTCGGCTCTGCCTGCGCCTGCTCCGCCACCAGACCCTTCCACGGCTCCGCCTCCAAACCCTTCCACAGTTCTGCCCTCCACGGCTCTGCCTGCTCCGCCTTCTACGGCTCTGCCCCAGAGGGCCTACATGGTTCCGCCTTCCACGGCTCTGCCTGCGCCTGCTCCGCCCCCTGACCCTTCCACAGCTCGCCTTCCACGGCTCTGCCTGCTCCGCCTTCTACGGCTCTGCCCCAGAGGGCCTTCATGGTTCCGCCTTCCACGGCTTTGCCTGCTCCGCCTTCTTCGGCTCTGCCCCAGAGGACCTTCATGGTTCCACCCTCCACGGCTCTGCCTGCGCCTGCTCAGACTTCCAAGACTCCAGAGTCTTCCAAGCCTCCGGAACCTTCAAAACCTCCAGAGCCTTCCAAGCCTCCTTGGTCGCCGCCTACCATGGCACCGCCCCTGGAATCCTCCTTGACTCCTCCCTGGCCTACTGACCCTGTCTTGTGGCCTCCTCCCTGGCCTACTGACCCTGTCTTGTGGCCTCCTCTCAGGCCTTCTGACCCTGTCCCGTGGCCTCCTCTCAGGCCTTCTGACCCTGTCCCGTGGCCTCCTCTCAGGCCTTCTGACCCTGTCCCGTGGCCTCCTCTCAGGCCTTCTGACCCTGTCCCGTGGCCTCCTCTCAGGCCTTCTGACCCTGTCCCAGTCCTGTGTCCTTCTCCTTGGCCTCCTGACCCTGTCCCAGTCCTATGGCCCTCTCCTTGGCCTCCTGACCCTGTCCCAGTCCTGAGGCCATCTCCTTGGCCTCCTGACCCTGCCCTATCCCTGTGGCCATCCCCTAGACCTCCTATCCCTGTGGCCATCCCCTAGACCTCCTGACCCTGTCCTAGCCCTGTGGCCATCCCCTAGACCTCCTGACCCTGTCCTAGCCCTGTGGCCATCCCCTAGACCCCCTGACCCGATCCCTGCCCTATGGCCGCCTCCCTGGCCACCTGACCCGGTCCCTGCCCTACGGCCATCTCCGTAGTTCCCTTTACTTTGTGACATTTAAATAAAGCTGCACCTGGATCCTTACTCCCTCGTCTGCCCACTTTGTTACAGTAAACAAGTGGGACAATAACAAAAATTGTTTGTGCATTAAGCCTATCAGTGTAAATCTAGCATTGTTATGATCAGCTGAGTTTCTAACAGCACCTATAGGGTTACTCTGCATATTATTTAACACGGAGTTATGTTAAAGGTGCACTGTGTGTGTGTGTGTGTGTGTGTGTGTGTGTGTGTGTGTGTGTGTGTGTGTGTGTGTGTGTGTGTGTGTGTGTGTGTGTGTGTGTGTGTGTGTGTGTGTGTGTGTGTGTGTGTGTGTGTGTGTGTGTGTGTGTGTGTGTGTGTGTGTGTGTGTGTGTGTGTGTGTGGCTAAAGTGTTACAGATGAAGAAATTAATGGTATTTTTGAAATCTGTTTAAAATTATGTCAGTGTACACTCACATGAGATTAAGACTAGTCATATGAGTGTTTTAAAATGATATATACTGTTATTTTACTTTGTGCCACAAGTAGCCTACATCCATGAGCACTACCAGGCCAGATCAGATCAAGTCTTCAAAAAACTTAATGCATCCACACCGTTAGGCTTCTAACATCACTGGATGAAGAACCACCAGTTGCTTGGTGCACCTTTAATTTGTTTGGCTATGCTTATTTTACTTGTTGAAAAGATAACTTGTAAGACAATTCTGCTTTGCCACCCGTCTACTGAATCTTTTACTCTTTACAGCACTGTAATCATGGAGGAAAGATATGGAGAAGTTCTCAATCTACTCACTTTAAACTAGTTCCCTGCACAGTACAGCAAGTCAGAATGGCAAAATTTGAAGCGGTTTGCAGCAAAGTTCAGAATCACTGGTTAGTATGTCAGTAGTTTTGTACCAAAAGTGGATTAAATTAGGTACATCTCTCATATAATATAGGTATTTTAATTTATGGTTGCAGATGGAATGCTACACTACGGAAGAAGAAAAGAAGTTAAGAGCAAGGAGGACTGCACAATGTTGTTTGAAGAGTTCCACAGCATCCCTATTGGAGGCCACAGTGGAATATTCAAAATGAGAAATGCACTGTGTGCCAGATATTATTGGCCAGGGATGACATTGGACATTGAGAAATGGGTAATTACCTATTAAAAAAAAATAGTTCAGACTGTATTATCTGATTTGTTGAGCCATGTTACAAGTCATAGCAAAATGACTATAGATTAGATTAGATTAAACTTTATTGTCATTGTGCAGAGTACAAGTACAAAGACAACGAAATGCAGTTTGCATCCAACCAGAAGTGCAAAAAAGCAGAAAGGTGCAATATTATTAAATATAATAAATGCACATCTTTGACTGCACATTCTATTTTAAAGGTGAACTAAGTAATTTTCCTTAAAGTTTAACATGTTGAATTCAGACATACTACTTTTTTCACATACTGTTTTTCGCTTGCTATGTAGGGAAAATAGGCACGGGGGGAGGGGAGAGGGGGGGGGGCACATACAAAATGTGTAGATGCTGGGGGTCCTCTAGTAGGAACCGGGTAAGGAAAGACTGAGCAGAAGAATAATTTTTTTCTGTTCATTATTTAAAATATGTAACTAGACAGTGTCTTATCATACTGCTGTTGTGTTATAAAAGCAGCAAGCTCAGCATTGTGCCTAAGAATGTAATTTACCCATGGCATCATCACTGATCTTGTGGTTTATTGTTTTAATCTATCACAAATGCAATTAGCTTTTTCTAAGTCCACCTAAGTGTTACTGACCAATCATATCTGGGCAAAAGTTGTAGTCTGTCATATTGTTGAACATATAAATATGGGTAATTGTTGTATTGATTTTACTGAATTTCTTTTATGGTCAATAATTGTCTATTTTCTAGGTGAGTGAATGTGACAGATGCGACTACGCATCACTTTACGGAGAGTTTATGACCTACTAGTTAAGTCTTGCCTTAAGAACAGGTGGTGCAACCAAATTAAGCACTGACTTGGTTACAAACTAACTAGTAGTTACTAAGCCCTTACAGCCCTACCCTGTTCAGCAGTGGTGTGTACCTACCGACAGTGGTCCGAGGAGGGACAAACCACAAACTGGTGACTGGGTGTTGGGTGCCTAAGGCTCATTGATGAGTGAGGGCAACAAAGGTTATCCCGTCTGGTCCAAACTGACATAAGATCATCTGTAGCACAAGTCAGAGAAAATGTTATTGATGGTTACCGGAGGAATGTGTCACAACACACAGCGCATCGCACCCTGCTGTTAATGTGGCTGATGTTGGATGACCACAATATTCTGACCATAGTGGTCAATGTTTTGGCTTATCGGTGTTGACTAAAATGCTCCAAATTTATAAATATTTATTCATTGGATAAAGTGTTTAAATTGGATTGCAAAATTTTAAATGGTTTACACAATGTGATTTAATTGGTTTACAAAACTTCTAAATGTAACATTTGTGGTGTTTATATTAATATTAAATCAAAATCTGGAGTGTGTTGGTGTATGTCCTTAACCTTGCGCTCAAAGAGATGTTGATATGGAAAGTATCTGAAAAGTTTGAGAACTACTGTTCTATGGAACTGCAAGGCTTTTTTAACAGTTCTTTAAACTTCAAACAAGGAGTTTGGAAAATTTACTTTTCTAGCTTAAAGTCTGTAATACAATGTTTATATAATCTTTTATATGTCTTAAATTGTACAAATAATGGTTCATCTGGTATACACAATCCATTTCAGGGCCCTCAGAAAACTTGTTAAGGAACATCAGAATAATTGGGATGTTTTTCTTGATGCAACTTTGTTTTCATTGCGTTCAAAAATCCAAACAACTACTAAATACAGTCCCTTCTTCTTGATGTATGCAAGAGAAGCAAGATTTCCTTCTGAAGTCCCAGAAGAATTGCCGGTAAGTCTTATTTTTATGTTCAGTCTAAATAAAGTTGTAATCATGATGTGTGTAGATGACTTGACCTGCTAGTGCTTTGCAAGAAGGCTGCTTAGTGCTCAGAACTGTGTTTCTTCACATGTGAAGTGTGTCAACTTAGGCATTTTAGAAGCACAACAGTAAAAAAACTAAAGTGTCAGTGTTATTTTATGCACATAAAATAAACTACTATCCATGGGGAGAAACTAATGGAAATATGTTGTGTATATAACCCAATAAGTATTGTAGTAATCCTGAAACTAAAACTTTAGACACACAATAATGTAAATTGCTCTCTAATATATTTATTTTTTTATTTGTTTACCTTTTAGCTGTCACACATTGTTCTCCCCCACATTTCTGAATCATTTGTTGAAATCAGAGCAGATCAAATAGAACTTGTTAAAGAAAGGGCAAGTGAAAATATAGTGAAATCCCAGACAAAGCAATAGGAGGCCTATGTAAAACGCTTGCAAAAAAAAATACAAGAACATCACTTTCAATGTTGGTGACAAGGTTTTACTATTTAATGCACGAAAAAAAGGACGGAAGGGGGGTAGACTCCAGCCAGACTTTTCTGGGCCCTACACCATTTCCACTATCACAGGGAAGACTGTTGTACTAAAAAATCAGGAAGGACATATTTTGACAACCACATACAATGTAAACCTTCTAAAACCATACAAGGACACAAAAAAGGGGACCCAAAAGAAACGTTAGATGGACAGCAGCAAACAGTGCAAGGCCAACTTGAGTTGCATGTTAACCAGGTGAGACTGGATGAGAAGTACAGTGAATTGGAAATGTGTCAGTCAAATTCAGTGAAAGGGAAAGCCGTAGGGTTTGTAGTTGACCAGGTTACACTAGAAGATAAGTCCAAAACAGTGGAATTGGAGGGAGAGAAGAGAGAAGAATGTCTACCTCAGAAATGGAAAGAGAGAGTTAAGATAAAGACAACAGGATGTCAGAAAGCAGGAAAGGAGACAACAGCAAATCAGAAAGCAGGAAAGGAGACGACAGCAAATCAGAAAGCAGGAAAGGAGACGACAGCAAGTCAGAAAGCAGGAAAGGAGACGACAGCAAGTCAGAAAGCAGGAAAGGAGACAAAAAAGGAAGAGGAAAGAGAAGCAGCATTAAGACAATCAAAAGTGAAGCTATAGCTAAGGACCTTGAGGAGAGAGGTGAAAAATTTAGTGGTTGAATAATTTTCAAAAGATATGAAATAACTTCATATTATGACTGATTATTTTGAGGTTTCAAATGTTTTTATTTGAAATAGTTCAGCTCATCTGGTCAACGAAGGCTGTTGGTAGAGTAGAAGCTGTAGTGGGTCCGTACAAATTGTACAATTCTTCCTTGCAAACTTTGCAAGGGAGTAACTGGCTATCAGATGAGGTAGGAACAAAAGTTTAAATGAGGATAGTTTTGCACATGACATTTCTTTAATTTTTTTTATCTGCTTTTTAAAACAGGCAATCGATAGTTACCTATATATACACTTAAAAAGAAAATGAAGGTAACTATGGATAAATTTGTTTTAATACTTAATTTCTGTAATATAATACTTGGGAAATGTTTATATAAAGAGATTGTGGAGAAAAAAAATTGTTTAACACAGGCCAAAGTGTTTCTTCTGTCCTCTGTGGTTTCTACTGCACTTTCATGGTCGATTTCGAGTTGTACAAAAGGTTATAAATCCTGACATTGAGTACCTTTTAAAATGTATCGGCTGACACAAGTGGTTTAAATGTCTTATCTTTCTTAGATGGCCATCCCAGATGATGATGTTTGGTTGTGTCCATTCAACACCGGAGATCATTGGATTCATGTGGTAAGAGTGACTCATCTTATTAGGACTGTCAAACGATTAAGATATTTCAATATGATTAAGTTTTAAAATGTAATGCTAGTAAAAACTAAATAACAGCCTGTGTGTAATCATTAAATTTGGCAGTTTGTGTGGGTAACACTGATAACAAATCCTCATGCAATAGTGCTCTTTACTCGTCTCACATAAAAAAATAGGGTCTTTATCTAAAGAGGGTCTTTCTCCATTATGTTGTAATGAATGTGTGCTCCACTTGGGACTGTATGTCTGTCTGGGGTGTGGGTGTGTGAGAGGCAGGGAGAGAGAGAACATTGCACTTTAAATCTTATCAGTTCGAATCTGCTCTTGAAGGTTCTGATCAGTTTTTAAGAAATCACAGAGAACAGAATAAAACTGTAATGTCAAATTGAATGAATGCATTAACCGCATTAAAACATTAAAATGTTAAAGATTTAATTGCATTTGTTAACATGTTAACTTCAACCGGTCTACATCTTGAGGGGTGTGTGGGTTTTTTTTTTTTTTTTTTTTTTTTTTCTGTCCTTGCCACTTGACTTTGGCTTCCTATAGGGGGTTTGCATGGCACTACTCTTTTTAAAGCTCATTGTGTATTTTGTGAAGCACAATATAAATTTAATTACATTTGTTTTACAAAGGGATGGAGGGTTTTTTCTGTGGTAATCTGTATGTCACTGCTGTTGATGGTAAACTGTTATTTAACTTCAACTAGTTTTTTTTTTTTTTTTTTAAGTATTTAATTGATCAAGATTACAATATACGTTGTACGACTATACATGTTATGTTTATGTTTCGTAAATGTTTGTTTCAGATTCTCAAGTTGTCAGAGAAGATGATCATGATTGTAGAAACATAGAAACTGGAGGTCATTGCTCACATTGAATTTTTTTACTTTTGATCAATTTAAGAGTGCACCTGGCTTTTTTTTAGTTTTACTGGCCAGTGCAGTGAAAAAAAATACTTGGCACATCTTTAAGAAAACAAATCACTGTCACTAATGTAGTAATCATGACTGACAACGATTAGAGCAGTACTAAAGTGAAACTGGTAACCAACCAAAACTCTTTGTGATGCTCCACCCACACTTTGTAAGGGATAATGTACAGGCCCGTCAGGGTTTATTATGTGATAACACTCTGCTATCTGTGCTTAATCCTGCTTATTACACAGCTACTAACCAAATAAATGAATACATGTTCAGAAAATATTGATTTGCGTTATGTTAGAAGAAATAAATCGCTGAACAGCTTAAAGTATATCAGCCTCAGGTTTGTGTCAGTTCTGTTTGTTTATTTCGTAAAAATGTTTCTTAATTATTCCGCGTATTACAAGACTACTTTCAAATAAACAAATACATGTTCGTGAAATATTGATCTGCGTAGAAATTATGCGAGAACAAATAAGTAGTTGAACTGCTTGAATCCACCTCTGATTCATGTCGTTTTGTTGCTGTTAATTTTATGAAAATGACCATCAAACTTCATTTTTGAGCCTGTAACAAGACTACTTGCCAAATTAATTAATAAATGCACATGAAACATTAATTTGAGTTGAAAATATTTTATTAGCTTACTTGTAGAGAATGCAAAGATCTAAGAAGCAGTAAAGATGGCATGCAGAACCCGGGTGACCGGTCTGATTATTCTTTCTCAGGCTGTTACAAGGAGATATCAGACCACTAGATTGCCATTGACAAATCAGAAATGAGGATTCCAGACAGCCATGTAATAGGTGTTAGTATAAGTCCAAGACCACTTTCATATTGGTCAGTGAAACCTAAACCGTTACTGAGGCAAAACATTATTGCATCTTTAAAATTTACTTGTCATAAGCAGTAAAATCATTTATAGGTATCTATCATAATTTACCTGTGCTCTCAAATATAAAATATTTGTTTGAAAGATGTTTTTCTTTTTTTTTTTTTTAAAGAAATTTCCTAAACATGCGAAGTCACAATCTGATGCTTGCGACTTGAACCACACATACTTTACAACATGAGCAACAGATGGATGGGAGCAGCTGTGGAGTCTTTGTTTTAAAAGTAGGGAAACAAATTATTTAAAATCAGCAAAGATTTGTTTTACATTATGTATAATGTTCTTGATTAACTTTTGTTAGTTTGCAGAGGATTGCCTAAAAACAGGAACAACTCAATGATCAGATGGATCAAAAATCTGTAGAAATGTCCAGAAATTCTATAGCATGCACATTAATTGAGCATAGCGGTAAGTTTATTTGCAGTAAAATTCACAATTGCCTTTGAAAGTAATTTCTGAAGACTGGTATGATGGTCTGTAAAAGTCCTTTTTGCATTCTTTATCAGCATATACTTGGCATTGCTAATGTTTCTTTATTATCAAGGTTCCATAACCAAGCACAATGTATTGATCAAGTGGATCGTATTGATAAAGTATTTGGTAAATACCCATCTCTTTATCCCACAAGGTAACGTTAATGCTTTCTGCACAGCCTGTAACAACATAAACCCATGCAATGGCATCTCTGACAGCTTTACCATGGTAAATGATACATAGATTCACCATGTTCACAGTATAAACTTGATTTGATGTATTGTTGATTTAATTCACTTGACTCTTTATAGGTGCAGTGCAATTTGTGTTCAAGGTGTTACTGGATAATCAAGATAATTTGCATCTTGCATAATTTGCATCACTTTGCATCACTTAACTTGCATCACTGATGTCACAACTGCAGAGGAGCTGCCAATAGAATATAATTGCACCCATTGCAAATTATAGTATTTTATTTTTTTCAGCTGATCTGTTGTTTCACTACTTTATTATTGGGTTATCTTTGTTTTTTGTGATTAACATGTTTTTATTGTTTTAATCTATTAAACAAGAACAGCAAAACATGAATAAACAGAATCCTTATTTAACCATATTTGGTCACATAATTATAGACGCACACAAAAAAAAAATTATAATCGCACACATCCACTACAACTCTACACTGTCCCTCCCTGACAGCCCTCCAAAATAGGCATTATTTGCCCCATTTCTACACAGAGGTCTAAACTCCCCAGTCTTCTGGATGCCCCTTCCTCAAAAGCTGCCAACCTGGCCATTTCCGAACACCACTCCTGAAATGAGGGTGCTCCAGCTAACTTCCAAGCTGACAGGATGTGCTACCCCTGAATTTACATCATCTATTAAGGTGGTAGTTCATTCTGATGGGGCATATCAAGCTGACAGGATGTGCTACACCTGATTTTACATCATTCATTAAGGCGGTTTTTAATATAAATAGTAGCTCATTCTGAGAAAGAAGCACATTTTGTTAGACAATATGACAGCTTGAACTAACGGTAGCACATCCTGAGCGGGTAGGACAGATTGTCAGAACACCGGAGCCCAAGCAGGGTCTGTTGATGGTTCTGGTGCATCGCTGCGAGGGACTGGAGGACCTCCGTCAACTGCGAGGAATCTCTGGGGCGACTTCCTTCCATCACTAGGGAAAATGTGTTTGTTCCCGGGTTTCGGCACCAGTGTAACAAAATTCACAGCAAGAGGGAATGAGGACACGGGGAACCGGGTTTCTCCAGTCACAGGTAAGGCTCTTTAATTGGCAGCTTTATAGGCTCACACCTTCACAATAAATCATCAGCTTCAGACAGGTGTTAGACAAATTTAGCTCAGGTGCAAGCGCCCTTACCGCTTTCTCCCGTCGGACGGGCGCTTGACCACGCCCTCACTGCCACATTCTCATAATGTACATTTCTTTTCCTGGCGCTTCATACTCTGACCGAAAGGTTCTGATTTACTACCCTTTCCGAAAAACCCAGTCTGCTGTGATTGGTCAGCTGGCCTAGTCTGTTCTGATTGTTCAGCCATGCAGATCGTGTTTCAGAAATGTAACACCCCTTACCATATCTGAGTTTCAGGCTTCCTTAGCAGCTGTAAGCACTTTTGTAACTATGATAACAAAGGTGTCGGTTTTTGCCATACCAGTTCAAGCCAGAGTCCGATAATGAATGAAATAATTCAAGTTTGGTAGAATAAGCTGATCAATACTTTAATTCGTCTGCCCTTGGAAGTCCAAACAGAGGTTTTGCTTTTGCAAACGTGTATAGACAGACTTTCAAAGCCAACTTATCTTTTTTTTTTAAATGCCTGGATACAGTGATATATGCATAAATAAATACAGTGATATAAATACGTGGAATAATGTTAATTATGAATAACATGTATAGTATAAAATGATTAATAATATCTAAAAATAATATTGCAATTTAGTTTATTCCAAAGTAACTGCCGAGCCTTACTGCTATTTTTAATGCCATGAGAATACAGCAGCACATCCAATGCTGTTGTGTGCCAGATGTTTAGCGCCACCATCACACTGGATTAAGTAGCTGCATTGACTCTGGGAAAATGGCAAAAAGCTGTTATCTCATTGATCAGTCAATTTACATTGCAGTCCGAAGAGTGGTCAACATTAAAAATGTTGACCACTCGCCATTAAAAAAAAAATAAAAAAAAACATTGATTTTTGGCAGACGATTTGTCAGACCCGATGTGAATAGTGCTATAGGAATCAATTGTTCTCATTCAAAGGTTGTTCGGAATGAACAATTACATCGAAAAAACGGTTTTGGTGTGAACCCGCCTTATTGTGGTGTCAACTTTTGCATGGACAAGTACCATTTCTTTAGAGAGAATGAGAGAAATTAGAACTTTTTTACTTTTTTAGTTGTACCTTTTTTTACTTTGGATCCTTTTTTGGTATTGGGTTGTAGAAAGCATCCTTAAACGGCTGAAAAACATTTGATGAAGAAAGTGATTCTCATGTTATAAACTAAAGGGCTCATTTGTAGCAGACCTGCTTACTGTGTTCTCACATGTCACTCGTTCATGGCCCGCCTCCTTATGGTCTTCTCCAGTTGTGTGATGTGTCTCCACACTGCTAGTACAAACAGTCCCAGTGGAACACTCTTGGCAGGACACACAGAGTCAAAGGGACTGAACTCACTGGGGATCAGACTGTAGGTCCCTGGACACATTTTCACCAGTGAATATTGTAAAACTATCTCTTTTAACCACTCAGTAGCTTGAACACTTATTATTAATAAATATATTAATAAATATCTTTTTTTTTAATCACTTGAAGCAGTTTTGTCCCCCTATTGCATTTCAATTAAACTCCCATTCATGGTGACTATATGCATACAAATTACATTAATGCACCCTTTGTTAAGGGTTTATAAAGCGGTTCATAATTAAGTCATAAGTCATTTACAAATGCATTATAAATAATGTGATATGTGATTATAACAACATCAAAAAAGTGGGCAACTTTCATCAAACTTGCCAAATAGTGAGCTATTTTACCTCGTTTAAAATTTTATTCAACACTTATTTAGTATTATTAACTTTTTAAAATTTGTCTTTAATTTAAAGTGGAGATATATAAAGCATTTATTAAGGACATTAGAAACCTGTCATCAGGCTTTATTATGTGAAATATGCCGTGAATGAGCATGAAGAGCTGAAATGTGTTTTTGCAGAGGACTTTAGATGGCTAGATAAGTTGGGACAGCACTCAGAGTAGCACCATTCTTTTGACATCAACATTACAGCACAAGTGATTCAACACATTACAGGAATTAATATAAATACAAAATTACATAATCCCTCTGTGGAGGTAGTGGTATGGTCAAGTACCGATATGTGAATGGAGAACGAGGCCAGGAGATGATAGTGGTAAGGAGTTACACCTGTGGGGAATTTTAATAAAAGCTGTTCTGTGGGGCAGTGAGAGGCGACAGAGTGATAAATGGGAGCTGAGAGCCACTGAGGAGAGGAGTGACACTTGCTGTGTGTGTGCTGTGTATATGATACTTACTGTGACACTGAAAAGTAACTTGTGCAGTAAAGACGAGAGGTGGAAATTCATCTAGCTCCCGCTTCCTCATTCCACAAGAGAATTAAAGAACCAGTAACACCCTCCTTTTAATTTTACTGCATTGTGACTTAAATCGTATATTATGGCATTTTAAGTTTTACAGATTATGTTTAAAAATGTGTATTTATTAAGCATTTAGCCTGTTTACACAGGTTCTTATAAACATACCAATGCTTTATAATGCTTTTGTAAATGATTATTAGTCATTAACAAACCCCTTTATAAACCATTAACAAAGGAAACATTATTGAAAAGTTTTACCCTATTTACTATTATTCTTAATAGATTAGTTGTGCTGTCTATATGAAACTAATGAGCTACAACACAACCATCTCAACTTGTAAGACTTTAGCCTGTTTGATCAGTTTTTAGTATCAGCAACCAAAATAAATAAATCATTATTTACACACCCATAAACCTGTATGCTGATATTTTCTTCAGTGAAACACAACAGTAGAATTGAAGTCTCGTTAAACAGATGTTGACAACAAATGTCAGTACATAGTGACTAGATGCTGTCAAGCTCCAGAAAGGACACAAATACACCATACAACTATCATAAATGTATTCTGTTTTTGAACATTCTAGTCAACACTTAATATATAACAAAATGCAAGCTTCTGGAGGGGACAAAAATATCAGTTAATAAGTGCAACAATTTCAGTGTGTTCCACTCACAAATACTGTGTAATGATTTTTCTAACTTTTGTGTTTCACAGAAAAACTATCAGCATCATTTTGTACATTTATTTTATTTTTTATAATTTGCAAATGTACAGTAGGCCCTATATACACAGTTGGCACACAGGGCAGGTTGAATGATAGTCTGCAGAGAAGCAGGGTGCGTTTAAACTTCAGATTACATAACTTTTCCCTGCCCTGTCCTAAAACATCCTGCCTGGTCCTGTCTCCTCTTACCCTGAGCCTCTGCCTGATGATAACATAAACTTGTACACGAAGCAGGGGATACACGAAGAGACTCGTCAGGCCAGCCGATGGTGTAATAAAACACAGGTGCAACACAGATTAATAGGCTGTCAAAAATAGAGCAACAAGAGATGTAAAAAAAAGTGTATAGATATACATACTACTGAGATGCAAAGTCCAAAAAGCATTTTTTCCTTTGCAAAAATTCTCTATATTGTTAATAATGAAAAGAGCATTTAGATTATATTAAAAATAAACACATGGCCCCTAAAATTAGGAAAATTACTTTTCTTTATGTAATGAAACAGTTCAGCCTCTGTACCAGAGTCTATGAAATGTTTAATAATTTGTCAGAGCAACCAAAGCATAATACATTATAATATTAAGTACACAACACAAGTCCTCCACATGATCATAGAAGGTTTTAGAGCAGCAAAGCACCTCATCCAAATATAAGCCCTGTGAACACACCTTTCATGCATCTCTGATATCCTACAAGAGCATCAATTTAACTCAAAGATATCCAGATTTACTCAAAGTCTTCAAGTGGCACTAAATGCTGAGCCTTGGTGGTCTGCACTACCCTGGTGAAGATTTGAAAACCAAACATATAAAATGATTAGGTCTTTGTCTCAATATTTCTTACTCAACCTGTGGAGTTACAACAGACATGTTAAATGCTAAAAAAGATAAACACAATGTAACGCGGGGTTCGGATGGGCAAGGAGGAGGCGAGAACTGGCTTGTCAATATAAATAATATTTTAATAAAGAACTTAAAACAAAAGCATAAACACATACACACACACACACACACAAACAACGGACATGTCTGTGATTGATCTCTCTCTCTCGAACCATTGTCACCGGCCGCCTTTATCCCTCGTGCGCCCCATCAGGCCGATTGAGGACCGGGCGTGCGACATTCCAGCCCGGCCCCGTCCCCCTCCACTCCACACACAAGTATTACAAAATTGTGTAGCATTGGTGTCCCTGTTTTGTTTGGATATATTTGAATTAATCAAGCAATAAATCCATTAATGCGTGTGTGATTTCCTATCTACAGCTAAAAGACAAAAATATAACTAAGAGTATGGCTGTGTCTCATCCCTCTCCCTTGTTCCCTATGTCATGAACACAAATTTGGGCACTAGCAAGAGCCCTGAGCCTCTAAACAATGGGACATGTTGTGTTGTGCATTAAAATGTAGTTAGCAACATCACTGCCATTGTGCATGTGCATTTTAGCTGTTAAGAATTCTAGTGGCATTATGATGAGCACTTGTACTGAATTATTTATCAAGCAGAACAAATAATATACATGTATAATGCCATTCAGACATTGATTTAATAAATATAAGAAAAATTCATAAATTAAGAAATAAATAGAAAGAAAATGGGTAAAAGATAATTATAAAGAACAGTAAATTTCTGACTCAAAATTATTATTCTCCATGTTTTTACAGTTAAAGAAGAGCTCAATGAAATTTTCTTTGGTTGGAATTTAAAGTTCCCTATCTGTTACTCACTCGACGTTATGTCGATGTAGTGACACTAGGTGTCACACTTGGGATCCCCAAACACCTCAGATCTCTTCGAAAAATTCAAATTGGAATTGGCGAGTTGAATTTGCATGCCACTCCCCCGGACATACGGGTATAAAAGGAGCTGGCTCACAACCACTCGTTCAGATTTTTTCTTCGGAGCCAAGTGGTGTTGAGCTGCGAGTTCCACTGCTGTTCCATTCACCTCATAGATGAGAAGTGTATGCCATTGGCGCATTTCCACGGCTCTCTCCCCTCTGCGTGATTAATGTAGAGTATGCCATGGGCACTTTGACAGCTAGAAGAGTATGTATTTGTAAAGAAGTTCATGCTTACGGGCAAGGAAGAGGCGAGAAACCGGCTTGTCAATATAAATAATATTTTAATGACGAACTTAAAACAAACACATAGGACAACAGACATGTCTGCTTATTAAGCTCTCTCTCTCGATCGCCGTCTGCGAGTGGCCTTTATCCCTCTTGACGGCTCAATTAGCCTTATACGGGACCGGGCGTGCGTAATCACGCCCCGGTCCCGCCCTCCACCGTGCCACAGTATTCTTGCAGAAAAGAGTATATTTACTTCTAAAACTGTGTGTACTGACAGAGAGCGTCTTTTTTCTGTGTGTAATTCCTGGATGCGGTCTCTCTGCCTCTGAAGGCCATGAGTGCTGTCTCACGTGTATGGGCAGTAGTCACGTTGAGGCAGCATTTGTGGATGGTTCGAGGCCGGGTCGGCAATTTGTGGTCCCCAATAGGAGAGGTTCCTGTGGGTAATCCCCCACCTCCCATTACCCAGTACGCTTGTTTGCCCCAGTCGAGTTCTGGGATGAGACAGGCAGCTCACTTCAGGGAGATTTAATGTCTCTTTCGGGGCTCCTAAGCAGGATGAGCTCTCGATCGCAGCATTGGTGAGCGGGTTGGCGCTGTTGGACGCTGAGGACTCGACTGAGCTTCCACCATCGGGTGTGGCCGCCCAGTCTGAGGCTGACACAGAGCTGACTGCCACACTTGCCCGGGCTGATGATTGGTTCCTGGGTTCGGAGCGCCGCTTGCAGCCGCACATTGCCCCGCCCGGTTCCATTCTTCCCAGAGGTGCATGAGGAACTCAGACAGAGTCATGGTGGGCACCTTTTACTGCCTGGACCCGACTTTTGGGTTCCTCTGCTCTCACTACCCTCGACGGTGGGGCAACCAGGGGGTATACGCAGATTCCTCAGGTGGACAAGGCGGTTGCGATGCACCTGCAAAATGCCACCACCTGGTGGAATCGCTCCTGTCCAGGGCCTGTAAGTCTACGGCATCTCTGGCAGCCAAAGCTTACAGTGCCGCTTGAGAGGCCGGCTCCGCCCTGCATACCATGGCCCTCCTGCAAGTACACCAGGCCAAGGCATCGAAAAAGCTGCACATAGGTAGTCCTGACCCGAAAGTGATGCAGGAACTGCACTTGGTGACTGATCTCGCCCTCTGGGCGCTGAAGGTCACGGCTTGGCACTCGGGCAGGTGATGTCCACCTTGGTGGTCCAGGAGCGCCACCTATGTCTTAATCTGGTCAAGATGAAGGACGCCGACAAGGTCCGCTTCCTCGATGCTCCCATTTCACAGATCAGCCTATTCGGCGACACCATTGAGGACTTTACCCAGCACATCCATTGAGGCCATTCAGCACATCCTGCCTTGACACGGATCAAGGTCACAAACCCCGTTCTTTTCACTGGGCGTCCCTCTGTGGCTGCAACTCATGCATCCCGGGCCAAATGCTCGAATCCGGTGTAGAGCCCCCTAATCTCACAGTTCAGCGCTAAGAGCACCAGGATCACCAGCATCGTGCGGCGACTGATAGGGCTGCAGGTGTGCTTCATATTTGTACGTTAACGTGTGTTTGTTTTTTTTTTTTTGTTTTTTTATTAGGTGTCCTTCTTTTTTTAATTGCACGAGTGAGACGTTCTTTAAGAGAAGATGATAAGTTTGTGGAAGATAGTGCTTTTGTTTCTGTTGATTAACTGGGGAAGAGCGGCGTCTGTTTTGGCGTACGGAGGAGCCTTTCCGCAGAGCGTGCCTGTGATGACCAGGGAGTTCCTGTTGAGTTTGCGTTTAAATGCCGGTCCTGTCGATCCCGCTTGGAATATTCCTGAAGAAATAGCCTGTTGGCCTTCTGAGAATACCCGGAGTCTAAAAAGAAATATAAGGAGGAAACGTGGGAAACGCGGCGGACTTCGACGCAGACTAAGGAGGACTCAAAGGTTTACCCCGCTGCCTGGAATACTCTTAGGCAATGTACGTTCACTTCGCAATAAACTGGACGAACTGCAGGCCAATGTGAGTTTTATGCACGAATACAGAAATATGCACATGATGGTGTTTACCGAAACTTGGCTGGATGACTCAATTGATGATAGTAGTCTACGGATTGAGGGTTTTGGAGTACCTCTCCGGTTGGACAGAGATAAACACACAACAGGGAAAGAACGTGGTGGTGGTGTGTGTTTATATCAAAGAAAGTTGGTGTAACACAGCCATAGTGCGATATAAGATTTGTAATTCGGACATTGAACTTTTGGCCATTTCTATACGTCCTTTTTATCTTCCTCGTGAGTTCCCTCAACTGTTTTTTTATTGTAGTATATATACATCCACGTGCAAAAATTGACGAGGCATTGGAAATGGTTAAAGATACCCTGGATAAACTGGACAATTTATCCCCAGATGCACCTAAATTTATTTTGGGTGATTTTTAACCATTGTATTATGGATAAATATTTAAAGGGCTATTACCAATATGTCACATGCGCTACTCGCGCTGATAAAATTTTGGATAGACGTTATGGCCCGATTTTACCTCCTCTTGGTTCAGCTGATCATAATATAGTTTTGATGTCTTCAGTGTATACTCCAATTATAAAGCAAGTGAAGAGAGAAGTACGGTATGTTAAAGACTGGACCCCCTCTAATATTGAGGTTTTAAAGGGTTGTTTTGATTGCACAGATTGGAGTATGTTTTTGAACACATGTTCTGGTCTGAATGAACAGGTGCTAACTATTTCCAACTATATCACTTTCTGTGTTGATTCTGTTATTCCTACTAAAAAGATTACTTTGTATCCTAATAATAAACCTTGGGTCACGAAGGAGTTAGAGTATATTGAATATGAAGAAGAGGGTATTTCTCTCGGGGACTAATGAGGAGAAACAACAGATAAATAGGGAAGTTAAAAAAGCAATAAAAATAGCTAAAAGCAATTATAAAAATAAGATCGAGGGTGTGTTTATGCAAGGTAACCTCAGAGCCGCCTGGAAGGGAATTAAGAGTATGGCTGCAGTGAACACACTTGTATTGAATCAGCATACTCTTATGGAAAACTATGACACTAATTTCCTTCTATCTAATGAGTTTAATTCTTTTTTTGCCCGATTTGATACACCTGCTACAGCTGAAGATATGGTAGATTTTAAAGATACTCTGAGTATTTATAATAATTTTAAACTGAATCCTTTTAATATATTGAGACAGTTGAAGGCCACACCGCTTAATAAGGCCCCAGGTCCGGATGGAATATGTGGTAGAACACTGAATCACTGCGCTGATCAGCTTAGTGGAGTTCTCCATTCACTTTGTCAGTCTTCCTTAGATCTAGGGTTGGTACCGGATCTGTGGAAATGCTCAATTATTGTTCCAATACCAAAAATAGCTAAGCCAGATTCATTTAACGACTATCGTCCTATTGCCTTGACCTCTTTGGTCATGAAGGCGTTTGAAAAAGAGATTAAAAAGCATATGGTGACAGTTACTAGTTCAGCTTTAGATCCGCTGCAGTTTGCATATCGCGCTGGAAGAGGCGTAGATGATGCAAAACTGTTTCTGTTAAATACTCTTTATCAACATCTGGAAAAAAGTAAAGTATTTGCGCGGCTTTTGTTTGTGGACTTCTCGTCAGCATTTAACACTCTTCAACCTGTTATTTTAGGGAAAAAACTTATTAGTGAGTTCAATTTTAATCATGGTTTAGTGTCTTGGATTATGAACTTTTTAACAGATAGGCAACAAAGGGTTAGGGTTAATGGGGTTTTATCAGATATATTAAAAACTTCCATAGGATCACCACAAGGCTGCGTACTTTCACCAATCTTTTTTATATTATACACTAATGAGTGTCAGAGTTTACAAGGTAACAGTTACCTAGTAAAATATGCAGATGATACTGTTCTTCTTTCCTTGCTTTCACATTCAGACCAGGATTATGGTCCGGTTCTACACAAATTTATCTATTGGTGTAAAAGTATGAAATTAGACTTGAATGTCTCAAAGACTAAAGAGATGGTTATTAATTTTAGTAAGAAAACACTTTCACTCCAACCAGTGATTATTAATGGTACACAGGTAAATGTAGTAGAGGAATATAAGTATTTAGGGACAATTTTTGATAACATGTTAAAGTTCGATAAAAATACTGATACCATTATTAAAAAATCACACCAAAGATTGTTCGTGCTGAGGAAGCTTAATTCTTTTGATGTACAGAGACCCATCTTAAGGTCATTTTATAATTCATTTGTTGAAAGTATTTTGTCGTTTTCTTATGTTGGTTCTCTACATTGTCAATGAAGAACAAAAATCGTCTGCAAGGTATTGTAAACTTGTGCTCAAATTATGTGTGTTCCCTTACGTAGTTTAACATTTTACTATGAACAGCGTTGAGGATGGCACATAAAATAATGGGAGACAGCACACACCCTTTGAACCCTCAATTCGAGTGGTTGCCCCTTGGGCGTCGTTTAAGGACAATCAGGTGTCTCACAAATCGTTACAAATTTACTTTTGTGCCTAAGGCAATTAGTTTATGTAACAAACATAATTGACTATTTTGTTATTAATAATTATTGTTATTTTTATTTATTAATTTTTTTTTTTTTTTTTTATTTATTTATTTTTTATTCTGTGCTTATATATTTTATGTTGATTTTTGTTGTATGTGTATCCAGTGTTGTTTGTATATGTGAAGCCCCAGGACAGTCTGAATGAATTGCCCCATGGGGATTAATAAAGCTCTAAACTCATGTCCAGGGGAGTAGCATGCAAATTCCACTCGACAATTCCCATTGCCATTTTCTCAAAGATCAGAAGTGTTTGTGGGGCTCCCAAGAGCAACCCTTAATGTCACTACATTGACACAACATCTCATTCCATACATCAGGGAACAGAGGTTATAACAGTAACCAAGATGATTTCATAATGATTACATACAAAATAGGCACTATACAAACAAAAATGACTTGACTTAACCAATGAGGCTTCCGCTCAAGCAAATATCAATTCTTATTATTATTTTTATCTGCTTCTGCTACAGCTTCTGTGAGACGCACAGGGACGCTTCAGGGATTTAGGTACACAAGCAGCATGCAGAACTGCCCTGCATTGTGCTTTTCCCACAAATTAACTAGAAAATCATGTCCGTGACTACATGGCCCCAATATTAATAGTGGGCTTTTCCAGTGTTTTTGGGTGTAGCATTTGCAGACAAATTGTGAGACATAACTTCTCAGTGAGTGCTAATTACTACTGTGTTGACTCATTTGTATACTGTATTTTCCCAAATCAGTCAGCAGATAGAGAAAAAAGATACAGAAAGAAATCTATGTATAGTTTATTATTTCTTTAGATAGGGATAATTTTAAATAAAACAAAATTTTATTTAATTGACAATTTGAAAATTAAATAGAAATAAAAACTAAATTAAAATGGGAAATAATAATAACTCAGGTTGTAATGACTAATGCAGCTTTCACTTTCTTTAGTCTATGTTTGAGTGGAGGGGGAAAAAGCAACAAATAATTGAAATGTCAACAGAACACAATAAGAATTGTGTTCAAAGACAGCATTGTCTTCATACACCTAAAGCATATGCTTTCATTCTGAAACCACTTTGAAGTTTGTTCAGGAGGATACTAATCATAAAATATATATATGAAAGGCAAAAGAGGTGTTTTTGTTATATTAATATTGACAAACTGTTTTTCTTAGTTGTGAAGTTTAAAATAAGCTTAAAATATTTATGTTGAGTTTATGGCTACAATTTTAATTATGATTCATAAACAGACTCATTCAGACTCAGACTCAACTCGGACTCTGCTTGTTATAGTCTCAGTCTTGAGTCCAACTCTGCCCCTTTTGGACTCGTATTCAACTCAATCTTGATTGTTTAAAGACCCAGACTTGACTCGGACTCGACTAAGGTGTACTCGAACCCAACACTAGCGCTCACAGTTCATTGGTTGAAGGTTCCAATTTCTCCCATTCATTTTAATAGAAGTGGCCCATCTCTGGTAAATAATCTCTGAAACAAACAGAAAATGGTAGGCAGACACTGAGGTGCACAGAACGGGGGCTGTCACTGTAGACAGTTGAAAAGAATGAAGAGAGAGACAGTTAAATGTTTCTCAGTTAAAGAGAGCCAGTTAAAAGTGTGACCTATGGTGAGAAGGTAGACTTTTAGGTAGAAGATTTTTAACTAAGGAACTAACTGATTGAATGAACAAACGAATGAACAAACAAACAAACAAATAAATAATATTATCAATAAGTACAAATGGCAATGAATAAAGAGTGTAATATACACAGTAAATACTGGAAATAGTGGAAGAACAAGTGTTTATCAAGTTGCCTTTAGAAGGTGTAATTTCATTATACTTGACTTGCTCTAAACATAAAGGAAGAAGAGGAAGAACATGTATTAACCCTGATTTGAGAATTCATTACAATTTCAACAGTGAAACAACTATAAATCACAAGACCATTCATGAAAACAAAAAGGGAAAATACAAAATATTAAACCATTGTTTGGCAAAGCAGAAATTGCAATTAATGAATTGCATAAAATTACAACATATAAAACACTTGTGGCAAACAGCCCTAGACTGACATGAAAATAACTACTCTTCTCACAAGAAGTTTCCCCCAATCTACCTTCAGTATATAGCCGATGCTTATTTTAACGTATGGTGGATTTGGTGCAACCCAAAATGCTGGGATATAAAGTTGAAGTCAGAAGTTGACATACACCTTAGCCAAATACATTTTAACAACATTTTACAAAATGTTTTACATTTAATCGTAGAAAACTCTCCCTTTTCTCAGTTAGGACCTTTATTTTATTTTAAGAATGTGAAATGTCTGAATAATAGTAAAAATAATTTATTTCAGCTTTTATTTATTTCATCACATTCCCAGTGGGTCAGAAGTTTACATACAATTTGTTAGTATTTGGTAGCATTGCCTTTAAATTGTTTAACTTGTGTCAAATGTTTTGGCTTGCCTTCCACAAGCTTCTCCAATATGTTGCTGGAATTTTGGCCCATTCCTCCAGACAGAACTGGTGTAACTGAGTCAGGTTTGTAGGCCTCCTTGCTTGCACAGTACACACTTTTTCAGTTCTGCCCACAAATTTACTATTGGATTGAGGTGAGGACTTTCTGATGGCCGCTCCAATACCTTGATTTTCTTGTCCTTAAGCCATTTTGCCACAACTTTGGAGGTTTACTTGGGGTCATTGTCCATTTGGAAGACCCATTTGCAACCAAGATTTAACTTCTTGGCTGATGTCTTGAGATGTCGCTTCAATATATCCACATAATTTCCTTACTCATGATGCCATCTATTTTATGAAGTGCACCAGTCCATCCTGCAGCAAAGCACCCCCACAACATGATTCTGCCACCCCCATGCTTCACAGTTTGGTTGGTGTTCTTCGGCTTGCAAGCCTCACTCTTTTTCCTCCAAACATAAAGATGGTCATTATGGCCAAACAGTTAAATTTTTGTTTCATCAGACCACAGGACATTTCTCCAAAAAGTAAGATCTTTGTCCCCATGTGCACTTGCAAACTGTATTGTGGCATTTTTATGGCAGTTTTGGAGCAGTGGCTTCTTCCTTGCTGAGCAGCCTTTCAGGTTATGTCGATATAGGAATAGTTTTAACTGTGGATATAGATTCTTGTCTACCTGTTTCCTCCAGCATCTACACAAGGTCCTTTGCTGTTGTCCTAGGTTTGATTTGCACTTTTCGCCCCAAACTATGTTCATCTCTAGGAGACAGAATTCCCCACCTTCCAGAGTGGTATGATGGCTGCGAGGTTCCATAGTGTTTATACTTGCATACTATTTGTACAGATGAACACGGTACCTTCAGTCATTTGGAACTTGCTTCAAGGATGAACCAGACTTGTAGAAGTCCACAGTTTTTTTATGATGTCTTGGCTAATTTATTTTGATTTTCCCATGATGTCAAGCAAAGAGGCTCTGAGTTTGAAGGTAGGCCTTAAAATACATCCACAGGTTCACCTCCTATCAGAAGCTAATTGTCTAAAGGCTTGACATAATTTTCCAGTATTTTCCAAACTGATTAAAGGCACAGTTAACTTAGTGTACAGCACACAAATTTCTGACCCCACTGGAATTGTGATATAATCAATTAAAAGTGAAAATATCTGTCTGTAAACAGTTGTTGAAAAAATTACTTGTGTCATATGTCAAAGTTGAGGTCCGAAACAACTTGCCAAAACTTTAGTTTGCTAATATTAAATTTGTGGAGAGGTTAAAAAATAGTTTTAATGACTTCAACCGTAATGATGAAATAACTGTAGTCTACAGCAGTCAGTGAAGATCAGCGCAGTGTTTGTGTTATCCTGTAGATGCAGCAGTGAGTTTTTCATCATGCTCTCATCCTCTGTATGTGGTCAGTTAGTCTTCTAGCTTCAAACAGCATAGTCAGTGCTATCTGAGGTGTGCATGTCAAACAGAAAATATCATAAACATAATATAATTACTACAATTATAAACTATATATGATGTATTACTTGTACAGTGTACTAGTCCTAAGTAGCCTAAATGAGAATGCACTGCACCTGCACATTAAAATGTAGAGAGTTTGAAATTTTGATCTTCCCATTCTGAAAATAAAGTTGTATTTATGATTTGATTGTAAATGGAAAAGATTCACCGACACTGTGACACTTCAACATCAACATTCTTGTTCACATCGCCAAACACATCAAGAAGGCTGGAGTCTGTCCACTTCATTTAGACTGCTCACATGGACACCCAATCATTCTTGATACAAGTTTGTGCCACTGCAGAATAAGTTAAAAAAAGATGTGTTCTTTGGAATCCTCACGTTCATTTGGAGTTTATTGGTACAGAAACACAACCGATAGTCGTGCCACTGGTTGAACCAATGTTGCTGTGTCTGCAATATTTGAAAGTCTCACAGAGTCACAGTATTTACTTTTTTTTGGTACATCAACCTACATATGGCTAACTTACCAGAATCAGCTTTATTGCCAAGTATGCTTACACATACAAGGAATTTGTGTTGGTGACAGAAGCTTCCAGTGTACAACAATACAAACAATACCAAAAAACAGCAGTAAGACATATAGTTGACTCTGTATAAAGATGCTGGGATAATAGAGAGAAAAAAATACATATTTCACCATTAAATTTCAATTTCTCTGATTTTTGCTGAATGTATTCATTGTTTGCACCATAATTATGTTTTTTCCTAATTATTTTTTGTCAAGTCAGTGTGTCTTATCCAACATCTGTGGTTATTTTCACACACTATGTGCCAAAACACATGGTGTGAGTCACCCAGCGGCATCCAGTGTCCGTCGGTCATCTGAGGATATGGGTTTGTTTGTCTTAGGTTTGGAGATGTTTTGATTGCGGTTGAGTCAAGAGGAATAGGCAAGTCTTAAGTGACAGCTCATCATGGTTGACAAAGGTTAAGTAAAATTCCTGAGCTACTCTAAAAAAAGGAGCGTTTCACCATATGTTTCAGCTTAAATTCCAGAGGGGGTCTGTCATGCAAGGGGTCTACAGTACCTTATCTTGCCCATACTGTGACAGGCAGGGGTTCAGAAGATGAGCATCTCTCATCCCCACTGCACCCTTCCCCCTGGTCCTTAAATGAACTACTGTGTTCACATGACAGTCAACAATGTCTTTCATTGAGTTCACTATTCTGATGAGGTGCAACAACAGCATACAATCAGCTTCTACTAAATCAAGTGGAATCTGCAGCACATTTGACAGACAGAGACCATAGCGGCTTGGACCAAAAATTATATTTCATGAGTCATGACTATGACGTGAACATTCTTATAAATCAAAGGTCAAACAGAGTCGAATTACTTGCAAGAATAAAAAAAATCATGCATTGTGCAATAGTGTACACTCAAATAGTCCTACTTTTTTAAAAAAAAGAGCTATTTTAAACAAATACTATTTTTTGTCTAATTAATATAAATGCTGTTTGTACCCTGAAAACTCTATTAAGTTGACTCTACTCATCTGACTGAGTAATGGTTTCACCAAAATTTGTGTAATAAAGTTCACTGAACTTGATAATTTTAATTGAATGGACTCAAATGTTTATTATACGATGACACTTAAATTATGAAGATTATAACTAATTCTAGGTTAATAAATGTATTTCTCTATTTATCTTCTGAAATGTATATATGCCTTCAGTTGCACATACACGAGAACTGAAATAGTGTTAATAGGGTCCAACTTGACCAAAAGTGGACACAGATCACCCTAATAGTGACAACACGCCAAACAACTATATTTGCAACATAAATAATACTACAAAAAAGATAAAACCTCTATGAATTCTTAATAACAACTATTTAAATGCCTCCATATTTTCCCATTATTCCCTTAAACATAATTAAATAATTCAAGCCCAAGGCGTTGTGTATTAGTCTCATTTTTGTACTCAATATTTCAAGTTATATACAATAAAGATCTTAAGTCTATGTATTTCTAAGAAAATAAGTTTAAGGAACTTAAGGATATTTGAGTTACAAGCCCAAAACTAGACATTTTAAGTAATGTTTAATAAACACAACTAGATTTTCTTCCAGTAAGGACAACATTAATGTGATTCTGTATTAATTGAGAAACTTGTTGTAATTTTATACATTTAAAAATGCATTTGACACTGCAGCACTGTTTATACACCTCAAAAAGTTATTAGGAAATGGTGACAATTCTGCAATACTAATACATTAATATGAAATTAAACCTAAAATTTTAGCCAACAGGTTAAAACAAAAGAGAAAAGTTCAAGTCCATGTTATTTGCCAACAAGAAAAAATACCTTAAATAGGTGCAATTTCTGAGTCAAGCAATATAATACATGAAAATCACAATGCATAGCAGCCACAGACATGTATTAACAAAGATCAAATACATCCACAAATACCAATACACAGCTGTTGAAGTACATTATGATCAGATGTCTAATCTTGATGAAGTCATTTTAATCACATACAGGTTCAGTGGTGAATGAAGCTTGAGCACTGGGTCAGTCTGTCTCCTGCTGAGCAACACAAGAAAACGTCTGTTCACAGTTGAGGACATTTCTGTGCTTATATCCTCTCTGTGTCCAGTTCAAAAGATCATCTGCACTCTGGTCAGAAAACACAACCTGTGACTGTTTCCTTATGTGCACTGACAGGCATGATATGCAGCAAATTATGTGAAAGCAGATTTAACACTAAATACTTTTGTATGCGTGTTGTTTTGGAAATGCATTTATACATTTTATTTTGTATCATTTATTGTGTTTCTGATGATTGAATTTACACAAAGTACTCCTAATCGTTTTCAGCAGCAGCAAAAAAAAAAATATATATAATAAAAAAAAATAATATATATATATATATATATATATATATATATATATATATATATATAGATATAGATATAGATATAGATATACCCTTCACATCCCATATTATTAATTGTCGTGATTAAAATGAGAATTGTTTGAGTGTCAGATGTTGGAATGTGCCTGGTATTTTCCCTGTCGTTTGTAATGGATTTTAGGGGCAGTGGTGCTCCTTTGACCCGCGCCTGCATGGCGTCGGTGTGAACGGCGCGCGAAGAGCCACTAACATGCGACATTCCTCAACAATCTGCCCAATGCACAGGTGTAGCACATAACAGGAATACTAAATGACGGCAATTAACACCCTCCCAGCCTAATCTGATGGCCACATTGACTGTGACAATGACAAAATTCATTCGCATAAGCACCGATTGAGTGAGTTCTTTGCAACTCATTTTCCATTAGGTCTGAAATGGGTAGTAATATATGAGTGTGCCTGAGGCTGGAGCAGAACTGAGGAGGATTCAGCACGGCACTTTTGTTCAAAAGAGCCTGTTAATTTTCACCCGCTGAGCGCTTCTCTCATGTCCCGCGGTGTCCCGTGCGGGAAATTAATTTAATGTGTCCTCTCATTCCGGAGAAGAGGGATAATAGGAGCTTGTGCTCCAAACGACTGTAAAATCACACGAGACCAGCAATTGTGCTTTGTATCACATTTAAAGCACGTTTTCAGCAGACACAGTCGCCTACCAATTAAAGCTAAACAGTAGGCCTACGTGTTCAGTGCTTTGCAGTCTGATTTCAAGAAAATTCTGCATTAAACATTAATAAACATTAATAATTCATAAAATATTAAACAATTGCTGTGTCACGACAGTGGTAAACACTATTTTCAACCTGCTTTTCCCCATTAGTTAACTGACCTTTAATTTAAAAAAATGTAAATGTAATAATAATTAATACAGGAAAATTAGATGTGAAAAGGGCATTCCTGGATATCAATAATAATAAAAAAGTAATATATATATATATATATATATATATATATATATATATATATATATATATATATATATAATAATAAAAAAGTAATATATATATATATATATATATATATATATATATATATATATATATATATATATATATATATATTACTTTTTTATTATTATTGATATCCAGGAATGCCCTTTTCACATCTAATTTTCCTAATTTAGATTTATATATAGGCCCTATATATATAATTAAAAAAACATATTTAGTTAGTTATTATTTAGTGCAGAATACTATTCATTCGAACAACATCCATAATTTTACTGAGTAAGTTTAACATTTTTATTTATTCTGTCTGTGAGCAATTTGAAGTTGAAGCTATAAAAAAATGGCCTAACTATATTGAATATACAGTGAGTATATTTACTGTCCGCATTAAACAGCATTTGAACAGATAGTCATTCTGTAAATAAATTAATCAAAAGGTTAACATCAGCATTTAGTCAAGCTAAAATTCAGCAGCAAGAAGACCTGAAATTTATGCGGAAGATATCCTGCGTGAAACATTATAGCCTACACAGTTCATCTACATGAATCATCCGAACAAACCGATTCACCTAAATGAATCAGACTTCCCAATGCTTTAAATAAGAAGGAGAGGACGTTCGGAGAGCTTCACTTACATGAATCGTACAAACGAACTGATTCACTAAAACGAATCGGACTTTCTAATGAATCACATGAGAGATTGGTTTAGGAGAAAGCGTTTGATCAGTTTCTTCTCCTTGAATAGTGTGCATATAAGTGCTCATGGATGAACTCGTCCGGAAAATGTTCAAATGTCGGGACATTTTGCATCCATGAATGTAATTAATTTTTCCAGAATACATGGCCAAAAAACAAAGACGACCCAGGAAAATCCTAGACAGGTGGCAACCTCTCACAGCCTCGTTTTCCTTCACGTTAAAATCAAATAGGATATGAATAAGGAGATGTGTAGCCTAAATCTAAAAAATGATTCACAGGCTTAGTAAATATCATAGTAATAAATAGCTATACTAACTTAATAAAATCTCTGAATATCACTTAAGTGATTGTTTGAGTTGTACATATCAAAATAAATGCCTAGAAATTCAACAGTTAATTTTGTGTTCAATTTACAATTATCTTTTAGGTTTATTTCACAAAATAAAATGAGTATTTGCCTAACAAATTAAATTTTTTAGATACTGTTAATATGTTTGGTAAATTTCAATCAAAATATTTGAGAATGGATAAAATTCTACTGATTAGTTTCAAGAACTACAATTATTACTCATTCCAACTTAATATTATTTCAACTTAATCAACTACTTAAGAAGTTGAGTAAGTTACGCACCAAATTGACGCTAATCGTGCGGCCTCATGGGAAATCTGCCTCTCTGCCTTGGCAACAAGTGGCAGCCTGTGTGGTGGTTACAAAAATATATAAAGAAATTGAATGTCAATAATGCATACAAGAGAAAATAAATAATAATTAAAGCTGCAAGCAGCGATGACGGGCCCAAGCCGGTGGCACCACAACCCTGGTGCCTTTAGTTACCGGGCTCATTTCCACTTGGTGGCTTTCGGAAAACAAAGGATGATGGACACAGCAACAACTCAAAAATATAGCTGCAAGCAGCAATGCGATTCCTCCTCAAAATGGCAAATCATTTAAAATTGATCAATAGAGGGTTGGGGTTAAACCCTCCCAATGAAAAAATCCAAAAAACATGTCTTTCAGTCTGAATCCTAAACTAAACATTTTCAGTGTACAGGAAAATCCATCATGCCAGACCTTATGGATCCTGTAGGGTTTTTTGTTTACAATGAGAAATGAGGTATGTTTACTAGGTTTCAGAAAAACTAAATAAATGGGGTGGAAATACAATCACTTTGAAAAAATGACATTTGGGCATGGCCTGTAGCGCCCCCTAAGGGCGAATGTGAGCCATTCTTGGTTTGTAGGTTCCTGTTGGCCTGTAGTATCAATGTACCAAATTAGAACATTTTTGACCAGCAAATGGGAATTTAGGGCGTGGCCTGTAGCGCCCCCTAAGGGCGAATGTGGGCCATTCTTGGTTTGTGGATTCCTGTTGGCCTGTAGTATCAATATACAAAATTAGAACATTTTTGACCAGAAAATGGGAATTTTGGGCATGGCCTGTAGCGCCCCCTAAGGGCGAATGTGGGATATTCTTTACGCAGTACTTCAGAGTGATGTCATCTTGAAGTGTATATATATATATAGGTCTGTTTCTAACCCACACCTATAATATCACTTCTGAAGGCATGGATTAAACCACAGGAGTGGTATGGATTACTTTTATGCTGCATTTATGTGATTTTTGTAGCTTCTGAGTTCTGATCACCATTCAAGTCATTGAAAGGTCCAACAGGGTTGAGATAATCTTCTAAAAAGCTTTTTGTGTTCACTAGAAGAAAGAAAATAATACACATCTGGGATGGAATGAGGGTGAGTATATGATGAGAGAAATTTATTTTTGGGGTGAAAACCATTTGTAGGCCTACTTTTTATTTACTTGGAAAATTGTTACTGTCTCTTTAAGAGGATTTTAAACGCATTTCATTCAAGCCGTCAAGCCGTCTGTGCGGCTTGTTTTATTGAGATATAATCTTTTGAGAACTGTGAAGTCTCATTATTTTCGTGCTGTTACATCTGTATTCATTTCAGAGATTAATTGATTGAGATTGTGAAACTACATACAACCGACAAACCTCCATGAAGATGCGAGTAAAAATGAGATGCCTCGCGCTGTCAGGCACAACGCTGATAATCGTTCTCGGAAGTGTTGATACTAGATTTAGATTCGCGATATCTTCATCAACTGTTTATGTTCACTTGAGACAAAACAGACAATATATCATGTATTTTGACATTTTGTTGTTATGAAATTGTCCGTTCAAACGCAAGAAGAAGCGAATGCGATCTCTCATCGGGGCTCGTGAGTTAGAAGTGACGCTGCTAGACGTGAGCAGGGAAGCGCATTTCACTGAATTTACGATGTTACACGTATAAACCTTCATCAACCCGTTAATCCAAAACGCAAATGCCGTTATTTTGCGTCTCTCGCTCCTGCTTGTGATTGACAAAGCTGTCAAACGGGACAATTTGCAAGCGTGCAAGTTTGGATCGGTCTTTTCACGTTTTAATAATTTGCAGTGTTCGACATCTACGTTCAAATCGAGCGGTGCAATATGCAATTCATCCAAAATAATTACAAAGTTATTTTCGCTCTTGTTCTACATATTTTTTTCAAGCGTCAGCTGATGTTTCTACAGTATTAATTTTCCTGCGCCACCACGAACAGAGTTGGAAATAAAACACGCATCCGGGCATTCAGATGGGTTAAAAAAAACTGCTTAAAAAACATCTGAACAGCGTCTGCTCTCGGTCTCACATTAATTCAGGTGGATTTTTCACAAGCGACAACATTGGCAAACAAAAGTGCTAGCTAATGTTTAATTAGCAAGTTTCACCGAAATGTATTAAAAATAGAGGCTAGCTGCCTGTCCGATGAACAAATAGAGTCACGTCATTTTTTTTCCAGAAATAACTAGCAATACTCCTGCAAATAAATGCTTCGTAACTAAAACGTTTTGACTTTCAATAGAAAATATAGACAACACATGTTCTTACCTTGCAAAAATCGCCTCAGTATTTAATTTGAAGCAGTAAATCCAACACTGGAGTAAATCTCTCGTGATATCACCTTCCCATTGAAATGAAGGAAGACGGTGATGACGAAACAGTTATTATTCTTGCCCAGGAACCCTTAACCAATCACATGTGCCATTAGCTTGTATTGTCATGAGTATCTGGGCAGATTTCAGAAATAAAATCCCCTTAACCAATCACATGTGCCTTTAGCTTGTATTGTCATGAGTATCTGGGCAGATTTCAGAAATGAAATCGGTGATTGGACGACGATGAAACTGAGACAGGAACCATGGGAATAATTGTTCCCAAATTTGAACGCTCTGGCTGTAAATGGTTAAAGGTTGTTAAAAATTGCATCCGCCACTCAGTTGATGTATATATTGAGTGGGGACACATTGTTTGCTTTTTTTCTGGGATTCGACTGCAAAAGAGCTCAAGCAACTGTTGAACTCAGTCCCTGCACATTCTGGACTCAGACCTGTTGTAAATCATTGAACAATGAGGCTTGGATGCCATCTATTGGACATTTCTTGTAATTGCCACTCAGAGAATGAACAGACAGTGGATTAAACTTTAGTTTTTTAGGCTTTAATTCTTTGTTGTATTCACCTGCTACGGCGTGTGTAACATTTTTCTGTCAACTCTGCATACAGGTGAAACTCGAAAAATTAGAATATCGTGCAAAAGTTAATGTAACCCATACTATGTTGAACACAAGAGGGCAGTATAGCCCTATGTATTACTTCACAAGACCCCCTCCCTTCCTACTCCTCACACAGAGTCTCAAGAGAGTGACTTGCAAATTCTGACATTTTCTCCACATTCAAACCAAAATATCTGACATTCTGTGTGTTGGAGCTAATGACTGTAAATTAGAAAGTTGTCAGGCTTGAGGAGAACTATATCAATACCAATTTTTGTACCTGCAGATGAAACTAACCCCCCACTTTTTTGTCAAAAGGTGGCGCTACTGAGCCCCTCACCACACCCATTTCTGAAACTTTGCACATGTCTACTGGCTAATAAATGTGACGTCTCTGTCGAGTTTCATGCAATTTCAAGTATGTTAAGAGTCTCAAAAGCATCAATAAAGAAAAGTAAAGTTTGAAGCGTTGCCACGGCAACAGTATCTAAGATATCAATAATCCTTTCACAGGTCTAAATCTGCCGGGGTGTTTACATTATACACGTAAAGTTTGAAGCAAATCGGGTAAAAACAAGAGGGTGATTTCAAAGCATTTTGAAAGTGACACACTTCCTGCTGCCAGTTGGTGGCGCTATAACTTTGACTCACAATAGTCACATCCATGTGATCGGCCTCTTACAACGAACACACTGCTGAAGTTTCATCAAGATCTGTTAATTTATGCAGAAGTTATAACACACTTCCTGTCTCACTTTTCTCGCCATAAATTTGTTTCCTCGCCACGGCCAAACCGTTCGAGATATCAAAAATCTGCTGGCAATTTTTCATCCTCAATGTCTTGACTTCATGCTGACTGAGATTCGTGGCGATTAAATGATTTCTCTAGGAGGAGTATTTCAAATTCCATTGTATACGTTTTCCAAACAACCCTAAATAGCCGACTTCCTGTTGGGCTGAGGTAAAAAGTAAGAGCATGAAGTATATATGAAACGATGAGATCTATATGTGTACCGACTTTCATATTATTACATGCAAGTGTGTTTGATTTATGGACCAAGGTTTCGGACCCCGTTCCAGGGGGCGCTGTTAAGCCCCCCTGCCACGCCCGGGTACCATCTTCAGCCCAGCCCTGATGGCCGCGGGTTCTGACCCGTGTGCAAAGTTTCAAGAGTTTTAGAGCACGTTAAGGCCCCCAAAAGTGCCCGAATAGTCGATAAAATAATAATAATAATAATAATAATAATAATTAAAGCTGCAAGCAGCGATGACGGGCCCAAGCCGGTGGCACCGCAACCCTGGTGCCTTTAGTTACCGGGCTCATTTCCACTTGGTGGCTTTCGGAAAACAAAGGATGATGGACACAGCAACAACTCAAAAATATAGCTGCAAGCAGCAATGCGATTCCTCCTCAAAATGGCAAATCATTTAAAATTGATCAATAGAGGGTTGGGGTTAAACCCTCCCAATGAAAAAATCCAAAAAACATGTCTTTCTGTCTGAATCCTAAACTAAACATTTTCAGTGTACAGGAAAATCCATCATGCCGGACCTTATGTATCCTGTAGGGTTTTTTGTTTACAATGAGAAATGAGGTATGTTCACCAGGTTTCAGAAAAACTAAATAAATGGGGTGGAAATACAATCACTTTGAAAAATTGACATTTGGGCATGGCCTGTACCGCCCCCTAAGGGCGAATGTGAGCCATTCTTGGTTTGTAGGTTCCTGTTGGCCTGTAGTATTAATGTACCAAATTAGAAAGTATTTGACAAAAAAATGTGCAATTTGGGAATGTCCTTTAGCACCCCCTAAGGGCAAATGTGAGACATTCTTGGTTTGTGGATTTCTGTTGGCCTGTAGTGTCAATATACCAAATTAGAAAATTTTTGACCATAAAATGGGAATTTTGGGCATAGCCTGTAGCGCCCCCTAATGGCGAATATGGGCAATTCTTTGTTTGTGGGTTCCTGTTGGCCTGTAGTATCAATGTACCAAATTAGAACATTTTTGACCAGCAAATGGGAATTTAGGGCGTGGCCTGTAGCGCCCCATAAGGGCGAATGTGGGCCACTCTTGGTTTGTGAATTCCTGTTGGCCTGTAGTATCAATATACAACATTAGAACATTTTTGACCAGAAAATGGGAATTTTGGGCATGGCCTGTAGCGCCCCCTAAGGGCGAATGTGGGATATTCTTTACGCAGTACTTCAGAGTGATGTCATCTTGAAGTATATATATATAGGTCTATTTCTAACCCACACCTATAATATCACTTCTGAAGGCATGGATTTAACCACTGGAGTGGTATGGATTACTTTTATGCTGCATTTATTTGATTTTTGCAGCTTCTGAGTTCTGATCACCATTCAAGTCATTGAAAGGTCCAACAGGGTTGAGATAATCTTCTAAAAAGCTTAATTTGTGTTCACTAGAAGAAAGAAAACAATACACATCTGGGATGCAATGAGGGTGAGTATACGATGAGAGAAATTTATTTTTGGGGTGAAAACCATTTGTAGGCCTACTTTTTATTTACTTGGAAAATTGTTACTGTCTCTTTAAGAGGATTTTAAACGCATTTCATTCAAGGCACAGTCTGTGCGGCTTGTTTTAGTGAGTTTAATCTTTTGAGAACTGTGAAGTCTCATTATTTTCGTGCTGTTACATCTGTATTCATTTCAGAGATTACTTGATTGAGATTGTGAAACTACATACAACCGACAAACCTCCATGAAGATGCGAGTAAAAATGAGATGCCTCGCGCTGTCAGACACAACGCTGATAATCATTCTCGGAAGTGTTGATACTAGATTTCGATTCGCGATTTCTTCATCAACTGTTTATGTTCACTTGGGACAAAACAGACAATATATCATGTAATTTGACATTTTGTAGTATGAAATTGTCCGTTCAAACGCAAGAAGAAGCGAATGCGATCTCTCATCGGGGCTCGTGCGTTAGACGCGACGCATCTCGCGGTTTCACACAAAACTGCTCACAAACATTTATTTGAGTTGTTTTGTCATTTTTTTCCAGAAATAACTAGCAATACTCCTACAAATAAATGCTTCGTCACTAAAACGTTTTGACTTTCTATAGAAAATATAGACAACACACGTTCTTAACTTGCAAAAATCGCCTCAGTATTTAATTTGAAGCAGTAAATCCAACACTGGAGTAAATCTCTCGTGATATCACCTTTCCATTGAAATGAAGGAAGACGGTGATGACGATACAGTTATTATTCTTGCCCAGTAACCCCTTAACCAATCACATGTGCCTTTAGCTTGTATTGTCATGAGTATCTGGGCAGACTTCAGAAATAAAATCGGTGATCGGACGACGATGACACTGAGACAGGAACCATGGGAATAATTGTTCCCAAATTTGAACGCTCTGGCTGTAAATGGTTAAAGGTTGTTAAAAATTGTATCCTCCACTCAGTTGATGTATATATTGAGTGGGGACACATTGTTTGCCTTTTTTCTGGGATTCGACTGCAAAAGAGCTCAAGCAACTGTTGAACTCAGTCCCTGCCCATTCTGGACTCAGACCTGTTGTAAATCATTGAACAATGAGGCTTGGATGCCATCTATTGGACATTTCTTGTAATTGCCACTCAGAGAATGAACAGACAGTGGATTAAACTTTAGTTTTTTAGGCTTTAGTTCTTTGTTGTATTCACCTGCTACGGCGTGTGTAACATTTTTCTGTCAACTCTGCATACAGGTGAAACTCGAAAAATTAGAATATCGTGCAAAAGTTAATGTAACCCATACTATGTTGAACACAAGAGGGCAGTATAGCCCTATGTATTACTTCACAAGACCCCCTCCCATCCTACTCCTCACACACAAAGTCTTAGAGAGTGACTTGCAAAATTCTGACATTTTCTCCACATTCAAACCAAAATATCTGACTTTCTGTTGGTCGGAGCTAATGACTGTAAATTAGAAAGTTGTCCGGCTTGAGGAGAACTATATCAATACCAATTTTTGTACCTGCAGATGAAACTAACCCCCCACTTTTTTGTCAAAAGGTGGCGCTACTGAGCCCCTCACCACACCCATTTCTGAAACTTTGCACATGTCTACTGGCTAATAAATGTGACGTCTCTGTCGAGTTTCATGCAATTTCAAGTATGTTAAGAGTCTCAAAAGCATCAATAAAGAAAAGTAAAGTTTGAAGTGTTGCCACGGCAACAGTATCTAAGATATCAATAATCCTTTCACAGGTCTAAATCTGCCGTGTGTTTACATTATACACGTAAAGTTTGAAGCAAATCGGGTAAAAACAAGAGGGTGATTTCAAAGCATTTTGAAAGTGACACACTTCCTGCTGCCAGTTGGTGGCGCTATAACTTTGACTCACAATAGTCACATCCATGTGATCGGCCTCTTACAACGAACACACTGCTGAAGTTTCATCAAGATCTGTTAATTTATGCAGAAGTTATAACACACTTCCTGTCTCACTTTTCTCGCCATAAATTTGTTTCCTCGCCACGGCCAAACCGTTCGAGATATCAAAAATCCGCTGGCAATTTTTCATCCTCAATGTCTTGACTTCATGCTGACTGAGATTCGTGGCGATTAAATGAGTTCTCTAGGAGGAGTATTTCAAATTCCATTGTATACGTTTTCCAAACAACCCTAAATAGCCGACTTCCTGTTGGGCTGAGGTAAAAAGTAAGAGCATGAAGTATATATGAAACGATGAGATCTATATGTGTACCGACTTTCATATTATTACATGCAAGTGTGTTTGATTTATGGACCATGGTTTCGGACCCCGTTCCAGGGGGCGCTGCTGAAACCCCCTGCCACGCCCGGGTACCATCTTCAGCCCAGCCCTGATGGCCGCAGGTTCTGACCCGTGTGCAAAGTTTCAAGAGTTTTAGAGCATGTTAAGGCCCCCAAAAGTGCCCGAATAGTCGATAAAATAATAATAATAATAATAATAATAATAATAATAATAATAATAATAATAATCCTAAGGAAAACAATAGGGCCTTCGCCTTTTCAGGCTTGGGCCCTAATAATAATAATAATCCTAAGGAAAACAATAGGGCCTTCGCCTTTTCAAGGCTTGGGCCCTAATAATAATAATAATTAAAGCTGCAAGCAGCGATGACGGGCCCAAGCCGGTGGCACCGCAACCCTGGTGCCTTTAGTTACCGGGCTCATTTCCACTTGGTGGCTTTCAGAAAACAAAGGATGATGGACACAGCAACAACTCAAAAATATAGCTGCAAGCAGCAATGCGATTCCTCCTCAAAATGGCAAATCATTTAAAATTGATCAATAGAGGGTTGGGGTTAAACCCTCCCAATGAAAAAATCCAAAAAACATGTCTTTCTGTCTGAATCCTAAACTAAACATTTTCAGTGTACAGGAAAATCCATCATGCCGGACCTTATGGATCCTGTAGGGTTTTTTGTTTACAATGAGAAATGAGGTATGTTTACTAGGTTTCAGAAAAACTAAATAAATGGGGTGGAAATACAATCACTTTGAAAAAATGACATTTGGGCATGGCCTGTAGCGCCCCCTAAGGGCGAATGTGAGCCATTCTTGGTTTGTAGGTTCCTGTTGGCCTGTAGTATTAATGTACCAAATTAGAAAGTATTTGACAAAAAAATGTGCAATTTGGGAATGGCCTTTAGCGCCCCCTAAGGGCGAATGTGAGACATTCTTGGTTTGTGGATTTCTGTTGGCCTGTAGTGTCAATATACCAAATTAGAAAATTTTTGACCATAAAATGGGAATTTTGGGCATAGCCTGTAGCGCCCCCTAAAGGCGAATATGGGCAATTCTTTGTTTGTGGGTTCCTGTTGGCCTGTAGTATCAATGTACCAAATTAGAACATTTTTGACCAGCAAATGGGAATTTAGGGCGTGGCCTGTAGCGCCCCCTAAGGGCGAATGTGGGCCATTCTTGGTTTGTGGATTCCTGTTGGCCTGTAGTATCAATATACAAAATTAGAACATTTTTGACCAGAAAATGGGAATTTTGGGCATGGCCTGTAGAGCCCCCTAAGGGCGAATGTGGGATATTCTTTACGCAGTACTTCAGAGTGATGTCATCTTGAAGTATATATATATAGGTCTGTTTCTAACCCACACCTATAATATCACTTCTGAAGGCATGGATTAAACCACTGGAGTGGTATGGATTACTTTTATGCTGCATTTATGTGATTTTTGTAGCTTCTGAGTTCTGATCACCATTCAAGTCATTGAAAGGTCCAACAGGGTTGAGATAATCTTCTAAAAAGCTTCATTTGTGTTCACTAGAAGAAAGAAAATAATACACATCTGGGATGGAATGAGGGTGAGTATACGATGAGAGAAATTTATTTTTGGGGTGAAAACCATTTGTAGGCCTACTTTTTATTTACTTGGAAAATTGTTACGGTCTCTTTAAGAGGATTTTAAACGCATTTCATTCAAGGCACATCTGTGCGGCTTTTATTGAGTTTAATCTTTTGAGAACTGTAAAGTCTCATTATTTTCGTGCTGTTACATCTGTATTCATTTCAGAGATTAATTGATTGAGATTGTGAAACTACATACAACCGACAAACCTCCGTGAAGATGTGAGTAAAAATGAGATGCCTCGCGCTGTCAGACACAACGCTGATAATCATTCTCGGAAGTGTTGATACTAGATTTAGATTCGCGATTTCTTCATCAACTGTTTATGTTCACTTGAGACAAAACGGACAATATATCATGTATTTTGACATTTTGTTGTATGAAATTGTCCGTTCAAACGCAAGAAGAAGCGAATGCGATCTCTCATCGGGGCTCGTGAGTTAGACATGACGCTACTCGCTGTTTCAAACAAACATTTATTTGAGTTGTTTCGTCATTTTTTTTCCAGAAATAACTAGCAATACTCCTACAAATAAATGCTTCGTAACTAAAACGTTTTGACTTTCAATAGAAAATATAGACAACACATGTTAAATGACGTTCTTACCTTGCAAAAATCGCCTCAGTATTTAATTTGAAGCAGTAAATCCAACACTGGAGTAAATCTCTCGTGATATCACCTTCCCATTGAAATGAAGGAAGACGGTGATGATGATACAGTTCTTATACTTGCCCAGTAACCCCTTAACCAATCACATGTGCCTTTTGATTCTATTGTCATGAGTATCTGGGCAGATTTCAGAAATAAAATCCCCTTAACCAATCACATGTGCCTTTAGCTTCTATTGTCATGAGTATCTGGGCAGATTTCAGAAATAAAATCGGTGATTGGACGACGAAGACACTGAGACAGGAACCATGGGAATAATTGTTCCCAAATTTGAACGCTCTGGCTGTAAATGGTTAAAGGTTGTTAAAAATTGTATCCGCCACTCAGTTGATGTATATATTTAGTGGGGACACATTGTTTGCCTTTTTTCTGGATTCGACTGCAAAAGAGCTCAAGCAACTGTTGAACTCAGTCCCTGCCCATTCTGGACTCAGACCTGTTGTAAATCATTGAACAATGAGGCTTGGATGCCCTCTATTGGACATTTCTTGTAATTGCCACTCAGAGAATGAACAGACAGTGGATTAAACATGGGTTTTCTTGTACTTTTCCATTTCAGTTGATATTTTGACTGTATTTTATTGATCTAAAATGTACTAAATATTTAAGATATCAAGGATACCTTCGGAATTGAAAATGTGCAATGCCTTGACATAAGTCTGTATTTTTCGACCATGTTCAGGGTGAAGGCGCTGGAGAAAATTTGTCACTCTGCCAGCTAGATGCATGATTGTTTCAACAAGGTCCGGTACCCGAACTGGGTGAGGCGGGGCTTTAGTTCTTTGTTGTATTCACCTGCTACGGCGTGTGTAACATTTTTCTGTCAATTCTGCATACAGGTGAAACTCGAAAAATTAGAATATCGTGCAAAAGTTAATGTAAACCATACTATGTTGAACACAAGAGGGCAGTATAGCCCTATGTATTACTTCACAAGACCCAACGTCCCCCCCTCCCTTCCTCACACACAGAGACTCAGAGAGTGACTGGAAAATTCTGACATTTTCTCCACATTCAAACCAAAATATCTGACTTTCTGTTGGTCGGAGCTAATGACTGTAAATTAGAAAGTTGTCCGGCTTGAGGAGAACTATATCAATACCAATTTTTGTACCTGTAGATGAAACTAACCCCCCACTTTTTTGTCAAAAGGTGGCGCTACTGAGCCCCTCACCACACCCATTTCTGAAACTTTGCACATGTCTACTGGCTAATAAATGTGACGTGTCTGTCGAGTTTCATGCAATTTCAAGTATGTTAAGAGTCTCAAAAGCATCAATAAAGAATAGTAAAGTTTGAAGCGTTGCCACGGCAACAGTATCTAAGATATCAATAATCCTTTCACAGGTCTAAATCTGCCGTGTGTTTACATTATACACGTAAAGTTTGAAGCAAATCGGGTAAAAACAAGAGGGTGATTTCAAAGCATTTTGAAAGTGACACACTTCCTGCTGCCAGTTGGTGGCGCTATAACTTTGACTCACAACAGTCACATCCATGTGATCGGCCTCTTACAATGAACACACTGCTGAAGTTTCATCAAGATCTGTTAATTTATGCAGAAGTTATAACACACTTCCTGTCTCACTTTTCTCGTCATAAATTTGTTTCCTCGCCACGGCCAAACCGTTCGAGATATCAAAAATCCGCTGGCAATTTTTCATCCTCAATGTCTTGACTTCATGCTGACTGAGATTCATGGCGATTAATTGATTTCTCTAGGAGGAGTATTTCAAATTCCATTGCATACGTTTTCCAAACATCCCTAAATAGCCGACTTCCTGTTAGGCTGAGGTAAAAAGTAAGAGCATGAAGGATATATGAAACGATGAGATCTATATGTGTACCGACTTTCATATTATTACATGCAAGTGTGTTTGATTTATGGACCAAGGTTTCGGACCCCGTTCCAGGGGGCGCTGTTAAGCCCCCCTGCCACGCTCGGGTACCATCTTCAGCCCAGCCCTGATGGCCGTGGGTTCTGACCCGTGTGCAAAGTTTCAAGAGTTTTAGAGCACGTTAAGGTCCCCAAAAGTGCCCGAATAGTCGATAAAATAATAATAATAATAATAATAATAATAATTAAAGCTGCAAGCAGCGATGACGGGCCCAAGCCGGTGGCACCGCAACCCTGGTGCCTTTAGTTACCGGGCTCATTTCCACTTGGTGGCTTTCGGAAAACAAAGGATGATGGACACAGCAACAACTCAAAAATATAGCTGCAAGCAGCAATGCGATTCCTCCTCAAAATGGCAAATCATTTAAAATTGATCAATAGAGGGTTGGGGTTAAACCCTCCCAATGAAAAAATCCAAAAAACATGTCTTTCTGTCTGAATCCTAAACTAAACATTTTCAGTGTACAGGAAAATCCATCATGCCGGACCTTATGGATCCTGTAGGGTTTTTTGTTTACAATGAGAAATGAGGTATGTTCACCAGGTTTCAGAAAAACTAAATAAATGGGGTGGAAATACAATCACTTTGAAAAATTGACATTTGGGCATGGCCTGTACCGCCCCCTAAGGGCGAATGTGAGCCATTCTTGGTTTGTAGGTTCCTGTTGGCCTGTAGTATTAATGTACCAAATTAGAAAGTATTTGACAAAAAAATGTGCAATTTGGGAATGTCCTTTAGCACCCCCTAAGGGCAAATGTGAGACATTCTTGGTTTGTGGATTTCTGTTGGCCTGTAGTGTCAATATACCAAATTAGAAAATTTTTGACCATAAAATGGGAATTTTGGGCATAGCCTGTAGCGCCCCCTAATGGCGAATATGGGCAATTCTTTGTTTGTGGGTTCCTGTTGGCCTGTAGTATCAATATACCAAATTAGAACATTTTTGACCAGCAAATGGGAATTTAGGGCGTGGCCTGTAGCGCCCCATAAGGGCGAATGTGGGCCACTCTTGGTTTGTGAATTCCTGTTGGCCTGTAGTATCAATATACAACATTAGAACATTTTTGACCAGAAAATGGGAATTTTGGGCATGGCCTGTAGCGCCCCCTAAGGGCGAATGTGGGATATTCTTTACGCAGTACTTCAAAGTGATGTCATCTTGAAGTATATATATATAGGTCTATTTCTAACCCACACCTATAATATCACTTCTGAAGGCATGGATTTAACCACTGGAGTGGTATGGATTACTTTTACGCTGCATTTATTTGATTTTTGCAGCTTCTGAGTTCTGATCACCATTCAAGTCATTGAAAGGTCCAACAGGGTTGAGATAATCTTCTAAAAAGCTTAATTTGTGTTCACTAGAAGAAAGAAAAGAATACACATCTGGGATGCAATGAGGGTGAGTATACGATGAGAGAAATTTATTTTTGGGGTGAAAACCATTTGTAGGCCTACTTTTTATTTACTTGGAAAATTGTTACTGTCTCTTTAAGAGGATTTTACACGCATTTCATTCAAGGCACAGTCTGTGCGGCTTGTTTTAGTGAGTTTAATCTTTTGAGAACTGTGAAGTCTCATTATTTTCGTGCTGTTACATCTGTATTCATTTCAGAGATTACTTGATTGAGATTGTGAAACTACATACAACCGACAAACCTCCATGAAGATGCGAGTAAAAATGAGATGCCTCGCGCTGTCAGACACAACGCTGATAATCATTCTCGGAAGTGTTGATACTAGATTTCGATTCGCGATTTCTTCATCAACTGTTTATGTTCACTTGGGACAAAACAGACAATATATCATGTAATTTGACATTTTGTAGTATGAAATTGTCCGTTCAAACGCAAGAAGAAGCGAATGCGATCTCTCATCGGGGCTCGTGCGTTAGACGCGACGCATCTCGCGGTTTCACACAAAACTGCTCACAAACATTTATTTGAGTTGTTTTGTCATTTTTTTCCAGAAATAACTAGCAATACTCCTACAAATAAATGCTTCGTCACTAAAACGTTTTGACTTTCTATAGAAAATATAGACAACACACGTTCTTACCTTGCAAAAATCGCCTCAGTATTTAATTTGAAGCAGTAAATCCAACACTGGAGTAAATCTCTCGTGATATCACCTTTCCATTGAAATGAAGGAAGACGGCGATGACGATACAGTTATTATTCTTGCCCAGTAACCCCTTAACCAATCACATGTGCCTTTAGCTTGTATTGTCATGAGTATCTGGGCAGACTTCAGAAATAAAATCGGTGATCGGACGACGATGACACTGAGACAGGAACCATGGGAATAATTGTTCCCAAATTTGAACGCTCTGGCTGTAAATGGTTAAAGGTTGTTAAAAATTGTATCCTCCACTCAGTTGATGTATATATTGAGTGGGGACACATTGTTTGCCTTTTTTCTGGGATTCGACTGCAAAAGAGCTCAAGCAACTGTTGAACTCAGTCCCTGCCCATTCTGGACTCAGACCTGTTGTAAATCATTGAACAATGAGGCTTGGATGCCATCTATTGGACATTTCTTGTAATTGCCACTCAGAGAATGAACAGACAGTGGATTAAACTTTAGTTTTTTAGGCTTTAGTTCTTTGTTGTATTCACCTGCTACGGCGTGTGTAACATTTTTCTGTCAACTCTGCATACAGGTGAAACTCGAAAAATTAGAATATCGTGCAAAAGTTAATGTAACCCATACTATGTTGAACACAAGAGGGCAGTATAGCCCTATGTATTACTTCACAAGACCCCCTCCCTTCCTACTCCTCACACACAAAGTCTTAGAGAGTGACTTGCAAAATTCTGACATTTTCTCCACATTCAAACCAAAATATCTGACTTTCTGTTGGTCGGAGCTAATGACTGTAAATTAGAAAGTTGTCCGGATTGAGGAGAAGTATATCAATACCAATTTTTGTACCTGTAGATGAAACTAACCCCCCACTTTTTTGTCAAAAGGTGGCGCTACTGAGCCCCTCACCACACCCATTTCTGAAACTTTGCACATGTCTACTGGCTAATAAATGTGACGTCTCTGTCGAGTTTCATGCAATTTCAAGTATGTTAAGAGTCTCAAAAGCATCAATAAAGAAAAGTAAAGTTTGAAGTGTTGCCACGGCAACAGTATCTAAGATATCAATAATCCTTTCACAGGTCTAAATCTGCCGTGTGTTTACATTATACACGTAAAGTTTGAAGCAAATCGGGTAAAAACAAGAGGGTGATTTCAAAGCATTTTGAAAGTGACACACTTCCTGCTGCCAGTTGGTGGCGCTATAACTTTGACTCACAATAGTCACATCCATGTGATCGGCCTCTTACAACGAACACACTGCTGAAGTTTCATCAAGATCTGTTAATTTATGCAGAAGTTATAACACACTTCCTGTCTCACTTTTCTCGCCATAAATTTGTTTCCTCGCCACGGCCAAACCGTTCGAGATATCAAAAATCCGCTGGCAATTTTTCATCCTCAATGTCTTGACTTCATGCTGACTGAGATTCGTGGCGATTAAATGATTTCTCTAGGAGGAGTATTTCAAATTCCATTGTATACGTTTTCCAAACAACCCTAAATAGCCGACTTCCTGTTGGGCTGAGGTAAAAAGTAAGAGCATGAAGTATATATGAAACGATGAGATCTATATGTGTACCGACTTTCATATTATTACATGCAAGTGTGCTTGATTTATGGACCAAGGTTTCGGACCCCGTTCCAGGGGGCGCTGCTGAGCCCCCCTGCCACGCCCGGGTACCATCTTCAGCCCAGCCCTGATGGCCGCAGGTTCTGACCCGTGTGCAAAGTTTCAAGAGTTTTAGAGCATGTTAAGGCCCCCAAAAGTGCCCGAATAGTCGATAAAATAATAATAATAATAATAATAATAATAATAATAATCCTAAGGAAAACAATAGGGCCTTCGCCTTTTCAGGCTTGGGCCCTAATAATCCTAAGGAAAACAATAGGGCCTTCGCCTTTTCAGGCTTGGGCCCTAATTAAAGCTGCAAGCAGCGATGACGGGCCCAAGCCGGTGGCACCGCAACCCTGGTGCCTTTAGTTACCGGGCTCATTTCCACTTGGTGGCTTTCGGAAAACAAAGGATGATGGACACAGCAACAACTCAAAAATATAGCTGCAAGCAGCAATGCGATTCCTCCTCAAAATGGCAAATCATTTAAAATTGATCAATAGAGGGTTGGGGTTAAACCCTCCCAATGAAAAAATCCAAAAAACATGTCTTTCTGTCTGAATCCTAAACTAAACATTTTCAGTGTACAGGAAAATCCATCATGCCGGACCTTATGGATCCTGTAGGGTTTTTTGTTTACAATGAGAAATGAGGTATGTTCACCAGGTTTCAGAAAAACTAAATACATGGGGTGGAAATACAATCACTTTGAAAAATTGACATTTGGGCATGGCCTGTACCGCCCCCTAAGGGCGAATGTGAGCCATTCTTGGTTTGTAGGTTCCTGTTGGCCTGTAGTATTAATGTACCAAATTAGAAAGTATTTGACAAAAAAATGTGCAATTTGGGAATGTCCTTTAGCACCCCCTAAGGGCAAATGTGAGACATTCTTGGTTTGTGGATTTCTGTTGGCCTGTAGTGTCAATATACCAAATTAGAAAATTTTTGACCATAAAATGGGAATTTTGGGCATAGCCTGTAGCGCCCCCTAATGGCGAATATGGGCAATTCTTTGTTTGTGGGTTCCTGTTGGCCTGTAGTATCAATGTACCAAATTAGAACATTTTTGACCAGCAAATGGGAATTTAGGGCGTGGCCTGTAGCGCCCCATAAGGGCGAATGTGGGCCACTCTTGGTTTGTGAATTCCTGTTGGCCTGTAGTATCAATATACAACATTAGAACATTTTTGACCAGAAAATGGGAATTTTGGGCATGGCCTGTAGCGCCCCCTAAGGGCGAATGTGGGATATTCTTTACGCAGTACTTCAGAGTGATGTCATCTTGAAGTATATATATATATAGGTCTATTTCTAACCCACACCTATAATATCACTTCTGAAGGCATGGATTTAACCACTGGAGTGGTATGGATTACTTTTATGCTGCATTTATTTGATTTTTGCAGCTTCTGAGTTCTGATCACCATTCAAGTCATTGAAAGGTCCAACAGGGTTGAGATAATCTTCTAAAAAGCTTAATTTGTGTTCACTAGAAGAAAGAAAACAATACACATCTGGGATGCAATGAGGGTGAGTATACGATGAGAGAAATTTATTTTTGGGGTGAAAACCATTTGTAGGCCTACTTTTTATTTACTTGGAAAATTGTTACTGTCTCTTTAAGAGGATTTTAAACGCATTTCATTCAAGGCACAGTCTGTGCGGCTTGTTTTAGTGAGTTTAATCTTTTGAGAACTGTGAAGTCTCATTATTTTCGTGCTGTTACATCTGTATTCATTTCAGAGATTACTTGATTGAGATTGTGAAACTACATACAACCGACAAACCTCCATGAAGATGCGAGTAAAAATGAGATGCCTCGCGCTGTCAGACACAACGCTGATAATCATTCTCGGAAGTGTTGATACTAGATTTCGATTCGCGATTTCTTCATCAACTGTTTATGTTCACTTGGGACAAAACAGACAATATATCATGTAATTTGACATTTTGTAGTATGAAATTGTCCGTTCAAACGCAAGAAGAAGCGAATGCGATCTCTCATCGGGGCTCGTGCGTTAGACGCGACGCATCTCGCGGTTTCACACAAAACTGCTCACAAACATTTATTTGAGTTGTTTTGTCATTTTTTTCCAGAAATAACTAGCAATACTCCTACAAATAAATGCTTCGTCACTAAAACGTTTTGACTTTCTATAGAAAATATAGACAACACACGTTCTTACCTTGCAAAAATCGCCTCAGTATTTAATTTGAAGCAGTAAATCCAACACTGGAGTAAATCTCTCGTGATATCACCTTTCCATTGAAATGAAGGAAGACGGTGATGACGATACAGTTATTATTCTTGCCCAGTAACCCCTTAACCAATCACATGTGCCTTTAGCTTGTATTGTCATGAGTATCTGGGCAGACTTCAGAAATAAAATCGGTGATCGGACGACGATGACACTGAGACAGGAACCATGGGAATAATTGTTCCCAAATTTGAACGCTCTGGCTGTAAATGGTTAAAGGTTGTTAAAAATTGTATCCTCCACTCAGTTGATGTATATATTGAGTGGGGACACATTGTTTGCCTTTTTTCTGGGATTCGACTGCAAAAGAGCTCAAGCAACTGTTGAACTCAGTCCCTGCCCATTCTGGACTCAGACCTGTTGTAAATCATTGAACAATGAGGCTTGGATGCCATCTATTGGACATTTCTTGTAATTGCCACTCAGAGAATGAACAGACAGTGGATTAAACTTTAGTTTTTTAGGCTTTAGTTCTTTGTTGTATTCACCTGCTACGGCGTGTGTAACATTTTTCTGTCAACTCTGCATACAGGTGAAACTCGAAAAATTAGAATATCGTGCAAAAGTTAATGTAACCCATACTATGTTGAACACAAGAGGGCAGTATAGCCCTATGTATTACTTCACAAGACCCCCTCCCTTCCTACTCCTCACAAACAAAGTCTTAGAGAGTGACTTGCAAAATTCTGACATTTTCTCCACATTCAACCCAAAATATCTGACTTTCTGTTGGTCGGAGCTAATGACTGTAAATTAGAAAGTTGTCCGGCTTGAGGAGAACTATATCAATACCAATTTTTGTACCTGTAGATGAAACTAACCCCCCACTTTTTTGTCAAAAGGTGGCGCTACTGAGCCCCTCACCACACCCATTTCTGAAACTTTGCACATGTCTACTGGCTAATAAATGTGACGTCTCTGTCGAGTTTCATGCAATTTCAAGTATGTTAAGAGTCTCAAAAGCATCAATAAAGAAAAGTAAAGTTTGAAGTGTTGCCACGGCAACAGTATCTAAGATATCAATAATCCTTTCACAGGTCTAAATCTGCCGTGTGTTTACATTATACACGTAAAGTTTGAAGCAAATCGGGTAAAAACAAGAGGGTGATTTCAAAGCATTTTGAAAGTGACACACTTCCTGCTGCCAGTTGGTGGCGCTATAACTTTGACTCACAATAGTCACATCCATGTGATCGGCCTCTTACAACGAACACACTGCTGAAGTTTCATCAAGATCTGTTAATTTATGCAGAAGTTATAACACACTTCCTGTCTCACTTTTCTCGCCATAAATTTGTTTCCTCGCCACGGCCAAACCGTTCGAGATATCAAAAATCCGCTGGCAATTTTTCATCCTCAATGTCTTGACTTCATGCTGACTGAGATTCGTGGCGATTAAATGATTTCTCTAGGAGGAGTATTTCAAATTCCATTGTATACGTTTTCCAAACAACCCTAAATAGCCGACTTCCTGTTGGGCTGAGGTAAAAAGTAAGAGCATGAAGTATATATGAAACGATGAGATCTATATGTGTACCGACTTTCATATTATTACATGCAAGTGTGTTTGATTTATGGACCATGGTTTCGGACCCCGTTCCAGGGGGCGCTGCTGAAACCCCCTGCCACGCCCGGGTACCATCTTCAGCCCAGCCCTGATGGCCGCAGGTTCTGACCCGTGTGCAAAGTTTCAAGAGTTTTAGAGCATGTTAAGGCCCCCAAAAGTGCCCGAATAGTCGATAAAATAATAATAATAATAATAATAATAATAATAATAATAATAATAATCCTAAGGAAAACAATAGGGCCTTCGCCTTTTCAGGCTTGGGCCCTAATTAAAGCTGCAAGCAGCGATGACGGGCCCAAGCCGGTGGCACCGCAACCCTGGTGCCTTTAGTTACCGGGCTCATTTCCACTTGGTGGCTTTCGGAAAACAAAGGATGATGGACACAGCAACAACTCAAAAATATAGCTGCAAGCAGCAATGCGATTCCTCCTCAAAATGGCAAATCATTTAAAATTGATCAATAGAGGGTTGGGGTTAAACCCTCCCAATGAAAAAATCCAAAAAACATGTCTTTCTGTCTGAATCCTAAACTAAACATTTTCAGTGTACAGGAAAATCCATCATGCCGGACCTTATGGATCCTGTAGGGTTTTTTGTTTACAATGAGAAATGAGGTATGTTCACCAGGTTTCAGAAAAACTAAATAAATGGGGTGGAAATACAATCACTTTGAAAAATTGACATTTGGGCATGGCCTGTACCGCCCCCTAAGGGCGAATGTGAGCCATTCTTGGTTTGTAGGTTCCTGTTGGCCTGTAGTATTAATGTACCAAATTAGAAAGTATTTGACAAAAAAATGTGCAATTTGGGAATGTCCTTTAGCACCCCCTAAGGGCAAATGTGAGACATTCTTGGTTTGTGGATTTCTGTTGGCCTGTAGTGTCAATATACCAAATTAGAAAATTTTTGACCATAAAATGGGAATTTTGGGCATAGCCTGTAGCGCCCCCTAATGGCGAATATGGGCAATTCTTTGTTTGTGGGTTCCTGTTGGCCTGTAGTATCAATGTACCAAATTAGAACATTTTTGACCAGCAAATGGGAATTTAGGGCGTGGCCTGTAGCGCCCCATAAGGGCGAATGTGGGCCACTCTTGGTTTGTGAATTACTGTTGGCCTGTAGTATCAATATACAACATTAGAACATTTTTGACCAGAAAATGGGAATTTTGGGCATGGCCTGTAGCGCCCCCTAAGGGCGAATGTGGGATATTCTTTACGCAGTACTTCAGAGTGATGTCATCTTGAAGTATATATATATAGGTCTATTTCTAACCCACACCTATAATATCACTTCTGAAGGCATGGATTTAACCACTGGAGTGGTATGGATTACTTTTATGCTGCATTTATTTGATTTTTGTAGCTTCTGAGTTCTGATCACCATTCAAGTCATTGAAAGGTCCAACAGGGTTGAGATAATCTTCTAAAAAGCTTAATTTGTGTTCACTAGAAGAAAGAAAACAATACACATCTGGGATGCAATGAGGGTGAGTATACGATGAGAGAAATTTATTTTTGGGGTGAAAACCATTTGTAGGCCAACTTTTTATTTACTTGGAAAATTGTTACTGTCTCTTTAAGAGGATTTTAAACGCATTTCATTCAAGGCACAGTCTGTGCGGCTTGTTTTAGTGAGTTTAATCTTTTGAGAACTGTGAAGTCTCATTATTTTCGTGCTGTTACATCTGTATTCATTTCAGAGATTACTTGATTGAGATTGTGAAACTACATACAACCGACAAACCTCCATGAAGATGCGAGTAAAAATGAGATGCCTCGCGCTGTCAGACACAACGCTGATAATCATTCTCGGAAGTGTTGATACTAGATTTCGATTCGCGATTTCTTCATCAACTGTTTATGTTCACTTGGGACAAAACAGACAATATATCATGTAATTTGACATTTTGTAGTATGAAATTGTCCGTTCAAACGCAAGAAGAAGCGAATGCGATCTCTCATCGGGGCTCGTGCGTTAGACGCGACGCATCTCGCGGTTTCACACAAAACTGCTCACAAACATTTATTTGAGTTGATTTGTCATTTTTTTCCAGAAATAACTAGCAATACTCCTACAAATAAATGCTTCGTAACTAAAACGTTTTGACTTTCTATAGAAAATATAGACAACACACGTTCTTACCTTGCAAAAATCGCCTCAGTATTTAATTTGAAGCAGTAAATCCAACACTGGAGTAAATCTCTCGTGATATCACCTTTCCATTGAAATGAAGGAAGACGGTGATGACGATACAGTTATTATTCTTGCCCAGTAACCCCTTAACCAATCACATGTGCCTTTAGCTTGTATTGTCATGAGTATCTGGGCAGACTTCAGAAATAAAATCGGTGATCGGACGACGATGACACTGAGACAGGAACCATGGGAATAATTGTTCCCAAATTTGAACGCTCTGGCTGTAAATGGTTAAAGGTTGTTAAAAATTGTATCCTCCACTCAGTTGATGTATATATTGAGTGGGGACACATTGTTTGCCTTTTTTCTGGGATTCGACTGCAAAAGAGCTCAAGCAACTGTTGAACTCAGTCCCTGCCCATTCTGGACTCAGACCTGTTGTAAATCATTGAACAATGAGGCTTGGATGCCATCTATTGGACATTTCTTGTAATTGCCACTCAGAGAATGAACAGACAGTGGATTAAACTTTAGTTTTTTAGGCTTTAGTTCTTTGTTGTATTCACCTGCTACGGCGTGTGTAACATTTTTCTGTCAACTCTGCATACAGGTGAAACTCGAAAAATTAGAATATCGTGCAAAAGTTAATGTAACCCATACTATGTTGAACACAAGAGGGCAGTATAGCCCTATGTATTACTTCACAAGCCCCCCTCCCTTCCTACTCCTCACACACAAAGTCTTAGAGAGTGACTTGCAAAATTCTGACATTTTCTCCACATTCAAACCAAAATATCTGACTTTCTGTTGGTCGGAGCTAATGACTGTAAATTAGAAAGTTGTCCGGCTTGAGGAGAACTATATCAATACCAATTTTAGTACCTGTAGATGAAACTAACCCCCCACTTTTTTGTCAAAAGGTGGCGCTACTGAGCCCCTCACCACACCCATTTCTGAAACTTTGCACATGTCTACTGGCTAATAAATGTGACGTCTCTGTCGAGTTTCATGCAATTTCAAGTATGTTAAGAGTCTCAAAAGCATCAATAAAGAAAAGTAAAGTTTGAAGTGTTGCCACGGCAACAGTATCTAAGATATCAATAATCCTTTCACAGGTCTAAATCTGCCGTGTGTTTACATTATACACGTAAAGTTTGAAGCAAATCGGGTAAAAACAAGAGGGTGATTTCAAAGCATTTTGAAAGTGACACACTTCCTGCTGCCAGTTGGTGGCGCTATAACTTTGACTCACAATAGTCACATCCATGTGATCGGCCTCTTACAATGAACACACTGCTGAAGTTTCATCAAGATCTGTTAATTTATGCAGAAGTTATAACACACTTCCTGTCTCACTTTTCTCGCCATAAATTTGTTTCCTCGCCACGGCCAAACCGTTCGAGATATCAAAAATCCGCTGGCAATTTTTCATCCTCAATGTCTTGACTTCATGCTGACTGAGATTCGTGGCGATTAAATGATTTCTCTAGGAGGAGTATTTCAAATTCCATTGTATACATTTTCCAAACAACCCTAAATAGCCGACTTCCTGTTGGGCTGAGGTAAAAAGTAAGAGCATGAAGTATATATGAAACGATGAGATCTATATGTGTACCGACTTTCATATTATTACATGCAAGTGTGTTTGATTTATGGACCAAGGTTTCGGACCCCGTTCCAGGGGGCGCTGCTGAGCCCCCCTGCCACGCCCGGGTACCATCTTCAGCCCAGCCCTGATGGCCGCGGGTTCTGACCCGTGTGCAAAGTTTCAAGAGTTTTAGAGCACGTTAAGGCCCCCAAAAGTGCCCGAATAGTCGATAAAATAATAATAATAATAATAATTAAAGCTGCAAGCAGCGATGACGGGCCCAAGCCGGTGGCACCGCAACCCTGGTGCCTTTTTTTACCGGGCTCATTTCCACTTGGTGGCTTTCGGAAAACAAAGGATGATGGACACAGCAACAACTCAAAAATATAGCTGCAAGCAGCAATGCGATTCCTCCTCAAAATGGCAAATCATTTAAAATTGATCAATAGAGGGTTGGGGTTAAACCCTCCCAATGAAAAAATCCAAAAAACATGTCTTTCTGTCTGAATCCTAAACTAAACATTTTCAGTGTACAGGAAAATCCATCATGCCGGACCTTATGGATCCTGTAGGGTTTTTTGTTTACAATGAGAAATGAGGTATGTTCACCAGGTTTCAGAAAAACTAAATAAATGGGGTGGAAATACAATCACTTTGAAAAATTGACATTTGGGCATGGCCTGTACCGCCCCCTAAGGGCGAATGTGAGCCATTCTTGGTTTGTAGGTTCCTGTTGGCCTGTAGTATTAATGTACCAAATTAGAAAGTATTTGACAAAAAAATGTGCAATTTGGGAATGTCCTTTAGCACCCCCTAAGGGCAAATGTGAGACATTCTTGGTTTGTGGATTTCTGTTGGCCTGTAGTGTCAATATACCAAATTAGAAAATTTTTGACCATAAAATGGGAATTTTGGGCATAGCCTGTAGCGCCCCCTAATGGCGAATATGGGCAATTCTTTGTTTGTGGGTTCCTGTTGGCCTGTAGTATCAATGTACCAAATTAGAACATTTTTGACCAGCAAATGGGAATTTAGGGCGTGGCCTGTAGCGCCCCATAAGGGCGAATGTGGGCCACTCTTGGTTTGTGAATTCCTGTTGGCCTGTAGTATCAATATACAACATTAGAACATTTTTGACCAGAAAATGGGAATTTTGGGCATGGCCTGTAGCGCCCCCTAAGGGCGAATGTGGGATATTCTTTACGCAGTACTTCAGAGTGATGTCATCTTGAAGTATACATATATAGGTCTATTTCTAACCCACACCTATAATATCACTTCTGAAGGCATGGATTTAACCACTGGAGTGGTATGGATTACTTTTATGCTGCATTTATTTGATTTTTGCAGCTTCTGAGTTCTGATCACCATTCAAGTCATTGAAAGGTCCAACAGGGTTGAGATAATCTTCTAAAAAGCTTAATTTGTGTTCACTAGAAGAAAGAAAACAATACACATCTGGGATGCAATGAGGGTGAGTATACGATGAGAGAAATTTATTTTTGGGGTGAAAACCATTTGTAGGCCTACTTTTTATTTACTTGGAAAATTGTTACTGTCTCTTTAAGAGGATTTTAAACGCATTTCATTCAAGGCACAGTCTGTGCGGCTTGTTTTAGTGAGTTTAATCTTTTGAGAACTGTGAAGTCTCATTATTTTCGTGCTGTTACATCTGTATTCATTTCAGAGATTACTTGATTGAGATTGTGAAACTACATACAACCGACAAACCTCCATGAAGATGCGAGTAAAAATGAGATGCCTCGCGCTGTCAGACACAACGCTGATAATCATTCTCGGAAGTGTTGATACTAGATTTCGATTCGCGATTTCTTCATCAACTGTTTATGTTCACTTGGGACAAAACAGACAATATATCATGTAATTTGACATTTTGTAGTATGAAATTGTCCGTTCAAACGCAAGAAGAAGCGAATGCGATCTCTCATCGGGGCTCGTGCGTTAGACGCGACGCATCTCGCGGTTTCACACAAAACTGCTCACAAACATTTATTTGAGTTGTTTTGTCATTTTTTTCCAGAAATAACTAGCAATACTCCTACAAATAAATGCTTCGTTACTAAAACGTTTTGACTTTCTATAGAAAATATAGACAACACACGTTCTTACCTTGCAAAAATCGCCTCAGTATTTAATTTGAAGCAGTAAATCCAACACTGGAGTAAATCTCTCGTGATATCACCTTTCCATTGAAATGAAGGAAGACGGTGATGACGATACAGTTATTATTCTTGCCCAGTAACCCCTTAACCAATCACATGTGCCTTTAGCTTGTATTGTCATGAGTATCTGGGCAGACTTCAGAAATAAAATCGGTGATCGGACGACGATGACACTGAGACAGGAACCATGGGAATAATTGTTCCCAAATTTGAACGCTCTGGCTGTAAATGGTTAAAGGTTGTTAAAAATTGTATCCTCCACTCAGTTGATGTATATATTGAGTGGGGACACATTGTTTGCCTTTTTTCTGGGATTCGACTGCAAAAGAGCTCAAGCAACTGTTGAACTCAGTCCCTGCCCATTCTGGACTCAGACCTGTTGTAAATCATTGAACAATGAGGCTTGGATGCCATCTATTGGACATTTCTTGTAATTGCCACTCAGAGAATGAACAGACAGTGGATTAAACTTTAGTTTTTTAGGCTTTAGTTCTTTGTTGTATTCACCTGCTACGGCGTGTGTAACATTTTTCTGTCAACTCTGCATACAGGTGAAACTCGAAAAATTAGAATATCGTGCAAAAGTTAATGTAACCCATACTATGTTGAACACAAGAGGGCAGTATAGCCCTATGTATTACTTCACAAGACACCCTCCCTTCCTACTCCTCACACACAAAGTCTTAGAGAGTGACTTGCAAAATTCTGACATTTTCTCCACATTCAACCCAAAATATCTGACTTTCTGTTGGTCGGAGCTAATGACTGTAAATTAGAAAGTTGTCCGGCTTGAGGAGAACTATATCAATACCAATTTTTGTACCTGTAGATGAAACTAACCCCCCACTTTTTTGTCAAAAGGTGGCGCTACTGAGCCCCTCACCACACCCATTTCTGAAACTTTGCACATGTCTACTGGCTAATAAATGTGACGTCTCTGTCGAGTTTCATGCAATTTCAAGTATGTTAAGAGTCTCAAAAGCATCAATAAAGAAAAGTAAAGTTTGAAGTGTTGCCACGGCAACAGTATCTAAGATATCAATAATCCTTTCACAGGTCTAAATCTGCCGTGTGTTTACATTATACACGTAAAGTTTGAAGCAAATCGGGTAAAAACAAGAGGGTGATTTCAAAGCATTTTGAAAGTGACACACTTCCTGCTGCCAGTTGGTGGCGCTATAACTTTGACTCACAATAGTCACATCCATGTGATCGGCCTCTTACAACGAACACACTGCTGAAGTTTCATCAAGATCTGTTAATTTATGCAGAAGTTATAACACACTTCCTGTCTCACTTTTCTCGCCATAAATTTGTTTCCTCGCCACGGCCAAACCGTTCGAGATATCAAAAATCCGCTGGCAATTTTTCATCCTCAATGTCTTGACTTCATGCTGACTGAGATTCGTGGCGATTAAATGATTTCTCTAGGAGGAGTATTTCAAATTCCATTGTATACGTTTTCCAAACAACCCTAAATAGCCGACTTCCTGTTGGGCTGAGGTAAAAAGTAAGAGCATGAAGTATATATGAAACGATGAGATCTATATGTGTACCGACTTTCATATTATTACATGCAAGTGTGTTTGATTTATGGACCATGGTTTCGGACCCCGTTCCAGGGGGCGCTGCTGAAACCCCCTGCCACGCCCGGGTACCATCTTCAGCCCAGCCCTGATGGCCGCAGGTTCTGACCCGTGTGCAAAGTTTCAAGAGTTTTAGAGCATGTTAAGGCCCCCAAAAGTGCCCGAATAGTCGATAAAATAATAATAATAATAATAATAATAATAATAATAATAATAATAATCCTAAGGAAAACAATAGGGCCTTCGCCTTTTCAGGCTTGGGCCCTAATTAAAGCTGCAAGCAGCGATGACGGGCCCAAGCCGGTGGCACCGCAACCCTGGTGCCTTTAGTTACCGGGCTCATTTCCACTTGGTGGCTTTCGGAAAACAAAGGATGATGGACACAGCAACAACTCAAAAATATAGCTGCAAGCAGCAATGCGATTCCTCCTCAAAATGGCAAATCATTTAAAATTGATCAATAGAGGGTTGGGGTTAAACCCTCCCAATGAAAAAATCCAAAAAACATGTCTTTCTGTCTGAATCCTAAACTAAACATTTTCAGTGTACAGGAAAATCCATCATGCCGGACCTTATGGATCCTGTAGGGTTTTTTGTTTACAATGAGAAATGAGGTATGTTCACCAGGTTTCAGAAAAACTAAATAAATGGGGTGGAAATACAATCACTTTGAAAAATTGACATTTGGGCATGGCCTGTACCGCCCCCTAAGGGCGAATGTGAGCCATTCTTGGTTTGTAGGTTCCTGTTGGCCTGTAGTATTAATGTACCAAATTAGAAAGTATTTGACAAAAAAATGTGCAATTTGGGAATGTCCTTTAGCACCCCCTAAGGGCAAATGTGAGACATTCTTGGTTTGTGGATTTCTGTTGGCCTGTAGTGTCAATATACCAAATTAGAAAATTTTTGACCATAAAATGGGAATTTTGGGCATAGCCTGTAGCGCCCCCTAATGGCGAATATGGGCAATTCTTTGTTTGTGGGTTCCTGTTGGCCTGTAGTATCAATGTACCAAATTAGAACATTTTTGACCAGCAAATGGGAATTTAGGGCGTGGCCTGTAGCGCCCCATAAGGGCGAATGTGGGCCACTCTTGGTTTGTGAATTCCTGTTGGCCTGTAGTATCAATATACAACATTAGAACATTTTTGACCAGAAAATGGGAATTTTGGGCATGGCCTGTAGCGCCCCCTAAGGGCGAATGTGGGATATTCTTTACGCAGTACTTCAGAGTGATGTCATCTTGAAGTATATATATATAGGTCTATTTCTAACCCACACCTATAATATCACTTCTGAAGGCATGGATTTAACCACTGGAGTGGTATGGATTACTTTTATGCTGCATTTATTTGATTTTTGTAGCTTCTGAGTTCTGATCACCATTCAAGTCATTGAAAGGTCCAACAGGGTTGAGATAATCTTCTAAAAAGCTTAATTTGTGTTCACTAGAAGAAAGAAAACAATACACATCTGGGATGCAATGAGGGTGAGTATACGATGAGAGAAATTTATTTTTGGGGTGAAAACCATTTGTAGGCCAACTTTTTATTTACTTGGAAAATTGTTACTGTCTCTTTAAGAGGATTTTAAACGCATTTCATTCAAGGCACAGTCTGTGCGGCTTGTTTTAGTGAGTTTAATCTTTTGAGAACTGTGAAGTCTCATTATTTTCGTGCTGTTACATCTGTATTCATTTCAGAGATTACTTGATTGAGATTGTGAAACTACATACAACCGACAAACCTCCATGAAGATGCGAGTAAAAATGAGATGCCTCGCGCTGTCAGACACAACGCTGATAATCATTCTCGGAAGTGTTGATACTAGATTTCGATTCGCGATTTCTTCATCAACTGTTTATGTTCACTTGGGACAAAACAGACAATATATCATGTAATTTGACATTTTGTAGTATGAAATTGTCCGTTCAAACGCAAGAAGAAGCGAATGCGATCTCTCATCGGGGCTCGTGCGTTAGACGCGACGCATCTCGCGGTTTCACACAAAACTGCTCACATACATTTATTTGAGTTGATTTGTCATTTTTTTCCAGAAATAACTAGCAATACTCCTACAAATAAATGCTTCGTAACTAAAACGTTTTGACTTTCTATAGAAAATATAGACAACACACGTTCTTACCTTGCAAAAATCGCCTCAGTATTTAATTTGAAGCAGTAAATCCAACACTGGAGTAAATCTCTCGTGATATCACCTTTCCATTGAAATGAAGGAAGACGGTGATGACGATACAGTTATTATTCTTGCCCAGTAACCCCTTAACCAATCACATGTGCCTTTAGCTTGTATTGTCATGAGTATCTGGGCAGACTTCAGAAATAAAATCGGTGATCGGACGACGAAGACACTGAGACAGGAACCATGGGAATAATTGTTCCCAAATTTGAACGCTCTGGCTGTAAATGGTTAAAGGTTGTTAAAAATTGTATCCTCCACTCAGTTGATGTATATATTGAGTGGGGACACATTGTTTGCCTTTTTTCTGGGATTCGACTGCAAAAGAGCTCAAGCAACTGTTGAACTCAGTCCCTGCCCATTCTGGACTCAGACCTGTTGTAAATCATTGAACAATGAGGCTTGGATGCCATCTATTGGACATTTCTTGTAATTGCCACTCAGAGAATGAACAGACAGTGGATTAAACTTTAGTTTTTTAGGCTTTAGTTCTTTGTTGTATTCACCTGCTACGGCGTGTGTAACATTTTTCTGTCAACTCTGCATACAGGTGAAACTCGAAAAATTAGAATATCGTGCAAAAGTTAATGTAACCCATACTATGTTGAACACAAGAGGGCAGTATAGCCCTATGTATTACTTCACAAGCCCCCCTCCCTTCCTACTCCTCACACACAAAGTCTTAGAGAGTGACTTGCAAAATTCTGACATTTTCTCCACATTCAAACCAAAATATCTGACTTTCTGTTGGTCGGAGCTAATGACTGTAAATTAGAAAGTTGTCCGGCTTGAGGAGAACTATATCAATACCAATTTTAGTACCTGTAGATGAAACTAACCCCCCACTTTTTTGTCAAAAGGTGGCGCTACTGAGCCCCTCACCACACCCATTTCTGAAACTTTGCACATGTCTACTGGCTAATAAATGTGACGTCTCTGTCGAGTTTCATGCAATTTCAAGTATGTTAAGAGTCTCAAAAGCATCAATAAAGAAAAGTAAAGTTTGAAGTGTTGCCACGGCAACAGTATCTAAGATATCAATAATCCTTTCACAGGTCTAAATCTGCCGTGTGTTTACATTATACACGTAAAGTTTGAAGCAAATCGGGTAAAAACAAGAGGGTGATTTCAAAGCATTTTGAAAGTGACACACTTCCTGCTGCCAGTTGGTGGCGCTATAACTTTGACTCACAATAGTCACATCCATGTGATCGGCCTCTTACAATGAACACACTGCTGAAGTTTCATCAAGATCTGTTAATTTATGCAGAAGTTATAACACACTTCCTGTCTCACTTTTCTCGCCATAAATTTGTTTCCTCGCCACGGCCAAACCGTTCGAGATATCAAAAATCCGCTGGCAATTTTTCATCCTCAATGTCTTGACTTCATGCTGACTGAGATTCGTGGCGATTAAATGATTTCTCTAGGAGGAGTATTTCAAATTCCATTGTATACATTTTCCAAACAACCCTAAATAGCCGACTTCCTGTTGGGCTGAGGTAAAAAGTAAGAGCATGAAGTATATATGAAACGATGAGATCTATATGTGTACCGACTTTCATATTATTACATGCAAGTGTGTTTGATTTATGGACCAAGGTTTCGGACCCCGTTCCAGGGGGCGCTGCTGAGCCCCCCTGCCACGCCCGGGTACCATCTTCAGCCCAGCCCTGATGGCCGCGGGTTCTGACCCGTGTGCAAAGTTTCAAGAGTTTTAGAGCACGTTAAGGCCCCCAAAAGTGCCCGAATAGTCGATAAAATAATAATAATAATAATAATTAAAGCTGCAAGCAGCGATGACGGGCCCAAGCCGGTGGCACCGCAACCCTGGTGCCTTTTTTTACCGGGCTCATTTCCACTTGGTGGCTTTCGGAAAACAAAGGATGATGGACACAGCAACAACTCAAAAATATAGCTGCAAGCAGCAATGCGATTCCTCCTCAAAATGGCAAATCATTTAAAATTGATCAATAGAGGGTTGGGGTTAAACCCTCCCAATGAAAAAATCCAAAAAACATGTCTTTCTGTCTGAATCCTAAACTAAACATTTTCAGTGTACAGGAAAATCCATCATGCCGGACCTTATGGATCCTGTAGGGTTTTTTGTTTACAATGAGAAATGAGGTATGTTCACCAGGTTTCAGAAAAACTAAATAAATGGGGTGGAAATACAATCACTTTGAAAAATTGACATTTGGGCATGGCCTGTACCGCCCCCTAAGGGCGAATGTGAGCCATTCTTGGTTTGTAGGTTCCTGTTGGCCTGTAGTATTAATGTACCAAATTAGAAAGTATTTGACAAAAAAATGTGCAATTTGGGAATGTCCTTTAGCACCCCCTAAGGGCAAATGTGAGACATTCTTGGTTTGTGGATTTCTGTTGGCCTGTAGTGTCAATATACCAAATTAGAAAATTTTTGACCATAAAATGGGAATTTTGGGCATAGCCTGTAGCGCCCCCTAATGGCGAATATGGGCAATTCTTTGTTTGTGGGTTCCTGTTGGCCTGTAGTATCAATGTACCAAATTAGAACATTTTTGACCAGCAAATGGGAATTTAGGGCGTGGCCTGTAGCGCCCCATAAGGGCGAATGTGGGCCACTCTTGGTTTGTGAATTCCTGTTGGCCTGTAGTATCAATATACAACATTAGAACATTTTTGACCAGAAAATGGGAATTTTGGGCATGGCCTGTAGCGCCCCCTAAGGGCGAATGTGGGATATTCTTTACGCAGTACTTCAGAGTGATGTCATCTTGAAGTATACATATATAGGTCTATTTCTAACCCACACCTATAATATCACTTCTGAAGGCATGGATTTAACCACTGGAGTGGTATGGATTACTTTTATGCTGCATTTATTTGATTTTTGCAGCTTCTGAGTTCTGATCACCATTCAAGTCATTGAAAGGTCCAACAGGGTTGAGATAATCTTCTAAAAAGCTTAATTTGTGTTCACTAGAAGAAAGAAAACAATACACATCTGGGATGCAATGAGGGTGAGTATACGATGAGAGAAATTTATTTTTGGGGTGAAAACCATTTGTAGGCCTACTTTTTATTTACTTGGAAAATTGTTACTGTCTCTTTAAGAGGATTTTAAACGCATTTCATTCAAGGCACAGTCTGTGCGGCTTGTTTTAGTGAGTTTAATCTTTTGAGAACTGTGAAGTCTCATTATTTTCGTGCTGTTACATCTGTATTCATTTCAGAGATTACTTGATTGAGATTGTGAAACTACATACAACCGACAAACCTCCATGAAGATGCGAGTAAAAATGAGATGCCTCGCGCTGTCAGACACAACGCTGATAATCATTCTCGGAAGTGTTGATACTAGATTTCGATTCGCGATTTCTTCATCAACTGTTTATGTTCACTTGGGACAAAACAGACAATATATCATGTAATTTGACATTTTGTAGTATGAAATTGTCCGTTCAAACGCAAGAAGAAGCGAATGCGATCTCTCATCGGGGCTCGTGCGTTAGACGCGACGCATCTCGCGGTTTCACACAAAACTGCTCACAAACATTTATTTGAGTTGTTTTGTCATTTTTTTCCAGAAATAACTAGCAATACTCCTACAAATAAATGCTTCGTCACTAAAACGTTTTGACTTTCTATAGAAAATATAGACAACACACGTTCTTACCTTGCAAAAATCGCCTCAGTATTTAATTTGAAGCAGTAAATCCAACACTGGAGTAAATCTCTCGTGATATCACCTTTCCATTGAAATGAAGGAAGACGGTGATGACGATACAGTTATTATTCTTGCCCAGTAACCCCTTAACCAATCACATGTGCCTTTAGCTTGTATTGTCATGAGTATCTGGGCAGACTTCAGAAATAAAATCGGTGATCGGACGACGATGACACTGAGACAGGAACCATGGGAATAATTGTTCCCAAATTTGAACGCTCTGGCTGTAAATGGTTAAAGGTTGTTAAAAATTGTATCCTCCACTCAGTTGATGTATATATTGAGTGGGGACACATTGTTTGCCTTTTTTCTGGGATTCGACTGCAAAAGAGCTCAAGCAACTGTTGAACTCAGTCCCTGCCCATTCTGGACTCAGACCTGTTGTAAATCATTGAACAATGAGGCTTGGATGCCATCTATTGGACATTTCTTGTAATTGCCACTCAGAGAATGAACAGACAGTGGATTAAACTTTAGTTTTTTAGGCTTTAGTTCTTTGTTGTATTCACCTGCTACGGCGTGTGTAACATTTTTCTGTCAACTCTGCATACAGGTGAAACTCGAAAAATTAGAATATCGTGCAAAAGTTAATGTAACCCATACTATGTTGAACACAAGAGGGCAGTATAGCCCTATGTATTACTTCACAAGACCCCCTCCCTTCCTACTCCTCACACACAAAGTCTTAGAGAGTGACTTGCAAAATTCTGACATTTTCTCCACATTCAAACCAAAATATCTGACTTTCTGTTGGTCGGAGCTAATGACTGTAAATTAGAAAGTTGTCCGGCTTGAGGAGAACTATATCAATACCAATTTTTGTACCTGTAGATGAAACTAACCCCCCACTTTTTTGTCAAAAGGTGGCGCTACTGAGCCCCTCACCACACCCATTTCTGAAACTTTGCACATGTCTACTGGCTAATAAATGTGACGTCTCTGTCGAGTTTCATGCAATTTCAAGTATGTTAAGAGTCTCAAAAGCATCAATAAAGAAAAGTAAAGTTTGAAGTGTTGCCACGGCAACAGTATCTAAGATATCAATAATCCTTTCACAGGTCTAAATCTGCCGTGTGTTTACATTATACACGTAAAGTTTGAAGCAAATCGGGTAAAAACAAGAGGGTGATTTCAAAGCATTTTGAAAGTGACACACTTCCTGCTGCCAGTTGGTGGCGCTATAACTTTGACTCACAATAGTCACATCCATGTGATCGGCCTCTTACAACGAACACACTGCTGAAGTTTCATCAAGATCTGTTAATTTATGCAGAAGTTATAACACACTTCCTGTCTCACTTTTCTCGCCATAAATTTGTTTCCTCGCCACGGCCAAACCGTTCGAGATATCAAAAATCCGCTGGCAATTTTTCATCCTCAATGTCTTGACTTCATGCTGACTGAGATTCGTGGCGATTAAATGATTTCTCTAGGAGGAGTATTTCAAATTCCATTGTATACGTTTTCCAAACAACCCTAAATAGCCGACTTCCTGTTGGGCTGAGGTAAAAAGTAAGAGCATGAAGTATATATGAAACGATGAGATCTATATGTGTACCGACTTTCATATTATTACATGCAAGTGTGTTTGATTTATGGACCATGGTTTCGGACCCCGTTCCAGGGGGCGCTGCTGAAACCCCCTGCCACGCCCGGGTACCATCTTCAGCCCAGCCCTGATGGCCGCAGGTTCTGACCCGTGTGCAAAGTTTCAAGAGTTTTAGAGCATGTTAAGGCCCCCAAAAGTGCCCGAATAGTCGATAAAATAATAATAATAATTAAAGCTGCAAGCAGCGATGAAGGGCCCAAGCCGGTGGCACCGCAACCCTGGTGCCTTTAGTTACCGGGCTCATTTCCACTTGGTGGCTTTCGGAAAACAAAGGATGATGGACACAGCAACAACTCAAAAATATAGCTGCAAGCAGCAATGCGATTCCTCCTCAAAATGGCAAATCATTTAAAATTGATCAATAGAGGGTTGGGGTTAAACCCTCCCAATGAAAAAATCCAAAAAACATGTCTTTCTGTCAGAATCCTAAACTAAACATTTTCAGTGTACAGGAAAATCCATCATGTCGGACCTTATGGATCCTGTAGGGTTTTTTGTTTACAATGAGAAATGAGGTTTGTTCACCAGGTTTCAGAAAAACTAAATAAATGTGTTGGAAATACAAACACTTTGAAAAAATGACATTTGGGCATGGCCTGTAGCTCCCCCTAAGGGCGAATGTGAGACATTCTTGGTTTGTGGATTTCTGTTGGCCTGTAGTGTCAATATACCAAATTAGAACATTTTTGACCAGCAAATGGGAATTTAGGGCATGGCCTGTAGCGCCCCCTAAGGGCGAATGTGGGCCATTCTTGGTTTGTGGATTCCTGTTGGCCTGTAGTATCAATCTACAAAATTAGAACATTTTTGACCAGAAAATGGGAATTTTGGGTATGGCCTGTAGCGCCCCCTAAGGGCGAATGTGGGCCATTCTTGGTTTGTGGATTCCTGTTGGCCTGTAGTATCAATATACAAAATTAGAACATTTTTGACCAGAAAATGGGAATTTTGGGCATGGCCTGTAGCGCCCCCTTAGGGCGAATGTGGGATATTCTTTACGCAGTACTTCAGAGTGATGTCATCTTTAAGTATATATATATATATATAGGTCTGTATCTAACCCACACCTATAATATCACTTCTGAAGGCATGGATTAAACCACAGGAGTGGTATGGATTACTTTTATGCTGCATTTATGTGATTTTTGTAGCTTCTGAGTTCTGATCACCATTCAAGTCATTGAAAGGTCCAACAGGGTTGAGATAATCTTCTAAAAAGCTTAATTTGTGTTCACTAGAAGAAAGAAAATAATACACATCTGGGATGGAATGAGGGTGAGTATACGATGAGAGAAATTTATTTTGGGGGTGAAAACCATTTGTAGGCTACTTTTTATTTACTTGGAAAATTGTTACTGTCTCTTTAAGAGGATTTTAAACGCATTTCATTCAAGCCGTCTTTGCGGCTTGTTTTATTGAGATATAATCTTTTGAGAACTGTGAATCTCATTATTTTCGTGCTGTTACATCTGTATTCATTTCAGAGATTAATTGATTGAGATTGTGAAACTACATACAACCGACAAACCTCCATGAAGATGCGAGTAAAAATGAGATTCCTCGCGCTGTCAGACACAAAGCTGATAATCATTCTCGGAAGTGTTGATACTAGATTTAGATTCGCGATTTCTTCATCAACTGTTTATGGTCACTTGAGACAAAACAGACAATATATCATGTATTTTGACATTTTGTTGTTATGAAATTGTCCGTTCAAACGCAAGAAGAAGCGAATGCGATCTCTCATCGGGGCTCGTGCGTTAGACGCGACGCATCTCGCGGTTTCACACAAAACTGCTCACAAACATTTATTTGAGTTGTTTCGTCATTTTTTTTCCAGAAATAACTAGCAATACTCCTACAAATAAATGCTTCGTAACTAAAACGTTTTGACTTTCTATAGAAAATATAGACAACACGTTCTTACCTTGCAAAAATCGCCTCAGTATTTAATTTGAAGCAGTAAATCCAACACTGGAGTAAATCTCTCGTGATATCACCGTCCCATTGAAATGAAGGAAGACGGTGATGACGATACAGTTATTATTCTTGCCCAGTAACCCCTTAACCAATCACATGTGCCTTTAGCTTGTATTGTCATGAGTATCTGGGCAGATTTCAGAAATAAAATCGGTGATTGGACGACGATGACACTGAGACAGAAACTATGGGAATAATTGTTCCCAAATTTGAACGCTCTGGCTGTAAATGGTTAAAGGTTGTTAAAAATTGTATCCGCCACTCAGTTGATGTATATAGTGAGTGGGGACACAGTGTTTGCCTTTTTTCTGGGATTCGACTGCAAAAGAGCTCAAGCAACTGTTGAACTCAGTCCCTGCCCATTCTGGACTCAGCCTGTTGTAAATAATAGAACAATGAGGCTTGGATGCCATCTATTGGACATTTCTTGTAATTGCCACTCAGAGAATGAACAGACAGTGGATTAAATTTTAGTTTTTTAGGCTTTAGTTCTTTGTTGTATTCACCTGCTACGGCGTGTGTAACATTTTTCTGTCAACTCTGCATACAGGTGAAACTCGAAAAATTAGAATATCGTGCAAAAGTTAATGTAACCCATACTATGTTGAACACAAGAGGGCAGTATAGCCCTATGTATTACTTCACAAGACCCAACGTCCCCCCTCCCCTACAAACTCACAGAGTCTCAGAGAGTGACTTGCAAAATTCTGACATTTTCTCCACATTCAAACCAAAATATCTGACTTTCTGTTGGTCGGAGCTAATGACTGTAAATTAGAAAGTTGTCCGGCTTGAGGAGAACTATATCAATACCAATTTTTGTACCTGTAGATGAAACTAACCCCCCACTTTTTTGTCAAAAGGTGGCGCTACTGAGCCCCTCACCACACCCATTTCTGAAACTTTGCACATGTCTACTGGCTAATAAATGTGACGTCTCTGTCGAGTTTCATGCAATTTCAAGTATGTTAAGAGTCTCAAAAGCATCAATAAAGAAAAGTAAAGTTTGAAGCGTTGCCACGGCAACAGTATCTAAGATATCAATAATCCTTTCACAGGTCTAAATCTGCCGTGTGTTTACATTATACACGTAAAGTTTGAAGCAAATCGGGTAAAAACAAGAGGGTGATTTCAAAGCATTTTGAAAGTGACACACTTCCTGCTGCCAGTTGGTGGCGCTATAACTTTGACTCACAATAGTCACATCCATGTGATCGGCATCTTACAACGAACACACTGCTGAAGTTTCATCAAGATCTGTTAATTTATGCAGAAGTTATAACACACTTCCTGTCTCACTTTTCTCGCCATAAATTTGTTTCCTCGCCACGGCCAAACCGTTCGAGATATCAAAAATCCGCTGGCAATTTTTCATCCTCAATGTCTTGACTTCATGCTGACTGAGATTCGTGGCGATTAAATGATTTCTCTAGGAGGAGTATTTCAAATTCCATTGTATACGTTTTCCAAACAACCCTAAATAGCCGACTTCCTGTTGGGCTGAGGTAAAAAGTAAGAGCATGAAGTATATATGAAACGATGAGATCTATATGTGTACCGACTTTCATATTATTACATGCAAGTGTGTTTGATTTATGGACCAAGGTTTCGGACCCCGTTCCAGGGGGCGCTGCTGAGCCCCCCTGCCACGCCCGGGTACCATCTTCAGCCCAGCCCTGATGGCCGCAGGTTCTGACCCGTGTGCAAAGTTTCAAGAGTTTTAGAGCATGTTAAGGCCCCCAAAAGTGCCCGAATAGTCGATAAAATAATAATAATAATAATAATAATAATAATAATCCTAAGGAAAACAATAGGGCCTTCGCCTTTTCAGGCTTGGGCCCTAATAATTAAAGCTGCAAGCAGCGATGACGGGCCCAAGCCGGTGGCACCGCAACCCTGGTGCCTTTAGTTACCGGGCTCATTTCCACTTGGTGGCTTTCGGAAAACAAAGGATGATGGACACAGCAACAACTCAAAAATATAGCTGCAAGCAGCAATGCGATTCCTCCTCAAAATGGCAAATCATTTAAAATTGATCAATAGAGGGTTGGGGTTAAACCCTCCCAATGAAAAAATCCAAAAAACATGTCTTTCTGTCTGAATCCTAAACTAAACATTTTCAGTGTACAGGAAAATCCATCATGCCGGACCTTATGGATCCTGTAGGGTTTTTTGTTTACAATGAGAAATGAGGTATGTTCACCAGGTTTCAGAAAACTAAATAAATGGGGTGGAAATACAATCACTTTAAAAAAATGACATTTGGGCATGGCATGTAGCGCCCCCTAAGGGCGAATGTGAGCCATTCTTGGTTTGTAGGTTCCTGTTGGCCTGTAGTATTAATGTACCAAATTAGAAAGTATTTGACAAAAAAATGTGCAATTTGGGAATGGCCTTTAGCGCCCCCTAAGGGCGAATGTGAGACATTCTTGGTTTGTGGATTTCTGTTGGCCTGTAGTGTCAATATACCAAATTAGAAAATTTTTGACCATAAAATGGGAATTTTGGGCATAGCCTGTAGCGCCCCCTAATGGTGAATATGGGCAATTCTTTGTTTGTGGGTTCCTGTTGGCCTGTAGTATCAATGTACCAAATTAGAACATTTTTGACCAGCAAATGGGAATTTAGGGCGTGGCCTGTAGCGCCCCATAAGGGCGAATGTGGGCCACTCTTGGTTTGTGAATTCCTGTTGGCCTGTAGTATCAATATACAACATTAGAACATTTTTGACCAGAAAATGGGAATTTTGGGCATGGCCTGTAGCGCCCCCTAAGGGCGAATGTGGGATATTCTTTACGCAGTACTTCAGAGTGATGTCATCTTTAAGTATATATATATAGGTCTGTTTCTAACCCACACCTATAATATCACTTCTGAAGGCATGGATTTAACCACTGGAGTGGTATGGATTACTTTTATGCTGCATTTATTTGATTTTTGTAGCTTCTGAGTTCTGATCACCATTCAAGTCATTGAAAGGTCCAACAGGGTTGAGATAATCTTCTAAAAAGCTTAATTTGTGTTCACTAGAAGAAAGAAAACAATACACATCTGGGATGCAATGAGGGTGAGTATACGATGAGAGAAATTTATTTTTGGGGTGAAAACCATTTGTAGGCCTACTTTTTATTTACTTGGAAAATTGTTACTGTCTCTTTAAGAGGATTTTAAACGCATCTCATTCAAGGCACAGTCTGTGCGGCTTGTTTTAGTGAGTTTAATCTTTTGAGAACTGTGAAGTCTCATTATTTTCGTGCTGTTACATCTGTATTCATTTCAGAGATTACTTGATTGAGATTGTGAAACTACATACAACCGACAAACCTCCATGAAGATGCGAGTAAAAATGAGATGCGCTGTCAGGCACAATGCTGATAATCATTCTCGGAAGTGTTGATACTAGATTTCGATTCGCGATTTCTTCATCAACTGTTTATGTTCACTTGGGACAAAACAGACAATATATCATGTAATTTGACATTTTGTAGTATGAAATTGTCCGTTCAAACGCAAGAAGAAGCGAATGCGATCTCTCATCGGGGCTCGTGCGTTAGACGCGACGCATCTCGCGGTTTCACACAAAACTGCTCACAAACATTTATTTGAGTTATTTTGTCATTTTTTTCCAGAAATAACTAGCAATACTCCTACAAATAAATGCTTCGTAACTAAAACGTTTTGACTTTCTATAGAAAATATAGACAACACACGTTCTTACCTTGCAAAAATCGCCTCAGTATTTAATTTGAAGCAGTAAATCCAACACTGGAGTAAATCTCTCGTGATATCACCTTTCCATTGAAATGAAGGAAGACGGTGATGACGATACAGTTATTATTCTTGCCCAGTAACCCCTTAACCAATCACATGTGCCTTTAGCTTGTATTGTCATGAGTATCTGGGCAGACTTCAGAAATAAAATCGGTGATCGGACGACGATGACACTGAGACAGGAACCATGGGAATAATTGTTCCCAAATTTGAACGCTCTGGCTGTAAATGGTTAAAGGTTGTTAAAAATTGTATCCTCCACTCAGTTGATGTATATATTGAGTGGGGACACATTGTTTGCCTTTTTTCTGGGATTCGACTGCAAAAGAGCTCAAGCAACTGTTGAACTCAGTCCCTGCCCATTCTGGACTCAGACCTGTTGTAAATCATTGAACAATGAGGCTTGGATGCCATCTATTGGACATTTCTTGTAATTGCCACTCAGAGAATGAACAGACAGTGGATTAAACTTTAGTTTTTTAGGCTTTAGTTCTTTGTTGTATTCACCTGCTACGGCGTGTGTAACATTTTTCTGTCAACTCTGCATACAGGTGAAACTCGAAAAATTAGAATATCGTGCAAAAGTTAATGTAACCCATACTATGTTGAACACAAGAGGGCAGTATAGCCCTATGTATTACTTCACAAGCCCCCCTCCCTTCCTACTCCTCACACACAAAGTCTTAGAGAGTGACTTGCAAAATTCTGACATTTTCTCCACATTCAAACCAAAATATCTGACTTTCTGTTGGTCGGAGCTAATGACTGTAAATTAGAAAGTTGTCCGGCTTGAGGAGAACTATATCAATACCAATTTTTGTACCTGTAGATGAAACTAACCCCCCACTTTTTTGTCAAAAGGTGGCGCTACTGAGCCCCTCACCACACCCATTTCTGAAACTTTGCACATGTCTACTGGCTAATAAATGTGACGTCTCTGTCGAGTTTCATGCAATTTCAAGTATGTTAAGAGTCTCAAAAGCATCAATAAAGAAAAGTAAAGTTTGAAGTGTTGCCACGGCAACAGTATCTAAGATATCAATAATCCTTTCACAGGTCTAAATCTGCCGTGTGTTTACATTATACACGTAAAGTTTGAAGCAAATCGGGTAAAAACAAGAGGGTGATTTCAAAGCATTTTGAAAGTGACACACTTCCTGCTGCCAGTTGGTGGCGCTATAACTTTGACTCACAATAGTCACATCCATGTGATCGGCCTCTTACAACGAACACACTGCTGAAGTTTCATCAAGATCTGTTAATTTATGCAGAAGTTATAACACACTTCCTGTCTCACTTTTCTCGCCATAAATTTGTTTCCTCGCCACGGCCAAACCGTTCGAGATATCAAAAATCCGCTGGCAATTTTTCATCCTCAATGTCTTGACTTCATGCTGACTGAGATTCGTGGCAATTAAATGATTTCTCTAGGAGGAGTATTTCAAATTCCATTGTATACGTTTTCCAAACAACCCTAAATAGCCGACTTCCTGTTGGGCTGAGGTAAAAAGTAAGAGCATGAAGTATATATGAAACGATGAGATCTATATGTGTACCGACTTTCATATTATTACATGCAAGTGTGTTTGATTTATGGACCAAGGTTTCGGACCCCGTTCCAGGGGGCGCTGCTGAGCCCCCCTGCCACGCCCGGGTACCATCTTCAGCCCAGCCCTGATGGCCGCAGGTTCTGACCCGTGTGCAAAGTTTCAAGAGTTTTAGAGCATGTTAAGGCCCCCAAAAGTGCCCGAATAGTCGATAAAATAATAATAATAATAATAATTAAAGCTGCAAGCAGCGATGAAGGGCCCAAGCCGGTGGCACCGCAACCCTGGTGCCTTTAGTTACCGGGCTCATTTCCACTTGGTGGCTTTCGGAAAACAAAGGATGATGGACACAGCAACAACTCAAAAATATAGCTGCAAGCAGCAATGCGATTCCTCCTCAAAATGGCAAATCATTTAAAATTGATCAATAGAGGGTTGGGGTTAAACCCTCCCAATGAAAAAATCCAAAAAACATGTCTTTCTGTCAGAATCCTAAACTAAACATTTTCAGTGTACAGGAAAATCCATCATGTCGGACCTTATGGATCCTGTAGGGTTTTTTGTTTACAATGAGAAATGAGGTTTGTTCACCAGGTTTCAGAAAAACTAAATAAATGTGTTGGAAATACAAACACTTTGAAAAAATGACATTTGGGCATGGCCTGTAGCTCCCCCTAAGGGTGAATGTGAGCCATTCTTGGTTTGTAGGTTCCTGTTGGCCTGTAGTATTAATGTACCAATTTAGAAAGTATTTGACAAAAAAATGTGCAATTTGGGAATGGCCTTTAGCGCCCCCTAAGGGCGAATGTGAGACATTCTTGGTTTGTGGATTTCTGTTGGCCTGTAGTGTCAATATACCAAATTAGAACATTTTTGACCAGCAAATGGGAATTTAGGGCATGGCCTGTAGCGCCCCCTAAGGGCGAATGTGGGCCATTCTTGGTTTGTGGATTCCTGTTGGCCTGTAGTATCAATCTACAAAATTAGAACATTTTTGACCAGAAAATGGGAATTTTGGGTATGGCCTGTAGCGCCCCCTAAGGGCGAATGTGGGCCATTCTTGGTTTGTGGATTCCTGTTGGCCTGTAGTATCAATATACAAAATTAGAACATTTTTGACCAGAAAATGGGAATTTTGGGCATGGCCTGTAGCGCCCCCTTAGGGCGAATGTGGGATATTCTTTACGCAGTACTTCAGAGTGATGTCATCTTTAAGTATATATATATATATAGGTCTGTATCTAACCCACACCTATAATATCACTTCTGAAGGCATGGATTAAACCACAGGAGTGGTATGGATTACTTTTATGCTGCATTTATGTGATTTTTGTAGCTTCTGAGTTCTGATCACCATTCAAGTCATTGAAAGGTCCAACAGGGTTGAGATAATCTTCTAAAAAGCTTAATTTGTGTTCACTAGAAGAAAGAAAATAATACACATCTGGGATGGAATGAGGGTGAGTATACGATGAGAGAAATTTATTTTGGGGGTGAAAACCATTTGTAGGCTACTTTTTATTTACTTGGAAAATTGTTACTGTCTCTTTAAGAGGATTTTAAACGCATTTCATTCAAGCCGTCTTTGCGGCTTGTTTTATTGAGATATAATCTTTTGAGAACTGTGAATCTCATTATTTTCGTGCTGTTACATCTGTATTCATTTCAGAGATTAATTGATTGAGATTGTGAAACTACATACAACCGACAAACCTCCATGAAGATGCGAGTAAAAATGAGATTCCTCGCGCTGTCAGACACAAAGCTGATAATCATTCTCGGAAGTGTTGATACTAGATTTAGATTCGCGATTTCTTCATCAACTGTTTATGGTCACTTGAGACAAAACAGACAATATATCATGTATTTTGACATTTTGTTGTTATGAAATTGTCCGTTCAAACGCAAGAAGAAGCGAATGCGATCTCTCATCGGGGCTCGTGAGTTAGACGTGACGCTGCTCGCGGTTTCACACAAAACTGCTCACAAACATTTATTTGAGTTGTTTCGTCATTTTTTTTCCAGAAATAACTAGCAATACTCCTACAAATAAATGCTTCGTAACTAAAACGTTTTGACTTTCTATAGAAAATATAGACAACACGTTCTTACCTTGCAAAAATCGCCTCAGTATTTAATTTGAAGCAGTAAATCCAACACTGGAGTAAATCTCTCGTGATATCACCGTCCCATTGAAATGAAGGAAGACGGTGATGACGATACAGTTATTATTCTTGCCCAGTAACCCCTTAACCAATCACATGTGCCTTTAGCTTGTATTGTCATGAGTATCTGGGCAGATTTCAGAAATAAAATCGGTGATTGGACGACGATGACACTGAGACAGAAACTATGGGAATAATTGTTCCCAAATTTGAACGCTCTGGCTGTAAATGGTTAAAGGTTGTTAAAAATTGTATCCGCCACTCAGTTGATGTATATTGAGTGGGGACACAGTGTTTGCCTTTTTTCTGGGATTCGACGGCAAAAGAGCTCAAGCAACTGTTGAACTCAGTCCCTGCCCATTCTGGACTCAGCCTGTTGTAAATAATAGAACAATGAGGCTTGGATGCCATCTATTGGACATTTCTTGTAATTGCCACTCAGAGAATGAACAGACAGTGGATTAAATTTTAGTTTTTTAGGCTTTAGTTCTTTGTTGTATTCACCTGCTACGGCGTGTGTAACATTTTTCTGTCAACTCTGCATACAGGTGAAACTCGAAAAATTAGAATATCGTGCAAAAGTTAATGTAACCCATACTATGTTGAACACAAGAGGGCAGTATAGCCCTATGTATTACTTCACAAGACCCAACGTCCCCCCTCCCCTACAAACTCACAGAGTCTCAGAGAGTGACTTGCAAAATTCTGACATTTTCTCCACATTCAAACCAAAATATCTGACTTTCTGTTGGTCGGAGCTAATGACTGTAAATTAGAAAGTTGTCCGGCTTGAGGAGAACTATATCAATACCAATTTTTGTACCTGTAGATGAAACTAACCCCCCACTTTTTTGTCAAAAGGTGGCGCTACTGAGCCCCTCACCACACCCATTTCTGAAACTTTGCACATGTCTACTGGCTAATAAATGTGACGTCTCTGTCCAGTTTCATGCAATTTCAAGTATGTTAAGAGTCTCAAAAGCATCAATAAAGAAAAGTAAAGTTTGAAGCGTTGCCACGGCAACAGTATCTAAGATATCAATAATCCTTTCACAGGTCTAAATCTGCCGTGTGTTTACATTATACACGTAAAGTTTGAAGCAAATCGGGTAAAAACAAGAGGGTGATTTCAAAGCATTTTGAAAGTGACACACTTCCTGCTGCCAGTTGGTGGCGCTATAACTTTGACTCACAATAGTCACATCCATGTGATCGGCCTCTTACAACGAACACACTGCTGAAGTTTCATCAAGATCTGTTAATTTATGCAGAAGTTATAACACACTTCCTGTCTCACTTTTCTCGCCATAAATTTGTTTCCTCGCCACGGCCAAACCGTTCGAGATATCAAAAATCCGCTGGCAATTTTTCATCCTCAATGTCTTGACTTCATGCTGACTGAGATTCGTGGCGATTAAATGATTTCTCTAGGAGGAGTATTTCAAATTCCATTGTATACGTTTTCCAAACAACCCTAAATAGCCGACTTCCTGTTGGGCTGAGGTAAAAAGTAAGAGCATGAAGTATATATGAAACGATGAGATCTATATGTGTACCGACTTTCATATTATTACATGCAAGTGTGTTTGATTTATGGACCAAGGTTTCGGACCCCGTTCCAGGGGGCGCTGCTGAGCCCCCCTGCCACGCCCGGGTACCATCTTCAGCCCAGCCCTGATGGCCGCAGGTTCTGACCCGTGTGCAAAGTTTCAAGAGTTTTAGAGCATGTTAAGGCCCCCAAAAGTGCCCGAATAGTCGATAAAATAATAATAATAATAATAATAATAATAATAATAATAATCCTAAGGAAAACAATAGGGCCTTCGCCTTTTCAGGCTTGGGCCCTAATAATAATAATAATAATAATAATAATAATAATAATAATAATAATAATCCTAAGGAAAACAATAGGGCCTTCGCCTTTTCAGGCTTGGGCCCTAATAATCCTAAGGAAAACAATAGGGCCTTCGCCTTTTCAGGCTTGGGCCCTAATAATAATCCTAAGGAAAACAATAGGGCCTTCGCCTTTTCAGGCTTGGGCCCTAATAATAATAATAATCCTAAGGAAAACAATAGGGCCTTCGCCTTTTCAGGCTTGGGCCCTAATAATAATAATCCTAAGGAAAACAATAGGGCCTTCGCCTTTTCAAGGCTTGGGCCCTAATAATCCTAAGGAAAACAATAGGGCCTTCGCCTTTTCAAGGCTTGGGCCCTAATAATAATAATAATAATAATAATAATATTAATAATCCTAAGGAAAACAATAGGGCCTTCGCCTTTTCAAGGCTTGGGCCCTAATAATCCTCAGGAAAACAATAGGGCCTTCGCCTTTTCAAGGCTTGGGCCCTAATAATCCTAAGGAAAACAATAGGGCCTTCGCCTTTTCAAGGCTTGGGCCCTAATAATCCTAAGGAAAACAATAGGGCCTTCGCCTTTTCAAGGCTTGGGCCCTAATAATAATCAGGAGGAAAACAATAGGGCCTTCGCCTTTTCAAGGCTTGGGCCCTAATAATCAGGAGGAAAACAATAGGGCCTTCGCCTTTTCAAGGCTTGGGCCCTAATAATAATAATCCTAAGGAAAACAATAGGGCCTTCGCCTTTTCAAGGCTTGGGCCCTAATCAGGAGGAAAACAATAGGGCCTTCGCCTTTTCAAGGCTTGGGCCCTAATAATCCTAAGGAAAACAATAGGGCCTTCGCCTTTTCAAGGCTTGGGCCCTAACTAGTGTCATCAGAATATGATGTTGTCATTGAAAAAGAAATTGAATGTCATTAATGCATACTGTATGATCTTGGATGATGGCGATTGATATTCCTTGCCTATGGACAATCGATTGTTTGATTGCTTTTGCCTTGGGACTTGTTCACCTGCTGGGGGAGTGGGCGCGCTGCTCAGACAATACAGAGACTCAAATGATGTTGCAGCAGCTCCGTGTCCTGTGTCTTTGTTGACCATTCTATCTCCCTTTACCAGGTATGACATGAATAAATTGTCATGTAAATACACTTTGTATAAGTCAAGGCTGTGAAAAATGGCAAATGTCATTCTGTGAAATGTATTAATTGTTAGTTAAAAATGTCTAAAAGTTCGGTTCAAGTTAACCATGTGTGTATCACGTGTGCAACTGGTGAATGCTAAAACTGATGGCAGAGACCATGCGGTTACAGAAATTGTGAAAATTGAGTAAGTTTATACAATAATATTTGTATTTTTGATTACTAATGTAACACTTAAGAGTTAGAAGTTAGTGCTTTAAAGAAGGAATGTGTTGGTTCAGCAGAATATACAGTACATATTATTATTAATGTGCATTGTAATCCTAGTGTCTATTGAAATTATTTGTTTAATTTGTGGAAACAGTAACTGATGAGAAGCTGTATGTGAGTAAATCTGTAATTTTCTGTATACTCTGACTTTGTTTAAAGAGATTATCTGTTGTTATATGTTTATTGATAAATGAGAATACAGAAATATTTGCATTAAGCTGAGACAATACAGAGACTCAAATGATGTTGCAGCAGCTCCGTGTCCTGTGTCTTTGTTGACCATTCTATCTCCCTTTACCAGGCGGTGAGGGTACTACACCTGCAGTAAGAAGGAGAAACACACCGACATAAGCAGCACCTGGGAGACTACAAACCTTGGTAAGTGTCCAGCTAATAAGAGTTAATGAAATATTAATCCTGCCTTGTGAAGTAACACTTAATGGAGTAATTTTGTGAGTACTGTCGTAGCCGTGCTTTCGTATACGTTACCGTTACAGGGTTGTGTAAGGTAACTTAAAGCTAACGTTAGTCGTCGAGAAGATTACGATAACAGTAGCACGACCAACTAACTATAAAAGTACTAACCAACTAACGTTAACCATATATGTTTTTATATTGGATAAGGCGCTGTGAAAACTATCTCTACTTTTTTCACAGCGTAAAAAAGACAGTCAGGAGACAGCTAACTCCAGTTGGAAGCGTAACGTTATTTCCAACTCGAAAATTTGGACCATTTTGGTCACATATGCTCCTGAAATTTATGCGACCTAACAATATATTTGGGAGCATTCGTGCGAGTGCAAATAATGGTTGTATTGCGACCTGTTTTTAATCCTTACGTTCTTAACTTTTAAGAAGATTTTAGATCGGTTAATATTAGCTGTCAATCAATGATGTTACCTGCAATTCCTTTAAAAACAAGCACCCTGATGACAGGGCACCTGCAAAGAATATAAAGAAGGCAAGAAAAGGAGAAGTGGCTTTTCTCCCACTCTATCCTGCAGGAGACAGCAGGGAACAACAAGTGCTGGACCGACAACTGCTAATTGCCGAGTCACAGAAGAAAGATAGCACGGCCATCAAGAACTTGATGTGCAAAACCTTTGCACATAGAAGACAAGATATCATCAGCTTACAGATTAGCATCAAAGATATCATGGACAGATGGCCTGCCTTGTTTGACGTCTCGCAAGTGAGTAAATAGAATTTGTGTAGCGGTTAACACAGAAAATATAGACAGAAAACCTGCATGTGTTACTTTTTGCTGAGTTGAAATGACAATAGATTGTGTTACCAGTTCTTTCTTTGTCTTTTCTCATCTTTGTGTTTCAGGTCAGCGCAGAGTTCCAAAGGATCACCACACAGAATCTTGAGCCAAAATTCATGTCAATGTTGGACTTGTATTCCCCCAAACTGCTGTCCCTGTTCCAAGCAAATAAGGGTGCTGCAGGCGAGCGACATCGGGCACAAATGAGTATTCTACTTCAGGTACTACAATTGTATTCCCTCTGGAGTGGAGTGAGCCAGAGGAAGCTGATTTTTTTTCAGATTATCTGTCTCATGTACTACTCTTAGGTATTTAATGACTCAGTTTCAGTAAGTAATGACAGTTGTTAAAAAAAAACACCTATCCTAGCATTAACATTTCTTGCTTTTTCTGTACTTCACTCTCTCATCTTTTAGACATCCCACATCCATTTATAGTCATGCATCTGTCTGTTCTTCTGCACCATGACTGAGTTTTCCATGTTTTCTTTTATTCTTGCTACTTGCATCTACTTTGCATCCCTCCACAAATACTAGCTATTCTATTCTGCCAATGTTTCAAGTATTAATGTTGATTCGATTGAAATTTGACATTAAAGTACAGGTTTTATTTGTTATTTAAAGATTTTCTGTTCTGCAGAGTGGAGTATCCATTCAGCAAAAACGAGAGGTCATCATTCGATGTCTTATTGACCATCTTGGAGAAGATGCAAGATCCTTGATGAAGGACTTTGAGGTTAGTAAAATAGTTTTTAGGATTTTTAAGTGCTTCTTTGGAAGTTTTAACTAATGTATTCATTGATGACTGAGATGAGATTACAAACATGCAAATGAGAAGCATAGTGAGTTAGCAGGGAGGGATTGCTCTTTGTGTGTCCCTTTCTTGTAACATGCAGTTTAAAAGTTATGGAATAGATTCTAGAAACTCACAAACAGCTAGGATCAGTCTCTCTTCCAATGATTTGTGCTGCGCATCATGTACAAAAAGTTCAAGACATTTCAAATTTGGCAGCGCAAGAAAATCACGCGATTAATCACGTTTAAAAATCTTAATCGTTGCACAGCACTAGTATATATAAATTTTTTTTTTTTTTGTTCATTGAAAAAAAATTTTCATGGAGAGTCATTTATAAATAAACTACTAAATACTTTGGACTCCTGTGTGCATTTTTTAATATTGACACTCAAATTATTACAAAGAAAGTGAGCTCTAACTAATCTTTACAATGTCTGCAGAATGCTGCAAATGCACCCATCAATGTTCAAGAGGAGTTGGCAGATGAGGTGATGAAGATTTACCTGCTGCGGAACGAAGATGGGTCAGTCAATGAACCTACAGATGTAGGGATTGTGATTGAGGGCATCACTGTTCTCAGCAGTCTTGGGGATCTTAGCAGAGCCTGCTGCTATTTGTTGGGACTAACATATGCCTTGGATCTGAGATACCCCAATAATCTCAAATACAGTTTTGAGGTTTTCCAAAAGGTACTGCTGGAGCTGGATCCTGGAAACCTTTCAAACAAGGTACAGAGACTGAAAAATTACCTGCGTAGCTAACTTGCTGACTACTGTCCAACAAGATGCTCTTTTAATGTAGGTATTCTTGGCAAGGTATACTTGTTCCGACGGTAACCTGGTGTAAGAGTTAGTTGATGTATTGTTTTACTGTTTACACACACGAGTCAGCTGATGTATTGTCTTTAATGTTTACTCGAGAGTATTGCAATTGTGACTGGTTCTGAATGTTCTGTTGTGTAATTTTACTGTAAGAGTTAATGTTCTTGGTATATATCTGCCATGTGCAATCTTCAATTAAGCCCATTTTACCCATAGCTTGGACATTTTCACATGCACATTGCTCAGGTCGAATGTCGAACAGTTTTTAATTATATTATCCAAGTTTAAATGGAACATTAACAGTTCTTTTGCCTTAAACGTTCAGTGTTTCAGATTTAAGGGGTTCTATTTACTCTACAAAGTTTACAATATTCAGATATTGGTGTGTTTGAGGTGATAGTTAAAGGTGGTGTTGGATTGTCCTACATTATAGTGTTTTTCATTTTTTTGTCCTACCTATTAACATCCATGAGGGAAGCAGAATATTAGACACCTCCGAATATAATAACAACACCATCACCAATGGCCTTAATGCTAAAAACATGTTAACATCTGTGTGACAGTTAACAAACCATTAACATGAAATGCATCATAAAAGTTAATTTTATAGCAGAGCAGCTGTATTAAATTGCAATAGAGTATTTGAGATGTGCATAATGAATTGGTCTGTCAGTGTATATCTACAGAATTGTGGACATCGTTACATATGTCATTTAAACATATTTTGACAAATAAATGTCTAATTAAAATTTCATATTTGTGCTGTTGCTTTATTTAGGCTATCTAGATATATTGATGTCAAGTGTATTCTAGTCTTGAAGATAAAGGGTAAATATAGTAAAAAAAAATTAAGTACATGTAACATATTTATTTTGATAATTAATAGTAAAATATAATTCAGGTAAAACATTAAGTAAATGGAACACATTTCTTTTGTTAAATTATAGTATTGTTTCCAGTTATATCTACTTAGCATTTTTGGTATTATCTACACAATTTTATTATTGTTTTTCACCAAGGATTAGCCTACTATTACATTGACTTAAGATTTTAATTAGATCTACTCAATTTTATTATTGGTTTTCACCAAGGGTTACTATTACATTGACTTAAGATTTTAATTAGATCTACTCAATTTTATGTGTCAGGATACTAAATTTAGTTATTCAGATCTACTCAATTTTTTTAACTTACATTTACTAAATTCATAAGTTATATTTACTTGATTTCACAGCTTTTAAATTTACTCAATATTTTTAAGTGTAAAAATGTTTCACCAATAAAATTGTTTATCCCAGTAATAGTTTTTAGAGTGTATAATCTAAATAATCATATAAATATAACTTTTCTTTATTTACCTATTTTGTTTATTGCAAAACCTTTGGAGAGCGATAATTTAAGAGAACACATATTTTAAAAAAAATAACTAGCATTATTTAATTTAGAGTCTGAATGCGGGGATTGGAATATTCAGATGTTCTTTTCAGTTAAGAACAAGACACGTAGACGGCCGTAATGCTAACACACAAATTAAATGAAACATAGGCTATATGCATGCATAATGTCGGCCGATTAAATGCATATATATATATGCATTTAATCGGCCGACATTATGCATGCATAGTAACCCTACTGCAGGCGCCCGTGGGACAGCTTATATATATATATATAAGCTGTCCCACGGGCGCCTGCAGGAGGCTGATTGTCAATCAGTGCGATATTCTGAGGGGCGGGATAGAGCTCGAACCCTTTCCGCCCCCTTTCCAGCTCAGCCTCATATGAAGGGACTCGTCTGCTGTGAATGGCAGAATACCATCTGCAGCTCTCAGGAACTGTTCGAACACCACTGGACATCTGAAGCGGACTCTGATTCTTACATTTAGTCTGACGAGCTTTTCGAGAAATCTTTTTTTCTAAAAACTTGCGCTGAGATTTGACGCGGTGGAGAAGATTTTCACAAAATGCCTCGCTCATTTTTGGTCAAAAAGTATTTTTCCAACAAGAAGCCTAACTACAGTGAACTGGAGAGTCAAACTGGTGAGTCGATAAGAGCTGTTTGTTTGTGTGTTGTCGTTGTATAAACAATATAAGGCCATGTTGAAAACAAAGCCAACAAATACTAAGTTGTTGTTCAAATCAAAACTTATTAAACTGATAAATGATATTACTCCACGCACGTTGGCATATTTTTTTTGTAGGATATACCTTAAAAATGTTTAATTTTCCATATATCATTTACTTATTTTATCTATATATTTTGATGTAAGATTACGTTTGTATTACTTTAGTTATTATTTGAAATTTAGTACACTGATTTATTTTTTTATTTTTAACACAAAATGCAGGGTTAATGCAGTGCCCTGGCATGTTAAATCTTTCTGTGCAAAAAAAAACAAACAAAAAAACTTAAGACTATTGTTCATAGCCATATTGGGAATAGTGGTTTCCTATTTAATAACAAAATCGCATCGAACCAATCCACAAAGCTTTGGTAGATCACCCAACAGCAGTTTTGATTCTAGTGATGTAAGATATTCATGTAAAATCGTGTCAACTATTTGTCTTTATGAAATATCCACTTACTTAACAACAATGACCAACATTTAGGATTACTTAATAACTCCCACTCAGAAAAGTTCCAAACAAATACATTCTGCACTAGACTAAAATCATTCCCTGGAGCCCTTAATGCCCTAGCGACATCCCTGCCCATCAGAAAAGATTACTTTGTTTAGAAGTAAAACTGTGAAATGGGAACAAAACTGTTAACAAAAAGGCAACAATTCTAATATCATTCTTAATACTGCCAACACTGTAAGTGATGTTCTTAACAATGCTATTAAAAATAATGTTGGATAAATATTTGATGCAATCTTTAATAATTTAATAGGAAAATTACTGTTTACAAACTGATCCATTTTACAAAAATAAGAAGAAAAAAGTAATAGTGTGAAATGCTGCGCAGAAACTTCTGGGAACATTTTTAAGCAATGACTCGGTTGTGAATTGATTTTAGAGCTGGTTTTATTAAATGAATCAGACTTTACACCACTACATGTAATCAGTGCTGCTAACATTTAGGCATTTAAATCTGATTTAGATGACTCAAAATTGAATCAGAGTTTGTGCTACTTTCTGAATATTTGAATCGCTTGTGACGTAGAATCCAAACAAAGTAGACCATTACTCAAAAAACAAAAAAAATTGAACAGACACCTGACCCTCTGTTTTTCACTCACCTTCCTCCAGACAGCCAGTATGCCGTCATCCCACAATGCTTCCCTCTGGACAACTCGCCCACCAAGGGCATCGGCTCTCTGGTGCCCACCTACACATCCATACTCATGTGGACCGCCAGTGCCCTACCCCTCACTTTCACCCCAGACTCACCCAGCATCCCCTCTCCTCCTGGGCCTCTAGACCTGAGTTCCCAGTCCAGTTCCAGCAGTGGAGAGGAGGATGATTGCCGTACGTCCGATCCCCCCAGTCCAGACCCAACTGACCGCTTCCAGTGTGCCCACTGCGGCAAGACCTGCAGCAGCCCTACCTCCCTCTCTCAGCATCAACTCACGCACTGCACCGCCAGCCCAGAAACAAACGTTGCTGTGACAGGACCGGCCAATACCACGACTAGAGCTGCGTTTCACTGCAAGCACTGTTCTAAAGAGTACAGCAGCCTCGGTGCACTCAAAATGCACATCCGTTCACATACGCTGCCCTGTGTGTGCACCACATGCGGAAAGGCTTTCTCCAGACCCTGGCTACTGCGAGGACACATTCGCACGCATACTGGTGAGTTCCTAGTCCATGGTTTTCTCTATAGTGAAAAGCATCCTTACTAATTTTGCTCACATTAAAGCCCCAAGTATACTTCTATCAGACACAAATCAAATCAAATCAAATCAAATCACTTTATTGTCACACTACTGTGTACACGAGTGCAACAGCAGGTGAAATTCTTGTGTGCAGTTCCGAGCAACATTGCAGTAATGACAGTGACGACATAAACCACTTTACAATAAACAACATATTACACAAAACAATTTACATAACAAACTTACACAACAATTTACATAACAAATGTACACATACCTACACAACAATTTACATAACAAATGTACACAATACACACAATGTAGAATACACACACTAGATACGGGTATAAATATATATATATATACACTAACTGAATTGGGAGAATATATTGACATAGTGATGATTAATAAAGTGCAGTGCTGATTGTTGATCGTGAGGGATCATGTGTTCAAAAGTCTTATTGCTTGTGGGAAGAAGCTGTCATGTAGTCGGGTGGTGCGGGTCCTGATGCTGCGATACCGCCTGCCTGATGGCAGCAGTGAGAGCAGCCCATGACTCGGGTGGCTGGAGTCTTTGATAATCCTCCGAGCTTTCTTCACACACCGTCTGTTATATATATCCTGGAGGGAGGGAAGCTCACCTCCGATGATGTTTCTGGCCGTTCGCACCACCCTTTGCAGGTCTTTGCGGTTGTGGGCGGTGCTATTGCCGTACCAGGCGGTGATGCAGCCAGTCAGGATGCTCTCAACAGTACTAGTGTAGAACAGTGTGAGGATGTGTTGGTTCATTCCAAACTTCCTCAGCCGTCTCAGGAAGAAGAGGCGCTGGTGAGCCTTCTTCACAACGGCCTCAGTGTGGACGGACCATGTGAGTTCCTCAGTAATGTGGACACCGAGGAACTTGAAGCTGCTGACTCTCTCCACCGGTGCTCCATTAATGGTGATGGGGCTGTGTTCTCTGTCTATCTTCCTGAAGTCCACCACAAGCTCCTTGGTTTTACTGACGTTGAGGGAGAGGTTGTGCTCCTGACACCAGCGTGTCAGAGTGTGCACCTCCTCTCTGTAGGCTGTTTCATCATTGTCAGTGATCAGACCTACAACCGTCGTATCGTCAGCAAACTTAATGATGGCATTGGAGCTATGTGTCGCCACACAGTCATGTGTGTAAAGGGAATACAGGAGTGGGCTGAGAACACAGCCCTGTGGTGCTCCAGTGTTGAGGGTCAGTGGTGAGGAGATGTTGCTGCCCATTCTAACCACCTGACGTCTGCCTGACAGGAAATCCAGGATCCAGCTGCACAGCGACCTGTTTAAGCCCAGAGCCCGGAGTTTCACATCAAGCTTGGAGGGCACTATGGTGTTAAATGCTGAACTGTAGTCTACAAACAGCATTCTCACATATGTGTTCCTTTTTTCCAGGTGGGAGAGAGCAGTGTGTATTGTAGATGCAATGGCATCATCAGTGGAGCGGTTGTTACGGTAGGCAAACTGCAATGGGTCCAAAGAGGTGGGCAGAACAGAGCAGATGTGATCTCTGATCAACCTCTCAAAGCATTTGCTGATGATGGGGGTCAGAGCAACAGGACGCCAGTCATTTAAACAAGTGATTTTGGCTTGCTTCGGTACAGGCACAATGGTTGATGTTTTGAAGCATGTGGGGACTACAGACAGGGAGAGGGACAGGTTGAAAATGTCTGTAAAAACACCAGCCAGTTGGTTCGCGCATGCTCTGATGACGCGGCCCGGAATGCCGTCTGGACCCGCGGCTTTACGGATGTTCACCCGTCGAAAGGATCGGGTTACATCCGCAACAGAGACGGAGAGTGAACCATCATCTGTAGTATCGGCCGCGAGTGCTCTCTCCGCGAGGGCGGTGTTGTTGTTGTCCTCGAAACGAGCATAAAATGTATTAAGCTCGTCCGGGAGAGAGGCAACAAATGCTATGTGTCTGCGTGCAGGACGAATTAAGCAAATTTGCTGCATCAGCAGGGTGCTCGAGCACTGTAGGCATGCATCATTTTTCTAACCGCGCATACTCTGAATGAATCTGGAATTATTTCAACTAATTAGAGGGTCCACAAGGTGGCGACACTCACAATTGAGCCGCTGCTTTCACGGAGGCACGCTAAAAGAAGATGTAATCACAACTAAACAAAAGGAGAGAAGTTAGTAACATTAATAGTGGAAGTGCATGTAAAGAGTGCATGTGTGAGGAGGTCAGGAGATACCTGCAATTGTATAACTCAGGTCTGAAGGACTATAAAATCATCTTTATGGGTCTAAACTCCTGAAGAAAAATAGTCCAGTATTTCATAGCAGTGGTAGCTGAAGTAAATCAAGTATATTTTTGGAGGGTGAGTGTTTGACTGAATGCAGACATTAAGCATTTACATCAAAACTAATGTATAAATTGGGCTTTAGGGTTAGTGATTTGAACAACCATTTAACCCCATGATTGATACCTCAATTCATGTGGCTTGTTTGGAAGTTTGTTTTGTATGAGCAAGCAATAACGTGTCTTTTATCGCCTTACATAAATTGGTCAGCTGGAGAGTTTAGAATGCATTATAACCATAAACATACTTTTGTTAATTTATCACATACGTAAATTAACCATGGTTTTACTAGAGTTACCATATGGATTCTACAGTTGTACTCTAGTAAAACCATATTTAAATGTATCAAAAACATGGGTTCTGCCAAAAAACATAATAACTAAGTCATGGTACTACAGTTATGGTTACTACAACATTACTATATTTAAACCATGCTTTCTATATGGCTACTACAGTAAAACTGTACTTAAACAGTAATACTGTAGTAAAAACTGTAGTAAAACCATGGTTAATTGTATCAAAATCATGGATTCTGCCAAAAACAAGGTAACTACTACATTCATGGTTACTACAGTTATGGTTACTACAATATTACTATACGTTAACCATGGTTACTATATGGTTACTACAATATTATTGTACCAAATATATGATTTTAACCATGGTTTCCACAAAAACTACAATATTACCATTGTTATTTAGTTATTACAGTATTACTGTAGTAAACCCATGGTTAATTGTACCAAAAACAATGGATTTCTGCCAAAACATGGTTACTTCAGTTACGGTTACAATAATATTACTAATATGTAAAACCAAGAGTTATTTTTGTAAGGGAATACTCATGTACATATACCCTTTTTTATCACATTCAAGTCTGTGTGTATATTAAAATCAAACTGTTTTTTTTCTCTGTTTCAAGGTGAGCGTCCCTTCTCATGCCAACACTGTAACCGGGCGTTTGCGGACCGCTCGAACCTGCGAGCTCACCTCCAGACCCACTCCGAGGTGAAGAAGTACCAGTGTGGAAACTGTTCTCGAACCTTCAGCCGTATGTCTCTCCTGCACAAACACACCCTTTCTGGATGCTGTCTGTCTGCGTAGAGAAGAAGACAGCTGCCTTGCATCTTCCAGAGTTAATCTGGGATAGGTTTATTCCCTAAATTAATGTTCAGACTCATTTCAATTATGAGATATTTTTTAAATATCCTTATAGTGCCTTTTGATAGTACACACCAAAGGAGAGATACTGTTTTTCTACCAGTTTTAGTCTTAGACTCAAACAATGTCTACAGTGAGGGCTTATTATACATAGTTTGCCCACTGTGGATTCCCAAGATGTACCTCGGTGCCGGCTGGTCCGACACTGTGAGGGGGCAGCTGCTTTAAAGTGTGTGTGGGGAGAGAGGTCATCTCTCACCAAGATCTCTGCAGACTCCCTGGGATGTATTGAGACAGCTGTTGAAGTGCAGGCCTGTCCACAAATGCACTGGCCTCGGATCTGCTCTCCGTTTGTGTTGTGCCTGATACCAAAGACCTGTTTTGATAAGAAGTTCAATTAGGCTGTGGAATTTGTCTCTGTAATTTGAGCTTCGAGGCTTCACTTAACGTCCCCTGAATTTGCAGCTAGATTCTTAAAAATCAGAATGATTTTTTTTGTCATGTCAAATGTTTTCTAAAAGCTAACAGGGTGTTTACTCAAAAGCACAAGGCTGTTACAAGGGTCATTTTATTTTAGCTGTTGTTTGTGTGCCAAGTTTTCTCCAAGCTCTTTCAATTGCTGGGAAATATGCAGTCTCTCAGTTGAGGAAGACTTTCCATGAAGCCTGTATCATTTGATCTACATTTATTACAAAGCCACAATGATATATGAAGCTACCTGTCAACAAATAATTTCTATGTTGGACGTATTGCAAAAACCAAATGCTATGCAATCTTTTTTGAGCAATGGTATTTTTACTGGGTCTCCACTTGCTATTTTTTCCAATAAATGTTTGCTTAACAGAAGTGTTTTGTTTGTGTTTTTCTGAAAGGCGGAGATGTTAAAGTGCTAACACTTTACATTAAATTTCTCTTTGTCAAGGGGTTATAAAGGGGTTTGTGACTTATAAATCATTTACTAGCACATTATAAATCATTAATATAGCATTCATAAAAAGGGTGACTTTCATGCAATACTTTCCAAATAGTGTGAATTCAGTTCTTCATTCTCATTCACAGCAGATATCATATAACAAAGCCTGATGAACATTAAAACATACAGATTAAAACTTTATGGTCAGGTTTCTAACATCTGCAACTCTTTAAAAAATGCTGTATATGTGTCCACTTTACATTACAACAATAAGGTATTTTAGGTTACTGATTTTTAATTAGGTTTATAACAAAAAGGTACAACAGATAAAAATTTGGCTGGTATTGCATGAAACTCATCACTTTTAATCATGTTTTTATAACTGCATATAAATTAGTTATAATGCATTCATAAATGACTTATTAGTCATTAATTGACCCCTTTATAAACCCCTAAAAAGGAAAATTAATTAAATGTATTACTGTAAAAATTCGTGCAAAACTGAAAATTCTGTCATCATTTACTCATATTCATGAATTTTAGTCAATTGTACTCTGACTAAAATGTTATATAGTTTTAGCTGAAAAAAATAACAATTTAGCAGAAGATAATGTGCAAAATGACAAAAATATCAAAATGTAACAGACCAAATTAATAAACTATTTGCAATTACTGTATGTAAACATGCATCAAACATTAAAAGATTACTATGTTTAATATGTCTGGTTAAAACCATGTGAAAACTGTCCTGAAAACTGGAGCTCTTCAAATTATAGCATATAATGAATCTATTGAAGTATCAGCTACTTTTAGAAGTTACTCTGTTGTGAATTTCTCACATTAAGACAGTTCAGGATATTACATTAAATGTAGTGTATTTTTATGGAAACAGCATATTCACAAAGCAAGTTACGCATTCTGACTAGCACACACTTGCACACACTTTCTGCTCAGGCAAACACTCATGCACTAACACAGTCTAGCTGACACATGGCCAATAAATGTTCATGTCTGACACACTGCAGGTGGAGACAGAATGAAAGAGAGGCAGAAGAATTCGTAGAAAATAAATGAAGAATAGAAATGGGCCAGTCTGCACCATTCAGACCAGTAGATCCTGCTCTGGGCACCAGCACCTCAATCTGTCAAATAGATAGAAATGCCTCCCCAAGGGGAAATTGAATAAATGTGGAAATGCCAGCAATCTGTGCACCAAACCTGGCCAGAGTTTTGAGGCTTTGAGTTTTCGAGACCTCCTCCACAACTTTTCGACAGCAATCCGAATCCACAAAGCCCTTGTGACCTGAGCACTGACGCCAGGCAGTCGTGCTGGAGTAATGATGCACTTCCTCTGCTGATCTGGAGGCTCTGTTAGTAATGTTAGTTGGATATGTTGGGGCACACTTCAAGCAATATTATGTGTTAAATACCACTTAAGCTCTATCAACAATCTGTGAAGTGCTATCTCTTCACCACAGAAAATAATTTAGACACAGTTTGAAAACAAACAAACAAAACTGTACAGAAATACACTTACAAAGCAAATATATGGGGCCATTGTACAGCACCAGAAAAAAGGTACAAAATGCACAATTCATTACTCAGTTTTAAAATGTTGGCCATAACAATTCCTATAAGTGTTTGCATAAATGCAAATTTTTACATCTGTATCGAATCTACGGTGTAGGTACTTATTCTGGCAATCTTCTGGTGCAATGACCACTAGATGCGCCACAACAACGACTTCACGAGTAAAACGGCTGATAATTAGTTAATAAACACTTACTTTTCACCCTTTTCCTCACACAGTGCTATGACATCTAAACACTTTTACCAAAGTGTAAGACTTGAAAAGTGAAACATTCTAACATTTTCATTGCATCACCAACTTTTTTACAAGCTTGTTTCATCGCAATCAAACTGCGCATTAGCACAAATGATAGAGCGTTGCACTTGCAATGCAAAAGACCGTGATACAAGTGAAGATATATGTGGGCTGGTGGTGATATATGATTGGTGTTCAGTAGACTGAAGTCATCTGGGCTTGTGGGTTTGATGTGGTCGGTCTGCACTGGAGACATGAAGTCAGACAGAGTACCCATGGAGGATTGAGCTGCCCCCTCAAACACATGGAGTCATGTTCACAGAGAACACAAGAACTGTGGGTGGGTGGCGAGATGGATGACAAAGGATGATGTCATTGTCTTTGAACCTTCGGAGGGGCAAAAATCTGCATGAATGCCCCTTCGAGCCAAAAAATTTCCCATCGTACCTGTGAGGTGGTGAGATAATGTGTTCATGAGAGTTCATATCTACACACTGGAATATCGTAAAGACTTGGGGGTGTACTCTATACTTGAGTCAGTATTCAGTCATCACCAGAATTACATGTATGGATTTAATTTTTACTTTGTTTGTTTGAGCATCCCAACTATGGATTGTGTTAATCTGAAATTCTCTGTCTGTTTTTTTATAGCATTGACAGAAAATTCCAAATGCTGGCAGTCATTCTGACAGATGAAAAAACAACATCAAAGAAACCATTTAAACCTAGTGTATCTGTTTTGACTTCACACTGTATTTTTTTTTCCTAGTTGCATCTTGGTGCTTTTTTGAGTTGACAACTATATTGTCCAGTCAACTTAACACATTAAGTTGTAATTCTATTACCTGTGTTTCTCAAGAAGTAACCATCCTGCAGTGCAAATCTTTCAGGGTTATCTTGACAATTAAAGTTATGTTCACTGAACACTATCTTTACAGTGGCAGTGGATAGTAAACTAAAGTTAAGTTTATCTTACCTAAAGTTCAGCTAACTAAATTGATTAAATTCAGCCATGAAGTTTTTACAGATCCATTCAGTCAGTTCAGATTACTTTTAAATTTGTGAGATAAGTTTATCCAATTAAGTAAAAGAAAGCATGAAAAAAATCACCTTACAATTTCTGCCATTTATTCTTGCATTTAATCTAAATGCAAACATGTAATTTACTGCAGAATTCTCTGTTATTTTATAGGAAATCCTGTTTTAACTGAGCTGTGTCTAACTTGATGTGCTTGCTTCTCATCCGTGTCAGTTTGTTTAATTTTCCGACCAGACGGTTATTTCATTTCAAGCCACACGTAACTGGCAAAGTTTAAAAATCTTGTTTTAGCGCAGCAGTTGATTGACAGATCAAATTTTTTTCCTCAAACTTCTGTTTCAACAGACTTGTGCTTAGGGAGTCAAAAATCTATCATATAACCACTGTCAGTATATGCCATTATAATATATGCTATGCCCTTGAATGTTGCCCTACTGCCTATTGTTGTGCCTCATGTATTCAGATACAAGACAAAGGCAGGCCTAACACAGTCGTAAAACCTGACTGAGAACTACAATCACACAGTCATAAATCTTACTGATAAAAACTGCACCAAAATCAAACAAAGTGAGTACAAAAAAGACTTCAAATTCCATGAAGCCTTGCTCACTTTACACCTATGTGTGAAATTCCAAAGGATCAAACTCTCAACTCCTATTGGATGAGGCGCTCAACAGAATGGACCTCAACCACGATGTCATCGGGAGTAGAACACCTCAGATTCTTCTGTGCATTGCTTCCAGTGACTTTGCCGTGCATAGATTCAGCTCATTTCTGCTCTCAGGTTTAGCCTCAGAGCACAAGGAATTAACGAAAGACTTGAAACTGTGCCCATTCAATCTCTATCTCGCTGGACGAGTTGAACACTCTAACGGATCTGAAGGAGGCCCCCGAGCAATCCACATCTTCATCTGTTTGCCTGCAGAAGTGAAGAAAGAAGATTTCTCTTCCCTCTTCAACCAAGTCGATGTCGCTGATTTCTCCACGAGAATCAGCAGCCGTACCGCACGCCGACAGAGCGAGGAAACGGCCTTCTGTCATCACACGAGCCTCGATGAACTGAGTCAGAGTTAAAGGACAGATGAACACATTCTACCTGCATCCTCACGCGATTCAAGTAAAAGATATACATCTGGGCAGAGATAGAATATTATAGCGTGTTTTTCTTGTGTATCAAGGTTATTGCTCGTACAGTTTACGGACTGCTGAGTCAGCTCATTGTTGCTAATAATACTCAAGGTATAAATGTAATGTACTGTTATCACGAATTAGATTTTGCTGTGTTGTAATCCAACCACGTTGGACTGTTGTGTATTTATGCCATCACAGATGAGTTTATCCTTTAAAGAATCAAAGACCACTGGACAGTTTACAAGCCGTTCACGGCATCTCTGTGTGATAAACTAACAGCTGCTTTCTCTCCCACGATCGTGAAACTGGCTTTGGTGCTGGCACTTTATTCTCTCTCTCTGTCGTACTAACTACACACAGTAGATAACTTGGCGATAAATCTCAGCTTTGTCCCCAAGTTATCATACAAGCGGAACAAGCATTATCATTTACACGTGGTAAACAGGCAGACACCATTAACCGGCTTCTCTCTGCCCACATTCACGGCCATATTCTCTGGCCGGAAATCTCACGTGACGTTCTCTCCACGAGAGTCACATTTTGTGTGCGTCACTCCTTTCTCTCTCTCTCTCTCTCACACACACACACACACACACACACACACACACCTTCCTCTTATGTGTTATAGGCTTATTTTGGTTACCATATCTAATCATGTCACTGTTTAGGTTGTAGTTGTAAGTCAGAAGTTTATTGACTGCATTATATTGATTATTAATTGATAGTACTGCATCAATAAACTTTGTTATATTTCAAAGAGAAGTGTTTTGGTTTGTGTCAAAGGCTGGCAGGGGATGTCAGTGCTCAGATTCAAGCCTTCGTTGTTTCCTTTTGAATATTGATGTTCTCCAGAACAATCTAATATTGAGACTGTTATACTGTCTGGTTATTAGTCCCTGATACCAGAGTGGTGTCCCAGTGATATTAATCCTTATTAATATTCTATTGATTTTGATAATTGTCAATTATCTTTGATGATTGTACAATTTGAAGGATCAATAAGCTAGTGTTAATTCTAATCAATGTTCCATTAATTTTAATAATTAATGATTATCTTTGATAATAATTAATATTCTATTGAATTTGATAATTGATGGTTGTCTTTGATGATTGTTGATTTAAAGGATTAAAAAGCTAACATTGATTCTAATCAGTGTTCTATTGATTTGAATAATTTACAATTATCTATGATAATTATTAATTATTGATAATAACCAAACCTGCTCTTAAACGAAGAGCACTACATTATGAAATGACAAGTATGACAGATAAAAAATAGACCATGGCGGAAATTTAAATTATCTTCTAAATGCCTCCTACAGTGGTGTAACCGATGTCTAATTGTTCACAAACAGTATGTCGTTGCTCAGCTTTTACAACTTCTTTTTGGCTCTGAGTGAACAACAAAGAAGCACTTCGCTGTGAGTGTACAGGGGACTTAAGTGTGAATTTAGAACTATTAAATAATTATTTAAACTCATTATATTTTATAAGGCCTATTATTTAGATAATGTTTGGATGTTTCCCTTTAAAACATCCTACTCATTATTTTCTCTAATATAGTGCTGTCATGTATAGGAGGACAGTGGTCTAAAACCAGTTTCTTGTGTCTTTCTTGTGTCTTGAGACTTAGTTTAACCTCACTTTCCCTTTCAACTCATTCTCTGTCTTTCATTCTCCTCTCTGCAGGCCTGAGAGCTCTGAGTAAGGGACACAGGAAACAGCTTGTCAGTCTCATATAAACACTGTCCTTTCTGCAGTACCAATAAAAAACATCTGAAGATTCTGCATAGTACTGTTAACTAGAGAGAGAACAGTGGAGGGAAAATTTCAGTTATTTTTACATTATTTTTCTCTCATCATTAACTCACCCTCATGTTGTTCTTAACCTGTAGGACTTTCTAACCTCTGTGGAACATGAAACAGGAAATGTTGAAGAATGTACTGGGGCTATGACAAAAATGCACCATTAAGTATTTCATACAACTTTTGCACTATATTCTTCTGAATCCATACAATAGCTTTGTGTGAGGAACACACTTAAATTTAAGTTGTAATTCACTTTAATTCTTAACTTCCACCATAGCTTTTAAATCTTTTAAAATATTCAAGATGTTTCGCACCCATCATGATGGCATGTTGTTACAGATACTTCAGGTATCCTAGATTTGACCACATTGTTCCGACTCACTAAAAAGTGTCTCCTAGCATCTCCAGTGTCCCTTATAAAAAATCTAGAGTTCTGGCAAACTACCCGCAAACTATCCTCAAATTTGCAGCAAATTTACCAGTCATTATGTTGACAAGCAATGAGCTTGTGATTCGCTGTAAATGTTTGCCAGAAGTTTGCAGCTCTTCACCAGTAGTGGTGAACTTGAAGCAAAACCTTTGGCAACAATGGACACTTTGCCACTAGGTCACATTGCATTTTGAGGTTGCATTTTTCCCTCTAACATTACAATTTTACTTCACTGATGGTTATTATGAGGTTTGGGGTTTGGGATAGGGGGTGCAGTTTATAAGATACGCATTCCTCTTTGTAACGTAGTTCAAGGGAAAGGAGGAGGCGAGAACCGGTTTGACGATATAAATAATGTTTTAATAATAAACTTAAACAAAGGACAAACACACACATGAAGGACATGTCCGTAAATGATCTCTCTCTCCTCACACAACCGTCTGCCATCGGCCTTTATCCCTCTCGGAGGTTTGATTAGCCTGATACGGGACCGGGTATGTATCATCACGACCCGGCCCCCCCCTGCCGCACTCTTTGATGTATAACAACCCGTACAGCTGAAAACAACTCACTTCACAACTCGCTTTTGGCACCACTCTGTGGACATTACACCCAGAAAATGCAGCTCACATGTGTCCATACGCTCAAAAACACTTAACGTTTTTGCCACTGGGGCAGTGTTTTGAATTTCGGTAAGCACAGACCGATTTTAGCTAAGGGAAATTCTACCTACTGTTTCCGATTTCACAGTGAGATCAGTCTGTTGCACCAGATTTGATGGCAATGACGATCAGTCACAAGAACCAAAGACACATCTTGAAGAGCCATAATTCAATGGATCTCAATGCGAATAAGATTTATGTGTATGAAAAAGAGCAGTCAGGGCATTCTGCAAAATTTCACCAGTTTTGGATTTGACCATTTTAATTTTGGATTTAAACTCTGAATGTTGGTCTTCAATGTGCAGTGCAGGAGCCTTTGGACTGGTTGTATTTGTGCATTGCCTTTAAAAGGGCATATTTGAGCAGTGATGTTCTTGTCTTGTAACGCTTGAGGTGGTAGTTTAAAGAGCTGAGTCACAGAGGATCATGTTAGAGCCAGGAGCTGTTATGATGGTTTGGATTACTAACAGAGATCTGGTTGACTATGCTCTGGTGTTTGTGAATTACCCACATACTTGGACTCATATGCTTATTTCCCCAGTATTCTCTCTGTATTTTCCAGATGCACCCCTCCTTTTAGAAACTGCTCTGGCACAAGCAATGCTCCTACCTTTTGTTCCCTTGTGAGTCCTTAATGTCCCTTAATTAACTGTATCAAATAAAATTTTTCAGACCCCCTTTATATTAGGTGCATTTTTACTGTTAACTTTACCCTTAACCCTAACCCAACCCTTACCCCAAATCCTAACTTTAACCCCTAATCCTAACCCTACCCATACTCCTAAACCTACCCCTCCTCAACATCAGTAGCAATACAAGTGGGACTTTTGCACTTTTTTACACAGTAAATACATAGTCTTGTATGTATTAAATGTTAGTACAAAGTAGTTAAAGCAACATAATATAAAGAGTGACCACATTATCAAACAAGTGCTGGTACTACCATGTTTATTACACATGTATTATGGAAGTACTTTGGTATTATTTAAAATACTATGTAGTAGTACCATATCATTATCATGGTACAAACAACCTGTTATTACAATCAAACTTACTTCAAGCAATCCAGAAGCATTTCAGAGCCATAAACAAACTGGTCAACCATTATTTTGAGTAAATTTCTACAATGTTTATAATATTTGTATAGAACAGTGTATGGTGTATAAAATATAAAGGATTTGAGGCTCTCAAATGCAGACACCTATAGAGCTGAGACAAAGAGCTGTTATGCAACATGACAAAGCATAGACTGTAAGGACAAAACCAACATGCTTAACTCTAGTGTTCATGACTTCAGGCCATATTTATAATGTTTAATGTGTGTGTTCATGTTTATTCTGATGGTTCATATTTTCATGTCTTTTTTGAAAAGTTTAGTTCCTGGTTCTTGTCATGTGATTTCATGTTTCTCTCCATGTTCATGTGTCTTGTTTTCATTGGTTCATTGTTTGATTACTTTGTTATTAGTTCTAGTTTGTCATTGGTTTTAGGTTATTAGTCTCGTTATCTTGCTTAGTATTCTGTTTGATCATTGGTTTATGTTCCCCCATGTCATGTATTTCAGCCCTCATGTTTATGTAGCCCAGGCTTAATAATGGAAAACTCTATTTAGCTGTCTGACAAAGTTCCTAAGGGTTAATAACATTTTTCTCGTCATCTTTGATGGATTTGTAAGTGAACAAATGGGTGAACTCTATGAGGCAGTGAGCTGACCAATCAGCTGTCAGCTAGGCTCCATTAGAGTTACGCCTCTAGGTTAGCGTCTCTGCACGTTCTTTTTGGCGCTGCACCTGAGCATAGGAGGCTGCATTATTCATTTGGTAAGACAGAAAAGACGACAGAGTGAATTAAACATATTCTAAAAATCAGTATTGCATATACTGACTATACCTTGTTGTTCTATAGAGATTAAAAGAGAGCTGTGCCTGAATCCACTGTTGTCACGGAGATAAAAGCAGTGAATTCCGTTAAAATGGTGAGTTGGTTACCTGGCGCTAGGCCGTTGAGTTATGCCATGCTAACAGGCCTCAGGCGTTTGATGCCTATTTGTATTTAACCTAGCTGCCGAGTTAACTGTGAGTTTGCTAGCATTTATGCTAATCGGCACTAATGGGTGAAGCAATGCAAAGGTGCTAACTGTGTAAAGCTAATGTGACCCTGCTGTAGTCATATGCTAATAGGGTAACTAGCCACAATAGTCTAGCGGAATACTGGTTACTACCTGTGAAAGGAACTAATGTTTGTGGTTGTGGGTTATAAAAAGAAATGGTACCTTTCCGTACTGTTGCTAACTATGCTTAGTTGTTAAATAATGATGTTAAAAACTGGATTTAATTGTGGTTACTGGAGTTAAAGAGGAACATTTTTAGTGCATTCTTTCCACTGTTACCGGTGCAGAGGGAGATAAATAAGCACGCTAATGCCTTAATGCCTCTAATTTTCAATACTGTAGCTTAAGTTGTAAGGGTATTAATGCACAGTTGATGAATGTTTACATGCAATTGCATGCAATTTTATTCCTTATACTGCTAAAGTTACTAAGGTTCCATAAAACCTTTATTTGAAATGTGTGTTTTTAGGAAGGATGTGATTTCTGATGTAAATGTACTTTTGATACTTGAGAAAAATTTATATACTTTTGATACCTGAGAAGAAACACAAGAGCTGTTATACAATGAGGGAGAGATTTTGATATTGCATTATAGGTGTTCTGAAATATTATTTCATTTTATTTATAGTAGCCTGTAGCAGTCCATTTAATCACTGAATGGTAATTGAGAGAAATGATCTGGCCTTATTTTTAGGTCAAGTTTTGGTAAAGAGTTGGAAACATCATGTAGCTGAGATCCATTCCACGGAGTGATACAGATCCAGACGTTCTCCCAGAGATTCATAGATTCCCAGTCTAGGTGGCTGGGTGGTGAGCCAACAGTGTTTGATTCTGACTTTAGACGGATTGTCAGGATCTCCTTCTTCATCCTTATGGTGGTAGGACAAACACTGACATAAACTCAAAAGGGCCCCAACGTTGGTAACTGAACTCTTTCAACAAAGGCAAGTGGAACTGAGCTCAAAGAAATTTAAAGAAAAGGGATTTATTTACGTGCGCACTTTATTATTTCTGTTTGTTATTTTTCATAACTGTTTTTCTTATATGTATGTACCAGCCATATGTATTTAATACACTTATTACAAACTGTCAGGTAGCAGATCAGGATGAGCAAGTTCTTGACTTCCTTAAGAAGTATGGTTCCATCGAAAGAGACCTTTTCGTTGATGATTCTAAATCTGAATTTTACCAAAACCTGATCATTGAGTTTTCGAGCGGTTCAGCTTAAGAGAATTTAGAGCCACTTTTGCCATACACATACACAGTGCTGGGTGATCCATGTGCTATCTATGGTGTAAAAGCATTAAGCTGTGTGTACACTACTCAGATTGGCAGTAATGTTACAAAAACATACCTAGCTGAGTTAAAGGGCTTAGCCAAGCTAAGTGGCAAAGATTATGGGGAGCTGTTGAAAGAGATGATGTCTCAGATTGGTGAAGATATTGAAGCTGTGAAACCCGTAAGTACAGAAATATCCCCTTCACAAGTTGAGACCCCAGTTGTAACACTTCAACCTCCCACCCCTGAAGATCAACAGCCCCTTGTCTCACTCTTGGATACCCCTCTGGTAGGCAATTGCTTAAGTGCCACTGATTCAGTCCTGTTCACTAAAGGAGGGAAAGCGCCGTCCCTTTCAGTAAGTGACATAAACCCAGCAGAAATACAGAAGGTGGTGGTTGAACATATTGTAAGGAGGGAAAATGTAAGCACACACTTGCAATCTCTGGTAAGGCTTCATTCCTTCTCTGGAAAGATTCCCAGACCCAATAATGAAGCTGATTACGACACTTGGCGCTCAGACATCGAACTGCTTTTAAATGATCCCAGCATTTCCCATCTCCAGATCTCAAGAAGAATTCTTGAAAGTCTACTTTCGCCTGCAGCCGATGTGGTCAAAGGACAATGGCCAGGATCACCCCCCACACCGCTTACCTGCAGCTCTTGGACTCAGCCAAGAAAAACACATTGGCACCACCAGGCAACATGGCCAGCTTCAGCTTCAAAGCATTTGGACCTGTGCAGAGTTGGAAGAGAAGTCAGAGGTCAATCTCAGTGTTATTGAGGATCTTGGGAGGCAAGTAGCTAGTCTCCAAAGCCATTTAACCTCTTTTATGGCTCAGAAAAAGACAAAGGGAGCTGAGAACAGGGGAGCAGCAGGGAAAAGTCCGGGCAAAGTACCGAAACTAGACAGTCCTACATAGACATGCTAAAACAGACAAAGAAAAAACATACTAACAGACCCAGGGCTTGGTACTGCTTTAACTGTGGGGAGGATGGGCACATTTCTTCATTTTGCACAGACAGGGTAAACCCTGCTTTAGTAGCTAAAAAGAGAAAACAGTAAGAGGACAAGCAGCACATGTGGGAAACACAAAACAGTCTCAACTCACCTTTAAAATGACTAGCAGTTCCTATTGTGGGACAAACAGGGGCTGAAGAGAGTCGACAACGTGTAAACAGCAAAGGCAATGCTCAAGTATGTGCTAGTCTAGACTATTCAAGTAAGAACCACCCTTTTAAATTTCCTAAGGGGTTGGCTGGCACCAAGAGTACAGCTAGAGTCAATATAAAAGGTGAAGAAGTCAACTGCCTACTTGATACGGGTTCACAAGTAACAACAGTTCCCCGGTCATTTTATGAACAACACTTTTCTGAGCAGGAGATTAGCCACTGCATGATCTCTTGGAGGTGGAGGGAGCGAATGGACAGTCCGTACCCTACTTAGGGTACAGAAAATGTACAGAAACCCTACTTACACAGAAATGACTGTAACCTTTCCAAAAGAGTTTATTGGAGCATCAATGGATGTAAATATACTCGCTTTGGTTGTTCCTGACATTCGAGCCACTCACAGTCTCTCGTGCTTATAGGCACCAATACCCTTGATGTATTGTATGACATGTACTCCGAAGCCAGAATGACACACCATCAACCCATCCCACATGGCTATAGATCAGTTCTTAAATGTCTTGAGCTCAGGCAAAAGCAGACCAACAACAGTGACCAGGGTGTAGTGACATTGCAAGGCAAAAACTCTAAAGTCATTCCAGCCGGTGAAACTGTAGTAGTTGAGGGGGTTGCTGTAGCTAATTGCTTTCAGAGTGAGAAGTCTGTAGTTATTGAGCAGCCATCTTACCCCACTTCGCCGGGTGGCTTGCTGGTAACAGCTAGCTTAGTCAGCATTCCCCTGCAGCAGCCCTATAAGCTACCAGTTGTCATCAGTAATGTGTCTGACCATGATATAGTCATTCCCACAAAATGTGAAATTGCAGAAATAAGTGCTTACCAGAGCATCTTGTTACAGGAGCACAGTGTAGTGAAACCATCAGAACCCCTCCAAAAGTCACCAGAGGCTCAGCTGAACAAAAAGCATGACCTAAACTTCAATTTCGGTGAGTCCCCAATTCCATCTGAATGGAAGGAATGCATCACTCAGCAGCTCAACAACATGCCCGACGTGTTTGCGCAACATGACCTGGATTTTGGTCGAACAGATAGGGTAGCACACAACATAAAACTCTCAGATGAAACTCCTTTTAAACAGCGTGCTTGACCAATACACCCACAAGACATCGAAGCTGTTCGAAAACACATTCAGGAACTTCTTGATGCAGGAGTCATCAGAGAGTCAGAGTCACCGTTCTCGTCACCGATAGTGGTGGTCAGAAAATAGAATGGCCAGGTTCAGTTGTGTATAGACTACAGACGTCTGAACCTCCAGACTATACAGGATGCATATTCTCTTCCAAAACTGGAAGACACATTCTCAGTGCTCAGTGGTTCCCAGTGGTTCTCCGTCCTTGATTTAAAGTCTGGTTATTACCAAATCGAAGTGGAGGAAGCAGACAAACCAAAGACCGCTTTTGTGTGTCCTCTTGGGTTCTGGGAATTTAACCGAATGCCTCAGGGAGTGACGAATGCGCCGAGTACATTTCAAAGATTAATGGAAAAGTGCATGGGGGATATGCATTTAAAGAACGTGCTAGTCTTTATTGACGACTTGATTGTGTTCTCAAAGACTCTAGAGGAGCATGAAGCAAGGCTAATGTAGGTGCTCACAGGCCTTAGAGAGTTTGGGTTGAAATTATCTCCTGAAAAATGTGTCTTCTTCCAGACAACAGTCCGTTATCTTGGGCATGTGGTTTCCAGGAATGGAGTCGAGACTGATACGGAGAAGATCACTGCTCTTAAGACTTGGCCAGTCCCCCACAACTTGCGAGAGTTGAGATCTTTTCTTGGGTTCGCTGGGTACTACAGGAGGTTTGTTAAGGGATACTCTAACATTGTGAAGCCCCTCCACAATCTAACCTCTGGTTACCCACCTTCTCACAAGAAAATAAAGTCAGAAGTGAAAGCAGGTCAGTACCACAAGCCAAAGGAGGTCTTTGGGAGTCGCTGGACACATGCTTGCCAGCAAGCATTTGACTTGGTTGTTGAGAACCTTACCACTGCCCCTGTGTTGGGGTTTGCTGATCCTCGGAAGCCCTATGTACTCCACACTGATGCAAGCACCACTGGGCTCGGTGCTGTTTTGTATCTATCAGGAACAGGAGGGCCAGCTTCGAGTCATAGGCTATGCAAGTAGAGGGTTGTCAAGGAGTGAAAGTCGCTATCCAGCACACAAGTTGGAATTTTTGGCACTCAAGTGGTCAGTGACAGAAAAGTTCAGTGATTATCTTTAAGGCAACCACTTCACTGTTGTTACTGATAGCAATCTGCTGACATACAGACTGACCTCAGCAAAACTTGACGTGACAAGCTATAGGTGGCTGACAGCACTGACCACGTTCTCATTCAAACTCCTCTATCATCCAGGAGAGCAAAATGGTGATGCGGATGATTGTCCCGCAGGCCTCATGGAAAGCTGGCTGATGATCTTAAATCTCAAAAAGAGAGCGAGCGCATAAGACAGTTCACTCAAAGTCACCTCTCTGATCCAGAAAACATAGATGCAGTAGATCAAGCTGTTGTCCAAGCAATCTGTGAGAGACAGCTCATCTACAGTGTCAGTCATGATGACCAAGATTTTACAGATGGTGTTGCCTTAGTTGAAACACTTGCCATCTCACCTACTGCTGTGCCTGACTGTTATGGGCAAGAAGATCACCTTGGTGGGTTGCCAGTAATCCCCCACTTAACTGAGGTAGAACTTGTGAGTAAACAAAGAGCTGATCAAAGTATACAGCATGTCATTTCCCAGATCGAGCAGGGAGATAAACTACCCCCAACTTTGTGACATGAACTCCCTGAGCTTCCACTCTTGTTGAAGGAGCTAAATCGCCTTGAACTCCTCAATAACATCTTGTATCGGAGATGTCAAGTAGGCTTTCAGACCTTTTTTCAGCTGGTGCTCCCAGCTGAACTTCGTGACACAGTTTTGACCAGCCTAAATGATCACATGGGTCATATGGGGGTTGACCGCACACTGGATCTTGTAAGGACCAGATTCTTTTGGCCAAAGATGGCTTTGGATGTTGAGAGAAAGGTCAAAACATGTGGCAGGTGCTTACGGAGGAAGGCGCTACCTGAGAGAGCTGTGCCTTTGGTCAACATTAACACCACCAGACCCCTTGAGCTCCTCTGTATGGACTTCCTCTCTCTTGAACCTGACAAAAGTGGGACCAAAGACATACTTGTGATTACAGATCATTTTACAAAGTTTGCGGTTGCCATGCCAACACCTAACCAAAAGGCCCACACAGTGGCAAAGTGTCTGTGGGAGAACTTTATGGTGCACTACGGAATCCCAGAAAAGCTACACAGTGATCAGGGACCCGATTTCGAGTCCCGCACGATAAAGGAACTCTGTTGAGTGGCCGGCATACATAAAGTAAGATCAACCCCATACCACCCTAGGGGCAACCCTGTTGAGCGATTTAATCACACCTTTCTAGACATGCTAGGTACTCTTCAAGGCCCAGAAAAATCTTGTTGGCGTGATTCTGTAAAACCCCTGGTCCATGCCTATAATTGAATGAATGAGCTGACAGGATTAACACCATATGAACTGATGTTTGGATGTCAGCCTCGTCTGCCGGTTGATCTGGCATTTGAATTGCCAGTGGAATGGGGTCAGCATATATCACACTCAGAGTATGTGCAAAACCTCAAGTCACGACTTGAAGACAGCTACAAGATAGCACATAAGAACAAAACGAGGTATGACAGGCGTGTGACTGCTTCAGACTTGGAACCTGGAGACAGAGTACTGGTCAGAAATGTTCATATTCAGGGACAACATCAAATTTCAGACAAGTGGGAGTCAACTGTCCATGTAGTGGTGAGGAGAGCAGGTAGTCTACCTGTCTACACAGTCAAACCTGAAAACCAGGACGGTCCTTTAAGAACACTGCATAGGGACTTACTACTTCCATGTGGATACTTATCTACAGAGGTCAACCAGGAGCCTCACCAGCAGCCCAAAAGGCACAGGCCAGCAACTCGTACAAATCCCACTGTAGACAAAAATCACTTCTCAGAAGAGGAGGATGAAATATTTCCTGTTTACTGGTTCAGAGACCCTCCAAATGTTCAGTTTCCTACAGTCCGTGACAACTTAGTGCAGTTTGATTCAACTATGTCTTCTGTGCAGGATACAGAGCATACTGAACCTCCAGGCGTTTGTCCCGGTGGGAGTCTTTTAAATGCTCAAAATGTTGATTGCACCCCTGAAATTGACAAACCACCTGATATGTCTAATGGTACCTCAGACAGTCCCCTCACACTGATTGAACCTAACTGCCATCACTATGACACTGAGTACCTACTTACCGAAAGAGTCATGCCTGCTGAACAAGTTGATGAAATAGTTATGACTGAAAGTAGTTTACCTGATAATAACCACCCTGTGGAAGAACAAAACTTACATGATGAAGACATCCGGAATGAGCAGCTTCCAGTGTTCCCGGACATGTCAGAGAGTGAAGAAGAGATAAGCTGCACTGGAAGTGGAGAACTAGAAGAGGAAAGAAAGGATGAGACAGTCGCAATGGAGACAGCAAGTCAAGAGGAGACACCAGAGCAAACAGGCACAGAAATCCCTGTCAGGAGATCAGAGAGAAATCGTCAGCCATCAAAAAGACTTGACTATACTGAACTTGGAAACCCCTTTGTCACAGTTGTTAAATCATTCTTTCATGGGTTAACCACAGCTGTGGCTGACATTTTAAGTGAGGGTGAAAACTCTTTATATCCCCCTGTCCTGTCCCCTCAGATAATAACAGTTCAGCCATTGCCATGTACAGGGACGTACATGAGTTCAAGGGGGGAGAGTGTAGCCCAGGCTTAATAATGGAAAACACAATTTAGCTGGCTGACAAAGTCACTAAGGGTTAATTCAATTTTTCTCATCATCTTTGATGGATTTGTAAGTGAGCAAATGAGGCAGTGAGCTGACCAATCAGCTGTCAGCTAGGCTCCATTAGAGTTACGCCTCTAGGTTAGCGTCTCTGCACGTTATTTTTCGCGCTGCACCTGAGCATAGGAGGCTGCATTATTCATTTGGTTAGACAGAAAAGATGACAGAGTGAATTAAACATATTCTAAAAATCAGTATTGCATATACTGAATATACCTTGTGGTTCTATAGAGATTAAAAGAGAGCTGTGCCTGAATCCACTGTTGTCACAGAGCTAAAAGCAGTGAATTCCATTAAAATGGTGAGTTGGTTACCTGGCGCTAGGCCGTTGAGTTCGCTAGCATCCATGCTAACAGGCCTCAGGCTTTTGATGCCTGTTTGTATTTAACCTAGCTGCTGAGTTAACTGTGAGTTTGAGAGCATTTATGCTAATCGGCGCTAATGGGTGAAGCAATGCAAAGGTGCTAACTGTGAAAGGAACTAATGTTTGTGGTTGTGGGTTATACAAAGAAATGGTACCTTTCCGTACTGTTGCTAACTATGCTAAGTTGTTAAATAACGATGTTAAAAACTGTGGTTTTAATTGTGGTTACTGGAGTTAAAGAGGTACATTTTTAGTGCATTCTTTCCACTGTTACCGGTGCAGAGGGTGATAAATAAGCACGCTAATGCCTTAATGCCTCAATTTTCAATACTGTAGCTTAAGTTGTAAGGGTATTAATATCAGTTGATGAATGTTTACTTGCAATTGCAATTTTATTCCTTATACTGCTAAAGTTACTAAAAAAAACTTTTATTAAAAATGTGTGTTTAAAGGAAGGATGTGATTTCTGATGTTTTGTTCACATTTGGAGTTATGGTTTTTTGGATTTCAATATTGTAAATAAACTGCACTTGGGTTTGTCACTCCATCGTCAATGTCTTTGTCATTGCCATTGTCATTGCCAGCTACAAGACGTTACAGAATACTTGACCACACAATGGACCCAGCAGTTCAGCTTCTGAGCCTCTGTCAGGGGAGTCGTCCCCTGGAGGATTATATTGAGGATTTTTGTGCCCTAGCCAGTCAAGTGGCTTTTAATGAGCTTTCCCTCAAGGACATTTTTCGGTTTGGACTTAATTAGCCCATCTCCTCCTTGATGCCTGGTGGTCGCAGTCCCCTCAATCTGGCCCAATATATCATCCTCGCCCTGCAGATCATTGGTTCACTGTGGGGGAGGCGGATACTGAGCTAGAGTTCCTCGACATGGCCGCTGCCGCGCCAGTGTTCCTCAACATGGACGTCGCCGAGCCAAAGTTCCTCGACATGGCCTCCGCCGAGCCAGAGTTTCACGTCATGGCCACCAAGCCAGAGTTTCATGTCATGGCCGCTAAGCCAGAATTTCAGAGTCTCAGCCTGTGTTCATGACCACAGAGGTCGTTTCCAAGTCTCTGCCCATGTCCACGACCGCGGAGATTGTTTCCAAGTCTCTGCTCATGTTCACGATCACGGAGGTCATTTCCAAGTCTCTGCCCATGTTCACTACCCTGGAAATCGTTTCCAAGTCTCTGCCCATGTTCGCGACCATGGAGGTCATTTACGAGTCTCAGTCCTTGCACCCAACCATAGAGGTCATTCCAGAGTCTCTGTCTATGCCAGAGTCAGCTCCAGGCCATGTCACAGCCACGCCAGAGTCAGCTCCAGGCCATGTCAAAGCCACGCCAGAGTCAGCTCCAGGCCATGTCACAGCCACGCCCCAGACTGCTCCATGTCATGTCACAACCGAACCTCAGTCTGCCCCATGCCATGTCACAGCCACAACAGCATCAGCTCCAGGCCATGTCACAACCAAACTTCAGTCTGCCCCATGCCATGTCACAGCCAAGCCCCAGAATGCTCCATGCAATATCTCAGCAATGCCCCAGACTGCTCCATGCCATGTCTCAGCCGAACCTCAGTCTGTTCCATGCCATGTCTCAGCCAAGCCCCAGACTGCTCCATGCCATGTCATAAGCAAGTCTCTGTTCCACAGTCCTGGCCTGCCTCTGCTCCACGGTCCAGGCCCGCCTCTGCTCCACGGTCCAGGCCTGCCTTTGCTCCATGGTCCAGGCCTGCCTCTGCTCCACAGGGGACCTTCATCCCTACGACTCCACCTTGGTCTTCAGCCCCAATGGCTCTGCCCCTTGAGCCTCTCATGACTTTTTTGAGCCATTCTGTAATGGATTTACTTCAGTGTTTAGGGTCATTGTCCTGAATTAATTTTTCCCTTCGATGATGGCAAGCGGCCCAGGCCCCAAAGCAACAAAGCAGCCACAAATAATGATGTTCCATTCAAGTGTTGGGGAGTAGCGATGCTACAAGTAGTGACACTACTAACTTAACTAAATTTTTCAGTAGCTTGAAAGTAGCTCACCTGCTTTGAAAACAAAGTAGCTGTTCCAGTAGCAAACTACTTTTTTTTCAGCAAGTAGTGGTGTAGGTAATAACCTTCTTTATTGTGTAGCAATAACCCTATTGGAAAATCGTCTGACAAACTAGCAGCGCATTTCTGGATGCTACTCAGAATCAGGCAGGGTCTTTCTTCATCTTCTTTTGTAATGGCAGATCACAAGCTAAAATAGTGCATTACCACAATCTAAGGTCAGCCTATTACAGCTCACAATAAGAAGAGATTATGATGGTTATGTAAAGCGACCAACCACAGTTTGCTTACTTTCACAACACATACAAATTGATAAAAGAACACCATTCTATTCTATTAAACAAACAATGTTTTAGACACTTTGTTGTTAATAGACACCATAACAGCTTATTTACCTGTATTTTTTTTATTGAATAATTCAAAAAGTTATTATTGCATTTCTCCTGTTTTAAATATGGTTATTTAGCTTCTCATAATCGGTATGTTATTGGGAGCAGCGAGACAAATAATTACTATCATGCATAACTATTTGATTTCTCAATTTGTTAGCATTTAATGAACTATTATGTTCATGTAAAATAAATACAATTCATAAAATCATTTATTATGGCATGCATTATAATGCAACAATCTATTTATAGGGTGACTCTTTTTTGGACCTGAACAAAGCGTCCAGCCAGGATTTCAAATTTGCCTCTAAATATCTGAGAGATTTTGGTAGAGCAACAAGGCCCAGTTCTATTGGGGTGTTTGGGGGTGCTAAGCACCCTAAAACGAACCTTAGAGCACCCTTTATTGCAGACCAGGGAAAACTCCTCCCCGCAGGTCGATTTATCATGAATGTTTTTTATTAGATCTTTCATTTATCTGGCTTTGGGACCTATCAGCATCCATAAACTTTTAATATGCTCAGGGTTGCCAGATAATAGACGCAACACCCCAGTCAGAGATTTATTCATGCACAAATAGGAAATATTTAGCCTTATGTCATACTTCATTTATGCAATCTGGCAACAATCTATGCGAGTAAGTGTGCTCTCTCTCTTATTTGGAAAAAATCTGTAGCGCTAGTGGAATATTCGGCTCAAAGAAAAGTGTGATGCAGTCACTCTGTGTCCATACGTGATGCTGCGTATGCTGTTTAGTGCCAAGTCTGCAAGCAAACCTTTTCAGTGATGAAATTTGGTAAAATCCCAAAAGATCTTTGCATCATTCACACATGGAGGGGACACGTGAACAAAACCAAGTGAGAGAGGAATATGTTTGTTCTTTGTGTTATTTGTGAAATGCTGAATTCACTCACACCTGTATTTAGCCTTTTTATTCGGTTGTGTGCTGAATGAGATGCCAAACAAACCACAAACCACCACATCATGACTGATAAGCATCTGATAATGTTTTCAGAATAAAACAACGTTATCCACTTTGCTGCAAACATTAAAATAAGCTTTTAGAATTTATAATTTCAGAAAATTAAATTTTACTATTAAACCAGACTCCTGATGTAGAGTGTTACATTGAATACTAAATTACCACTGCATTGAAGTATGGTAAAATAAACAATTAATAATACGTAAAAAAAAAAAAAAAAAATCAGCTTTTATTCAGTTTTACTAATATATAATAGCAAATTAGCAGCAAAACTTCAAGCAATCTCAGAATAGAAAAGTATGTATCCACTTCCGAAAATTGTGCATCATTTGTTGAGTGCATGAGAGTACTACTACTTCTGGGCTTAAGATACAACTATGTTGAACTTTTTATCTTCTCTTCCATGTTCTACTTAACAGCTGATGTGGCCCCTGTACCAAAATAATCATACACCTCTGCTCAGTTGAATACGTAAGACTAATACTTTAAACATGCAAGCAGATTTCCTTGAATCCCAGCAAACACACAAAAATCCCTGCAGTTTGTGAACACTATTACTGCATCAAAACTTATAAACATACATGATTGTGCGAATCAGTATGTCCTAATCTGCACGTGCAACATTTTGCTGACATTTTCAGATCATATGAAAAAAACAAAGCAGTAAATGTTTTGTACATCAAAAAAATTGTATTTACATTGTTTTAGTGTTTAAACATGATTTAATATATTTAAAATATGTGTATTTATAATACAACTCCACTTTATACAGAGCACCCCCACTATTTTCAGAAGCACTGAGAGAAACCTCTGTATGTGACCTGTAAAGCTGAAACTGGGATGACAATGGCAAAAAAGTTAGAAAATACACAGAATATGAACACAAAGGGAAAAACAAGCACTGAGTCTGTTTTCATATATTATCCGTACTCAATATTATGTGACAAGCACAAACGTAAGCCCAAGGAGAATTTGTCATAAAAATTTTATCTTTAGAGAAGTAGGCTACGCCTGGGCTCAGCAGGAGGCCTGAAAAGTGTGAAGTTAATGATTTTATTTAATGGCGTCTGATCTTTTCTGTTTTTACTTTACGTTGTTTTATTGTATTTTATGGCCATTATTAAATGTATTAATGTTACTATTCATTAAATTAATTAAATACAACTTTATTCATGTATATTTTGTTATTAATATTTTTATTATGTTTGATAGAATCATTGTAAAAAAAAAAATGTCCTCATTAAGTAGCTTCAATGTAGCTGTGGCATGGGGGCGTGGTTATGTGTCTGTCTGTGTGAGAGCGAAAGCGATAAGGTTTGTCACCTAATTACTCTAACACCTATCTCTCATTATAGTGATGGCAGAGGGAGACCTGATAAGGCATGCCAGAGCATCAGAGTGGAAGAGAGAGTGGCAAAGAACTAGTGTCTGAAGGACTGGCAGCAATAGACAAAGACTGCATCTTACAGTTAAATGAGCCCTATTTGAGTTGGCCACTGAAAGACGTTTTTTTGTTTTGATCTGTTTGAGTGTGGAGGAAATAAATACTAGCCTCAACTGTTCGCTGTCTCCTGACTCCTCCATTGCCCACAAACTAAGATGCTTTAGAGTAGCAAGCTACTTTTTGTAGTGTAGCTAACTTCTTTTTCAAAAGAGTAGCTTGACTGTAGCTGATATGAGGATCTTGTAGCTTGTCAAACTACAGTTTCAAAGTAGCTTCCTCAACACTGCTCCATTCACACTACTTCACCTTTGGGATGATGTTTTCATGTTGGTATGTAGTGCTCTTATTACGCCATACATAGTGCTGCACGTTCTTCCCAAACAATTCAACCATAGATTCATAAGTCCATAAAACATTTTCCCAGTAGAGTTGTGCAGTGTCAAGGTGGTCTTCAGGTGCACAGCAATGTTTTTGTTGGAAAGCAGCGGCTTCTTTCTTAGCTGTCACTCTAGCATTCTTGTTCACCTCATTTAACTTTTTGTTCTGTGCCCTTTGAATCTTCTTGGCTGGACAGCCACTTCTAGGGAGAGTAGCCACATTAATAAATCATCTCCATTTATAGATAATTTAGATAAATATCTAAGCTCTTCGAGATAACTTTGCAACCCTTTCCATCTTCATGCGATGCAACATTTCTTGATCGTCTCCTTTTTGCGAGGCATGGTCACGTAAGCAGTTGCTTCTTGTGAATAGCAAACGTGAAATTTTTGAGTGCCTTTTATAAGTCAAAATAGCTGTAATCCACACCTCTAATCTCGTTTCATTATTTGGATGCCAGGTTTGCCAACTCCTGACTCTAATTAGCTTTTGTTGATGTCATTAGCCAAGGGGTTCACATACTTTTTCCAACCTACCTACACTGTGAATTTTTTAATGATGTATTCAGAATGTACAAGAACAATACAATAATGTGTGTATTATTAGTTATAACAGATTGTGTTTGTTCATTATTGTAACTGAGATGAAGATCCAACCAGATATTAAACTATTAGTGTTCTCTTTAACATTATTCTTTCTATTTTACAAATAATGTATGTTTATATATATATATATATATATATAAACTGTATGTATGTATGTGGGGGTTTTTTTTTTTTCCAACTTCAGGCACTTTTAGCCATGTGGACTTTTTTGTCAATTATCAACTCACTATGTCCAGCAGTAATTGTACATGCATCAAATGAGATTTATGTAATTTTTCTAATTTCATGCAAATTCACAGTATAGTGTAATTTCCAGCACATATCAAATTCTGTATTATTCTGTATTGATGGAAATTACATTATGACAAATGTTTTGAAATAAAAAAAAAAATAAAAAAATAAATCCTTTGTCTTGTTAAGGGTAATTTCATAACAGCTACCAATTAATGTGTCCTAAATACACACGATTAAATAATATTTTCATACTTTTTTGTAATTTGGCAAAATTACATCTTGAATGGAAATGATGTCCAGTAAAAAATATTCTGCTCACAAATGATATTTAACATGAATTTCGTCTCATTTTTCATCTCAAGCATGCTCTTCACTCTCACTTTTATCCACTTGGTACACTTACTTTTGAAAAAAACTTTATAAGGGACAAAATTGTTTGGTGTGGAGGAAATGACGGCACAACTCTGCATACATTTTGACAAATTAATAGAAATAAGTTTCATACAATTCATCTGTTGGGGCCTCTGTATAAATAAATTGATGTGAGATTTTTTCCTATTTTGAAAGTGGACTTACCTTTTGCATTATTTTCGAGCCTATACACACCTGGGCAATTTAATCATTTTTTGAAGCTTGGACTGGTGTTTGGCACAACATTGTTTGTTTTTGTGCTTACATACAAGATATATTGAAAAGGTTTATTTCACTCTTTATCACAGTTTTAAATATGTAATAATTAGTATTAGTACGAATGTAATATTGAAAGTCTGAGTCAAGACTTTCAATATTACATTGAAGCATGTACAAGGAGTCAAATACAAGTCTAAAACATAGAAATATCTATAAATAGAAGGCATTTGAAAAGTAAATAAATATAATAAATATTGAAGGCCTGGTAAATAATTTTATTGTCACCTTCATATAACAAATATATATATATTTGTTACCCCTGATATGTAAAAGTGCTTGAAGCCTACATAAGTTAAAAAAAAAAAAAATAATAATAATATCATGCCTAAAGCTGAAATAATCCAGACACTAAAGTTTGAATTGAGTTTGTATATCAAGCGGTTCAAGCTGAATTAAGTGCAGAAAATGATAGAGAAGAGAAAAAGATGGGGAATTTCAATACACTGCTTATTGTGCCTAACCCTAAACCTAACCCTACTCAGTCGAGTTGTTTTTCTGAGTTTTGTACTGAAATATAGGGAGTGTCTCACCATGTGCTGCACCTGCAAGTAACAGTGAAAACACCTGCTCTCTCTCTCTCTCTCTCTCTCTCTCTCTCTCTCTCTCTCTCTGCCGCACGCACACACACACACACACACACACACACACACACACACACACACACACACACACACACCTTTTGGGTTTCCATGTTTTATGGGGACTTTCCATAGACATAATGGTTTTTATACTGTACAAATTTTATATTCTATCCCCTAACCCTACTCCAAACCTAACCCTCACAGAAAACTTTCTACATTTTTATATTTTCAAAAAACATAATTTAGTATGATTTATAATCTGTTATCCTCATGGGGACCAACAAATTGTTTTTCAATTTTGTCAATTTGTTGGGTTTTGCTATCCTTATGAGGACATTTGGTCCCCACAAAGTGATAAATACACGCACACACACACACACACAGACTTATTTCACTATATAAGTGAGGACATCTCATAGACTTCCACTGATTTCATAGCAGGCTAATGATATCTCCTAACCCTAACCCTACCAAACCTAACCATCACAGAAACCTGTGCACATCAGTAGATTTAATGCTCAACATGATTTGGCTGATTTATGAGCCTTTTTCCAATTGCGGACCGTCTAAAATGTCCTCACTAGTGGATTTTCAACAAGTTTCACTAAATTAGTGAGGAGATTTTAAAAAAATTGTTACTCACAAATATAGTGAAACCTGTACATACACACACACACACACACACACACACACACACACACTCATGTAGGTGCGACTATCCTGACGAGGACTCTCCATAGACATAATGATTTTTATACTGTACGAACTATAGTTCCCCTTCTGTCACTCACTTGACGTCGTGTCGATGTAGTGACACTAGGGGTCATCCTTGGGAGCCATAAACACCTCTGATCTTTGAGAAAAGGCCAGTAGGTATTGGCAAGTGGAAATTGCATGCCACTCCCCCGGACATACGGGTATAAAAGGAGCTGGCTTGCAACCACTCATTCAGATTTTTTCTTTGGAGCCGAGCAGTTGTGTTTCAGCGTGCTAAATTTCTCTGCCGATCCATTCACCTCTACAAAAGCTGTTGGATTTCCAGCACATTACAGCTTCTTCTCCCTCTCTTGCACCGGTTGAGTGCAGAGAACACCTCTGGGTGCTTCAGCAGCCTAAAAGAATATATTCTTCCTCTAAAGAGAAGATGGCGGCGGTACGAACACATCGCAACGCTCAGTGTCTCTCCAGATTCTGCAATTTAGTGGTTTTATGCTTGTTTATCTCAAGTATTTTCAGTAAAAACAGTTTAGCGTACATATCGTACACCCGACACGAACTCTTGGACATCGGTTCTGGCAATTCTGACACCATTATTAGCGTACTTCCAGAGATCACTAAACCAACGGGACCTCCGAACATCCCCACACCGACTGGAGGGCTCTTCAGACGGACACGAATACAACGCCGCAGAGGGTCACGCGGTGGAATTCGAGCGAGGCTAAAGCGACCTCCACATCAACTCGCTCTTCCAAGCCTTTTCCTCGCCAATGTTCGCTCGCTGGTGAACAAAATGGATGAACTGCGGCTGCGGATCACCACACATAGAATGATTATGGACTGCAATATCATGATTTTCACAGAAACCTGGCTTAACAGTGGAATACCCAATAGCGCTATCGAGCTAGCTGGACGCTGCCTCCTCCGTGCGGACAGAACAGCTGATGACTGCGGTAAGACCCGAGGTGGGGGTTTGTGCATTTATGTTAACAAAACATGGTGCACGGACACCACCATCACCGAGAGTCAGCTAATCTTGAGTATATCATGGTTAAGTGTAGACCTTTCTATTTGCCCAGAGAGTTGACATCAACTGTAATAACAGCAGCCTACATACCACCGGATGCTAATGCTAAGATTGCCATGAAAGAACTGCATTCTGCTATTAGTAAACAACAAACTCTGCATCCCGAGGCAGCCTTCATTGTCGCAGGTGACTTCAACCACTCAAATTTAAAGACTGTACTGCCTAAATTCCATCAGAATGTATCATGCCCCACAAGAGAAGGAAAGATTTTAGACCAAGTCTACACAAATATAACTGATGCATATAAAGCTGCTCCCCTCCCCCATCTTGGACACTCAGATCACCTCTCTTTGTTTCTACTACCCAAGTATTTAGCACTCATCAAACGTGTGAAATCAACAGTAAGGACAGTCAAAGTGTGGCCAGAGGGAGCTGACTCAGCGTATTGGAAACACTGACTGGAGAGAGTTCGCAACTCAGGCCACCCACGACTCCCACACAGACATTGATTCATATGCCTCCTCCATTCTGGACTGCATCAACTCAAACATCAACAGTGTCACCACCCTCAAACGGATTACCACTTTCCCTAATCAGAAGCCATGGATGAACAGTGAGGTCAGACTCCTGCTGAAGGCACGATACATTGCATTCAGATCAGGTGATGCTCAAGCCTATAACTCATCCAGGGCTAACCTGAATAGGGGCATCAAAAAGGCCAAGCACAACCACAAGCTAAGGATTGAGGATCATTTCAAGAACAACTCTGACCCCCGACGCATGTGGCAAGGCATCCAGGCCATCAAAGACAACAAAGATACTAACTCCACCCCCTCCTGTCACCGACACCTCCTTGCCTGATGAGCTGAACCACTTCTATGGCCACTTTGATAGGGAAAACAAGGAAGTGGCCATCAAGGCTGTGGTCTCTGCAGTTCACCAGCCCCTCACACTCTCCACCACAGATGTGGGTGTGGCACTGAGCAGGATTAATGCACACAAGGCTGCTGGTCCTGATGGTATCCCCGGACGCGTACTCAGGGCCTGTGCTGTGCAGCTGACTGAGGTTTGGACTGACATATTTAATCTGTCACTAGCCCAAGCAGCTGTCCCCGCGTGCTTTAAAACCACCTCCATCCTGACGGTGCCAAAACACTCCAATGCAACAAGCCTTAATGACTTCCGTCCAGTTGCACTCACCCCCATCATTATGAAGTGCTTCGAGAGGCTGGTCCTGGCCCATCTCAAGACCTGCTTACCACTCTCACTGGACCCCTTCCAATTTGCCTACCGTCAGAACAGGAGCACAGATGATGCCATCTCTATGGCACTTCACTCTGCCCTGTCCCATCTTGACAATAGCAACACCTATGTGAGAATGCTGTTCCGTTCAGCATTCAACACCATCATCCCCTCCAAACTGATCACCAAACTCAGTGAACTGGGCATCAATTCCTCCCTCTGTAACTGGATTCTGGACTTCCTAACCAACAGACCTCAGTCTGTTAGGTTAGCTAATTACACCTCCTCAACCATCACCCTGAACACCGGCGTACCACAGGGATGTGTGCTGAGCCCTCTCCTTTACTCCCTCTTCACCTACGACTGCACACCTGTACATGGCTCTAACACCATTGTCAAGTTTGCAGACCACACTACGGTGATCGGTCTCATCAGTAACAATGATGAGACGGACTACAGGGAGGAGGTCCAGCACCTATCTTCGTGGTGCACTGACAACAACCTGGCTCCTCAGATCCTGGTGAACTTCTACTGCTGCACCATCGAGATCATCCTCACCAACTGTGTCACAGTTTGGTACAGCAACTGCTCTGCCCATGACCGGAAAGCACTGCAGAGGGTGGTGAAAACTGCCCAACGCATCACCGGATCCTCACTCCCCTCCATCGAGACCATCCAGGGTAAGCGATGCTTGCGTAAGGCACACAGCATCATCAAAGACTGTTCCCACCCCAACCACAGACTGTTCGCCCCACTCCCCTCCGGGAGGCGTTTCAGATCTCTCTGCACCCATACCAGCAGGTTCAGAGGAAGCTTCTTTCCTGTAGCTGTCACCCTACTGAACTCTAGCTCTGCATCCCGGTGACAATTGACTACCCCCCACCCCATTCTGTTCTATTTATTTATTTAAATGTACATACTGTAATTACACCTATACATAGCCATATTCTACTACTCTTCATACTATCCATCCTGCACATACACTTATTCTCACTGCTCTTATAATGTTACCACACTGCACATAGCTGTACATATCTGTCTATATGGTTTATACAGAATATCCATTTTTACCCTGTTTTTCTCATTATATATTCTGCTAACACACTGCATATATCTATATTATTCTATTACTATTTTAATGTCACTGCTACTACATTGCACATATCTGTACATGTTGTTCATACACTGTTTATATTACATAGCCATATTTATTCTGCTCTTATAAACACTGCAATATATTTCCTGCCCTGCCTATGCACCACCTGTCTATACTTTTGCTTTTTTGCACTTCTGGTTGGACGCAAACTGCATTTCGTTGTCTTTGTACTTATACACTGCTCAATGACAATAAAGTTGAATCTAATCTAGAATCTAATCTAATAGAGTATATTTCCCTTCTAAAAGAGTGGCACTCACAGATAGCATCTTTTTAAATATGCCTTTCCGTTTGTGTATGTTTCCTGGTTGCTATGGTTACCTCTTCCCTTCCCATGGCCACATTCACTGCCTCATGTGCTGGGCGCAGCCCACTCAGGGACAACATTCGTGGATGGGTCATGTTCTCACTGTGAGAGCATGATTATGGTAACATTGTGGTCGCTGCTTTTACCAGAGGAAAAGTGTCGGACCCCAGCGAGTCAGAGACCCGCTATACAGGGGCTGATAAGAAGATCACTCCATCCTCCATTGGAGGGCTGGGTGGAAAATCTTGTTTGCCTTTTCTTTTGATTTTGCCGCAAGGCCCAAGTGGCTGTCATTTCGTGGGTCAAATATTCGGTGTTCACGAGCCTGTCCCTTCAGCTGAGATAAAGAAGGGGTTTTACCCCTATGTCATCGTACCCAAGTGGCCAATCTTGGACCTGTGAGTTCTGAACCGGACCTTGCACAGACTCCCGTTAAAGATGCTGATGCAAAAACACATTTTAGCAGGACCTGGTGCTCAGGCACCTCAGCAGTTGACCAGTTGGGGCTTCAGGTCAACTGGGAAAAGAGCAAGCTCTTTTCTCGGCATGGAGTTAGACTCAGTCTCAATGATGACGCACCCACGAGCGCACAAAATCAGTGCTAAACTGTCATTCAGATGTTCAGATGGAGAACAGTGAAAACATTTCAGAGGCTCCTAGGGCATATGGCATCCTCAACGGCGGTCAAACCATTCAGGTTGATGTATATGATACGACTTCAGCACTGGCCTCAGACTCGAGTCCCGAGATGGGAATGGCGCCACGGAGCACACCGCGTACACGTCACGTCGGTCTGCCGCCGTTTGTTCATCCCTTGGACTGACCTGCCATTTCTACGGGAAGGGGTTCCCCTAGAGCAGGTCTCCAGGTGCATCGTGGTTATGACGGATGCCTACAAGCATGGCTGGGGTGCTGTGTGCAATGGGCGTGCAGCCGTTGGTCCATGGACAGGGCCGTGACTGTGTTGGCACATCAACTGCCTGGAGTTGCTGGCAGTGTTTTTCGCCCTGCGGAGGCTTTGGCCGTTGATCCAGGGCAAGCACGTGTTGGTCCAGACAGATAACACGGCGATTGTAGCGTACATCAACCACCAAGGTGCTGTTCGCTATGGTCGCATGTTGCAACTCGCCCGCCGTATCCTCGTCTTGAGTCAGCATTAGCTCAAGTCATTGTGAGCCACTCACATCCCAGGCAACCTCAACAGCACCGTGGATGCGCTGTCATGGCAGGTCACACTCAGGGGAGAGGACCCTATATGGCCCCCAGCTGAATGATTTTGTTCTTTTTGAGGAGAAAAAAAGAGAAGAGGCCGCGGCTGGATCAGCCGGCCCCTAATTTTGGTCAGTTGACTTGTCCCAGAGGTGCAGGGGACCGTTTGACACCCGTAAGAGCATTGGGTGAGGTTACTTGAAGGCCGGGTATGCTGCTACGAGGCACAAAGAGGTCTGCCTGGCTTGCACCGCCAGTTCATGTAACACAGTTCATTTAGTTTTGGCGTTTTGTATAGGGAACCCCAGTGTCACTATATCAACACAACGTCGAGTGAATGACAGACGAGGAACGTCTCGGATACTGTCGTGACCTCCGTTCCCTAATGGAAGGAATGAGACGTTGTGTCCCTCCAGCCACAACACTGAACTACCTGCTGAAATGGCCGGGACCTTGTTTATCGGCTCCTCAGCACAAAACCTGAATGAATGGTTGCAAGCCAGTTCCTTTTATACCTGTATGTCTGGGGGAGTGGCATGCAAATTCCACTCGCCAATTCCCACTGGCCTTTTCTCAAAGATCAGAGATGTTTGGGGCTCCCAAGGGCGACCCCTAGTGTCACTACATAGACACATCATCTTGTTCCCTCCATCAGGGAATGGAGGTTATGATAGTAACCGAGATGATTCTATCCCCTAACTCCTAAACCTAAACCTCACAATAAACTAAATTTTAACATTTAAAAATAAACATCATTTAGATGTTTTTTTAAACATCATATTTTTTAAGCTATTTGAATTATGGGGACACTTGAAATGTCCTCATAAACCACATTTATAGCGCACACACACACACACACACACACACACACACACACACAGCCTGCAGGTGTATAATTGCACCTGCCTGAAATGCAACCCCCCTTTTTTTCCTCTTTATCGTTTGAAGGGGTTTAGCAACAGATCGGCGTGTTCTTAAGTTTGTTCATATATCTGTGAGTGTGTGCATTTTTGCCAATGATTTGGTGTCCCCTTACTGTGACTTATGTCAGCATATTATATTCTTCTTCCAAATAGTATATCTGGCTCTGATCCTGTCAAGGTACTGTTGAGATGATAAATGTCATGGAGCATATGGGAAAATGGATATGATTACGCACACCACCACCACCCCCATCTCTCATCCATTCTAGAGATATGATAAGCAACCTGGTTTGGTATATTCATGAGTTAAAGGGTTTATGAGAGGTTTTGTTTCATCATAAAAATACATTCTTGCAGAGAAGATGAATGGTGCTGGTAAAAAAAGTAAAGTATTTTGGATGCCAGCGTCAAATGATCCCTAACCAGTATAGACCAGCATGGAAATACTTACATAATTTCCATAATACACTTACAATGTTAGAATGTCATTGCATTAGATATCAAAATATTAACGCATGTGGCACTTATTTTATCCCTCCTAATAACTTTGGGCCATTTTTTTTTACCCAGGACAGGTAAAGAATACATTATATAGCATAGTTTTTGATACTGGAACCAAATGCTGTGAAGTTTTCAAGACCACAGAAAAAACTAAATTAAAATTAAATGTATTTTTGTATATAATTGTTGAAGAGAAAGAACCATTTAAAACAAATGGCTCCTTCCATTGTCGTAACGGATAAATTTTGACCCGTATAGGAAGAACCAGTCGTGACCTTTCACCTAGAAACTTTCTGGATGTTATACATCTTTAAATTGTTATTTTTGTACATATATGAATCAATTTTTACCAAAAAATATTTTGAATTTTCTCAAATTTAACCCCATACTGTTCTCTAGTGCCACCGTCTGCTCCACTGGGTACTGCATCTGTCACACATATAGCATTTTATCAATCAAACAGGGTATATGCATACATTCACATGTCCACACACACTCACACAACCACACACAGAGACAGCATTTTCCACAGTTTTAAACAGGTGATTTGTAAGTAAATATGTCTTCTAACAGGATTGTATATACAACGGGGCTAAAGGCCCCCAAATGGTAAAAGACCTATTGATTTAAATTTTCTCCTAAATCATTAGATGGCAGAAACATCAGCAATTTATTAAACCCCTGTAACACAGCAAAAAACTGTTTGACATTTGGGGGCCCATTTTAACTGCAGTAAAAGGTGATAGAGATTAATTTGTGAAATGGCATGCACTAAAATTGTAACATTAAAAGGTACACCATTGATTTTCTACAGGCAGGATCAATCAGAAATTGTTGTAATGTAGTAAAGATGTTTTAAAATGCCAAAATTTCTTGAAATAAACATAAACTGTGACATTCTTGGCCAATATTTGCCAAGTTTTGTAACTTTTTTTTATTTAACTTTATTATTTTATTTGTTTATTAATCTTAGTTAATGTACATTTCAATAAATATAATAATACACTTTTAAAATCAAAACTAGCATTTGTTAACATTAGTTAATGCACTATGAACTAACATGAACTAACAATGATCAATTGTATTTTTATTAACTTACATTAACAATGATTCATATTTTATGTCCAAAAAATAATATTGTTCATTGTTTGTTCATGATACCTAATGCATTAACTATGTTAACGAATGGAACCTTATTGTAAAGTGTTACCTCAACATCAATGTTCCCTTTGTTTAGGGTTTATAAACGGGTTTGTTAATGACTAACAGATCTTTTACAAATGTACTTTTAAAAATAATTTCTATACAGTTATAACAACATGAATAAAAAGGGTGAATTCTTGCTAAATAGAGAGCATTTTAACTTACATTTTTTAAATGCTTAATAAATATACTTATTCATCCTTATATTATGATTTATGTCACAAAGTAGCAAAAAGGACTATTATAGTGAGATTACAAGGAGGGATTATGTAATTTTGTGTTTATATTCATTACTGTAATGTCTTGACTCACTTGTGTTGTCATGTTGATGTCAAAAGAATGGTGCTACTCTGAGTGATGTCCCAACTTACATAGTCCAGTTACCTAAAGTCCTCTGCAAAAACACTTTTCAGCTCTTCATGCTTATTCACAACATATACCACATAATAAAGCCTGATGACCATTAAATCATACTCAACTTTATGTACATATATTTCTTTAATAAATGCTTTACATTAAGGTACATTTTCAACAGTTATTAAAGTTGAATAAGCGTTATAAAGCATTAATAACATTTGAGGTAAAATGGTTTTTATTCATGTTGTTATATTGTAAAGGTTCATGTTTTTATAACCAAATATTAATGATTTATAATGTATTTATAAATGACTTATTAGCCATTAATTAACCCCTTTATAAACCCTTAACAAAGGGAATATCATTGTTAAGTGTTACCATTCTAGCATTATTTGTCTACAGATGCCTCTTGCTTTGATATTTTGTAATCTAATGCAATGATTTTCATATATTAGTCATATAAGTGTGACTTTAGAGGTGTAATACTTTTTGGGGTCACTGTAAATAAACTGTGAAAGCAGTAATGCTAAAGATCATCAGTGTGTTGATTCAGCAGGAATGAGGCCTTGGATTACTGCTGGGCCGAGCATATCCTCACATACCTGTGTAACTAACCCCCCTCCAGCATGGAGCAGGGGCAGGAGAGGGTGCCCTGTTGTTTTGGCTCCACAGGCTGCTCAGGTAGACTGATATCTAGAGTTACACCATCACAGCTGCAGAGACACTTCAGGAGACCTAAAACCAAACTGGCAGGTCACTGTCTGTCACAGCTCACTGGTCTGTGTGTGTGTGTTTGTATAAAAACTCTGAGATCCATTTAAAAGAATAGTCCTCCTGAAAGAAATTTAGGTAATTTTCAAACCCTCTTGTCATACCGAACTTATATCATGTAATTTTTCTCTGGATAATGGCAGTTCATCTTGACCACATCTGTCAAGAACATTTGCAAAGAGAGATAGTGTGAGTGTCTTTATCTTGTGAAAACTTTAGTCCCAGTAAGGGGACAGGTGTGTGCCCACCTGACCACATCCTTAGGTCACAGTCACCTTCTGCCCCCCCCCACCCCCCCATCCACCTGTCCTTGCCTTCTGTGCTGGGACCTCTTTCTCTCTAAACACAGTAAAGTGGCTGTGACAGATATACTTTTGGAGCTACTGTAGATCTGTAAAAGCATTCACAAATACTTCAAATAAAGTGCACATACTATACACACATTCAAAAAGGCACATTCAAGGGAATGAACATTTTAAGGAAGGTAAATTGTCATTGAGTCTTTATTTTCTTTTGAGCATTCCAAGAGCAATTTACTTATCAGCCCTGATCGTAAAATATCCTAATGGTGCGTTCATATACAACGTGAAGTGTGCGTTATGCACGGCAGAATGTAGAGATTCAAATAGACGAGAATTCGCGCCGGGTGTCGCAAATTAAGCGAATGGCGTGACTCAAACACTCGAAATCGCTTCATTCACTTCATTAAATTTTTCAACTCGAGCGAAAAATCCGCATGATGCATTGATGCAAAAGCCTGTCATCATTGAGATTGTCCAAATGTCAATGACGTACTGGCGTAGTAGCAGAAGTAATCTGGAAAAATCCGGAATTGTATGATACAACGTTATACATGTACAGACACCGGAAGAAAAAAGGCATCGCTTGGAGGAAAGTGATCGAGGAAGTTGGACTACCTGTTAAGTTCTGAAAATATGCGCATCTACTTGATTCCAACTATTGGTTGTACTTTACTATGAACCAAGTCATAGAAGCCCCTCCTCCTGTCCTTTTCCGGAAGAGAAGGGGAATACACGCGGGTTCGCATTACTGGCACAAACGCAAGTTTAAACACATTTATTATCCAGCGGTCAAACGAGCAATGCGAGGCAAAAATTTTCTACCCATTATATGTGAACGCACCATAAGAGCAGACAACGAAGGCTACATCATTGAGCTAAACACAAATATATTAGAGGGTTCTCTGGGGCAGAGAACTGAGCGTGACACTTTGGCTGTTCACCATAAACTTACATGTGTGTGCCATTTTATGAATGATGAGAAGCGTGTCATAGCTGATATACTATAATTATATACTGTACATTGATAGATTGGTTGTATGTTTGGGTGTAGGTCTTGATTCACACTGCCTGTATCAAACCACACCACATTATTTATGTCTTTTCCCCAACAGTCTGCATGATTTTCAGTCTCTCTCTCTCTCTCTCTCTCTCTCTCTCTCTCTCTCTCAGGACATGGTGCTCGTAGAGTACCAAGCAAAGAGGCCAAACCAACTGAAAGCAATTATGGATAAAAAAAGGATAATGGTAAAAGATGGTGAAGTTATATATACAAGTGTTTCTCCATTGATTTTGCTTCAAAAACCAGATTTTACTTTGGAGACCACTTGGAAAAATCAAACATTGGAATTTATTGATTTTACCATATTAAGCTTCAAAGCCCTGTTGTATTTGTTTGTTTTCTTATTCTTCTTTTTCTTTTTCCTCCGTCATTGAAGTATAAGGCAGCTCCTAGGGCCCACTGGAGGAAAGTTGGGGTGGGTCTCAAAAGTGTTCTGTCCAAATTTGAGGTGTCACAGACCAACACTCTAGAAACACCAAACAGAACAGACAAATGTTTGCTTAAAACTTCTGAACCCTTTGAACAAGAAGAATAATTCTTATCCCTCTGACTTTACTCCTTGTGCAGAGTATTTTTAATATTTTCAGTGCACGTTGTATCAATTGTGCAATATCAGAAAAAAACAACTTTTACAGATCTTTTCATCTACTCCTACTACAAATCTTGTCCGACTTTTTCCAAATTTGCTCAGATAATCTTGAGACCAAGCCACACAAAAGTTATTAGATGGATTTTTTATTTTATTTTTATTTATTTTGTTTTTACTGTTACGAAATGATGATGCAACACTCGACAAAATACAAAGAGTCAGGTTGTATCCCCGCAACGCTTTGTCCTGTTGAAACTAAACTTGTTATGCATCACTGCAACCACAATCTAACCATACATGCCATGTTTGTTAGCAGTGTCACCTACTGGTCAAAAAATCCCCAAAATGTAAATTTTAAATTATTTGTCCAAAAATTACCAAATTTACATGATTACACCTTAAGAAAACGTATTCCTGCATTTTTGCAGAAAGTGGAGTTCTAGTTCTAAGACCCAGGAATAAACCCAGGAATATGTTTCTTAAGTGCATGTAAACATGGTAATTTGTGGAGAAATCATTCAAAAGTTATGAGCAAAAACATACATTTAGGGGATTCCAAACGTCATTTAAGGGATTAAGATAAAGGTGTTTAACATACCCAGGTTTCTTCTGGAGAACATTGCTTAATGTGACCATGTAAATGCAGTGGCGGATTTAGCAAATTGGGGGCCCAAGGCAAAGGTAGGTATGTATGTATGTATGTATGCCCCCCCCCCCCCCATCCGATTTTTAAAAGAGAACGGGAAAAAAAATTTACCAACTGAATGGTGGATAGGCAGACACAGAGAGTCCTACTTGTTGACATCTTCACACAGGTCTTCACACCAACATGAAGCGACATAATCATCATGTAGTGGCCTGATTCACTGATCTCATAAAGAGTCTTATCTTTCATCGTATGAGGAATGTTTAATACTAATTAATATTTCACGTTTTTGAGTATTAAAGCTCTGTGAACCTACTGCATGCAAGCTAGCAGTGACAAACAGGTAATCTGAAGAACTTAAAAAACACATGGTGTACAATAAAGGTTTTGTACTATTGTATGATGTAGACCAACACAGACATCAAGAATCAGCATATGAATTGAATCTCAACAACGGTGACTATCAACAAAATAATAATCAGATAAAACTCTGAACATCACAAAACAAGCTACTTAAAAGTTGCAACATAAACAACTGCAAAAAAAAAAGCAGATATTAATAATAAAAGAAAATACTAAGGCAATTCAGCATAATTTATTCATGCTGCAATGTATGCTGGGAGATATTGAGGAGTTTTGATTGATGGTTCCCATCATGCACTGCACTTATATCATCACCGTTGTTGAGATTCATTATGCTGAATCTTGATGTCTGTGTGTGTGTCTGAAAGACACAGTAGTTCAAACCTTCATTGTGCACAATTTTTTACAAATTCTTCAGATTAACGTTATCACAACATATGATGGATCACATGCTGTAGAATCATAGGGCTGCTACAATTAGTAAAAAAAAATGTTTTACCATAAGTTTCACAGGTTGACTCACCAAAGCCCCATCATCGTCATCATCGCTGTCAAAATGGACATCACTGGACAACTCTTCCTCAGTGTCAACCTCAATAACACTGTCGGTGACGGCGGGTGGAAACAACGTGATGTCCTCTTCATTTTCTTGGTTGACGTTATCCTCACCTAGCGCCACTTCACAGCTTGCTGCTGTAGTGGCATGTTCAACTCTTTGGACATTGTTATTCCTGTCTGTATCAGTAGCCGTAAAAAAGTGTGTCATCTTTGGCAGCGTTGCCAAATACTTATCAGCGTCTTTTTGCTTTTTTCTTAAATTGAGCCGCTTGGGTAACTTCTTTTCATTTTCACGTTTAGACTCGCCTTGTTTCGTCTCTGTTTGTGTACATCCCAGTCCTCCTGTCAGTGTGTTTATCTTTTGCGCCACGCACCGTTACGGACTAGTCCATTTCATTGTGAAAATAGGGGGTGTATGTGTAGGGACAGATAACCATGAACTGGACATTTTAACCAGTACTTCAATGTTTCAACGTATTTCTTAAGAATATTAATAAAAATGTACCATGCTTTTGAAACGTTCATGATGATAAGGGGCCTTTTATTTGATTTTTTTTCTTCTTTTTTTTTTAGGTTGGTTGGGGGCCCCCCTACTACGACCGCTGGTAGGGGGCCCCAAGCAGCCACCTACCTATGCCTCTATGTTAAGACCGCCACTGTGTAAATGCATAAGCAGAGTTCTTACCGGTTTTTGAGGAGCGTGCCTGTGTGTGAATAGACAGGACAAAAAAGATCATAAGATGGAGCCCAAAAACAAGTCAACACAGCAGAAAGAATTCAACATTTCTGGAGGTACAATAGGAAAAGCACATACAAATCTGTAGGCCTACCCATTTATAGACACCAATGTAAAATATCGGCTGTCCATCACATTCGTGTGTATGCGCTTTTACATTGGGGGAATCCCAAGTTTTAACAAAAGAGGGAACCCCCACTATTATGGCGCTATTCCGCTGCAGGTCATGGGTTAAGGAAACAAACACAGTAAAAACTCTGGACTATATGGAAATAAAGCAAAGAAACAGAAAATAGTGAAGTATTTCTTTTATCCCATGTTTGATATTTACACAAATGTTGCAAGGAAATTATGCTGGTGTGGAGAAAGCTGCTTACTGATCGAGTCGCATGTAAACAGGAGTGCAGAGAAAGCTGCAATTCAGCTCATGTAAATGCATACACTGATTTCAAGCCTTAAGCAGCTTTCATGCAATAAACTACGTTCTGGTGTCCATGTAAACATAGTCAAAGTTTTCATGATCAGACATACTGTCTGTCCTCCATTGTGATTTTAATCATTACTGTAACTTATAAACACTTTGCTGTTTTAGTCATTACTGTATCTTATAAACACTTTGCTGTTTTAGTTAGCATGCTAACTTTATAGTATGCTATCTCAGCAGGCAACTCCCAGCTTCGTACATATCTTTGGCTATGTTCATAGTTGTTCATGGAGGTGTGGCCCAGGCTGTGAAGTGCTGGACTGATGGAAAGGCTGCTGGAAAGTTTGCACATTTAAACCTTACCCAGCTTAGTCTTAAAGTTGTATATCTTTACTCCTTCAACTCTTTGCATCGGCTTGGCCCTGTCATTGTTGCTTGCTGTTATAAATGCTTAAATATGTGTCTATTTTGTTGTGATCCAGGCAACTGGCTTGTCTTCAGGTTATGTGTTTTGTTTATAAATGTATTTAGAATTTTCATGATTTCATGCCAATAATTCACGGCACTAAGCAAAATTGTAGTTGCCATGAAGCATGGTCATCTTTGCTACAAGTGAAGTCATATTTAATGTAGACTGGGTCCTAATTTTTTACCTTGTATAATTTTGTTTGTGGTTTTCGAGGAAGAGGGCATGTCACGCAACCTGTCTATGTTGACATTCTTTTTAAAAGTTGACAAGCTCATTTACTTTACTATCCTATCTATGCACGATAATATGATTAGTTGCATTTTATTATATACATGTAGGATTTTTTCCCCTGCTGTTTGCAATGCAGTCAGAACAGACCTGCAACCCACCAGTTGAGAAACACTGTTCTACACAAATGATCAGATCAATAAATTAAATCTTTGCTGCATCTGGACACACTGAAGTCATTACTTTAAAGCTTGTGTTTTGGGGGGTTTGAGAAAAAATGCCCCCCTACAGAGAGAGCTGAGAGAGTTCCCACACACACACGCCGCAGCACTGGCACGGCTCCAGAGAGCCCGCTTCCAGCAAGTAGAACCCTTCCAGATGTGTTTACATCCGACCCACTGAGAGACACCACCAAACAAACACACACACAAACATTAAATACTGTCAATAGTGACCAAATAATGTTCATAATGTAAAGGTCCTTCATAAACACATAACACATAACTGGATTTATGTTTGAAACAGCACTGACAGGTTTTATTTAATGTACAAAAGGATGTTTGTTAGTATGTGTGTAAAATACAATTGACTTGTCAACAATCTAATATACATGTCTAGAAGAACACAACATGTTCGCAGAGAAAGAATAGCTCTGTTCTGAAACCTAGTGAGCTGCCTTCCTAGACATCATTTTAAGGTAGCATTAGTGTACTTCTGACACGAAGGCTGTTCAGAAAATGTAGGCAGTGTATAGAGGAAATAAAATGCACTAGTTGTATTCCGGAGTCAATCACCTCAGAGGGTCTAATTACCACAATGAATGCCTAATTGGGAATAAAGGAATTATGACTTAGAGACAGTGAAATGAAAAAACTATTTATCTATTTAAAATATAGGATTAAAAGGTGACAACAAAGTAGGTCAATAAAATGACAATATGTTTCAATAATTATGCAGAATGGGTATAAATAAATGTACAGGTAAGTGCGTAGGCCTACGCAAAATAACAAACAACACTAAGGTGTACAGTTACAACAAACATATGCGCATGAAACAAGTTACAAATTATTATAAGTCAAAACGATGAAGCAGGTAGTAGGCAGGTGTTGAGTACATCACAATGCGATTCAGTTAATCTTCAATGACGCACACTAATATCACATGCGAAGAAAGCGACAGTGAGATGTTTGAGACACACAGACTCTACCATCTTCCATAGCTGTTTTGTCTTTTGTACTCAGTTCACGAGATGAATGTGCAGCTGAGCGAAATCTTAGTTTCTGCCTTATTTCGCTTCATATGAATGCGAAAATGACAATAACAGCAAGTTTTCTTTCAGATGTCATCCAATTCCAAACAGCTCCACTGACAGCAGCACTCGCAGAAAACCACAACCAAGCCAAGCCCACCAACTCCAGTCAGTAACTAAACTATTCTTTGTCTGGTACTTACAATGAGGTGAACCTAGACTTAGCATGGACCTTTTTACAGGCAGCATAATGCCAAAACGTCAAAGATTTAATGCAGCATAAAACCTTGTAAGATAGGCTACCGAATTTCAGCCAAATTCTACAGCAGCGTCTTACTCATTCTTTTGCGGAGCAGGCAATACCAGAATGCGTTGCCACAAGCTCAGTGAAAAAATTCATTGAAAATGGCAGACAAGTCTATATTTTATTAAAAGCTGAAAAGTAACTAATTTAAATTGACTAATTTACCTCAGTGTTGCCAATTTAGCAAATGTTTGACCCCCTTAATGAGTAAAAGAGCCATCTAGTGAAAAGTTTAGTGACTTTTGTAGTCCGCTTTAGTGACATTCTTCCACATCTGGCAACACAAATAAATATCAACTCTATTGTGAATGATGTCTCCTTTTTCTCAGTGTTCTAGCCAACACATTCTCACACCCTACTCGTCACATATTGACGATTTTGACAGGACCCTTGGCGTCACATTTTAACGCCCTGGGTATACCTTTGGCGTCATTTTTCGACGCGTTGGGTAGTCTTAACCAAAACCGCATTCAAGGTGAGTTTAACAACGCTCCACGGCGTGTGCAAGTAAGCAGTTTAAGCGTTTTCTTAGGTACTGGTAACTAGAGCATGCTGGATAACGTATTTTTATCGGAGGTTTGTTGATGTTAATAAATATATATAATATGCTACGATTGTGTTGAATTAATCAAAGTTTTTTATATTTTTATTTTTATAATTTTGTTCAATTAATCAAAGTTTTTTATATGTTTATTTTTAAAATCCTCTATAGAAATCTATCGGACTACCCAACGCGTCGAAAAATGACGCCAAAGGTATACCCAGGGCGTTAAAATGTGACGCCAAGGGTCCTGTCAAAATCGTCAATATGTGATGAGTAGGGTGTGAGAATGTGTTGTTCTAGCACCCTTCCCTGTTGTGACAGGGCGGAGGGCGGGGCCGGGTTGTGATGCTACACACCAGTGACAGGGCGGAGGGCGGGGCCGGGTTGTGATGCTACACACCATTCCTTTTCGTCCCGCAGCTCGCTAACAGTGTAGTCTGTGGAGCATTCTTCGCAATTTTGTGATCACGTGCATTTTTTATGCTTGTTACTGTCACCGTGTTTTCTAACAGTCTCTTTTTTGAAATGGTTAGTTCCTGCAATGAACTCCGTTTTCCCCGCTATTTCTTTGATATAAACTTTTGTAATGTATCTCGGGAAATGTAATGCAAATTTTAAAATCAAAGGGAGTAAACTTTTCCTTTGACAGAACTTTGACCTTGACAGAAATTACACTCACAAATAAATTTATTTGGTCACAAATGCGACCATTTTTAGTCGCAGTTTGGAGCCCTGCACAAGGATGATGATTTATCGACTTTATAGACATTATATTTTTATCGTCTGTTAATGCTGAACTTCTGTAAAGCTGCTTTGAAACGATGTGTGTTGTGAAAGGCGCTATACAAATAAAATTGACTTGACTTGACACCCAGCCCCTAATCAAATAAATCTCTAAAGTCTTTTTATTTAATTATATATTATTTATATTGTTCTCGCCTCCTCCTTTCCCTTTACACTGGTGCTGAAACCATGGGCGTCAGTTTGGTTTGAAATGTGCTGGGGACAGAGACGCATTCGGAAGTGAATTTTCAGAAGTGCTGGGTACAATGACGCATTCATTTTTTTTCTCTTTCACGCAGGTCATGTTTTTAAAGACGATGTACTGTAGCTTACTAATGTAAATAAATAAAAATGTATACAAAAATGTGATGTCTGACTCGTTTTATGTAGAAAGCCTTGGTTTTCAAAAAGCATTAGACATGATATGACCCACTATTCTGCTTCATAAGAAAAGTACCATGTTGACAATATGACATGACGTGGTTTAATGTAAACAATGATTACCAAATTTCTCTCTCATATTGCTCCTCATAACCACTGAAAACGTTCAAAAAATCGGACCAAACGTCAAATTAGTACGTAATCTGACATTAGGCGTTTTTGCTTCATTATAGGAAAAAGCTTAACCTGGTTTAATGTACCTAAACAACGATCAGTGATCACCAAAATTTCTGGTTAGATTTTTTGAGCTTTAAGTGGTTATGGTGAGCAATTAATTTGAAAAATAATGAAAAATAAAGGTGTTTAAACAACAAAACACATCCACTTGCATATATTTGACAATCGGACAATCAGATATGTCATGCTATAGCAAACAAATTTGTGAATATTTTGAATAAAAAGGGAAAATGACAAAAGCAGATCATCATTCATTCATTGTTGTGGCTGCTATGTCTCCTACGTGACAAGCGATGACGCGTCACCATGGAAACCATAGTGACACATTTCTGAATAACGGTCGCCTTGAAATATTCACGCTGGGTGGTCAGACAGAATATTTGAAACTTGTGTAAAAGGGTTAAAAAAGGAGCGCGATAGTCAGCGAGAATTATACCAGCAGCATCATGTCATAAAGAAGTGGACAGGACATCAGAGCTTTCTCATACAGAGAGGTGATTTAGGGTTTAGGTGATTTATAGACTAATAATAATAAATGTGTCTGAAAAAATACCAAAGGCATTCTAATTGTTTATTTTATAAACTTGTGTTTTCTAAATCAGTGTCGACTGGAAACATATCTCAGCCTCCGCTGTAAAGCGGGATGCGCCTTTAGAGAGAAATTCATGGTCAGACGTACTGTATTTGCTTTCGATTCGAATATGTTCGTTTAACATATTCAAGCTGTAGCCTACATTTCAAGCTTTAGCCTACATAGGCTATATTTTGTTTCAGTTCATTTTTGAGACACGTTCCAGTTCACGGAGTTCATGAAAGCGCGCCTGATTGTTTTATTTTATTTTACAAAAGCAAAACGTTTTCTTGTTATTGTGAGTTTACACAAATAAAAGTAGTTGCGAATGATGTATTATTTTCTGTATGACCAGAAATTATACAGTATTTTAAGTTGTTTCCACTGTTGATAGGAAAACGCAAGTGTTCGCGTCCGCGCCTCCATGTCATGCAGTGCGCGCACGCTCCGCACAAACCGTTGGATATGCGTCACAATAGTGTGTGTGTGTGAGTGAGACTGCTGCCTGCTGAACAGGGTCGCAGAAAGAAGGATATGAAGTGCCGGTGTTTCGGCTACAAAAACCCGCCGAACTGATCCGAAACCAGCCCAATTTTTATCCACCCGCCCAAACCCATTTTTGCCACCTCCGTGAAGTTGGCACCCCATAAAACGAAATAATCTCCAAAACTATGCCATTGGTTTGTGCTGCGTTTGTGCTGATTTGTGCCGCAAAAACGAACGTTTGTGCTGGTTTGGTGTTTGAAATATTGAACATTATTTTTTTGGTTGTGTTACGTCACTCTCCACCCCATGTCGTTCAAATCGCTCCAAACCGGTGTCATTCGTTTGTGCTCGGTTTGTGCTGGTTTGTGCCGTTAAAACAAACATGGTATCTATTTTCCTTTCGCAGATAGCAAATTTAATTCTGGAGCTGTGACGTCACTCTCCACAACATGCCGTCCAAATCGCCCCAAAACGGTGCCTTTTGTTTGTGCTCGATTTGTGCTGGTTTGTGCCGTAGAAAGAACCATCATAAATTATTCCATTCTTCAGACATAACAAAATCTTTGGAGGAGTAGTGACGTCACGCAAGCAAGCCGAGCTCTCCATCCATCTCGTCTACAAACCTGTCTGGTGCGTTTGTGCTCGCACATAGGGCCGCTGCTGTCTTTGATTTGTCTTTTCTTCTTTAGATAGCCTACTGAAATGTATTAGTTTAGATTTGTGCTAGATATTGACATTTGGTCTTTATAAAATCACCAATGCATTATGATATGTAGTCCTAATGTACTGTCAATACTCTGGCTCAAGGCTACGTGTGACTGATGCTTTAATTTTGTCCAATAAAAAAAAAAAAAAAAAAAGTTGTGTACTGTCTTAAGTTTTCGGAATACTTCAGCTTCAGTTTATAGACATTTAAAGTCTTTCTGCCCCCTTAAAAACATTTGTTTACCCTAAGCACTGCATAGTGGGAAAACAAAACAGGAAAAGGTATCTGGCTGTGAAAAAGGTAAGCATGTGCTCTGAGATAAAATACTAAAAAAAGTACTAAAATCATGTGTGCAGGTCAATACAATTTACAGGATAATTTGAACAAATAAGAAATTGACAGAGCGTGAAGTTGGCCCCCCACCCAACGCAAAACGTCGGCAAAATAGTCTCAATCGTCTGTGCTGGTTTGTGCTGTAAAATTTTTCGTTTGTGCTGCTTCGGTTTTTTAGATATTAAAATAATATTTATAGGTCAATCTGAGGTCAGTCAGCCCCCCCACCCCCCCCCCCACCACATGCTCCAAATTCACCCAAAATAGTCTTGTTTGTTTGTGCTTCGTTTGTGCTGGTTTGTGCCGGAAAAAGTTTCCTAGGCCTACATATCATAGTGCATTGGTGATTTTATAAAGACCAAATGTCAATATCAATATCTCAAACACCAAACCAGCACAACCGTTCATTTTTGCGGCACAAATCAGCACAAACCAATGGCATAGTTTTGGAGATTATTTCTTTTTATGGGGTGCCAACTTCACGGAGGTATTTTTGCCCGCAAAATATATTGCAAACCCGCCCAATTGTGCAGGAAACCGCCCAATCTGGCAACCCTGCCAGTCAGGTGGCCAGGAGAAAAAGTGAAGTGAACAGGCACGTCAGCTGAGCTGCACCACCCAATCATGTGCGATTCCAACACAGGGAATTCAAATCAAAGTAACATTTACATTTATGCATTTGACAGACTTACAGAGCCCTTATTACAGGGACAATCCCCCCGGAGCAACCTGGAGTTAAGTGCATTGCTCAAGGGCACAATGGTGGTGGCCGTGGGGTTCGAACCAGCAACCTTCTGATTAGCAGCCCTGTGCTTTAGCCACTACGCCACCACCACAGTAACAAGTTCCAAATGCCACCCCTCCCCCAACCTAGAACGTATCCCAATGTTACAGTTGTTGCAGTGTTATGAACAGAGAGCAAGCATTCTGTCTGTCAGGGGCCGGAAGACTGCCTCCGATCCATCCAGGGAGGCGCGGCTGTCGTCCGTTGGAGGAGTGGCCGAGGACCAAGCTACGCCGTATTGGAGAACCAGCGAGAAAATGTTTTTTTTTCTCTTTCTCTCTCTCTCTCTCTCTCTCTGCCTTTCCCTCTCTTTTTTAAAATGTTTTTGTTAATTTGGCATGATTGCCAATACAGTGTATAGATGCCAAATTTTTTTTTGGTTTCCCTCCCCTTTTCCCCCTCCCTTATCCACGGGGATGACCTGGTGGCAGACAAGGCATTAGGCACGCCCCTCCCCAGAGAAGGCTGGGAGCTCCCTGGGCTGAGAGAACGAGGGAGGAATGTAACAGGGGGGAGGGTGGAGCCAGTCGTGATGCTGCACACCCTGCCCCTAATCAGGCTAATCAAGCATCAGAGAGGGATAAAGGCCGATCGGAGACTGAAGAGGAACAGAGAGAGAGAATTAGCCGGTTCTCGCCTCCTCCTTTCCCATTAACCCCCTTTGCACCTGTGTTTCAAGTAATATGACTGACCTGCATGCTATCAGGAGTTGGATTTATGTGCATATGGATGCTCTATAAATTGAAGTATTGACGAGCTTTTGTATTGTTGCCATTTGTTGGGACAATCTCAACCTCAATTCACTTCAGAGAGAGAGAGAGAGAGAGAGAGAGAGAGAGAGAGAGAGAGAGAGAGAGAGATTGATTGATTTTCAACAGAACTGTATTTGTTCACTTACTCATTCACAAAAATTACACAAATATACATTTTCATAAAATAAAAACAATATAATATTCACATGACAGCCATGACAGAAATAAATATTATACTAAAACACAGAGATCATTCCAATGCTTGTGTAAAGATTAGGTTATCTTCAAATAAGTGTGTACAAAGAGTCTCATTATAACACCACTGATCCAGAAAGAACTCACAATTATCCATAGCTTTATAGAATTTATAATCAACCAAAATTCTGGCCTTCACAAATTCTCTAAACATTAATAATGGTTCTTGTCCTGTTTTATTTTCAATTTTGTTCTTTCTGGTAATATAAATGAACAGTTTAGCTTGACCCACCAAAAAATTTAAAAGCTGACTTTTCTTTCCAATCGAAAAGTAATATTTTGGTCCAAAAATGAAAATTTTACACGAAAACACTACTCTAAATTTAAAAAACAACCCCGTAAGTACACTAAATAAATCAGCCAATCTGTCACATTCCATAAAACAATGAAAGACAGTTTCTCTCATATCACAAAAAGGACACCCACTCTGCACAATATGATTAATGACAGAAACAAAGGCATTAACAGCATCTGTGCCATGTAAAACCTTCCACTGAATATCTCCTGCTTTTTTTTGTTAATGGTGGTTTATATAACACTCTCCAGTTTGGTTTACAATCTTCTTCCACTCCCAATTTATCTCTCCATACATTATCTGTTCTTCCATTTAACACCTTTTTATTTAAAACTTTGACAAAACATTTATACAATTGTTTCCCTTTCACTCTATACAGAGTTAGATCATGTAGTCCATTCAACATTAATAAAGGTCCAGACAATCCTTGAAAATCAGGTGTGATATACATATCAGGAAATGAGTCCATCCTTGTAGGAGTACTATGTCCACTCCAATAGTCTCTGAGAAACACTCTTTCCTCAGCAGTCAATCTCTGCTTAATCAGATCCACAAACATATTGACTTTTCGAAGAGACACCATACCCACATTTGAGGCCAACTCTTTAACATTGTTAAAATCAACTCCACTAACATCAACAAGTTGTCTTAACTTTATAATTTTTTTAGCCCTCAACATGTAACTTATTCCAGGTAAGGATTCACAAGACACATCAAAACGAGCTCCGCCTATTAAAGGCTCTTCTAATAACCAAAAGAGTGAATCATTTGATTTCAACCTCTGCTTTGTAAAAAAACTCCAGACTTTAACAAGTCCTTTATAAAAAGGAGGTAGACCATTTACTGGCACTTTGTTACAGTCCATTAAAAACAACCCACTCCTCCAGCCTGCTTTAAAATTGTGCTGGTAACCTCTCTCCAGACAAGGTTTTTGGGTCCAGTTAAATATCTTTGGATATATTGAAGACGAAACGTTGCACCTCTACTTGCCAGGTGAACTAGTCCTTGTCCTCCATCTTCCTTTTGGAGGAATAGCACACTTTGTGGAACCCAGTGCAATTTGTCCCAGAAGAAGTTCACCAGAATTGACTGCAACTTTCCAAAAAAAACAGCAGGGGGATCAACACAAGCCAGACGATGCCACAAAGCAGAAGCTACTAGATTGTTTATTATTAAAGTTCTTCCTCTGTAAGACAGTTTTGGAAGGAGCCACTTCCATTTCTCAAGTCGACCTTGCATTTTCTCCAAAAAACCTTCCCAGTTTTTCTTCAACATTTTATATTGAAGACGAAACGTTGCACCTCTACTTGCCAGGTGAACTAGTCCTTGTCCTCCATCTTCCTTTTGGAGGAATAGCACACTTTGTGGAACCCAGTGCAATTTGTCCCAGAAGAAGTTCACCAGAATTGACTGCAACTTTCCAAAAAAAAACAGCAGGGGGATCAACACAATCCAGACGATGCCACAAAGCAGAAGCTACTAGATTGTTTATTATTAAAGTTCTTCCTCTGTAAGACAGTTTTGGAAGGAGCCACTTCCATTTCTCAAGTCGACCTTGCATTTTCTCCAAAAAACCTTCCCCGTTTTTCTTCAACATTTCATCGTTACCCAAATAAACTCCAAGGTATTTAAAACCTTTTTTATTCCATGATAGCCCAGCAGGTAATATAGGAAGACCTTTTTCCCAATCTCCAAATGCAATTGCCTCACTTTTTGTCCAATTTACTTTAGCAGATGATATCAAACTAAAATCTTTAATAATTGACTGTAAGACTTCTAGATCTTTTTGACCCTTTATTAACACAACAATATCATCTGCATAGGCACATAATTTCAAAGACATTCCGGAGAAAGGCAAGTCCCACCCCTCAATTAAATTTCTCATTCTTACTAATAGAGGTTCAATTGACATAGCATATAACATGCCTGACAAAGCACAACCTTGTCTAATTCCACGTAAAATTTTAAAAGGTCCATTCAAACCACCATTAACCTTTAAAACGCTTTCAATATCCCGGTACAAAACTTTAATAATATCAATAAAACTTTTATCAAAACCAAATCCTTCCATCATATTCCAAAGGTACTGATGCATTGTGCATTGTGCCCCTGATCTAAAGAGATCAATCCAGTATCTATGTTCAAAAGACTAGAAACATCCAAAATATTCTTAATCAAGTAAACATTGTCAAATATAGATCTGTTAGGTATACAATGTGTCTGATCAATATGGATAATGTCCCCAATTACTTCTCTAACTCTATTCGCCAAATTCTTTGAGAGAATTTTAAAATCAGCACATAATAATGAAACAGGCCGCCAATTTTTAATCTCTCTTAGATCGCCTTTTTCGGCAAGAGAGTAAAGACAGCCCTCCTGCAACTCATCGGCAGGTGACCTTCAGTTAAGCTATTATTAAATACTTCCAGTAAATGATCTCCCAAAACATCCCAATTTTTTTTATAAAACTCCACCGGGAGACCATCAATCCCAGGTGTTTTACCATTTTCCATATTTTTTAGAGCTGCATAAAGTTCTTCTTTAGATAAAGGCCTCTTTAATTTAATGTTCGCACTTTTTAGCTTTAGGCAGATCATCAAGAAAAACTTTATTCAAATCCTCCACTTCCTTATACTCACTTTTATACAAATCAGTATAAAACAACCTGGCCCTTTTTTTAATCTCACCCAAATCCGTGAGTGAGAGTATGAATATACCTACTTTGGCCACTCTTTTTTTCTAAACTATAAAAATACTTAGTTGGGGAATCCATATCTGTTACACTTTGAAATCGTGAACGAATCAACGCTCCCTGTGCTTGAATACCTAACAGATCATTCATTACTCTTTTCTTGGATTTAAGAGCATCAAACCATCTTTGATTCCTTGTAGAATCTACTAAACTCTGCAATTTTACAATTTCAGTCTCTAATTCCTCCAATGATTTTGCAATGTCCCGGGATACATTGAAAGTATATTGTTGGCACAGTTGCTGTATCTGAATTTTCCCACAGTCCCACCATTGTTGAACCGAGGAATACAAATTTTTCTTAACCTTAAACGTTTTCCAAAACTCACAAAACACATCCTTAAAAAAACTATCTTCAAGAAGAGAAACATTAAGATGCCAATACGCACTTTTAGATTTAATATTGGCAATAAACCCAGTAAAAATAACAAAAGAATGATCAGAAAAACCTACTGAATTTATAATACAACTTTTAACAATATTAAATTGATGTCTAAAACAATAAAATCTGTCAAGCCTTGCCAATGAAATAGAATTTTCTCTCGTCTGTAACCAAGTATATTGTCTCTTATTCCCATTAAAAACTCTCCAAATATCACACAAGTCATGCGCATTACTCAGCTTCACCATCACTCTCTGTGACGCCATGTGTGGCTCTGAATGATTCCGATCTAAATTGTAATTTTCAGTACAATTAAAATCCCCACCCATAAACATGAAATCTTCAGAATGACAATTTGACAATACTGTATCAATTTCATTTAAAAGAACCACTCTATTTACCCCTAAAGTAGGAGCATAGACGTTAATAAATACTAAATTTAACTTCTCAAACTGTGCCTTTACAATCATTAAATGCCCATCCACCACATTTTCAACCGTATAGGAAATTGGCATAAAATTCTTCTGAAAGAGAACAGCCACTCCTCCATTAACCGCAGTTTTATGGCTGAATATAACTTCACCTTCCCATTCCTTCTTCCATTCAATTTCATTAGCACAGTCACTATGAGTTTCCTGTACCATCATAACATCAATTTTTTTTTGTTTTAACAAATGAAAAAGAGTTGCCCTTTTATGAACATCCCTCGCTCCATTTAAATTCAAAGTACCTACTTTAATTCTGCTCATAATAGTAGGAAAAAGTGTCTGTACAGGACAACAAACACAAAGAAGAAAAACAAAAAAAATTCAAGCCATCTTAAATTCTTCATTGAGCATATTTAGTTTGATTTTATGCAGTATCTTCTTTAATCTAAAAATTTCTTGACCTGTAAATCCACCCTCCCCTGTATCTTTCATCAATATTTTCGCTGAGTCTAAAAACCTTTGCTTGTCTGGGAAAAAATCTTCTACTTTTACCCCTTTCATTCCTTTAGTGTTCTGTAGAAATGTCTTTATTTTCACCAGAGTATATGCAGTTCTTCCTGACCTCCTCACAGCGACAGAAGAGTCTGAAGACTCACTCTCACTTCCAGGAGCAGATTCATCAGGACAACTAGTGTCTGAGTCGACCTCAACCTCCTTAACATTTAAACCATTATAATCCGCTATTTTCTTTGCTTTTTTCCCTTTTCCTCTTTTATTCGTTTTTCTTTTGATTGCGGGAGTTTTAAAGATAGATTCATCCTCCGCCATCTCCAAATCATCACCACCCGCCGCCTCAGCCACCACTGCCGCAACATTATTTTCCTGTACTGATTCATCTCTTCCCTCACCATTTGAAACAATATTTACAGCTGCATTTACCACAGTATTTACATCGTCACTTGCCATGGTATTTACTTCCTCATTTACCATAGTATTCACAACCACCATCTCCACACCTTCACCACCGTGGCTCTCCGCAGCAGGTTTGGGATTGCGTGTGTAACCGGCGTCACTCGCACTTCGCCGATCACTGCGTTGTGTTCCGGTGCACTCAAGACAGGACTCCGACGTTTCTTCAAAATGCTTTATTCTCTCTCAGTCAAGTAGAACGCAGACTGCGCTGTACAATTTCAAAGAGAGCAAAAGTTCAGGATTCTATCTTCAACCAGAATCAGCCTCTCTCAGTCAAGTAGAACGCAGACTGTACTTTTAGTCATACACAAAATTAGAAAATAAAATACATAAAAACTATTATGAAAAATAAACATAATACATACAATAATATGCACAAAACAAAATGTACGTGCTTCACATCTGAGCTATTCAGCGCCATTAAACACACATCGAGACAAGAAAACTTTTAAACCAACACATATTTTAACCCTGGTATTGGGAGTACATACCTGTACAATTTCAAAGAGAGCAAAAGTTCAGGATTCTATCTTCAACCAGAATCAGCCTAATATTAAAAGAAAGAACAACTGAAACATCTAAGCTACATCACAAGAAGATAGAAACGCGTGCGCTAGCATACAACAAAATAAAACACGAGGTTAGCTATGTTAGCAATTTCTTAAGCTCTCAAAACAACAAAATTATCGACACATCTCAATTAAAAATATGTGCACACATTATAAAATACCCATACAGATTACCATGTGCACTAAAACTAAAATTAAAACGGGTATATTTCGAAATTATATTGCACTGATACACACACCCACCTCTCTCAGTCAAGTAGAACGCGAGATATCAATATATAACAATATATATCAATATATATTGAACGCGAGAAATCAATATATAACCATGGCTCTAGCCACTCTCCGATAGAGGGCGCACTTACACGACTATTAACTCTCCCAATACCTATAAACTACCATAAAATAACTGAACAATACAATATTTTGGTGAAATAAACTCACATATACACAAAACAAAGAAAGAAAAATTACAAAAGCATATGTCATACTTTAACCTGTTACACGTGCTCTCTCACGGTCGGCGCTCGTCCCTTCATTAGCCACATTATCCTGAGCTGCACTCGGTATTTCTTTATCTGGGCATGACCTAATAGTGTGGCCTTCCTTCCCACAACCAAAACATTTCATCATACTTGAGGTTGCATAAATCACATAATCAAAATTCTCAACTTTGAATTTCAAAACAAGGTTCAGTTCTTCATTTTCATTATTTAAAATCATGTATGTCGTCTAAAAGATACCACATGCTGCAAACTAGGAGAGTTACACCGCATCGGGACTTTTTTTAATCTTTGACATGATTTTACCATGCCTTGACAGCTCTCTATCCAAAGTTTCATCTTTAATGAACGGCGGTACATTTGATAGTGTTATTCTCTTTGCCGGCTGCACAAGCGGCATTACCTGGATAAATGTATCATTGATCACAATGCCATTTGCTACCACTGAATTCACTTTGTCAATGCTGTCTAAAAACAAAACAACGGCGTTGTTCATTCAAGACGCAGATATTATACTCTCACATCCCACCACATCTGCCACCGCTAAACTACATTGCTCCACTGAGCATTGTGTCTCAGCAAGTACTTTAATCCCATGCCGTCTACTCAGCTTATCAAAAGCTGACGACGCCGGTCCCGCCATGCCGACCAGCAAAAGCAGGCGGCCACGTACCACAATACTGTTCTCAAAAAACTTTTCTTTATCCTACAAACCCCCCCAAAAAGAAAAAACAATAACCCATAAACAAAACAAAAAAAACACTGATAGAAAAGTTAGAGAAAACTCACACGCTCCGTTGGAACACGCACTCACTCACTCAGACGCCAACTCCGCCCACTCACTCAGCACATGCGCACAGAGAGAGAGAGAGAGAGAGAGAGAGAGAGAGAGAGAGAGAGAGAGAGAGAGAGAGAGAGAATTTGAATTTTGAAAAAAATACTTTATTACAGTTTTTCATATTTACCATTTTACATTTACCTTATATGCCACAAAAAAACTAAAAAAATAAAAACCTTTTCTACATTAGTAGAAGAGAAAAAAATATTTTTCCATCAATAACAGAGCACAGAGCCTCATTCTTGCAATATTTCATTTCAAATGTGATAACATCATCCATGGAACTATAAAAACGAAAATCATTGAGTATTCTGGATTTAACTGTGGCTAAAAACAGAATATTAATATTGATCTGCACCCATTTCTATCTTGTTTTTTCTACTCATATAGATTGCCAACTTTGCTTGACCTATAAGAAAATTTAAACACTGACAAATAAACCTATTTCTTCTAACATATTTAAAACCAACAATAAATACGTCTATAGAAAAAGATTCATTAAAACTATAAAATAAATTATGTAATAAACTAAACAACCTTTTCAGTCTAAAACAATCCATGTAAGCATGAAAAAACAGTTTCTCTCTTTAAACAAAAAGGGCATTCTGTAGTGACATCAGGATTTAAAACTGAAATAAAAGCATTAACTGCTATTGCACTATGCAAAAGTCTCCATTGTATGTCCCCAACTATTTTACTTAAAGGTGGCTTATACAATGATCTCCATTCAGGTTTATCATCATCACATAGTTTTAGAACATTACGCCATGGTGTATCAACCCTCTTATCAAGCACTTTTTTTTATTAAAAACAAGACCACAAGCTTTATAAAAGATTTACCAGTACTTAAAAAAAAATTAAGACATAGGGATTTTCCAGAGCTTAAAAACATTCCTGAAACATCATCAAGACCAGGAAAAATAAAAAACTCAGATAATACATCCTTTTCATTAATAACATTTTTGTTTTTACAGTAATCTGATAAAAGTTTCAGTTCATCAGAAGGGAGTCTTTGTTTCCATTTTTCTAATAAATGAAAAACAAATCGTCTTGACTTAATTTTCAGACTCAAAGCAACTTCTTCCATATTCCCAAAGTCTGGTCCTGTCAAGTCAACTAGACTCCCCATTGTACATATTTTGGAAGCCACAAGTTTTTCCATGAGTCCAGGAAATGTACAATCATTGTGTGTTAAATCAAAGCATGCTCCATAAAGAAAAGGTTTCTGTCCATTTTCATATTTCCAAGATTTTGTAGTATTTTACACGCAACTACTTTCCAGCTTGAAATTATTGAACCATTAAGAAGTCTTTGCAAAAAATGTAAACGAAAAGCTGCTGCTCTACTTTGAAGATGTACCAATCCTTGTCCTCCTCCTTCTTTAGGTAAAAACAATACACTCCCAGAAAAAAAAAAATCGACTAAAATCGTTTGAATCTCTGCTAAGAGACGCAAAGGAGGATCAATGCAGGTTAATTTGTGCCATAAAGAGGCAGCTACTAAATTATTTATAACTAAAGTTCGAACTTTATATGACATATTTGGGATCACCCACTTCCATTTTTCGAGTCGGCCTTTAACTTTTTCAAGAGTTCCTTCCCAATTTTTTTGTACAGTTGCTTCATCTCCTAAAAAAAACCCCAAATATTTAAAGCCTCCTTTCTTCCATTCTAAGCCAGAAGGAAGGGAAAAAGAACAATTTTTCCAATCCCCTATTAGGAGTGCTTCACTTTTTTCCAAATTAATTTTAGCAGAGGACAGTTTTTTAAAATCATCAAGTACACTCATTAAAGCCTGTACATCACTCTGTTGACTAACAAACACTAACACATCATTAGCATATGCAGAGACTCTTATACTTTTTTTTCCAAAATTAGGCAATTTAAAACTTGTACAGTTTTTCTCATTTGTTGTAACAGAGATTCTATTGCTAGCGATTATAGCATTCCAGAGAGCGGGCATCCCTGCCTCACTCCTCTAAAAAATTAAAAAGGAGTGCATAAGCCACCATTAATTTTGAGTATGCTCTCAACATAACTTTAATTTTATCTATAAAACTTTTACTAAAACCAAAAGCTTTTAACGTTTCCCATAAGTATGTGTGTTCAACTCTGTCAAAAGCTTTTTCTTGGTCAAACGATATCAATCAATCAAATCAAACAATGTCACTATTTAATAACTTAGAGACATCATAAATATCCCTAATAAAGGAAATATTATCAAAAATTTACCTTTTGGGACACAGTAGGTTTGGTCCAGATGGATCACCTTATTCATAATTTCGGATAATCTGTTTGCTAAAATCTTTGAAAGAAGTTTATAGTCACTACACAGAAGTGAAACAGGTCTCCAGTTTTTGATCTCCGTGAGATCTTTTTTGGGAAGGAGGGTCAGGACTGCTCTCCGGCAACTCAAAGGTAGGAGACCTTCGTCCAGACTACCATTGAGTACTTCTAAGAGATCCTCTCCTAAAACTTCCCAAAAACATTTATAAAAGTCTATTGGTATTCCATCAATTCCAGGCATAATTCTGGATTCCATACTCTGAATGGCCTTACGCAGTTCTCCCAGGCTAAGCACACCTGAAATCTCTGCATTAACTTCATCAGACACTTTTGGTAAATCCTCAAAAAAGACACTCTCATTGATATCATCTGATCCTACTTCACTTCTGTACAGTTTCTCATAAAAAACAATTGCCCTTCTTCTAATCACTACAGGATTGGACAACAGAATTCCTTCCTCAGATCGCAAAGCATGAATGATTCTTTTTTGCCCATTTTTCCTTTCAAGGTTAAAAAAATATTTTGAAGGTGCATCCATCTGATCAAGACTAATAAATCTTGACCGGACCAAAGCCCCCTGTGTTTTAACCCCTAATAATTCTGCCAATTGATTTTTTTTTTTTTTTTTTAGAAAGAATTTTCAAATGGCTTTGTTGTTTTGTTAATTCTGCCAATTCCTGTATCTTAATTATGTCATTCTCCAAGTCTTTCATTGACTGATTAAAACTTTGGTGCTGTTGTGAGTATACTGCTGACAATACTGTTTAATTTGTACTTTTCTAAAATCCCACCATTTTTGTACTGATTGAAAACATTGCACCATGCAATGATCTGATAACCCAACAGGAAAAATACAAGAATTTTTAAAAATACCAGCATGATGCTTAAACACATAAAATCTATCGAATTTTGCCAGAGATAAAACATTATCATGTGCGTGTGCCCAAGTATATTGTCTTTTATCCTCGTGATAAAACTTCCACACGTCACTTAGCTTGTGCTTATTTATTATTTGAATGAGACGTTTTCTTGAAGGGATATGGGATTCAATATGATTTCTGTCACAATGACTCACTGTACAATTAAAATCTCCTCCCAGAAATAAATAATCATCATTAGAAACATCTTGTAAAACAGAACATAATGTATTCAAAAAACAACATCCTATCAATTGTTGAGTTTTGGGACATACACACAAATAAAAACAAAATTATAATTCTCCTTTTGTGCTGTCACTTTTAAAATTCTTCCCTTCAAAAACTCTTTAACTTGATATGAACTTGGATTAAATGTTTTTGCCAATAATATTGCTACTCCTTCACTTAACGTGGTATTATGACTGAAAAAAGATAAGCCTTCCCATTCCTTCATCCAATCATTAACATTGTTCACGTCACTATGTGTTTCCTGAATCAAAGTGACATCTATTTTTTTCTGCTTAATAATTTCATACAGCTCAGTTCTTTTTCTGTAATCTCTAGCACCATTAACAATCAAGGAGGCAATCTGCACTTCAGCCATACTAAAATATATAAACAAACAAAAAAACACAAGCAAAACCAGATTACTAATGTTCTTAGTCTTCATTTTCATTTAACTCCGTGCCAACTTTCCTCACAATCTTTTTCAAATGATAAACCTCCCTGTTTGAAAGGCACCCATCTGCTATTAGGCTTTTGGCTTTGTCATGGAACTGCATTAGATCAGGGAAATATTCCTTTACAATCACACCTCTTTTGTATTTTGTGGTATTAAACGTTTTATATCATCAACATCATAGCTTCTGCTTATACCTTCAGTCTGTGACAACACTGTTCTTGAGTCAGATATTTCACTTCCACTTTCAGATGTTCTGATCTTCAAACACTTCTCCTTTTTTTAAAACACTTTGCATTATTGATCTTTTCGACATTTTTCCGTTTTGTTGGTACTTTGAACATCCTATTCTCTGCTTCTATGTCAGACACATCATCTTCCCCCATGTTTTCTACATCATTGTTCAGCAACCCAGTTTCTGCAGCTACAGAATTTTCTGAAGTGTCCCTACCTTTATTCATTGATTCCGTCAAGGTTAATCCGGCTTCTACAGGCCCCTCAACAGATGTATTTCATCAATGATTATACCTCGCACAACCACCTCGTTTGCTTTCTCCACCGAGTTAAAAAAAAAATCACGGTAGCACCATTCATTCTGGACGCGGAAAGAATGTTGTGATGGCCAACAATCTCTCCTACACCCAGACAGCAAGCCTCCACACTCGCCACGGATACTATCTTGATTCCGTGACAGCGTGTGAGGACATCAAGCCCAAACCTAGCCTGAGCTGCCATGCTTTCTAAGAAAGCAGGCAGCACAAACAAAACAACACACAAGATAAATACTAAATCAAATAAACAAACTTAGAAGTAAAAAAAAAAAAGATATAAGGAAAACACAAAAGAATACCAAATACACGCTCCACAATCGCCCACGCATGTGCAGAGAGAGAGAGAGAGAGAGAGAGAGAGAGAGAGAGAGAGAATGGAATGGATATGAACCCCTGATCTATAATAAATTGTAGAGTTAAGTAATATGAACAGATGAGGTGTCACTGATATATTACATATTATCTCATTAACAGCTCCACGTGAGGCATTATTAGGCTCATAGATCCACGTTTAAAAATAAATAATAAAAAAGACATCCCTAACACTACACCGCTTCCTACTCCTGGTTGCCATTGCTAGGATAATTTTGGACTTTGTCATTGTTCAATAATGCAGTTTAATTACAAAACAAAATAACTAAATATTAATAATAATAATAAAAAAAAAAAATAGAAATCTCCTACTGTCTGAATGTTTGGCAAGTTCAATTAGTGACAGCTAAATGATTAGTAGTTAAATTCTAATTGTTAATTCATTAGTTCAATTTAAAAAAAAAAAAAACATGGTTCTACACCTTTAAGTAATTGCCTTACCTCTATATACCATTTAATTTACATATGTCAATTTGATGTCTTGTGTAATAAATAACGTCATCACGTTACTTTTGAGCCTTTGGCGACGTCCCATGAGAAATACTACAAGAAATTACCTAATATGTGTATGTGATATGTATTTGTCATGCTTATTAGATTATCTAGAAAATTAAAAGTGTCCCCACCACTTTTTAAAACAAAGTGATGCCTATATTGATGTAACATTTATTTCAGCTTTCATGATTGGATATTTTACCAATTGTTGTTGCAGAAACACTGGTTTATAGTTACTGAAATTGAGTATTTTCTTTAAGCAATTTCACATGTGAAACTGAGTAGTAGTTTGAGCAGCTTTGACAGCAATGTTGCAGTAAACAAAAACTACAGTCTGTGCTTCCCCACAGGTCATTAAGTGTGCGCAAGACTCTGACTGTGAGTTGCATAGTGTGCGCTTGGCTTTACAAATTGATGACATAACTGAACAGGTCTATTGTTGTGAAGAAAGACTTCCCCTGTAATGCTTACATGCTAAATGCTGCCTTTCACTAGGGTGCTAAATGAGCAGCAAATGGCTAATTAGCCATTTCAAAGAAGCGTGTGTGTGTGAGACAGAGAGAGAGAGGAGGGAGACAATCAAGAAGTTTATGTTTTCTAAAGTTTCCAAAACCTTATCACTCACTCACTCACACACACACACGGCCAGTTTAAAGACCCTCATGTCTCAACAGGTGTAGAGAGACATTTTAAAGGGAAGCAGTGAGAAGAAACATCTGTCATAGAGACCTCCAATTGCAATGTTTACAAGAATAGTGCCCTCAGAAACATACAAGTTGCAGAAGATTAGATGTAAAGGAATTTAAAGGGAAAATCTGCCCTTCCGGGCAGCTGTGGCTCAGGTGGTTGAGAGGGTTGTCCACTAATCGCAGGGTTGGTCGTTCGATTCCAGGCCCACACGACTCCACATGCTGAATGCCCTTGGGCAAGACACTGAACCTCAAGTTGCTCCCAATGGCAGGCTAGTGCCTTGCATGGCAGCTCTGCAATCATTGGTGTGTGTGAATGGGTGAATGAGAAGAAATGTAAAGCACTTTGAATTCCGCTAAGGTTAAATAGGTGCTATATAAGTGCAGTGATAATTTGCCATTTTACCTTTCATAGTAGCTCTGCCTTGATCCTGCCACAGAATAAAAATATAAAAAAAGATCATTCTGACTTTATAGCTACTATTGTGACTTTATAATAAGCAAATGCATGGTGTAAAATCACATTTTATTTATATAAACTTGCAAATGGGTTATATAAACTCGTTACATACATTTTGTTATGTAAACTTGAAATTGCCTGATTTAGTCACAATTGAGCAGATATGAAGTCTCATTTGCTCTTATTTGTCTGATATATAGTTGCAATTGTGAGAAATAAAGTCACAATTGCAAGATAAACTCCAAAGTATGTATGTATGTATGTATATATATATATATATATATATATATATATATATATATATATATATATATATATATATATATATATATATACACACACACACATATATACATACACTGTATTTAAGGATAATTTTGTAAAAATCCAAATAACTTTACAGATCTTTATTGTAAAGGGTTTAAACAATGTTTTCCATGCTTGTTCAGTGAACCATAAACAATTAATGAACATGCACCTGTGGAATGGTCGTTAAGACACTAACAGCTTACAGATGGTAGGCAATTAAGGTCACAGTTATAAAAACTTAGGACACTAAAGAGACCTTTCTACTGACTCTGAAAAACACCAAAAGAAAGATGCTCAGGGTCCCTGCTCATCTGCATGAATGTGCCTTAGGCATTCTGCATGGAGGCATGAGGACTGCAGATGTGGCCAAGGCAAGAAATTGCAATATCCGTACTGTGAGACACCTAAGACAGTGCTACAGGGAGACAGGAAGGACTGGTGATCTTCCTCGCAGTGGCAGACCACGTGTAACAACACCTGCACAGGATCGGTACATCCGAATATCACTCCTGCTGGACAGGTACAGGATGGCAACAGCAACTGCCCGAGTTACACTAGGAATGCACAATCTCTCCATCAGTGCTCAGACTGTCCGCAATAGGCTGAGAGAGTCAATAATGTCGATTTCAGCACTAATACAAATGATAATATGCTTTTAAACTCACCTGCTTTATTTTATTGAATAAATCCAGGTGTCTGTTTTTCAGGTGCTTTATTAAGTTTGACGTGTTTCCTCCTTTCGTCAGAAAATTGTGAAAGCAGCATTTACAAATAGGATTTTGCTGATCTATGATGTTTCTCTTTTCATCAGCCTCAAATCCAAAGAATTTCCAAACCTGGCTTTTTCCATTTTTCTTTTCGACAAGATTCAGTTGAGACTCTGCAGCAGCAGCTACTTCGCTTGTCGCCATGTTTTGCTTGTTGTGAGCGTTCGAAAGTTCCCGACTCTGATTGGGAACCGGGTAGACCCAGTACTCGGTACTCCGATACCTTCAGATATTCTGGTATCGTAAAAACATTTTTGTTTGAGTACCGAATTGGTACCGGAGTACCGGTATTTTTGACAACACTATTCGAAGGATTGAGCATTACACCGAGGCCTGTACTCTGGAGCAGGATCGATTTGGAGGTGGAGGATCTGTCATGGTCTGGGGTTGTGTGTTACAGCATCATCGGACTGAGCTTGTTGTCTTTGTAGGCAATCTCGACGAGATTGTGCGTTACAGGGAAGACATCCTCCTCCCTCATGTGGTACCCTTCCTGCAGGCTCATCCTGACATGACCCTCCAGCATGACAATGCTACCAGGAGTATTGCTTGTTCTGTGCATGATTTCCTGCAAGACAGTGTTCTGCCATGTCCAGCGAAAAGCCCATTCCCATTCAGCACATCTGGGACCTGTTGGATCGGAGGGTGAGGGCTAGGGCTATTCCCCCCAGAAATGTCCGGGAACTTGCAAGTATCTTGGTGGAAGAGTGGGGTAACATCTCACTGCATAGACTGTGGAGGAGATGCACTGCAGTACTAAATTCAGCTGGTGGCCACACCAGATACTGACTGTTACTTTGTTTAGGGACACATTATTCAATTTCTGTTAGTCACATGTCTGTGATACTTGTTCAGTTTATGTCTTAGTTGTTGAATCTTTTTATGTTCATACAAATATTTACACATGTTAAGTTTACTGAAAATAAAAGCGGTTGAAAGTGAGAGGGGATATATATATATATACATACCGATCAGCCACAACATTAAAACCACCTGCCTAATATTGTGTAGATCCCCTTCGAGCAGCCAATACAGCACCAACCCATATCTCAGGATATGGCATTCTGAGATTATATTTTTCTCATCACAATTACAAAGCGGTTATCTGAGTTACTGTAGAATTTATCAGTTCAAAACAGTCTGGCCATTCTCTGTTGACCTCTCTCATCAACAAGGCATATCCGTCCACAGAACTGCCGCTCACTGGATTTTTTTTGTTTATGACACCATTCAGAGTAAATTCTAGAGACTGTGGTGTGTGAAAATCCCAGGAGATCAGCAGTTACAGAAATACTCAAACCAGCCCGTCTGGCACCAACAATCATCCATGCGATTATCTAATCAGCCAATCGTGTGGCAGCAATGCAGTGCATAAAAACAGACAGATACGTGTCAGGAGCTTCAGTTAATGTTCACATTAACCATCAGAATGGGGAAAAAAAATTTGGGACCGTGGCATAATTGTTGGTACCAGATGGACTGGTTTGAGTATTTCTGTAACTGCTGATCTCCTGGGATTTTCACACACCACAGTCTCTAGAATTTACTCTGAATGGTGCCAAAAACAAAAAAAATGTTGTGTGTGTGTGTGTGTGTGTGTGTGTGTGTGTGTGTGTGTGTGTGTGTGTGTGTGTGTGTGTGTGTGTGTGTGTGTGTGTGTGTATGTATGTATGTGTGTGTGTATATATATATATATATATATATATATATATATATATATATATATATATATATATATATATATATATATATATATACACTCACCTAAAGGATTATTAGGAACACCATACTAATACTGTGTTTGACCGCCTTTCGCCTTCAGAACTGCCTTAATTCTACGTGGCATTGATTCAACAAGGTGCTGAAAGCATTCTTTAGAAATGTTGGCCCATATTGATAGGATAGCATCTTGCAGTTGATGGAGATTTGTGGGATGCACATCCAGGGCACGAAGCTCCCGTTCCACCACATCCCAAAGATGCTCTATTGGGTTGAGATCTGGTGACTGTGGGGGCCATTTTAGTACAGTGAACTCATTGTCATGTTCAAGAAACCAATTTGAAATGATTCAAGCTTTGTGACATGGTGCATTATCCTGCTGGAAGTAGCCATCAGAGGATGGGTACATGGTGGCCATAAAGGGATGGACATGGTCAGAAACAATGCTCAGGTAGGCCGTGGCATTTAAACGATGCCCAATTGGCACTAAGGGGCCTAAAGTGTGCCAAGAAAACATCCCCCACACCATTACACCACCACCACCAGCCTGCACAGTGGTAACAAGACATGATGGATCCATGTTCTCATTCTGTTTACGCCAAATTCTGACTCTACCATCTGAATGTCTCAACAGAAATCGAGACTCATCAGACCAGGCAACATTTTTCCAGTCTTCAACTGTCCAATTTTGGTGAGCTCTTGCAAATTGTAGCCTCTTTTTCCTATTTGTAGTGGAGATGAGTGGTACCCGGTGGGGTCTTCTGCTGTTGTATCCCATCCTCCTCAAGGTTGTGTGTGTTGTGGCTTCACAAATGCTTTGCTGCATACCTCGGTTGTAACGAGTGGTTATTTCAGTCAACGTTGCTCTTCTATCAGCTTGAATCAGTCGGCCCATTCTCCTCTGACCTCTAGCATCAACAAGGCATTTTCGCCCACAGGACTGCCGCATACTGGATGTTTTTCCCTTTTCACACCATTCTTTGTAAACCCTAGAAATGATTCTGCGTGAAAATCCCAGTAACTGAGCAGATTGTGAAATACTCAGACCGGCCCTTCTGGCACCAACAACCATGCCACGCTCAAAATTGCTTAAATCGCCTTTCTTTCCCATTCTGACATTCAGTTTGGAGTTCAGGAGATTGTCTTGACCAGGACCACACCCCTAAATGCATTGAAGCAACTGCCATGTGATTGGTTGATTAGATAATTGCATTGAGAAATTGAACAGGTGTTCCTAATAATCCTTTAGGTGAGTGTGTGTGTATATATATATATATATATATATATATATATATATATATATATATATATATATATATATATATATATATATATATATATATATATATATATATATATATATATGAGGAGCTTATCTGAAGAAGGCAAGTGCATCGCAGCAGAGTTGCATCCAGGTCTCTCACTGCATAGATGAATTGCGGAATCTGACATGGGTAAGTGGGCAGTGCCAAATGCCAGAAAGACTGCCAGCAAGTGAGGTATAAACTCCAGTTAGTTTCATGTTGACTTTAAAATGCTGTCTAGATAGGTAGCTCACTTGGTTTTGAAGTAATGCTATTGTATTGTAGTGTTTACTGGTTCCTTAAATCCTTAAGATGCCAGTTTATGTTAATCAAACCATCTTAAGCACCAAATACTACTGCTGACTAACAAAACAAAAATTCTAACTAAAACTAAAATATGCATTCAAACTCTTTTCCATTAAACTATATTACTGTGTTTCTTTTCTATACAAGTAACATAAGTTGGACGCATGAAATAATGCAAAATCAACTGAAACTCATGTTCAGTTTAACATTAACAACAAATCACAATATGTAGTACAAATATTAACAAAATTACATTAGATCCTTTATAGCTATAGTGACATGCTGCCAACATTCTATCTGAATTATCGTAAACACGAGTTACCTACTTGGGAGTAAGTGAATGCCTCCTCAAGTCATAGTGGTGGAGGAGAGTACGGTTTCTATAGTGATTGAAAGATTTTATTAATTTTTATAAATGCAGCTAACTTATAAGTGCTTGCCAATTCAGTCATCAGAACCAGAATCAGAATGAGCTTAGCAAACTGACTGACAACATGCTATATGCTGTCAAAATAAGAGTTCCCCAATAAATATTCAGGATTCCACATGGCATCCAACAACAAAGAGCTTGAAGGTTACATACTCGTAATTATGACTTTAGAAGTGGGAAGTATAATAATTCTGATAGCATACCAAGGTAGTATAAGTAAAGATATTTAACACACAGGGTGACCTAGGGACTATTGTGCCCTGGAGCAAAGCACATATCTTCGAATTGCCCCAGGGGGACTGTTCCTGCTATTAGTGCACTGTAAGTCTCTCTGGATAAAAAAGTGTCTGCTAAATGACAAGCAACCAACAGGAGGAGGGAGAGACAGAGAGTTAGAGAGGTGGGAGGCTAAGATTAGGGTAATCAGTGCATCAGAGGGATTGATGGGGGAGACATGCAAAGTTTAAGGAGGAGCTCAAGTGAGCAGTTTGACAGAAGAGCAAGTGCAGTGGAGCAGGGGGTTGGGTGGGCACCTTGCAACAGCCGCTCTCAATTATCCACCCAGGAGCCAAGGGATGCATGGGGCTATGGGCGCACGGATGCGGGGGAAGGGGGGTCGGAGACCACTGGCGCCAGGAGACGAGCAACAGGTCAGGGAGGATGACGATTATAAAAATACTAGCAGGCAGTGGGCCCCCGCAGTCAGCCGTAGAGAGAGAAAGAGAAAACAGATATGGTGTTAGTGTGTGAATGTGTGTGCTTTAGTGCCTGTGTGGGTTTTTTTGGGCCAGCGCCACAGAACTTTGAGAGGAGGAGCCAAAGAGTGGATGTTATGTCTTCACTTCCTGTAGAAAGCTAAATTTAGAGAAAAAAGAATAAGAGATACAAAGTGAATCACAAAGTATTTAGACACTTAAGCAACATATGTCTGAATATCATTGTATTAGATAACAAAACTATTTACTATATTTTAAAGATAGATAGCACACTTTTCAAGTAAAACATTCCAGAAACAGAAGTTTTATATGTCTGAAACTGTAAAATTATTGGTCATTGAGAAATAAGGTTGTTCAAGGTGAGAAATCTTTTACAAATCTAGTTTAAAACACGTGCCAAGTTTGCAGAAATGAAATCTTTGAGCCCATGTTGGTTTCATATATATTTTGAAATTCATTATTTTCCTACAAACAGAAATAATTTATTAACTTTAAAAATGTAATGTGATGTAACCAAGTTAAACGTATTAATATACTATACTTTTCTTGCACCGCAAATACGAGTGTAGGCAACTTAATCATTAATAAAAAAAAAAAAAATTTTTTTTAACAAAAATATGCCTTTTCAAAATGTCAAAATAATTACTTAAAAAAAATTAAAAAACACTTAACTACATGTCAGTAACACCACATTACTTTTATTTGGTGAACAAAAGTTTTATAGAAAAAACAAACAAAAGAATAATCAGATTTGAAAATAAAACCTCATGTTTATTTTCCTAAATAATTTCAGCTTTAAATGAGACTGATTTTTTTTATTTTATTTTTTCTCCGGATGACTACAAGTTCTTGACATTAAGCCCAAGAAAAACTCAGTAATTGAACACATGTTCAACAAAGAAAAGTTGTGTAAATTGCATTAGCAATGTATTTTTGATTAATTTAAGAGAAATGGATAAAAGAATGAGCGTCACAAAATTGACTCTTAAAGGGATAGTTCACCCAAAAATTTTAATTAATTTTACTCACCCTCATGCCATCCCAGATGTGCATGACTTTCTTTCATCTGCTGAACACAAACAAAGATTTTTAGAAGAATATTTCAGCTCTGTAGGTCTATACAATGAAAGTGAATGGTGACCAGAACTTTGAAGCTCCAAAAACCACATAAAGGAAATCTAAATGTAATCTAGACGACTTCAGTGGTTAAATCTATATCTTCGAAGTTATATTATAGGTGTGGGTGAGAAACAGATCAATATTTAAGTCCTTTTTTACTCTAAATCTCCACTTTAACTTTTAGATACAAAATACTTACATTTTGATCTTTTTCTCACCCACACCTATTATATTGCTTCCGAGGACATGAATTTAAAGGGTTAATTCACCCCATAATTTAATCCCATACTCACCCTCAAGTCAACCTAGTTGTATATGACTTTCTTCTTTCAGCCAAACACAATCAGCATTATATTAAAAAATATCCTGGCTCTTCCAAGCTTTATAATCGGAATGAAAGGTTCCTTAGATTTTGAAGCCCAAAAAGCACATCCATCCATCAAAAAATAAATCAATACGGCTCAAGAGGGGTTAATAAAGGCTTTCTGAAGAGAAGCGATGCATTTTTGTGAGAAAAAAATCCAGATTTCTAACTTTAGAAACTATAATCACTGGCTTCCGGTAACGGCCGTCCGCGTATTCACGATGCGTATGTGCAGAAGTGACGAATGTGGAAGCGCAGAGGATAGAGGAAGCCAATGAATATGCAGACAGCTGTTACCGGAAGCCAGTGATTATAGTGTATAAAGTTATAAATATGGATTTTTTTCTAACAAAAATACATCAACTTTAATTAAACCCCTGGAGCCGTATGTATGTGCTTTTTTGGACTTCAAAATCTAAGGTACCATTCATTCCAATTATAAAGCTTGGAAGAGCCAGGATATTTTTTAATATAACTCTGATTGTGTTTGGCTGAAAGAACAAAATTAATATACACCTAGGAGGGCTTGAGGGTGAGTAAATTATGGAATAATTTTCATTTTTGGGTGAACTAACCCTTTAACCACTGGTGTCACATGGATGACCTTTATGCTGCCTTTGTGTGCTTTTTAGAGCTTCAAAGTTCCGGCCACCATTCACTTGTGAGGACCTACAGAGCTGAATTCTTAAAACAAATTTGTTTGTGTTCTGCAGAAGAAAGAAAGTCAAACACATCTGGGATGGCATGAGTGTGAGTAAATGATGAGAGAATTTTCATTTTTGGGTGACCTATCCCTTTAAGCAGTATCATCCAAGCAAGAGTGTGATTGTAAGGGTGATATTGCTTTTATACAGCAGTTCTGTAAAAAGGAAGGTAGAACTGAGTAACTTATATTTTAGACACAATATGCACAATTGCAATTCGAAAATGGAATTTGCAGACAGAGCTAGTTTAAAAGTTATTTTGCTGAAATCAGTCTGTGTTTATTGAAATTCATAGCACTCGCTGCATCTGAATATCCATATTTCCCTTCTATATTGCATACCAAAAACAGAGGCCAATGGAGGAGTATTTTTTATTTCTCAGTATTCATCAAACAGTAAGTGAGAAATACCCAGATTACCTACTTTTTCAGATGAGATTCTGAAGTGCAGATCAACTTGACATTTTACTATCCCATAATCCCTCGGTATCTGATGAAACATCTTGTTCAGAATGCTAGGTTAAAAAAAAAGCAGAGAACCGCAAGTAGGGGGACTCTTCTGAACTTTATACCAAGAAAGTAGTTTGCTTGTTTAACAAAATCAGAGCAGATTATTTTTGCAGTTGTTATTATAACGTCATATATTTGGGTCACTGGACAATGCCCACATTCCTTGATAAAGTATGTCCAGAATCTATTTACACAGCTCTCATGCATACCTAAATAACTTTTTAACGTTTTATCGGCAGATAAGTGCGTCTTCTATCAAAAACAGAACATACTCTGACAGTGCGCAATTTCGTACACAGCTACTGTCCCCTCTAGCTAAAGCAGGAAGTGTTTATGCGCACAGGTGACCTTCAGTTTCTAGGTGAAATGTCTACAGAGTGTCGCCAAAATCAAGTTGAAAAGAGAGTTGTCTTTAGATGTAAATTATATAATAGTCAAAAGGAATGCATATTTTATTTAATCTATGCCCTTACTCAAACCCCAATCCTAAACAACCTCACTGTCAGTGGAGTAAAAATATAATATTAGAGGAAAAATGCATTCTCCGAATCACGCATCATGGATTATGTGAACAGGTTAAAAGAGGAACTTCCATGAACCAACATTGATGCTTTGAGGAATTCTGAAGAACTCACATGCTATTAATTACAAAATAACACAACCTCTGATGTAAATAACTGCTTTGTCTCAACATGGAAATATATTAGGCCTAGTGTATTTATTCTAAGAGTTTATTGATCAAAACACATCTAAATGAGTAGTTTCCTGCACTATCAAATCTATCAAAGTACTACATGTTATTTTAAACTGAAATCACCTTGTCCAAAACAGTGATACTGTACAACATGAGTAAATTGATTAATAATGAATAAACCAAATATACTTTTATTAATGATTAATGATAGTTAGCTAAGTGGATGGCTGTATGTAAAGCATATTTTTGGGCTTGTTTATCTGAAGCTATAGACATTCGCTGTCAAAGACATGTAAACAGAGGTTGCAATGCATACATAATATATATATTGTGGACAATTAATTTATACAATTTAATTAATTATTTATTAGGTTCCATTACAAACAAATTATGAAAAGGCAAAGTTTGTTCAGATAAAGCCTTGTCTAAAAATTCAAATGTGAAAATTATGGTAGAAGTTACACTCATGGTATCTAATCATTTAGATAATTATTTTTTCATTAAAAAACATTCAAAAGAATATGGGAGAAAAAAGACACATGGATAGACAGAAAGACCGAGAGATAGACATTATTCAACAATTCCTCAAATTGGCCGATTTAATTAGAAGATTATCAAGTAAAAATTTTCAATTCAATTTTATTTGTATAGCGCCTTTCACAACACACATCGTTTCAAAGCAGCTTTACAGAAGTTCAGCATTAACAGACGATAAAAATGTAATGTCTATAAAGTCGATAAATCATCATCATTGTGCAGGGCTCCAAACTGCGACTAAAAATGGTCGCATTTGCGACCAAATAAATTTATTTGCGAGTGTAATTTCTGCCAAGGACGCCATTGGCGACAGTAAAAATTTACTCCCTTTGATTTTAAAATTTGCATTACATTTCCCGAAATACATTACAAAAGTTTATATCAAAGAAATAGCGGGGAAAACGGAGTTCATTGCAGGAACTAACCATTTCAAAAAAGAGACTGTGAGAAAACACGGTGACAGTAACAAGCATAAAAAAAATAAAAAAAATAAAAAAAAATGCACGTGATCACATAATTGCGAAGAATGCTCCGCAGACTACACTGTTAGCACGTGTAGTTTTTCTTGCATGCGAGCTGCGGGACGAAAAGGAATGGAAGGAGTTAAAAATGAAAATATTTGGCGCCTGTTTTTCCCCCCTATAGGAGCCAATGGCTCCTTAATTGATTTTTTTGTTTGGAGCCCTGTTGTGGAATTAGATAAGATATGATTCTTTATCGTGTTTAAAAATAATTAAATAATAATTGTATTAATAACCCCAGTGAGCAAGCCGAGACTGTGGCAAGGAACACAAAACTCCAAAAGATGATGGTTAATGGAGAAAAATAACCTTGGGAGAAACCAGACTCACTGTGGGGGGCCAGTTCCCCTCTGGCTAACATCATGAATAATGTAAATAAGAATTATTTATAGTTAAAAAAAAAAAAAAAACATGATTTAAAAAATTATTAAACTTATTAACTGTTAAGGGTCAGTATTTAGACAGTGATTGTGTTTGAACTGCAAGATTAGTGATCAGTGTCTTTGAAGTCCATCCTTGATTAAATTCCAGAAGTAGTAAATATAACATACTTTGTGTCAAAATGATTGACAGGTGTGATTGATGACTTAATTGATCACCTTTGACCTTTCCCCCCTCCCCATCCCCACACCACCCCTCATACTTTGTGCCAAAAATGATTGATGGTCTATGATTGATGACCTGTTTGGTGGTACCCCTTTGACCTTATTCATTCAGACACAAAGTGATGAAAATGTGTTTCTAAAACAGTGGATATTAGTTGAATCAAAACGCATTCAGACACAAAGTGATGAAAATGTGTTTCTAAAACAGTGGATATTGACTGAAGCAAACCCATTCAGATGCAAAACTAAGACTTTCTTTATTTTTAAAACAAAGTGTATCATATTCCCATATGGTCTAGCGGTTATGAGTCCTGGTTTTTCAACAGTGGTCAGGGTTCAAACCGGTATGGGAATCTGTTACGTGTTCGCCCTGGTTAGTTGGGATATGCGAAAACATTTTCATTTCACTGACTCTGTAAGCGTACACGGCACAATGACAATAACGTTGATATGATAAAAACTTTTATATAAACATGTTATTTTCAAAAACATGATAAGTAATGCGGGTGGTGTTATTGTATTTATTATTATTATTGTAGGGGGTAAAAAAGTGTCTATTACATTTAAAATGTGTTTAAACGGTGTCTCTTTTAATGGTTGCAATGCTTGGTGCTAAAACTTGGTTGAAGATTTTAATTTTTAACAAAAGTGGTTAAAATGTGTTTCTAAAACATTGGATATTAGTTGAATCAAAACTCATTCAGACACAAAGTGATGAAAATATGTATCTAAAACAGTGAATACTGGTATTCAGATGCAAAACTAAGACTTTCTTTATTTTAAAACAAAGTGTATCATATTCTCATATGGTCTAGTCTTCCCGGTATGGGAATCTGTTACGTGTTCGCCCTGGTTAGTTGGGATATGCGAAAACATTTGCATTTCACTGACTCTGTAAGCGTACAATGACAATAACATTGATATGATAAAAACTTTTATATAAACATGTTTAACAGTTAATTTCAACAAACACCATTTCATTGAAATAGTAAAATGCATCTTTAAAGAAAGAATCTTACATCTCTCGCTCAAAGTCACGAGCTCATCCAAATGAAAATGAAGTCACAGACGAGATCCCCATGCTGCGGCTGGGCGCGGTGTAAGATTTCATTCACAGGAGTTAACGTGTGTGTGTGTGTGTATGTGTGTGTGTATGTGTGTGTGTGTGTGTGTGTGTGTCAAGACCCCCTGTGTAAGATTTCATTCACAAGAGTTAACAGGTGTGCGTGCATGTGTGTGTGTGTGTAAACAGAGTGTCTTGATGGGTTTATTTTTATTTACTATCCTGTATGCATTGGAGCGTCAAGGTGGGTGGTCAATGGTAAATATTGACCATTCTATCATCTCACAGGCGTAAGTTAATGATATCCCTATAGGCGTAAGAGACACAGCGTCATTGTTTTCGGACAATGGATGTATATTCAACCAAGTGTCCGAAAGGTGTAAGATAAAGCTGTTATTTCGCATCAGTATTTCTTCACGCTCATTCGTCAACTAAAAATAAATAAAAAGAGAGACTGTCACGAATATTTACGATCAGATAAAGCTGTTAAGGCTATTTCGCATCAGCATTTCTTCACGATCTAGACAATCAGACGTGGATCAATTTGTATGTGAAAACCCCAGAGTAGCGCCGCCCCATTTAAACAGTTTTCTGCTGTGTTTTGTGGCCAGAATAATCCATTCAGGGTTTGCGTACGAAGCGGCAGCATCTGTGTAACACGTTGCATTATTCTTTAAAATGACTTTTATTTCCAGAAGTATGTGGTGCATGTACGATAATTTTAAATCATTAAGTATGTCTTTTGTGAACAGATCGGCAACTATTTAAAAACAGAGTGTCTTGAGGGCATCATTTTTTATTTATTATTCTGCATACCTCGGATCGTCACGGGTCCTGTTAGATTCAATGTCACCATATTCTATCATCTCACATCCGTAAGAGACAAAGCATCATAGTAAAATGTGTCCGACAAAGTTGTTTGAACGTCATTTTAAGTCTTTGATCTCTGAATATTTCACAATAAAAATAATGGTTGTATATTGACAGACCTTTTATATAATCAAGCATAGATTAAACTAGCAAATTTACCAATGTTGTTTTATTCAGTTTTTATAAAAGAGTTTTAACTAAATATGTATCCAAGAAATAGTTTACTCAGATCTAAAATGTTTTTATTTTAAGCCATATTAAAAAACTAATTAGTATTACATGTGTTTTAAAGATTTGGGTACACATCTCCAGTACAAAGCCAAACATTTAAACCCAGGGGTGCTGATCAGTGTTTAACAACACGTCGTAAACATGAGAGACAAAAGCGGTGATGCAAATGCAATGGAGACATGAGAAAATTAAAATGACTCTGAAGCGTTATAGAGACAATGAAAATCACAGAGAACGAAGTACAAGTTATCGATATGTGACTGATGAAAATTATAGAGGTAAATCTCAAAGTACACTGCTTAGAAGTATGCCAATTTCAAATATACCCATGTTGCTTTATTCAGTTCAAAAAGAGTTTTTAACTAAACATATTAATATTGTAATTTAATGGTTTTGTTTCTTTACACGCAATCGCCTGCTAAAAATAAACTAATACATTCAATAATATTATAATTAATGGTTGTGCATCCTCATGGGGGAAACGTTTCGGACAAAGGCTGTGCGGGGTTTTGTTAGCAAGAATGTCATATTTCACAACAAAAATAATGGCTGTATATTGACAGACCTTTTATATTATCAAGCATAGATTAAACTATCAAATACATCAATGTTGCTTTATTCAGTTTTATAAGAGAGTTTTTAACTAAATATGCATCCAAGAATTAGTTTACTCAGATCTAAAATGTTTTTATTTTAAGCCATATTAAAAAACTAATTAGTATTACATGTGTTTTTAAAGATTTGGGTACACCTCTCCAGTACAAAGCCAAACATTTAAAACAGAATGAGTGTTGTATTTTTGTGCGAACGTCACAGTTGAGACATACATGTTTGTGTCGAGTGTATTTTTTGTGCAAACGTCACAGTTGAGTCAGAGGTCTGGATGGGAGGGGGTTCAGATCAACCAAGCGTGTGAAAGGAGTAAGAGAAAGCTGTTAAGATTATTTCGCATCAGCATTTCTCTTAGAAAGTATGTGTGTTTTATAAAGTATCATTTAAACAGAAAATGTGTTTAAACTGATAAGTCAATTTGAGTTTTTTCACGACACGTAATGACATGGTGGAATCAGGAGGATTTCCGTATTCCCATCTTTAAACAGGTAATGGGGTCTGATAACTGTGGTTACTTCTTGAATGTGTATCACGAGACAGTGGAATCGTGTACCAACACTCATGGGAAATGATTCGGGATTATGTTAAGATCTCGAAGTGTCAATGTAAATCTTTGATCTCTGAATATTTCACAACAAATATGGTAGCGTTTTGCCACTCCTTTCAAATTATTTAAGCGTAGATTAAACTATCAAATTTACCAATGTTGCTTTATTCGGTTTTTATAAAAGTGTTTTTAACTAAATATGCATCCAAGAAATAGTTTACTCAGATCTAAAATGTTTTTATTTTAAGCCATATTAAAAAACTAATTAGTATTGCATGTGTTTTTAAGATTTGGGTACACCTCTCCAGTACAAAGCCAAACATTTAAAACGGCATGTATTTTCAAAAGTATGGGTTGCTTGTACGATTGATTTATAAAATATTTGTAATTTCCAAGCTAATGTTTGGCAATAGTTTAACAGATTTATTTTACTAAAACACAATAATGTTTTTATAGAATTCTAACTGTATCTTTAATACAAAAGTTTGTTACATTTTTAATTTTAACTATGATATTCTAAAACAAAGACTACGGTTGTGCAGCAAAATACACATTCAGTTTAAATGTGAACAAACATTTTAATAAAAATAAAGTTTTGTGTTTTGAATTATATTATTAACATGATAAAGCATTTCACGTAATTTTTGACATATCTTTATCACGTGCTGTCTTGCGTTTTTACTTTTGACAAAGAGAAGAAAATGTGTTTTAAATATTACGATGAACAAAAACTTTAACATAAAAGCTATTTAACATTTTTTATTTCAACAAAGATAATTTTAAATGAAATAGCATACATTCATTAGTAAAATGTAACACAAATAAGCTTACATTTACCGTTCAATGTCCTTTCACAAGAGCTTTCAATCGATACTGAGTTCTTACAGGAAGTCAGAGGTCCGGTGTGGGAGGGGTTCAGATAAGCGCATACTCCTCTTCACACCGTGATCAGACCAGACGGGGTCTTGCGTGATTCTGTTCAGCAAAACAAGATGGTGCCATGAGTTTCCTGGACTTTTATGACTTGCATTCATTGAAAAACATGGTGACAACCAAACGTGTGAAAAGAATGAGGAAAATGTTTATTGTGTTTTCCCGCTCTTTTTCTTCAAAGCAAAATGTTATTTAACTGTTTAAAACAACCTTCTTTGGTTTTCTCTTTCTGCTGACATAAAAATAACGTGACATGCGCAGGCTCTGCTGTGTATGTTTCATATAAATGTATCGGCTATTTTTAATTTAGATGCATTGTGTTATGTACACATAAGCCATTTTAACACAAATTCTTACTCTGAAACTACATTCATGGTACTGTTACGTGGGTGTCACACACAAACGCAAAGGCTGAGTTTACTTTGACACCCATATTTCTGTATTAATTTACTCATTCCTGGAGCAAACCACACACTCAGAAACTTGTACATGTAATCAAAAATGTGTACTGTTGTTATGCCAGTTGATCTTAACTTTACTGATTTTTGTTTCAAGAAAACAACTAAACGTCTAACTGATGAAGTAACATGTTTACAGGACTGCATTTACTCAATAAAGTTCTTCTATGGCCACAAATTGATTTTTGTTTGTTGTAGAGCTATTCACATTGTTGTAAATTGTTGTTTGTTTAAATGTTGCGATATTTTCTAGTTTACAAAGATGTCAGTTCACACACACACACACTAGGACCGCCTGAGCAAAACTCTGTTATGTGATCATCATTGCCAATTTCATCAGTAAGATCTCCTAAATAAGGACCCAGAGGTGGTTCCCAGTCGCCGTCTCTAGAGATAAAGATAACGCTGTCTGTATCGCTATACAACAATCTATCTCCCAGTTTATCCATAAGATCATACAATTCCAGCCGTGCGTGTGCTGTTGTAAAGGCCCCCCCAGAAATGTATTCACGTCCCGGGTGCTGTACATGGCACCATCATCGTGACGATACTGTACCAGCGCAATTTCATCAGACACAAATGTGAAATATTTAACGTCGTACTGACAGCCAAATATGATGTGAGCAAAGTCTTCTGGGTCTTTCAAAAGTCTAGAAGTGGGGAGATTTTCTCTCATTGAAAAACGCCCCCACAGACTATTCAGCAGCATTTTGTTGATAGACCTCTGTGCAGGGTTGTGACAGATCTTTGCAGGTACGCTTCTCTAAATTTAATACATGCATCACGTAATAAAACAACGTCGTTCATGCAATAGAGCCCGATCTCTTTTTGAAATCAAAGATTTTGCCATCGACTGATGCATACCACTGGTCAAATGTTCCTTTTGGAGTACTCAGGAGAATGTTTAATGAAAAGCTTGATGTGTTGCAGAACACATACTGTTTAGACGTTGAAGTGATGTATGAGTATGCATGGAAGACTCTTAAACAAACTGATCCTCATGTAATTGCGTTTATGGCCACTTATTCGGCTCCCGAGAGACTGAAACCGCGTGATGCCCTCTTTGGGGGTCGTACAAATGCTTACAAGCTTTACCATAAAACTACAGAAAATGAGAAGATCAGATATGTTGATTTCACAAGTCTTTATCCTTACTGTCAGGCTCGAAAAAGCTACCCTGTTGGACATCCTGAAATAATCTTCAAGGATTTTGAACCCCTTGAAAATTATTACGGACTTATTAAGGCAACTATGATACCGCCTCGAAAGCTCCTACATCCAGTACTCCCTTATAGATGTGCCGGGAAACTCATGTTTCCGCTATGCAGATCATGTGCTGAGAAACAAATCAATGCTCCTTGCACGCATACAGATGAGGAGAGATCTATCTCAGGCTGCTGGGTGAGCATTGAATTGTTAAAGGCGATTGAGAAGGGGTATCTTGTAATGGAAGTCTCAGAGGTTTGGCACTTTGCGGAGAAATCTGAAACTCTATTTTCCGGCTATGTAAAGACCTTTCTGAAGTTTAAACAGGAGGCCTCAGGGTATCCCTCTCATGTAGTCACCGAGTTAGACAAAAAGCCTATATCGATGATTACTTTGAAAAAGAAGGGGTTAAACACAATAAACATTTTCCTCATTCTTTTCACACGTTTGGTTGTCACCATGTTTTTCAATGAATGCAAGTCATAAAAGGCCAGGAAACTCATGGCACCATCTTGTTTTGCTGAACAGAATCACGCAAGACCCCGTCTGGTCTGATCACGGTGTGAAGAGGAGTATGCGCTTATCTGAACCCCTCCCACACCGGACCTCTGACTTCCTGTAAGAACTCAGTATCGATTGAAAGCTCTTGTGAAAGGACATTGAACGGTAAATGTAAGCTTATTTGTGTTACATTTTACTAATGAATGTATGCTATTTCATTTAAAATTATCTTTGTTGAAATAAAAAATGTTAAATAGCTTTTATGTTAAAGTTTTTGTTCATCGTAATATTTAAAACACATTTTCTTCTCTTTGTCAAAAGTAAAAACGCAAGACAGCACGTGATAAAGATATGTCAAAAATTACGTGAAATGCTTTATCATGTTAATAATATAATTCAAAACACAAAACTTTATTTTTATTAAAATGTTTGTTCACATTTAAACTGAATGTGTATTTTGCTGCACAACCGTAGTCTTTGTTTTAGAATATCATAGTTAAAATTAAAAATGTAACAAACTTTTGTATTAAAGATACAGTTAGAATTCTATAAAAACATTATTGTGTTTTAGTAAAATAAATCTGTTAAACTATTGCCAAACATTAGCTTGGAAATTACAAATATTTTATAAATCAATCGTACAAGCAACCCATACTTTTGAAAATACATGCCGTTTTAAATGTTTGGCTTTGTACTGGAGAGGTGTACCCAAATCTTAAAAACACATGCAATACTAATTAGTTTTTTAATATGGCTTAAAATAAAAACATTTTAGATCTGAGTAAACTATTTCTTGGATGCATATTTAGTTAAAAACACTTTTATAAAAACCGAATAAAGCAACATTGGTAAATTTGATAGTTTAATCTACGCTTAAATAATTTGAAAGGAGTGGCAAAACGCTACCATATTTGTTGTGAAATATTCAGAGATCAAAGATTTACATTGACACTTCGAGATCTTAACATAATCCCGAATCATTTCCCATGAGTGTTGGTACACGATTCCACTGTCTCGTGATACACATTCAAGAAGTAACCACAGTTATCAGACCCCATTACCTGTTTAAAGATGGGAATACGGAAATCCTCCTGATTCCACCATGTCATTACGTGTCGTGAAAAAACTCAAATTGACTTATCAGTTTAAACACATTTTCTGTTTAAATGATACTTTATAAAACACACATACTTTCTAAGAGAAATGCTGATGCGAAATAATCTTAACAGCTTTCTCTTACTCCTTTCACACGCTTGGTTGATCTGAACCCCCTCCCATCCAGACCTCTGACTCAACTGTGACGTTTGCACAAAAAATACACTCGACACAAACATGTATGTCTCAACTGTGACGTTCGCACAAAAATACAACACTCATTCTGTTTTAAATGTTTGGCTTTGTACTGGAGAGGTGTACCCAAATCTTTAAAAACACATGTAATACTAATTAGTTTTTTAATATGGCTTAAAATAAAAACATTTTAGATCTGAGTAAACTAATTCTTGGATGCATATTTAGTTAAAAACTCTCTTATAAAACTGAATAAAGCAACATTGATGTATTTGATAGTTTAATCTATGCTTGATAATATAAAAGGTCTGTCAATATACAGCCATTATTTTTGTTGTGAAATATGACATTCTTGCTAACAAAACCCCGCACAGCCTTTGTCCGAAACGTTTCCCCCATGAGGATGCACAACCATTAATTATAATATTATTGAATGTATTAGTTTATTTTTAGCAGGCGATTGCGTGTAAAGAAACAAAACCATTAAATTACAATATTAATATGTTTAGTTAAAAACTCTTTTTGAACTGAATAAAGCAACATGGGTATATTTGAAATTGGCATACTTCTAAGCAGTGTACTTTGAGATTTACTTCTATAATTTTCATCAGTCACATATCGATAACTTGTACTTCGTTCTCTGTGATTTTCATTGTCTCTATAACGCTTCAGAGTCATTTTAATTTTCTCATGTCTCCATTGCATTTGCATCACCGCTTTTGTCTCTCATGTTTACGACGTGTTGTTAAACACTGATCAGCACCCCTGGGTTTAAATGTTTGGCTTTGTACTGGAGATGTGTACCCAAATCTTTAAAACACATGTAATACTAATTAGTTTTTTAATATGGCTTAAAATAAAAACATTTTAGATCTGAGTAAACTATTTCTTGGATACATATTTAGTTAAAACTCTTTTATAAAAACTGAATAAAACAACATTGGTAAATTTGCTAGTTTAATCTATGCTTGATTATATAAAAGGTCTGTCAATATACAACCATTATTTTTATTGTGAAATATTCAGAGATCAAAGACTTAAAATGACGTTCGATTTCTTGCTAACAACTTTGTCGGACACATTTTACTATGATGCTTTGTCTCTTACGGATGTGAGATGATAGAATATGGTGACATTGAATCTAACAGGACCCGTGACGATCCGAGGTATGCAGAATAATAAATAAAAAATGATGCCCTCAAGACACTCTGTTTTTAAATAGTTGCCGATCTGTTCACAAAAGACATACTTAATGATTTAAAATTATCGTACATGCACCACATACTTCTGGAAATAAAAGTCATTTTAAAGAATAATGCAACGTGTTACACAGATGCTGCCGCTTCGTACGCAAACCCTGAATGGATTATTCTGGCCACAAAACACAGCAGAAAACTGTTTAAATGGGGCGGCGCTACTCTGGGGTTTTCACATACAAATTGATCCACGTCTGATTGTCTAGATCGTGAAGAAATGCTGATGCGAAATAGCCTTAACAGCTTTATCTGATCGTAAATATTCGTGACAGTCTCTCTTTTTATTTATTTTTAGTTGACGAATGAGCGTGAAGAAATACTGATGCGAAATAACAGCTTTATCTTACACCTTTCGGACACTTGGTTGAATATACATCCATTGTCCGAAAACAATGACGCTGTGTCTCTTACGCCTATAGGGATATCATTAACTTACGCCTGTGAGATGATAGAATGGTCAATATTTACCATTGTGTAATGTTGGGACTCGTAATCAGCAGAAATCAACAAGAAGAGAGGACCAGTTATTTATTCCATCAAACTTTTTTTCTTTTTTTTATTTCTCCCTTCTTCACTCCTTTTTTCCCATCCAGACCCTTCTCTCTCAAAGCTTCTAGCGGACTGGATCAGTATTACAGTCCATGAACATTAACACTAACATAGAACATAACATTCCCCCCTTTCTTTTAAGAAAGACTCTTACCAGTGATTATTCAGACCAATGTCCATCCATTTATGAATTATACCCTTAACCTATAAATTTACTTCTGTATCTTATAGCATATCCATTAACTAACATATGAATACACATGAACACATTCAACATATGTTTCAATTACTTCCCTACTAGAACATTTTTTCCTCCCAGTTTTCCTTTACTCTGTAGCATAGTCTTTTAACCATACAGGAGGCTGTCTAGCCCGTGTGCTCTTAACCGGTTCACTCACAATATTCTCTGTTCCAGGGTAAACCTGAGCATTCTCTAATTCAATTTGAGTGTTTTCTGGAACCAGAGACAAGTGAGCCGCGTTCCATTTTTTCCCATCACTCAAGACATAAGTACTTGGTCCCAATTTCTTATTCACAACCATCGGAACAGTGAATTTCCTTCCCACCTTCGGTACATGCATAGGTTTTCTTACACGTACACGATCTCCACACTTGAAGGGCGGTGGCTTTGCTCCGCGTTTCTTATCTGTGTACCATTTCATCTTTTGCTGAACCCGCTGTACACGGTCACGTATGCCCATTTTCACTTTCTCATCCTGAGCTGTTGTGGTGGACAGAGTGTTTAGCTTTGTGCGCATCTTCCTCCCTCTTAACAGTTCAAAAGGTGAAATGCCTGTGGTTGCATGCGGTGTAGCTCGGTAGTTCAGGAGAAAATCTGTGACCGCTTGTTTCCATGGAAGTTGCTGCATTTCAGCTACTTGGATGCAGTTCTTTAAAACACGATTCCATCTCTCCACAGCACCGTTCGCTTGAGGCCAGTAAACACTGCAACGAATGTGTTTTATCCCTCTTTCATCCAGGAACTCAGCGAATGCAGTAGAAGTAAACTGAGGACCGTTATCGCTGACTAAGGTGAGTGGGTTACCTTCTCTCGCAAACACAGATGCTAGAAACTTTGTAACGGTGTTGGTTGTGACATTTGAGGTAAAAGCAACCTCCGGCCACTTACTATAATAATCCACCATCGTAATAGCAAACCGACAGTCCTGGGTGGCTCTCTCAAAAGGTCCTACAATATCTATTGCAACTTTCTGAAATGGACTGTCAGGCAGATCCACTGGCTGCAAGGGAGCTGGACACGTTCGGGCAGTTTTGTCACATGACTGACAGGCAGCACAAGAAGCAATGGTTGAATGCACATCATAGTCCATACGAGGCCACCAGTACAAGTCTCTTAGCCGTTGCTTAGTTCGTACCACTCCCTGGTGCCCCTCGTGTGCTAAGTGAATGAGTTTAGAGCGCAAAGCGACTGGCACCACTAGTCTCTGCCCTCTCAAGATATATTTATCATCCACAGCTAGTTCATGCCTGATCTGAAAGTATGCCCCGATCGTTGGATCCATCTGTGTCTGTGTTTTAGGCCAGCCTTGTGTGATTTGGGCATGCAGCTTGGACAACTCTGGACAAGATTTGCATGCTTCCAGGAGTTCCTTCATAGGAATGGCTCTTGAAAGGTCCTTAGAAATCTCTGCAACAAGGCCTAATTCCTCTTCCGGACCAGCATCTGAATCAGGTAATGGTAAGCGTGACAAACAATCAGCGACACAATTTGTTTTACCTGGTCTGTACTCCAGCTTGTAGTTGAAACAAAGGAGTCTAGCTGACCAACGCGCTATCCTCATTCCTGCTCTGTTCATTCCTCTGGTGGCCAGTAATGTGGTCAGTGCTTGGTGGTCAGTCTTCAGTGTAAACTTCCTGCCCCAAAGGTAAGTCCTCCAACGTTCTACTGTCCAGACACACGCTAATGCTTCCTTTTCAACTGTACTGTATTTCCTTTCAGCTGGCGTCAATGTACGAGAAGCAAATCCAATTGGACGCTCTGTCTGATCTGGGTGCAATTGAGTGATGACACCTCCAATGCCATAGTCGGAAGCATCAGTGGACACAAAAGTTGGTAAGGAGGGGTCGAATAAAGCTAAAGCTGGGCTGTGAACTAACAGCTGCTTTAGCTCTCGAAAACTCGTCTCAGCTGCTTCCGTCCATGTAAATCCATTCTGCGATGATCTGAGTACCTCACGCAGAGGGTCTACTACCATCGCATAATTCGGGATGAACTTGCTAAACCAAGATGTCAGACCTAAGAAGGACCGTAATGAAGGTAGGTCAGTTGGTGCAGGTGCCTTTGCAATGGCTTCAACTGAGTCAGGGTTAGGATGAAGTCCCTCTTTTGAGATGTCATGGCCTAGATACCGAATTCTGCTCTGGCCAAATTTACTTTTCTTCATGTTAAGTTGCAGACCAAGGTCTGTGAGACGAGTCAGTACTGCCCGTAGGTTGGTGTCGTGGGTGGCCTTGTTTTGACCGTACACGATGAGATCATCTAAGTAATTCTGTACTCCTGGTAAACCCTCAAGTACAGTTTTCATCATTTTCTGAAAGGCGGAGGGCGCCGAAGCCAACCCAAAAGGAACCTTTGTGAATTTGAATAACCCATCATGTGTAATGAATGCAGTCAAGTTTTGACTCTCCTCATGAAGAGGAAGTTGATGGTATGCGCTTTGCAAATCGATCTGAGAGAACACCGTAGCACCTCTGAGCTCTGTGAAAAGATCCTCCATATGAGGCAGTGGGTAACAGTCAGTAATTACCGCTCGATTAGGTTCTCTCAAATCCACACACACCCGAATTTCTCCAGACTTTTTCCTGGTTACAACGATTGGTGACACCCATGGCGAAGCATCAATTTTTTCAATTATTCCGTCTCTCAGCAAACGATTAATTTCCTTGCAAACCTCCTCCCGTACACTCAGTGGTAATCTGCGTAGTTTGTGCTGCACTGGTTTCACAGACTCATCAATTTGCACTTTGTGCACAAATCCCTTGACACATCCCAGTGAGCTGGCTGCTGTATTACATATTTCTAGTACAGGTGAACCAGCAGGAGCCGATAATGTAACCATCCTATCTCCTACAATGTGACAGTTTAAGGCTTTAATTAAGTCCATGCCCAAAAGTGGTGAACCCGTTTTGACCACATAGAAATTTGCAATGGTTGAAACCCCATCATGCGACACAGAACCAGTGAAACAGCCTAAGGTTGGTAAGTGTTCACGTGAGTATGTGACTAACCTCACTTGAGGTTCCTTCAATTCACAATTTGCAAAGTGTTTCCTGAATAGGGTCTCTGGAAGTATGGACACACTTGATCCTGTATCAACAATCAATTCAAGTGGTATTTTATTTCCTTTCGGTGCTTCCAACTGTATTTGGCAGTGAATTTTGTCATGAGACTGATTTACAAACAGTACAGTCAGTTCAGGCACCATCACTTCTTTGACAGTAGCAGATTTACATACCTTTGCAAAATGTCCTTTCTTTCCACACTGATGACATGTGGCAGACGCAGCAGGACAAGTGTGTGCGTTGGCCAAGTGAGTATTTGATCCACAGCGAAAACAGCGTCTTTTAATTGAAGTCTGTGGCTTTCCAGTTTGCGCTGGCATTTTTTCAAACTTTTGTTTACCTCTTTTGAAACTGGCCTTTGTCCTCGAAATGGCTTGAACCTGGGCAGGAGATGAACCAGTAGTTGAAAGAAGTGTAGCATTTTGTACTGCCGATTCGACTTGCAACGCTAACGCAGAAGCGCGTTCCAATGTGAGTTCAGGCTCGAGTAACAATCTGTCTCTCACCGCGGCCAGAAAAACCCGTTCAATCAATTGGTCCCTCAGCATTTCGTCCTCCATTCCTCCGAACTGACAATCCACCGCCAGATGACGTAACTCCGCTATATACTGACTTACGGTTTCATCTGTGCGCTGTGCGCGTTGTCTGAATTTATGTCGTGCAGCGACAACATTCACTCTTGGCGTGAAATGAGCATCAAGAGCCGCCATGGCCTCATCATAAGTTGTACCTCCGTTTGGCAACGTATAGAAAAGTCTCTGGCCCTCCGTACCGAGACAATGTAAAAGAACTGCACGAAGTCTAGCATCAGGCCACGCGTCACCTCGCGCTCCGATGACAAGCAAGTAGTTTTGGAAAATCTTCTTCCATGTAGAAAACGGTATAGCAGGCTCCCCTACCATCGGAAGAAAACATGCAGGCATGGGTACGGATGCAGACATCCTCGTCGCCAAAATTTGTAATGTTGGGACTCGTAATCAGCAGAAATCAACAAGAAGAGAGGACCAGTTATTTATTCCATCAAACTTTTTTTCTTTTTTTTATTTCTCCCTTCTTCACTCCTTTTTTCCCATCCAGACCCTTCTCTCTCAAAGCTTCTAGCGGACTGGATCAGTATTACAGTCCATGAACATTAACACTAACATAGAACATAACACATTGACCACCCACCTTGACGCTCCAATGCATACAGGATAGTAAATAAAAATAAACCCATCAAGACACTCTGTTTACACACACACACACATGCACGCACACCTGTTAACTCTTGTGAATGAAATCTTACACAGGGGGTCTTGACACACACACACACACACACACACACATACACACACACATACACACACACACACACACGTTAACTCCTGTGAATGAAATCTTACACCGCGCCCAGCCGCAGCATGGGGATCTCGTCTGTGACTTCATTTTCATTTGGATGAGCTCGTGACTTTGAGCGAGAGATGTAAGATTCTTTCTTTAAAGATGCATTTTACTATTTCAATGAAATGGTGTTTGTTGAAATTAACTGTTAAACATGTTTATATAAAAGTTTTTATCATATCAATGTTATTGTCATTGTACGCTTACAGAGTCAGTGAAATGCAAATGTTTTCGCATATCCCAACTAACCAGGGCGAACACGTAACAGATTCCCATACCGGGAAGACTAGACCATATGAGAATATGATACACTTTGTTTTAAAATAAAGAAAGTCTTAGTTTTGCATCTGAATACCAGTATTCACTGTTTTAGATACATATTTTCATCACTTTGTGTCTGAATGAGTTTTGATTCAACTAATATCCAATGTTTTAGAAACACATTTTAACCACTTTTGTTAAAAATTAAAATCTTCAACCAAGTTTTAGCACCAAGCATTGCAACCATTAAAAGAGACACCGTTTAAACACATTTTAAATGTAATAGACACTTTTTTACCCCCTACAATAATAATAATAAATACAATAACACCACCCGCATTACTTATCATGTTTTTGAAAATAACATGTTTATATAAAAGTTTTTATCATATCAACGTTATTGTCATTGTGCCGTGTACGCTTACAGAGTCAGTGAAATGAAAATGTTTTCGCATATCCCAACTAACCAGGGCGAACACGTAACAGATTCCCATACCGGTTTGAACCCTGACCACTGTTGAAAAACCAGGACTCATAACCGCTAGACCATATGGGAATATGATACACTTTGTTTTAAAAATAAAGAAAGTCTTAGTTTTGCATCTGAATGGGTTTGCTTCAGTCAATATCCACTGTTTTAGAAACACATTTTCATCACTTTGTGTCTGAATGCGTTTTGATTCAACTAATATCCACTGTTTTAGAAACACATTTTCATCACTTTGTGTCTGAATGAGTTTTGATTCAACTAATATCCACTGTTTTAGAAACACATTTTCATCACTTTTGTTAAAAATTAAAATCTTCAACCAAGTTTTAGCACCAAGCATTGCAACCATTAAAAGAGACATTTTTACCAGAGACCACTTTTTTACCCCCTACAATAATAATAATAAATACAATAACAACACCCGCATTACTTATCATGTTTTTGAAAAAACATCTCAATGATTACGTCAATTATTTAATTGAACGGATGAGGAACACAATTCTTATAACAATGTTTTTATCATCTCAGTTTCCATTAACATTTTACATCATTAAAGATTAATAATTTGTCTACTCTTTTAAATACACAGATGGGTCGGGTACAGCGCTGGGAGGGCATCAAAACAGCTGACCAACCAATTCATACCACAGCCTGTACAACTGCCGGAGGGGTGAGGCGGGGTGAGGCGGGGGGGGGGGAGGGGTGGGGTGAGGTGGGGGGGGGGGGGGGAAGGTCAAAGGGGTACCACCAAACAGGTCATCAATCATAGACCATCAATCATTTTTGGCACAAAGTATGAGGGGTGGTGTGGGGATGGGGAGGGGGGAAAGGTCAAAGGTGATCAATTAAGTCATCAATCACACCTGTCAATCATTTTGACACAAAGTATGTTATATTTACTACTTCCAGAAGTTCACTTAGATGCAATTGTCCTTGTTTGGCTGATGAAGGCTTTTGTTGGCAATAGTTAGTCTATGTATCCCATTTCAAGATCGTAGTCCATGGTGATGGGGCATCTGAAGTCTCCGTGAGAGGCTGGATACAAACTGGAGCTGACGAACGCTATTTACCTCGGGACTGGCGTCCCGAGATAACAGCAGAAAAGCAGATGTTGCAAGTACTTTTGAGCACTTGAATTGATCAGAATATAATAATAATAAAACATTCTAAAACATGTTATGCGCAATATCACATAGACTATTTATTTATTTATTTATTTAAAATTAATAGGTCCTATTTAAATATTTCTTATAATTTATTAATTAAAAGGATTTAAATAAAAAAATTCTCTTTTGATTTAATTGTATTTTTAAGAATAATCAATTTATTTATTTTTTGTACAAAGTATACTATAAATTTTTCAAAAATGCATGAAACCAACATGAACACATATGTGTATCTGTCTATATGGTTCATACAGAATATCCATATTTACTCTGTTTTCTTATTATATATTCTGCTAATACACTGCTATATTATTATACTACTATTTTTAAATGTCACTGCTACATTGCACATATCTGTACATGTTGTTCATACACTGTTCATATTACATAGCCTTATTTATTCTGCTCTTATAACACTGCAATATATTTCTTGTCCTGCCTATGCACTACCTGTCTATACTTGATTATCACGTATTGCAATTTTCTGCTTATTTGCACTTCTGGTTGGACGCAAACTGCCTTTCGTTGTCTTTGTACTTGTACTCTGCACAATGACAATAAAGTTTAATCTAATCTAATTTAATCTAATCTAATCTAATATGTAACATCTCTGAACAGAACTTGGCACATCAATTTGGCCATTCCTTTCAACATCAAATACAAAGATTAGAAATATTTTACAATTATCATTAATTTTTATAGCAAAATTTACAAAAGTTGACCAAAATGCTTGATAGGTAAAAAGAAAAAGAATGAATAAGATAAAAAGAAGCATAAATTCCAACAAACATCATGCATTAAATAAAATTAATATAATACCAGACATTTTCCCGGTGGGCCGACGCACTTTGGGGCCGATCAGTGGCGGACTGTTACTAAGTTGAAATGAGTGGCCGCGTTATGCAGAATGGGCCACAAAACGGCGCCGCGATATGCCTAATGGGGCAGCGATATGCAGAAAAGGACAGCGACACCTTTTGGGCCAGTTTCTATGTAAATTTCGATTTCTCTTCTCAGGCTCGGTTCCAGGTCAAAACAACTGAGGGTGCTTCTGAAAATAGTAGGGGTGCACTGTATAAAGTGGATCAAGGTTATCGTAATTACAATTTTTTTTTATAAATATATTAAATCATGTTTAAATACTAAAACAATGTTAATAACAGTTTTTGATTTACAAAAGATTTACTGCTTCCTTTTTAAACATGTGTCGTTGAAAATGTCAGCAAAATGCTTTACGTGCAGAAATACTGATTCGCACAATCATACATGTTTATAAGTTTTGATGCAGTAATAGTGTTCACAAACTGCAGGGATTTTTGTGTGTTTGCTGGGATTCAAGGAAATCTGCTTGCATGTTTAAAGTATTAGTCTTACGTATTCAATTGAGCTGAGGTGTGTGATCATTTTGGTACAGGGGCCACATCAGCTGTTAAGTAGAACGTGGAAGAGAAGATAAAAAGTTCAACATAGTTGTATCTTAAGCCCAGAAGTAGTAGTGCTCTCATGCACTCAACAAATGATGCACAATTTTTGGAAGTGGATACATACTTTTCTATTCTGAGATTGCTTGAAGTTTTGCTGCTAATTTGCTATTATATATTAGTAAAACTGAATAAAAGCTGGAATTTTTTTTTTTTTACGTATCATTAATTGTTTATTTTACCATACTTCAATGCAGTGGTAATTTAGTATTCAATTTAACACTCTACATCAGGAGTCTAAAAAGATTATTTTAATGTTTGCCGCAAAGTGGATAAAGTTGTTTTATTCTGAAAACATTATCAACCTGTTTCGGTGCTTATCGGACAAGATGTGAGTCTTGTCAATGTTTGGCATCCCATTCAGCACAAAACTGGACAAAACAGGCTCCATGACACTGATAAATGATTACTGCCAGAGTAAGATTTGCATACAGGTGTGACTTCAGCATTTCACAAACAACACAAAGAACAAACATATTCCTCGCTCACTTGGTTTTGTTCACGTGTCCCCCTCCATGTGTGAATGATGCGAAGATCTTTGGGGATTTTACTAAAGTTCATCACTGAAAAGGTTTGCTTGCAAACTTGGCACTAAACAGCACACGCAGCATCACGTATGGACACAGAGTGACTGCATCACACTTTTCTTTGAGTAGAATATTGCACTATTGAGCACTGCAATTTTAAAGTACTTTATTGGCATGATTGTGTTTACATACAATATTGCCAAAACATTAATACACAAAACAGATAATGACAAGACAAATAATAATAATACAATTATAACAAATAACAATAAAGATAGAATTAAAATAAGGTGCCAGGTAATGAATAAAATAAAAACTATAATAACAATATACACTATACAATATAATATAAAATAAGCATTTACCAAGACATTATGAACATAAGAGAATAAAAGTACTGTGACTGAAGTATATTAAGGCAGTGATTGGTTTCTGACACCAATCTGACACTTTAATATTTTTTTTTCCAAAGAAGAGAGAGAGCGCCATAAATGGTTGCTAGATTGCATAAATGAAGTATGACATATGGCAAAATATTTCCTATTTGTGCACGTCTAAATCTCTGATTGCGGTGTTGCATCTATTATCTAGCAACCCTGAGCATATTAAAAGTTTATGGATGCTGATAGGTCCCAAAGCAAGATAAACTAAAGATCTAATAAAAAACATTAATGATAAATCGACCAAGACTTAGCAACCTCAAGCACCCCAATAGAACCGGGCCTGAGTCCAGTACAGGCTGCTGGTGGAAATACCACAAACCCAATAATACAAGAGGCTTCTCCTTCAGCCACTAACTTGGAGAACAGCCCAACAGGTACAACATCCAAATGAGATCCAAATTATAACACACATGCACACGTGTGCACATGTTGGGTTTTCATGTTTTATGAGGACTCTCCATAGACGTAATAGTTTTTATACTGTCCAAAATGTATATTCTATCCTCTAACCCTAACCAGGGATGGAAAGAGAACTGAAAAATCATAGTCAAGTAGAAGTACTGTTACTTCTGTAAAGTAATGAATTACAAATACTCACATTATTGTAATTAATTACTTTTTCCCCAAAATTTAAGTAGTTTAAAAATTGTCTACTTTTATTAGAGTTAATTTTAAGTGATGTAGCTGTACTTTGCTATTTTCCCACCATCTGTGTTCACTACTTCCCTGTCTTGATTTTATTTTTATCCATCAACATGATTGGCTAGGGAGAGTCTCGTGACTGCTGTCAAATCAAATCACATGTAAAAAACATGTAGCACCCTCTTCCCTCTCAGAAATGCCGTACCTGAGCTCTTAGGGCGGGTACTCGGGTTCGAATTTTGCAGTCTCTCGACTAATTGTTTGGGACCTCTCCTCACACACTACCCAATTTCCCTTGTTGAACTATAACCATGCATTTTATGTGAATGTGAATTAACACTATAGAAATATTCAGGTTAAACTTCAACCAAACCGATTAGGAAACTTGATAAAATCACTTCAAGTAAACAATTACAGTGTTTATTAAACAAATATGAATTTAAATGAAAATGGGAAAAAAAAAATAAAACAAAAGAATGATAAATAAACAGTTAACTACAATTAACTGTCTATTTTAGAGTGATGTCACAGAAAGGCCGTATGGATATTTTAATAATACACAATCTTTATGATTAATGCACTTTTAGAATTGTATGACAACCCACAGATGAATATAAATATAAGCAGATTAGTATAACTTTGTTACAACCAATGATAAATCAAATGCCTCTCAATATAGTTTTAACATTTTTTTAAATGCACCATAAAATCTATTTACATGTATATGAACTGCATTTTACAGAAAAGAAATAACAATAAATCGACCCCCTCTTAGGAAAATGCTATGGCAGTCATAAATTTACAGATAAACACATTAACTGACGTGGGCCCACACACACACACGCACGCTCACCCCTCGTTGCAGGCCTGTACCGTTGCTCGCATGCGTTGTGGCCACGAAATAAAGAAATAATTGGCCGCTTCACTCCAAAGAGCCAAATAAACATTAAATGGGATACCTTCAATCCGTAGTGATGAATCTTCCCAGGTTAGGAAACTTTAATCACTCAGTTCGTCCCTGATATGCGCGTCCTGGCCTCCTTACGATCCCTCGTTGCCAGGGGAACTCTGAACCCCTCAGCGATTCAGAGCGCTACCTGGATATCTGGTTGTGCAACTCCTCCCTATCACCGTTATTCACGTTGATAAAGTCCACTTTAGTATTTAGATACTCAGTCACTATTGCGTTTAACTCGTCTGGAACTCACACAAGTGTAGACAAACTCAAAGATAACTCAGCTTTCTGCTTACAGCTAGCGAACTCTTGCTAAACAAAATCTCTGCTGAATAAACTGCTTAAAGACTTTTCTTTAATCAGAAAATCAAATCAAACCAATCCTGGTCGGATTAATCATGATTCTCGCACTCATACAGCACGGAGCGTTTTTTCACGCACACCTCTCTCTTCTTCTTCCCTTTCTTCCAAGAACCAATCATACATCACATTACATAGGTATCAGGCGGGTTTAGTAGATTATGCTCCAATAAATAAAGGACAAACCCTAACTTGTTTGTAAAACCTAAGTTTTGCACATGTAAATTACAACCAAACTCTACCACAGAGCGATACTCTTAAAGGGGCAGATCCATATACACATTGTAAAGAAATATGAACTTATGGTGCGTTCACGTGCTATGGTAAATATGATATTTTCCACTTGTGAACTGGTATTTACCAGTGTGTTGCGTTCAAGTGCTTTTGTTGTCGTAATGTGGTAAAAAGATGGAGATACACACACACACACACACACACACACACACACACAATTGCAATCTTGACATAACAGCCTGTTCATTATGCTGCGTTCACACCAAACGCGAGCGTAATTTATCGCTATTTAGAGTTTTATTTATTTTTATAACGTGTATTCTCCGTGTAAATTCGTGCACTGGACCGCGCCGTTTCGATTCAATACGAATGTACCGTTCCACCCCTAGCTAACAGTAGCAAAAAAGGTTTGGTTTTGTACAATGCTTACCATTCAACACTCTCGCGTTGCTCTCCGCCATTTTGAAAAGGTCAAAGGTTATCTCATCTCGGCAACTCGTGCATCAAAATATTCTAGGAGTTGCCCAGTGGAAAATACCACATGAGGGGGTGTTCATGTGCATTTTCCACGTCGGCTTTTGGTATTTACGTGAACAGCACGTGAACGCACAATTAACCCAAGAAACATTATTAGAAAGGGTCTTAAATACTCCCGCTTACGTTTTAGGGGAAAATCACCAGGGTTACACTCTCCTCCCTCTAAAATTCTCATGTCCCCATGAGATTACAGGGAAAATCATACTCAAATCTGTATTGTGGCCATTATAGCTGAGTTAGAGTTTACTTTGTTACACTTAGCACACTGGGCCAGTGGATGACACCACAATGTACCACAAACATTCTTTTTCTCTGGAGAGTTTCCAAGATGTATGACCATGCCCTTGTACACAATAGATAAAGGTCTGTCTGAAGGCTTCCCGAGATTATCGTAACTGAGCTTCATGACCGATTTCACGGTTCTCTTTGAACGACTATCCGTAGAGGCTATCTCTACGGTGGAAATATCGCTGACCTGAAATTTCTCTTTTGGTAATTCCTCCACTTTCATTTCAGGGTTTGAATAGGAATTCTCTCTCATATTCTCTTCCAGACTTTCTTCAGTCACATTGTCTTTCAGAGTTCTACTTCCATCAGCACTGTGCACAACTTCCTCACCAGCAAGTTCAGGCAATAATGTGTGCAGTGGCACGGTCTGCATTCCACCTTGGTCTGGCACATGGTTGCAAATATCATCATTGCTCTCTGAAGACGTTTCCACTCTGTTGTGTTCATTCGTATTAGCTAGTTTTTCGCTTAATTGTTTTTTCGTCACAGATTGGGCTCTAGTTACTGGAGGTTTTATGTCTTCTCCTCCACCACTCGCAGCAGAAATTCTCACACTGTCTCCAATCGGCAACAGGTGATCTCTGTGAAGGGTCCTCACTCGCCCAGTTCCTGTCTCCTGTCTTAGCTTATATACAGGTAAGTTCCTTAACCTCTCCACTACAATGTAAGGCACAGAATTCCACCTGTCCTCCAATTTATGCTTTCCTGTTTGAGCCAGGTTTCGAATGAAAACACAATCTCCTTTTTCCAACATTTGAGGTTTCACTCTCTTGTCATAATGTTGTTTATTCCTTTGATGATTTTTCAAAGAAGCCTCCTCTGCTAATTGGTAAGCTTCTCGAAGCTCATGTCTCATTCTTTCCACATACTGCTGATATGTTACTTCATTATCTCCATCAGGTGAAGTAGCAAAACAAAGATCCACAGGTAAACGAGCCTCCCGTCCAAACAAGAGATAGTACGGCGAGTAACCCGTCGCGTCAATCTTGGTACAATTATAAGCATGTACCAACTGGCTAATATGTTGGCTCCATTTTGATTTCTTTGCAGGATCAAGGGTACCCAACATTGAAAGAAGGGTGCAATTGAATCGCTCAGGTTGAGGGTCACCCTGCGGATGGTAAGGTGAGGATCGGGTTTTTCTGATCCTTAACATCCCCAGAAGCTCCTTAATGAGACGGCTCTCAAAGTCTCGGCCTTGATCAGAATGTATTCATGCGGGCAACCCATAGTGCACAAAAAATTTCTCACACAGAACCTTGGCCACCGTCACAGCTCTTTGATCCTTTGTGGGAAAGGCTTGAGCATAACGTATAAAATTATCAGTTATGACCAGAACATTTGCAATCCCTTTTGAATCAGGTTCTATGGAGAGAAAATCCATACATACAAGGTCTAAAGGCCCACTGCTAGTGATGCGATTCAGCGGGGATGACCTCTGTGGTAAAGTTTTCCTGGCCACACACCTTCCACAGGTCTTTACATACCGCTCAATGTCCTGATTCATTTTAGGCCAGTAGAACCTATCTCTTAGCAGTTCAACTGTCCGCTCCACCCCCAAGTGACCCACATCATCATGCAGGGATTTCGTTACCTGAAGATGGAACTTCTCAGGTAAAACCATTTGCCATCTTTTTTTCCATCTTGGTCTGTGGTTACTCTATGGAGAAGATTGTCTTTGATGGTTCATTTTTGGCTTTGTCGTTGTAACAGTGCCACAGATGGATTTGAGCTTTTGGGCATAGTAAGCACTTTGTTTGAAGCCACTTCTTTTTTTACTGGAGCAATGATGGGGTCGTGCTCCTGAGCAGACCTTAGATCTTCGTTAGTCCACTGTAGTGCGCACAGGTTGTTTAGATCAGTTTTACTATCAGATATAATTAATAATTAATGTTTATTAATTAGTAATTAATAATTAAATTAAATAATAGAATTTAATTCGTTAAATTCTATCCTCGGGGCACCACTCTTTTACAAGAGAAAAATGATCGTAGGTGACTGATCAAGTCTCATAAAGTTCTACCCTGAAGATTGAGTATCTTGATTGCTAATCAAAATAATCAAAAAGGGTAAGAAGCTAATCGAATTATTGCCATACAAATCCAACAGTAATCTGGTTACAGTTGTCTTCTAACAACAACAATTTAACGATCCTGAAGTAATACGGGAGTTCTTGACGTGGCAGAGGCTGGCTTCAACACAATATTCAAACAAAACAACTAGGAGTACTTATTATAATATAACAAGATTTATTATAATCAAACAGCAATGAACACTGTCAATACTAGATGAATATGAAACAAAACATAAAATGGAAATCCTAACTAAATTGTGGAGCTATATGCTAGTGTGTGTGTGTGTGGATGTGTGTCTAGGTTCGGTAACAAAGACACAAAATGGCGGACTAAACTCCACGTGTGGGCAAGTTTCAAAATGGAGGATCAGTTCCAAAATTGGGACCGAAGTTCCAAAATGGTAAACTGAATTCAAAATGGAAACTATTCTCCCAAAGGGAGGATTAGACCGAAAGGAGCGGAGCCAACGATCATTTGAAGGTGTGGGGAAAGAAAGATGGCTGGATCAGTTCCAGAACAATAGAGCTTTTACCACGTGTGGGTGGTAAATGAGCAGACACGCAAAGAACTGAACGAAACAGGCGGGAGAATTTGGAAAACACCAGCCTGATTCGACCAAACCGTGGTGCTGCTCGCTCTGTGAATTTCAGTGAGTGTGAGAGAGAGAGCGAACAAACAGGGGCTCATGCAATTTAACAGAGGATACACGCTGGTAACAGCGCGATTAAATCGTTAGTTCAGATCACTCAATAAAATAACATTTCACCCAAAAATGACGATCTCATGAATCAACACAACAATCAGCGATCGTAGTTAACATACAAATGTAAACAAAAACATAAACATTCAGCAATCAAATACATAGGATTTAGTTTTATAAGAAAAGTCACAGTTTCTAAACTAAATCTGCCCAGATATCAAGCCTTACTTGGGAAATCCTGTGTGATTTCAGCAGGGTTGTCCGTTTGAATTCCTGTTGCAATGAGCGGTCAGGAGAAAACGATCTGGATTTGGTCCTCTTTCTTACGCTCGTCAGCAAAAAGACGAGTATCTGCGTTATTTCTCGGGTCCGGTGATGGAGAGAAATGCAGGCGATGGTCAACGTTGATAGAAAACGATTGAAAAGGGAATCTGGTCGCCTTTTCCGTATTCTAAACCAATTCACTGATGTTTCACGGTGAAAATGAAATGAACCGGTTGTAATACTACACGACTGGAACAAAGCTAAGTTAATCTTACTCTACCGTGGCCAAATGGTGAGGTTAGAAAAACGTGGTCTCTCTTTGTCCAGAAGGAGGATTCCTTTGTGTAGATGCGTCTCTTTAAAGCACAGCTCGTGCAGTTGTAGCCCGCGAAGCTTTAGCAGAGAGAGAGTGAAATCAAATCTGAGCGCTAGTTTTGTTAAGAAGATGACGTCATCGGTCATAGGCCGCTTTTGACCAATGATGTTTGAGATTGAGTCCATGGGCGGGACTTCCGTCCAGCTGTGAAGCATTCTGGGAAACCGAGTTCAGTGTTTCACCTTTGATCATAGAACAAAGGGCCATGCTGTCTCTGCTGCCATTTTCAGTGGGGCAAGGCCCTACACCACCACTCCATAGAACCAGTTACAAGCTGGGCAGGACAAGCATACATCATTGGGATACCTCGGGGAGAAACACAGAGTTGGTCTATCAACCTTGAAGTGGACCCAGCACCTAAGGATGAGGTGGTTAGATGACATACAGCCTTTACTGCTGTTGGTGGTATCTCTGCCCACTCATCAGACTCCTTGCTGGAAGGATATCGAGACAGTACATCCGCATCCACATTTTGTTTTCCTGGTTTGTATTGTAAGTTAAAATCATAAGTGGCTAATGCAGCTAGCCATTGATGTCCAGTGGCATTCAACTTGGCACTCGTCAAGATGTAGGTGAGTGGGTTATTATCAGTTCTCACAACAAACTTGACGCCATACAAGTAGTCGTGGAACCTATCAACTACTGCCCACTTGAGAGCCAGGAACTCCAGTTGGTGTGTCAGATAACACTGCTCGGTAGAACTCTCAGCTTGCATAAGCCACTGGACACAACCCCTCCGGGTATTCTTGATTCAGGACTGCACCCAAGCCATTCAAACTGGCGTCAACATGAAGCACACAGGGCTTAGTAGAATCTGCAAAAGCCAAGACTGGGGCATTAGTAAGGCAGTGAACAATCTTCCTAAATGCCTCTGTACATGCTTGATTCCAGCGTGCACCAAAGGGTTCAGTCTCTTTGAAATACCCTGTTGAAGCAGTGTCTCTTTTCCCTTTCACTGGTGGATAACCTTTGGTGAGGTCTGTCAGTTGTCTCACAATGGCGTAATAATTCTTAATAAAGCGCCGGTAAAACCCGCAAAATCCTAAGAAAGACCGCAAGGACCGGCATTTTCCAGCGGGTGACTGCTTCTACCTTCTCTGGGTCTGGGGCAATTCCAGAATCAGAAACAATATGTCCCACGTACTTGACTTCCTTTTGACAGAACTGGCATTTGTCGATGGACACTTTTAACCCAAACTCCTCAAGACGATCAAGCACTTTGAAGAGTCTTTCTTCGTGTTCTTCCAGCGTACGACCGAACACAATCAAATCATCCAGGTAAACAACAACCTGCAGTAAATGCATGTCTCCTACTGCCTTTTCCATGAGCCGCTGGAACGTAGCAGGAGCTCCAGTAACTCCCTGTGGCATGCGCTCAAACTGATAAAACCCCAACGGACATATGAATGCAGTTTTGTCCTTGCTCTCCTCTTTCATCTCGACCTGATAGACTTACAAAGTGGTTACTAATACTGTAAACCATCTGCTACCAGACAAGCAATCCAACACATCATCTATTCTCGGGGTTGTATACTGGTCAGGAATAGTTCGACTGTTGAGCGTTCTGTAGTCAATCCACATCCTCACACTTCCATTTTTTTTTCTAGAAATCACAATGGGGGATGCGTAACGACTTCGAGACTCTTTTATTATGCCCACTGCCAGAAGGTCCTTTATGTGTCGACACACATCATCAATGTTGGCAGGAGTTATACGACGGGATCTCTCTCTGAATGGTCTGGGGTCATGTAATTGAATGTGATGTTTCACAGCCTTTGCCAATCCAACATCCCACTCCTCAAGTGAGAACACATTGATCCTTTCAGACAACTTTTGCCGTAACCTTTTTTCCCATTCAACAGGAATGACAGACGTGCCAAAGTTAAACAAGTCTGGGTTGATTTTCTTCGAGATGCTTCTCTCTCTGCAAGTGTCGGTGACAGTATCAGTTGGAAACATGTGAGCAAGGACAGTGCCAGGAGGTACAGCAACCTCTTTGGATGTTTCATTATGCACAGGCAGCTGAAAAGTGTCCATGTTTATAGCTGAGAAAGGCAGCACCACAGGGGGAATGAATAGTCCCGCAGGTAATTGGACATCAGCCGTAGCTTCAACTACAAAAATGTCCTTCTTCAATGGTTTTTCATACCCATCTTACAGTCTGCATATACCTCACCTCTCGGTGGAACAATAAGAGCATGGGGCCCCACCCATTTGACCCTTGCTTCTGGCTTTTCGGTTAAGCAAACATCAGAGTAGTTGGACTGGATCCTTAAGGCATGCAACACATGAGTATTAGGGTCTCTACTCATTGCATCTAATCTTCCAAAAAAAATGGATTTCATCCCAATTATAACAGGGACTTGCAGAAACCCTTGGGGCTCAGGACAGACCAATGCTAGAATGGAGATCGACTCTTCCACTCCAGTAAATGAAGCAGGAAATGAGGCATCGATCACTATGTACCCCTTGTATGGGTAACTTGAGGAGCTCAATCCCCAAATAGAAAGTCCCTGAAGAGGCTGTAAAGGCACCTCAGATAGGTATTTGGAGTACCATGAATCAAAAACAATGGTTACCTGAGACCCACTGTCTAGCAGCGCTTTGCACGGATGTCCATTTATCATCACTGAAACAGTGGAGGAGGGACCCACCAGTCCCTTTGGAAGACAGTTTGCTCCTGTGACATCAATATGACTTCTTGCAGAATAACAATCATGAGTCCCAGCCTTAGAACTGTCTCCTGAGGCATCTTTCCTTCCACTCTTCGCCTTCCTTAGCGAACGGACCAATTTTTGAATAACCAAAGTAAGATTCTCATGAGCTTTACATTTTGTGGCGATGTGCCCATCTTCCCCACACCGTTAACAGAAGAAATCTTCCCTATTGGTGGAAGATCTGGTCCTTGACTGAGCAGAAATGGGTTTGTGTTGCTGTTGTTGAGCTTGGTCTACTGGCAAACCATATCCTACACTCATTACTCCTATCTGCTGCTGCAACTGTTGTATTTGTTGTTTCAGGGCTTCGACTTCATCTTGTGGTGTCTCCACACTTTTCTTAGTGAGCTTAGATTTTGACTCCAGCATCCTGGGAGCATTTGAAATTTTATGAGATTCATCCCCTAGTCGGGTTTTTAGGGCTTGGATTTCTGCTCTTAACTCGCTTACAACTGCAAAGCTGAGTTTTTGTTCCTGACACTGGACTGTCTTTACTGTAGTTCTGATTCACTGTCTGTCGCTCACTTCGACGTCGTGTCGAAGAAGCGACACTAGGGGTCTCTCTTGAGCGCCGAAAGATACCTCTGATCTATGAAAAAAGGCCAATGAGAGTTGGCGAACAGTATTTGCATACTCCGTCTCCGGATACGGATATAAAGGCGAGAGAAATACGCTCGTTCATTCAGTAATTTTCTTCGGAGCCGATGGTCGTGTGAATGCTGCCTGCTGTGCCACACACAACTGATCTTGCTTCTGATCCTCTCACGCTCTGCTGCTGTTGGATTTACGGCGCACTTCAGCGGCTGTTTTCTCTTCTCTTCCGGCGTGCAGTTTGCCCCTGGGCGCTTCGACAGCGCAGAGTTGAAAGAGTTCCCTTTCCAAAGAGTTATATTTCTTAAGCATAAAGAGTTTATTTCTCTAAAAGAGCAATACACAGCGGTGTTGAACGCCCTTTTCAGGGCGCGTCTTTATAAAGATGTCATTCAACCCCTGTGTAGTTCCTGGATGCGGTAGAGTGCTCTCCGCTTCTGATGGCCACAGGCGCTGTCTCGTGTGTCTGGGCGCCGATCACACCGAGGCAGCGTTTGTGGATGGTTCATGTTCTCATTGCGACTGTCGCCTTCGGGCCAGCAGGCCCAGGCTGAGGCGGATGCGCAGATGTCCGACATGCTTGCCCGGGCCGCCGTCGGGGTGGGGTTGGACTGGAAACCTCCACCCTCCCCACACCCGTCACGGTTGGATGACTGGTTCCTGGGGTCTGGGCGCCGCTCACAGCCACGCCCCCCCCCGGTCCCGTTTTTCTCGGAGGTGCATGACGAGCTGACGTCTTCATGGAGAGCGTCAAAAGCCCTGCTCGTCCGCTCTCGCTACCCTCGACGGCGGAGAGGCCCAAGCGTACACGGCGATTCCCCTGGTGGATAGGGCAGTTGCGCTCCATCTTTGTCCCGGTAACCCTACCACCTGGCGCGGACGCCCTGTACCCCCTTCCAAGGCCTGTAGGACTTCATCCTCCTTGAACAACAAAGCCTACAGCGCCGCGGGACAGGCCGCCTCCGCCTTGCACACCATGGCCATCCTGCAAGTCCACCAGGCCAAGGCGCTCAGAGATCTGCACGAGAGTAGCCCTGACCCCGATGTGCTGCAGGCACTGCGCTCAGCGACCGACCTCGCCCTCAGAGCTACGAAGGTCACCGCGCAGGCACTCGGGCAGGCGATGGCCACCCTTGTGGTCCAGGAACGTCATCTTTGGCTCAACCTGGTCGAGATGCGTGAGGCCGACAAAGTCCGCTTCCTCGACGCCCCTGTCTCCCAGCTTGGCCTCTTCGGCGACACCGTCGAGGACTTCGCCCAGCAGTTCTCCGCGGTGAGAAGACAGACGGAGGCTATTTCTCACATCCTGCCTCGCCGCAAACCTGCCGCCAAGGCCACTGCCCCGTCTGCTCGCCGAGGGCGTCCCCCTGCGGCTAAGAAACCTGCTCCGCCTCAACCCGGGCCCAGCTCTCGGCCCCTGCGTCGAGCACACCGCAGGAAGCAGACGCCCCCCCGTCTCCCGGACTCCCCCGAGGACCCGGAAGGCTCCTAGGCGGTCCTGAGACGGACGACCCAGCGACACAGACGTTAGCTCCAGAGGTGGTAAGACCACTCCGTCCCCCGGTGGAGGGCCGGGAGGAGAATCTTTTGTTTTCAAACAATTTAATTTGCCGCTCCCCCTTAGACGGGGTTGCGGTACCCACATTCTCAATAAAAGAGCTATTTCCTATGTCTCTGGATCACCTGGCCCGCAAATGCCGTTCTCACGGCACTTTGCCCTTAGATCTCAACAGTCCTGGCTTCCTGGACACGGACCACCCGTCTTCAGCCCCATGACTGTCCCCCGGCCGGCCGGTTCCGATGAGTCTAGAGGACGCCTACCCAGGACCTCCTCCTCAGTCGCTAACCCGCCCCCAGCCGGGTGTGCGGAGCAAGGTAAGTGCTTTGAGTCTTTTCTCAGCACCTCAGCCGCGGGTCGCCCCGTCGCCGCCCAACGCTGCCCTACCTGCTCCGCCCCGCTGCGAAGCCCCTCCGGGTACGTCCAAATTAACCGTCCCTTTGGTGCCCCTAGCGCAGAGGTTGGACGCGTGGCTTTCACTTCCCAACCCGTCTCGCTGGCTGGCCCGGACCATCTGACTCGGTTACGCAATTCAGTTTGCCAGGCCCCCGCCCCCCTTCATGGGCGTCCGCTTTTCCGCAGTACACGGCGAACACGCCCACTCCCTGCGTGCGGAAATCGCGACTCTTCTGGCCAAAGACGCGATAGAGCCTGTCCCTCCAACCGAGATGAAGAAGGGTTTCTACAGCCCCTACTTCATCGTACCCAAGAAAAGCGGCGGCTTACAACCAATCTTGGACCTTCAAGTTCTCAACCGAGCGTTGCACAAACTCCCGTTCAAGATGCTCACGCAGAAACACATTTTAACCTGCGTCCTGCATCTAGATTGGTTCTCAGCGATAGACCTGAAGGACGCGTACTTCCACGTCTCCATCCTGCCCCGACATCGCCCCTACCTGCTGTTTGCGTTCGAGGGCCAGGCGTACCAGTACAAAGTCCTCCCCTTCAGCCTGTCTCTGTCCCCTCGCGTCTTCACTAAAGTCGCAGAGGCAGCTCTTGCTCCGCTCCGAGAAGCCGGCATCCGCATACTCAACTACCTCGACGACTGGCTCATTCTGGCCCACTCGAGAGAGTTACTATGCGCCCACAGAGACCAGGTGCTCAGGCACCTCAGCCGTCTGGGGCTTCAGGTCAACTGGGAAAAGAGCAAGCTCGCCCCAGTTCAGAGCATCTCTTTTCTCGGGATGGAGTTAGACTCGGTCTCAATGTCCGCACGTCTCACCAACAAGTGTGCCAAGTCAGTGTTGAACTGCCTCGCTGCCTTCAGGCCAGGCACAGCGGTCCCCTTAAAACTTTTCCAGAGGCTCCTGGGGCATATGGCATCCTCCGCAGCGGTCGCGCCGCTGGGGTTGATGCATACGAGACCGCTCCAACACTGGCTCCAGACCCGTGTCCCGAGACGAGCATGGCGCCACGGCACGCACCGGGTAACAATCACCCCCGCCTGCCAACAAACATTCAACCCCTGGACAGACCTCTGTTTCTTACGGGCTGGAGTACCCCTTCAGCAGGTGTCCAGACACGTCCTGGTCACGACCGACGCCTCCAGATTGGGTTGGGGCGCCGTTTGCAACGGGCACGCAGCCTCAGGCCGTTGGAAAAGGGCCCAGCTGCGTTGGCACATCAACTGCCTCGAGTTGTTGACCGTCCTTCTAGCCCTGCGGCAGTTTCTCCCATTAATTCGCGACAAACATGTCCTGGTCAGGTCGGACAGCACCACTGCGGTCGCGTATATAAATCGCCAAGGCGGCGTACACTCCCGTCACATGTCGCAACTCGCCTGTCGTCTCCTCCTTTGGAGCCAGCACCGACTCAGGTCGCTGCGTGCCACTCACATCCCTGGCAACCTCAATGTGATGGCGGACGCGCTGTCACGACAACGCTTGCCTGGCGGAGAGTGGAGGCTTCACCCCCACTCGGTTCAGCTGATTTGGGAACGGTTCGGCAAGGCCCAGGTAGACCTGTTTGCCTCCCGAGAGACCTCCCACTGCCCGCTCTGGTACGCCCGCTCAGAGGCTCCCCTAGGGGCAGATGCACTGGCACACAGCTGGCCGGTGGGGCTGCGCAAGTACGCATTTCCCCCAGTGAACCTTCTTGCACAGATGCTGTGCAAGGACAGGGAGGACGAGGAGCAAGTCACTCTCGTGGCTCCTTACTGGCCTACCCGGGCCTGGTTCTCGGACCTCGTGCTCCTTGCAACAGCCCCTCCCTGGCGAATTCCCCTGAGGAAGGACCTTCTTTCTCAGGGACGGGGCACGCTCTGGCATCCGCACCCAGACCTCTGGAACCTCCACGTCTGGTCCCTGGACGGGACATGGAAGATCTAGCTGGTCTACCACCCACGGTCGTAGCCACGATCAACCAAGCCAGAGCCCCTTCTACCAGGCAACTCTACACCCTGAAGTGGCGTCTGTTCATCAATTGGTGTTCTTCCTGGGCAGAAGACCCACAGAGGTGCGCAGTTAGGTCGGTGCTCCTGTTCCTACAGGAGAGGTTGGAGGGGAGGCTGTCCCCATCCACCTTGAAGGTGTATGTTGCCGCTATTGCAGCTCACCACGACCCAGTAGACGGCAAGTCTCTGGGCAAGCACGACTTAATTGTCAGGTTCCTAAGAGGCGCCTGGAGGTTAAACCCCTCCCGGCCAAACCTGTTCCCCTCCTGGGATATCTCGGTGGTCCTCGCCGGTCTTCAGAGATCCCCTTTCGAGCCGCTAGAATCAGCTGGACTCAGGGCCCTCTCTCTAAAGATGGCCCTGCTGATCGCGCTCGCCTCCATCAAGAGGGTCGGGGACCTGCAAGCGTTCTCTACTAACGACACTTGCCTGGAGTTCGGTCTGGCAGACACTCATGTGATCCTAAGACCTCGACCGGGCTATGTGCCCAAGGTTCCTACCACGCCCTTTAGAGATCAGGTAGTGAACCTACAAGCGCTGCCCCGGGAGGAGGCAGACCCAGCCTTCTCACTATTGTGTCCGGTACGTGCCTTGCGTGCCTACCTGGAACGCACCCAGAGCTTTAGGCGCTCTGAGCAGCTCTTTGTCTGCTTTGGAGGACAGCAGAAAGGGAACGCTGTCTCCAAACAGAGGTTGTCTCACTGGGTGGTGGAGGCCATTCAATTGGCCTACCACACCCAGGCCGTGCCACCCCCCTTACGGGTTCGGGCCCACTCCACTAGGAGTGTGGCATCCTCATGGGCACTGGCGAGGGGCACCTCCCTAGCAGACATTTGGAGAGCTGCGGGCTGGGCAGCACCTAACACCTTTACGAGATTCTACAATCTCAGGGTTGAGTCAGTCTCGTCCCGTGTTCTCTCAGGTCCGAGCCCGTAGAACTCGGTACACGTCGACGATCTGACCGGGTGAACCACTTGTTCCAGCGCCGTTTCCCTCTGCCAAGGCAAAACAGTGCGCTTTTGTCCCAGAGGACCTAGGTCCCTGGTTGATTCCTCCCTAGCCCTTCGGGCCCGCAGCAGTTCAGTGGAGGAACGTGCTGGTCCAGTCCACTACGGGTACCTCCGGCTACCCCTACTGGAATAGGTGCTCCACAGATCATGCCTCCTACGGGACTCCTATGTGTATTTCCGCGGTACGGTCACCTTACGAGCTGACCCGCGTCTCCCTTAGGCAGTCCTTCGCTGCCCTCCGGTCGCCATGTTGTAGCAACTCCCCCCTCCTCGAGGTTGGATCTACCACCGCGCCATTTCCTCCCACATGCCCAAAGTGGCCATGTGATGTATTTTGCCACCTTTACCTCCCCTGCTGGGTGGGTGTGGCCTCCGCAGGGTCTTTTCCCCCTAAAAGAATAGGAATTCGGGAATAAGACCCCCTTCCCTCGATGCGGTAAGGGCCCCGGCTGCTCTTGCTCTATGCCGAGAAAACATAGAGAGAAAAGAGGCCCAGCCAGGCTTGGCCCATTCCCTAGTTGGGAGCGTCACCTTGTTCCCCCCTAGGGTAACCAAAAGGATGCTGACGCATTTTCGGGGCATTGGGGAAGAGTACGTGCAGCCTGAACACAGTTGGTCGCTTGTGCACGTGCAAATACCTGCCCGCTTCTGTGTCAGCAGTACACGTACACGGCTCAGCGCATGGCGAGTTTTGAAGTGGACCCCTAGTGTCGCTTCTTCGACACGACGTCGAAGTGAGCGACAGACGGGGAACGTCTTGGTTACGTATGTAACCTCCGTTCCCTGATGGAGGGAACGAGACGTCATGTCTTCCCGGCCACGTCGCTGAGCCGAGCCGCTGAGGTGCCCGGTACACTCCCGGCTCCTCAGAAAAATCCTGAATGAACGAGCGTATTTCTCTTGCCTTTATATCCGTATCTGGAGGCGAAGTATGCAAATACTGTTCGCCAACTCTCATTGGCCTTTTTTCATAGATCAGAGGTATCTTTCGGCGCTCAAGAGAGACCCCTAGTGTCGCTTCTTTGACACAACGTCTCGTTCCCTCCATCAGGGAACGGAGGTTACGTACGTAACCGAGACGTTTTCTGCCTGGCGGCTTCACTCTCTTCTGCTTCTCGGATCTCATTTAACAGAGCTAAGAAGGTAGGTGGTTGCTTTTTCTCTCTCGCAGCCTTAACTGTAGAAGCATCAGGTCTGACTCAACTGCTCCTCTAATCAATTGCTCTACTCTCACTCTATCCACCATCTGTGGGGACAGTCCACCTCTTTGTACCACTTTGGTTAATGATTTCTCTACTCTGCGGAGGAAATCAGACAGTGCTTCCCCAGGACACTGGCGAAGAAGACGGAAAGCAAAGTATAAATCTTCGCCTGATTCAGAGGTTCCGAACGTACTTTCTAAAGCTTCTAGATACTGTAGAGCATCAGCCTCAGGACTAGAAAATCTCACGGCTTTGACAATATCAAGAGCAGGCCCCTTTAAACTCTCCACAATTCTTCTTTTCTTCTCTCTCTCAGAACACTCACACTCTGTGATCATCATGCAAGCTTGATCCATCCAGTTCTCCATATTTTCCTCTCCTGACGGGGTTGGAACAGAACCAGAAAAAGTACTTAACTGTCTATATGTACTACTATCATTGGTCTGTATGCCCGTTTTGCCTAACAGGTCCCCCACAGCCCGAATTATCGACTCAGGAGAACCAGCACTGTGACTGGAAGGAGAAACTAAGGATTGCAAATCCTGCATGGACTTCCCTTCGTTCGCGAGGAACATTGCCAGCTTTTCTGCAAACTTTGCAGGAGATGTGTCACACTCCTGAACTATTACCACCCTCCAGGGATCTCCTCCCTCATCAGGCAGCAATACTGGTGGGACGGTCAATGGGTTAACAGCTTCCCGACACTCACATAACACTCACATAAGGTATTTGGGCTAACACCTACTTTGGTAGCTCTTACTCGTACTCTTCCCCAAGCTTTCACTATTGAGCTACATCCTCAATATAGGCCACATCAGCTTTAGTAGGAACCCCTACCAGCAAAATGGCATGCGTTTCATCCACCACAGCGTCTTTGCACCATGAGGTCAGTTCTGCGCGAGGCTCAGGGTTTCCACTCAAATCCATCACCACAAGCAGGGTTAGGACAGAACTAGATTAATATAATAAGGGAGTTTCTGGGTTATACATTAAACTACGGTGAAAGAAAAAGAAAAGACCCCGTATGGGCCACCACTTTATGTAGCGCCCTCTTCCCTCTCAGAAATGCCATATCTGAGCTCTTAGGGCAGGTACTCGTGTTCGAATTTTGCAGTCTCTCGACTAATTGTTTGGGACCTCTCCTAACACTCTTTAACACACTACCCAATTTCCCTTGTTGAACTATAACCATGCATTTTATGTGAATGTGAATTAACACTATAGAAATATTCAGGTTAAACTTCAACCAAACCAATTAGGAAACTTGATAAAATCACTTCAAGTAAACAATTACAGTGTTTATTAAACAAATATGAATTTAAATGAAAATAGGAAAAAAAAAATTTAAATAAAAGAATGATAAATAAACAGTTAACTACAATTAGCTGTCTATTTTAGAGTGATGTCACAGAAAGGCAGTATGGATATTTTAATAATACACAATCTCTATGATTAATGCACTTTTAGAATTGTATGACAACCCACAGATGAATATGAATATAAACAGATTAGTATAACTTTGTTTCAACCAATGATAAATCAAATGCCTCTCAATATAGTTTTAACACTTTTTTAAATGCACCATAAAACCTATTTACATGTATATGAACTGCATTTTACAGAAAAGAAATAACAATAAATCGAACCCCTCTTAGGAAAATGCTATGGCAGTCATAAATTTACAGATAAACACATTAACTGATGTGGGCCCACACACACACACACACACACACACACACACGCTCACCCCTCCTTGCAGGCCTGTACCGTTGCTCGCATGCGTTGTGGCCACCAAATAAAGAAATAATTGTCCGCTTCACTCCGAAGAGCCAAATAAAAATCAAATGGGATACCTTCAATCCGTAGTGATGAATCTTCCCGGTGTTAGGAAACTTTAATCACTCAGTTCGTCCCTGATATGCGCGTCCTGGCCTCCTTACGATCCCTCGTTGCCAGGGGAACTCTGAACCCCTCGGCGATTCAGAGCACTACCTGGATATCTGGTCGTGCAACTCCTCCCTATCACCGTTATTCACGTTGATAAAGTCCACTTCAGTATTTAGATACTCAGTCACTATTGCGTTTGTATTTAGCACTAACTCGTCTGGAACTCACACAAGTGTAGACAAACTCAAAGATAACTCAGCTTTCTGCTTACAGCTAGCGAACTCTTGCTAAACAAAATCTCTGCTGAATAAACTGCTTAAAGACTTTTCTTTAATCAGAAAATCAAATCAAACCAATCCTTGTCGGATTAATTATGATTCTCGCACAGTCGCACTCATACAGCACGGAGCGTTTTTTCACGCACCTTCCTCCATTCCTCCTCCTCTCTCTTCTTCTTCCCTTTCTTCCAAGAACCAATCATACATCACATTGCATAGGTATTAGTGGGTTTAGTAGATTATGCTCCAATATTTTCACGCCAAGATGGCGTCTGCGTAGCTGAACCGTTTCTTCATTTTACCAATATGTAAAATACTTCATTTTTGCAACTTCCTTCCTATTGTTCAGGCATTAAGAAAATTATCGAAAATGTAAAATTAATTCAGACTCTGCTATTGCAAAGTGGGAACTTTTTAAATACGAGTGCCGAAAATTCTCTATACAGTTTGGTAAACAACTTTCTAAGGCAAAGGAGTCGAAAAGTTCTGCGATCATAAAGGAAATAAATAATATTTTATATCTGTCATCTCCCAGTGAACAGGACAGGGATAAGTTGTATTTATTGAAGGAAGACCTTGATGTTCTCTATGCAGAAAAGGCCAAAGGTGCATTCATTAGATCAAGGGCAAAATGGCTAGAATTTGGAGAAAATAATTCTACATATTTTTTTAATTTAGAAAAACTAAGAGGCGAGTTAAAAAGGATCTCAACCCTTAATATTAATGGTAATCTCACTTCTGATGAAGGCAAAATTTCAAAGTTTGTATCTGACTTTTATCAACGACTTTATACTTCTTTTCATGCTGAATTTTCTAATAAATTTTTCTTGAAGGTGGATCCTTTTATTTCATCTATAAGTGAAGATAGTCATGCTGTTTGTGAGGGAGAGATAACTGTGGAAGAACTGGACATTCTAATTACAAAGACTCTATTTAATAAGAGTCCGGGCCCTGACGGGTTACCGTTTGAATTTGATCGATCATTTTGGAATGATATAAAATATTTAATTTTAGATGTTTTCAAAGAATGTTTAGATCGGGGGGAATTATCCGCATCGATGAAGCAAGGTCTTATTACCTTAATTCCTAAACCAAATAAAGATAAACAATTTTTAGATAATTGGCGCCCTATAACGTTGCTTAATTCTGATTACAAAATATTAGCTGCAGTATATGCTAGGAGACTAAAACCCTGCTTAGAAGAAGTTATCTCACTCACACAATCTGGCTTCATGAAAGGTTGACACATTTCAAATAATATTCGTCTTGTTTTAGATCTTTTAGATTACTCTTGAGTTAGTTAATGATGATGCACTTATCTTGTTCTTAGATTTCTACAAGGCATTCGATACAGTAGAACATTCCTTTATGTATAATGCTTTAGGACGATTTGGCTTCGGTCCAAAATTTATGAAAACTGTTCAGACCCTGTATAAAGACATCAATAGTAATGTATCCTTGTCTAATGGGACTTCACCACGGTTTGTCATTGAGAGAGGCATCAGGCAAGGCTGCCCTATTTCTCCTTTTTTGTTTCTGTTGGTTGCAGAGCTTCTTAACCTTTATATAGTAAATTGTTCGAATATCGAAGGCATCCAAATAGCAGACCGCAATATTTTAACCAGTCAACTGGCAGATGATACATGTATTTTCCTGAAAGATAAAAGTCAAGTTCCCATTATATTAGAGGCATTAAAACATTTTTCAAATGCCTCTGGCCTTTCTGTTAATCAGAGTAAATCAGAGATTATGACAATTCATCATTCTGCTATCCCAGATATATGTGGAATTAAGGTAAAAGAAAAGGTTAGGTATCTTGGCATTATAATCAATACATGTCCACATGAAAGAGTTGAAAATAATTTACATAAAGCAAAAATGGTTTTTAATTGCTGGTCTCAGAGAAACCTGTCTATCCATGGACGTGTTCTGCTTTCCAAAGCTGAGGGAATTTCGAGGCTGGTATATCCTGCTCTCTCCTTGTATGTTAACTCTAAAATGTGCATAGATATTGACAGGGTCATATTTAAGTTCATTTGGAAAAACAGGACTGAATATATAAAGGGAAAAACGATTTTTAGAACTCTTTCAGAGGGTGGGCTCAACGTTCTTGATTTCAGTACTCTTAACATCATTTTTAAAATCAACTGGATAAAACATTGCTTGGCCCATAATAATTCTATATGGTTTTATATCCCCAATTTGTTTTTTGAAAAGTGTGGTGGGTTAAACTTTTTATTATCATGTGACTTTAAATGTAGTAAACTTCCCATAAGATTATTTTCTCAAGCAATCACTAGATGCATGGAAAATAGCCTTTAAACATAATTTCTCCCCTCACACATGTATAATATGGAATAACCAACATGTATTATCTAAAAGAAAAAGTATATATAAAAAAAGAATGGTTTGATAAGGGAATTATTTTTATTTCCGACTTATTAAATTGTAATGGTGAGATTTATAATTATCAGCAATTTCGTGCTATCTCAGGGTTGTTAATAACATCTCCATTAAATTGCTTCATCTTGTGAAAGTGCATCTCAGTTACAATTCAGTGCTGCGGCAGACTCCCAAACTTGTTATTAGAGGTGTTCATATTTTGGATATGAAGTGTAATAATTCTTACATTAGAAAGTGTCTTAATCAAGATATCAGTTGCTACCCTAAAGCAATTCTGAAATGGAAACACTTTTTTTCTTCTATACCCTCTTCTGGGATAATCTGGTCTGCAAGTAATACATTTTTACTGCCAAATAAGGTCAAGGAAACTCATTTCAAAATACTACACAGGTATTATCCCTGTAATGCATTTCTTAATAAGTTTAAAAAAGACTTCTCACCACAATGTTGTTTTTGTAATCTTGAACCTGAAACTCTCATACATTTATTTTGTAATTGTAAATACTCTGAAGGCTTTTGGAAGCAGGTATCTATGATGGTTTTTGATACATTTTACAAAATAATCAGAATAGATGAGGCTATGATCGTCTTCTTGGATTGTAATACTGGATCAGATGTAACTGATAACACATTAAAGTTAATAATTCTTCTTGGGAAGTTTCATATACATAAAGCTAAAGTAATGTCTATAACACCATCCTTTAATTTCTTTTGTAAAGATCTCAAAATATTCCATGACTCATTGAATGCAATCACTAGAAATAAGAAGTGCATAAAAACATCTCATATTTTGAAAATATATGTTAATGTTAATGTTGACTTAATGTTTAATTTTACTCTGTACAATGTAAGATCTGTTATGTTTCCCCCAATATCTGTTTGTCTTATGTTTGATGTTAAATGTCATTGTAAGCTTTTATAAAAATTGAATACAAAAAAAAAAAAGAAAAGATTATGCTCCAATAAATAAAGGACAAACCCTTGCACATGTAAATTACAACCAAACTCTACCACAGAGCGATGCTCTTAAAGGGGCAGATCCATATACACATTGTAAAGAAATATGAACTTAGTACCCAAGAAACATTATTAGAAAGGGTCTTAAATACTCCCGCTTAACTTTTAGGGGAAAATCACCAGGATTACAAACACAAACAGCAGCTGTAGATCAGCGCCAACTGTGGAGAATTCCTCAAGCATAGTTCAACACCCGAACATCAAAGCTGCACCTGGAAGGGATTTTCACAGTGTAAAAGGCCATTTGCATAATTGTGTCATGTGAGTTTATCTTGCTCAAGCCAGATATCAGCATTAATTCTGCATCTATTTTGAAGAAACATATCAAGGTAAATGTCATACTGCTGCTTACTAGATTCTGTGTGTCTATAACATAGCATGTATTTTAACTATCGATCCATCCATCTTTCACGCTATTTTGTTATCGACAAAGTGAAAATGCGAAAAATAAAATTGCGACATTTGCCGCCTTCTTTCCATTTCCATTCAAATGGTCTTTTATCAATAAAAAAGGTGTGCGTGATGACCTCATGCCTAAAAAAAACACTGAAGCTGTTTCCATTCATAAATGTGTGTTTATCGCTAATTCGCATCCCATATGACCCTCATTTTTTTCCTCTGAAGTTTGGGTAAAATGGGGACAGTATTGAGACAATTCATTGAAGTTAGTCAGCTGACTGTCACTTTAATTAACATATAAAAGCTATCAGAAGAGGAGGAATTGCAATCAAAAGGGAGCAGTTGCCCTTCTGATAGGACTATCATCTAATCATCTAATCTTTTTTTGTTTGGTAATTTAATTTAATACAGGGGATTTTGCCTGCATTTTTTCAAATGTAGACTAAACAATAATTTAATAGAATTGGGCTGTACGTGTTCCAAAAAAAAAAAAAAAAAAAAAAAGCATGCTGAAGCGTTTCACCTATATTGTGTAGTTATTCTTAATTTAAAACATCTTTATGCACAGAAATTATATGTTTTTTGTATTAATTCCGTTTTTTGTATTAATTATTAATAATAGAATTAATAATAATTCTATTATTTTGAATAGTGTGGAAAAGCTACTTTAATAAATAAACGGATGGATCCTGCGATTAAATTAATCGCAAACAGTGGCAATTAATTTGTTCAATGTGCATGAGATATTTGTGTTGGCACTCCTGGAAGTTTCACGTTAACAGTTTGGCTCTACCCAGCAAACAGGGGACGTCCCCCGGACGTTGCGAACGTCCACTTTGGTCAGCTTTGTAACGTTCGCTGACATGTCCATTGTTCGTCCGGGCCAGACCGTCCCTATATTGTCCCACATCTGACATTTCCATAATAACACTTGCAAAATCCATTCGCCCATGTGTTCCCTTTTATTATCAGACCTGACACCTTGCAACTAAGGCAAAAGAAAACGTAAACTAAAATATAAACCCATATTGGATTTAACCAAAAGGAATGTGAATATTCCTTAAAAACGTAAAAAACTGTGATAATGGCTTTTATGCAGAAACCATGTTTTGTTTTGTTTTGCAGTTTGACATAACTATGGTTTTGTGATTGCTATGGTTGTACTAATAAAAATAATAGATACTATAGAACAAATATTATTTCCTTTAATATTGGTTTAGAATCTACTCAGTATTCTGTAAAACACAGCCTTTATATCGATCCTTCACTTATATTACAAAGACCCCACTTAACCTGCTTATATTTGTACTATAATAATTCTATTGACATATTGTAATATTTTCATTAAATAATTTTTACCACCATTACTATATATTACTTTTTGTATTTTCAATGAAATGTGTGCTTCCTAATCTAAATCACAGTGCACATATTCATGGAATAGTGAAAGAATCCACCATTGTGAAGTTATATTTTAACTGATTAAATATAAAGTGCCAATACTGATACATTTATTTTGATTAATATGACAGTGTGTATAAGTGATTCTTTTTCATGCAGAGTCTTTGGATGCTCCCATCATGAAGTACTGTGAAGTAAATAATTGTTGTCATAGCAAATATCCACACAAGCACATTAAATCAAGGAAAACAAACTTGAATGTACAACTACAGTCCAAATGGAAAACTCCCAAGACTTGTATTATTGTTAAGGGTTCAAAATGCAAGCAAACAGAAATGCAGAATGACAGTTGCTGAATCAGATGCAAATAACAGCAAATGCAGGAGGCCAATCAGGATGGAAACGAGTCCAATGCTGGAAAAGAAAAATGAAAAAGATACAGGTAAGACATTCATCCTCAAGTAAACTTGTAAATATACAAATGAGAATATGGACAAACTACAAACATGTAACCAAATATTGTCACTACAGACACAAATTGTTAGACATACTTCACAGAAAAGTGTTACACACCAAAAATACTGGTGTGAAAGCACCGTTAAAGAACAGGGCCATATTGTGTATCAGAATTCTAAGAATGACATAATTTTACTCTTAGGCTATTCCTAGACTTAAAAATAAGTGTGATTCATAAAGGTACTTAATCAGCTCCTTAATTATTTAAGAGAACTGGAGAGTATACTAACCTAGTTGGGAGTAACAAGATGGCAGCAGAGAGGTGGACTTTTCAACAAAGAAATAATGTGTTGGAATTATATGATGAGAGGGAGATGATCATTTTTGAACACTAATAATTTTATTTAAGATAAGCAGCTTTGGTATTTCCTTTATATACAGGTGTGAGTACAATTTATAATGATGTGAATCATCAACTTAATGACTTTTGTAGCATCGCAGTTTTCATTTGTTTAAGGTCATACATATCCCTTTTTTGGGGGGGGGGGGGGGGTGGGCATATATATATATATTAATAAAATTGGTTTCACTCTTCCCACATTTTACATTTTCTCCTACATTCTTTTGAATGTTTTCTTAATGAAAAAATAATTATCTAAAATATTAGATACTTCTACCATAATTTTCACATTTGAATGGCCATGGAATATGAAGCAATGTGATAACATGAAATTAGAAATGACATTATGTGGGCATTCGTTGTGTATTGTTTCAGGCCAGGACAGCTGACATGCTATTGTCAAGTAACTGATTGATGCTGTACACAACAGCGCTTTGCGTGTCTGAGAGTTGGCTAATGGCTGTCTAATAGTTGCTGCAAGCTTTTTACAATTGACCAATTGGTGTGCTAGAAGGCGGGAGTTACAGAGAGTGGTTAAAGCAATGCCAGTATGCGCACACATAATGAAGTATTAGACCATAAGCACATCATAATGAAAATAAAGCAGAATCAACGCAAGTTTTGCAAATTTAGAAATCACTGCTGGCTGAAAAAGAGGACATTATATTACCTTAATAATAATTAATTATAATTATTCAAACATTGTAACCAGGAAAATTGACTACATAGAAAATGTTATATATGGTTGAAAAATTATTTATTTTGACTCACAATCCTCCATTGTTATGATGGGATTCATCAAATGTATCTTCACAAACAGGACTTCATAGTCAGCCTGAGAGTCTGGAGCAAACAGCAACAAGCCTCCCTTTAATATGGAACCCATCTATAGAAAACTACACTTTGATGAATTGTCAAGCTATACAACACATAACAGTTAAAATTCAGCAAAACTAAAAGCAATATGCTGATTTCACTTATGACATTTCATGGTTATGTACCCATGTTATAAAATTCTGCCTGTCTATGAAAAAAGGAAACAAGTTGTGTTGAGACAGGAAAGATGAAAGCATTTCTCGTTGGTATCATGTGTATTATATAATCATTATAGGTCCTGATTGAGAGCGGGAATACACATTTGAATGCATTGGAATGACGTCTCGCGCTCGATACTTCAACTGACACAACGGCCTTAACGTCTGTAAGTTGAAAGCAAGCTCCTATTGATTTCGTCCTTTTTCATATAAATTGCGGGTATTTTGTAGTTAATTGTTATACAAGTTAGTTATCTCGTTAAGTTTTCTTTATAGGTTAAGTTATAGTTACCATATATTATATTTATATTAGTTATTGTACAGTTTGATAAGTTATATTTAGGTTAAGGTTTGTATTTTTTTCAGTGTAGGCCTAAAGTTAGGTTGTGTAGCTATTCATAAGTGTTTTTTAATAAGATTAATTAGTTTATACAAGGTTTGTAGAGAGTATATTTGATTATTTAAATGTTTGCGTCGTGTAGTTAATTAGGTATTGTAGGTTAAGGTGTGTTGTAGTTCTCGTATTTTAGTAGCACTGTCCACTGTCTCCGCGACAACTGGGCACATATGGTTACATAAGTAAAAGTATTATTAACCTTTATATATATATATATATATATAGCGGGTAGGGTGGTTGAGACGGGAAGTGTCAGAAGGTGGCGGTAATGCACATTAAAAAGTTGTTTGCCAACCGCCATAAAAAATTCAGAAGAAGAAGACGGGAAGTGTGCCTTTAAGACCTGCTCACTGGCACTGATTAATTGGATCAGGTGGCATAAGTGGCGTGTTCCTTTAAATATGTCGGGAGCCATAGACAGAAAAACGGTTTGAGGCTAGCAACCGGTGGGCTCGATCGCGATAGGTTGTTTTTGGCAACAGCTGGATTGTGAGTGGAGCGCGCATGGTATAAGACGTTTAGTTGACTCCGGTATGGAAGCAATTCAATGCCATATATATATATTTGCAAACAATATAAAGTATCGCAAAAGAAAATAAAGTTTTGCAAAAGAAAAAAAGTATTGAGCAAAAAAAATATTTTTTTTTTCAAACAAAAATGAAGTATCACAAAAGTAAAATAAAGTATCGAGGAAATAAAAGAACGTTTTGCAAACAAAAATAAAGAATTGCAAAATAGAAATTAAATATAGCAAAAACCAAGATATAATTAATTGCAGCATTGATTTTGCCACACATATTTTTCTTTGCAATGCCTACTAATTATTTTGCAACGCTCCTTTTAATTTGCATTTCCATCAAGTGTGAGCTCGTGATACTGTTTTGCCTTTGCGCTTCACTTTTTTGCGCGTTTCAGTATATGGCACTGTTTTGACTGGGGGTGAGGTCAGGGGATTGGGGCGTGTACAACGGGCTCACGGATGCCTCCCTGGAAGTTATGTCATTAGCTTGAGACACGGATCAAATCATCATGGCTGAGCAGAGGCATCGCGGTGGATCTCAGGTGTGTAAAGTTGATTATTTCCTTTAATTAGCATTAAATGTGTATTAACAGCGTTTGCTTCAGATAAAGATGTTAGAGATCAGTTAAAGCGGTGGATTTATTAGCCATACTCGCTAACGTTAGCTAGCAGCTTTGGATAATGTACATATTTGCAAGGAGTTATTAGTGTTAACAGATAACTGACAATCGTGAGAGGATCCTCTGGTGTCAAACAACAAATACGCTGTCAACAAGTCATTTTTATTGTAGCTATAAATTAAGTAATATAACAAACTAAGCTGTCATTTCCATAATATCTTGTCAAAATATCATACAAACCTTATTTTGCGTTTTGTATATGTAAACTTGCTTTCTGACTCCTGTTGAGTGCACAAGATAGCGAGTCTTATTACATTGACGAAAACGGGTTTATTTAGTGTTTGTGACGTGCTGGTGTTTATTATTATGTAAATAATTTATAACCAAAGTTTACTATATTAAGTAACATTGCATTTACATATTACATATAATTAATTTTACTTTTCTGCCAAGGATCTCTCATTGGCATTCATATGTACCTTGTAATAAACTTTAAATTGTAAATCCTGTAGCACTTGGATAATTTCCTCACATTCAAACACTCATGAAAAGCTTTCCTTTATATGTTTGCTCACATTTTCAAAGGATTATTGATTAGAGTGACCATTTATGGCAAGCCGTTTTAACATTTAATCATTTAAACCTACTAGTCTCTATTTTCATGCTACTAGTACTTATTTTTTAGATACTAGTATCTATTCCATTAAGTACTAGTACTTATTCATTAGCGACTAGTGCTTATTCTTTAGGTACTAGTGCCTATTCTTTAGATACTAGTACTTATTCAGTAGCTACTAGTACCTTTTTAAAGATACTAGTACTTATTCATTAGATACTAGTGCTTAGTCGTTAGTTACTAGTACTTATTAAATAGATACTAGTACTTATTTATTAGATACTAGTCCTTATTTATTAGATACTAGTACTTATTCCACTAGTGTCTAGTATTTAATTATACCCAACTTGTTAAGAAAAAATAGAACTAGTGCTTATTTTTTAGTTACTAGTAACATTTTAGATCAAAGATATCCTTACCTTAATAGATACTAGTACTTCTTAAATAATCAGTATGCAAATAATATGTTGAATATTAATGAACCAACAACATATTAAGGGGAGATGACAGGAAACAGAAGGAGAAGAGGAGAAAGAATTAAGGTGCAACATGTCGGAGGTTGTTGAACAAATTCGCAGAAAATGCAGTCATGTAGAAAGAGCACATGGACATGGAGTCTTAGGAAGCGCACATCTGAATGCCATTGATTCGACTTTATTGAATTTAAGAAGAATTGAAGGCATGCTGTCTCCTGAAACAGTGGAAGAACTCTTTAGCAGTCTATCGGATCTACGAGCTTTCGTCAGACAGTCCGTGTCACTCGAGGAGCGCAGGGCAGACGCCTTCACAGTTCCTAGAACTCGCTCAGGTCTGTAGCATATTTTTACTTGAGTTTTCACAGATGCTGCTCGGAAACACACTTTACTTTGGTCCCGTTTAAAAGAGGGTTACAGTATTTATTAATCTCGCCTCTCGTTTTCATGTCTGTTCCATCCCCAAATCTTTCCGAATGAATAATATGGTGTTAATGAGAAGACTAATTAAAAAGTAAGTTAACTTCTCCGTGTCAATCATGCACCTAGTGTTTACCGAACTTAGATGACTGGTGATAATTTAAAAAAAAAAAGTTATCAGAACGCTACAGCACTCAAACGAATTAAACTACTGACATTGGCTTTTGGTTTTATGAACTAATGCCTTGCAAATACCTCGTTACAGTAGGCCTAGCCTACATGAATGCAGGAATCATTAATATCCGCTGTATACAGCAGTGATTCCCAGGTGCCGTGGACTCGTTAGTACCGGGCCTTGAAATATTTCCAGAAAATATATATATATATATATATATATATATATATTATAATAATAGTCTTTTTTAAATGCTTTTTTAAGTTATATGAGTCTTACATGTCATGTTATTTAATCCAAAATATAAACAATAAATAAATAGATTAAAATGTGTTTCTTTGAGCGCCTTGCGATTGCTTAGCAACGCGTCGTATCTGAACGGACTGCAAAAAAAGCGCTGAAGTGACAGAAGTATGTGGAGAGATGAGCGGGCCTCAGCAAACTCCAATGGCTAATTTCATTGGAGAGAGAGAGAGAGAGAGAGAGAGAGAGAGAGAGAGAGAGAGAGAGAGAGAGAGAGAGAGAGAGAGAGAGAGAGAGAGAGAGAGAGAGAGAGAGAGAGAGAGAGAGAGAGAGAGAGAGAGAGAGAGAGAGAGAGAGAGAGAGAGAGAGAGAGAGAGAGAGAGAGAGAGAGAGAGAGAGAGAGAGAGAGAGAGAGAAAGTAAGTCAAGCTTCAATCGTAAATCCATACCTCATACATTGATTATGGATTTACGACAACAGGCGATTCCGTGGCGCCAAATCCGTTGTGTGTTATTTGTGGTGAAAAACTGCAATGAAGCCGTCAAAACTTCAGCGGCACTTAAACACCCAACTCTCAAAGACAAAACGGAGGAGTTTTTCGAAAGAAAGAAACGTGAGTTGGACGCTCAGCGGCAAGATTTGATATCCTCAACATCAGTAAATGTAGCTGCAACTAAGGCGTCATATCTGGTTGCTCACCGAATAGCTAAAGATAAAAAAAAAAAACTTAACAATCGGAGAAGAGCTAATTTTGCCAGCTCTCTTTTTTTTATGTTAAAGCTTAATCTCTAATTTTATACTTTTAAAAATTATTGACTGAAATCACTGTGTGTTTGCTATTGTATTGTGAAACTGTCTGACTGTTGAAACTGGCTCTTATTTTCATACAATTAGCCTTTGTTGTCACCTGTTGGTGAGTAAAAACACTAAGTTGCTCTTGAAGTGATTGTCTTTAGTGGTTCTGGAGAGATTTGACAGGTGAAATGGACTGGTATTTTCATACAATTAGCCTTTGTTGTCACCTGTTGGTGAGTGAAAACACTAAGTTGCTCTTGAAGTGATTGTCTTTAGTGGTTCTGGAGAGATTTGACAGGTGAAATGGACTGGTATTTTCATACAATTAGCCTTTGTTGTCACCTGTTGGTGAGTGAAAACACTAAGTTGCTCTTGGAAGTGATTGTCTTTAGTGGTTCTGGAGAGATTTGACAGGTGAAATGTTCTGGTATTTTCATACAATTTGCCATTACTGCCACCTGCTAGTGAGTGAGTGCTGTGTGAGGTGCTTTTGAAGTAGACCTAATTGTATGGGAGAAAAGGGAAACATTTTGTGAACCGGTCTGAAAGTTTAAAAAGATTGGTATATTCATACCAGTAGCCTTTGTTGCCACTTAGTTCATTACATGCAAATAAATGATTGGCTGTTACTGTTTTACACAGTGATATGTTCCAAATCCAAACGATGCATCTTAAAATTGATGCATTAAAATTGACAACTGGTCCCTGGAATTTTTTTTATGAACATGCTGGTCCCTGGCACAAAAAAGGTTGGGAACCCCTGGTCTACAGTATTTCACTGCAGCATGTAGGCTACCTTTAATATTATTTTCAAAAAGTTAAATTAGTGATTTTATGCAAATGGGTAAAAAAAAAGAGAAAAAAAGCTTGTTAAATGTGAACACATGCCGTTCTTTTTTATTGCAAGGAAATAAACAGCACTGCATTGAATACAACATGAAAAGGAAACAAAATGCAGACAAATACAATCGTAATTCTTAAGAAACTTGTTCTTATTGTTATCAATGAGTCTTCAATTGTTTTTTACAATAATGGAATTCCCAACGATAAAGACATCAAATAGGCAGTCTCGAGATTCTATATGCAGTTAAAAAATGCATGAAGTTGTCATGACGTCATTGTTTCGTTTTAATTAAAATTCATGTTTAGTTATAATTATACAGATAATTTGAGCTAGAGAAGTCATACTGTACATTATTGGTGCACAGTTTTTATTATTCAAGAAATTGGAAAATGCTAGGGGAGCCCAGTGTTACTTTTTGCCCCAATACTGATAAAAGTCCTGAAACACCCCTGCTGCCAAACATTCTGTTCTTTCAGGGTTTCACAGTCTAAATATGTTTATTAGATGTTGAATCCATACAAATTTTGTGTAATCCTGGTGCGTTTGCTGGCTTTTTTAGTTCTCATACAATGGAAACTATCTGTAAATAAAAATATTTTTAAGAGTTTTACATATTTAAGGTTTTGTATTCATATACTTACATTTGAGAATACAATAATTTATTCAAAAATAAATGTTGCAATAAAATAAAAGATAATTAGGTGTCCCTACATCAGCTTCAGAACTTTGTCTTGTGGTATTGGCACATATTACATGTTTATGCTTCAAAAAAACAAAATAAACAATCCTATCACTGCCACAAGACAAAAAGCATTACTATTATTCATAGTTTCTGTTAAAACATGATTTGCATATATTATAAGTAAAATTTTGTGTTCAAATATTTATTTTAAACAATAAATCATTAATTTTTGTTAGTCAATTTTGCTTAACAGTGTGTGTATATCCATAGGTCAGCGAGGGAGACCTAAGATCGTAGTGACGAGACAACAGCTGGAATTCTTGGTGACCCAGGGCTACACCATCAAGCGCATGGCACATCTTTTGGGATGTTCGGCATCGTTTTTATATAAGAGGACAAAAGCTCTAGGTCTGCCAAATAGGAAATCCATGTCAAGATCTTTGACTGATGAGGAGTTGGAACAGCACATTAGAAGACTTCATGGGTTATATCCCAGATCTGGCAATGAGGTAGTACCAAACTTTTTTATCTCTATATTGTTGTACATTATTATTGTAATTTTACATATTGTTACTTTAAATGTGAACTTTGTAGACAATTTTTAAAATGTAGGCTGATCCCGAGTAAGAGTGGTATTCTAGTATGCAGTTCAGATCAGAGGTGTTTAAGGTAGCCAGAATTCACTCACCAGTCAAACGCAGGTGTTGCAATAATTTGAAAAAGAAGTGACTTGTAAATCTCTGTACATTGCAAACTATGAACATGCATATACAAATATGAGAGAGTAATACAGGTATGCAACATGTGTGAGTTAATGCTCTTTATTGGGTGAACTATTCTTTAAAGTGTTAGACTGAAGGTTTTCAAATATAACACTTATAGACCTGGTTTCACAGATAGGGATTAGATAAAGCCAGGATTTGGCCTTAGTTCAATTAGGACATTAAGTAGCTTTTATAAATGTGCCTTAGAAAAAAAACATTACTGTGTATTGTGAGACAAAACAATGGCACTGACAGTGCAAGTTGCTTTCAGTATAAATTCAAACATGCATTATAGTTTGGGACTAGGTAGTTCACCCAAAAATGAAAATAAGTCCATTATTTACTCACCCTCAAGCCATTCTAGGTTTATGTGACATTCTTCTTTCAGACGAATACAATCTGAGTTATATTAAAAAAATGTCCTGGCTCTTCCAAGCTTTATAATGGCAGTGAATGGCTGTTTCTATCCATCATAAAAGTGAACCCATCCATCATAAAAGTGAACCTATCCATCATAAAAGTGCATCTATCCATCATAAAAGTGAACCCATCCATCATTAAAGTGCAACACACAGCTCCGGGGGTTAATAAAGGCCTTCTGAAGCGAAGCCATGCGTTTGTGTAAGAAAAATATCCATATTTAAAACTAAGTTGCGCCAAGTAATCTATGTATGTGCGTTTGGCCAGAAGCTAGAATTTTACTTTGTAATGGAGTGGTGGTGGCGTAGTGGCTAGAGCACAGGACTGCTAATCAGAAGGTTGCAGGTTCGAACCTGCGAACCCCACAGCCACCACCATTGTGACCTTGAGCAAATAAGTGAAAAAAATCTAACACCCAGCAATCTGTAATTTCTTTTCATCTCCTTTCGAAAACAACATTCAAATTACTAGACAAAAAAAATATATCCTGAGAAAAGTGGATTTTGAGGGTTATAGCTCCATAGACCTCAATTCCTTCTGCACTTGTCCTGTGAGCACCCTCATATGGAATCAGAGTGGAACTGCAACCAGTTCAGAAGTCCTTTATTAACCCCTCAGAGCCATGTGGAACACTTTTATGATGGACAGCACTTTTATGGACTTCAAAACAGAAACGGCCATTCACTGCCATTATAAAACTGGGAAGAGCCAGGACATTTTTTTATATAACTCTGACTGTATTCGTCTGAAAGAAGAATGTCGCATACACCTAGGATGGCTTGAGGTTGAATAAATCATGGACAAATTTTTGCCATTTTCGGCTGAACTATCCCTTTAAGCATTGTCTGTGAAACTGTGTGTAAATCAAACTCTGTGTAATTATTTGCATACCAAAACATCACAGATGATGAGAGCATTGCTGCGAGCAGAGGGATTGCTGGTATCACGACAGAGAGTGAGAGTAATGTTGACGAACATTGACCCAGCAGCAGCTGCACGTAGATGGAGTGCTGCCGTGGCCAGAAGAACATATTATGTGCCATATCCAAACAGTCTGTGGCACATGGATGGAAATATGCGTCTCATCAGGTATTTAGGAAATCTGTTTAGCTGAACCCTCCACGTTCACTGTGTGAAAACCAGTAAACAAATCTAAATAGACAATTAGTATGGGTGAGTTTTGGCTGGTCAGATTGTTTAGTTGAATTTACTATTCATTAAGATTAACAACTAATCCACAAAGTATGAATCAGCAAAATAATGGCCAAGACTAGGTGTAAAATAATCACAAGTAATTTTAATTTCTGCTTATTAGTTTTTTCGTGAGTTATAGCAGTATGCTACAGCTGTTAAATATCTGATGGGTTTTTTTTTTTCAGATGGGGCTTAGTCATTCATGGAGCTATAGATGGATACTCCCGCCTGATAACATACTTGAACTGTAATACAGACAACAGAGCTGCCACAGTGCTCACACAGTTCTTAAAAGCCACATGTGTTTATGGACTTCCATCTAGAGTGCGGTCAGATCATGGTGGAGAGAACACACAAGTGGCATTGTTCATGAATGTTGTTCATGGTGTGGAGCACAGAAGCCACATCACAGGGGAGTCTGTGCACAATCAGAGGATTGAGCGCCTTTGGAGGGATGTTTTCATGCATGTTTTGCATAGTTTCTACAATGAGTTCTACAGCTTTGAGGACAATGGCACCCTAGATCATGCAAACGACATCCACAAGCTCTCTCTTCATCTTGTGTATTTACCTGAAATCCAAAGTAGATTGAGCAGGTTTCGTGAAGCCTGGAATCATCACTGTCTAAGAACGGAAAACAACCGAACACCCTCTCAGATCTGGACTGATGGCATGCTGACCAACATTGGGGTAAATAGCACGTCTATCAACAATGTGTTTGATGATCCATTCACGGAGCAGAATTTAGAGGGACTTCTGGCACAACATGGCATTAACAACTTCCCAGCTGAAATGGTGGACCAGTTCCCTGCTGTTAATGTCCATCCACCCAGTGTTGACCTCAGCCAGGAACAACAGGAAGAGGTTATGTTGGCCATAGAAGGCATTGCAGACTTAAAATTAAAATATCAAATGTGCTGCAATGAAATTTCCCATCAACTTTCATTAACTGTGTGAAAATAAATCTGAAAACCTGTTTGCTGAGTGTTGCTCATTTTTTTACTATAAGGTTTTAAACATTTGTTTGTCAATATAGAATATTTTTTTTCTGAATATTTGAGTACATTTTTCTCAACTTCCATGCTGCCAAACAGAAACATTTTCTTTGCAGTGTTTTATTTTAATAAAAAACATAAACACAAATTGTTTTCCACAATATTTAACACTGTGGCCTTTTTTTTAATCCTTTTATTTTATTTAACATTTAACAGCTGTGAACATTGAAAGAAAAGGGTACTTGGAGGTTAAAATGCATTATGGATAGAAATTATCAAATTTGTGGGATTTTATAAGGTTGTTGACAAATGTCAGTTTGTCACCCAAATAAACCAGTGTTTGCTAAACTCTTTTCTACTTTACAACCTTTTTTTTTGAAGGGATAGTTCACCCAAAAATGAAAATTCTATCATGTACTCACCCTCAGGTTGTTCCAAACCTGTACAAGTTTTTCTTCTGCTGAACACAAAGGAAGATAATTTGAAGAATGTTGGTATCCAAACAGTTGATGGACCCCATTGACTTCCATAGTAGGAAAAAAAAAAAAAAAAAACTATGGAAGTCAATGGGGTCCATCAACTGTTTGGATACCAACATTCTTCAAATTATCTTCCTTTGTGTTCAGCAGAAGAAAAACTTGTACAGGTTTGGAACAACCTGAGGGTGAGTACATGATAGAATTTTCATTTTTGGGTGAACTATCCCTTTAAACAAACCTATGAACAAAGTAGATCTTACTCTTGACCAAACCCTTGCGTGTTGCAAATACCAAAGTCCATATTCGACTTAAAATTGGCATAGTCCTTGTGTAAAGGGAGACGCAAGCAGTTGATGCACGTGTTTGAAGTTGGAAACTTCTCTCTTAGTGAAACAGACCAAGGTGTAGTATCAGGAGTATGTAGGAACTCAATGGATGGCTGAGGCTTTAATCCAATTGCAGGCAGAACACTGCATCCAGTTGTGAACATAAGGATTTTTTCTAGCGAGCAGTTACAGTTGCCCTCTGAAAAAGAAAAATGTGACAAGGCTGAGTAATAAGATAATCATTCATAAAATCATAAAAAAACCTGGAAGAATTTCATTCTTTTTGGATAGCATGTTCTTAGTGTCCGAGCTGATTTAATGCCTGGGAGGTATTCCAGAAAGAAGGTTATGCAAAATACCCAGGTAAATTTACAGGTAAGAGAATTAACTTAAAGCTTAAAAAAAGAAATGGATAAGAAAAAAAAAAGAAAGAGTTTTAAATATGGATATTTTTCTTACACAAACCCATCGATTCACTTCAGAAGGCCTTTATTAACCCCCGGAACAGTATATGGATTACTTTAAATCATGGATGGATGCACTTTTTTTGGAGCTTTACATTTTGGGATGCCATTATATTGCTGGATTAGCCAGGATATGTTTTAATATAATGCTTTGTATTCGTCTGAAAAAAAAAAGTCATATCCACCTAGGATGGCTTGAGGTGTAAGTAAATCATGTGATAATTCTTGTTTTTGGGTGAACGATCCCTTTAACTCAGGTATGCTGGTTCCAAAAACGCGTCTGGGCGCAAGTTCATTTAACCCAGAATATGTTCACAGTGAAAACACAAAAGTCGAATCCATGCTGCTTTTTGCATCCGTTCCCACGGTGACTCATGGATTTGTCACTCAGTTAATATGTTTGTGTTTTCACTGTGAACATTGACTGAACTTACCCCTGGTTGTGTTTTTGGAAAAAGCCAACCCTGAGAAAGCAAGGACTGGGTTAATTAACAAGAGTTCAGGGTATCTGTGATGGTAAGTTAACCTTGCTTTAAGCTATACACCACTTGTTACTAAGGCTACCAAGCCAAAATAAATAAGAAAATTCTGTTTTATGATGTAAATGGTGCATGCTGTTACTAACTATTCCCATTGCACAAGAAGCCATTAACATACCAATTAGTTACATTACTTACCTTCTGCATCTAGAAGGTAGTCCCTCCAGAAGGCTACTGCAGTGTTTTCTTCTGCCCGCCGGTTACTTCCAGCAACTGAGTAGCGAATGTTAAACAAGTCTTCAAGGGTGTCTGCAGTAAGTGGCTGTTGTGGGCTGCAGAAAAGGGGTCTGAAGGTTTCTTTCCGTTTAACAACAGCCTCCAACAGCCCAAGAGTCATCAGGCCCTCCCGGAGTCTTCAAGAAAAAAAAAAAATAGTTAGTGCATAAAAGTATTATTTGTCCTTTTCAAACAACAATTGTCTTATTTTCATGGGATAAGGTTTTGTTATTTATGATAGCCTGTAGAGAATTGTATAGTTTACTGGTCGATACATATTTACATTTATAATAAATATAAATTTTCATGGAAATTATGTGTAGACACCTCTATTCAAGAGTATCAATTCACGTTGTAATCTACCGGTTGCTGCAATAATAACTCTTCTCACTGATCACTCGTCACAAGAAAAAAAACAAATCAATATTTCAGGTTTTAGAAATTGCAGTGATGTGAGAGGACAAGAAGAGCACACATGAATTTTTTTCTGGCCATGTTGTTCTTTACTTTAAATAATACGTTTGGAATGGCATACTAAATGTAAATTAAATATGTAAAGTAAATTATATAATAAAAGTAAATTAAATCTGCCTTACTGTTCAAATATGTGGCCATTAAGAAATATCAAAAGTGATAGTGCAATTGAATCAACTAATCTCGAGAGCATGATCATTATATATCATTCTTACCGTTCAAGTGGGCCATGGACTCGGTTCACAACCTGGAACATTAAAATATCGTCTACAAGCTGATCCTTGTCTCTGAGGCATTTTATAGCTCGAAGACAGCCTGCATTTGCCAGGTATTCGGTTATACACTCAGTTGCTTGACATAACTCTTCCATGGTTGCAGCATTGGCAATCTGGAAAATATACATGTAATAAATTAAAATTATATATATATATATATATATATATATATATATATATATATATATAAATAAATGCAAATTGTGACATTTTAAGTAACCAATATCACACTCCATGTGCTTTTTGGCTCTAAATCAGCACAACTGTGAATCGGCTAAGTGTGACATTGCATTTATACAATAGTTTGATGGCACAATTGTGTAAAAAAAATAAAGCTATTTTGTGCGAAACCACTTCCTTCCGCCACAGATTCAAATAAATGAGGCATTTATACAAATCTCAAGTTGGCAGTTTAACAGTTTGAGCCCAAGCCTCCATTGCCAACTCCAAAACTTTACTTTATCTGAAACTACTTTATATATGTAGAGTATTTGGGAGAAAGACTCAGTGACTGTATTCTGGTGAAAAAAATTCTGGTGGATTTGCTCATCCACCATGAAACTTGCTGTGAGAAATACGTTAGAGGAGTGATACAATCGGTGAAACTGTTCCTGTGGAGATACTGGTAGAACATCGCATGGCTGGAAATACCTCAGCCAATCAGATTCAGTGACCAGAACTAACTGTTTTATAAATATAATAAAACTGTTAGTTCCTGTCCTTGATTCTGATTGGTCAATAGCGGTTTTATTACTGCGTAACACCCATAGCAGCAAACATGTTTGTTCTTATTTTATGAAAAACATAAGAACTATTTTTCCCAGCAGAAGGCAGGCATTTAGTGATTTTACTTCACGAAAATAGGTTATATATATATATGGCGTTAATAACATAGACTTCTTCACCATACAACGATTCTGAATCGATTCACACATTTTTTCTTATTCTAATAACGTAATATTGACGGAACACAAAAGGCGAAAAAAGTCTGAAGTGCGTAAGTACAGCGCCCGGACAGTCTGTGGCGTAACAGATGCATGAGCGCAAAATCAGAACGGTACCCTCTTCATTAAAAGCTAACGTATGGAAAATTGGCATAGTTTCAATGTGGCCTACCCTATTTTGTATTTTTGTATGAGAGAGAGCTGCTTTCTGCATTGTTTGGTTTTCACATTAATCTGTTTATGCTGTAAATAGATCTGTAATACATAGGTTTACTGTACTGCATTCCACAAGCATTATTTTTGTATGAGAGCTGCTGGTACATAAATGTAAGTCCGTCTATTGGTCCAATGGGGGTTTCCAATAATACGGGGAAGGTATCTACCTTTTGGATTTTTGCTTGCAAATCCAAGTCATTCACATCATCTATGGTTGGTGACACGTTCCCGTTACAGATGCATTCAAACAAAGTTGATGAAAAGAATCCAGGAGAAGGTCCCCCGTGAACCATGCTGACAGCAATTGCTTTACCAGCAAGGTAGTATCTGTCTTCTCTGAAAGCTGGAGTGGAAAAGTGACAATTACTACAAGGTTGAACGATGTAAAAACAAATGTGTGATTGAAAAACATTAAATTAAATAACACACCAACTGAGTCAAGAGCAAGGTTTTTTCTTCCATCTGGGCCTGCAAGCAGTGCAGATTTTTCAATTGCTTCCATGAGCAAGGTGAGGAACTCTCTCCTAGGGCCTCCCAAATCCACAGCCTCCTCAAAATTTCCACATTCATCAGAGAATCGGACAGAAATTCTTTTAAAAGGATCGTATGATTTTCGTCTGAATGCTCTAAATGCACCATCTAGTACATTTTTTCGATTAATGTTGAATCTGCAGCTTTGGTTGTGGTTTATTTCTTGCCCAAGCTCCAGAAGTATCTCCTCTGTCGAGCAGTCCAGGTCTCCCATGTACCTGACAATGTTATCACAACACGATAAGCAATTAAAGGGGTAGTTCACCCAAAAGTTTTCATGATTTACTCATCCTCATGCTATGCGCAATGTATGGCTTTCTTTCTTCTGATTAACAAATGAAATGTTTTATATAATAATGTATGTAATACAAATGAATTGCTGCCACTGATTTCATGCTTGAAAAACAACATGTGACGGTAATCCATACAAGCCCAGCAGATGAATCAATGCCTTCTGAAGCTAAACAAATATTTTTGTAACTTTAAAACAATTGCTTCCAGTCCACTGTCATACAAGTGCATTGGGAAGTTTTGATGTATAATGCAAGTGCGTTGTGCAGCTTGTGCGAGATGCGGCAGGCCTCAGTGCTTCTGCATTACTTCTGACAAAAGCTTCACAACTCAATTACATTGAGTGACCATGAGAGGGAAATTGTGACACATATAGGACAGTAGACTCGAAGCAATGATTTAGTTAAAAAAAATAAAAATAATAATAGTAATCACACACACAGTGTAACAAAGAAATTTTTTTACAGAATTAAATTTTAATTACAGAATTAAAGGTTGGACTCCATAAACAGTTTTACTTTTTGCGGAGTAAGTGTAATTTTCACCCTGTCCTTTGTGTATGGTAGTCAAGTCAAGATCTTAGTTTGAAGAATAATTCTGCAGCAAAAGATGATTGGAACATTTTGGCTGCTCTAAAACATTCTAGTTGTATAGTTATATACACTTTTACATATTACTTATCTTTGTAAGGCCGTAGCTTACATATAATTCCAAAGCGAATTCCCAACAAAATAAAATTAAGTTTGTCAAGCAGATTGATCTATTCTCCACATCCATACTGTCTCTATTCAGTGAATCACATTGTTTTTGTAATACGGTGATATCCCCCTCTCGAAATAATCATGTTATTACTACTTTATTTTCGTAATGTTTAAACTTTTTAAGGGCCTAAATTCTCTAAATTGATTCATCAACTTTTAATAGTGTTTAAGATCCCGCAGACACCCTGTATAAGTACAATTAATCAATTCACAATGGAAGCTACTTACATGATTTCAGAACCATCTTGAAGTTCTTGGTCATCGGGCTCATCTATGACATTGTCTGGCATTATGTCAATGTAGTTGGTGTATATTTCTGGTCTAGCATCCATAATTTCCAAGTCACTTTGGACGACCTCACTGTGGTTGGAGAACATTCCTTCTTGAGAACCAGAATCCATTACTTCAAGGTCATCTTGGACGACCTCTCTAGCCTCAAATTCGTCTGAAGTTGTTAAAACTGGATTTTGCTGCACACGAATGGCCTGAAATAAAATATTTAATTAGCATTTATGAAGGATGATGACTTTCTGTGAATTCCCTTGAAAACACAGTATGTGTAGCATACACTACATTCTTTTCAGGTAAAAAGTGAATCATGAAAATTTTTCAGTTTATAAGTCTGAACAACGTAAATCTACATTTGAAACATTTTGTTACTTTGCTACAATATCCGTAACTAAAGTAAAATTTCTAAAAATTGTTCTTAGGCATGTGATCAGCTGAAGACAAAAAAGAATGAAAACCGGACACGCACAGTCACAACATCTCATAAAGTACCTTCGAAATGAGTAGCGAATCACAGAGAAACATCCTGCTTTTTATGAGGTTATTTTGTTGCAATAATCAGTAATAAAACAAGAATGAATAAGCAAATTACAAGCAGAAGCTTAAATAAATACAATATACTGCATTGTTTAATTCAATAGAATAAAGATATATAAACAATGCAGTATAATTTTCAGGTACTCTAAAAGTAGTATTCAGATAAGAAATACCACAGAAATTGAATAAAATTAAAGTCTTAACTGTTTAAATTAAATATAAATTAATCCTCAATAAAAGTTTCCATTTGTTGTTTGATTATCATGGACAAAGATAACCTACAGAAAGTCTTACGGGGTTGAAACAACATGAGGGCGAGTAATTACTGACAGAATTTTCATTTTTGGGTGAACTATCCCTTTAAGATCTAGTGGATGGAGAGGGTTAGGGTTATTGCCAATAGGAATTTACTTACCTGTACATCATCCATGTCCATCCATCGAACATGGATGTTCAATGGGGAAATCAGGTAATGATCCAGAAGAGTTCCAGAAATTGTGTTGATTATTGATACTGCTGATGTAGCTTCCTTAATATAAAAGTACTCAGTGGCTGAGGAATGTGTTCCCACAAAGTCAAACAGGACCTGAAAAAAACAAAAAGTATGTCGAAACGACCGTCTTTGGGAGTATTCACATAAACACTGTCGGTTATGTCTGAATGAAAAAGGATTAAAAAAAAAAAAACGTGTAGCACTATATTGGATCCGTCAGAGCAGGCTAACTGTGCGTTCACACCACCGCTGACGAGAGCGTCAAAATTTGCTGTGGCTGCCCTGCCAAAAACACTGTAGAAAGATTGATAGTCAATATCTTGATTATTTAACAGCTTTACCTGCATTTCATCGAATACTTGAAACCGTCTAATTTTAATTGTGCCATCCGGGAAAGTAAATTTCAGTGGTATGCCTTCAGCTGGTTCTTCACTTCTCCTCGTAAGTCTTTCCTCTATTATCTGAGAGACAAAAGTTATTTGGAAAAAACTGTTGGAATGTGCATGAGATTTTTAAAAGGAGCACCTTCCAGAGTCTAGGTAAGCTGAAAGCACCTTTAAGCGTCTTTCTTCATATTGTGAAATTTCTTGTCTCCTCTGATCCTGCCAATATGGAAAACTATCAGGATCCATCAAGAATATTTTACACATGCAAATACTTAGATATTAAAAGACACACCTTTTCCTGATCAGCTCTCAATGATTGCTCATACTCGAGGTCTTGTTGTCTTCTTATAGCTCGCCACTCCTGTGAAGATATTTATACAGTATAGTTCAGTCATAATATTTTCTGTAGTAATGTAGCATTACATTACCTCTAAACCATTTGTTGTTTCAGGTCCATCTGTGATTGCTGGATTTAGTGGCATGTTGCTTGTCTGCAGAGACACCATCATGATGAAATCTCACAGTGAATTTGAAGCCATACATCTGTACACTGAAACTACAACGTACCTGGCACACTTCAGCACGAGGGACAACATAAAGTCTGCTTTTCCCCACAGTCTTCTTTAGATCCCTCATAGAGCTTGCTTGGATCTTCTTAATGCGTTTTGCCTTATCCACTTTTGCCAACTCAAACCCAATCAGGTTTAAGCTAATCATAGGGAAGCTCTGGCAAATTAAATTATTTAAATCTCCCAGACTCCAGTTCAAATCGACTGTGGACAGTTGAGCATCTGCTATTTCCTTTGCTGGAACTCCTTGAAACATATATTGTGAAATTTATTGTGTTTTGAAATATATTCATTGTAAACATAGCTAACATTTATTTATGTAAAACAATGAACCACTCCATGGCTTAAGAGTGAATGACAAACCTAATCCATTATTTGTCAGTATATTACGCTCAGACAAAGGTGGCAGTCTCTGAATATCTGGTCCTGGGAGGAGAAAGAGGCCCACTTGCCAGGTTGAACGTCCTCTTCTGGTGGGTGTGCCTAATCAAAACAGGTATTAGTATTAATAAAATGTATTTTCTTTATGTTCCTGTATTGGAATGCCTTCAGCACTGCATGATGGATATCGTCCTTAATGGACAAACCCAATCCATGTCTTGTAGTCTCAACAAATAAGATGATGAGTTGAATCAGGTGTTCTGGTCACCAATGGTCTCTCCAATCAACTTAGCTCAAAATGTTTTTAGTCCATAATAAGCTGTGTGGTGATTGTTTGCAGGTGCGGGTGGTTGCAAATTTGTGGACCGTCACAGGATGTAGTAGGTGCACTAGGCAAGATTTTTTTTTTTATTGAAGTTCAGACCTTCATGTTTCCCTGCTTTATAGTCTGGGGCTGCATTCCAGTCCAAGATTTGTCATGCCCTTCACTCGCTAACTTCCCTCCGTCTCGTTCACTCGGATATACGACATTGAGTGCTCACTACTGGCGGAAACTGCAATGGGCTGAATTGGAACGTGCGTGTCTAAAAGTGGAGTGGAACGCAGCCTATAAACGACACCTGACGACGTGCTGATTGACTCTTTTACTTCGAAGGCGGGACGTTTGAACATTGCAGAGTGCAGACAGAAATTGCGTTCATATCATAGACTGTAAAAAATAGGTTCATATTAATATAGTCTTTGTATATGTAAAGACTCAGCTGTATCCGAAATCGCCTACTCTCAATCATTATTCCTTACATTAGTGCACTAATAATATAGTCCACTTGGAGTAAATTAAATCAGTAACTGAATTAGGACAATAGGGGGCGATCTTGAACAGACATTTAGTCGCTGCTAAGTGCTAACAAAGCCCGCCAAAATGAGTCGATCTTTCTACTCTCAAACTACTCGCATTTTTCGCTTAAAATATTTTCCATCTGCCAAACTACGTTATCATAGTCCACAGCTTACACAACTAACTTACTCTACTCATAATGCTTCATCAGCTTGTACATTAGTTCAATTATTGTAACGTTACACTTTAGGCCCAACATTACTCATTTTGTCTCCTTCTAAGTAAACTAACTTCGGTTTATAACCTTTTTCGATGTAGTCACTATTCAAATAAAATTCATCCATACTCACAAAAGTAGGCTACCTACCTTGGACTTGATTTCTTCGCCTCCTGAAGAGTGTTCTGGTTGCAGTTAAAATGTTAGTATCAGCTGTATTTGAAGCCATTAATTCGCGTCTGGCACGTTGCAGTGCATTAAACACTCTATCAAATATGGCTACTGTAGGTTGATCGTTGTTTTGTATTAAATTATCGCTGTTTTGCTGATGCGTGTCCATATCAGATCAGATGCCGATACACTTTCAAAAAATGCCTGGTAAAGTGGCACTTGACGTCATAATTGTAGGGGCGGGGCAGAGCCATAGAGAGAAAAAAATTATTAGATACTAGTACTTATTCATTAGATACTAGTCCTTATTTATTAGATACTAGTACTTATTCATTAGACACTAGTACTTATTAAATAGATACTAGTACTTATTCATTAGATACTAGTACTTATTAAATAGATACTAGTACTTATTCATTAGACACTAGTACTTATTATTTAGATACTAGTCCTTATTTATTAGATACTAGTACTTATTATTTAGATACTAGTACTTATTCATTAGATACTAGTACTTATTAAATAGATACTAGTACTTATTCATTAGACACTAGTACTTATTAAATAGATACTAGTACTTATTCATTAGATACTAGTACTTATTAAATAGATACTAGTACTTATTCATTAGACACTAGTACTTATTAAATAGATACTAGTACTTATTCATTAGATACTAGTACTTATTAAATAGATACTAGTACTTATTCATTAGACACTAGTACTTATTAAATAGATACTAGTACTTATTCCAATAGTGACTAGTAACTATTCTTTTGTTACTAGTAACAAATTAATTTTTTTGCCATTGACTTCTATGGGGATCTGTCATTTAGATATCAACTATTCAGTTCTGACTAGTATGTATTCCAATTGTGACTAGTACATATATATTAGATACTAGTAGTTATTCATTAGGTACTAGTACTTATTAAATAGATACTAGTAGTTATTCATTAGGTACTAGTACTTATTCATTAGATACTAGTACTTATTCATTAGATACTAGTACTTATTTATTAGATACTAGTACTTATTCATTAGATACTAGTACTTATTCATTAGATACTAGTACTTATTAAATAGATACTAGTACTTATTCATTAGATACTAGTACTTATTAAATAGATACTAGTACTTATTCATTAGATACTAGTACTTATTCATTAGATACTAGTACTTATTAAATAGATACTAGTACTTATTAAATAGATACTAGTACTTATTCAATAGATACTAGTACTTATTCATTAGATACTAGTACTTATTAAATAGTACTTATTCATTAGATACTAGTACTTATTAAATAGATACTAGTACTTATTCATTAGATACTAGTACTTATTAAATAGATACTAGTACTTATTCATTAGATACTAGTACTTATTAAGTTGGCTTGTGAGAGCCAACTTACTGATATTGTACTTAAACTTATTATTAGTGGTGCTTGCAAAGCAACACTATTGTAATCTCACATACTTATTAGTGGTGCTTGCCAAAGGCAAGGCAACACTATTGTTATAGCTCATACTTATTATTATTTTTATTATGTTGGCGCGCTACTCCTCCCGCAGCTTTTGTCACAGACCCACGAATGAGGCGTCAAATCGTGCGGATTATTTGGGAATGGTGTTCTATGACTTTTATTAGCGATCGGTGTTTGCTCCATGGGTAAAAAATTGGGCAAAAAATCCCATTGACTTAACATTGCGCCGAACGTTGACGAGTCATAGCTCAGAGCGAGGATTTCGCAGAGACGTGTGATTTACCACATTTAAAGAGGCTGACAGGTTCTGTGAGAACATACCTCGTGTAGGACGGCCCATGAAATGTGATTTTGTATTGAACGTAACTCTGGATTACAGTGTCTTACAGACAAGGGGGCGGGCTCATTTTACTCAGACGACCAATCAGTCTCTCAGGATCATTGTGAAGCTATCAAGCCACGCCCTAGCAACCATTTAGAGCACCTTAGCAACAAGTCCCATAGACTTCCATTGAAAGAGATCAAAGGGATATCTCCAGACTGAATTATCATAGAAACACGAGGGTGGTCTCGTTTGACTTGGGGCAGTAAAACAGCCAATCATGAATCCCCTCAACACTTCCTAGCCCCTCCCTAGCAACCATTTTCGAGCACCTTAGCAACCAAAATCCAAAGAGAGATATCTTCCATTCTGAATGTCACAGAGGCATGGGAGTTGGTTTATATCATTCATACTGACAAGCAACCTTTGGAGATTCATCATTGGCAGCTGCCAAGCCACTCCCTAGCAACAATTTAGAGCACCCTAGCAACCACATTTATTGATTTCAATTACAGTAAGATGTCTTCAGATCAGAATGTCCTAGAGACATGATAGTTGCTTTGTTTTAATTGGGTGAGTAATCAGTCTTCAGCTTTCATCATGTGAACTACTTAGCCACGCCCTAGCAACCATTTAAAGCACCCTAGCAACAAAAAAATATTGACATCCATTCAAAATCACTAAGATGTGTATCAGGATCAGAATGTTGTAGAGACTTCCGGGTTGACTTATTTCACTCAGGATGGAAAGTAGACTTGATAAATATCACCCTGGTAACTGCCTAGCAACCAGATGGGTTTACCATAGCAGCCAAGTAACAAATCTCATATCTTTGCAACAGAAAATCATAGAGACTTCCTGTTTCACTTATTTCACTCAGGATGGAAAGTAGGCTTGATATGTATCACTCTGGTAACTGCATAGCAACCAGATGTGGTTACCCTAGCAACCAATTAACAAATCACATATCTCTGCAACAGAAAATCATAGAGACTTCCTGTTTGACTTTATTCACTCAGGATGGAAAGGAGGCTTGATAAGTATCACCCTGGTAACTGCATAGCAACCAGATGTGGTTACCCTAGCAACCAATTAACAAATCACATATCTCTGCAACAGAAAATCATAGAGACTTCCTGTTTGACTTTATTCACTCAGGATGGAAAGGAGGCTTGATAAGTATCACCCTGGTAACTGCATAGCAACCAGATGGGGTTACCCTAGCAACCAAGTAACAAATCATATATTTCTGCACCAGAAAATCGTAGAGACTTCCTGTTTCACTTATTTCACTCAGGATGGAAAGTAGCCTTGATATGCATCACTCTGGTAACTGTCTAGCAACCAGATATTGTGACGCTAGCAACCAAGTAACAAATCACATATCTTTGCAACAGAAAATCGTAGAGACTTCTGGGTTGACTTTATTTAATTTCCTCATTTCCTTCACCTGGCTCCTTTCGTAGGGAAAACAGGTAAATATGTTTTTTTGTTTTGTTTTACAGTATGTAAAGTATTTTTACAGTATAAACAACAATATTGTAAAGGTACATGCAAGTCTATTTGTTTATTCTATAGAACTGCACGACAACCTCGCGCTGGTGGCAGAGCAGCAGTATTTAACCAACTGCAAGAACAAGAAATTTGCAACATGGTCATAGCCAACAATTCTATCAGGCTAAGAGAGATCCAAAGTGCAATCATAAATGACAATAATGTCTTTGCAAATATAAATTCTGTCAGCATTTCCACCATAGACAGAGTTTTAAAAAGACATCAGATGACTATGAAACAGCTCTATAAGGTGCCATTTGAGAGGAACAGTGAAAGAGTCAAGGCGTTGCGGTACCAGTATGTCCAGGTAAACCATTGGTGTGCACTTAGTGAGTTTTCCTGTTTTTCTAAGATGCCTGTATTACTTTACTGTAAGTTTCAGAAACCCATAAGAAAAAACATTTACTGTTACATTTTTTTCTGTGTTTCTTCATAGAGAATCATGGAGTTAGAAGTACATGAAACGACCCACATTCTTGTTTTTGTGGACGAGGCTGGGTTTAATCTGTCCAAAGGCCGGAGACGTGATCGCAATCTCATTGGACACCGAGCCACAATTGACACACCAGGCCAACGTGGGGCCAATATTACAATGTGTGCTGCCATTTCAGAGAACGGTGTGAGCACACATATTCCACACATTGGGCCCTATAATACCCAACTTATCCTGGCCTTCCTAAATGCACTTTACAGAGACCTGATTCCAGAACAAGAAAGAGGTTTAGTTAGACCACATTTGCCTAATTATGTTGTTGTCTGGGATAATGTCAGCTTCCACCAAACCAACAGTGTTAGGGACTGGTTTGCTGCACATGAAAGGATAACAGTGGAATTCCTTCCACCATACTCTCCATTCCTAAATCCAATAGAAGAGTTTTTTTCAGCATGGAGGTGGAAAGTGTATGATCATAGACCACAAAATCAGATTTCTTTGTTGGATGCCATGAATGCTGCATGTGAGGACATCACAGCTGACCATTCCAGGGGATGGGTGCGGCATTCAAGGAGATTTTTTTTCCACGGTGTGTGGCAATGGAAAACATCAGATGTGATGTTGATGAAAATCTTTGGCCTGACCAACGTGAGCGACAAGATGTCCACCAAGAATATTTTATTTTATTTTATTTTTTTCCCATGAATGTTATTTGTTGTTTGTGTATTTGTGGTAATACACAAATATGAAATGTAAAGTGAAATCTTGTTACTCTTGTCAGTTACTTTACATGTACAGTAAATACACTTGTATTGTGTATATACACATGAAGTACAAAAATAAACACTGTAAAAATACAAATGTTCATAGACTTTTTTTTTTTCTACATACTGACTTTTCTCAACAAATATGAGATTTGTTTACAGTAAACCCTTAATTTTCATGGTTGACTGTTGTGGTGAAAAAACAACTAAACATTTTGACCAGTGTGGCTCACACAATGACAAAAATACTTTAGATTTTGGTGGCCTTGGCCAAATTATTGACACAAAAACTAGGTTTTGAAGCATGAATTAAATGTTTTGGGTGAGTAACTACATTTTGCAGACATGCTATAGTTTTGAAGTTCCTGCAAACAGTTGTGACATTTGCACTCACAGTTTAGAGAATGTTAAGACTGTTTCGAAAAATGTGCCAAAGCAATTGAGAAAAACTGTAACGCGTTTATTCCAACTAGGCCTACATTTCATCTTTTTCTCATCAAATGCCAGACTAATGGCTCGACACAATCCGTAGCCTAGAGGGGAAGAGCCCAGACAGGGATTTTCTTCTGTGTAGAGACCATAGACTGGTGTAGACCAGCAGTTCTCAAGTGCCAGGGGTGCGTGAAATAATTTGATAACTGTATTTTCCGGACTGTAAACTAAGGTCACGTTTTTAAAAAATAATGAAACACGCTGTGATTTATTCCAAACTGACTTAGGCCAATACTACGGAAGCGTATTGCATTCACTTGAGAAAAAAAAATCTGCTCTGTTTTTCTGAATTAACGACTTAATTATCTCAGAATTACGAGATAATTTTTCATGAAAAAATTTTTTTTGCTCTGTTTTTCTGAATTAACGACTTAATTATCTCAGAATTACGAGATAATTTTTCATGAAAAAAATTTTTTTTGCTCTGTTTTTCTGAATTAACGACTTAATTATCTCAGAATTACGAGATAATTTTTCATGGAAAAAAAAGTTTTTGCTCTGTTTTTCTGAATTAACGACTTAATTATCTCAGAATTTCAAGTTTTATCCGGTTTTATTTTACTTTGGGTCTGAGACATTGGGAGATACTGCTGTCTTTAAGTAATATAAATGGTATTTTTATTAGTGCGTCAACTTTGCGCAGACACCTCAAGACTTTGCGCCTGTTCAGACGAAAAGAACATTCTGATCTGCTTGACATTGCTGTGTTTCTCCAGGTTCAGTTGAACCGATATGGTATGCTTCACGGATATAAGATGATGCATCTGAAATGCATTCAGGCTGGCTACGTGGTGACACAAGAGACAATCAGGCAATTGTTAAAAATACTGTATCCTCTGTCCCTAAGTCTGAGCGAATTCGGGTGGCTGTCCCATTCCTTGATAACACCGCATCAATAAAGTATTGCAGCGATGACCTTGGGATCACTACTTGTAGAGTATGCATGTAGCCATATCACCATTCGTGAAAACCCGTCGATTGCACCATTGATGCAGATCCCATATAGTTTGAGTTTATCATATGAATCAACATGCCATAAAAAGTTCGGGCCTGGATTATGAACAAACGTCGCCGAAGACGATTCCGGCGCCTCAGTTGCACTCCATGGGGATCCAGTATTTTCAACAATTGCCTGATTGTCTCTTGTGTCACCACGTAGCCAGCCTGAATGCATTTCAGATGCATCGTCTTATATCCGTGAAGCATACCATATCGGTTCAACTGAACCTGGAAAAACAGAACAAAATATTTTTTTAATGAAAAATTATCTCGTAATTCTGAGATAATTAAGTCGTTAATTCAGAAAAACAGAGCAAAAATTTTTTTTCATGAAAAATTATCTCGTAATTCTGAGATAATTAAGTCGTTAATTCAGAAAAACAGAGAAGATTTTTTTTCTCAAGTGAATGCAATACGCTTCCGTACCGTTTTCTCGTGATCTCGACATAACTAAGGTTGTTTTCTCGTGATCACAACTTAATTTTCTCGTGATCACGACATAACAAAAAGTTGTTTTCTCGTGATCACGACTTAATTTTCTCGTGATCACGACATAACAAAAAGTTGTTTTTCCCTTTAATTTTCTATACAGTTTTTAATTGACCTACAAGGTATGAAGGACAATGAGAGATCCTTGGCAGAAAAGTACAATTTATTATATATAAATGTAAAGTTAGGCACCTTTCACATAGGCTAAATCAAACATATTACTAAACGCCAGGCAGCACATCACAAACACTTAATAAACGCGTTTTCATCAATATAGCAAGACTCGCTTTATTCTGCACTCAACAGATGTCAAGAACTGCATATGCGCACTCGGAACTAAATCGCGGCTGGCTTGACCGCAGTCATGCAGACGTCCCGGTCCATCAAGTTGGCTTGCAATGAAATTGACCAAACCTGCAGGGTCACTTTATTGTCTACGACAAAGTTGTAGACGTGATAGTCTTCTTCTAAGGTGTCTGACACTAATCTGGAAGTTGTCAATGACAACCAGATATCCTTATTGAAAACAACTTTTTTGTTTTGTCGAGATCACGAGAAAACGAGACAGGAAAAAAAAATAATAGGCCTAACGCAAGGCCTCTTTTAGCCTCCGTATTCGAATGATGCCATATTATCTGTATGACTATAAATGACAGTGTATTGCGTTATTTCACTGAGGAACAAATCCAGTGATGGCGGCGCACCGCACGCTCACACAATATTATCAGTTCGCTTCTGGCATGGCATTGCAACACGATCTCATGAAAGTTGCGTATCAATTTCTCGTGCTATTTATACGCCAAAAATGTTTTTTGTGCGTGCATATGCTACGCACTGTAAATCTCTTGGGTAGGATTAGGGGTGAGTGCGTGCGTAGGTTATTGCACGCAAAAAAAGTGCATATCGCATACAAGCAAAAACTATTTTTGGCGTATAAATGGCACGAAAAATTAAATTCGTGGTATAGATACGCACTTTCATGAGACCACATACAACAGTCAATAAAACATAAAAAAGTTATTCATGCTTAATTTAATTTGTCTGTTGTAGGCATAGGCCTAAAATATAAAGGCGGTGCCGGTGGTTAGTCAAACTCATTTCCTTTGATGTGAAGTTGCGGATTTAGCCTATGTTGGGACTCGACTGAAGTATGAAGCCTTCTTTATATTAATAGATAGCATGCAAATATGGAAACTTTGGACCGAATGAGAGATGCGCGAACCCAAAGTCCGTACAATTTTAGTTTCGATACAAATAAATTTGTTTAGCTTGGCGTTTAAAATAGGCTAAATGTTGTTTGTAATAAAGAGCACAATAGGCTTTTAGGCTACTGTATATTTTTTATTATAGCCCGCCTACTACTTTGTTTTCTGAATAGCCTACCATAGCCTATATCATTTATTTAAGGATTTGTCATTAAGGGGAAGTAATAGCCTACGCATAGCCTACATGTTTATAGTGTTTACAATGTTAAGAATGCGGTTTTTACAACGATGTGATGCGCGCGCCTGCATGTTTCTCTCTCATGGCCCGGTGTGACTTAGGCCTACACTCAGGTAGGCTGCGACTTTCTGGCAATACGGTCAATTATAAAAAAAAATAAAAAATATATATTTGATTACAAAATGCATGGGATGGAGACCATTTGGGGGGAAAAAAACGTATTGGAACTGTGAACTAGGGTAACTCAGTCACCTTGTTCTAAAGGCTCATTTGCCTACCTTATTTTTTCGGAACACACACACACACACACACACAAAGTCCTGCTCGCACTTGCCCATTTAATATCATGGTGGATTTTTTTAAAAAAGAAGAAAAATTTCAAGCCGATGCAAATCTGTCGTAAAATAACCCTATGCAAACAGACCAAAATGACAAGTTATTACCTTTATGAAAATCTTGTGTTGCAGTCCTGTGTCCGAGTGAGCAATATAAAAAATATAATAATGAATTGGAATGTAATATAGTGCACTTACGCTACTCTAATTTTGACATGAATCGCATATCAGACGCAGACTATTCCGAATTTTTTATTGTGAATTATGAAAGCTCTACAAAAGTCACAATTTCTGGATTTGGGTTGTTTGGCTGGTAATTATGAACCGGTTTTTAACTGTTGTTTGCATTGTATTATTGGCAGTTAAGTCTTTAGTATGGCCTACTGTAAGTAAATGTCATATTAAACGCATCTTTTCTCCCCTTAACCAATTAGCTTCTTCTATCGCCGTAGTTTAGCCTGTATTACCATATGAACTCTGATTGGATGGTTGAGAGTATACTCATGTTTATGTAATAATCTGCCTGAAAGAAGATATCTCTTAATATTTCCTTACTAGTTCCTTATGAGGATGAAGATATCTGCAAATTAATAGATACTAGTAGCTATTCTGTTTTGATATCATCTATTAATTTATGACTAGTAAGTATTCCAATTTTTACTAGTATATTTTTAAATATTACTAGTACTTATTCATTAGATACTAGTACCTATTAATTAGATACTAGTACTTATTAATTAGATACTAGTACTTATCATTAGATACTAGTACCTATTAATTAGATACTAGTACTTATTAATTAGCTACTAGTACTTATTCAATAGATACTAGTACCTATTTATTAGACACTAGTATCTTTTGTAATTGTTACTAGTAACTATCCTTATCTTACTAGTCATAACTGCTTTTTTACTAGTCTTATGTTATGACTAGTCAGAACTGCCACTGTAGAGTTCAATTAAAAATCTTACTAGTAAAATAAAAAATCTTACCAGTAACATTTGGAATAAATACTAGTATCTAACAAATAGGTATTAGTATCTATTGAATAAGTACTAGTAGCTAATTAATAAGTACTAGTATCTAATGAATAAGTACTAGTATCTAATGAATAAGTACTAGTGTCTATTTAATAGGTACTAGTATCTAATGAATAAGTACTAGTATCTATTTAATAGGTACTAGTATCTAATGAATAAGTACTAGTATCTATTTAATTAGTACTAGTATCTATTTAATAGGTACTAGTATCTAAAAAATAAGTACTAGTACCTAATTATTAACTACTAGTATCTAATATATAAATACTAGTCACAATTGGAATACATACTAGTCAGAACTGAATAGTTGATATCTAAATGACAGATCCCCATAGAAGTCAATGGAAAAAAAAATAATTTGTTACTAGTAACAAAATAATAGTTACTAGTCACTATTGGAATAAGCACTAGTGTCTAATGAATAAGTACTAGTATCTATTTAATAAGTACTAGTGTCTATTTAATAGTTACTAGTATCTAATGAATTAGTACTAGTATCTAATGAATAAGTACTAGTATCTAATAAATAAGGACTAGTATCTAATAAATAAGTACTAGTATCTATTTAATAAGTACTAGTAACTAACGACTAAGCACTAGTATCTAATGAATAAGTACTAGTATCTTTAAAAAGGTACTAGTAGCTACTGAATAAGTACTAGTATCTAAAGAATAGGCACTAGTACCTAAAGAATAAGCACTAGTCGCTAATGAATAAGTACTAGTACTTAATGGAATAGATACTAGTATCTAAAAAATAAGTACTAGTAGCATGAAAATAGAGACTAGTAGGTTTAAATGATTAAATGTTAAAACGGCTTGCCATAGACCATTACTGTTACTGTATACATGTTCCAGTCATTTTACTGTACAGTGTTTGAAAAAATTAAAGGCAAAATCACACCAAAAATTCACCCATATACAGTGTACAGTTAATTTGAATATAACTTTTATCCTCTTTAACTTAATACGAAGCAATAACCACAAAATAATTACCCCCAAATTAACATCAACACTGAAATAAGAGCATGTTTTATCTGTCAATCAGACGCACATGAAAGTTGCATTCGTTACTATAGCAACAGTAAACTGCGGGCGCATTTTCTTAGAATCATCGTCTGGTAGAAAGAAAAAGTAAAAAAAAAAAAAAAGGATGCATTTTATTACAATTAAATTAAGACCATCATGTCGTGGTGGTACCATCTAATGGTAATGATGTAAAAAAACAAAAACTCCCTTAGTTGCAAATGGACTGTTTGATCCATGAGAAAGTGAAGTTCAATGAAATAATATTCATTGTTAATTCTTACCTGATGACGTTTAAAAGAAAATATTGGCCTGGCTAAACTCATTTCATCAAACAGGCTTTTGCATCCTGTAAAATACCTTAAAATATATATATATATATATATATATATATATATATATAGAAAGTTTACACTGTGCTCCTAGGAGGGGTGCCAACGGTGCAGTTACTTTGCAGTTTTTTTGTGTGTGTGTGATTATTTCAGTATGAATAATAGAAAACTGTCATGTTCATGTTTTGATGCAATATAATATATATAAATAAATAAAATCAAGTTTTTCTTTCCTTGTTTTTATTTTTTATTGTCCAGAAAGCTTGTAACCAGTGATGGTCCTCTTGGCTCTGCAGAGACTCCCTGGTGTCATTCTGCCGCAGCCTCCGTTCCAGCTTATTCCTGTATTAATTTATAATAATTATTAATAATAATGCATTTTATTTATATGCTCCTTTCAAGACAGTGACACCTTAAGCACACTATTGATTGATAATGAGAATACTGCAACTCAACCTAATGTATACTGTTCTCTCTATATGTTTGCTTTTGAAACGTAAATATAGATAAACAGCAAGCCAAACTATGTTCAAGAGCCAGGATATGAGCGTCTTGCTCCTTTAATGGTACAACATGTACTGCACTTTACATGGGCAAAAACACCGGCCACTGAACCGAGTAAAACTGTAAATAAATGAAAGAAATATGGAAAACTTATTAGAAATCAAAATGACATACTTATTAACAGTATAACAAGTAAAATGTATTTAGATACATTAGGTAAGCATTATCAACACAGCGCACTAGCGCCAATCTGCAATAACATAAACATCTTTAATTATATCACGTTTAAACTCCTGCAATATACACTAGACAGATAAATGATTCAAATTAACTTACAGCCAATGCTTACGACAGGGATTAGAAGAAAGATCGATTCAGATGCAACACAAACATCTCAAGCGTTCACTGCACCATGAGCTCGTTATTTCCTGTTACCCGATGTGCATTGCTTGTGGAAAAACGTCAAAATAAAGGTCCTCACATAAGAATTTAACATAATAGCGGCAGGGAAAATTATCTTATACAGAATATTAAACAATCACGAAATTATAATATTTATAAATGTAAATGTTCATCATAAATTATACACAGCCTCTAACAAAGGCAGAACATAATGCAATTTAAACAAGAGTTTATAATGTCAATTACAGAAAGATGTGTGATAATTATTATGTAACATGTGTTATGACATGTCACAGTATGCAAATATGTAATTTTTAACTAATAAGACAAAAATCTAATATGAGAAGCTAATTTTATTAGGTGTGTGTGTATCAGTGTGCAGCCGGTGCTGAAGACACATTAGAGGGATTGTGCATGAGTACAACAGCATGCAGAAAGTGCGGTTGTTCTTTAAGGTGCACATAGCTGTTATCTGAAATAAGAAAAGAAAATACTTTATACAAGTGTGATCATTTGTAAACAAGTACATGACATTGTTTTGATTTTTCTGTGTTGCCAACTCTCTTCCCTTATCTCTCTGATCTGTCACTTGTTGTATCTGGGTTTTCATTTAAATAGATCATTTTAAAGTTAAAGTTCATCTCAATACCATATAAAATGTAAGAAGAGATTCTGGGTATGATGTCAGGAGATTATTTCCCTGTAATTTTGTCCAATACTACATTAAATGAGTTTAAATTTAATGTTAATAATCATGGCATGTTTGAACAAGAACTCAAAAATGAAACTTTTTATGAGTGTTTGAATATGAGGATCTGATCCACGTGCCAGGACAAAATGAAATATTTGGGGTGATTTTGACTTTAATTATATTAATAACAACCTATAAAGGAAAGCTTCTTATGATGTGTTTGAACATGAGGAAGTGATGCAAGTGCTAGGATGAATTTTTGGTGTGCTTTTGCATTTATTTTTTTCAAACTGTACAGTAAAATGACTGGAACATGTATACAGTAACAGTAATGGTCACTCTAATCAATAATCCTTTGAAAATGTGAGCAAACATATAAAGGAAAGCTTTTCATGAGTGTTTGAATGTGAGGAAATTATCCAAGTGCTACAGGATTTACAATTTAAAGTTTATTACAAGGTACATATGAATGCCAATGAGAGATCCTTGGCAGAAAAGTAAAATTAATTATATGTAATATGTAAATGCAATGTTACTTAATATAGTAAACTTTGGTTATAAATTATTTACATAATAATAAACACCAGCACATCACAAACACTAAATAAACCCGTTTTCGTCAATGTAATAAGACTCGCTATCTTGTGCACTCAACAGGAGTCAGAAAGCAAGTTTACATATACAAAACGCAAAATAAGGTTTGTATGATATTTTGACAACGTATTATGGAAATGACAGCTTAGTTTGTTATATTACTTAATTTATAGCTACAATAAAAATGACTTGTTGACAGCGTATTTGTTGTTTGACACCAGAGGATCCTCTCACGATTGTCAATTATCTGTTAACACTAATAACTAATAAAAATATGCACATTATCCAAAGCTGCTAGCTAACGTTAGCGAGTATGGCTAACAAATCCACCGCTTTAACTGATCTCTAACATCTTTATCTGAAGCAAACGCTGTTAATACACATTTAATGCTAATTAAATAAAAGGAAATAATCAACTTTACACACCTGAGATCCACCGCGATGCCTCTGCTCAGCCATGATGATTTGATCCGTGTCTCAAGCTAATGACGTAACTTCCAGGGAGGTATCCGTGAGCCCGCTGTACACAAAAAAGTGAAGCGCAAAGGCAAAACGGTATCATGAGCTCACACTTGATGGAAATGCAAATTAAAAGGAGCGTTGCAAAATAATTAGTAGGCATTGCAAAGAAAAATATGTGTGGCAAAATCAATGCTGCAATTAATTATATCTTGGTTTTTGCTATATTTAATTTCTATTTTGCAATTCTTTATTTTTGTTTGCAAAACTTTATTTTTTTTTCCTCGATACTTTATTTTACTTTTGTGATACTTAATTTTTGTTTGAAAAACAAAAATATTTTTTTTTGCTCAATACTTTTTTTCTTTTGCAAAACTTTATTTTCTTTTGCAATACTTTATATTGTTTGCAAATATATGTGGCATTGTTCTGACTCCATACTCCGGAAGCAATCCGGAAATGGAAGAAGAAGTGTCAGGCATAGAGAATGGAGGTAATGAATGGAATGTAGTTGAAAATCGAAAAAGAAAGAAAAACTGGGGTCAGATTTGGGATTCTGATAGTGAAAACGGAAGACATCAGTTAAGAAGAAGAAAGGAGGAATACAAGGTAATGATAAAATTCGCATCCGAATTTGAATCTGCAATAAATCCCCTGAAATTAACTAAAGCGATTACTGACGAAATAGGGCAGATTGAAAATGCAAAAATGTTGAGGGGTGGTAAATTGTTATTATTTTGTAAAGATAACAAGCAACAGAAAAAGGCACTAGGAATAAAGATGTTACTGGGGGAAAAAGTAAGTTCAATTCCAGAAGAGAAGAAATGGGTAAGAGGGGTAATAACAGGAATTCCGATTGACATGACAACAGAAAGAATCAAAAAGAATATTTCTGGAGCAGAAGTAAAGGAAGTAAGAAGACTTAAGTATGTCAAAGACAAAGAAAGTAAGGATAGTCTATCTGTGATGATACATTTTGATGTGGATAAATGACCTGAAAGAGTATATCTAGGATACATGAGTTATATGGTTAGACCCTATGTACCTCCCCCGTTAAGATGTTTCAAATGTCAAAGATTTGGTCATGTTGCAGCAGTTTGTAGAGGGAAGCAAAGATGTGCAAGATGTGGAGGAGAGCACGATTACGGTAAATGCGAACAAGGAGTAAATCCCAAATGTTGTAACTGTGGGGGAGCGCACAGTGCAGGGTACGGAGGATGCCAAGTGAGACAAAAAGTCTTGAAAGTACAAAATGTTAGAGTGGAAGATGGGTTAACATATGCTGAGGCCCTGAAGAGAGTGGAACAGGAAACAAAAACAAAAGAAATTGAGAAAGTTGTACCTCAGAAAATGAATAAAGGCATAGAAGAGACAGAGAAGGATCCAGTGGAGATTGATAAAGTGTCTTTTGTAGCATTTATAGTTGAGGTGGTAAATTGCTCAGCACAAACGGAAAGTCGAACAGAGAGAATTAAAATCATAGTGAGAGCAGCAGAAAAGTATTTGGAACTAGAGGGAATCAGTGTGGAGATGATAAATGAAAAACTAAAAGTACAGGTAGGAAACACCCAGACAACATGTGGTGGTTCATAATGGTGGTATTAATATTGCAATGGAACACAATAAGTTTGATTGCAAACGGACAGGAATTTAAGAACTTTATATTAAAACAAGAAAGATGTCCAGATATAATGTGTTCAGGAGTCTTGGTTGAAACCATGTCTTAATTTTACATTACAAGGATATATTGCAATACGTAGAGACAGACCAGGTGGAAATGGAGGGGGGATAGTTACTTTCATAAAACAAGATATTGGATACAGGATAGTTGAGATTAATCAGGAACATGAGGTAATGGTAGTTGAAATATGGGAAGGAGCAGAAAGTATAAAGATAGTAAATCTTTATAATCCATGTAAGAAACTAAATATAGGAGATTTGGAAAAAATAGATGAGAATGGTAGACAAAAGATGGTATGGTGTGGAGATTTTAATTCTCATAATACATTGTGGGGTAGTGAAAATACAGATCATAATTGACTGGTAGTGGAAGAAATGTTAGATTTAAGAGGATTAGTGTGTATAAATGATGGGATAGGCACCAGAATTGATAAAGGAAGTGGAAAGATGTCAGCTATCGATTTAACTTTGGTATCAGATAATTTAGCAAGGAAAAGTATGTGGAAAGTAATGACTCACAACAACATAGGAAGCGACCATTTTCCAATATTATGTAAAATAGGAATAGATATTCAAAAAGAAAAGGTAGAGAGAATACAAAGATGGGCATTTAAAGAGGCAAATTGGGAGCAATTTAAGAAGATTTGTGAAGAATATTTGGAGGGGTTTTTGGGTGTAATAGAGGATGTAGATGAGTTGAATAAAAATATTTGTAAAGCAATACGGAAAGCAGCAGTAGAAGCAATAGGAAAAAAGAAATCAGGGAATAGAAAAAAGGTGGTTCCTTGGTGGAATGAGGAATGTAGTGAGGCAGTTTATATAAGAAATAAAACTCTTAGGAAAGTAAGAAGAAGTATTAATTTTAATGATTTAATAGCTATACTATAAAAAGGCACAAGCAAAAGTGAGGCGTGTAATAAGAATAGCAAAGAGGAAATATTGGAGGGAATTTTGTGAAAGTATTGGTGAAGATGTTGAAATTAACGAAATATGGGGGATGATTAGAACGATGAGTGGAATTCAGAGATATAGTAGCATACCAGTTTTAACAGATAAAGAAAAATCAGCAGTTTCAGATAAAGAAAAAGTAGAAGTATTAGCGGAAACATTTATGAAGGTGCATAGTAATGATAATATCCCTGAGGAAATGAGAAAATATAGGAGACAACGAATTAGAGAAAATCCTAAAATTTTGGAAAAAAGAGGGCATTCGGGTAGTGTAATAGAGGCTGAGTTTACAATGTATGAAATGAAGAGAGCACTCTCAGGGGTAAGAAAAACTTCTCCAGGAAAGGATGAAATTTGTGTAGAGTTGATAAAACATTTATCAGAAACATCATTAAAGATAATTCTAGGATTGTTTAATAAAGTATGGGAAACAGGGAAACTTCCTTCTGAGTGGAAACATGGGGTCATCGCGCCAATTGCTAAGCCAGGGAAAGACAAAGCTCAACCAAGCAGCTATAGGCCAATAGCATTGACATCAAACTTATGTAAGCTAATGGAGAGAATGGTAATGGCAAGGTTAGTATATTTTATTGAGAAAAAGGGGGTTATTTTCACAATACCAGTGGTTTTAGGAAGGGGTGCAGTACTATGGATTCTGTAGTAAGTCTGGAAGCAGCAATAAGGAAGGCTCAAGTAAATAAAGAGGTAGTAGTTGGAGTGTTCTTCGATATAGAGAAGGCTTACGATATGCTGTGGAAAGAGGGTTTGTTAATGAAACTTGATAAAATGGGAATTACAGGGAAGATGTATGATTGGATCAAGGATTTCTTATTGAATAGGACAATACAAGTTAGAATTGGGACAACATATTCACAAATATATTCTATAGAAAATGGAACTCCCCAAGGTAGCGTATGTAGTCCAATATTTTTTAACGTTATGATTAATGATATTTATACACAAATTGACACAGGAATAGGGAGGTCACTGTATGCAGATGATGGCGCAATATGGAAGAGGGGAAGAAATGAAATATTTGTAGTTAAAAGTCTGCAGGGGGCAGTAAATAAGGTAGGAAACTGGGCAAATGAGTGGGGTTTCCGGTTCTCAATTGCAAAAACTAAGGTAATTGGTTTCACAAAAAGGAGGAAAAAACATTAAAGTAAGTATAAAAATGTATGGTCAGGAATTGGAACAAGTTAAAATGGTAAGATTTTTAGGTATGTGGATGGACACTAAATTAACATTTGGTATTCACATTCAAAAGCTTGTAGACAAATGTAAAAAAGGAATTAATGTAATGAGGTGCTTGGCTGGGGTTGAGTGGGGAGCAAGTAGACAGTCTTTTAAGAAGAATATATAGCTCATTAATAAGACCGGCAATAGATTATGGTAGTATGATATACTGTTCTGCATCAGAAACATGGCTCAAAAAGATTGAGGTAATTCAGACTCAAGCTCTAAGGATCAGTTGTGGAGCATTTAGATCATCTCCAGTACCATCAATTCAAGTAGAGATGGGAGAAATGCCACTAGAAGTTCGTAGGAGAAAGTTAAGAATGAGATACTGGATTAATGTAAAAGGACATGATGAAAGACATCCAGTTAAAAAGGTACTGGAAAACTGTTGGGAGTATGGAAGAATATATAGTTTTGGCTGGGTAGCAAATAAGGAGGCACAGGAAATGGGTATAACCGAGATAGAAGTAGCTCCTTCTGTCATAATTTCCTCTATACCCCCTTGGTTATATCCAATGCCAGAAATAGACTTATTCATACACATTGAGATACACAAGAATGAACATAATTTGCCATTAAAAGTAAACGTTCATCAATACATAAATCAAACATACAACAACATGACGCAAATATTCACAGATGGATCAAAAGATCCAAAAACAGGTAGAGCAGCTGCTGCAGTATATATTCCTCAGTACAATATTAAACTATCAAAAAGAGTAACAGATCATATATATTACAATGGATAGAAGAAAGGCAGCCTAATAGTAGTGTGATATGTACAGACTCACTATCAGCTTTGCAAAGTTTAGAAAGTGGAACATCTTTAGCAAGACAAGATATTTTAAATGAAATATTACAGAAATTATATAGCATAAAGCACTTAGGTGTAAGGGTGAGTTTTTTGTGGGTGCCAGCCCATGTCGGAGTAAAGGGGAATGAGGAAGTAGATGAACTGGCAAAGAAGTCATTGAAAGATCCTGAGATTAACATTAGATTAAAGATGAGTATAGTGGAAATTAAGGGGCTGATTGGGACTGAAGTAAAAAATAGGTGGCAGAGGATATGGGACAATGAAACAAGAGGAAGACATCTGTATAGTATACAAAGAAATGTGGGGGTGGAAAGAACAACTGTTAATAATAGGAAAAAGGATATGATAATGACAAGATTACGTATTGGACATACAGCATTAAATCAAAGTTTACATAAAATAGGTAAACACGAAAGTGGTAATTGCGATAAATGTGGATATCCAGAAACAGTAAATCATATATTACTCGAATGTATAGCATACAATATAGAAAGACTTGAATTAATCCAGTCACTAAAGGATAGGGGTATAAGCAATTATTCACTTGAGGAAATATTAGGAGAAGGAACAAATGATATAATACAGGAGAAAGTATTACAATTTTTAAATGATACAGAACTGGTAAAAAAGATATAATTGTTATTATTATTATTATTTTTATTTTTTTTCCCAAGTGTATTCAACCAAGTAGTGCTCCATACTCCAATTCAGTAGGTGGCGGACAATGCACCTTTAAGTTGGTTTGCTAACCGCCATTTAAACAACAGAAGAAGAAGAAGAAGAAGAAGAAGAAGAAGAAGAAGAAGACAGAAAAACATTAGTGCTGTGTGAGTTGAAGAGTAAGCCTCTTGGTGTATCAGCTGGGAAAACGGGAGAACGTGAGTCTTTTTGAAAGGTTCCGCCTATTTTTAACATTAAACTCATGAAGCGCCTAACATGGCCCATTGTTTGTTTGTAGCTCGGTCTGGCGTCTGCGTGTATGGTGGCCAGTAAATGGTGCACGCAGTTACGAGTCTATAGAAACGTGCTTGCATAATAGTGAGTAGTGATCCTAGACAGGTTTGCAGTAACTTAAGTTTACTAACCTTTTTTTTTCTTTTAGATTTAATGTGTAGAGTTGAGCGTTGATTGTTTCTTTTTTTTTATTATATTGCCTATGAATAGAAGCAACACTGGAGAGAGTGTGCACTGCTATTAGTCACTCTGATACCGTTTAACTTTATTGCTACGGGGCATATAGCTCTAATTCATTTAGGCTGGTGTCCAAAGAAAATTCCTTTTTGTCATAATCTTTTAATCAGAGATTTAATATTGTTTTAAATAATTACGATACTATCAAATATCGCATCATAAACCAATTAGGTTGTGATTACAGGAGGATTGCCTTCTTCTGTCTAACTAGCCACTGTTTTTCCTGGGTTCAATTATTTTGTTTTACTTTGTATTTTCCTATGTGTGTGTGTCGTGGAGATCTACTGCCACCATACTGTGATGACCTGGACCTAGGTGGGCCTAGGGTGGAATCCTGCCAGTGGTAGCCTGTAATTTAAAGGTTTTGTTTTTTTGTGTCTGTTTGGCAATCATTATATTCCAATATTCAGCCTATGAGCATTGTGCAATATCTCCTTTGGGTACCGTGCTTATTTTGCAGTGTTCATTAGTGTGACGTGTGAAATGCTGGGTTAGTGTGTGTATGCACGGCTGATTTGGTTTGAAGTGTTTCTTGCAGTGTTGGAGTGTTTGTATGTGAACAGTATCTATTTATTCACTGTATTCTATGTATTATATTTTTATTCACTGTGATTTATTGTTGAATCTTTTACTGCTACCTACGGGGGACATTGGCCTGCTCTTATTGCCAATCAGTATATTATTGTTTAGTGTTTAATAAAATGTATATTTGAGTACATCAGTCCCTTTGCTGTTCCTTCATTGGACACAACCTGCCTAAAATAGTTAAAGGGGAGCGCTGTTTTGGTTTTCTAGCTTTGATAGTCAAATTGTTTGCCAGAGCGCCCCCTAGGGGTCACATATATCGATATATATGCCGTAAAGATCAATCCATAATCATGTACAATAAATTGGCTTTCAATACTGTTTGGGGCAAACTCTGTCATGTGACATTAGATTTTGCCGTTAATGCCAATTTTATTGACAAAATGTCTTTCCAAACCATTTTTTGTGACAATTGATGTATCGACATAGAGTTATGCGCTTGAGTTAAACTGAAAAATATTATGTCGACATTTGTGAGATTTTAGCGATAATGTGTATTTCCATCAGCTTTATTTTGATGCGCTAAAACTTTTTTTCGTAAAAAATCCTTGGATGGAAGCATAGTTACTGAGATTATCGGGCTGATGTGACATTCATGCAATGTTATCAAAAGGGCTGGGCAATATAATGATCTAGATGTTTATCTGAAAATAGAGAGATGTCCTCGATCAAACTTTTCAGTAGTTTTCTATATTTAGCCTATGATCAACATGTAGAACAGGGGTGTTCATTACATCAATTGCTATAGCAAGAGCACCACTGGTTGATTGATCTAGATGAAATATAAAAGATTGACTTTTTATTTCCTGACATCTGTCGCTGCATGCTGTGTGATTGACAGGAGGATATTGTTTGAGCGAATGCGGGTTCGCTCCATAAATGACAAGATGCACTTTATAATTCTGCCAATTCTGTCTTGATGAGGATTTTATGTAAACAGGCCTTTATGTCTATAGTGAACTTAAACACTGGGACAAAAAGCATATTTGCATAAAAATGTTGGACTTGAAAGTTACTTTATGTAACCTAATTGAGCACTGTCTAGTAGGCTAATCAAAGAACAATAACAAAGAATCGACAAAATCACTGAATACTGAATACCCCCCCCCCCCCCCCCCATGTGCTACTTAAAGAAATAATTCACACAAAAATGAAAATTCTCTCCATTTACTCACCCTCATGCCATCTGTCTATGACTTTCTTTCTTCAGAAGACAAATTAAGATTTTTAGAAAAATATTTAAGCTCTGTAGGTCCATTCAAGTGAAGAGGTGCCAAAATGTTGATGTTCCAAAAAGCACATAAAAGCAGCATAAAAGTAATACATACAACTCCAGTTGTTTAATCCATGACTTCTGAATTTACATGACAGGTGTGGGTGAGAAACAGATCAATATTTAAGTACATTTTTGCTAGAAATTCTTCTCTCTGCCCAGTAGGTGGTGAAATGCATGAACAATTTGAATAACCAAAAACACAAGAAGAAAGTTAAAGTGGAGATTGACTGAGCAGGGAGGAGAATTAATAGTAAAAATATATTGATCGGTTTCTCACCACTTCGATCATATCGCTTCTGAAGACATGGATTAAACCACCGGTGGCACATGGATTAGACTACTTTTATGCTGATTTATGTGATTTGTGGAGCTTCAATATTTTAGCACTGATGCACTTTCAATGTATGGACCAAAATAACTTAAACATTCTAATACAAATCTTAATTTGTGTTCTGCAGAAGAAAGTCATTCACATCCAGGATGGTATGAGGGTGAGTAAATTATGAGAGAATTTTCCTTTTTGGGTGAATGATACATTTTTAAGCGTGATGTAGCCACTGTACCAAACAACTTTTCCCATGCCTGCTGTACCTCTATTGTGCAGGACATGACGTGCCAAGTGATCCTGCTTATTTAGCATTTTTTTGGATTCTTTGCATTGTTTGAAGATGTTTTATGCACAATAATAACACTCTGTTGACATTAAGGAAAGACCCTACACAAACTTATTTTAATGTAATTGTTTCATACATTACGATTTCAAATGGTAATCAGTGTCTTGAAAATAAATGTTTAATCTTTTCATTTCTGTTCTGACATGTCTTAAATCAGATTCATGTAGTGTTTATCATAGATAAGTGATGTATTTTATAAGTTGGCATACAGTGTTCATTATAATGGGGCATAGGTTTTGCAACTCACTACTCATGAGTACTTTTAAATAAGCTACTCTTTTACTCTTACTTGAGTAGTTTTTAGGACAGCTACTTTTACTCTACTCACTCTCAATGTTTGGAGAAGTAACAGTACTTCTTCTTGTGCATGATTTTTATGTACTCTTTCCACCCCTGGTTATTTTATTTTAAACAAGTAATGATTTGTCAAAGTAATTTCATACATTCAGCATGAAATAAAACATTGCAGGAGTGAAGTAAGCAGTAAACTCCCAGCTGGTATGTCTTCCCCATGGTGGATTGTGGGCAATTATCCACCATCGAGTGTACATCAAATGTACACAAAAAATTAGAGTGCATTGTGTGTAAGAATGAGTGAACAAAAGTAGGGAATAAGCGGCTCAATCAGAATACAGACACTCCTCTTATTGACAAATTCATCCAAATCTGACAAGAGCCCTTACAGGGATAGTTCACCCCAAAATTTTAATTCTTCTCACCCTCACGCCATTCCAGATGTGTATGACTTACTTTCATCTCCTGAACACAAATTAGATTTGAAGAAGAATATTTCAGCTCTTTTGGTCCATACAATGCAAATGAATGGTCAACATATTAAAGCTATAAAAAAAAAAATCACATAAGTCAGCATAAAAGTAATCCATAAGACTCCAGTGGTTAATTCAATATCTTGATATGAGAATGTGTGGATGAGAAACAGATCATTTTCACATTCTTCTTCTTGTGTTTGTGGTGATTCACATTCTTCTCTGCATATTGCCCCCTGCTGAGCAGGGAGAGCAATGTCTAGCAAAAAAAATACATATTGATCTGTTTCTCTCCCACACCTATTATATCACTTCTGAATATATTGATTTAACTACTGGAGTCTTATGGATTACTTTTATGGTGCCTGCATTTGCTTTTTGGAGCATAAAAATGTTGGCACCCATTCACTTTCATTTTACTGACCTACAGAGCTGAAATATTCTTCTAAAAATCTTAATTTGTGTTCTGCATAAGAAAAGAATGGCATGAGGGTGAGTAAATGAGAGACTTTTAATTTTTGGGTGAATTAACACTTTAAAAAAATAGCTCAGCCATAATTTAATATTCTGTCATCATGTCCCTACTCTCATTTTGTTCCAAACCTGTGTGACATTCTGAATTCTGTGGAACACAAAAGATGTTAGACAGAATGTTAGGTACTGTCAGTCTTGGTCATCATTCATTTTCAAAATATGGAGAAAAAACACTTCACTGGAAGTAAATAGATACCCTGGCAAACATTCTGTCTAAAATATCCAGATTGTGTGGTATGGAAGTCATAATGGTTTGGAACAACATGGTGGTGAATGATGACAGAATTTCAATTAATAATAATAATTCTGTAATACATGTTAAAGGTATATTATGTAATGGAATATAGAGGAGTTAATGTCCATTATGTGATTGTGAAAGTAACAAGATACTACTTGAGTGTTCTTATAATTGGATACTTTATTATTCTTACTAAATGTAACAGGGTTAAAATTTTCAAGGAGGAGGCAGGAACTGGCTGAACAGTCAAAATAATCTTTAAAAAAAATGTAAAGACATAAACATAAACACACAGCATCTGCGTGTGGCTCTCTCTCACTAAATGCTGGATCTGGCTCGGCTTTATCCCTCTCCTCGGCTGATTAGCCCGATTGGGGGCCGGCCATCCGCACTCACGGCCCGGCCCTGCCCTGCAGCTCCACTGCTCCAGGTGGCCGGCAGCATCTCCTCCGTCCCCCAGCGGATGGCTGCTCCTTTCGGCGGACGGCAGTGGTGAGGACTCCACGACAGTGCATCCCTCCTCCTTCCCAGATTTCGGCACCAATGTAACTGGTAAAATGAGCAAGGAGGCTGCATGAACCGGTTGAACAGTCAAAATACAATTTTATGAAATCTTAAAAAGACAAACACACACGGCAACAGTGTGTGGCTCTCTCTCTCTTGAACTGCTGCATCCAGCTCAGCTTTATCCCTCTCCTCGGCTGAGGGGCCGGCCGTGTGCACTCACTTCTCATCACACTCAAGAAATTATTTATGTTTGTACTTTTACTTGAAACTGAAGTTTAAAGTAATTGTACTTTTACTTGAGTACAGTTTTTCGCTACTCTACCCACCTCTGTCCACCACAATATATTTATCAAGAAGTTTGTTAATTCATAAGCCATCACAACTCTGATTGAATGTGTTTATAGTTTGTCAGAAAAGTTTGGGGCCTGGTTTGGTTGATTGTTTATTTTTGTATTTTAAATATGTACACTGTTCTCTGATAGGAGTCTAATCAGTGCAAGCATGCACTGATCAGATGCTCCTTTTATTTTTGTTAGTCGCTGAATGAGGTATTTATCTTGTTTAAGACCGTGATGTTATTATTCAAAGCACCGAGTAGCCTAACTTAACCATAGGAAATGTGTATAGTTTAGTCTACTGCGTTAACCATTTGCTCCTTTTATCTTTAAGTTTCTGCTTGTTTTATACTAGATTTCTGTGTAAAAGCTACATAACCAGTGAAGTGAGAACAGGTAAGGTGATAGCTCCTTTTTGTTTAAAATATTTTTTTAAAGTAGTGAGTCAAACATTTTAGTTACCTGCCAACGTCAATTATCAGTATGTCTAAAAACATCTTAAACCAGTCTGTGTGGATTTGCTTGTCTTAGCTGTTTCCTAATAAGACAAGTGTTAAATAGTGCACAAAACCTCTGTAAAGCCAGCAAAAAACTGTCTAACAAGGCTAGTTTTAGCTTTTTTGTTTGTTTGTTTGTTTTTAAATGTCAGATAATGTTGCTAAGTTATGTATCTATATATTCCAAAATGTGAACAATATTGAAGATTAAGATATCAAGCAGAATGCAGCCAACTGTATTTCCCTTTAAACATCAAACAAAGAACATATAATACCAAAGTCGTGTATCCTTTCAAATGGAAAATAGATCTATTTTTAAAGATGGAAAATATACAAATAACAAATACTTTGAAGAAAATAATAATTGTTCAAAGAACCATGTACATTTTTAAACTGGTTCGATGTCAATAATGGAACAAATCATTTGTAAAACATTTTTTCTGTTCTTACTGTTCCTGTTAGAGAAGTGTAGAAAGAGTTCTGTGTTCAAATAAAACAATTGAAAAACACTGACTTTCTATTTAAAAAAAAAAAAAAAAAAAAACAAGGAACCATTTATATGGGTGTAATGTAATAATGAAAATTGACAGGTAAAAACATTTTATTGACAATTTATAGAGGCCAGTAGGTGATATTCATTAGCAAAACCTTTCAGTACTCCTTGGTGAACAATATGACATGGGGTTGCATCTTCATATTTGCTGAGACTGGTCGTCGTATTTCTCCCAGCCAACAGAGGTTCTCCTGCAGTAAGTCACGTAATGTCCAACAGAAGCCCATATAGGTCCTGGAATGAATGCGACAACCCCTCGCAAAGTGAAGATATGACTGTCCAGGTCCATGTTCACAGGGATTTCAGATAGTTTGTGTAAGCATTTATTCCAACGCAAAGTAGTTGTCCAATGATGCAGCTGTGTGTGACTGAGCCATTGCAGAGGATTTTCTTTGACGAGTCATCCATTATTTTCCCGCTTTCTGGGTAGTTCTAGGGTGACTTCAGTGGCTTCAGACACTTGGACCTGTTGAGGTGTAGTCCATCTTTCATGCTTCTTGGAGGTTTTTCATTCCCTGACTTTGTAACATATCTACATTGACTGGTAGGAGAGGGATTGTCCTTGATGATCTTGTACCTTGACTGTAGTATGGGGGAAGAGCACACAGTTCACTTGGTACTTGTTTAATTGTTGATGTGATTATGTTTGCAACATTGCAATTTGCATCTACAGTACCTGCACCTGACTTAAGGTGAACACATTGAAACATTTCAAACAGCATTTGTGCTCTCTTTGCATATACCTCTTTTCCGACTCATTTTGTGACAATGGTCTTGACCAAATCAAACATAAAATTTTTTGGATGCACCATTTTTAAGATTGTTGCAGAATGATCACAGAAAGCAAAGCAAAGGCACAGATATTAATTACACTTGTTAGGATTTTGTCAACTCTAATAGGCTTTTTAGCCTGGTAGTTGCCATTTTTAATGAGATTTGTTTTGGTTAGTTTTATTTTCAGGTTTGTGTCTACATACATCATCTCTGTGCAAGGTGTCAGGTAGGACAGTCGCCTTTAGGGAGGAACACGAGGCCTTTCCAGTTTTCAACATGGTCGTCTTCCACTATTTGTGGCATAACCTCAGGATCATGCTCACTATGGTCAGTGTTTGTCTCATTCTTTTGATTATTTGTCTCTATGTGCTCTGTTGTGTTCACTGGTGCAGAGGAGAGCCTCATGTTGCCCTCGAGGAATTCAAGGTGACGAATGACAAAGCAGTCCATTCGGATAGGGAGTTTAAATTCATAATTTGCAGAGCTTATCGTATTGTGCACACTTTTGAAGTGTGGAACCAACAAAGTTGTCCAAAGAGGCAGATAGGGTGCCATTCTTATGATATTTGGGACAACATCTGGAAGGAAATGTAAGTTGTCTCTGTCACCATTATGTGCTGCAAGCATCTGACTCTCTGCACAGATTTCTGTCACCCATATTTTTAGATCTGTGTGGAGTGCCTCCTCATGTCCCATCACCTCCAAGATGTCATCTTTAGTGGCACATGGCAAGACACACCCCTCTGCAATTTGTCTCTTTTGTTGTGCTTTGCAAGTTTCAGAGACAACAGGTATGCCTTTGTTGTCATTCCCTTCTAATTCACTGAAGGCAACAAATGCCATTGAATGAATGAGCTCCCTTGCATCTGAGTGAATCAGTTTGTAAAAGTTGTGCTATTGCTCTGAGATAGAATTCTCTAACTCGGTTTCCTCTTTGTCTTAGGCATTAACACTTCAAAGCACTCATCGAAATATGTTTTGAAGTCATGGTAAGGATTAAAGGCATTAACTAATGCTCCAAGCAAATCAAGAGAGAAATCACAGACTGCCTCTTTGGCCACAGCTCGTTGACATTCTGTGAGCCAGTATGCAATAGAATTGATGGTGTTTCTCAGAGAGCATTTGCACTATTGACACATGGTCTCCATGTGAACACAAAACTCCTTGGTACAGAAACACATGTCCAGAACTGCCACAGGGTCTTCTAAGTTTCTTCACGACTGCACCGGTGACATCAAAATTCACAATGGAGCCTGAATACTTGGAATTCATTTGATAAACTTGCAGCTGGGATGGTTTACAGCAATGGCAAAAAAAAAAAACATATCAAGGCCAGTGTTATGAATGCTTTCATTATGAGAAACACTGTATTTTAGCATATGCAGTGACATGATTGGGTCCCTGTCTCCAAGCTCTTTGTCACATGTCTCTTATTTGACTTTTCTTAATGTTGCCAGATTTGTTAGATGGCTTGGCTCTGGGTCACCAACATCCATCAGTTTGTAAGCCTCCGCTGCTCGCCATACATGTGCTGGTTTTCATCCTTCCCAGAGTTAATTAGACACTTGTGCTCTCAGATCTCCCAGTGTGGAGACTGTCATCAACATTCTGCAACGTGCACTTAAGCACAGCTGGTTTGTCAGCCACTGGCATATTCTCAACTGTTTTAGACAGTTGTGCATCACACTCAGTGCAGTGTCCAATTATTTCTATATTGTGAGATGCAACATTTGGATAAAATGCTGCTCTCCTGAATCTTGAGTGCATGAGGACTTGATGCTTTTTCATATCTCTTCATGCAATATATGAGTCCATGCACCACGTTTCAAGATGGTGTATTCCCTTTTGCATGAGTTGAGTGATTTTTCATTGTAAACAACTTTCTCAGGCCAGATTTGTAGCCATCTCTGATTAGAGAGACTGATCTCAAACTGAATGACATAGCATTGATTTGTGGCCGATCTTGGGGGCTATATTTGCATAAAGTATATGGTTTTCTTGGTCTTTACACCAGCAAAAAATGTGAAAATGTGGTTATCTGCTCTTTGGGAGGGGGATTTATGTCTGCAGTGCATTTAAATTTCACTCACCTGAAATGTGTATTATTGTGCACATCATTGTAACAGATGGTTATCTTATATGTTCTCATTTAGGTATAACAACTCACACACACGCATACGTTTTTTTTCTTCTCCTTCATTCTTCACTCGCCCTAATCGCTCCATAGTGCCCTTTATCTGTCAGGATGGGTTCTACTACAGTCATAACTTAATGTTTTATGGCATGGTACAAAGATGTCTTAAACATATTGGTGTGACCCACACAGGATAATTGAGTTAAATGAGAAGCTATTGAGTTTTTATTTAATGCTGAATTATAATAAAGTTTCACCTCTGTGACATCTGCCATGTTTCCAGTTTGGAGCGATTTGGACTTCATGGGGGGGAGAGTGACGAACACTGCTCCCGAATTTAAGTTTTTAACTGTAAGTAAATTATTTATTTATTTGAACCCCTTTTCTCCCAATTTGGAATGCCAACTTCCCACTACTTGGTAGGTCCTCGTAGTGGCACGATTACTCGCCTCAATCCGGTTGGCGGAGGACAAGTCTCAGTTGTCTCCGCTTCAGAGACTGTCAATTTGCACATCTTATCACGTGGCTCGCTGTGCATAACACAGCGGAGATTCCCAGCATGTGGAGCCTCATGCTACTCTCCGCAATCCATGCACATCTTCCACAAGCCCCACTAACCCCTAATCGTGACCACAAGGAGGTTACCCCATGTGACTCTACCCTCCTAGCAACCGGGCCAATTTGGTTGCTTAGGAGACCTGGCTGGAGTCACTCAGCATGCCCTGGATTCAAACTCACGACTCCAGGGGTGGTAGTCTGTGTCAATACTTGCTGAGCTACCCAGGCCCCCTATCTGTAAGTAAATTAAAGAAATGGGTGCAAAGTTAATTTTAACAGCACAAATAGAGCACAAACGAATGGCACCGGTTTGGTGCAATTTGGACTTCATGAGGCAGAGAGTGATGTCACTGCCCTGAATCTGAGCTGTTATTTCTAAGAAAGGGAAATAAGGTACAAAGTTCATTTTAATGGCACAAACCAGTACAAATTGAGCACAAACGAATGTCACTGGTTGGAGCTATGGGGTGGAGAGTGTCATCACTGCTCTCAAAAAGTTTCTTGTTTTATCTAAGGGAGGAAAATAGTTAAGAGTGTTTCTTTTAATGGCACAAATCAAGTACAAAAACACAGGACCGGTTTGGAGTGATTTGAATGACATGGGGTGGAGAGTGACGTCACACAGCCAAACAAAGAATGTTTAATGTCTCAAACACACATTTTAGTGGCACAAATCAGCACAAACAAATGGTATAATTTGGAGATGATTTAATTACATGGAGTGCAAAGTTCATGGAGGTTGTGGAAGTGGCTGCTGCTGCAGGTTGATGTCAAACGGCCAGAATCCATATATATGCACATCATCAAAATTTGATAAAAAATATAAAAAGTTGTAGCAGCTTAGAGACACAATTTAGTTTAACTTTATATTCTATTTAATGAATGTGCTAAGCAGTGTTGGGGGTAACATGACATTGGTCATAATGTTTTCTTTTCGGAGATTCCGTTGACAATAAAACAGCGATGGCCCTAACTCAGCTTCCTCACACGTACCCCACGCCTAACTAACTTTCTATCTTTGTCTCCGGAGGGCTTATTGCCCCGAGAGCACTCAAGTAGCATTCCTTACATAAGTCACCAGCTCCTTTGCACATGTTTCTTCTTAAACACTTCCTTTCTGCAACAACACCCAGGTGGAGGCAATCAAGTCCGACTGCTCTCTAACAGCCAATCTTGCATTCGCTCATTTCTCCCAGTTAGAGACAGCATTCCACACATCACACACATTATAAATAACACGTCTTACGTGATCAAATTACTCGTTACTCGAGTAATATTTTTATTTTATATATAAAAATAAAATAAAAACATTCAGATAATTAAAGTGCATTACATTCTTGTGGCAGAAGTGTTGATCATTAATAAGACAATACAAAAAATGGTTTTAGAATACAATGTATTGTTTACTACCATAGTATTGATCACAAGTCAATCATTGGCATACAGTTCAGAGCAATCCATTTCACAAGTGAATTTGTCAATCAGTTCGAGATTTATTATGAGGGCTTGTTTAAGGATCTGTCAATGAACAACTGCGTCAGACATGCTTGTGTAGCGTCTTGGATGCGTTGTGTAATAAACATAAAATTGTTAGGTCACTGTGTCAAGTTAAATATAGTTTAATACTTAGAACACATAGAGATCCCTTAGTTTGGATTTGCACTCCAAGTGTTTTGAACGCAAGAATGTAACGTGTTTGTGTTGTTCTGCTGCTCAAGGGTGTTTTTCATCACTATATAAACTGCGCATTGCCACACAGAGTAAACCTTTTCTGAGTAAATTTAAATCCAATTTTACGAGTTTGTTGCCATGACAACATAATGATGTAAACCCTAATACGACTGTAAACATAGCAATATAAACTAATTTACAGCTCAAATGACACACAAATTTAAAAAAAAGAACTAAGTGCTTTTATAAAATTTAAAACTTCACATTTCTACCTTTAAACAAGGGCTAGTCAAATCTGGCCTGCCAATTATATTGACTGTATCTAACCTTCTGAATAATTTTTCAAAATTTGTCTCTCAGTCTGAAACATCAGATTTAGAGCATGCTCTGTGCAACACTATGTTGTGACTAACAACTCTCAATGGTGCATATGCACCATCATTCAACCATTATCAATCATATATATTTATTCAAACTGCTAAGCTGCGAAGTGCATGTCTTGCAGAACATGTGAATATGATGAGTTTTCACTATTTCTTATCTGTCAGTCATCTGGTAAAAATTTGCAAGAATTGTGTCATCTATAAGAACGCTGTATATGATCTCTTAGCGCATTGCGTTCAGCTTCTGGGGTCAACTGCTTGCCTGTACAGTATACACTGTAGTATGCATCATCAATAAGGTGCATTCTGAATTTTGTCTTCCAGTATCACTGTGGCAGGTAAAAAGAGAGGCTGGTAAAATTAGGGATTCACCTGCCACTGTGGCTGGTGGGCAAAGAAGTTAATTTCAAACCCTGATTGGTTCCCAGTCGAGTGACATTCCAATATTAAAAACTGGAACCAATTAAACTTCTCTCTCTAAAAATCTACACATATACATATATATATATAATTTATTTTTTTTTTTTTATAAAAGTAACTGAACACTGCAGTTGCATGCACTTATTTGAACTAGAATGACATGAGTTCAACAGGACACAGGCACAATAATTTAAAGTCATCTTTAGAATATCTGAAGGCAAACATGACCAGTTCGAACATGAGTAGAGCAGAAAACATAATATCAATAGTCAATAATATGTTTATTTGTCCATGGAAGTCCAGATTTTCACCCTTTTAACCATTCTAATTATACTTGCCTTCATGTTCTTTAACCCCCTCCAAAATCTGGCCACATTTACTTCCATTGTTTATTTGTTTTTTTTAAGAAAAGGGACTTATCAAAATTATTTTAAGTGGTAATCAATATTAAGCCACAAATGCTGTTGATTAAATGCTGTCAATTAAAATGAATATTAATTTAAACAAGATGAAGTAAGCCACATTTAGTGGAACTTTTCTGTTTATTCTGTAAAAAAAATATATATTCTCCCACCGTACACATGACTGTAAAACTGATGTGACGACTAAATTTTTTGGGGAAATGGGCCACAATTTTTAGTGCAACTATTTTTGATTATTAAATAGCTTCTGTTCCTTAGTTATCTGCTCCAAGATGGATAAAAGGACCATTTTAACTTACTGGTTACAAATGTAACCTCGGTTCCCTGAAAGAAGGGAACAAGAAGCTGCATCAGAAGCTGACACAATAGCAGATCCTCTCAGGAGTGATGATTTCACGGCATCTTATTGGCAGATGGCGCTTGATGCTCCACCCCTCATTCACATGGAAATTAAATGGGGCACAACACCATTTCATCAAAAATGTTCGACTGAATGGAGGAGCCATCTCTCTGTCCCTTAACATTGAGAACATTCCCTTTCGAGAGCTGGTGTTATGGGAATTGTATACAATGATGCCATGCTACTGATTCAGACGCACCATAGCAATGCTCGCTAGCAGACAAGGTATTGATTTTTTTTATTTATTTTTTTTGAACAAAACTGTCTTTCATACTGACAAAATGGAAGAGAGAAGGGTGAAACACCCAGGATGTAAATTACCAACAATGTCACTATACAGCCAGGGTAGTGAAAATCTTGAAAATGAAGCTCTGCATTTACAATATGAAGAAGTCAAGAACACAAAGGTTATAAATCTGAAAACAATGCTGCAATGACAGTAGCCAAGCAGGGAGGTGAAACATTTACATTAACCCTCTTTACAGCCAAAACCTTGGAAGAGAGGAAGGATATGTCCAAGTTATAGAACCTGCCAGACAGGTGTCTTCAAGAGACACCCATTTTGCCTAAACTCAAGAGAAAGCCATGCTCCTGGTAGAATGAGCCTCAACACCCATTAGGTACTGCATGTCTTGCAAATTGTAAGCGAGCACAATGGCATCAACAAGTCTTCGCTTGGATACAGCCAACACCTAGGCATGCCACAACAGCGCGAAATGTCTTAAGTGTCACGCATTTGCAATGATCTCAGTCTCAATGAGTGCTGCTTCCAAGCAAATAAAACAGCACTTGTGCCTGTCAGACAGAGAGATAAATTATTCGCACAGGAAACTTTTGTAAAACAGCATCTTTAAACAAACTACTCTTTAGTTTCTCTACATATAAAGATACACACACAATAAAACAAGTGCAAGGGATACGCTTCTCGTCAGAAGCATGACAGGGAGAAGAAAATCTTGCAAAGCATTATAGATGTAATCATGACCCTGAAGAAGAAATATTATTATTAGAAATATTAATATTATTATATTATCAGAAAAACAAGAACATAAAAATACCTGTATCGCCCAGGATACAAAAACCTTTATAGGGTTTTAAGGCATCTTAAGTGTTGTTACAGTATTGGGAATACTCCTGTGGCCAGATAAAATATTATACTGAAGTGGGTAATATGGCAATATTTTTTGAACAGATGTCTATTCCAGTCCTACCTACACCACACAAGTCTTTTTTCTGCTTTATATGGATGACTGTCTACTTGCACGTTCTCTTCAAAATTAGGTATGCAGTGGTATGCAAATATAACTTGAACTGCAAGAGCAAAGAACTTGAACCAGCTGCAGAGAATCCCTTAACTTAAAGGGATACTTCACCCAAAAATATATAAACTGTATATATTATATCATCAAAAAGTGGATGGCAATGAATTTTCTTCACTTAAATTAATCAAAAACTGAAGTGATGGTGTTTGGTTCACCTGGCTCTACCAAACGCATGTTTAATGATTTAGGTTCCTTTGCTTTTAAAGGAAGTAAAGTTAAGAATCTTGAGTAATTTTTGACCCTGATATAAAGCTTGATAGACACCTCAGTTCTGTGGTCAGAGGTTCTTTCATTTAAGGAACATTGTGAAATTTAAACCCTGTTTATCTTTTAAGGACATGTAAGTTGTTAAACATGCTTTTATTTCTTCAGTATTAGATTACTGCAATTCATTGCTCTGTGGCATTTCTCATACTTCACTGTCACGTCTGCAGTTAGTCCAGAATGCTGCTGCCAGATTGTTGACTGAGACAAAAAAACACAACAATATATCTCCAGTGTTAGCATCTCTTCATTGGCTTCCAGTCAAATTTAGGATTCAATTTAGATTTTATTATGTACTTTTAAGGGATTACATGGCATGGCTCCTCCCTATATTATGGATTTCTTTCAGCATCACATGCCTTCTAGACTACTAAGGTCGTCGCAGAGTTTATTTTTATCGATCCCCAAGTCCCGTCTTAAGTCAAAGGGAGATCGGGCCTTTTCACTGGTGGCACCACGGCTTTGGAATAGCCTTCCACAACATATCAGGTCTTGTACATCAGTCAATGTTTTTAAATCTTATTTGAAGTCACACCTTTTTTCACTTGCTTTTAACGGTGCTTAATGTGGGTTGCTTATTTTGTTATGTGTCATTGTATTTTCTACATTCTGTATTTATATGATCGGTTTATGCTATAATGTTGAAGCACTTTGGTCAACATGTGTTGTTTAAAATGTGCTATAGAAATAAAATTGATTGATTGATTGAAAAATAAAAAAATATTATCTCACCAGATTATCACCCTCTTTCCATCCCAGATGTGTGACTTTCTTTCTTTTGCAGAACACAAACCAATTTTTTAGAAGAACATATCAGCTCAGAAGGTCCAGCTCAGCAATAGAAGTGAATGGTGGCCAGAACTTTGAAGCACCAAAAAGCACATAAAGTCAGCATAAAAAGTAATCCATTTGACTCCAGTACAGAATGCACCTTATTGATGATGCATACTACAGTATATACAGTTGTTTAATCAATGTCTTCTGAAGTGATCCAGTAGGTTTTGGGTTAGAACAGACCAAAATGTAACTCCTTTTTCACTGTATATCTAGCCATTAAAGTCCCTAGGCATGATAATGATTTCTAGCTCAATTACATTTCCTAGTTCTTGACAGTCACAGAGTGCTAGATGGTACCAGAAAGTGTTATCAAACTTAAAATCATCATCGCCAATGAGGCTGATAATGTGATGATTTATAATGAAAAAGAAGTTATATTGTAGTCTGTTCTCACCCAAAACTGATTGGTTCAGAAGACATGGATTAAACCACTCTAGTCTTATGGATTAATTTTATGCTGCTTTTATGTGCTTTTTGGAGCTTCAACGTTTTGGACACCGTTCACTTGAATTGCATGGACCTACAGAGCTGAAATATTCTTCTAAAAATCTTCATTTGTGTTCTGCAGATAGGGTCCAGAGGTTAATTTTCTTCTAATGTGACACGATCACTTTTTTGTGAAAAAGACAAATATTTAAATACTTTTTTGCTCTAAACCATAGCTTTCGGTCGGCAGCCGTACACTCATTCATGAGAACGCTGCGTACACGTATCTTGTGTGACGAATTCACGTTGGCATGTTACAGGAGTATTCTCATGTTTTTCTCTCTGTTGAGACATCCAGGATAAGCACACAAGTGCACAATTGTGAGTAAACAAACAGATACCAGTGAAGCTTCTGTACAGCATTGCTCTTCCGCGTGTGAACGTCGCTGCTCTTCCATGTTGTGCTCTTCTCACATGAACATGTCAGGGCGCTTACTGCTGCTGACCAGTAGTAATGCTTATTAGTTAACATGTATTTAAAAATGTATCTTTTTCGCACTAAAAGTGATCGTGACCCTTTAGAAGACATTAATTTAACCACTGGAATAATATGGATGATGTTACTGACTGTGTGATTTTTGGGAAAATGGGAAAACATCTCAAACGCTGCCACCTCGCCCATCTCCCCGGACCGCGCCCTTCCCTAAATGAGGGTGCCCCAGCCGATTTCCATCCCCTTAGGATAATTTTCCTACCAATCATGACTCCGGCTAGGACTTTCTAAATATTTTGTCCTCAATAATAAGTTTCGTCCCATCACCCAGGATACAGAGTCTGGGGCTAAATGAAAGTTTAGTGTTCAACACCTCACACATTTATTTCTGAACCCCCAACCAAAATTCTTGGATATTTACACATCTCCAAAATGCATGTACTGGGTCCTGTCTTCTGACTGACACCGCCAGCAGGTGGGTGTGTATTTAAGACCCAACCAATAAAATATAGAGGGGGTCTATTAGAATCAATGCAAAATCTTAAATTGCATCAGACGGACCCTTGCATATCTAGATGCAGACTTTATGCTTTTTAGGATCTTAGCCCACACTCCCTCTTCCAATACCAGGTTTAGATCCTTCTCCCATAATCTTCTTGAGAGAAGACAAAGCTCCATCCCCCTACTCTGAACTAACAGGAAGTAATACACAGAAGCTTCATGACCTTTCCCAAAAGCAGCAATAACCATTTCAAGAGTATCTACCGCTTTAGGGGGGTGTACACCACCTCCCAAAAATGGCACAAAGCAGGTGGTGCAGCTCTAAAATACATAAAATACTGGCATCTAGGAATCTTAAAATGTTGAACCAAAATATCAAAAGATCTCAGTACTCCACTCTCATATAGGTCACCAAGTGTAGTAACCTCCCTCACAATCCACTCTGACCAACAGAAAGGGGACTTATTAATATGTAATTTAGGGTTCAGCCATATGCTTGAGGCGACATTAAATAAATGTCCAAATTAAACACACTACACTTTTGTCCAAACCACACGCAAATGCGAGATAACGGGGTGTAACTTAACTTCTCCAGTTAGTTAGTTTGAAATGGGGCAAGGACTTCTTGTTCAATAAGAAACAAGGTAGGGGCTCTCTCAGGTGGAAGCGATCAATGGGCCAAATGTCTAAGAACGAACACATAATAATAATACAAAATCTTGGGTAGGCCTAGCCCACCCTTGGCAATCGGCCTATGTAACTTATTGAAATGTAATCTGGGATGCGTACCATTCCAAATAAATGAATTTTTTATGCTATCAAATTGTTGAAATAAGAAAGGGGGACATCTACAGGGAGAGACTGTAGCAGGTAGTTTATTTTGCAGATACAATTCATTTTAATAACATTAACCTTCCCAATCATCAATAAATATAATGAAGCCCACCTGTCCACAACGCACGAAAATATTTTTAATAAAAGGGTCAAAATTATCTCTGACTAAATCACATACATTTGCTGGGAATAAAATACCTAAATACTTAATGCCCTGTTTGGGCCATTGAAAGATGCCCGGCTGAAAAGCCGTTACTCGGCAGTATGCTGTCAAAGCCAAAGCTTCGGAGTTAGATCAATTAAGTCAGTATCCTGAAAATTTTGAAAAGGAATTGATAAGTCTGTGGAGGCAAGGCATAGATCTAGTGGAGTCGGAGACGAATAATAAAATATCATCTGCATAAAGCAAAAACTAATGCACCACACCTCCTGCCACCACCCCTGTAAAATCATCCTCCTTTCTTTTCATGGCTTCTAATGGTTCCAGGGCAAGACTGAACAATAATGGGGAAAGAGGGCAACCCTGCCGGGTGCCCCTATCCAGAGTAAAATAATCTGAAATTAAACAATTTATTTGTTCCGCCAGAGTGTCTATAAAGTAACTTAATCCATCCAATAAAAGTATTTCCGAACCCATACATTTCCAAAATCTTAAAAAGATAATCCCATTCTACCTTATCAAATGCAAGTGAGAGTGACAGATAATTTGCCACTGACCACTTGATATTGATGAAATGCCTAATGTTATCAGAAGTGCTATAGCCCCGAATAAACCCCACCTGAGCTATATAAGAGATGAAAGGACTTTACTAAATCGCTTAGCCAGAATTTTTGACAAAATTTTCACATCTAACTGGATCAGAGAAATTGAATTTTTGACCTTTTTAAGAATCGGACTATTCCGCGCTTGTGTCATGGTTGGTAGAAGCTTTAAGTGAAGCCGGTTCTGTAGCATTAGATCTAAAAAATTCAGTAGCAAAACCATCTGGCCCCGGAGCCTTGCGGTTGTAAGGTCTTTATTACCTCGTCAAGCTCCTCCAAGGTTATCTCAGAATCGAGAGAATTGTTTTGCTCAGTCGTCAATTTAGGGAGTTCTAATGGTTCCACAAAGTTTCTAATATCTTCATCAGCAGACGAAGAAGTGGAGCTATAAAGATCAAGATAGAATTCTTTAAAATAATTATTAATATCAATGGCCGTGGTAAACATTTCACCACCAGTGGATTTCACTGAAGGAATGGTAGAAAAATACTTTCTTTTCTTTATATATCTACCCAAAAGTTTTCCTGCTTTGTCCCCCATCTCAAAGTATGACTGTCTTGCCCTGAATAACCAAAACTCCACTTTCCGCGACAAAATAGTATTACATCTATATTTCAATCGGGTAAATTCTCTGAGGCCACCAGACAACATACAGTGCTTCAGCTCTGCTTCTGCACTTTTAATATTTACTTCCAACTCCACAAGTTCTCTTGCTTTGTATTTTTTGATGAACCACCTTAAGTGCCTCCCAAGCCATGCCCACGAGGATACTGAGGGCCAGTTGGTTTCCATATAAACACTGATTTCAGTCTTTTGCAAAATCCTGATTTCCAACAAATGTTAAAGGGATACATTAAAGCACCAACTATATGATTTCTTTTTCTCCATATGTGGCAACAGCTGTAAACTCACCAGGGTGTGATCTGAGACCAAGATGTTTCCAATATAGCAAAATCAACAACAGAAGAAATGAGGGACTTGTATAAAAAAAAAAAAAAAAAAAAATATTCTAGAATAAATCTTATGGACTGAAAAATGTATAGTTCCTACCAGATGGGTTCAAAAGTCTTCAAATATCTGTAAGACCAAGATATTTTACACATCTTGTGAAGCGTCACTGTTGCTCTTGGGGGCTTACACACTTTTGCTTTACTATGATCAAGGACTGAGTACATCAAAAGATTAAAGTCTCCTCCCAATATTATATCATGAGGGGTGCCAGCAGCTTGAAACATCCCTTCAAGATTTATAAAAAAGCCCTGATCATCAGCATTAGGTGCGTAAATATTAGCCAAAATCAGCCTTTTCCCCTATTTTTTCAGCTAGAACAATAATTACTCCCTAATTTATAATTGAGCCAGCACTAAAGAAAACATGTCCACCCCATATCTTCCCAAATTTTCCAGCTTCCTGCAGGGAAAGATGCATTTCTTGAAGAAATGCTATCATATTTCTTACGTTTAAGAAAATAAATAACCTTCCTTCTTTTTATAGGGTGCCCCCAACCCATTCACATTCCATATGGAGAGAGACAATCCACTCATATTAACATTTGACATTTATAATAGAAAAAATTAATTGTGTCAAAAACTAAATTATAAAGACCACATTTCAGCATCAGTGCAACAATCAAACCCTTAAAACAAACACATTAAGCCCGCATACGACAGCACCGTCAATCCCTCTAAACTCAGAGTCCATCTTTGCTTACGAGAGCCCCTACGACCGCTTTGCCATCGGATTGCTTAATTTTGCCTCACAAATTTGTAAGGTAAAATTACATAACATAAAATATTTTGTAAAACAAATCCCAGCCAATGAGCAGAATAAACACAAAGAATGTGTAGACTCATTCACAGAACTGTCTTGAAGGTGTGTTCATTCACAAAGCAAATTCCAGCCGATATAAAGCCATTCAGTTTCCTCGGACAGACAAACGAATTTTCAGTGAGCCAGCTGATGAGAGCAGATGACATAATCATTCCAGTGTCCCGTGAAAATACTCCATAAATCATACTCCAGCCAACAGGGGACATAGGCAAAAGGAACAAACAGATTCATCCACAACTGTCCCGAAGCAGTGTTATTTAGCAAAACAAGCTCCAGCCGCAGAACCAGCACAAAGGAAACAAAACACACATTTCAGTTCCTCTGTGGGACGAGAGTCAATTTACTCAGAGGCTGCATAAAAGTATATACCATGACTTACACAGTCCGTCAACTTTATAAAAGACATCCTTTGTGTGGGCATGTAGATAATTTGCGGTCATCCGTAGTGTCTATTCTAAATCTGGCCGTGAACGTCACTGTATAAGTGATCTTACGTCAATGCAAAAGTTTCTTTAAGGAAAAGTGATAAACTCTAGCCGCTCGGCGGAGCCCACACAAAAAGAAACAAAAATAGCGCCCAGCTTCCGCCATAGTAAGTACACTGAGTCAATTCACTCACAAGACAAACACCCAATGGTTACTCACCCATTGTTTCTATAAAAGACATTGCCTGATGTATGTACTTTGCGATCGTCTTTCGCATCTGGAAACATCAGTGCAAAAGCGATCTTACGTTGATGTAAGAGTTTCTTGCATTCCTTGAACCGATCGCGTTTCTCTCTTGTTGAATTAGCAATGTCCAGAAACAAGAAAATATTGTGATTCTTCCAAGAAAGCTTTCCTTTGCTCGTCGCCTGGTGCAACACAAGATCTTTATCGGATGATCTCAGAAATATCCAGGATTGATCGTCTCCCCCAGCCGATCTACGAACCGGGACTCTGTGAGCTCGCTCGAGTTCCAGTTTATGGCCCATTATTTCAAGCAGACTTGGGAAATCTCACCATATCTTTGCCTCCTTCATGCTCAGGAATTCCAATAATCCGTAAATTGTTCCTTTGGCTTTGATTTTCCAAATCTTCCGATTTTTCCAAAATGCTTTCCATGTCTATTTTGGTAGTGGGCGGATAATTCCCTTTCCGATGAATCCAGATAATCCACCCGTCTCTCACCCTCTGCCACTCTTGTAACCAACTCTTGAAACCAATTTTTTTCCATCGCCGCAATCGATTGGCGTATTACAACAAGATCCACCGTATTGTTCTATATTCCTATGCACAGGCAACGGTAATCCATTCTCTTCCATTAATATAAACACATTACCTGATGCAGATCACAGCCACTTTAGAGAGTGAGACACACACCTGTTAATCTCAATCTGCATTTTATCAGACATGTGTGGACAGCACGTCAATGCCAAGAGATCCTGAGTGAAGCTCTTCATATCAATACTGAGACAAGAAGAGACATAAATTAGGTTTCATTCACAAGAATTGCCTGGTGCAATTTACATCATGCTATTACCACAGATGAGTGTCAGATTCTCTGCTTTACAGTGCTCAGAACCCGCCCTCAAGATTAGTCAATTAGTAAATTCCCCCCTAGACTGTTTATGGTCTGTTCAATGAAGGATGTTCTAAATCAAGAATAATCCATTAAATGTAATTAAAGAAGCAGATTTGTTAAGCAGATAATCTCTCTAGAACACCTTTATAACCTTATTAATTAGTAGCATTATTCTCCCTCGTGTGCTAATCTGTCATTAATTTTACACATATTACAGATTCATTTTATATACTGTATACTGTGTGTGTGTGTACCGGATGTGGACAGACACACTCACACATGGAGTTCTTTCAACTTTGATTTATCCTTTTTGACAGAAAAAGTCCAAATCAGGTTGGCTGACACAGATTACTGCAGACATTCATAAAGTACTACAGCATTTACTCTTGAATCTGCTGCACAGCAGAACTCATATTACTTATATAAAATAAACCATAAACAACATGAAAACTGTAACAATATACACTACCGTTCAAAAGTTTGGGGTCACTTGTCTGAAATGTTTCTCATGATCTTAAAAATCTTTTGATCTGAAGGTGTATGCTTAAAAGTTTGAAATTAACTTTGTAGACAAAATATTATTCTGCCAAAACATATACATTTATTTAATTACAAATCTAAAATTTCCTAAAAAAAAAAAAAGTTTTTGAAATGGATGACTTGGATCAAAATATGAAGAAAAGAAGCCAATAAGTGCCCAACATAGATGGGAACTCCTTCAATACTGTTTAAAAAGCATCCCGGGGTGATTCCTCAAGAAGTTGGTTGAGAAAATGTCACGAGTACATGTCTGCAAAATCTAGGCAAAGGGTGACTACTTTGAAGATGCTAAAATATTACATAGTTTTGGATTTATTTTGGATTTTTTGGTCACAAAATAATTCCCATATTTCCATTTCTATTATTCCATAGTTTTGCTGACTACTATTATTCTAAAATGTGAAATAAATAAATAAATAAAGAATGAGTAAGTGACCCCAAACTTTTGAACGGTAGTGTACCTGTAATTAGCACTGTGTACTGGTACAAGATGACATATTGCGTACAATAATAGGAAAACAACATAAATTGCCAAATACCATTAATTAACATTTATAACAAAATGAACACAAAAGCAACATACCTTTTTGACAGAAAAAGTACAAATCAGGTTGGCTGACATTCATAAAGTGCTAGAAAAATAGAAATTACACATTCACTCAACTCCAGTGGCGGCTCCTGAAAAAATTCTCAGGGGGGGCAATTTTTCTGATAATGATTAAAGTGACCCATTCAATGGGTACAGATTTCCCCTCTAGCTACATAAATTACAGGTAGAAAGCTATGTAAGAAATTAGCATCCAGGAGCCTTCATAAGCAAAAATGACATGGTTTCACAGTTAATTATTCCACATATTCATTACTTACATTAATCCAATGTTGTGTGATGTAAAATAGCTAAACAGGACACATTTTAAAAAAGATATGTCCAGCAACAACATAAAGACGGGGGCAACATATAAGTCAATACCAGAAGCATTTATTGACTGATCTCAAAAGTACTGGCATTCAAAAGCAAAATAAGTTATCACAGTACAAATAATCAAGGGTGTTCTTTCACATTCCTCAACACTGCATAAATAATCTGCATTTCCATAAACAAATGTTTATATCAGCTGAAAATACAAGTAGACAAATTGTTGAGAGAAGTGGATCTTTAGAACAACATTTTCTGGAATGTAGGATATCACCAAAGTGCTACTTAATAAAAGCAAATTAACCTTGTCCCAAATAAGTGAATGAACAAGTGAGGCTTGACCTAGTGTGGTCTGTGCATCTTGGCTTTACACATTGAAGACCAAACCAGAATGATGAGGTGCTGCCAAGTTTAACTAAATAATTCTGATATACACATTAATTACTTACTTCAAAAAGGCCTCATGGTTGAATTGGAAATATGTGCACCAGAGCATAATTCACAACAAGCGAGCAGGAGCTTTTGAAAGAGGCTACTGAAAACATTTATGCAATTTATTGGTAATAAGCAATTTCTATAGACTTCCATATACTGCCCTTTCCATGGAAAGCATGGCCAGTGCATTCAGATGTTCCTGGCCCATTGAATTTCGCAGGAATGTCTTCACTCGTGTCAAAGTTGAGAAACATCTGTCAGCTTCAGCTGTTGTCATGGGAGTAGTTATGAGGATGTTCAACAGAGTCACGGTCTCAGAGAATGTCTCCTGGAGGTTGTAGCTCATGAGAACCTGGTACAGTGCCAGTGCACCACAGCAGGCCTTGAATTCAGGATTCTCATAGATCAGAGAGAGTTCTGTCTTGAGTTTTGCCTTGTCCAGCATGGGGTATGCATTCACAGTGGTATTCAGAGCCTCATCAGGAAATGAATGGCAGTACCTTTCAAACATATCTGCTTGCAGTAATGTAGCACTCACAAGGTGGCCAGTGAAAGAGAACCTTGCTTTGGTGTGATCCAGGATGGTGTTGCAGACCTCTTCAGACAGCCTCTGCTTCTCTTCTCTCAAAGACGTTCTGGGCCTTTTGGCTCCTGTTGCTACTTGCAGCTGCTGTTGAGAGGAGTCCCTGAAGACAAACAGACCAATGTGTTTGTTAGGCTATGTACAGTACTGTAGTCTATGTGATGCACAGATATATATGAAGTTTATCTATGTATAGTACAAAGATTTCATTTCCACTTAAAATGGGCAGGGATGCATAAAGTCTTTAGTGTTTAAGTTAGCCTTTGTGTCTCACCTAGCCTGGATGTTCAACACAGTGTACAGTATATAAAGTGAGCTAGATTACACCACTGGCCATATTTAATGAGAATAGTGTAATTTCTAACACAAATGCAGTCTCCTTTCATGCATACATTTTCAAATGACAAAGCTCTGCTTTGAGAACGATCGAATGATATTGTTTAATCTTACCTTATGGCACACTGCTTGTGAAGCTGTCGAGGGCACGTTTGATGAAGACAGCATCGATGTCCTTCTTCTGGAGCTTCTGGTACAGAGTATCGACGTGGGGCATGATTTTGTGAAAAAGCCACAGGAAAAAAATGAAATCTTCATCATATAGCATCCTCACGTAGCCAGATGCCTCTCTCACGGTGGGCTGGTCAAATGAACCCAATTAACCCGTCCTGATGGCTTCAAAACATTGAATGAGGTCATCTCGATTCTTGTAGACAGTGTTCACGACTCTGCTGTTGAAGTTCCACCGTGTGGATGAAGCTTTGGGCAGTCTTCATGCAACAGTCTGGTCAAGAATGCTGGTCCGTTTGGGTGACCAGGAAAAAAAAAAAAGTTGCAATCCCGCTCAGATTGGAAAAGAACATATTAATTTTTTTGATGCGAGAAGTAGCTTGCTGCATGATCAAATTCAGCTGATGCGCATAGCAGTGCACAAAATGGGCATTCTTGAAATGCTCACGCACCTTTTGCTGCACACCAGCCTTCTCTCCCCTCATCACACCGGCTCCATCGTAAGCTTGTGCAATGAGTTTAACTTTTTCGTCATCGCCAAAAAGACCGTTCAGTCTCTCCAAAAGCACACTGGCAATTGAGATTGACGTTGATTCCGAGACGGGAAGAAACTCAAAAAAGTGTTCTTGCACTTTATGGTTGCTATCGATGTACCTCAGCACAAACACCAGCTGTGTTTGTGTAGAAACATCCGTGGTCTCGTCAGCTTGTATGGCTACGAAGTTCGCCAACTTCACCTCCTCCACAATATGTTCCCTCACAACCGCTAGCATACACTCCAGTAGCTCGTTTTGAATTGTCTTTGATGTGCCCTTGAAAAATTTGCATTTTTAAGATGCTCATCAAACACCTCATCTAACTGTGCCACAAAGTTGACCAGTCCAAGAAAAATACCAGGGTTGGTGGAGCCCCCAGTTTCATCTTTGCCTCGCAAAGCTAACTCAAACACTCCGCAAAACTTCACACACTGGATTAGCCGGTTGAGGATATGGCGGTTCTTGCTAACCTCATCGTTGTGGCGACGGACAGCTAGCCTGTATCCCTCATCCAGTTGAGTGGCAACTATCCATGTGGGTCTTTGACAGCTCATGTTTCTTTATCTTTTCTGAAAGATGGTGCATGTCTGTTACACCAGTCGATTTCCAAGCAGTGCTGTCTGCCGAACCGCCTTCAGGATGAAAGAGTATAGGCAGGGGTAGCAGAAGACTGCATTGGCTACGTCGCAGCCTGCTAGCCAGGTTTTTCGTTCGTACCAATTTTTGGAAAATCCTCGGATGTAGGACTTTCCCCCTTTAATAGAAAACAGTTTCTTTTACAATTTATCTTGATTCGTTCACTGACTAAAAGGAACTTCTTTCAAAGAGACAATCGAGTTGCGCTGAATGCTATCCATCTTGACAGTAGTACGTGAATTGATTGACGCTGCTACCTGCTCTTTTCTTGTTCATGGTTACGTTACGTATGACAAAAGCGTGTAAGTGCAAGCCCTCCCGGAACCCATACAGATTGTATTGAAAGCTCTGATATTTGAAAAAAAAAGATTTTACATGAGAGCCTATGAGAGAATTCTGGGGCGATTTTCAACCTGACTGAAATTGCCCCAAAAGGGGCGGGGCCATTTTAAGCACGACTATAGCTTGATTGGACATTTAGTGGCAGATCATCAGACATCTAGATTAGAACAGTGATAACGACTGTTGCCGTGATAGAATTGGTTAGAAAAAAAATCCCTTCCTTTTCCCGATTGGCAGTGTGTCACCCATATTGCCCTAATGAACACACCGCCACTGCTCAACTCATAACATAAATAATTGTCAGGATGTTAAAACACTGACCTCAGAAATGAACTCGTTCCCACTCGTGTGACGCACATGGAAATTCAATACATTTATAACCATCTCAACAACCATGTTAAAATGTTAAATGCATTATATACATGTTCAAATACATTTATGCAAGCAACTGCGTCAAACAGATTAACTTAAAATATATCGTTATCACCATTATATTGTTAATGAGTTAGAGCGCGAATAACCGTACATGCCTACAGCATTTACACTTGAATCTGCTGCAGTACGGCAAGAGAAGAGGGACAAAGTACAATGTCTGCAGTACCATAAATAGCCACAGGTGTGAAGCCCTCGAACACCAATGAATAAAACCAAATGCCTTATTTTATGGAATTCACGCATCAAAACTTTAAATTAAATATTCTTCTATTTTATTCTGTTACATGTGCATGCGTGTGTGTGTGTGTGTGTGTGTGTGTGTGTGTGTGTGTGTGTGTGTGAGTGTGTTCAGCAAATGAAGCGTAGATAACCTTAAATTTAATAACACTTTTTATATATATATATATATATATATGTGTCAGTATAGCCTAGCATACAATTGGTCCTTATTTTTAAAATTGAAATTACAATGAAGTCGCTAAAAAAAATAAAAAAGTACGATCGAGGCTGAAAAAGTTGCACAATAAATAGTAACCTACAATAATATATTCTAGAATTGACACTTGACAGATATTGTTTGAATTTGACCAGTCTTGGATACAGTAAACATAAATAAATCAGTATACATTCTTATCCCATCTTATGGCTTCCATGGATGACAAAGTATACACTGTTAAAGATCACTACAACAGTTAGAAGTCTGAAGATCTGTTGAAGAGTGGCATCTGTTGGCTTTACAGTGAGGTTAAATATGGGTTATAACAGGTTTTTTATTTCTACAGGATGAGGATGTATAAATGAGTCAGAGAGAGAGGTAAAGGTAAGATGACAGATGGTGGATTCCTGCTTATCTAGATGTGAAAGTGTTTGCTGCACTTTGACTTCCCATTGATTCAGTGGAGTAACTAGGATATAAAGGGCACTAGACCAAAATCACAAAGAATAACTTCAAATACATGAAAATGTTACAAAATATTTTTGGTTTGCTTAATATTGCTAATAAGTGTTTCAGTGCAGTTGATTGCACAGAAAATTCTAAATACACCCAAGAGCCCCATGCCCGGTTTTCTTAAGGAATTTTACAGATGGCAACACTGGCAGACTGGATCCTCATTTTCATCTGGCAAGATATAATTCTTCTTTGATTTATAATGGTTGCTACATCTAATTTACTAACAATAAATCATTATTTATCTTAGAACTAAACAGTCTCTAGGTTAATTATTATGCATGCAGTTAATATCCTCATCAATATCTTTAAAATATAAAATGCATGCTGATAAATGTTAGTAATAACTGAGAAAGCAGTCTTATTTATAGTGCTACCATAAACTTTGCATCTCATCCAAATTCTAAAAATTATGGTCTATAATTAAACCTAACATCTAACCCTTGTCATTTAAATCATATATTAAAAATTACTAATTTTAATCAATATATCAAATTATTCTGTGAAAAAATGTGCAGACTATTTTGTATTACTTGTTGTATTATATATTTTTTTATTATGTATTGCCTTTTGAAAATACTGGCAAATCAAGAGTCGAGAGATTAACGATTGAGAACGTACAAGGTCAGGATGCATAAAGTACGCTTTGGGCCAAACACAAAGTTCTGGCAGGGATTATTAATTTACTTGGAAGTAGGGCTATCACGATTATGAAATTTGGCTGATGATTAATTTTCATACAAATAATTGTGATTATGATGATTTGTTGTTTTAGGGCTTTCAGGATTATGACGATTCATTGTCTTTTTTGGGGCTTTCACGATTATGATGTTTAATTGTCATACAAATTGTCATACTCTGGTCATAGGTTTGTGTGTGCTTCACAAACCTCAAGTCATTCATTCATATTTAACTTTTACATGATTTCCTTTAAGGCTTTAAAAAAAATATATGAATGAAATTATGAATAATATGTTAAATATCTAAATGTTTCTAAATACATAAAATATCTGTCTTTCTTTTTAGCCAACTTTAGTCTTGGTCCATTTTACATTTACATGGTTGTTGTTGGATCCCAGACAACTTGATATTATAATTATATCTGTTCGAATACTCGATTCTGATTGGCTGGAATGTGTGCATTAAAACAGTTTAATATACAGGTAGATCCAGTCAGTTTTAATCACCGTTCTATATTAATATGCCTACTCTGCTGTGCTCCGTAATGATATATTGCGAATGTATTATGCCTCTGTTCAAAAGGCCTCCGGATGTGAATAGAGTCTCAGAGCTGGGATTAACATCACAAAACAACATCATTAAGTCATGCAGTGCCATCTTTAAAACAACTGTGAAGTGCTAGAGGAAACACATTAAAGACAACAGTGTTCATCAGTCCCATAATACTCACCCAATCACTGTATGTATGTATGGTTTGTAGTATGGTTTGACATTCAGCTGTATTGCATGGAGGAAGGAAGAAGGTTACCGGGACCCAACAAATGCATCTTTCTCTGTATGAAAAGACAAGGCATGGCCCATAGTAAAATGAAAACATCAATATGCTCAATATGTGCTGCTAGAGTTGACCGCTAGAAGGCGCCCCACTATTACAAATAACTGACTGAAGCTCTGCAGGTGAGGACACATTGCGATTTCATTCATAATTAAATAAATTGTGCAACCTTAATGGATACAATACCGAATTATCAGAGGTCCAAGTCTACAGGTTTGTAGCATTTTGAATGGTTTCCCCTTCATCGTGAACAGTAAGTGGTACTTTTAAAACTATCATGTCAGCAATGCCGTTTTATTTTCACATTAATGTGAAAACAACAAAGAATAGGAATTAAATATTACATGCTCTGGGAAGTACCCTTCTACTATACATTATGTAGCTATTATTTCTGGATTGAGTATTTAAATTCAGTTACTATAGTGGTTGGTCTCCAAAAAACATTGATATTATTTATCTTTGCGTCTGTGTTACTTGTTAAAAAAGTTACTTAAAAGGTATTTCTTTATGGAAAGTAAATTGTTGCATTACTTTTTACTCACAGCCACTTTCACTTTCTTTTTCTTTTTTGTTCCCTTTTAATTCTGGTTGCATTACTCTGTGACACAGATAATGACCTGCTTCATACATTCATTGTCCACTTTTATTTACATGACAACAAACTTCATTTTTTTATTAACTCTAAAAGAGATAAATTACTCCAGGAAGAAACTAATAAATATAATACCCTCTGTCTTCCTGCCTACTCTTCCCAAGATCTAGAGTACTACCTAACCTCACATAAAAGAATATACATTGAGTATGCTGACTCCCTTGCTATTCAAAAACAATAGAAAATTGAAAAATAAAGAGTACAAAATAAAAAGGCTCCCCTTCCCTACCACTCTTTGTGTAGTGAGGTTTTGCACTATTTCGTCCAGTTCGTCCTGTCCAGGACCTATGGGGTACATGTTGGCGCCCCCAATGTCAATTCCAGATCATTTCACAGACACATTGATCATGTAAGCCCGGGCTATTCAATTGGCGGCCCGCGGGCCACATGCGGCCCGATAACAACCTCCAAATGGCCCAGCCCGTGGTCCCGCCAAAAACGCACCCCCCACATAAATTCATAAAGTAGTACAGACCACGTTGCCCGTAATACGCAAACAATACAGAGCGTGCTGGTAGTAGCCTAGAATCTAGGCCCTAGATTATTTTCAATGTCTTTCTCAACACTGAAACGTAAAATTGCCAATGAAAACCGTCAGTTTAACCCTGCTTGGACTGAAAAATACTTGTTTATTTTACCGCCACATCCAAACGCGAAACCGATGTGTTTAATTTGTAATGAGTGCGTTGCAGTAGGCCTACTTAAAGATTACAATGTGCGGAGGCACCACGTAGAGAAACACCAGACTTTCCGCACCAATTTCCCCGAGGGATCTCAAGAGAGGGCTGCAAAAGTGCAGAGTTTGATTGCATCTTACAACCGGAGCAGTTCTACCATGGTGCGGTCATTCACAGCCCAAGAGAGAGCTACCGCAGCATCCCTTCGTGTGTCCTGGATATTGGCAAAAAAGAAAAGGCCATTCACAGACTCGGAAACTGTGAAGGACTGTATGCTTGCCGTCGTGGATGAGGTAATAAATGACGATAAAATTAAAACGAGCGTGGCATCTGCTATTAAAAACGTACCACTGTCAGATACTTCCAACATTCGTAGGGTTGAAATTCTGGCTGCAGATGTGTATGAAACGCTGTTAGGAGACTTGATGAAAGCTGATACTATGTCCATAGCAGTAGATGAGTCCACAGACAAAACTGATACTGCTCAGCTGTGCATATATGTCCGGTTTTTTGACAGCAAATGCTTCCGAGAGGAGCTGCTCGGCCTACTGCCGTTAGAAGGACACACAACGGGAGATATTGTCTTTGGGAAAATTTCCGCTTTTTTTAAAGACAATGGTCTGGATATGACGCGTGTGTGCATGCTTGTGACAGATGGGGCTCCATCCATGACAGGGAAAGTGAATGGTTTGGCAGCACGTTGGTCCACTGTTGCACCTCAGTTGATCTCCTTACACTGCATTGTCCATCAGGCGGTGTTGTGCGCAAAACTAAGCGGGGCGCTCAAAACGACAATGGACAGCGTGATGGCTACAATTAATTTTATTCGCTCCACATCAAGCCTCCAACACCGCTTATTCCGCATGCTGCTGTCAGAAATGTCTGCTGAGCACCACGACCTGCTTTTGCATAATGACGTGAGGTGGCTGTCCAAAGGCAAAGCACTGGAACGTTTCTGTGGTCTCAGAGAGGAGATCGTAACTTTCCTTCGCAGCAGCAAGCAAAAGAAGGCAGAAGCGCACTTGAGTCGCATACTGGATGACAACTTAATGGCCGATGTTTGCTTTCTGAGCGACATATTCAAACACCTGAATGATCTAAATTTGGCACTACAAGGCAGAGACAAAACTGTCATTGACCTTGTGGAACAGATGCGCGCATTCCAAGTTAAACTGGACCTTTTTGCAACTGATTTGAGCACAGGCCGAATGCTGCATTTTCCGACACTCCGCAAGCGCATCTCATCCCCCGCACAAATCACGGATGTGATGACAGATTTCATTGCGAGGTTGAAAAATAACTTTGCTGGTCGATTGGATGGACTTGTTCTGCCCACAGAGGTGGCCGTTTTTGTCAGAGACCCGTTCACGGTTGCAATAGAAGGGGACTTATCCGCCAGAGCAAAGCAAGTGGTTCCTTCCATTGACGAGGGACAATTTGAACTTGAACTTGCTGACATTCAGTCATCTGTTACCATGGCACAGGAGCTTCGTACTAACGGACCTGCAGTGTTTTGGACTGATGTCAACGTACATCAGTTCCCTAACATTAAGAAAGTAGCGATCGTCATGCTCAGTATGTTTGGATCAACATACACATGTGAGTCAAGTTTTTCACACATGAACTCCATAAAAAGCAACTCTCGTTGTTCCCTGACTGACCGTACTCTCCACCAATGCCTTCGGATTGCATTGACAACTTACGAGCCTAAAGTCACTGCTCTGGCTCAAAACAAAAAATGTCACTTCTCCCACTAAGTCAGCAGGTTAACTGTAGCCTACATCAATATAATGTGGGATGTGTAGCAAAGGCATACCTAATCACAAATGTGTTGATTTTATATGTTCCCGCAATATGTGCAGTAGTAAACCTTATTTACATGCATGTGTTAGTTATAGTTGTGAATACCGTGCACTTTTTATTTTATGCACTTTAAGATGTTCCTGGGTCAAATGTGATCAAGATGTTTATTTTGTTTCAAAAGGAAACGTAATGTTATTGCTAATGTGAATAGCCTACTACTGTGCACTATTTTGTTTTTAGCACTTTGTGATCAGATAGGTCAGATATGTAGGCAAGAGGTGCCTAGGTCATTTTTTTTGTTTCATTTGTAAGTGGAAAAAGAAGGGGCTACATCAGATTCTGTTCAGTTAGCTCTTTCATTGTTTTTATGCACATTTTGCTATAATTGCAAACGATCATTACGGACATGTCCGTTGTCTTATGTGTTTGTATTTTGAGTTCTCCATTAAACTATGATTTCATGTGTTCAGCCGGTTTCTCGCCTCTTCCTTGCCCGTGAATATGAACTGCTTTACACACATTCATGAGGTGTAACTTCCCCTTCTAGAGGAATGAAATTGGCTGGGTTACTGATGTGCATTGCTTTATGGTGATGTCGGGGTAAGTTAGCTGTGTTGAGTATGTCAGACACCTGGCTTGTGTCAAGACAAATCTACTTGTTCTAATAGTTCTGTGACTTAATGATGAGTGTAATTTATGACTGGGTAGCCCATTGTCACAGTGGAAGCTTTGTCATAAGCAAAATATACTGCTGCAAGTCCTTGTTGATAGCATGGTGGGTAGCCCTGTGCTACATTATCCAATTTGGTGCTGCAATAGGCAATTGGTTGCTTTTTTCCTTCCACTACAATTTTCCTGCATTAAGACTGCTGATGCATATCTGTCTTTTTTATCTGCCACATACAAATGGAATGGTCTGGCATAGTCTGGGGTTGCCAGATTATCAATGCATCAGTATTCCATGTTTAGCGAACTCGGAGATTCTGATGACCTGTTTGTTTCATCAGTGCCCTTAAGGGGTCGTTTTGATTGCATAATCTTCTATCCAATCAGCACTGAACCTGTCATGGTTAAAAAGGTCATCATTTGTCCCACTGTTTGTGGTTGATGCGCTTTACTTATGCCTTCCAATAGACTTGGTGATATTGCCGTAGTTTTATGTGCAATGATTTGTGCTAAATACTGTATACCAACTGTGGCAGCCAATATTGCAAATGCTCTTTAGGGACCTTGTAGCCTCCTTTAGACAATTTGGTGAGCACTTTAATGGAATCTTGATAACATTGTTCTAATGTTGTTGAGAAAATCAACAGATAATCCACATACTGTATCAAAGTGCAATTCAGTCTAAGATCTGCCAAATCAGTTTTCAAAACTTGATTGAACACGTGGTGAATTTTTGAATCCTTGGGGCATTCTGGTGTATGTATACTGTTTACCTTTATAGGTGAATGAAAAAGGTGGCTGCTTTCCTCTGCTAAAGGGATGCTAAAAAAGCAGAACACATATCAATTACAGTGAAATAATTAGCAGAGGGAGGAACATTAGTCAACACCAATGTGGATTTGGGACCTCTGGAGGCCAATCTTCCACTGCCTCATTAACTGCTCTCAAATTCTGCACTAATTGCCATTTTGATATGTCTGTCTTAACAACTGGCAATATGGTTGTGCAATGGCTGTAATATATATATAGCAATAAAAAAGGTGAATGAAGAGGAATCTTCATTTGTTTTCTGTGGGGGTTGTAAACAGTTCCAGGTTCACAGGATAGGAAGGAGGACACGGGAACAGGGTTCGACTCTCAGGTAAGGCTTTTTAATTCCAGGGTACTCAATAAACAGGGGTAGAACATAAACGTGGACTTTACTAAACGTAAACTCTTTCATACAGATCAAATATCAATTGTCTCTCTCTGTTGCCAACACTAGGCTGGCGACTCTCTCGAACTGGAGGCACTGAAGCTCTTTTATGCCACTCTCCCCGTACTCACTGAAATTAGAGACAGGTGTTAGACATAATTTAGCTCAGGTGCAAGCGCCCTTACCGCTTTCCCTCTTCGGATGGGCGCTTGACCACGCCCCCGCTGCCACAGGGGTTTATATAGGAATGTGAATCTTTCAGATCAATTTGAAGAGTGCCTATGGTTTGCATGTTCTACATTTTATCGTAAGTATGTCATGCAGTGTGGTACTTGCTCTAGTTTGGTCTTGACTCAGTCATGCCCTGCCTTGGTCTTGAGTTGGTCTCAACCTCTCAAAGTCTTGGTCTTGTCTCGGTCTCGATACAATCTGGTCTTGGTCTTGACTTGGTCTCAATTTAAGTGGTCTTGACTACACCACTTGATCCAATCCACAACTTAAAGATGCTGTTTGCGAATGTTCGTAGGAACTATGATTTCGGGAAACACTAATGTTTTTAACGTTGGAATTTAAGACCATAGTTGGCTAATGATGCTTTTGGGAAAGTACCCTGCTGTATCTACAGTTACACTTGAGTTAATATGTACAGTATATGTACAAACATTAAAGGGACAGGGTTGAGAACCACTGCTCCACTGGTTTACTGTAAATGTCAATCTCACACCATTTGTTGTGTCAATGTTGCTGTGTCAGGCAGGACAGGCCAATCAAACAAATAAAGGGAAAGCAAAAAGAGAAAAGTTTCTCAACGAACATGTTTCTCTTTCCAAACTAATATTGCAATATTGACATCAGCTCAAAAACTTAAAATCAGGGTTTCAACATTATTTGTTTATCAACATGTTCATCATCATTAACTTTATGCATATATAAATTAACATCTTGTCATGGATAAGGAGGCACTACACCAGCAAGGAGGTCAATTTACATCTATTAACTATGAACATACACACATGTCCTCTACACTGCAAAACGCTCACAACAGAAACCTTCATTGCTTTGTTGTATAAAGTACAAATTAACATAAAAAATAGCATTTACATTACATGTTTCTTTACTGCCTCGATGTAGGTGTTTGTCTCTACTCAACACAGTTGTACAGTTACAGAAGAATATAATCTTAATAAATTACTAAATTATAAATTACTATCATCATATACATATATGACGGCGTTGACCCACACGCAATTATACAGTTATGGTACATAAGTAGTTTCATTGCAGTCCAAATCAAATTAATACAATATGGTAACTATAGATCATTACAGTATGTCACTTTTTCAAAGCATTGTCCTTTTGTTACCCAACATTTACAATGATAACACTATAGTTTTATTTTCTATACATAAACACAACTCATACACATTTACTATAATAATTAGGACAATCCCCACTACGATAAACCCAACATGTTGCGCGTGTACACTTCTGCACTTATTTTGTGTAAATTTTACGTGATATTTTAACAATGCAAATCTTTTTCTAGGTTGGGAAATTTTTTAAAATTTTTAGCTGGGGGGGATTTTCCTCTGAACATATAACCTCACATCATGTTCACTACATTTTAACTGCCATGCTGAAACTCCATGAATTATCCACATCTCCATGTATACCATCATCAGGAGGCCAGTATTGGATGGAATAGCAATTTATTGTATTGCCTCCAAATCATATGTTGGCACCAATGTTTTTATAAACTTTTAACTTTGATATTATTTCAAAACTGATCAGCGATTTTATAAGATATTATGTATTTAAAACTACAGTCTTGAAACAGATGCAGAGGGTGTTGGTAAACAGGTCATGTAACAACAAGGATTCATCCAACTGCACTGCAAAAAACAAAAATAATTTTCTTAATCAGTATTTTTGTAAATTTTCTGTTAAAATATCGTAATATTGTTCATACATGATAAATGTAGTTAAGACTTATAAGATTTCTGTAAAAACATCTTGAATTAAGTTTTTCTCAAAAAAATATTTTACCCCATCAGCTATTTTTACCCCTTGCTTTAAGCATTGACCTCACTACATTTTTGTACACCTGTGTTTAAAAATTAACGTTATGATTTGTTATGCTAATGTAGTTTGTCTTTTAAAATGTGCATGTAGACCAAACTTTTTCTAAAACGTTTATGTCCTTCTGAAAAACCTTTATTTAGTATCGAGGTGACCATGAATAGGTGCAGAATAAAGATATGTTTAGACAAGACCTTCTCTTCCTGAAAGGCTCTATGAGACAACACAATATCTGTATAGTACAATTTACTCATAGTGTAACTAAAACAGCACAAGGCTTCAACAAACATGAGGTGACACTGCAGTTGAAGTGCAGCAACCGTAAGACTGGGAACAACTGGGGCCATGTTTGGAATAGCATACTTACATACTACCCTTTTTTTTTTCCGCAATATATTACTTAAATACTGTACATAATTATCACAGTATGTGATTTTTTTTTTTTTTTTTTTTTTTTTTTTGTATGCCTGAAATTCTACATTTTCATAATATAGTATGACCTTCCATTTCCAGTGTGATGAATGAACCATAATTAATTGCAACATTACAAGGTCATGGGACAACTATGTAGAATGCTACTGTTTGAAATGTTTATCATGGAATAATTTCTACAGTTTCACTTGCTATTACAACGAAACAGTAGGCAGTAACTGTGTATACTGTGCAGTGTTGGGTAAGTAGTATTCAGTTCTGAACATTGCCTGAGAGTTTCTTCAGTTCCTGGTTTGAGGTTGATGTGATTCTGCTGCCCTCTGTGGTCACTGTGGGGATTGCATACAGAACAGGTGTCCAGATGAATTGAGAGCACATGCTTGCTATGCATAAGACACAGACATCAAAAGTACGATATCTAATATAATACACAGTGCAACAAGGCGTGAACACATGTTGAGAGAAAACAGAGTCTTATTTTCTGTTTAGACACCATGACTGAGTTGCTAGACATTAGACAAGTACCTGGTAATGCAAACACAAACTTTTCTAAAGTGTTTTGAAACATTTTAAAATACACATATTGGCCACATGAAGGTCTGTTCAGTTGAATATTGTGTTAATAACAGTATTCTATATTTATGTTAGTAATATAATTTCAAATAACTTGTAAGTCACACAAATAATCCTGTATTTGCATAACTGACTGGCCATTTATTGGTTTATGTGTTTGGTTGTGTGTATGTGTATATAATTTGTAAATATTTGCAAATAGATATTACTTGTGAGCAAGCTCGTCCTGTCTCCCAGACAAGATCAGTATATGTACAATGTGGTTATCAGTTACTAAGATGTTTCGATTTTAAACAAGACTGCATTGCACATCTTTAGGGAAAGTCGTTCATTTTAAGTCTCTGGCATTTTTGCCATGATATTAGGTCAGACAAACAGAGCTGCCTCCAATGGTGCGGTCTCCTCTGTTGAACTGATTAGATTTCCTCAACGTAATTGGCCGGGTATAATCCCGTCTGGCTGTTGTCCAGGCGACCTCTGCACCAGCCCTGGTCATCTTCCTCCTCGATCTTTGTAAATTCATCACCTGTGTGTCATACATAATATAACTTACATGAATTCAGTTAAAAAAAAATACAAAAGAATCATGTTCTCTAGTAAAGAATCATACATATATATTTGTGTCATTCTCTCCTGGGCCCAAATGAGTAGTATGTACTATAGAGCTGTGGTTCTCAACCAAGTGTGATTCACTACTAATGTTAGTTGACTAAGTCCTGTTGTAGGCTACAGCAAAACAATAACCTATTAACTGTTAACGACTATTGTTAACTGTCCCACCACTTGCTCAACAACTTTTTCAGACATTTTCTTTTAAATATACAGATACTTATGTGTCTTTGCAATTCATTTTCATAAAAAAAAAAAAATGATTATATTGACCACCCGCAATTACGCCACGGACCACTCGATTTGTGTGCTCTTTAGGACGCATGCCCTGTTAACGAGTTACCTCGCAATTTAATCTCACTGGAACAAGCTTGTAAATGTATTTAGTTACAGTATGTAATGCAAACATTAAAATGCATCACCTTGCAAGTCATGCACTATAGTAGTGTTGTCACCATACAAAAATTTCAGTAGTCCATACTAATACCACATTTCACTGTCCTCAAAATCAATTTCGATAGATTAAAAAGTGCTAATATGGTAATGAAACACACTTTTAAACACACTACTTTAGCCTAACATAAATAAAAAGGAATGAATGCCTCCTTCAAATATTTCTCAGTTAAGTAGGCATTGCTTAAGTGTTTTTAAGCAGGGCTCTATTGAAATCTGTTTAATTTTACCCGAATCCATTTTTCCTTTTTTTTTTTAATTTTTTTTTATTTATGTTTTATTATTTTTCCAGAATTCAATGTTTTTAATTTCATTCAATATCAAAATTGTTTCTAATCAAATTAATTCATAAAACTTTTAAAAGCTTTCATCAAGTAAAGAATAAAACAATTACTTTTTAACATACCATTGCATTTTTTAACAAACTTTTACTCAGTACAAATGCACTCTTGCTTGTGGTATATTGCTTAATTTTTATTATTATTATCATTATTCATTATTCATTGTTATTTTTAATATGACTAAATATTAAATTTTTCTACACAGTTGTAATTTCTTGAATGTCAGGCATCAAGCTTTTATTCAGAATAGAGCTTTTATTTTGATGTAAGCTTTTATTTTGATGTGTGGATTTGATGGAAGCTTTCCTCCTTGTTCTGATGAATAAACAGTTTGCTGCATGGCCCAGTTGCTCTGATTTAATTATTTAAATATATGGTCTACATAAGCTGCATGCTTCACAGTGGATTAGTGTTCTGCTTTGTAATCTCATATAATGTGATTCTCAATGCATGTTTTCAGTGTATGAGCAGTCTGCTTCACACATTTATTTAAAGTACACTGCTCGAAAGCAGACTAAGTTTGCAGACTTTCGTGGTTTAATAATCACACTAGGACATATTATGATTTAATTTGATTAATTGTGTTTTTCACTGTAAAAGGAGTAGCAGAGCACAAGCTCAAATAAGCATGTGAGCATTTGAAAGTAGTCATGTGTCAGTCAGACAGCACACAGGTACTGAATAGAGTCTGTGCTCTGTATTACTGGTTCTGCAGAAACACTGTGATCATTACATCTTTTTTATTTTTGTACCAACTTGGTACCAAAGAACCGGCACTTTTGACAGCTCTAGTGTAGTAAAAGCTTTAAGATGTCATAAGATAGCATTTTGTGAGGAACAGGGTGAAAAGTAACTGACAATCTGCCGTTTTACTCATGATTTGTGTTAAAGGGAATAAAAGTCATTGTTGTTGTAGCACCTCTAGTGTTCATTTCACCAGGAAACTGCCTCAATACATACAAAAAGCACGTAAGAATAATTTTGCAAAAATGTAGGTATATTTACATGTTTCTACGAGACCAGATTGAAAAGGTCAGTTGATCTTCAATAGTTTAGATCAGGTTTTAGAGTTTAAGCTAAGCTGACAACCTCTTTGACAGTCACTGTGCTCATGACTTGCAAAGCATTAATGCTAATAAAACATTATTTTTGCTCCAGGTTGTCTTAATAATACAGATGATGACATTGTGATTATCTGTTGCGATAGTCTAACCTCTGATTCTTTGCAGTGCATTCTTGCTGAAACTGTACCTGCTTTGAAGATTAGCTCGTCCTGCTCTTGCCCTTCATAGTCATACAGCGCCCGCACTCGCACACCTCCTTTGCTACCCGAGTCATCCTCAAAAGAGTTTGCACCACCATTGGTCTCATTCCCTGAGTATCCGGTGGGCTGCTCATCATCAGACCATTCTGTAGAGTACGTCTGGTTCTTATCATAGCTGCTCACACTAGACAAGAACACAAGTCACATCATATAAGCAAGAACATGAAACAACAACAACCAGTTCCTCTGTTGATTGTACATTCTTAAAAATAAAGGCTCAAATTTGATTAAATTAAATTTAAATCCAAGTTCAGCTTACAGCTATAGGTGAACCTTTTTGAAAATCAATTTGTAATAGTGTTGGTAAGACAGGTGTCAAGTTATTAAATTTAAGGACAGGAAACTGTTTTTTCTGCATCTTAAAAAGAGAACGATATACAGTAAAATACAAGAAAGGACATCAGAAACCAGTGTGAAAGCAGAAATTATGTCTGACCTGCCGCGGTCACCCGGTTGACCTCCATGCTCTGTGTTGGGAGTTGCCGGAGCAACTCCATCTGGCTTCTTCTTTTCTCTCTTGGCCACAGCATTGGTGGCTTCTGGATTATATTCCTGACAGAGAAACTTACACGAGAGAGAAAAATGGTTTTTATAACTAAAAAATTTATACCTGGTAAGTTGCAAGTTGTCAGAATCGGAACTTGATGTTTATTGCAACATGATCACACAGGAAATCGACACGCTGCTTCCAAATGTTCATGTACCCTTAAATCAACCCCATTCTGCAGAGTTACTGACAAGTGCCATTCCACATCAGACATTCTTGCATCAATGTACATGTATACACCTTTCCCTGTGGTGCTACTGATAGCATGTTGCACAAGCAGTCTCAGAGACATGGGTTCTGCTCCCATATAATCCAGGAAGTAATCACGTTCACTTAAACAAAGTTGAGCATGCAGAGCCATTTCTAGCTATAAGTGGTATTAGCAGGTGCTTAAGGCCTGCAAGCCACAAGGTAGCTCCACAAAGCAAGGTCTATTTTTTGTTTTTGTATTTCTAAAACTAATAAAAGCTACGAGTAAGACTAAGGCATCTGTTGGCTCAATTAGACAAGTATATGGAGCCTCCTTGTGGTCCGAGAGGGAAAGAAGTATGTAACAAGATTTACAAGTAGGGTTTCACTTAGGGCCCCTATATGCCCTGAAACGGCCCTGTGAGCGTGATTCAGAGGTTGGGTCTTCACTTTAAATTTGCATTGGTATTTCACAGATGTTTACATTTAGAGTTGGGGTTTGGGTTAGGCTTTATTGTTAAAAATATGCATTCTTGTTTATTGTATCACATAATTTACTACCAAAAATACAACTCGCTTTTAGCGTCACCCTGTGGACATTTCAATTCAACAACACTTATAGCTTTGGCCACAAGAAGCATTGGTTAAAATTTCAGAAAGCATAGACTAATTTCATCAGCAAAACTTTTGACCTATTTTAGTCGAATTTACAGTGTGATCAGTCTGGTTTATTGAAACTGATTTGAAAATAATACATTTATGTAAGGTATAAAAGGCATTTTCTACAACACACTGTATCTGTATTTAAAATGTGTATGAGCCAAATTAATGCTTTTCTGTAATAATTTAAACAGTAAAACAATTATGCAACAATTCATGAAACAGCAAAAATTTACAAAAACATCTTTATTTTGATCAACAGAAATTTTCCCAGCAACTATTACAAATGTATGGTGATATTTTAGAGGATATTTTTCACATTTTTTTTTTTTTAAATGGGAGTTTAAAGACAAAATACAAACCCACATGTGTGACTCTTTGTGATTCTTATTGATTGATTGTGTAATTGATTTGTGTAATTTAAATTATAGCAACACTTTTCTCATGTATTATGAGAAAAGACTTAACCTTGATCATTTGAACTAAACCAAGAAACTTGAAAAGGGCATAAAACTGTTACAAAATCTCTGTTGGTAATTGTTTATTAAATGTTGTGTACCTCAAACTGTGGCCAGTTCATGTACATGCCCGGACCGTGATTATTACTAAACCACTTCAGATCCTCTTGTGTGTTTGCAGCCAGAATGTTGCGTTCAAACTCATGGTACACTGCAACATAGCTAGAGCATACAAAACACAAACACAGAAACACATTAAGATATCACATATACATCTGGACATTATAATCCAGAGAACTGCATTGTTCAGAGGTTGATGGTTCTTATATTTGGATGTTCATAGAGATGTAAATTAAATCTCTGTTTCATTTAAGTTCAACTTTGTCACAAATATATGTAAGGTCAAAATATCTTTAAATTTTCCCAGCATTACTCATCATAATTGCATTTTTACTAGTAATAGTTCCAAGTACAGAGCTCTCTAATGACATTTAGCTCTGTAATTCAATTGTAGAGCTCTGCAGTTGCATTCTTACTGGTACAAATGCAAATAGAGAGCCCTGTAACTGGAATTCTTACTAGTAGAAAATATTTTGTAGTGCTCTCTAATTGAATTTTTCCTTTTTCAAATATGATTACGAGTAATGCTGGGAGCATTAAAAGCTAAATCGGCTTGGCATAAAGATGTTTTTCCAAAGCAGAGAAATAAAATAGAATCAAATGAAATGACTGTCATGGCATGTTGTAAGAATATAGAGATATAAAATGATTGTGTATAGCACAGATTTGGTATTGGATGATTTCAATGAGAAATGGTTGAGTTCATACTGAAATGACTGAGTTTAGGTCATCATTGGGATCTTTGTAAATCTGAGCACAGTTTGAGACATTGTTAAAGATCTCATTTGTGTCTTTCCTATTGGAATGGGATGGTTTTCAAGTTTTGTTCTATACCCCCCACGAATGACTATTTTATGATAATTTTAAACAAATTGGGTATTTAATGAATGTTTGAGTGAGTGCTGAGCAGTAAATGTTGACTGGCTTTTGTGGTTACACTGACTTTTGGTTCTCTGTGAGGTTGAGATGTCGTTTGATGTCCAGTAGAACCTCTTTGAGGAACGCCAGTCGTTTGATCTCGTGCTGCTGGCATTGATCAAACACTTGATCCATACACTCCATGTACTGCGGTGTGCACTTCGATAACTCATCCATGGATTTCTCATACTTCTCTTTAGCCTATCGCACACACACACACACACACACACATTAGTTATAATGTGAACAACCATCCATCCATCCATCCATCCATTGTCAACCGCTTATCCTGTGTACAGGGTCGCGGTGTGAACAACCAATGCAATCTAAATTCAGCAATGCAAAGTTACAGAAACCCCCTCTATCCGAATGTTACTGCGGAATTAAAAATGTGTCTCGTCACCAGAGGTGGGTAGAGTAGCCAAAAACTGTACTCAAGTAAAAGTACAATTACTTAAAAAACATAATTACATAAGTAGAAGTAAAAGTACTAACATAAATAATTACTTGAGTAAGAATAAGAGTAAGAAAGTATCCAATTAAAAGAGTACTCAAGTAGAGAGTAACTCATTACTTTCACAAATACATAATAGACGTTTACTCCCCTATATTCAATTACATAATACACATTGACATGTATTACAGAATTATGATTATTATTAATGGAAATTCTGTCATCATTCACCATCATGTTGTTACAAACCTGTATGACTTACTTTCCTCCGTGCAACACAATAAGGAGACATTAGACAGAATGTTTGCCTGAGTCACTATTTACTTTCAGTGAATGTTTATATATTATATATTCTTTTTTTTTTCTTTTTTCTTTTTTTAACGTGAATGATGACCGAGACTGTCAGTCCTTAACATTCTGTCTAACATATTTTGTGTTCCACATAATACAAAGCCTCACACTGGTTTGGAACAACATGAGGGTAGAGAAATGATGACAGAATATTCAATTATGGCTGAGCTATCACTTTAAAGATATAGTTCACCCAAAAATGAAAATTCTCTAATCATTTACTCACCCTCATGCCATCCCAGATGAATATGACTTCCTTTCTTCTGCAGAACACAAATTCTGATTTTTAAAATAATATTTTAGCTCTGTAGGCCAAATGTTTGATGCTCCAAAAAGCACATAAAAGGCATTATAAAAGTAATCCATAGGACACCAGTGGTTAAATCCATGTCTTCAGAAGTGATATGATAGGTGTGGGTGAGAAACAGATCAATATTTGTCATTTTTGGCTAAACAGTAGGGGCGATATGCAGAGAAGAATGTGAATCACCAAAAACACAAGAAGAATATGAAAGTGATCTGTTACTCCTTTTCTCATCCACACCTATCACATCACCTCTGAAGATACTAATTTAACCACTAGAGACATGGATTATTTTTATGCTGACTATGTTTGTTTGTTTAGCGTTAAAATGTTGCCACCCATTCGCTTGCATTGTATGGACCTACAGAGCTGAGAAATTCTTCTAAATATCTTCATTTAAATTAAGCAGAAGAAAGAAAGTCATACACATCTGGTGTTTCATGAGGGTGAGTAAATAATAATAATTGTAAATTTTGGGTGAACTATCACTTTAAGGGCTCATGTCAGATCAGGATTCATTTGTCCATAAGAAGAGAGGTTTGGAAACATTTCTATTAATTATAACAGTGAAAATGTGAAAATGTCCAAGGACATTATATATAATGCTGAAATATAATGCCTTCTTTTGCTACATCATATCTTTTAAAGTCCTGTGTGGATTCTTATTTCAGTGTAGTCACAGTTTTCAGTGTTGTAAGTATTTAGATCATTAGTTCTGTACAGTAGTACCGCCACTCTCTAAATGCAGAGTACACAAACTACGTAGGGCAACATCCCTGATCACGGAACACTTGCTGTGTCTGAGACCACCCCCATCCACTATATAGTGCACTATTTCGAGTTTTCGCTATTTTGTAGGAGTGTCTGAATTCTGAGTGAGCCACTCGTTCTCTACTTTTGTTCACTCATTCTTACCCACAATGCACTCTAATTTCAAGCGTACATTTCAAGTACACTCGATGACAATTCATTTCCAACAATCCACCACGGGGAAGACATACGAGCTGGGAGTTTACTGCTTCCTTCACTCCTGCATTTCATGTTTTATTTTATTCTGAATATAGTAAATTAAAATAAAATATTAAAATTAAAATAACAATAACATATAGAGAGACAAAACATATAGAAACATTAAAAATGTATCTATAATAGGAAATAGTGAATGAGTGAAAGATTGCGGACACAGCCACTCTCGTCGCAACTCATGCACATCACACACGCACGCACCTCGCAGTGCACACGCAGAAATGCTGTCTGTTTGCGCTCCAGTTGTCGATCATGTGAATCGCAGTAATTTACACTTAACTTGGATGTTTACATGGATTTATACAGTTAACCTGCCTGAAGTAGCTGCGATAGTTTCCAGTACCCCCACGAGGGCACAGAGTGAATGCATAAATACTGCTTATGACATGCGGGACAAAGCACACTAATATTGCTGCACTGATTTAAAAATGTACACTTAAAAACTGATGTCATAAGAGCCCTGTTACAGAATCACCCTGAAAATGATCAGAATTATAGCCAACATTTACCTCAGCGTGCTGCCTGAATTTTGAGCTGTGACTTTAATCTTGAAATATCAGCTTGTCTTGGTGTTAAAAGAAGGCACTGCATGACGTAACTACTATTTTTTTCACTGTGTGGAGCAAAGAAATTGTTTCACTTTGAAGAGTTTGATGCTGCTACACTGACGACTTGAGTGACAGTCTCATCACTCAAGTGGGAGCGTCTCATCGCACTCAACAGTGAACTTCCGCTCTCGTAAAAGTCCCATTCAATTATCTCTCAATAAATTACACATTAATTAAAATTAAACCCAGTAATGTAACGACAGTAACACCACACACTGTAAGGAAGTAAAAAAAATGTTACTCGAGTAAATGTAACGGAGTAAATGTAACGAGTTACTACCCACCTCTGCTCGTCACAATCAATTTACAACATGTCTGTATATCACCAAATGAATAATTAGAGCATTAATCATTCAGAGTCATAATGTAGTCATTCAATTCAGTATTGTTTACTGAGAGATTTGATATTGATATAAGAACACTTTACATAAAACAGTGCTTTCCCATTAGAATGACTCATAGTTGTAAGAGTTCCGATAGAAAGTGCATGTCTCTCTTGAGATATGGTCCAGAGCCAGCTCTTAATCCAATCAGAATACCATGTCTTTACTTATTGTACTGGATTTGATTGTTTCATGCTATTACCGTCTTGTCTACTTTGTGGTTTTATGTGGTATATAAATAATATTATTACATAAACTGATAACACTTTACATTTGTCACACTCTCATCATGCTCCGCCCCCTCGTTTCCCCACTCCAACTTTCCAGAATTCTAATCATTCACACCTGACAGTTAACGATCTCATCATGGACTCTATATGTGCACATAGTCTCATATGAGCTGCCCAGATCGACTTCCTGATCCCATTGTGATTTTTGCTTCATGCTAAGCCTTATTCTTCGTTATTCTGATTACAGTTCTTCAGTTGCTCTTTTCATTTGTGTTAATAAACCTGCATTTGGGTTCCTATACACTTCCGGCAAAAAGTTTGGAATAATGTACAGATTTTGCACATATGTAAAGAAATTGGTACTTTTATTCTCCAATGTGGCATTCAACTGATCACAATTTATAGTCAGGACATTAATAACGTGAAAAATTACTATTACAATTTTAAAAAAATGTTTAACTATTAACTGTCATTGCTGCAAAAATCCCCATGCAGCAATGACAGCTTTGCAGATTCTTGGCATTCTAGCTGTCAGTTTGTCCAGAAACTCAGGTAACATTTCACCCCACATTTCCTGTAGCACTTGCCATATATGTGGCTGTCTTGTTGGGCACATCTCATGCACCTTACAGTCTAACTTATCCCACAAAAGCTCAATATCCATAACACTCTTTTCCAATTATTATTCCAATGTCTGTGTTTCTGTGTTGCCCCTTCAAACCTTTTCTTTTTGTTTTTCTGTTTCAAAAGTGGCTTTTTCTTTGCAACTCTTCCCATAATCAAGGTTTGGAGGGTTACTTTTGAAATGTATTCCACTACAGATTAAAGAATACATGCTGTAAAATGTCATTTGTTACGTATTCCTTTAGATTACTCAACGTCAGTAATGTATTCTAAATACTTTGGATTACTTCTTAAGCAGTGGTAGATTTTTTTTTCACTTGTTTTGACTATAAAAACTCTGCCAGTACAGTAAGACAAAATACATTCAAAATACATTCATAATTAAAAATACATTCTCTGAAAAACCTTTACATAAATTACTTATATTTTGTATTTTAAATACGTAATTCCATTACATGTATTTCATTACTACCCAACCCTGCCCATAAGGCATGCACCCTGAGTCTTCTCTTTACTGTTGTACATGAAACTGGTGTTGAGCAGGTAGAATTCAATGAAGCTGTCAGCTGAGGACATGTGAGGTGTCTATTTCTCAAACGAGAGACTTTGATGTACTTATCCTTTGTTTAGTTGTACATCTGGCCTTCTACATCTCTTTCTGTCCTTATAAGAGCCAGTTGTCCTTTGAAGACTGTAGTGTACACCTTTGTATGAAATCATCAGTTTTTTGGGCAATTTCAAGCATTGTATAGCCTTCATTCCTCAAAACAATGATTAACTGAAACTAAAGTTCTAAAGAAAGCAGTTTTTTTTTTTTTACCATTTTTGGACTAATATTGACATGCCAGTCTCTTGCATACTGTGGCAATGCAAAAACAAACACAAAGACAATGTTAATCTTCATTGAACGAACCAAATAGCTTTCAACTGTGTTTGATTTAATGGCAAGTGATTTTCTAGTAGCAAATTAGCAATTTAGCATGATTACTCAATGATAAGGTGTTGGAGTGATGGCTGCTGGAAATGGGGCCTGTCTAGATTTGATAAAAAATTATCTAATACTTTTCAAATATTGACGGTGCTGTTTTTTACATCAGTAATGTCCTGACTATACTGTTGAATGCCACTTTGGTGAATTAAAATACCAATTTCCTTCCGAAATGGCGAAATCTGTAAATTATTCCAAACTTTTGGTTGCCAATGTATATTCTGCTGTCTTTGTCTGATTTGACAACATTAATGTCCCCCTTGTTAAGGGTTTATAAGGGGGTTTGACTAATAAGTCAATAATAATTAATGACATATTAGTCCTTTAAAATTGTATTATAAATCATTTATTTGCAGTAATAACACCCAAAATACAAATTTTACTTACATTTTATAAATGCTTATATACATTTATTCATACTTATGTTAATAAGGCCTTATCGTGATTTATGTCACAATGCAACAAAAACTATTATATTATAGTGACTATTTGACTATTACAGTGAGACTAAAATGTCATGTTGTTTTTTATATCCATAACTATAATGTCTTTCCTTGTCACGTTGATTTCAAAAGAATGGTGCTACTCCAAATGCTGTCCAAAATTAACTAGTGAAAAACGCACTCACATATTCACAGCATATATCAAATAATAAAGCATGATGACCATTAAACCATACTGAATTTTATGTACAGGTTTCTTATGTTGACAACCCCTTAAATGCTTCATATTTTGATTTAAGTCACCATGAATTCAAAACTGACAATTCTTATTTTCTTATATGTTGCTGCATGTTTATATCCTTGCATGTTTTTTTTTTTTATTTTTTTAAATGGGTTGCCCCCTTAATCTTTAATCAAAAACAATAACTTGTACCCCCCCCCCCATACACACACACAATAATAATTTCTGATTTATTCATATGTGTGAGGCAGATGAAACTTCATAACCGACTAACAATGAAAACATACCCATTAATTGTCAAAATTGTCAATGAGTGACAGTTAGCCTGATAATCATTTATTAATCAGATTATTACAATGTTGTTTTTTCTAATCAGCATTTATTATTGCTTCTGTTGCTTTTCTCACCTTTTGTACATCTTGTTTGCATTTCTCTGTCTTCTCGTGTAGTTTCTTCTGCTGGTCAGGAGTGACAGATGCATCTGCTTCTCGAGCTGCAGCCAGTTTCTCCTCCTTACAGGCCATGTGGTAGGTCTTCTTTGCCGAATCCATCTGCAGCAGACAGACATGTGACATTTAACTAACTGCATTACAGCAAACAGATGCAACTGGATGGAGGAAGCTAGGGGAATGTTCCTGTAGTTGAACATGACCAAATAAGTTATTATAAAAAGTAATGGTAACACTTTAGTTTAGGGATCATGATTAATAATTACACTTGTAAGAGACTAGTTATGGACTTGTTTGGCATTATAATGTATTAATTACGCCTGTGTTGGCTGATTTCTTATTCTTGCTTTGTAGCTCCTTTATATTTGCTTTTTTCATAACATGAGCTAAAAACAAAACATATCAATCGCTAGTATTATGCAAAATCCATCCTTTATAGGTTCTTAGTACTCTGTGTGAATGTGCGACTTATAAGTAGGAAATACATGCAGAATGAATATAGTATTTCAACAAAGCAGGGAAGGTTATTGTTAGGCTTAGGGGTTGGTGTAGGGTGTTTGTGGGACTCTAAATAAACACAATAAACATGTTGTATTGATGCCTCTGTACCGTATGGTACTATTTAACTAGGGGTCCAAAATAGCATCTAACACTATTTACCCTTAGTGCAAAGAAGATGCTTTTTGTTGCTATTTACACTAAGTATCAAAAGTCTCTGCATTCTATATTCATTAGGGCCCAAGCACTGAAATAGCAGAGGCCCTATTGTTCTTCTAAGTATTATTATTAGGGCCCAAGCACTGAAAGTGTGTAGGTCCTATTGTTCTTCTAAGGATTATTAGGGCCATAGACTGAAAAGTGGATTATTATTATTATTATTATTATTATTATTATTATTATATACAAGGTTTTCTGTATTTTTGGGGTACTTAACATATGTAAAAATCTTGAAATTTTGCACACACATCAGAGTTATCAGCCTTTAAGGCTGGGCAAAGTTTAAAATGGGCAGGTAAGGGAGGCTCTTTTGCACCCCCATTTTAAATACTCCTCCTAAGGGATTCATGTGACTGGCACCAAATCTGTCACCATGGCGAAGCAGTACATGTATGGCGAAAAATTGGAAACAGGAAGTGTCTATATCTTCTGTGTGCATTGTGTGATTTTGATAAATAATCAGTTGTATGTTTGGTAATGGGGGCTGATCACATTGTTGCAGCTATTATGGGTCACAGTCATAGTGCCACCAAATGGCAGCAGGAAGTATGGCACTTTTAACAGACTTTGAAATAGCCCTCTTGTGTTTACATTAATTGCTTCAAAATTCATAATTAAAAGACAATACACCTCTTTAAACAGCATTTGGGAGGCTGTGGTCGTGAACAGATCAAGAAACTGACAAACTCCATGGATGGAAGGCTTGTGGCAGTTATTAAAAAGAAGGGTGGCTATATTGGTCACTGAATATTTTTGAAAGGCCAAAAATTGGATTTAATCGTCATTTTGTGTTACTTATACTTAGCACCTACTCTAAAAATTGAGAATAAAACAATTGAGTTGGGAGAAATTCTTTTTCTAATTTAGTTCATTATGAATTATGACATTTAACCTTGTGCAATCCCACGTCCACATGTGTGGCTTTGCTATATGCAACACATAATTTAAATTAATTAAAACTGACTGAATACTGCTCACAAAACTCTACACTGTCAAATAAGGGTTAAACTTCTAGTGCATTGCATCACGTGACACAACACCTTGGTGTTGATGTACGTGAAGCGCTCCTACAGGCGTAGCGACAATAAAAGTGCCTCTGATAAGAAACCTCTTTACGCTTTTTGATTGAAAGCTGTCTGTTTGTAAATAGTCGTGTGTCTAGTTTTGTTTTATGTGCAACATTAAACAATTCATGAATTTTTCGTACTTCACCATGCTGATAAACATGTTGTCCACATATGTTGAAATTACGACAACGTTTCCTCAAAGGTTGAAAAAACATATTAGTTATTTTCAATATTTTTTAACATTAATGCATCTGTGGTAATTTCACTTCTTTTTAATATACATTTTGTTATTGTTTTGTTTTATTACTGTAAAATATGATTCTGTTAATTAACATAAGTTTATGCATTCCTATATATTTACTGTGCATTTTCACATTGAGAATAATTGTATATGAATATTTGGATGACCAAAAGCTGAAAAAAATTGCTTTCAGAAGATTTATGTTGAGTTAGGATGAAAATAAGGTGCATTCCTAACTATTCTGAGACCACATACTGGATGTGGACATCAATTTTTAGGAAAACTATTTGCTCTAGATTTTGTTTGTTTGTTTGTTTTTTGCTTGTTTATTAGGTGCTACTAGTTACAAATCAAAAAGGGAAATGGAAAATGCATGCAGCAGTCATGCTGGGGTCTCAGGAGGTTAAATATATCACAATAATACAATATGTAAAATGCATAGACCTAAAACACGTATGTTCATGGTTTTCACTGATATAATAAATAAATAAATAAAAGTGATTTATGTAACATTACATTTCCCAAACTATAGTGCAATTTGAATATGTAGATCACATTTATGCACAAACATATACAAAAAAATTATATTTAGCTTTTAAATTATGTCAATGTTATCATGAAATTCAAACTATAAATGTTGATTTTTTTTTTTTTTTGCTCGTTATCAAATTGTGATGGTCTCTTCAGATGGGAGTTCTGTATTTAGCATTTCTCCTCTGATCAGTGCTCCTCTTCACTAAAACATTACAGTACGAAAAACACATGAATGGAAATCAGAGGGGATTTTCAAAAGCACAATGCCATTGGCTGTGTTACGTTCCGTGGGAAGATGTCAATGACATCAACAACCTTCTCTTACTGTACAAATTTACCTCAGGTAAGTTATTTGTCCATAGTTTTTTTTAGCTTGATAAAATTAACCCTAGAAATGTTTTGAAAATGACATTTTAAATACCATGACTGTCAGATATGCAAAAACAAATGCAGAGTAAATACAACTAATTTAAGAGGATTTAATTGCCACATGGATGCACGTATGGAAACTTTAGAGGTGGTTTGATCAAAAAACAAAGTTTTATGATAGACAACATTCAAAAGATTATATCTCAGCAATGGGTTGGAATAGAAGCATTAATGATAAATATTTTTGACTTGAATTAAAGTAGTTAATTTAGATGTCACCACATGAAGTACATTTTAGATAGGTTTTTATTTTTCTGCATACTGCTTATACATATAAATGAAAAATAATATTATCTTTATCAATAATGTATTGTAGTAAATTACAGTATTTTGCCTTAAAATTTCATTTAGAGTTCATTTAGAATAACCACATCACCAAATTAAGTCATTATTATAGAGACAAAGAAGTGTTCACACCTTGGTGTTGACCAACCACTAGAGGATCACAGCCTGATAAAATGGTCAACACTTGTTAAATGAGAGCCGGGGTGGGCCATTGAGAACATTCCAGACAATGGGGTGCCTGACCTTCAATATCATACAGGCCATATATTTTAGGGTTCTTAATTTACATGAAGAGCACAATCTAATTAACACGGTGGGAAGCTAAATTAGTTTATAATGTTCTGTGATCAGCCTGACTGTCACGGCTACAATATAATAAAGACTTCAACATCTTCCAGGTAGATACAGATCTGTCCTGTGTTTGTTTATTTTTTAAAGTAAATCTTTAAGATCAGTATTCATCGAAATGGACCAGACAGGCACCACTGTACCTCTTTGAGTTTCTTAGCCCAGGGTTTCTGGGCTTTTTTGAAGCCATCCTCAGCCTCTTTGGTTTCCTTGAATCCACCAATTATCTGTCTGTGGTATGAGTCTTTCTGCCAGTTCTTCACCTTCTCAATGTCCTCGTTCATGAGTCCATTCTTCACCTCCTGATGAAGTTCACTCACCTTATCAGCCTCTGTCATCATGGCTAACCAGGCTCTCTCCACAGAACCATACTGAGGCCCTGTCAATCACAACACTCGCATATAAACTTTACATATACTGTACAGGACCCCAGAAGCTTTTGGACAGTTAAGCAACATGTAAAATGTACACAATTAATCAAATTGATTTATGTGTTTTGTTAAAACTTTGGGGAGAAAAATCTGCCACTGCCACAAGACAAAATACACATAGAAACTATATATTCCCTGAAAACAAGCCTTTTATATATATTACTCTGTTTTATTATCAGGAACATTCATCATGTTTTAAGGAAGAAAATGTCTCTATAATTATTCTTGAGAGGATGCACAGAAACTACAGGACTATTTCATGACTGAACCTTTCTCAATAAGTTGTCTCCATCTCTTGGACCACTCTGTGAGCTGTGCACTGTAGGACTTCTCGATCTTGGCACGTTCCTGAAGGCAGTTCATGAGATCATTGCAAAGTCGATGGCCGTCGTCAATTCTCTTGACAGCACGCTTATAATTTCCCACCTAGGTGAAGAGGAAGAGATTATCCTACATAAATACTCAATCTGTCTTAATCAAAATGATCATCAATTCGTTCAAAAGTAAAACATTAACTTATTGTTTTGATTAAATATTCTGCTAACAATTTATATGAATGTTCTGTTTGTTAAGGGTTTATAAAGGGGTTCATTAAGTAAGGGATAATGTATGCCGGTTGTTATCACACAGTAAATCTGATAGGGTGATCAGGACCCTGACGTGAAGCAGAAGACTCTTGTATCACCCCGAAGGGGTTTATTTTGCAATAACAACTGTTATTTTTTCCACTTTTTAAACACTTATTACACAGCTACTCACTAAATAAAAAAAATAAAATGCACATTTTACACTGATTTGTATTGAAATTATGTAATAATGTGAGAAGAAATAAATCACCAAACAGCTGAAATCCATCTCCTGTTTGCGTTGGAGTTCTGTTGATGTTTTCTGTTGAGTTCTGTTTTAAAAACGTTTGATCTGACTCAGCATGTACATGGACCCACACACAATCATGGACACACTCTAGATTTACTGATCAGTAAGGGTCTAAACATTTCATCGATTGTTATTAAGGATGTAGCACTGTCTGATCATTTCTGTATTTTCTTTGATATATTGATCTCTCCTGCCATTGAAGCTAGATCTGTGTCTGTCAAGAAGAGATGCTTAAATGAGAACACTAGTGTACTATTTATGAAGGCTATATCTTTAACACCAAGTATATCTGCTGACACTGTTGATTTTCTCCTTGATTCTTTTAACTCAAAAGTTAAAAGTGTAATTGATGATATTGCTCCTGTGAAAGTGAGGAAGAAGAGTGGCAGTCAAAAAGCACCTTGGAGAAACTCAACAGCAGTGCAAAATATGAAAAGACAATGCAGAAAAGCAGAGCGCATTTGGCGGAAGACAAAACTTGTAGTCCATTATAATATTTACAAAGACAGCATCCATGCTTTTAATATGGAACTAGGCAAAGCTAGACAGTCTTTCTTTTCGAATATTATAAACAGCAAATTAAACAACACACGCACTCTTTTTGCGACTGTTGAGAGACTGACAAACCCCCCAAGCCAGATTCCCTGTGAACTGCTCTCAGACAGCAAGTGCAGTGAGTTTGCTTCTTTCTTCTCTGAGAAAATAAATAATATCAGAAAGGTGATCAGCACATCCTTGAGTTGTGCTGGGGTCAGACAAATCAAACCACAACCTGAGAAAGTAGTTACTTTGTCTGACTTCAAAGAAATTGATGGCAAAATTTTGGAAGAAACCGTACGGCACCTTAAAACATCAACCTGCGCCCTTGATGCACTTCCAACATCTTTTTTCAAAAGTGTGTTCAACTGTTTAGAAGCAGATCTCCTAGAAGTGATAAACTCCTCACTTCTCTCTGGGAGTTTTCCAAACTCCCTGAAAACTGCAGTTGTCAAGCCCCTCTTGAAAAAGAGCAATCTGGATAAGACCATATTAAGCAACTATAGACCGATCTCAAATCTTCCTTTCATAGGCAAGATCATTGAAAAAGTTGTCTTCAATCAACTGAACAAATTCTTGAACTCGAATGGATACTTTGACAATTTTCAATCTGGTTTCCGATCACATCACAGCACAGAGACAGCGCTCATAAAGATAATAAACGATATTCGCTTAAATACTGATACAGGCAAATTATCAGTACTGGTACTACTCGACCTCAGTGCTGCATTTGACACTGTTGATCACAACATACTTCTGGAAAGGCTGGAAAACTGGGTGGGGCTTTCTGGGATGGTCCTAAAATGGTTCAGGTCATACTTAGAAGGGAGAGGTTATTATGTGAGTATAGGAGACCATAAGTCTGAGTGGACGCCCATGACATGCGGAGTCCCTCAAGGCTCAATTCTTGCTCCACTCCTGTTCAACCTGTATATGCTCCCAATTAGCCAAATAATGAGAAAGAACCAAATGGCTTACCACAGCTATGCAGATGACACACAGATCTACTTAGCCCTATCACCTAACGATTACAGCCCCATTGACTCCCTGTGCCAATGTATTGATGAAGTAAACAGTTGGATGTGCCAAAACTTTCTTCAGTTAAACAAAGACAAAACTGAAGTCATTGCGTTTGGAAACAAAGATGAAGTTCTCAAGGTGAATGCATACCTTGACGCTAGGGGTCAAACAACTAAAAATCAAGTCAGGAATCTTGGTGTGTCTCTAGAGTCAGACCTTAGTTTCAGTAGTCATGTCAAAGCAATAACTAAATCAGCATACTATCATCTGAAATATATTGCAAGAATTAGATGCTTTGTTTCCAGTCAAGACCTAGAGAAACTTGTGCATGCTTTCATCACCAGAAGGGTGGATTATTGTAATGGACTCCTCACAGGCCTTCCCAAGAAGACCATAAGACAGTTGCAGCTCATACAGAACGCTGCTGCCAGAATTCTGAGCAAAACCAGAAAATATGAACATATCACACCAGTCCTCAGGTCTTTACACTGGCTCCCAGTTACATTTAGGATTGATTTTAAAGTATTATTACTGGTATATAAATCACTCAATGGGCTAGGACCTCAATATATTGCAGATATGCTCACTGAATATAAACCCAACAGATCACTCAGATCATTAGAATCACATCAGCTAGAAATACCAAGGGTTCACTCTAAGCAAGGAGAGTCTGCTTTTAGCTATTATGCCAGCCGCAGCTGGAACCAGGTTCCAGAAGAGATCAGATGTGCTCCTACAGTAGTCACATTCAAATCCAGACTCAAAACACATCTGTTTAGCTGTGCATTTACTGAATGAGCACTGTGCCACTGTGTGTCCGACTGTTTGTACTGTGTTTTATTAGATTTTTTTTTTATTCTAAACTGTTTTAATTATTCTTATTTTATTATTCTTGTTTTTTTCTTTTTAATTTCTACTATGTAAAGCACTTTGAATTACCATTGTGTATGAAATGTGCTATATAAATAAACTTGCCTTGCCTTGCCTTGCCTTGCCTTGCCTACTAATTTCCATATAAATAAATAAATGCACATGAAACATTGATTTTAGTTTAAATTATTTTATTAGCTTACTTGTAGAGATCGCACAGTGATCCGAACAGCAGGAGAGATGGCTCGCAATACCTGGATGACCATTCTGATATGTGGATGTGCGGCTGTTACGGAGAAATATCAGACCGCTAGATGGCGCCATTGACCAATCAGAATTGTGTATTACAGAGAGCCATGTAGTAATGAGTAATACATAATTTACATATGCATTATAAATCATTGGTATGCAGGTATAACAACATTAATTAAAAGGGAAACATCTTGCAATGCTTTCCAAATAATGAACATTTTAGCTTTCATATTTTAAATGCTCAATACCATTATGCATGCACTTATTAATATTTGTATGATTAAAAAACAACAAACAATGAAATGCCTACTTCATTCTCACTTGTGTTGTCGCTTTCCTTGTCAGGTTGATGTCCAAATAATGGTGCTTCTCTGAATGCTGTGCCAACTTAACTAGTCATAGATACCTAATGTCCTCTGCAAAAACACTTTTCACCTTTTCATGCCCATTTACAACATAGTCATATTATAAAGCCTGATGCCCTAAACCAGACTGAAATTTATGTCTGTAGGTTTGTAATGTTGGCAATTCCTTAAGAGGATGGTTCACCCAAAAAGGAAAATTCACTCATTTACTCACCCTCGTGCCATCCCAGATGTGTATGACTTTCTTTCATCTGCTGAACACAAACAAATATTTTTTTAAGAATGTTTCAGCTCTGTAGGTCCGTACAATGCTAGTGAATGGTGGCCAGACCTTTAAAGCTCCAAAAAACGAATCCATAATACTCCAGTGTTTTAATCCATGTCTTCTGAAATGATATGGAACATTTAAGTCCTTTTTTACTATAAATCTCCACTTTCACTTTCACATTCTTCTAGTGCTTTGAGCGATTCAAATTCTTTATGATGCGGCAGAGTGAAACTGTGCCCTGCTACTTTAAGGATCCCGACAGAGCTACCAGACAGACAACTTGAGTTAAATGTGGAGTGGCGTGAGTACAGAGCCTTCTGACCCGCTATAGCTCTATGACCAAGTTGAACTGGAGCCAGCATCAGGAGCTAAGGTGACCTGATATGACTGTATTCCCATTTTGACCTCTCCCTCTGTGCTTCTGCAGTAGTGCCTCACACACACACACACTCAAGGTACATGCAAGCATCCCCCTGAACCAGCGCACACTCATTTTTACGTATCCCAGAGTACCTGAACTCTCTCTCTTACACCCACATACACCCTACACACACGCATAAACCCTGTTGGATGTTCGATGTTTAATTAATTTGTTTTAATTTGATTTATTTTTTTTAAATGTTGATTTTTTGTTTAAAATAAATGTACTAAAGAAATACACTTGTGTTTTCTGGTTTACGGATAAAATACTATATTTCTTACTAAAAAAGGTATTTTATCGCTGTTACCGGTGGCTTGAAAAGAGCTATCCAGGGTTAAGTTATACTTTTGACAGGCTTAAACCTGTTTGGAACCCATATTTATAATTTTTTTTTAATTGTTTAAATTTATTTTGGGGACCGCCACTGTTACAATGCATATCGCCACCTACTGGGCAGTAAAAATGTATAGTAAAAAGGACTTCAATATTGATCTGTTTCTCACCCACACCGATCATCAGTATCTTTTTAAGCACTGGATTAGTTTTATGTTTAATGTTTATGCTGCCTTTATGTGCTTTTAGGAGCTTCACCATTTTGGCACTCATTCACTTATTGTATTGTATGGACCTACAGAGCTGAAATATTCTTCTAAAAATCTTCATTTGTGTTCTGCTGAAGAAAGAATGTCATCCACATCCGGAATGGCATGAGGGTGAATAAATGAGAGAATTTTCATTTTTGGGTGAACCATCCCTTTACTACATGCTTCACAGGTGTCCACTTAAACTTCAGGTACATTTTCATTGGTTACTAATGCTGAATAGGTGCACCATGTCACAAAGCTCGAATCATTTCAAATTGGTTTCTTGAACATGACAATGAGTTCACTGTACTAAAATGGCCCCCACAGTCACCAGATCTCAACCCAATAGAGCATCTTTGGGATGTGGTGGAACGGGAACTTCGTGCCCTGGATGTGCATCCCACAAATCTCCATCAACTGCAAGATGCTATCCTATCAATATGGGCCAACATTTCTAAAGAATGCTTTCAGCACCTTGTTGAATCAATGCCACGTAGAATTAAGGCAGTTCTGAAGGCGAAAGGGGGTCAAACACAGTATTAGTATGGTGTTCCTAATAATCCTTTAGGTGAGTATATATATATATATATATATATATATATATATATATATATATATATATATATATATATATATATATACACACATACATACATACATACATACATGTACACACACACACACACATATATACATATATATATACACACACATACACACCGATCAGCCACAACATTTAAAGCATCTAGCATCTGCCTAGAATAGCATTCAGAGATTATATTCTTCTCACCACAGAAGTTTCAGATTTTGTCATTTCAAACCAGTCTGGCCATTCTCGGTTGACCACTCTCATCAACAAGGTGTTTAAATCCACAAAACTGCCGCTCACTGGATGTTTTTTGGTTTTTGGCACCATTATGAGTAAATTGGCACCATTATGAGAGACTTGTTGTGTGTGAAAATCCCGGGAGATCAGCAGTTACAGAAATACTCAAACCACTGTGATCATGTTTTTTCCCCATTCTGATGTCTGATGTGAACATTAACTGAATCTCCTGACCCGTATCTGCATGATTTTATGCATTGCCCTTCTGCCACACGATTGGCTGATTAGATAATCACATGGATGATTGTTGGAGCCAGATGTGCTGGTTTGAGTATTTCTGTAACTGCTGATCTCCAGTGGATGAAAACGCGATTGGTCAACCTGCACCATCATCTGTCTTGCCTCAATCACGTGCATCAGAATAAGAGTTCAACACTTCACAGCTCTGCAGATGGGTTAGTCTCATTTTTAATTAACATTCTTATAAATGTTTGACAGTGGCAAACTTATTACAACTCTGCTGTTGCTTGCTAAGCAACAAGACAATGGATTTATCAAGCAGCTTACCAACTGAACGGTGCAATAACTCGCTATAATGTTGCTGTAGCTCCGGTTTTAAAATTTAGGGTTTTCAAGCTAAAACATATGTTATTTATGTTGCTGCATTCAGTTGGTGGGCTATCGGACAAATCCATTGTCTGGCTGCTTAATTTGCATGAGCAGAGTTGTAATAAATATGCAACTGCCAAACGTATGGAAAAATGTGAATGATCTTAATTAAAAACAGAGAATAAAACGGTTCAAGGTACGAAAACCAAAATTGTTTGCAGACCGTAAATGAAAATGGGAACAAAGTCCCTTTCAGACATTATTTTTAAAAGCTGGTAACCGGTTAATAACTGGTTAAATTTGTTCCAATATTTTTTATATGAAACCAAAATTTTTATTAGGGAAGTGCACGAGTAGTCGAATATTCGAATATTCGTTCTGCAATATTTAGTAGACTGGTAAAAATACTATTCGAATTTCACAAAGTTTTGCTTTGCTGGCCATATATATATATATATATATATATATATATATATATATATATATATATATATATATATATATATATATATATATATATATATATATATGCATGTTAAATCCTGAACACACAAACTAAAACTGGCAGTGTGACAGGGCGGAGGGCGGGGCCGGGTCGTGATTTTACACACCCAGCCCCTTATCAGGCTAATCAAGCCTCCAAGTGGGATAAACGATGAATGCGGACGGTGATGCGACAGAGAGAGAACGTTTAAGGGCAGCTGTCCGTCCTATGTGTGTGTTTGTATCTTTTGGTTTCCACTTTACATTAAAATATTATTTATATCGTCAAGCTGGTTCTTGCCTCCTCCTTTCCATTGTTCCCTTTACAGGCAGTTATAACAGAATACACTGGGTGGCACTGTTGAGTGTGCACACAAGTTGATCACATTTGATGAACAAAATGTAATCCCAGCAACGCTTCTGTAAACAACAAACATGGCATCCGAGAAAGACTATGCTAGGGGGGGGTAAGGGACATTCCATCATTTAAACTGGTGTGTATAAATGAGAATAGTTTACAGAGCACATGGATATGCTTGTTTTTCTCAACAAAAACATGACATGAGATACCATATAAACATGAGAACTATTATATGGTGCATGTTTTTCTCCTCCTGTACATTAACTGCGTCAGTCTACTTCATTAGTGGTTTCTTTTTCTTCGCTTTGCGTGAGCTTAAATGCTTTCATTCTATTGTTTGATTTTTTTTTTCACGCATTGCCTGTTTATATACCAGATCTCACAAGAGAAACAAGCAACCTATTTTACAACATCTCTTTCTCATTACCTTAATTTAAATAAAATAATTTGTCCCACATAAGATGATGTTCAAATGTGCCCACTCAGTGTGTGCATGCAGGAGAAGATGATTTAGGCTATTAATTTATTTATGATCATAAGATTTATATGAGCATTTTTATGTTTTCATATAATTTATTGAAAATACCTTATTTTACATAAGCTACTGTTTAAACTATGTTTGTTATGATTTCTATGCTGATAATTCCCAAATTTTCAGGGTGGAAAAAATAAATAGCTTATTTTTGCTTATTTTGGGTGAGGACATTTTGAGCTTTTAGTTTTTTCAGACCAGGTTACTTGTTTCTCTTGTCAGATCTGGTATATCAACTGGTATATCACCCACCCCTTAGCGCAGAGTAGCCTACTGTCATTTTAAAAAGAATGTTTTTTACTGTTCTTCTATTTCGTACTAACCAGTTACCAATTGGAAAGGGGCTGCGGAATGCTGGAAAGATGTGGGGCTACAAAATAACAGTCATTTGGAGTTCACTTTTTAGCAATTTTTATTAAAAAATCAGTTTGAAGCTATCTATTATGAATGTTATCTCTTTGAAGTGCCCTCCGAAGGCTGATTTATCCTGTTTGGAACACAGCCAAAAACACCACTTGTGCGTTAACATGCAGTAAACAGTTTGTGTTAAAGCACTTCCTTTTAACAGATTTCAAGCTCTTAAACGGCTGCATTCATGTTTATATTACGTTTCAGAATGCTGTTTTCTGCAAAGCTCAGAATAAGTATTTTTTTAAATGCATGTAAATGTGATCAAAGTATTGACAAAATGAAAGGTATTCAGTATATGAAATAAAAGATATAGAAGCCTCAGCGAAGTGTTATGATGTCCACACAGCAAACAGACAAGGAACTATGCTTCTAACCACAGGAAAAGTGCTGTTGGGACTACGGTTTTGGGAAACACCAAACAGTTGAACTGTGTTGGTAACACACTTGCGACCATAGTTGACTAATGATGCTTTAGGGAAACACACCCAGAATGAAGCAAAATGAAAAACATATGGTTTTAGTCCCTGATTAAAAATGATACCAATCCATTTGCAGACCTCTGTCATGCTGAAATCTTATTCTTATGGATGCGATTGAGGCAGGACAGATGACGGCGCAGGTTGAACAATTGCGTTTCAGACTCGCCCACATGTACAAATCAAATATTCAAGCTGTACATTCATTTTACATCCATGAGCAATAAACATGGGAAATTGAGCTGATTTCTCACTTTTTAACTTCTTATTTCTTTTGAATGAAAGACCAACATGCAAAGCTTGGTTCATCCTTTGTTTTTCAATTTCGAAACAAAAACTAATGAACACAACGTACTCTGATGCATAACTTGCAGAAATACCCATTCTTGATAAAAAAAATATCTGTTATACTATACTTTGGAATTATTTTTGCAATTTCTCACAGCCATGGATGATAGCGGTCTCTCTTACAGGGGGAGAGAGAAAGAGACTGAAGAAGCCCCGCTTCACTTACTGTTGCTGATACCATCCAATTTTCTATTGGCATCTGTTATGCCACAAAGCACAGAGAGAGAAGTCTTTGTGTAAATTACCTGATCAGTTATTAAATAACACATTTGTTATCCATTGTATATATAGTATACACTCACCTAAAGGATTATTAGGAACACCATACTAATACTGTGTTTGACCCCCTTTTGCCTTCAGAACTGCCTTAATTCTACGTGGCATTGATTCAACGAGGTGCTGAAAGCATTCTTTAGAAATGTTGGCCCATATTGATAGGATAGCATCTTGCAGTTGATGGAGATTTGTGGGATGCACATCCAGGGCACGAAGCTCCCGTTCCACCACATCCCAAAGATGCTCTATTGGGTTGAGATCTGGTGACTGTGGGGGCCATTTTAGTACAGTGAACTCATTGTCATGTTCAAGAAACCAATTTGAAATGATTCGAGCTTTGTGACATGGTGCATTATCCTGCTGGAAGTAGCCATCAGAGGATAGGTACATGGTGGCCATAAAGGGATGGACATGGTCAGAAACAATGCTCAGGTAGGCCGTGGCATTTAAACGATGCCCAATTGGCACTAAGGGGCCTAAAGTGTGCCAAGAAAACATCCCCCACACCATTACACCACCACCACCAGCCTGCACAGTGGTAACAAGGCATGATGAATCCATGCTCTCATTCTGTTTACGCCAAATTCTGACTCTACCATCTGAATGTCTCAACAGAAATCGAGACTCATCAGACCAGGCAACATTTTTCGTGTCGTGTGGAAGAAGTGACACTAGGGGTCTCTCTTGAGCGCCGAATATGCCTCTGATCTATGAAAAAAGGCCAATGAGAGTTGGTGAACAGTATTTGCACCCCGCCCCCGGATACGGATATAAAGGCGGGGGAAATACGCTCGTTCATTCAGGATTTTTCTGAGGAGCCGGGAGTGTTCTGGCCACCTCAGCGGCTCGGCTTAGCGATGTTCACCGAGACGTTCCCCGTCTGTTGCTCACTTCGACGTCGTGTCGAAGAAGCGACAATAGGGGTCCACTTCAAATCACGCCATGCGCTGAGCCGTGTATGTGTGCTGCTGACACAGAAGCGGGCAGGTATTTCACATGCACAAGCGACCAACTGTGTTCAGGCTGCATGCACTCTTCCCCAATGCCCCAAAAACGTCGTTGGAATCCTTTTAGTTACCCTAGAGGGGAACAAGGCGATGTTTCCAACTAGGGAACGGGTCTAGCCTGGCCGGGCCTCTTTTCTCTCTATGTTTTCTCAGCATAGAGCAAGAGCAGCCGGGGCCCTTACTGCATTGTGGGAAGGGGGTCTTACCAAATTCCTATTCTTTCAGGGGGAAAAGACCCTGCTGAGGCCACACCTGCCCGAAAGGGGAGGTAGAGGTGGCAAAATACATCACATGGCCTATTTGGTCACATGTGGGAAGAATGGCACGGTAGTAGATCCAGCCTTGAGGAGGGGGGAGTTGCTACAACACGGCGATAGGAGGGCAGCGAAGAACTTCCTAAGGGAGACGCGGGTCAGCTCGTAAGGTGATCGTCCCGTGGAAGTACACACAGGAGGAGTCCGCATAGAAGGCATGATCTGTGGAGTACCTATTCCAGTAGGGGTAGCCTGGGGTACCCATAGTGGACTGGGTAGGCGAGTTCCTCCGCTGAACTGCAGACCCAAGAGGGCTAGGGAGGAATCGACCAGGGGGGGTGGGGGGTGGCACGTCCTGGGTGTGATAGGCCAACAGATTGGCATCCACCACCCAGTGGGACAGCCTCTGTTTGGAGACAGCGTTCCCTTTCTGCTGTCCCCCAAAGCAGACAAAGAGCTGCTCAGAGCGTCTGAAGCTCTGAGTGTGTTCCAGGTAGGCACGCAAAGCACGTACCGGACACAGCAGTGAGGGGGCTGGGCCTGCCTCCTCCCGGGGCAGCGCTTGCAGGTTCACTACCTGATCTCTGAAGGGCGTAGTAGGAACCTTGGGCACATAGCCCGGTCAAGGTCTTAAGATCACATATGTGTCTGCCGGACTGAAATCCAGGCGTGTCGTTAGTAGAGAAGGCTTGCAGGTCCCCGACCCTCTTGATGGAGGTGAGCACGATGAGCAGGGCCATCTTTAGGGAGAGGGCCCTAAGTCCAGCTGATTCTAGAGGCTCGAAGGGGGATATCTGAAAACCGGTGAGGACCACCGAGAGATCCCAGCAGGGGAATAGGTTTGGCCAGGAGTGATTTAGCCTCCGGGCACCTCTTAGGAACCTGACGATTAAGTCGTGCTTAGCCAGAGACTTGCCATCTACTGGGTCGTGGTGAGCTGCGATAGTGGCAACATACACCTTCAAGGTGGAAGGGGACAGCCTCCCCTCCAACCTCTCCTGTAGGAACAGGAGCACTGACCTAACTGCGCACCTCTGTGGGTCTTCTGCCTGGGAAGAACACCAAACAGACGGCATTTCAGGGCATAGAGTTGCCTGGTAGAAGGGGCTCTGGCTTGGTTGATCGTGGCTACGACCGTGGGTGGTAGACCAGCTAGATATTATATATAGATTCCACATCCCGTCCAGGGACAAGACGTGGAGGTTCCAAAGGTCTGGATGCGGATGCCAGAGCGTGCCCCATCCCTGAGAAAGAAGGTCTTTCCTCAGGGGAATTCGCCAGGGAGGGGCTGTCGCGAGGAGTACAAGGTCTGAGAACCAGGCCCGGGTGGGCCAGTAAGGAGCCACAAGAGTGACTTGTTCCTCGTCCTCCCTGACCTTGCACGGCACCTGTGCAAGAAGGCTCACTGGTGGGAATGCGTACTTGCGCAGCCCCACTGGCCAGATGCGTGCCAGTGCGTCTGGCCCGAGGGGAGCCTCTGAGCGGGCGTACCAGAGCGGGCAGTGGGAGGTCTCTCGGGAGGCAAACAGGTCTACCTGGGCCTTGCCGAACCATCCCCAGATCAGCTGAACTGAGTGGGGGTGAAGCCTCCACTCTCCGCCAGGCAAGCGTTGTCGGGACAGCGCATCTGCTATCACATTGAGGTTGCTGGGGATGTGAGTGGCACGCAGTGACTTGAGTCGGAGGAGGAGACGACGGGCGAGTTGTGACATGTGACGGGAGCGTACGCCACCTTGGTGATTTATGTACGCCACCGCAGTGGTGCTGTCCGATCTGACCAGGATATGTTTGTCTCGAACTAATGGGAGAAACTTCCGCAGTGCCAAAAGGACGGTCAACAACTCGAGGCAGTTGATGTGCCAACGTAGCTGGGCCCCTTTCCAACGGCCTGCTGCCGCGTGCCCGAACGACGCCCCAACTAGATCTGGAGGCGTTGGTCGCGACCAGGATGCGTCAGCACACCTGATGTAAGGGTACTCCTGCCCGTAAGAAACAGAGGGATGTCCAGGGTTTGAATGTTTGGTGGCAGGTGGGGGTGATTGTCACACGGTTGTCTCATATGCATCAACCCCAGCGGTGCGACCGCTGCGGAGGACAACATATGCTCCAGGAGCCTCTGGAAAAGTTTTAAAGGGACCGTTGTGCCTGGCCTGAAGGCGGCGAGGCACCTCAACACTGACTGGGCACGCTCGTTGGTGAGACGTGCTGACATTGAGACCGAGTCTAACTCCATACAGAGAAAATAAATGCTCTGTACTGAAATAAGTTTGCTCTTTTCCCAGTTGACCTGAAGCCCCAAACGGCCGAGGTGCCTGAGAACCTGGTCTCTGTGATCGCATAGTAACTCTCGCGAGTGGGCCAGAATAAGCCAGTCGTCGAGGTAATCGAGTATGCGGATGCCAGCTTCTCGGAGCGGGGCAAGAGCTGCATCTGTGACTTTCGTGAAGATGCGAGGGGACAGAGACAGGCCGAAGGGGAGGACTTTGTACTAATACACCTGGCCATCAAACTCAAACCGCAGGAAGGGCCAGTGTCGAGGCAGAATGGAGACATGGAAGTACGCGTCCTTCAGGTCTACCGCTGCAAAACAATCTAGATGCCGGACCCAGGTTAAGATGTGTCTCTGTGTGAGCATTTTGAACGGGAGTTTGTGCAATGCTTGGTTGATAACTCGCAGGTCCAAGATTGGTCGTAAGCCGCCGCCTTTCTTGGGTACGATGAAGTAAGGGCTGTAGATGTGATATAGTGGATTTCATGTTTATATATTGTTAGTAAAGGGTATTATAGAATGGGTAAATGTTATTTTTCTAACGTTGTTAATATGGTTTAAATGGTTATTGGGGTTTTGTAAAAATAGTGTTATGTGCATTTATTAAATTAATTATTTCCGATTGGCGTACCAGCGTGATGTCGTCATCACTTGCTTAAGTCAGTGGCACGCTCGTGATGTGCTTCATTCTAAGTAAAGCCGGAAGGAAGCCATCACTGAAGCGTTTGTTTGTTTTATTCTTCTCATACTACTTTTCAGGTAACTAAAATACACTTGGTTTTTGAGTATAAACATGTTTAAAAGCAATCCTGATAAGTTGTGTGTGTTTAAAGCAGTTGGTTTACTATATTAATATTGTGCCTTGAGTTTAGCATGTCTGAATACATGGTTGGCAAAGCTGCTTCGCGATTAGCGCGATATCTCGCTCCTTATTATAAATAGTCATTATGTTGATAGTATTGGAGTGTACAAGAGTGTATGATATTGTTAGTTTGAGTATCTTAAAGTTGTATTTGGGTAATTTAACGCTTTTTTTGTCCGTTAACTGAGTTATCCGTTTCATTTGTCTTAATCAATCTGATATGTGACTTTATGGAGTGCAGCGTTTAGGCCGATGTTAGTGAACTAGATATTTAGACTGTATTGTGTTATTAATTTCATATTGTTATTTAAAGTCTGTGGTAAAGAACATTTAGATTTGAGTGTCACCGTGTTAATTGTGAATGACACGTGTGTAGTGTAACAAGTAATGTTTGCAGTCAATTATGTTTATAGTCAGTCATTACTGTAAAGTATAAAGTATAGAGTGTACGTGTAAAGTGATACGTGCACTAATAATGTAATGTACTGAGTATGTATGTATGTATTTATTAACTGGTTCATTCTAAGTAAAGCCGGAAGGAAGCCATCACTGAAGCGTTTGTTTGTTTTATTCTTCTCATACTACTTTTCAGGGTATTACATAGAAACCCTTCTTCATCTCGGTTGGAGGGACAGGCTCTATCGCGTCTTTGAACAAAAGAGTAGCGATTTCCGCATGCAGGGACTGGGCATGTTCGCCGTGTACTGCGGAAAAGCCGATGCCCATGAAGGGGGGCGGGGGCCTGGCAAACTGAATTGCGTAACCGAGTCAAATGTTCCGGGCCAGCCAATGAGACGGGATGGGAAGTGAAAGCCACGCGTCCAACCTCTGCGCTAGGGGCACCAAAGGGATGATTAATTTTGACGTACGCAGTGGGGCGGAGCAGGTAGGGCAACGTTGGGCGGCGACAGGGCGACCCGAGGCTGGGGTGCTGAGAAAAGACTCAAAGCACTTACCTTGCTCCGCACACCCGGCAGGGGGCAGGTTGGCGACTGAGGAGGAGGTCCAGGGTAGGCGTCCTCTAGACTTGTCAGAACCGGCCGGCTGGGGAACATTCGTGGGGCTGGAGACGGGTGGTCCATGTCCAGGAAGCCGGGACTGTTGAGATCTGGTGGCAAAGTGCTGTGAGAACGGCATTTGCGGGCCAGGTGATCCAGAGACATAGGAAATAGCTCTTTTATTGAGAATGTGGGTACCACAACCCCATCTAAGGGGGGCGGCAAATGAAAATTGTTTAAAACAAAAGATTCTCCTCCCGGCCCTCCACCGGGGGACGGAGCGGTCTTACCACCTCTGGAGCTAATGCTGGGTCGTCCGTCTCAGGAGCGACTGTGAGCCTTACGGGTCCTGGGGCCGTCTGATGGGGGCCGTCTGCTTCCTGCAGTGTGCTCGACGCTGGGGCTGAGTGCTGGGCCCGGGTTGAGGCGGAGCAGATTTCTTGGCCGCAGGGGGACGCCCTTGGCAGGATATGTAAAATGGCCTCCGTCTGCTTTTTCACCGCAGAAAACTGCTGGGCGAAGTCCTCGACTGTGTCGCCAAAGAGGCCAAACTGGGAGACAGGGGTGTCGAGGAAGCGAGCTTTGTCGGCCTCACGCATCTCGACCAGGTTGAGCCATAGATGACGTTCCTGGACCACAAGGGTGGCCATCGCCTGCCCAAGTGCCTGCGCGGTGACCTTCGTGGCTCTGAGGGCGAGGTCGGTCGCCGAGCTCAATTCCTGCAGCATATCGGGTCAGGGCTACCCTCTTGCAGATCCCTGAGCGCCTTGGCCTGGTGGACTTGCAGGATGGCCATGGCGTGCAAGGCGGAAGCGGCCTGTCCCGCGGCGCTGTAGGCTTTGGTATTCAACGAGGATGTGTTATTAATTTCATATTGTTATTTAAAGTCTGTGGTAAAGAACATTTAGATTTGAGTGTCACCGTGTTAATTGTGAATGACACATGTGTAGTGTAACAAGTAATGTTTGCAGTCAATTATGTTTATAGTCAGTCATTACTGTAAAGTATAAAGTATAGAGCAGGGCTATTCAATTACAAATTCAGTTGGGCCAGATTTTCAAACCAAGAAGGTTAACTGGGCCAGTTATTTCAGCGGCGAAGCAGCTCGTAATAATTTTTTTTTAAAACTAACACAAACAAATTTGTTGAAAAACATGTAAGGTTTATTCATTGTTTCTCTTTTAACTTTGGTCAGTTTGCACAGCAAAATGTGCATAAAAACAATGAAAGAGCTAACTGAACAGAATCTGATGTAGCCCCTTCTTTTTCCACTTACAAATGAAACAAAAAAAATGACCTAGGCACCTCTTGCCTACATATCTGACCTATCTGATCACAAAGTGCTAAAAACAAAATAGTGCACAGTAGTAGGCTATTCACATTAGCAATAACATTACGTTTCCTTTTGAAACAAAATAAACATCTTGATCACATTTGACCCAGGAACATCTTAAAGTGCATAAAATAAAAAGTGCACGGTATTCACAACTATAACTAACACATGCATGTAAATAAGGTTTACTACTGCACATATTGCGGGAACATATAAAATCAACACATTTGTGATTAGGTATGCCTTTGCTACACATCCCACATTATATTGATGTAGGCTACAGTTAACCTGCTGACTTAGTGGGAGAAGTGACATTTTTTGTTTTGAGCGAGAGCAGTGACTTTAGGCTCGTAAGTTGTCAATGCAATCCGAAGGCATTGGTGGAGAGTACGGTCAGTCAGGGAACAACGAGAGTTGCTTTTTATGGAGTTCATGTGTGAAAAACTTGACTCACATGTGTATGTTGATCCAAACATACTGAGCATGACGATCGCTACTTTCTTAATGTTAGGGAACTGATGTACGTTGACATCAGTCCAAAACACTGCAGGTCCGTTAGTACGAAGCTCCTGTGCCATGGTAACAGATGACTGAATGTCAGCAAGTTCAAGTTCAAATTGTCCCTCGTCAATGGAAGGAACCACTTGCTTTGCTCTGGCGGATAAGTCCCCTTCTATTGCAACCGTGAACGGGTCTCTGACAAAAACGGCCACCTCTGTGGGCAGAACAAGTCCATCCAATCGACCAGCAAAGTTATTTTTCAACCTCGCAATGAAATCTGTCATCACATCCGTGATTTGTGCGGGGGATGAGATGCGCTTGCGGAGTGTCGGAAAATGCAGCATTCGGCCTGTGCTCAAATCAGTTGCAAAAAGGTCCAGTTTAACTTGGAATGCGCGCATCTGTTCCACAAGGTCAATGACAGTTTTGTCTCTGCCTTGTAGTGCCAAATTTAGATCATTCAGGTGTTTGAATATGTCGCTCAGAAAGCAAACATCGGCCATTAAGTTGTCATCCAGTATGCGACTCAAGTGCGCTTCTGCCTTCTTTTGCTTGCTGCTGCGAAGGAAAGTTACGATCTCCTCTCTGAGACCACAGAAACGTTCCAGTGCTTTGCCTTTGGACAGCCACCTCACGTCATTATGCAAAAGCAGGTCGTGGTGCTCAGCAGACATTTCTGACAGCAGCATGCGGAATAAGCGGTGTTGGAGGCTTGATGTGGAGCGAATAAAATTAATTGTAGCCATCACGCTGTCCATTGTCGTTTTGAGCGCCCCGCTTAGTTTTGCGCACAACACCGCCTGATGGACAATGCAGTGTAAGGAGATCAACTGAGGTGCAACAGTGGACCAACGTGCTGCCAAACCATTCACTTTCCCTGTCATGGATGGAGCCCCATCTGTCACAAGCATGCACACACGCGTCATATCCAGACCATTGTCTTTAAAAAAAGCGGAAATTTTCCCAAAGACAATATCTCCCGTTGTGTGTCCTTCTAACGGCAGTAGGCCGAGCAGCTCCTCTCGGAAGCATTTGCTGTCAAAAAACCGGACATATATGCACAGCTGAGCAGTATCAGTTTTGTCTGTGGACTCATCTACTGCTATGGACATAGTATCAGCTTTCATCAAGTCTCCTAACAGCGTTTCATACACATCTGCAGCCAGAATTTCAACCCTACGAATGTTGGAAGTATCTGACAGTGGTACGTTTTTAATAGCAGATGCCACGCTCGTTTTAATTTTATCGTCATTTATTACCTCATCCACGACGGCAAGCATACAGTCCTTCACAGTTTCCGAGTCTGTGAATGGCCTTTTCTTTTTTGCCAATATCCAGGACACACGAAGGGATGCTGCGGTAGCTCTCTCTTGGGCTGTGAATGACCGCACCATGGTAGAACTGCTCCGGTTGTAAGATGCAATCAAACTCTGCACTTTTGCAGCCCTCTCTTGAGATCCCTCGGGGAAATTGGTGCGGAAAGTCTGGTGTTTCTCTACGTGGTGCCTCCGCACATTGTAATCTTTAAGTAGGCCTACTGCAACGCACTCATTACAAATTAAACACATCGGTTTCGCGTTTGGATGTGGCGGTAAAATAAACAAGTATTTTTCAGTCCAAGCAGGGTTAAACTGACGGTTTTCATTGGCAATTTTACGTTTCAGTGTTGAGAAAGACATTGAAAATAATCTAGGGCCTAGATTCTAGGCTACTACCAGCACGCTCTGTATTGTTTGCGTATTACGGGCAACGTGGTCTGTACTACTTTATGAATTTATGTGGGGGGTGCGTTTTTGGCGGGACCACGGGCTGGGCCATTTGGAGGTTGTTATCGGGCCGCATGTGGCCCGCGGGCCGCCAATTGAATAGCCCGGGTATAGAGTGTAAGTGTAAAGTGATACGTGCACTAATAATGTAATGTACTGAGTATGTATGTATGTATTTATTAACTGGTTCATTCTAAGTAAAGCCGGAAGGAAGCCATCACTGAAGCGTTTGTTTGTTTTATTCTTCTCATACTACTTTTCAGGGTATTACAATTTTTGGAGGCACTGCTGGGAACGATGTTTGATGGAGTGACTCCCTGACCGGTAGAACCCATTCAGTAACATCGTCCCCTTCTTAATGACCCAGAAAAGGAGCAGTGTGAGATATCTCGGATGAGGGGTGAAAGAAAGACTGATTGAGCAGCGTGTGCACCTGGAGTTACCACCAGTAGTCGCCAGGTCAAGTCAGTAAGGTAAATACCACCCTCAAAAGTCTGTCTACACGGCCGCTGAAAATGGATGAGCTTAAACGTCTTCAGGATGAAATTAGTGAAAAATTATGCACACTTTCATGTGAGAAACTGAAAAAACTCGGTGTCTCTCTCCATCTAACCCGAGAGGATGAGACAAATGTTACTCGGTTATCCCTGTTGAGCTGCCTTAGTAACTATCTCCTGAGAACTGAACTAGATGAGTTAGAAGATGGCGGCATGACTGAACTTTTGATAGTTAATGACCGACTGAGTCAAATTATGGGAATCACCGTTAATGCTTCGGGGCCAGAGACCCAAAGGGAGGAAAATAAACCTGTTGACATGCACCTTAGTCCCGCCACATTGTCGAATGCAGGAAACAGACAGACATGTGCAGACTATGTCCCAGTTTCTTCTCCACACATAGTGCATAGACAAGTTAACTCGGTATGGCAGAAAAGCTTCAAAATTTCTGGTCTAATAGGAGATCCAGGACAGAAGGATCGTCTCTCATTTTCCAGTCTGGCACGGCAGATAGAAAGTGGACTTAATAAGGGCTATCCAGAATCGGAAATAATAGATTCTGTTATCAGAGCTATCACGCCAGGGCTTCAGCTGCGGAGCTATTTAGAGGGAAAGGCAGGGCTGACACTCCCAACACTGAGACGGTTACTGCGGTCTCATTATCAGGAGAAGAATGCTACTGAACTATATAAGCAGCTCACCACCGAAGCTCAACGCGTTCGAGAAACGCCACAAAACTTCCTAATACGAGCCCTTGATCTTAGACAGAAGATTCTGTTTGCCTCTCAGGAGGATGACTCTGGTTTGAAATATGATCCTGCTTTAGTCCAGAATATGTTTTTGCACACAGTATTGACCAGGTTGCAAAATGATCGCATCCAAGGTGACCTGCAACCATGCCTGTCAGATCCCACTGTTCCAGATGAAGTGTTGCTGGAAAAACTTAATGTTGCATGTTCCAATGAATCGGAAAGACAAAACAAGCGAAAATCAGATAAGAGTGGTACCGTTCACGCTGTGCGGCTAAGCGAGCCTGTCCCTGAACAAAAATTCCAGCCCAAACCGTCTAAGCTTGATTTAATGTCACAACTGAAAAGCTTGAGTGATGATATTACACAGATTAAGGAGACAATGCAACAACCCTTATCTGTTCCTCAGCAGTGTTTGGCAGTCTATAACAAAGTACCAGAAGCAGCAGTGTCCCCACAGCATCAGATCTCATCTCAGGGGCTCCGACAGATATCAGGGTGGACCCCAGCTCAAGAGTATCAGACCTGGGAACCAGGTATAGCTACATGTTCACAGCAGGCAGGTCCATACATGCCTCCCCATCAGTTCATACAGAGGCAAAATCAAGTGAGGGAACAGAATATACCGTTTACACCTGCAAATCCAGCTCAGTGTTCTATCCCACGCGACCAGGATCTTCAGCCGAGTCGGCATTATACAGTACCAGAGGTTCACCATGAACAGCCATATGGGTATCCTTTTCGTCAACAGCATCCCATGTCCACTAATTATGCAACTCATCCTTCAAACGTTGCAGCATCACAGTATTGTCCCCAGCAGTTCATGGTACCACGACAACAGTACCCTTATCAGTTCCGCCAACCTCGTCCCCCACGTGTCAGACAATGTTTCCATTGCCAGCAGCTTAGAACAGAGGAACCCTGTACCCATTGTTACCACTGTGGCAGCAGTGAGCACTTCTCAGCTGGCTGTAGGAGTAAAGGTAACTGGCCTCAGTCAGGAGTTCCGTTAAACAGGAGCGGATTGCCCCCGAGGGACAGGGTGTAATCCGAGCAGGAACGAAGTCCCAAAAGTACGGGAAACGTAGCATTAACCCTCAGAGTCAGTTTGATTTCCAGTCCCTTGATAGTATTGTAACCGCCACGTGTCAAGTTCACCAGCATTCTGCCTTCACGTCGTTAGTGGGCAGACAGTGTCTAGTAACTTGTTATTTACAGGGGAAAAAGATAGAAGCATTATGGGACACAGGTTCTCAAGTATGCATCATAGATGAGCAGTGGAAAGCTAAATACGCACCGAATGTGACATTGAGAAACATTTCAGAGGCAACCGAAGCACCGGACAGTCTGCGTCTGGTGGCAGCCAATGGAACAAACATGCCATACAGTGGATGGGTGGAGATGACCTTTAAGCTACCATCCCCTGTAATGAATGTGAAAGAGTTAAATATTCCTGTGCTTGTCTTGAAGGGCCAGGAGTTGTCTAGACCGATCATTGGGTATAACTTGATAGAACAAATTATGAGACAGAGTGGAACAAATGACTCCCAGGATGCGACTAATGCGTACCTGTACAAAACTGTTAGGAATGCTTTCCCTAGCCTAAGGAGAAAAAGAGTACATACCTTCATCAACTTGGTAACTGCAGAGGGTCTCAACGAATACACAGTAAGAACATTGAAGGAGCCTGTGAACATACGGAAGCACACTGTTATGCAGATCCAGTGCCAGGTAAGAGCCCTTCATGTGAAACAAGATAGTGTGTTGCTGTTTGAACCACATGCCAATCCACCATATCCTGATGGCCTTGAACTCTTTGATACCCTCCTCATGATGAAAAGAGGGAGTCGCCCAGTGGTTACACTCAGTGTACAGAATGGAACCAACCATGACATCACACTTAGCGGCAGAACCGAGCTGGGAATATTGCAGCCGGTTAAGTCTGTTTTACCAACGGAAAACCAACCGTGTCCAGCTACAGCCTCTGTCGTTCAGGTTCCACCAGAAACAACTGGTGAAGATAGTAATCAGGCCTCATGGGATCCCCCAGTTGATGTAAGCTATTTAACTCTGCTCCAACAACAACAAGTGAAACAGATGTTGCGTGAGGAATGTCATGCCTTTTCAAAGTCAGATGATGATATTGGCTGAGTTCCAGGGTTACAACTGAGCATTTCTTTAAACGATAGCACCCCTGTTGCCCGCACATATACATCAGTCCCTAAACCATTATACCAAGAAATGAAAGATTACTTACACAACCTGATTGCTCAAGGATGGGTGACTAAGTCTCATACTCCTTACTCGTCCCCAATTGTCTGCGTCCGGAAAAAAGATGGTAGTCTTAGGCTGTGTATTGACTATAGGGGCCTGAACAGCAAAACAATCCCTGATCGCCAGCCAATACCCAGGGTGCAGGATATCCTTGATGGTTTGGGTGGTAATACGTGGTTCTCCCTGTTGGACCAGGGAAAAGCGTACCACCAAGGGTTCATGTCCCCGGCGAGTAGATATCTGACTGGATTTACAACACCATGGGGTCTCTACGAATGGATTCGTATCCCTTTTGGCCTTATGAACGCGCCCGCAGCGTTCCAACGGTTTATGGAGGAATGCCTGGAAGGATTGAGAGATAAAATCTGCATACCCTATTTATATGACATCCTGGTCTTCACAGAGTCCTTCGACGAACAAGTAGAAGCGGTAAGGAGAGTGTTGAAAAGGTTGAAATCCTATGGAGTTAAGTTGAAACCAAGAAAATGTGAGCTTTTTAAGAAGGAGGTGCGTTACTTAGGAAGAATTGTTTCAGCTGAAGGGAGCAGGATGGATCCTGCGGACACAGTCGCTGTAACGGCGCTTAAGAAACAGAACCCACGCACAGTGGGAGAGCTGCGCAAGATTCTCGGCCTGCTTAGCTATTATCGCCAATACCTTAAAGATTTCTCCCGGATCGCCAGTCCCCTCTATGACTTGTTAAAAGCTAACCCTGAGGGTGAGTCACAGAGGAAAGGAAATTACGACAGAAGAAACAAAAAACGGAGTCATGTGGTGCCATCCAATAAATCTATTGAGTGGACAGAACATCATCAAGAGCTACTTGAGAGATTGGTTGATTGTCTGGTACAGCCACCGGTTCTAGGGTTTCCAGATTTCTCCCAACCATTCATACTCCATACAGACGCGTCCAACCAAGGGTTGGGAGCAGTTTTATACCAGAATCAGAAGGGCAGGCTGAGAGTAATTGCCTACGGTTCCCGAACGTTGACAGCAGCAGAGAAAAATTACCACTTGCACAGTGGGAAATTGGAATTTTTAGCTCTGAAATGGGCCGTAACCGAAAAATTCAGAGACTATCTTTATTACGCACCAACCTTTACAGTGTTCAGCGACAATAACCCATTGACCTATGTCCTGACCTCGGCAAAGTTGAACGCCACTGGGTGTAGATGGGTATCAGAACTCGCAGACTTCCACTTTACCATTCGTTACCATCCCGGTAAGGAAAACATAGATGCAGATTCACTCTCTAGGATGCCAGTCGATCTGGAAACGACAATGAGAGAATGTACTGAGGAGTTCTCATCTGATTGTGTGGGAGCGGTAGTACAAGCAGTGGAGATTCAGCGTAGCCCAGATGTGTTCCTCACTGTGGCTAGTCAGAGTGTACCAGTATGTGGTGAGGAAAATGAAGAATTTCTGCAACCACTGTCAAAGGAAGAAATTAGGCAAGCACAAAAGGGGGATAAGGACATTAGAGTGATCATTGAACACTTACAAGCAGGATCTAGGCCTCCTCAGTATGGGCGGGGAATCAGCCCGCTATCAACAGTTTTCCGGAGAGAATGGGATAAGCTGAAGTTGGATGAACAGGGCATTTTGTTCCGCCAAACATCTCACAGGACACAGCTGGTATTACCAACTCGGTTCAAAACAACTGTTCTAAGGGAACTACACAATGAGATGGGTCATCAGGGTCTCGACCGTACCACGAGCCTCATAAGGGACCGGTTCTTCTGGCCGTACATGCAGAAAGATATTGAAAACTATGTTCTAAGAACCTGCTCCTGCATCAAACAGAAAAAACCATGCCGTGAGACAAGAGCGCCACTTAAAAGTATCAAAACGACCCAGCCATTCGAATTGGTGTCTATTGACTTTCTTCATTTGGATAAATGTAAGGGGGGCTACGAGTACATTTTGGTTATTGTTGATCATTTCACTCGGTTTGCACAGGCTTATGCTACAACATCAAAATCAGCAAAAACAGTGGCTGACCGTTTATTCAATGATTTCGCCCTCAAGTTTGGGTTTCCATCCAGAATTCACCATGATCAAGGAGGTGAATTTGAAAATCAGCTACTCACCCAGTTGAAGAAGTATAGCGGAGTTGCCGGTTCGAGGACCACCCCCTACCACCCTCAAGGGAATAGCCAGGTGGAAAGATTCAACCGAACAATTACTGCAGATGCTGAAAACTCTGACTGAAAGACAAAAAGCAAATTGGAAGGATGCACTCAACAAATTGATCTTTTCCTACAACTGTATCACATGTGATGTGACTGGCTTTTCGCCTTTTCATCTTTTATTTGGTCGTTCGCCAAGGTTGCCTATTGACGCTCTTTTCGGACTGAACTCCGACAACAATTCTCAGAGTTACAGTGAGTACATGAGACAATGGACAAAAGGAATGCAGGAAGCTTGTGAGATAGCGAGAGAACAGGCAAACAAGTATGCTGAAAGGAACAAGAGGAATTATGATAAAAAAGTGAGGTGCACCGACCTGTTCCCAGGAAGCAGGGTCCTCGTGAAAAACCTGACTCCAAGAGGTGGGACAGGGAAACTGCGGAATTACTGGGAGGATGAAGTTCACGTTGTTACACGTCAGGTGGCAGATGATGCACCAATCTACGAAGTAAAACCTGAGCAAAGTAAGGGTAGATCAAGGGTGTTACATCGCAATCTTCTTCTTCCATGTGACAATCTACCTCTGAATATCACGCCGACCCAAAGTATCAAACCGAAGAAAGGACATCAACCAAGAAATAGTGGAAATCCGCCCACCAGGGAGAGAGAATGTGAGCCAGAGTGCGATACTGAAGGTGAAGAGGATGAGTATTTCTTCAGAATGGAGCCAATTAAGATAAGGCCACAAGGAAGTAGTAATCACCTAGGAAATAGAGATACGTTACCACCACAGTCAGTACTTGGTGAATCACGATCTAGCTCTCCAGTGTCAGAATCAGGGCCACCATTACCTTCCGCCGGGTTAGAGATAGAATTTCCAGAGCCAGAACCTGCCCCTGTAATAGAACAAGAGTGTCAGGGTCACGAACCAACTGTTGATGGAACGAGATTTAACTGTGGACGAAGCAATGGAAACGCTTGAGCCTAGGCATGGGACCCCTGAAGAGGGAAATGAGCGCCAGCTCACTAGGAGGAAGCGACGACCACCAAGGAAGTTGACATATGACAAGCTTGGGACTCCATCATGTTACGATGTGCAAATGGTGGGCAATAACCACCTTGTTATCCCCAGCTTTCATATGTGTGCTATTAACTCATGAAATCCACAACCTCCCACACCAATATCTAGTCGTTGTATGGTCTGCGTTGACGGTATGAAATACCAATAGATACCACATTATTCAGAAACTGTTGTTGCTCAGAGAAAAAATGAGAAAGCAGACAAACAATGGACTGATACCAATTGTCACGAAAATGAACTGTTGTGCGGAACTATGGACACTTAACCTTTTTGTTGACAATTTGTGAATCTTTTTCTTGCTTGAAAGACTCTTTGCCATTTTTTTGCTGGGGAAAAATTAATGGGACTGTGTTTTTTTTTCCCATAAAAGAGACTGAAAAGAGATTACTTAAGTGTTGGACACTAGTGCCTCTTGCCTGTGGAGTAATCGAACTCTTGTATGGTAAAATTATTGTGAAAAAAAAAGGTGTGTTGGAAAAAATATTGTAAACTCTGATGTTGCATCTAATAACTGCTGGGTGAAGTTGAATATGGGTTATTAGAGAAATGCGATGTCGGGACGACATCTTATTTTGAGGGGGAGAGTGTGATATAGTGGATTTCATGTTTATATATTGTTAGTAAAGGGTATTATAGAATGGGTAAATGTTATTTTTCTAACGTTGTTAATATGGTTTAAATGGTTATTGGGGTTTTGTAAAAATAGTGTTATGTGCATTTATTAAATTAATTATTTCCGATTGGCGTACCAGCGTGATGACGTCATCACTTGCTTAAGTCAGTGGCACGCTCGTGATGTGCTTCATTCTAAGTAAAGCCGGAAGGAAGCCATCACTGAAGCGTTTGTTTGTTTTATTCTTCTCATACTACTTTTCAGGTAACTAAAATACACTTGGTTTTTGAGTATAAACATGTTTAAAAGCAATCCTGATAAGTTGTGTGTGTTTAAAGCAGTTGGTTTACTATATTAATAGTGTGCCTTGAGTTTAGCATGTCTGAATACATGGTTGGCAAAGCTGCTTCGCGATTAGCGCAATATCTCGCTCCTTATTATAAATAGTCATTATGTCGATAGTATTGGAGGGTACAAGAGTGTATGATATTGTTAGTTTGAGTATCTTAAAGTTGTATTTGGGTAATTTAACGCTTTTTTTGTCCGTTAACTGAGTTATCCATTTCATTTGTCTTAATCAATCTGATACGTGACTTTATGGAGTGCAGCGTTTAGGCCGATGTTAGTGAACTAGATATTTAGACTGTATTGTGTTATTAATTTCATATTGTTATTTAAAGTCTGTGGTAAAGAACATTTAGATTTGAGTGTCACCGTGTTAATTGTGAATGACACGTGTGTAGTGTAACAAGTAATGTTTGCAGTCAATTATGTTTATAGTCAGTCATTACTGTAAAGTATAAAGTATAGAGTGTAAGTGTAAAGTGATACGTGCACTAATAATGTAATGTACTGAGTATGTATGTATGTATTTATTAACTGGTTCATTCTAAGTGAAGCCGGAAGGAAGCCATCACTGAAGCGTTTGTTTGTTTTATTCTTCTCATACTACTTTTCAGGGTATTACATAGAAACCCTTCTTCATCTCGGTTGGAGGGACAGGCTCTATCGCGTCTTTGAACAAAAGAGTAGCGATTTCCGCGTGCAGGGACTGGGCATGTTCGCCGTGTACTGCGGAATAGCCGATGCCCATGAAGGGGGGCGGGGGCCTGGCAAACTGAATTGCATAACCGAGTCAAATGTTCCGGGCCAGCCAATGAGACGGGATGGGAAGTGAAAGCCACGCGTCCAACCTCTGCGCTAGGGGCACCAAAGGGATGATTAATTTTGACGTACGCAGCGGGGCGGAGCAGGTAGGGCAACGTTGGGCGGCGACAGGGCGACCCGAGGCTGGGGTGCTGAGAAAAGACTCAAAGCACTTACCTTGCTCCGCACACCCGGCAGGGGGCAGGTTGGCGACTGAGGAGGAGGTCCAGGGTAGGCGTCCTCTAGACTTGTCAGAACCGGCCGGCTGGGGAACATTCGTGGGGCTGGAGACGGGTGGTCCATGTCCAGGAAGCCGGGACTGTTGAGATCTGGTGGCAAAGTGCTGTGAGAACGGCATTTGCGGGCCAGGTGATCCAGAGACATAGGAAATAGCTCTTTTATTGAGAATGTGGGTACCACAACCCCATCTAAGGGGGGCGGCAAATGAAAATTGTTTAAAAACAAAAGATTCTCCTCCCGGCCCTCCACCGGGGGACGGAGCGGTCTTACCACCTCTGGAGCTAATGCTGGGTCGTCCGTCTCAGGAGCGACTGTGAGCCTTATGGGTCCTGGGGCCGTCTGATGGGGGCCGTCTGCTTCCTGCAGTGTGCTCGACGCTGGGGCTGAGTGCTGGGCCCGGGTTGAGGCGGAGCAGATTTTTTGGCCGCAGGGGGACGCTCTTGGCAGGATATGTAAAATGGCCTCCGTCTGCTTTTTCACCGCAGAAAACTGCTGGGCGAAGTCCTCGACTGTGTCGCCAAATAGGCCAAACTGGGAGACAGGGGTGTCGAGGAAGCGAGCTTTGTCGGCCTCACGCATCTCGACCAGGTTGAGCCATAGATGACATTCCTGGACCACAAGGGTGGCCATCGCCTGCCCAAGTGCCTGCGCAGTGACCTTCGTGGCTCTGAAGGCGAGGTCGGTCGCTGAGCGCAGTTCCTGCAGCATATCGGGTCAGGGCTACCCTCTTGCAGATCCCTGAGCGCCTTGGCCTGGTGGACTTGCAGGATGGCCATGGTGTGCAAGGCGGAAGCGGCCTGTCCCGCGGCGCTGTAGGCTTTGGTATTCAACAAGGATGTCATCCTACAGGCCTTGGAAGGGAGTATAGGGCATCTGCGGTGGTAGGGTGGTAGGGTTACCGGGACATAGATGGAGCGCATCGGCCCTATCCACCTGGGGAATCTGCGTATACCCGTGGGCTGTTCCGCTGTCGAGGGTAGCGAGAGCGGACGAGCAGGGCTTTTGACGAAGGGAAAGCGGGGCTCTCCATGACGACGTCAGCTCATCATGCACTTCTGGGAAAAACGGGACCGGGGGGGGGGGGGGGGGGGGGGCTTGGCTGTGAGCGGCACCCAGACCCCAGGAACCAGTCATCCAGCCGTGACAGGTGTGGGGAGGATGAAGGGTTCCAATCCAACCCCACACTGACGGCGCTTCCGGGCAAGCATGTCGGACATCTGCGCATCAGCCTCAGCCTGGGCGTGCTGGCCCGAAGGCGGCAGCCCAGGGGAGGCGTCAGCGTCAGACACTGCACTCTCCGATGGACCGGCGAGCTCATCCACTTCGAGCTCCAGAGGATAGGCAGACCGGCCCGGAGGCGAGTCGCCATTGCCTCAAGCGCGGACGGGGGTCAACGAGCATGTCGGGGGCAACACGGGGGGGCAGCTGGAGTGGCGTGCTTTCTATTGAAAGCGCGCCGCGACCGCAACGTTGCCATGGTCATGCTCTCACAGTGAGAGCATGAACCATTCACAAACGCTGTCTCGGTGTGATCGGCGCCCAGACACACGAGACAGCGCCTGTGGCCGTCTTAAGCGGAGAGCACTCTACCGCATCCAGGAACTACACAGGGGTTGAATGGCATCTTTATAAAGACGCGCCCTGAAAAGGACGTTCAACGCCGCTGTGTATTGCTCTTTCAGAGAAATAAACTCTTTTACAGAGAAAATTACTCTTTATAGGAAACTCTTTTAACTCTGCGCTGTCGAAGCGTCCAGGGGCAAACTGCACGGCATGCAGAGAAGAGAAAAGCCGCTGAAATGTGCCATAGATCCAACAGCAAAGCAGAGCGTCAGAGGATAGAAGCAGGAAACTGGTGTGTCACTCGCAGCTTGCTGCATACACGACCATCGGCTTAGAAGAAAATTACTGAATGAACGAGCGTGTTTCCCTCGCATTTATAGCCGTATCCGGGGCTGGGTATGCAAATACTGTTCGCCAACTCTCATTGGCCTTTTTCATAGATCAGAGGAATATTCTGCGCTCAAGAGAGACCACTAGTGTCGCTTCTTCGACACGACGTCGAAGTGAGCGACAGACGGGGAACCCAACTTTCCTTCTACCACAAAAGATGAATTTTGAAAGAACATCCTGGATGCTCTTTTCTATATAATGAAAGTGAAAAGCACCATTAATGTATGGTAAAAGTCGTCTATGCAACTCTTTATTCCTAGTCTTCTGGCTTTGGTACCTTTATGTGACAAACAGACTGAAATTTAAGTTCTGAAATCTATTCAATGAAATTATTCCCCTTCACTGTAGTTCTCAGATCAAATATGCTGCCATTAGATCATGAGATATGTCATATATGCATATATGTCAAATGGCATCAACACCCCATTTTTACAGTCCATATGACTTTTGTAGTATTTTTCATTTCCACGGATCAGGCTATAATATAGATTCAGAAGACTTGATTTGTAGAGCGAAAGTCATATAGAAAACTTTTATAGTGCTTTTTTTAATGTTGTCAAAATCGACAGCTCAAGTTCAACAAGTCCCCATTATTTTTCAAAATATGGAAATGAGTGACCAATATACAGTCTTCAACATTTTTCCTTTTTATGTTTGACTAAAGAAAGAAAGTCATAAGGGTTTGGAATGACATGAGGGTAATTAAGTCATTCTTGGGTGAACTATCACTTTAAGATTGTATTGGCTGCCAGATCTTCACACAGAGTGATTATAAAGGCTCTGGCAACATCACAAGAGCAGTCAGTGTCATCCAAATGGAGCTCATTGTGACAGTTCTGGCAGATTCTGATACTGTGAACACAACATCTCTCAGTATTCAAACCATAGCTGGCAACAACACAACACAACTACTGATGACATGCTGAATACGTTGGTAATGTAGCATTGTAAGGAAGGAAATGGTGGTGTTTGTACCTCCCAAAAGCTGTCCATGGCCTCATCAGCTGCAGCGGATTCATCGTAAGAGCCAGACATCGTGCTGCGTGAGGCAAAGCGAAACTGAATGCACCTGCAGAAAAGTGGACTTCCTCAAACACTGAAACAGAGAGAAAGAGAGAGAGAGTTATTAATACAAAGCTTTAATATAGCTAACAAAGGAACCTATCCAATGAAGGAACTCAGTTCAGAGTTTCATATTCGCTGAGTGCTTTTCAAGATAATCCTGGCTGCTCTTTTCAATATAATGAAATTAAACAGGGACTGGTTCTGTCAAGCTCCAAAATGACAAAAAAGCACCATTAAAATACAATAAAAGGAGCCCATGTGACTTGTGCGCCATATTCCAAGTCTTCTGAAATCATACGAGAGCTCTGTGGAACAGACCGAAATCGAACTTATTAATAATTAAGGGTGGAAAAATACATCACGGTGCATTGATCTATCAAATACATTTTGATGCATCCATAACGAAATTTAAGAATCCATTATCATTATATATAAATACCCTATGTGTCAATGAACCAATATAGGATAAAACAGGCAGACACAGATAGATACAGGATAGATACAGTTGAAGTCAGATGTTGACATACACCTTATCCAAAAAACATATAAACTAAACAACACTAAGTTTTTCACAATTGCTGACACTTAATCGTAGAAATAATTCCCTGTCTTACATACACTGTGTTACATTCCATATTGTCTTTTGTTTATGTACTTTTATTTTGAAATTATTGTTAAGTTTCTGGCCCCTGTTACGTTCCATATTGTCTTTTGTTTATGCACTTTTATTTTGAAATTATTGTTAAGTTCCTGTTTCCTGGTCTTTGTCTTATGTCCTGTTTTCCCTCCATGTCTATGTGTCTGATTTTCATTGGTTCATTGTTTAATTACCTTGTTATCAGTTCTAGTTTGTCATTGGTTTCAGTTTATTGCCTTATCATCTTGTTTTGAGTTTCAGTTTTCCATTGGCTTATGTTTCCCCTTGTTTTGGTATTTAAGTCCTCATGTTTACCTTGTCCATTGTCGAGTATTGTTGTGATCCTGATCTCTGCCTGACGTTACCCCGATGTTTGCCTGCCAATAGTTAATTAGTGTATCTGAACCATAGTCTGTTCATAGTCTGTTCCTGTTCCTAGTTCATGTCCAGTACCTGTATCTTCATCTTGTTAATAAATCTGCACTTGGGTCCTACACTTCGCCTTCATCCTTGCCTTGACTGCTACCAATCGTAACACACTGTTAGTATTTGCTAGCATTGCATTTAAATTGTTTAACTGGGTTCAAACGTTTTGGGTAGCTTTCCACAACTTCTCACAATAAGTTGCTGGAATTTTGTCCCATTCCTCCAAACAGAACTGGTGTAACTGAGTCAAGTTTGAAGGCCTCCTTGCTCGCACATGCTTTTTCAGTTCTGCCCAAAAATTCTGAATTGAGATCAGATTGAGGTCAGTGCTTTGAGATCACTCAGTACCTTGACTTTGTTGTCCCTGAGCCATTTTGCCACAGATTTGGAGGTATGCTTTAACTTCCTGGCTGATGTCTTGAGATGTTGCTTCAATATATCCACATAATTGTCCTTCCTCATATGCCATCTATTTTGTTAAATGCACCAGTCCCTCCTGCAGCAAAGCACCCACACAAAATTATGCTGCCACTCCCATACTTCACCGTTGGGATGGTGTTCTTCAGCTAGAAAACCTCACCGTTTTTCCTCCAAACACAGAGATGGTCATTATGGCCAAACAGTTCAATTTTTGTTTCATTAGACCAGAGGACATTTCTTTAAAAAGTAATATCTTGTCCCCTTGTGCACTTGCAAACTGTAGTCTGTCTTCATTATTGCTGTTTTGGAGCAGTGGCTTCTTCCTTGCTGAGCAGCCTTTCAGGCTATGTTGATATAGGACTAATTTTACTGTGGATAAAGATATTTATTTTTCCTCCAGCATCTTTTTGTTGGTCCTTTGATGTTGTTCCAGGATTGATTTGCACTTTTTGCCCCAAACTATGATCATTTCTAGGAGACAGAATGCCTTTACTTCCCAAGCGGTATGATGGCTGCATGGTCCTATGGTGTTTATACTTGAATACTATTGTTTTTACAGATGAACGTGGTACCTTAGGGTGTTTGGAAATTGTCCCAAGGATGAACCAGACTTGTGGAGGTCTTGGCTGATTTCTTTTGATTTTCCCATGATGTCAAGCAAAGAGGCACTGAGTTTGAATGTAGGCCTTAAAATACATCCACAGGTACACATTCAATTCAGTACAACTCCTTTCAGAAGCTAATTAGCTAACTGTCTAAAGGCTTGACATAATTTTCTGGAATTTTTCAAGCTGCTTAAAGGCACAGTTAGCTTAGTGTATGTAAACTTCTGACCCACTGGAATTGCAATATAGTCAATTAAAATTGAAACAATCTGTCTATAAACAATTGTTGGAAAAATTACTCATGCCATGCACAAAGTAGATGTCCTAAACGATTTGTATGCGGCTTTTATGCAAATATGAAATCTGTGGAGTGGTTAAACAATTAGTTTTAATGACTTCAACCTAAGTGTATGTAAACTTCTGACTTCAACTGTAGACAGACAGACAGACAGATCTGGCAGTGACAAGGACTCCACGACAGCACATCCTTCCTCCTTCCCAGGTTTCTGCACCAATGTAACAAGGCTAAGGTAAGGAAAGGAGGAGGCGGGACAACACACAGAACACAAACGCACACATGGCAGCTGCAAGGGCTCTCTCTCTCCCAAACTGCCGCATTCCACTGTATTTATCCCTCTCTTTGGCTGATTAACCCAATTGGGGGCTGTGCGTGTGTAATCACGGCCCGGCCCAGCCCTCCTCCTCGTCATGCCGTGTTACTGCCTTGACATGCTACATAGACAGTTTTTAATTTTATGACCCTGCTCGATAAAAACCTGGATTGTATCTGACCGCACTTGACATTTCATCTGTAATTACTGGTTTCAGATTTCAGATTTCACAATGCATCGTGATACATCGTAATGGTTAGGAGAAGAATCGCAATCGAATCGTTGTCAGAGCGAAATATCACACCCCTACAGATAAAGTTTCTATCCACTATGAAATGCAAAATTGGCATGGACTAAGTGCATCAATGCGATATGACGTCATTGGTAGCAAACAAATAAGTTCATGCATGTCTTGTGACCAACCATCATTGATGTCAAACATGATCCAGCAAGTCAAATTTGATTTAAGAAAGATTTTTAGTAAATAATGACTTAGGCTTTGGTTAGTTCCTTACACAAAGTTATCATATGGCTTAGAATATAGTGCATAGCATATAGAATATAGCATACATACAAATTATGTAAGTCATCTGATACTTTTATGGTGCTTTTTTTGTCATTTTGTAGCTTGACCAACCCGGTTTTATCACTATTTGTAATCATAGTAGGAGAAATCGTTGAGTTGTCTCATGTAAAACGTTTACTCCTATAGAGAAAAATAAACAAATGAACAATGTTCCTAAGTTTATCTTCTAACCAAAGCCTAAACATAACCATAAAGTCTAACCCCTTACCTACCCTAAACCTAATCCTAGCATTGGAGTTTGGAACGAGTATGGAATGAGTAAACAAATTTGTTCACAGACATTTTCTTTCTTAAAATAAAGTGTTGGATAGGAGACTCACTAAAATGTTATGCATATATTGTATCGATCTGAAATTGTGTTTGTTGATTGGTTGGTCTCTATGTGGATAAAAGTTGTATCTTTTCTTTCGATTTCACCATGTCCTACAAATTATTACAAGTTAAGCTCAATTAACAGCATTTGAGGCATAATGTTGATTTCCACAAAAAAATATTTAAACTCATTCCTCCTTTATTTGAAAAACATTAAAATAAAAAATACAAATCAGGGTCACAGTGAGGGAGGGACTTACATTAGAAGTGAATGGAGCCAATCTGTAAACAGTAAAATACTCAATGTTTCAAAAGTATATCCACAATACGTAAACAATGTTCTAACATGATTTTAGTGTGATAAAATCCTTTCTAATCTTATCTGTGTATGGTATTTCAAACACCAAAATTTGCTATTTCCAATATATCAACTTGTTCACACAAAATGTTCACACTAAAATCATCTTAACATATATAGTGTTTACTTCTTGTAAACCTTTGAAATAGTGAGTATTTTAGAGTTAATGGATTGGCCCCATTGTCATGCTCTGTAAGTGCCTCACTGGAACTGTGTTTTTGTACAAAACTGAACTGAATAAGTTGTTAAACCAGTGACATAACTTTCTTCTGTTTCCACTTACTGAGTAAATTAATAATGACTGGCTGTGAAAAACACATTTGAATGGCATTTGTAATCAAAAAGTCTTTCTTTTGCATGATGCTGCATCCACGCTACTAGGTGTTAGTATAAGTCCAAGATGACTGCCATGTCTGCCGGTGCAACATACGAAAATCATGACTGAGTGTACCTTTACCATAAACAATACACAGCACTTCTGTCAGTTCACTAATATTTAGAAAGGCGGTTAACGTCTCGGTTACGTATGTAACCTCCGTTCCCTGATGGAGGGAACGAGACGTGTCGAAGAAGCAATTCAGCAGCGTTCCCTTTCTGCTGTCCCCCAAAGCAGACAAAGAGCTGCTCAGAGTGCCTGAAGCTCTGGGTGCATTCCAGGTAGGCACGCAAGGCTGGGTCTGCCTCCTTGCGCTTGCAGGTTCACTACCTGATCTCTGAAGGGCGTGGTAGGAACCTTGGGCACATAGCCCAGTCGAGGTCTTAGGATCACATGTGTGTCTATCGGACCGAACTCTAGGCAAGTGTCGTTAATAGAGAATGCTTGCAGGTCCCCGACCCTCTTGATGGAGGCGAGCGCGATCAGCAGGGCCGTCATTAGGGAGAGGGACCTGAGTCCAGCTGATTCTAGCGGCTCGAAGGGGGATCTCTGAAGACCGGCGAGGTCCACCGAGAGATCCCAGGAGGGGAACAGGTTTGGCCGGGAGGGATTTAACCTCCGGGCACCTCTTAGGAACCTGACGATTAAGTCGTGCTTACCCAGAGACTTGCTGTCTACTGGGTCGTGGTGAGCTGCATTTAGGCAACATACACCTTCAAGGTGGAAGGGGACAGCCTCCCCTCCAACCTCTCCTGTAGGAACAGGAGCACTGACCTAACTGCGCACCTCTGTGGGTCTTCTGCCCGGGAAGAACACCAATTCACGAACAGATGCCATTTCAGGGCGTAGAGTTGCCTGGTAGAAGGGGCTCTAGCTTGGTTGATTGTGGCTACGACCATGGGTGGTAGACCAGCTAGATCTTCCGCGTCCCGTCCAGGGGCCAGACATGGAGGTTCCAAAGGTCTGGGTGCGGATGAGAAAGAAAGTCCTTCCTCAGGGGAATTCGCCAGGGAGGGGCTGTCACGAGGAGTACAAGGTCTGAGAACCAGGCCCGGGTGGGCCAGTAAGGAGCCACAAGAGTGACTTGTTCCTCGTCCTCCCTGACCTTGCACAGCATCTGTGCAAGAAGGCTCACTGGGGGAAATGCGTACTTGTGCCAGTGCATCTGTCCCGAGGGGAGCCTCTGAGCGGGCGTACCAGAGCGGGCAGTGGGAGGTCTCTCGGGAGGCAAACAGATCTACCTGGGCCTTGCCGAACCGTTCCCAGATCAGCTGAACCGAGTGGGGGTGAAGCCTCCACTCTCCACCAGGCAAGCATTGTCGTGACAGCGCATCCGCTATCACATTGAGGTTGCTGGGGATGTGAGTGGCACGCAGCGACTTGAGTCGGCTCCAAAGGAGGAGACGATGGGCGAGTTGTGACATTTGGCGGGAGCGTACGCCGCCTTGGCGATTTATGTACGCCACCGCAGTGGTGCTGTCCGACCTGACCAGGATATTTTTGTCTTGAACTAACGGGAGAAACCTCCACAGGGCCAAAAGGACAGACAACAACTCGAGGCAGTTAATGTGCCAATGCAGCTGGCCCCCTTTCCAACAGCCTGCTACTGCGTGCCCATTGCAAACGGCGACCCAACCCGATCTGGAGGCGTCGGTCATGATCAGGACGTGTCGGGACACCTGCTGTAAGGGTACTCCTGCCTGTAAGAAACAGAGGTCTGTCCAGGGTTTGAATGTACGGCGGCAGGCGGGAGTGATTGTCACATGATGCGTGCCGTGGCGCCATGCTCATCTCGGGACTCGTGTCTGAACCCAGTGTTCTCATATGCATCAACCCCAGCGGCGCGACCGCTGCGGAGGACACCATATGCCCAAGGAGCCTCTGGAAAAGTTTTAAGGGGACCGTTGTGTCCATCCTGAAGGCGGCGAGGCACCTCAACACTGACTGGACACGCTCGTTGGTGAGGCGTGCTGACATTGAGACCGAGTCTAACTCCATACCGAGAAAAGAGATGCTCTGGACTGGAGTAAGCTTGCTCTTTTCCCAGTTGACCTGAAGCCCCAAATGGCTGAGGTGCCTGAGCACCTGGTCTCTGTGAGCGAATTTTAACTCTCGCGAGTGGGCCAGAATAAGCCAGTCATCGAGGTAATTGAGTCATGCGGATGCTGGCTTCTCGTGATGATGCGAGGGGACAGAGACAGGCCGAAGGGGAGGACTTTGTACTGATACGCCTGGCCATCGAATGCAAACTGCAGGAAGGGGCGGTGTTGAGGCAGAATGGAGACATGGAAGTACGTGTCCTTCAGGTCTACCGCTGCGACCCAATCTATATGCCGGACGCAGGTTAAGATGTGTCTCTGCGTGAGCATTTTGAACGGGAGTTTGTGCAACACTTGGTTGAGAACTCGCAGGTCCAAGATTGGTCGTAAGCCGCCGCCTTTCTTGGGTACGATGAAGTAAGGGCTGTAGAAACCCTTCTTCATCTCGGTTGGAGGGACAGGCTCTATCGCGTCTTTGAGCAAAAGAGTAGCCACACGCAGGGACTGGGTATGTTTGCCATGTACTGTGGAAAATCAGACGCCCATGAAGGGGGGCATGGGCAGGCAAACTGAATTGCGTAACCGAGTCGAATGGTCCGGGCCAGCCAGCGAGATGGGTTGGGAAGTGAAAGCCACGCGTCCAACCTCTGCGCTAGGGGCACCAAAGGGACGATTAATTTTGACATACCCAGCGGAGCTTCGCAGCGGGCGGAGCAGGTAGGGCAGAGTCCGGCGGCGACAGGGCGACCCGAGGCTGGGGTGCTGAGAAAAGACTCAAATCACTTAAATTGCTCCGTACACCCGGCAGGGGGCGGGTTGGCGTCTGAGGAGGAGGTCCAGGGTAGGCGTCCTCTAGACTCGTCAGAACCGGCCGGCCGGGGAACATTCGTGGGGCTGGAGACAGGTGGTCCGTGTCCAGGAAGCCGGGACTGTTGAGATCTGGTGGCAGAGTGCCGTGAGAACAGCATTTGCGGGCCAGGTGACCCAGAGACATAGGAAATAGCTCTTTTATTGAGAATGTGGGTACCGCAACCCCATCTAATTGTTTAAAAACAAAAGATTCTCCTCCCGGCACTCCACCGTGGATGGAGCGGTCTTACCACCTCTGGAGCTAACATCTCTGTCGCTGGGTCGTCTGTCTCAGGAGCACCTGGGAGCCTTACGGGTCCGAGAGGGGGTCTGAGAGACGGGGGGCATCTGCTTCCTGCGGTGTGCTGACGCTGGGGCTGAGAGCTGGGCCTGGGTTGAGAAGGAGCAGATTTCTTGGCAGCAGGGGGACGCCCTCGGCGAGCAGACGGGGCAGTGGCCGTGGCGGCAGGTTTGCGGCGAGGCAGGATATGTGAGATGGCCTCCGTCTGCTTTTTCACCACAGAGAACTGCTGGGCGAAGTCCTCGACGGTGTCACCAAAGAGGCCAAACTGGGAGACAGCGGCGTCGAGGAAGCAAATTTTGTCGGCCTCACGCATCTCAACCAGGTTGAGCCATAGATGACATTCCTGGACCACAAGTGTGGCCATCGCCTGCCCGAGTGCCTGCGCGGTGACCTTTGTGGCTCTGAGGGCGAGGTTGGTCACTGAGCGCAGTTCCTGCAGCACATCAGGGTCAGGGCTACCCTTGTGCAGATCCCTGATCGCCTTGGCCTGGTGGACTTGCAGGATGGCCATGGCTTGCAAGGCGGAAGCTGCCTGTCCCACGGCACTGTAGGCTTTGTTGTTTAATGAGAATGTTGTCCTACAGGCCTTGGAAGGGAGTATAGGGTGCCCGCGCCAGGTGGTAGGGTTACAGGGACATAGATGGAGCGCAACGGCCCTATCCACCTGGAGAATCGTTGTATACCCGTGGGCCTCTCCGCAGACGAGCAGGGCTTTTGACGAAGGGAAAGCGGCATGCACCTCTGGGAAAAACAGAAAACAGGACGGGGGGGGGGGGGGGGGGGGGGGGTGGTGGATGTGGCTGTGAGCGGTGCCCAGACCCCAGGAACCACTCATCCAACCGTGACGGGTGTGGGGAGGACGGAGGGTTCCAATCCAACCCCACACTGACGGTGGCCCGGGCAAGCATGTCGGACATCTGCGCATCAGCCTCAGCCTGGGCGTGCTGGCCCGAAGGCGGCAGCCCAGGTGAGGCGTCAGCGTCAGACACCGCGCTCTCTGATGGAGCGGCGAGCTCATCCACCTCGAGCTCCAGAGGATAGGTAGACCGGCCCAGAGGAGAGTCGCCATTGTCTCGAGCATGGACGGGGGTCAACGAGCATGTCGGGGGGCGGGTGGTCCGAGGGGGCGTACCCGGCGGAGCTGCACCCGCTGCCCTCCCCAAATTGCCTCCATCGCCAGCCGCATCGTCCTCAATCCCGACACGGGGGCGGCTGGAGTGGCATGCTTTCTATTGAAAGCACGCTGCGACCGCAACATTGCCTTGGTCATGCTCTCGCAGTGAGAGCATGAACCATCCACAAACGCTGCCTCAGTGTGATCGGCGCCTAGACACACGAGACAGCACCTGTGGCTGTCTGAAGCGGAGAGCACTCTACCACATCCAGGATCTACATAGGGATTGAATGGCATCTTTAAAAAGACGCATCCTGAAAAGGACGTTCAACGCCGCTGTGTATTGCTCTTTTAGAGAATTAAACTCTTTACAGAGAAAATTGCTCTTTATATAGAAAAACTCTTTTAACTCTGCGCTGTCGAAGCGCCCAGGGGCAAACTGCATGCCGTGCAGAGAAGAGAAAACCAGCTTAAGTGCGCCGTAGATCCAACAGCAAAACAGAGCATCAAAGGATAGAAGCAGGATAACAGTTGTGTCACTCGCAGCTGGCTGCATACACGACCATCGGCTCGAAAATTACTGAATGAACGAGCGAATTTCCCTCGCCTTTATACCCGTATGTCTGGGGGCGGGGTATGCAAATACTGTTCGCCAACTCTCATTGGCCTTTTTTCATAGATCAGAGGCATATTCAGCGCTCAAGAGAGACACCTAGTGTCGCTTCTTCGACACGACGTCGAAGTGAGCGACAGATGGGGAACTTTTTTTTACCATAAATTTTTTTATTTTAAACCTAGTCTCATAGAATGAACGTTACTATAACAACATTTTTGCAAACAGATTTTTTTTGTGTTCCTCGTTCAACGTTTCGCCAAAGTTTCCTTGTGAAATTAACTCGAGGCGCTACAACAACTCTGCGTTTTATTCACTTTCACACAAGTAACGAGTACAAGGGTTGATTAAGACTTTCTTAACACATATTTTTTCACTCTATTGCTCACACACGGTTATGATATCTAAACATTTTTACAATAACCCATTACAGGCCCACCTACAATTACACATATTCCAACATATTTAGCTTTGATGGTATTCCCCTGACTTTGGACTCGAGAGACTGCAAGTCAATCAAAAAATTATAAAATTTGCTTCTAATTATTTTCACATGCAAATGAGCATGTGACTCGCCGCAAATGTTTTCCAGAAGTTTGGTGCTCTTCACTGCTGGCGATGAACATGCAGCGAACCTTTGACAACAATGAAAAATTTGCCGCAAGTATGCCGCAAAGCTCATTTGCATGTGGAAATGATCAGTGGCGAATTTGCGGCAGGTTTGTGGCAAATTTGCCATGAACTCTCGATTTTTGTAAGCCGAGCCAAACAAGATGACACAAGAGAAAAGTGTCATAGAAGTAACAGAGAAGTTTACTTCAGAAAATTTTCATTTCGATTTTCCTTTACAACACTATTGGTTAGGTCTAGGTGTTGGTGATAAGGTAAGGATTTCTGTTTTGTTCAACTCTCATTTGATTTTAGATCTGAATTGGTTAGGTTTACGTAAAAGTTTTAAGTTATGGAGGTACTTTTTACCCACTAAAACCTATCTAATATTCATCTTAATTTCACTCACTTTTGGCACCCCCTGCAGGACATTTCACTGGAAAACTGCAGCCAAATGTGTAATGAAGCACCAAATTTCATTTTCAAAAATGTTGCCACAGTCGCATAATGTTCATAAGATCAGGCTGAAAAATTTCCAGATGCTAATGTCTCCAGTTACTAATATTTCTTCCTTTAAATATCTTTATGCATGTTTCTTGTTTACAGAAACCAATACATTGCTCTTATTATAGCTATGTCAGCAATCGCAATTTCATGAGGGACTTCTGTGCAATAATTCTGGGGATTCACTACAAATTTTTATTGTGGTTGTAACTCCCAAAACACATATGGCTGTTTATGTTCTGATGCAGAAATTAAACAACTTGTAATGTCTTGTAAGCATACCTTTCAACACACTGTTGCAACCACTAAAATCTAAAGATTCTAAATACTTTTTTTGGTCAGCAGCTTATATTTTGAAACCATTCACTATAGGGTATATAGTCAATCGTTAAGTACAGTCACATTTAAATGTTGTAATTGTCATACAGTTAAATGTTGTAATTGCAATATATTTTGCTGTTGTGAGGAATTTGGCTGTTCTGTATTGCTGGAAAACCAATATTCATGCTTAAAACTAGGTCTTACAAATTTAAGAGAAAATGGCCCATGAATTATGCCATGATTATATGACTAATTTTGCTGCTTCATAATTAATATTTGCCTAATGTGTCGACTGTGTAGGCACATTCAAAACATTCGCTGCTTGACAAATATATCTGGATGAATCCACATGCTAGATGACACTTGTGATGATGACAGAGGACTGATTCATATTTCAGTTACATAACCATTACCATTTAAATCATAACATAAAAACACAGGTAAAGGAATGCAATACATCAAATAGCTGAAGCTGATCTCAGTAGCATTATGTTCAGTAATGGGCTCACAGCCATTAATGTGAACATGAGAAATGGACAGTGCTTTCCAGGGCTTTGTGATGGAACTGTAGGGGTTCCTGAGATTGTGATAGAAATGCCAAAGCTGATTTCAACTTTATTTAAATATGTGTTTTTAAAAATAAAAATGAATATAGTCCAGGCCAAATCAAAATAGATAATTTCTATTTTTTATGAAACATGATTAAATTAGATTTTGGCTTACTTCATCTTTGAAACCTCAGGGAATGCTTAGAGTAATAATTAAGGTCAATAGAGTTCAGCTGAGAAAAAAGGTTTGGGACCCTAGATAAAGATGATGAGTGCCAAAGAGGGACAAAATGGTGTTTGTGTTTTAGAACAGATAAATAACCGCTGCTTCAGTTACTAAAATTTTAACAGAGAATTTTCCTCCAAACTAAATAATAATTACAGTGACAAATATATCTGCAAGCAGCAATTAAAGGGCCAAGCACATCAACCATTATTAGGCACAACAGTGGCAAAATAAATGAGTAATTAAAGCAATCTTGCCATGGTTTTAGGCAAATAAATGAATATTATCAATAGCAATGGGACATAAAAACGTATTACTTTTGACCAACAGGTGGCGCTGTCCCCAAATGTATATGGTGTGGTCAAGGTGCGGTCATGATGACACACAAAGTTTCATGTCAATATGCCAAAGCATTGCCAAGATAAAGCCTGAAAATCATTGTGGCACCGTGCCATCAAATTTATTGTTGTGTTAAATGTGGGTTTGGTCCATCAGCAAGAAATCCATAATATTTTGTCGCTGTAGTCTGAAGGTTGTCTGATTCGATTTTGGTTAAAAATATTATTGAGTACCTTCAAGGCATTGTGCCTATAATATATAACGAGTTTCGTAACGATATGTCAAAGTGTTTGGAAAAATAAAGCATTTTACAACTAAATTCAAAATGGGCGATGTCCAAAATGGCCAACATAAGAATTTGGTATAATTTGACTCGGCATCCTGTACAGAATTTAACAATACCAGATTTGTGATTTTAGGTGAAATCGTTCAGAAGTTATAAGTAAAAAATATGAATTTTTCATCTTGTGACCACTAGGTGGCACTGTGCCGAAACTGTGCAGGTACGCTCAGTTCATGGTTGTCATAACACACACCAAGTCTGGTGAGAATACACTAAAGCATTGTGGAAATATAGCCTCATGTCCAATTTTGCATGCTCTATGTCGAATTTGTTTGAGTGTTATTCAAGAACCGTTTGACTAATCAACTTGAATTCCAAAAATTTTGGTCAACCTGTATCTGCGTGCCAAATTTCACAACTTTCCCGCATATGGTTCTATGGGCAGCCATAGACTCAATGGTGGAAGAAGAAGAATATAAAGAACACCAATGATTACAATAGTTGCCTACGCACTTTCAGTGCTTGGCCCCTAAATATCGGGTGCAACCTGTCAGGGGGTCAAGAAAACAGCAGCACAGAACATGTCAGCATGTGCAAAAACATTTATCATAATTATATATAATTATTAGAGACAGTGTGTACTCACTAAAATCATCTCTGTAAGGCACGCTGAATCCACTTCTGTATCGGTTACTGCTTTTGTGAATCAATACAAATGTGCTCAAGGATTAAGCTCCACAAGTGTTTGAATTGTATTAAACATATTGATTTATACCTAGACAATGATAGAAACTTAGATTACCATTGTATATAGACAAGGGAGAATAAGGTCATCAAATGTGCCCATCTTTCTGAGCATCTAAGAATTAAAGCAGAAAGATATAACATATGTAATTGAATAATTTAAATTAATATGTGATGCTTTTGATAATTATTAAGAATTGTACAACACATTGATGAACATTCCCAAAGCAAAACTGAATCAGATGTTGCTCTGTTGTTGCTCAGGAGACTTTATGAATTTTTTATTTTTTTTTCCATCAACATTTCAGCAACATAAAATTGCTGAATTACAGACGTGACAATACACTGAAAAAACAACAGTCCAGAAACAATATAGACATGACAGAATGCATATTAAACCAAAACTCTTTAAAAGGTTGTTTCGCTAGTCATTCACATATTAGTCACACTGATGGCCCAAGTTTATACCAAAAACATTTGCAGAGGAGACAGAAATGCACTTGAACAGGTGGCAAAAATAACACTTCTACATGTAAAATAATGCAAAACAGCTCAGAATTTTACAGTTGAGTCATCAGAACATTTTGAGGCTACATTCAATACTTCTCACTATGTTTAGTTGTATCTTGGCTGTACGAAAGCCCAACAATGCCCCCTGGAGGTATCTTTATGTATGTGACTTTGTTGGTGCTTGCATAGGCAGGGACAAGTTGGGGCATGTCTGAACTAGTATCAGAGGGCAGTCCATACATAGGTGGATAGACTGACTTGCTTTCTTACACAATGTGGACTGCTGCATGTTTGTTGTTCCCGTGAGTGAATGATTAAGAAGTAAGTTACCTGTTTTACATTCTATGCTATTCGAACTTTAATATTCTGTGTATTCAGTTACTGTCATCTGTGAAATGTACTAGTTCAAATAGTAATTTGATTAATTATATTTCTGTGTGAATTGTATGCTACCCAAGTCCATGTAAACACAAATTGAAATTAGTTTGATACTGTTCAGTTGTTTATGTTTTGCAGTAGAATTCAGATATGTAAGCTAAATAATTTATGCTACTTGTATTCTGTTTATACTAGCCAATTTATATTGTATTTTGTTTTCTCTGTTCATTGTAGACCACACATACCTATGGGTTAATGCCTGTAATACTTCATACATGCAGAAATAATCCAAATAAAACCCTTCTACTGGGACACTCTCTCTCTTGCTCCAGTTTCTCTAACCGGAAAACTCCCATCACCATTTCTACTAGTGCTTAACCGAACCCTCTGAGCATCCCATACGCTCATATATGGTCCTTCGAGCCGGATGTACTTCAGTAGAGATGGATTCTGATACTGCCAGTACAGCAGATCCCGCGGCCCGAACCCGCACACAAAGAGAGCGACATCTCCCAGCACATCTTGAGGATTATGAAGTTCAGCTCCCTGCACACCTGCACTCAGCTCCACCTCCAGCTGATGCCTCGTCACAGAGACATTCTAGATATTCCTCTAAGTCCATTTCCTCTGGTACAGCCTCCAACACTACATCCAGATCACGCCGCAGTGCATCAAGTAGATCTCCAAGACACGCCCTCTCTGACATCCAAGCTGCATTACTAGAGGAGAGATTAAAGGCTCTTGAACTAGAGGAACTACAACACCAGATCGCAGAGGATACTACAGCAGATGAAGAATGTCAGAGACTTGATGACCAAGCCAGAGAAGCACTAAAAGCCAGAGAAGTCTTGGCTAAACAAATCAATACACGACGGCGTCTCAAGATAGTGCAAAATAAGCTTGAGGTTGCCAAGCTAGTCACCTCACTCCTTAAACAGGATACCCATGATGTTAGCAAATCTCGAATACAATTTAACATTACTAGTAACTTACCTGAAGCATCCACCCCTCAACAGAGAGCCGCTACTAGTGATATTTTCATATCATCTGACCAGGAAATGCAGGGACATTCTACACCACAACCTGTCTTTCTTACATCCGAGGCATCAGTATTGCCTCCTCCAGCACTATATGTGTTACCTACCACAGCCTTAGCAACTGAAGCTTCCATCAGTGCTCCAGACTTTACTCCTGAGGTGCGCCATCCTAATGTAGTGACATGGCCCATTTCAGAGGCTAGAACTGCTCTCACTTATCCTGCACCCATTTACCCAGCTACAGTTACAGTGCAGCCAACCCCTCCTGTCACCACTGTAACTCACCATCAGATACCAGCTGTCAGTGTGCCTCCCTCAATAGCTTCACCTCCGGACCCTGTAACCTTAGGGGGTTCAGTACATCCTCAACCATACCAAGTACTGTATCCCCACACTCAAATGGCATTCTCAGCCACTCATCCAGTTCCATCTCATGGCTTTCCAGCTCAGACAACAATGTATATCCCTCAAGCCCAGCCGCCAGGAATAGAGATGTTAGCTGCTTCCGCCTATGGTGTCCAAAACCTGTCATACCAACTTTTGAATCTGGACATGAAAGTGATTTTGCACTGCTCAAAATAGCACTGGACAATATAATGAACCACCAACAACACTTAAGTGAACAGTACAAGTATCAAGTGCTTCTGGGTCACTTAAAGCTTCCCAGTGCTCTTCAGCTTGCAAAGGCATACATGCACGATCCATGGCCATACACAGCTGCATTACAAGCACTGCAAGATAAATATGGTCAACCATGCCAACTAGTCCAGTGTGAGCTAGGTGCCATTCTGAATGCTCCTGCTGTAAAGTTTGGAGATGCTGAAGCTTTTGATGACTTCGCATTATACATCCATTCGTTTGTAGGGATGCTCAGGACTCTAGAAGGCCCAAATGGCTATGAGTTAAGATGTGGATCTCATGTTGATCGCCTTTTGAGCAAAATGCCACCATCATACCGTGACAGTTTTGTGGAGTACTGCTTTAGCCATGGCATTCTCCAGACTGGCACAGACCGCACCTACACCCTATCTGATTTCTCTGCATGGCTACAGCTAAAGTCTCAGGCTAAGTGCATTTCAAACAGAGCAGCAGCGCTTTATCAAAGTGAGGTAACTAGGACCACTAAGAAGGATCCATGCACGCCTTATCGTCCTAAGGACAGATCCACCTCAATCCTTTACTCCACTAACAGTACCTCAACTGTTCAGGGACAAACAGGAATCAAGCCACCCAAGTTTCAACCGTACTGTGCATATTGCAACAATAAGGACCATTTCCTGAACTCTTGCTCTAAATTTAAGCTACTAACCACAGAGCAAATACTGAAGTGGATAAAGGATGGAAAGCGCTGTTGGAAATGTGGAAGGACACATACTTCCGACAACTGCACTCTGAAGAGAGGGTGCAAGACCTGCAAAGAGCTGCACATAACTATTCTCCATGAAGCAGTCCTCCAGACACAAAAGAGTGTTCTTCTAGTCAATGTTCCCAATTTCCAGGTATACTTAGATCGTCCGAACCGATCACCAAAGGTGATGCTTAAGGTAGTTAAGCTCTTACTTCATAACGGAGATAAAGCCATGGAGACATATGCAGTGTTAGATGATGGCTCTGAGCGTAGCATTGTACTGCCACAAGCCGTGGAACAGTTAAACCTCACCACAGTGTCTGAAACTCTCACATTACGTACAATACGTCAGGATGTACTTCAATTAAATGGAGCCTCTGTTAACCTCTCTGTGTCACCTCTAAACAGACCAACTAAGTAGTTCCAGATTAATCATGCCTTCACTGCAGCGAATCTGAGACTGTCGGAACACTCTTATCCAGTAGCTGATCTCCAACGAAAATATGCCCATATCCGGTCCTTACCATTGCCACAGATTGAGCGAGCACAACCCTTGCTACTCACTGGGCCGGACATGCCTCACCTACTTGTACCAGTCAAACCAATACGAATGGGACCTCCTAATGCACCAATAGCTGTTCACACCAGACTTGGTTGGACTCTTCAAGGCCCTGTGGGGTACAGCATAACTGCTCCCTGTGATCAACAATGTCTGAACATCTCTATAAATGCTCAGAATGCTGAGTTAATCAAGAACGTTGAGCATCTCTGGCAGACAGACACCCTGCCCTACATTAATGAAACAGCAGCCACCCGTTCTAAACAGGACAAGCATGCTCTGACAGGACTCCAAACATACACTTCTAGGATAGAGGTGGATGGCTTTCTCCGATATGCCACTCCTTTGCTCAGACGATCAAACGCTGTCAAACTTAAAGCCCCAAAGGAAGCAGTGCTGGCAAGTCTTCGCAGCACTGAACGGAGACTCGCCAAAGATCCAAACCTCTCTGAAGCATACTGCACTGAGATGAACAAATTAGAGCAAGCTGGTTACGTGGCAGAAATCTCCACTCAGGAAGCTGAGAAGTCCATGGAATCCTGGTACATTCCACACCATATGGTGAATCACAATGGCAAAAACAGGATTGTGTTTAACTGTTCTTTCCAGTATCAGGGTTCAATCGTTGAATGAGCTCCTCATTCCTGGTCCCATACTTGGTCCATCTTTGCTTGGAGTTCTGCTTCGGTTCAGACAACACATTGTGGCTGTGAGCGGACATGTGAAAGGTATGTTTCACCAAGTTCGCCTACTGCCAGATGACAAGGCGATCCTGCGCTTCCTCTGGAGAAACATGCAAAGGACTGAGCAGCCAAAGATATATGAGTGGCAAGTCCTACCTTTTGGCACAACGTGCAGTCCTTGTTGTGCTATATATGCATTACAACAGATAGCCCATGACAACAGTGAAACTGATCCCATTCTCGTAGAATCAGTTACCCAGTCATTCTATGTAGACAACTGTCTTCAAAGTATGGAATCAACAGAAAAGGCTAGAGCTTTTGTAGATGGACTAAGGCAGTTGCTGCTTACTGGAGGGTTTTATCTCCACCAATGGGCCAGCAACAAACCAGAAGTCATTGAACACCTTCCATCAGAAGCAAGGTCACAAATCAGTGAACTATGGTTATCCCAAAAGAGTCCAGATCTTTTAGAGGGCGCACTTGGTTTGCGATGGAACTGTCTCAATGATTCCTTAGGATACAAGCCTCGCCAAGTCTCAAAACCTACCTTGAGAAATATCTACAAGGTATTGGCATCGCAGTATGACCCTCTCGGGTACCTGATTCCATTCACAACCCAAGCCAAGATACTCATTCAGGATATGTGGAAAATTCATGTGGGATGGGATGACCTTATTGAGTCTGACAGCTTATGGAATAGATGGCAAATCTGGGTACAGGAACTACCTGATTTGGAGCAACAAGAGATTCCCAGATGCTACACTCCATTTCAAGTACATGATGAAACATTCACCAGAGACCTACACATCTTCTGTGATGCCTCAGAGAGAGCATACGGCTCAGTATCATATATGCGCACAGAAGACAAAGATGGTCATGTACACATTTCATTTGTGCTGGCCCGTTCACGTGTAGCCCCCAGGAAACAAATGTCAATGCCACGAATGAATTGAGTGCAGCACTCACTGGAGCACAAGTAGTTAAAGTCCTTCAAACAGAACTCACAGTAACCATCAGGCAAGTCATTCTCTGGTCAGATTCCACCACTGTCCTTCGCTGGCTGTTGGCTGACTCCTGCAGGTATAAGGTCTTTGTGGGAACTCGAGTTGCTGAAATTCAGTCCCTCACAGATGTTAATTCCTGGAGGTATGTGGATTCTGGCAATAACCCAGCAGACGACATTACCCGTGGAAAGTCCTTAAAGGAGTTGACACAATCATACCGTTGGGCTAAGGGACCTGACTTCTTGTATCAATCAGAAGCAAGCTGGCCAATCATGCTAGTTGCCGACCCTGAACCAGACACTGAATTAAAGAAGTCAGCACTCTGCCTGCACCTACGCACTAGTCCTGATGTACAACTCCCAGACGCTAAACAGTATAACACCTGGACAGACTTGGTAAAGGCCACGGTGGCTTACCGACACGGGGCGGCTCAATCTTCCACATTTCAAGCAGACGTAGATGAACATTATGTTACTGCAGAAAGGCTCCTTCTCCAACAAGCCCAAAGAGATTCATTTCCAGAAGAGGTTAAGGCTCTCTCATCAAACCGACCCTTACCATCCAATAGCCAGCTAGTGTCTTTGTCTCCTGAATACGATAAAGATACTGGACTAATTAGGGTTGGAGGGAGACTGCGTCATGCTGAACATATAGATATGAATGCCCTTCATCCCATAGTTCTCGATCCTAATCAACAAATAACAAAACTCCTTATTAAGGAATATGATGCCAATCTCCTTCATCCTGGGCCAGAAAGAGTCCTTGCAGAGCTCAGACGTCACTATTGGATTTTGAGAGGCAGAGCAGCCATCAAGAAACATCAACTCAGCTGTATTGAATGTCAGAAGTGGCATGCCCAACCTAGCATCCCCATGATGGCAGATTTCCCATCAGCTCATCTTAGGCTTTACAAGCCCCCCTTCTATTCGACTGGAATGGACTGTTTTGGCCCATTCACAGTAAAAATTGGACGGCGAACTGAAAAGAGATGGGGAATAGTCTTCAAATGTATGACCACCTGATGTCTCCATCTGGATCTACTTGAAAGTCTCGACACTGATGCCTTCTTGATGTCTCTACGGAGATTTATAGCAAGAAGAGGCAAGCCCTTCGAGCTCTTCTCTAATAATGGCACCAACTTTGTTGGTGGCAACAGAGAGATTAAAGAAGCCTATGAGGATACGGCACCCCAATTAAAGGAGCAATTATCCGAACAGAAAATTTCTTGCAGATTTAATCCTCCCAGTGCTCCGCATTTCGGTGGTATTTCGGAGAGAGAAGTAAAATCAGTGAAACAAGCCCTGAAAGTCATTCTAAAGGAACAGACAGTCCCTGAAACGGTCCTCCGCACTGTTCTGATTGAGGTGGAGGGCATCATGAATGCAAAGCCATTAGGCTACGTATCATCGGATATCGCAGACCCAGACCCAATCACACCCAGCATTCTGCTCATGGGTCGCCATGACTCCTCTCTCCCACAAGTAATGTATGACTCCAGCAATCTTTTGGGAACCAGGAGATGGAGGCATAGCCAAATACTTGCAGACCAATTCTGGGTTAGATTTATTAATCAATATCTGTCAAGTCTCCAGGAAAGACAAAAATGGCTAAAGGATACTGACCAGCTCAGGGTTGACCAGGTAGTACTTACCATTGACCCACAACTTCCACGAGCCCTGTGGCCAGTGGGCAAGGTGACCCGTACCTTCCCTGGACCTGATGGACGTATAAGGACAGTAGCAGTTCAGGTTCAAGATCGGTCTTATGTTAGACCTGTGGCTCGGTTAATTCCACTTCCCAAACTCATGGATGATGACAACACCAATCCTGCCACTTAGGATGGGCTTTCTATCAGGTTCAAATGTCGCAAGCAACATTTTGGGGCGGCTATGTACGAAAGCCCAACAATGCCCCCTGGAGGCATCTTTATGTATGTGACTTTGTTGGTGCTTGCATAGGCAGGGACAAGTTGGGGCATGTCTGAACTAGTATCAGAGGGCAGTCCATACATAGGTGGATAGACTGACTTGCTTTCTTACACAATGTGGACTGCTGCATGTTTGTTGTTCCCGTGAGTGAATGATTAAGAAGTTATCTGTTTTACATTCTATGCTATTCGAACTTTAATATTCTGTGTATTCAGTTACTGTCATCCGTGGAATGTATTAGTTCAAATAGTAATTTGAATAATTATATTTCTGTGTGAATTGTATGCTACCCAAGTCCATGTAAACTCAAATTGTAATTAGTTTGATACTGTTCAGTTGTTTATGTTTTGCAGTATAATTCAGATATGTAAGCTAAATAATTTATGCTACTTGTATTCTGTTTATACTAGCCAATTTATATTGTATTTTGTTTTCTCTGTTCATTGTAGACCACACATACCTATGGGTTAATGCCTGTAATACTTCATACATGCAGAAATAATCCGAATAAAACCCTTCTACTGGGACACTCTCTCTCTTGCTCCAGTTTCTCTAACCGGAAACTCCCATCACCATTTCTACTAGTGCTTTACCGAACTCTCTGAGCGTCCCATACACTCGTATATTGGCTCTTATATACAGTGGGGTCCAAAAGTCTGAGACCACATTGAAAATATACAATTTTCTTTGTTTCAACCTATGACATGGTTTGCATATTTTTTTAACAATGAATGACTTAACCAGGCATTTACTGTATCTTTCTGGATACAGATTTTTTTTTAAATAATTTGAGTTCAGACCAAATTCGCTGATTCACTAATAAATCATTGAGGCAAGAGCTGAAAGAAAACAATTATTAAAATTACAAATCGTATATAACTATAGTTTGCACACACATTTTACTCTAGAAAAAAGCAATACATATTGCGATATGTTTAGATATGTAAAAAAAACGATATATGTGGAATACTATTTGAATGGTGTGTATATTCGCTATAGGAACTTCCATGAATTTTCCAGGCCAGGAAATCACAGTGTAAAAATTCCCTGATTTTCCAGGTTTTCAGTGACCCTGCTAGAAAAGTTAAGATTTTTAAATGCTTTACACAATAAAATGCATATGGTAAAATAAAGAAGAACATTCCACACTATTCATTGGGAACAAATCTAATTAACAAAATTGTGACAGATCATGTTACAAAAAGTCAGATTTCCTTGCTTGCAGTGATGGAACATTGTCATATCTTCCTGAGATATAAGTTTTTGGGAGTCTATATATAAAGCAAAAGAGGGCCATACTAAATACAAATAAATTTTTCAATGCAACTTTTCAATCAAAAAGTTATGTCGATGACATAATTTGTCATGAAAAATCAGTATTCAAAAATAAAGAATGCTTCAAAACATACACATTTTCAATTTAGACCCCACTATGCATTGCAAACAACATAGTCTACAGTTTTGGTGGTTTTGCACAACAGATAAATCAACAATCTATTCCAAACTGCAAAAGACCCCAAGACATTATGGTCACAAGGACACATTCGTCAGCTCATAAATATAAGGAATCAATCTTGCACTTTGTTTTGATAAAACCCACTGTGAACTTACCAACGGCGGACCCATTCATAAACAAATGGTGTGACTTTTTAAGAACAAAATGATCCAAATATCACAGCACTGCTCCAGCTGTTGATTTCTGGCTATTATTTCCTTTATTTGATCATGCTCTGTACTGGATCCATGTGCAGTCTTGGTGTTGGAGAGTGTCTGAAGCTCATGTGGGATTATCCTGCAGTGTTCCACTTGAGTGGATTAGACTGCATGAGGTAAAGGGTTACAGGGAGGAGCAAGAGACAAAAGCAAGAGGCGTGTTTGGAGTAGAATACTAGCTTATTACTGAACACTGTATATTATACTGACTACTATTTTATACAAATGTATTAAGTGATACAGTACACATTATTCCATGATAAACATTTCAAACATGCTACATTGGTATCAGAAGATCTCATCACGTGGTGTAATGCAAAAATTATTCTTCCTCAGAATTTTACTGAGTAACTTTTATGTTTTATTTACTTTTATTCCAGTGAAAAACACCCCTAAAACAATATAGATTAATTGAGAACAGAATTACATGAGATACTAAGTCTTGATTTCAGAGAAATGTCACAAAATTTAGAGAGGTTTATGCTAAGAAAACAAAAAACAAACTGAAAATAAGATGTATTTTTGTTTTTTTAATTAGGTTGGCTTGAGAAAGCCAACTTACTGAAATCCTATTTAAACTTATTATTATTATTAGGTTGGCATGAGAAAGCCAACTTACTGAAATTCTATTTAAACTTATTATTATTAGGTTGGCTTGAGAAAGCCAACTTACTGAAATCCTATTTAAACTTATTATTATTATTAGGTTGGCTTGAGAAAGCCAACTTACTGAAATTCTAATTAAACTTATTATTATTAGGTTGGCTTGAGAAAGCCAACTTACTGAAATTCTATTTAAACTTATTATTAGGATGGCTTGAGAAAGCCAACTTACTGAAATTCTATTTAAACTTATTATTAGGTTGGCTTGAGAAAGCCAACTTACTGAAATTCTATTTAAACTTATTATTAGTGGTGCTTGCCAAAGGCAAGGCATCACTAGTGTTCTTTTGCATACATATTCTTCTTTTTATTAGTGGTGCTTGCCAAAGGCAAGGCATCACTAGTGTTATCTTGCATACTTATTCTTCTTTTTATTAGGTAGGCTTGAGAAAGCCAACTTACTGAAATCCTATTTAAACTTATTATTATTATTAGGTTGGCTAGAGAAAGCCAACTTACTGAATTCCAATTTAAACTTATTATTATTATTAGGTTGGCTTCAGAAAGCCAACTTACTGAAATCCTATTTAAACTTATTATTATTAGTGGTGCTTGCCAAAGGCAAGGCATCACTATTGTACTCTTGCATACTTATTAGTGGTGCTTGCCAAAGGCAAAGCATCACTAGTGTTCTCTTGCATACTTATTAGTGGTGCTTGCAAAGCAACACTATTGTAATCTCACATACTTATTAGTGGTGCTTGCAAAGCAACACTATTGTAATCTCACATACTTATTAGTGGTGCTTGCAAAGCAACACTATTGTAATCTCACATACTTATTAATAGTGCTTGCCAAAGGCAAGGCAACACTATTGTTATTGCTCATACTTATTATTATTATTATTATTATTATTAGTGGTGCTTGCCAAAGGCAAGGCAACACTATTGTTATTGCTCATACTTATTAGTGGTGCTTGCCAAAGGCAAGGCAACACTATTGTTATTGCTCATAATTATTATTATTATTATTATTATTATTATTATTAGTGGTGCTTGCCAAAGGCAAGGCATCACTATTGTTATTGCTCATACTTGTTATTATTATTAGTGGTGCTTGCCAAAGGCAAGGCATCACTATTGTTATTGCTCATACTTATTAGTGGTGCTTGCCAAAGGCAAGGCATCACTATTGTTATTGCTCATACTTATTATTAGTGGTGCTTGCCAAAGGCAAGGCAACACTATTGTTATTGCTCATACTTATTATTATTATTATTATTATTATTAGTGGTGCTTGCCAAAGGCAAGGCATCACTATTGTTATTGCTCATACTTATTATTATTATTATTATTAGTGGTGCTTGCCAAAGGCAAAGCAACACTATTGTTATTGCTCATACTTATTATTATTATTATTATTATTATTAGTGGTGCTTGCCAAAGGCAAGGCATCACTATTGTTATTGCTCATACTTATTATTATTATTATTATTAGTGGTGCTTGCCAAAGGCAAAGCATCACTAGTGTTCTCTTGCATACTTATTATTATTATTATTAGTGGTGCTTGCCAAAGGCAAAGCATCACTAGTGTTCTCTTGCATACTTATTATTTTTATTATTATTAGTGGTGCTTGCCAAAGGCAAAGAATCACTATTGTTCTCTTGCATACTTATTATTATTATTAGTGGTGCTTGCAAAGCAACACTATTGTAATCTCACATACTTATTAATGGTGCTTGCGCAAGGCAAGGCATCACTATTGTTATTGCTCATACTTATTATTATTTTTATTAGTGGTGCTTGCAAAGCAACACTATTGTAATCTCACATACTTATTTTTCTTCTTCTTCTTCTTCTTCTTCTTCTTCCGTACAAAACTTCGGCGCGTAACTCGTCCCGCACCTTTTGGCGTAGACCCATGAATGAGGTGTCAAATCGTGCGGCTCATTGAGGAGAGGTGTGCTATGACTTTTATAAGCGATCGGGGGTACGGTGTTTGCCCCAGGGGCAAAAAATTGGGCAAAAAATCCCATTGACTTAACATTGAGCTGAACTTTGACGAGTCATAGCTCAGAGCGAGGATTTCGCAGAGACGTGTGATTTACCACATTTGAAGAGGCTGACAGGCTCTGTGAGAACATACCTCACAATGGGGTAAAACTTTTACCCCTGGGGGGCAGGAGCTGCCCAAAGTTGCCCCAATGTAAGTCAATGGAATTTTTGGCAAAATTTTTTGGTCACAGACCCACGAATGAGGCATCAAATCGTGCGGATTATTTGGGAATGGTGTGCTATGACTTTTATAAGTGATCGGGGGTACGGTATTTGCCCCAGGGGCAAAAAATTGGGCAAAAAATCCCATTGACTTAACATTGCGCCGAACTTTGACGAGTCATAGCTCAGAGCAAGGATTTCACAGAGACGTGTGATTTACCACATTTGAAGAGGCTTACAGGCTCTGTGAGAACATACCTCACAATGGGGTAAAAGTTGCACCCCTTGGGGGCAGGAGCTGCCCAAATTTGCCCCAATGTTAAGTCTATGGTAGATTTTGTATTGAACATAACTCTGGATCACAGTGTCTTAGAGACAAGGGGGCAGGCTCATTTTACTCAGACGACCAATCAGTCTCTCAGGATCATTGTGAAGCTATCAAGCCACGCCCTAGCAACCATTTACAGTACCTTAGCAACAAGTCCCATAGACTTCCATTGAAAGAGATCAAAGGGATTTTTCTGGACTGAATTACCATAGAAACACAAGGGTGGTCTCGTTTGACTTGGGCCAGTAAAACAGCCAATCATGAATCCCCTCAACACTTCCTAGCCCCTCCCTAGCAACCATTTTCGAGCACCTTAGCAACCAATATCCAAAGAGAGATATCTTCCATTCTGAATGTCACAGAGGCATGGGAGTTGGTTTATATCATTCATACTGACAAGCAGCCTTTGGAGATTCATCATTGGCAGCTGCCAAGCCACTCCCTAGCAACAATTTAGAGCACCCTAGCAACCACATTTATTGATTTCAATTACAGTAAGATATCTTCAGATCAGAATGTCCTAGAGACATGATAGTTGCTTTGTTTTAATTGGGTGAGTAATCAGTCTTCAGCTTTCATCATGTGAACTACTTAGCCACGCCCTAGCAACCATTTAAAGCACCCTAGCAACAAAGAACCATTGACATCCATTCAAAATCACTAAGATGTGTATCTTGGGATCAGAATGACGTAGAGACTTCCGGGTTGACTTATTTCACTCAGGATGGCAAGGAGCATTGTTCCCTGTCACCTTGATAACTGCCTAGCAACCAGATGGGGTTACCCTAGCAACCAAGTAACAAATCAAATATCTTTGAACCAGAACATCGTAGAGACATAGGGGTTGAAATATTTCTCACAGGATTGCAAGGGGCCTTATGAGTATCACGTAGGTAACTGCCTAGCAACCAGATGGGGTTACCCTAGCAACCAAGAAAGAAATCGCATATCTCTGCACAAGAAAATCACAGAGACTTCTGGGTTGACTTATTTCACTCAGGATGGCAAGGAGCATTGTTGGCTGTCACCTTGGTAACTGCCTAGCAACCAAATGGGGTTACCCTAGCAACCAAGAAACAAATCATATATCTCTGCACAAGAAAATCACAGAGACTTGCAGGTTGACTTATTTCACTCAGGATGGCAAGGAACATTGTTGGCTGTCACCTTGGTAACTGCCTAGCGACCAGATGGGGTTACACTAGCAACCAAGAAACAAATCACATATCTCTGTACTAGAAAATCACAGAGACTTCTGGGTTGACTTATTTCACTCAGGATGGCAAGGAGCATTGTTGGCTGTCACCTTGGTAACTGCCTAGCAACCAGATGGGGTTACCCTAGCAACCAAGAAACAAATCACATATCTCTGCACAAGAAAATCACAGAGATTTCCGGGTTGACTTATTTCACTCAGGATGGCAAGGAGCATTGTTGGCTTGCCCCTTGTTAACTGCCTAGCAACCAGATGGGGTTACCCTAGCAACCAAGTAACAAATCACATATCTCTCTACTAGAAAATCGTAAAGACTTCCGGGTTGACTTATTTTACTCAGGATGGCAAGTAGCATTGGTGGCTGTCACCTTAGTAACTGCATATCAACCAGATGGGTTTTCCTAGCAACCATGGAACAACACCAATATCTTTGCACCAGAACATCCTACTGTCATGGGGGTGGCCTCTTTCAACTTTGGGCAGTAGGTGGGACATTATGGTAAGAAATTTTGCCACGGCAAGCACCACTCACATTTTCTTCAGGAAATGTACATTCTAGTTATTATTATTATTCCGGACAAAAATTTGGCGCGCTACTCCTCCCGCAGCTTTTGTCACAGACCCACGAATGAGGCGTCAAATCATGCAGATTATTTGGGAATGGTGTGCTATGACTTTTATAAGCAATCGGGGGTACGGTGTTTGCCCCAGGGGCAAAAAATTGGGCAAAAAATCCCATTGACTTAACATTGAGCCGAACTTTGATGAGTCATAGCTCAGAGCGAGGATTTCGCAGAGACGTGTGATTCACCACATTTGAAGAAGCTGACAGGCTCTGTGAGAACATACCTCACAATGGGGTAAAAGTTTTACCCCTGGGGGGCAGGAGCTGCCCAAAGTTGCCCCAATGTAATTCAATGGAATTTTTTGCAAAATTTTTTGGTCGCAGACCCACGAATGAGGCGTCAAATCGTGCGGATTATTTGGGAATGGTGTGCTATGACTTTTATAAGCAATCGGGGGTACGGTGTTTGCCCCAGGGGCAAAAAAATTGGGCAAAAAATCCCATTGACTTAACATTGTGCCGAACTTTGACGAGTCATAGCTCAGAGCGAGGATTTCGCAGAGATGTGTGATTTACCACATTTGAAGAGGCTGACAGGCTCTGTGAGAACATACCTCACAATGGGGTAAAAGTTTTACCCCTGGGGGGCAGGAGCTGCCCAAAGTTGCCCCAATGTAAGTCAAAGGAATTTTTTGCAAAATTTTTTGGTCGCAGACCCACGAATGAGGCGTCAAATCGTGCGGATTATTTGGGAATGGTGTGCTATGACTTTTATAAGCAATCGGGGGTACGGTGTTTGCCCCAGGGGCAAAAAATTGGGCAAAAAATCCCATTGACTTAACATTGTGCCGAAATTTGACGAGTCATAGCTCAGAGCGAGGATTTCGCAGAGACGTGTGATTTACCACATTTGAAGAGGCTGACAGGCTCTGTGAGAACATACCTCACAATGGGGTAAAAGTTGCACCCCTGGGGGGCAGGAGCTGCCCAAATTTGCCCCAATGTTAAGTCAATGGTAGATTTTGTATTGAACATAACTCTGGATCACAGTGTATTAGAGACAAGGGGGCGGGCTCATTTTACTCAGACGACCAATCAGTCTCTCAGGATCATTGTGAAGCTATCAAGCCACGCCCTAGCAACCATTTACAGCACCTTAGCAACAAGTCCCATAGACTTCCATTGAAAGAGATCAAAGGGATTTCTCCGGACTGAATTATCATAGAAACACGAGGGTGGTCTCGTTTGACTTGGGGCAGTAAAACAGCCAATCATGAATCCCCTCAACACTTCCTAGCCCCTCCCTAGCAACCATTTTCGAGCACCTTAGCAACCAAAATCCAAAGAGAGATATCTTCCATTCTGAATGTCACAGAAGCATGGGAGTTGGTTTATATCATTCATACTGACAAGCAGCCTTTGGAGATTCATCATTGGCAGCTGCCAAGCCACTCCCTAGCAACAATTTAGAGCACCCTAGCAACCACATTTATTTATTTCAATTACAGTAATATATCTTCAGATCAGAATGTCCTAGAGACATGATAGTTGCTTTGTTTTAATTGGGTGAGTAATCAGTCTTCAGCTTTCATCATGTCAACTACTTAGCCAACCCCTAGCAACCATTTAAAGCACCCTAGCAACAAAGAACCATTGACATCCATTCAAAATCACTAAGATGTGTATCTTAGGATCAGAATGACGTAGAGACTTCCGGGTTGACTTATTTCACTCAGGATGGAAAGTAGACTTGATAAATATCACCCTGGTAACTGCCTAGCAACCAAATGGGGTTACCCTAGCAACCAAGAAACAAATAGCATATCTCTGCACAAGAAAATCACAGAGACTTCCAGGTTGACTTATTTCACTCAGGATGGCAAGGAGCATTGTTGGCTGTCACCTTGGTAACTGCCTAGCAACCAGATGGGGTTACCCTAGCAACTAAGAAACAAATCTCATATCTCTGCACAAGAAAATCACAGAGACTTCCGGGTTGACTTATTTCACTCAGGATGGCAAAGAGCATTGTTGCCTGTCACCTTGGTAACTGCCTAGCAACCAGATGGGGTTACCCTAGCAACCAAGAAACAAATCAAATATCTCTGCACAAGAAAATCACAGAGACTTCCGGGTTGACTTATTTCACTCAGGATGGCAAGGAGCATTGTTGGCTGTCACCTTGGTAACTGCCTAGCAACCAGATGGGGTTACCCTAGCCACCAAGAAACAAATCACATATCTCTGCACAAGAAAATCACAGAGACTTCCGGGATGACTTATTTCACTCAGGATGGCAAGGAGCATTGTTGGCTGTCACCTTGGTAACTGCCTAGCAACCAGATGGGGTAACCCTAGCAACCAAGAAACAAATCACATATCTCTGCACAAGAAAATCACAGAGACTTCCGGGTTGACTTATTTCACTCAGGATGGCAAGGAGCATTGTTGGCTGTCACCTTGGTAACTGCCTAGCAACCAGATGGGGTTACCCTAGCAGCCAAGAAACAAATCACATATCTCTGAAGCAGAAAACTGTAGAGATTCCGGGTTGACTTATTTCATTCAGGATGGAAAGGAGCATTGTTGGCTTGCCCCTTGTTAACTGCCTAGCAACCAGATGGGGTTACCCTAGCAACCAAGTAACAAATCACATATCTCTGTACTACAAAATCGAACAGACTTCCGGGTTGACTTATTTTACTCAGGATGGTAAGTAGCATTGGTGGCTGTCACCTTGGTAACTGCATATCAACCAGATGGGTTTCCTTAGCAACCATGGAACAACACCAATATCTCTGCACCAGAACATCCTACTGTCATGGGGGTGGCCTCTTTCAACTTTGGGCAGTAGGTGGGACATTGTGGTAAGAAATTTTGCCACGGCAAGCACCACTCACATTTTCTTCAGGAAATGTACATTCTAGTTAGTGGTGCTTGCAAAGCAACACTATTGTAATCTCACATACTTATTAGTGGTGCTTGCAAAGCAACACTTTTGTAATCTCACATACTTATTATTATTCTTCTTCCGTACAAAACTTCGGCGCGTAACTCGTCCCACACCTTTTGCCGTAGACCCATGAATGAGGTGTCAAATCGTGCGGCTCATTGAGGAGAGGTGTGCTATGACTTTTATAAGCGATCGGGGGTACGGTGTTTGCCCCAGGGGCAAAAAATTGGGCAAAAAATCCCATTGACTTAACATTGAGCCGAACTTTGACGAGTCATAGCTCAGAGCGAGGATTTCGCAGAGACGTGTGATTTACCACATTTGAAGAGGCTGACAGGCTCTGTGAGAACATACCTCACAATGGGGTAAAAGTTGCACCCCTGGGGGGCATGAGCTGCCCAAAGTTGCCCCAATGTTAAGTCTATGGTAGATTTTGTATTGAACATAACTCTGGATCACAGTGTCTTAGAGACAAGGGGACGGGCTCATTTTACTCAGACGACCAATCAGTCTCTCAGGATCATTGTGAGGCTATCAAGCCACGCCCTAGCAACCATTTAGAGCACCCTAGCAACCACATTTATTGATTTCAATTACAGTAAGATATCTTCAGATCAGAATGTCCTAGAGACATGATAGTTGCTTTGTTTTAATTGGGTGAGTAATCAGTCTTCATCTTTCATCATGTGAACTACTTAGCCACGCCCTAACAACCATTTAAAGCACCCTAGCAACAAAACACCATTGACATCCATTCAAAATCACTAAGATGTGTATCTTAGGATCAGAATGACGTAGAGACTTCCGGGTTGACTTATTTCACTCAGGATGGAAAGTAGACTTGATAAATATCACCCCGGTAACTGCCTATCAACCAAATGGGGTTACCCTAGCAACCAAGAAACAAATCACATATCTCTGCACAAGAAAATCACAGAGACTTCCGGGTTGACTTATTTCACTCAGGATGGCAAGGAGCATTGTTGGCTGTCACCTTGGTAACTGCCTAGCAACCAGATAGGGTTACCCTAGCAACCAAGAAACAAATCAAATATCTCTGCACAAGAAAATCACAGAGACTTCCGGGTTGACTTATTTTACTCAGGATGGCAAGTAGCGTTGGTGGCTGTCACCTTAGTAACTGCATATCAACCAGATGGGTTTCCCTAGCAACCATGGAACAACACCTATATCTCTGCACCAGAACATCCTACTGTCATGGGGGTGGCCTCTTTCAACTTTGGGCAGTAGGTGGGACATTGTGGTAAGAAATTTTGCCACGGCAAGCACCACTCACATTTTCTTCAGGAAATGTACATTCTAGTTAGTGGTGCTTGCCATAGGCAAAGCATCACTATTGTTCTCTTGCATACTTATTATTAGGTTGGCTTGAGAAAGCCAACTTACTGAAATCCTATTTAAACTTATTATTATTATTATTAGGTTGGCTTGAGAAAGCCAACTTACTGAAATCCTATTTAAACTTATTAGTGGTGCTTGCAAAGCAACACTATTGTAATCTCACATACTTATTTTTCTTCTTCTTCTTCTTCTTCTTCTTCTTCTTCCGTACAAAACTTCGGCACCTAACTCGTCCCGCACCTTTTGGCGTAGACCCATGAATGAGGTGTCAAATCGTGCAGCTCATTGAGGAGAGGTGTGCTATGACTTTTATTAGCGATCGGGGGTACGGTGTTTGCCCCAGGGGCAAAAAACTGGGCAAAAAATCCCATTGACTTAACATTGAGCCGAACTTTGACGAGTCATAGCTCAGAGCGAGGATTTCGCAGAGACGTGTGATTTACCACATTTGAAGAGGCTGACAGGCTCTGTGAGAACATACCTCACAATGGGGTAAAACTTTTACCCCTGGGGGGCAGGAGCTGCCCAAAGTTGCCCCAATGTAAGTCAATGGAATTTTTTGCAAAATTTTTTGGTCACAGACCCACGAATGAGGCGTCAAATCGTGCCGATTATTTGGGAATGGTGTGCTATGACTTTTATAAGCGATCGGGGGTACGGTATTTGCCCCAGGGGCAAAAAATTGGGCAAAAAATCCCATTGACTTAACATTGCGCCGAACTTTGACGAGTCATAGCTCAGAGCGAGGATTTCACAGAGACGTGTGATTTACCACATTTGAAGAGGCTGACAGGCTCTGTGAGAACATACCTCACAATGGGGTAAAAGTTGCACCCCTTGGGGGCAGGAGCTGCTCAAATTTGCCCCAATGTTAAGTCTATGGTAAATTGTGTATTGAACATAACTCTGGATCACAGTGTCTTAGAGACAAGGGGGCGGGCTCATTTTACTCAGACGACCAATCAGTCTCTCAGGATCATTGTGAAGCTATCAAGCCACGCCCTAGCAACCATTTACAGTACCTTAGCAACAAGTCCCATAGACTTCCATTGAAAGAGATCAAAGGGATTTCTCCGGACTGAATTATCATACAAACACGAGGGTGGTCTCATTTGACTTGGGGCAGTAAAACAGCCAATCATGAATCCCCTCAACACTTCCTAGCCCCTCCCTAGCAACCATTTTCGACCACCTTAGCAACCAAAATCCAAAGAGAGATATCTTCCATTCTGAATGTCACAGAAGCATGGGAGTTGGTTTATATCATTCATACTGACAAGCAGCCTTTGGTGATTCATCATTGGCAGCTGCCAAGCCACTCCCTAGCAACAATTTAGAGCACCCTAGCAACCACATTTATTGATTTCAATTACAGTAAGATATCTTCAGATCAGAATGTCCTAGAGACATGATAGTTGCTTTGTTTTCATTGGGTGAGTAACCAGTCTTCAGCTTTCATCATATGAACTACTTAGCCATGCCCTAGCAACCATTTAAAGCACCCTAGCAACAAAACACCATTGACATCCATTCAAAATCACTAAGATGTGTATCTTAGGATCAGAATGTCGTAGAGACTTCCGGGTTGACTTATTTCACTTAGGATGGAAAGTAGACTTGATAAATATCACCCTGGTAACTGCCTAGCAACCAGATGGGTTTACCATAGCAACCAAGTAACAAATCTCATATCTTTGCACTACAAAATCGTAGAGACTTCCGAGTTGACTTATTTCACTCAAGATGGCAAGGAGCATTGTTGGCTGTCACCTTGGTAACTGCCTAGCAACCAGATGGGGTTACCCTAGCAACCAAGAAACAAATCACATATCTCTGCACAAGAAAATCACAGAGATTTCCGGGTTGACTTATTTCACTCAGGATGGCAAGGAGCATTGTTGGCTTGCCCCTTGTTAACTGCCTAGCAACCAGATGGGGTTACCCTAGCAACCAAGTAACAAATCACATATCTCTCTACTAGAAAATCGTAAAGACTTCCGGGTTGACTTATTTTACTCAGGATGGCAAGTAGCATTGGTGGCTGTCACCTTAGTAACTGCATATCAACCAGATGGGTTTTCCTAGCAACCATGGAACAACACCAATATCTTTGCACCAGAACATCCTACTGTCATGGGGGTGGCCTCTTTCAACTTTGGGCAGTAGGTGGGACATTATGGTAAGAAATTTTGCCACGGCAAGCACCACTCACATTTTCTTCAGGAAATGTACATTCTAGTTATTATTATTATTATTCCGGACAAAAATTTGGCGCGCTACTCCTCCCGCAGCTTTTGTCACAGACCCACGAATGAGGCGTCAAATCATGCAGATTATTTGGGAATGGTGTGCTATGACTTTTATAAGCAATCGGGGGTACGGTGTTTGCCCCAGGGGCAAAAAATTGGGCAAAAAATCCCATTGACTTAACATTGAGCCGAACTTTGATGAGTCATAGCTCAGAGCGAGGATTTCGCAGAGACGTGTGATTCACCACATTTGAAGAAGCTGACAGGCTCTGTGAGAACATACCTCACAATGGGGTAAAAGTTTTACCCCTGGGGGGCAGGAGCTGCCCAAAGTTGCCCCAATGTAATTCAATGGAATTTTTTGCAAAATTTTTTGGTCGCAGACCCACGAATGAGGCGTCAAATCGTGCGGATTATTTGGGAATGGTGTGCTATGACTTTTATAAGCAATCGGGGGTACGGTGTTTGCCCCAGGGGCAAAAAAATTGGGCAAAAAATCCCATTGACTTAACATTGCGCCGAACTTTGACGAGTCATAGCTCAGAGCGAGGATTTCGCAGAGATGTGTGATTTACCACATTTGAAGAGGCTGACAGGCTCTGTGAGAACATACCTCACAATGGGGTAAAAGTTTTACCCCTGGGGGGCAGGAGCTGCCCAAAGTTGCCCCAATGTAAGTCAAAGGAATTTTTTGCAAAATTTTTTGGTCGCAGACCCACGAATGAGGCGTCAAATCGTGCGGATTATTTGGGAATGGTGTGCTATGACTTTTATAAGCAATCGGGGGTACGGTGTTTGCCCCAGGGGCAAAAAATTGGGCAAAAAATCCCATTGACTTAACATTGTGCCGAAATTTGACGAGTCATAGCTCAGAGCGAGGATTTCGCAGAGACGTGTGATTTACCACATTTGAAGAGGCTGACAGGCTCTGTGAGAACATACCTCACAATGGGGTAAAAGTTGCACCCCTGGGGGGCAGGAGCTGCCCAAATTTGCCCCAATGTTAAGTCAATGGTAGATTTTGTATTGAACATAACTCTGGATCACAGTGTATTAGAGACAAGGGGGCGGGCTCATTTTACTCAGACGACCAATCAGTCTCTCAGGATCATTGTGAAGCTATCAAGCCACACCCTAGCAACCATTTACAGCACCTTAGCAACAAGTCCCATAGACTTCCATTGAAAGAGATCAAAGGGATTTCTCCGGACTGAATTATCATAGAAACACGAGGGTGGTCTCGTTTGACTTGGGGCAGTAAAACAGCCAATCATGAATCCCCTCAACACTTCCTAGCCCCTCCCTAGCAACCATTTTCGAGCACCTTAGCAACCAAAATCCAAAGAGAGATATCTTCCATTCTGAATGTCACAGAAGCATGGGAGTTGGTTTATATCATTCATACTGACAAGCAGCCTTTGGAGATTCATCATTGGCAGCTGCCAAGCCACTCCCTAGCAACAATTTAGAGCACCCTAGCAACCACATTTATTTATTTCAATTACAGTAATATATCTTCAGATCAGAATGTCCTAGAGACATGATAGTTGCTTTGTTTTAATTGGGTGAGTAATCAGTCTTCAGCTTTCATCATGTCAACTACTTAGCCAACCCCTAGCAACCATTTAAAGCACCCTAGCAACAAAGAACCATTGACATCCATTCAAAATCACTAAGATGTGTATCTTAGGATCAGAATGACGTAGAGACTTCCGGGTTGACTTATTTCACTCAGGATGGAAAGTAGACTTGATAAATATCACCCTGGTAACTGCCTAGCAACCAAATGGGGTTACCCTAGCAACCAAGAAACAAATAGCATATCTCTGCACAAGAAAATCACAGAGACTTCCAGGTTGACTTATTTCACTCAGGATGGCAAGGAGCATTGTTGGCTGTCACCTTGGTAACTGCCTAGCAACCAGATGGGGTTACCCTAGCAACTAAGAAACAAATCTCATATCTCTGCACAAGAAAATCACAGAGACTTCCGGGTTGACTTATTTCACTCAGGATGGCAAGGAGCATTGTTGCCTGTCACCTTGGTAACTGCCTAGCAACCAGATGGGGTTACCCTAGCAACCAAGAAACAAATCAAATATCTCTGCACAAGAAAATCACAGAGACTTCCGGGTTGACTTATTTCACTCAGGATGGCAAGGAGCATTGTTGGCTGTCACCTTGGTAACTGCCTAGCAACCAGATGGGGTTACCCTAGCCACCAAGAAACAAATCACATATCTCTGCACAAGAAAATCACAGAGACTTCCGGGATGACTTATTTCACTCAGGATGGCAAGGAGCATTGTTGGCTGTCACCTTGGTAACTGCCTAGCAACCAGATGGGGTAACCCTAGCAACCAAGAAACAAATCACATATCTCTGCACAAGAAAATCACAGAGACTTCCGGGTTGACTTATTTCACTCAGGATGGCAAGGAGCATTGTTGGCTGTCACCTTGGTAACTGCCTAGCAACCAGATGGGGTTACCCTAGCAGCCAAGAAACAAATCACATATCTCTGAAGCAGAAAACTGTAGAGATTCCGGGTTGACTTATTTCATTCAGGATGGAAAGGAGCATTGTTGGCTTGCCCCTTGTTAACTGCCTAGCAACCAGATGGGGTTACCCTAGCAACCAAGTAACAAATCACATATCTCTGTACTACAAAATCGAACAGACTTCCGGGTTGACTTATTTTACTCAGGATGGTAAGTAGCATTGGTGGCTGTCACCTTGGTAACTGCATATCAACCAGATGGGTTTCCTTAGCAACCATGGAACAACACCAATATCTCTGCACCAGAACATCCTACTGTCATGGGGGTGGCCTCTTTCAACTTTGGGCAGTAGGTGGGACATTGTGGTAAGAAATTTTGCCACGGCAAGCACCACTCACATTTTCTTCAGGAAATGTACATTCTAGTTAGTGGTGCTTGCAAAGCAACACTATTGTAATCTCACATACTTATTAGTGGTGCTTGCAAAGCAACACTTTTGTAATCTCACATACTTATTATTATTCTTCTTCCGTACAAAACTTCGGCGCGTAACTCGTCCCACACCTTTTGCCGTAGACCCATGAATGAGGTGTCAAATCGTGCGGCTCATTGAGGAGAGGTGTGCTATGACTTTTATAAGCGATCGGGGGTACGGTGTTTGCCCCAGGGGCAAAAAATTGGGCAAAAAATCCCATTGACTTAACATTGAGCCGAACTTTGACGAGTCATAGCTCAGAGCGAGGATTTCGCAGAGACGTGTGATTTACCACATTTGAAGAGGCTGACAGGCTCTGTGAGAACATACCTCACAATGGGGTAAAAGTTGCACCCCTGGGGGGCATGAGCTGCCCAAAGTTGCCCCAATGTTAAGTCTATGGTAGATTTTGTATTGAACATAACTCTGGATCACAGTGTCTTAGAGACAAGGGGACGGGCTCATTTTACTCAGACGACCAATCAGTCTCTCAGGATCATTGTGAGGCTATCAAGCCACGCCCTAGCAACCATTTAGAGCACCCTAGCAACCACATTTATTGATTTCAATTACAGTAAGATATCTTCAGATCAGAATGTCCTAGAGACATGATAGTTGCTTTGTTTTAATTGGGTGAGTAATCAGTCTTCATCTTTCATCATGTGAACTACTTAGCCACGCCCTAACAACCATTTAAAGCACCCTAGCAACAAAACACCATTGACATCCATTCAAAATCACTAAGATGTGTATCTTAGGATCAGAATGACGTAGAGACTTCCGGGTTGACTTATTTCACTCAGGATGGAAAGTAGACTTGATAAATATCACCCCGGTAACTGCCTATCAACCAAATGGGGTTACCCTAGCAACCAAGAAACAAATCACATATCTCTGCACAAGAAAATCACAGAGACTTCCGGGTTGACTTATTTCACTCAGGATGGCAAGGAGCATTGTTGGCTGTCACCTTGGTAACTGCCTAGCAACCAGATGGGGTTACCCTAGCAACCAAGAAACAAATCAAATATCTCTGCACAAGAAAATCACAGAGACTTCCGGGTTGACTTATTTTACTCAGGATGGCAAGTAGCGTTGGTGGCTGTCACCTTAGTAACTGCATATCAACCAGATGGGTTTCCCTAGCAACCATGGAACAACACCTATATCTCTGCACCAGAACATCCTACTGTCATGGGGGTGGCCTCTTTCAACTTTGGGCAGTAGGTGGGACATTGTGGTAAGAAATTTTGCCACGGCAAGCACCACTCACATTTTCTTCAGGAAATGTACATTCTAGTTAGTGGTGCTTGCCATAGGCAAAGCATCACTATTGTTCTCTTGCATACTTATTATTAGGTTGGCTTGAGAAAGCCAACTTACTGAAATCCTATTTAAACTTATTATTATTATTATTAGGTTGGCTTGAGAAAGCCAACTTACTGAAATCCTATTTAAACTTATTAGTGGTGCTTGCAAAGCAACACTATTGTAATCTCACATACTTATTTTTCTTCTTCTTCTTCTTCTTCTTCTTCTTCTTCCGTACAAAACTTCGGCACCTAACTCGTCCCGCACCTTTTGGCGTAGACCCATGAATGAGGTGTCAAATCGTGCAGCTCATTGAGGAGAGGTGTGCTATGACTTTTATTAGCGATCGGGGGTACGGTGTTTGCCCCAGGGGCAAAAAACTGGGCAAAAAATCCCATTGACTTAACATTGAGCCGAACTTTGACGAGTCATAGCTCAGAGCGAGGATTTCGCAGAGACGTGTGATTTACCACATTTGAAGAGGCTGACAGGCTCTGTGAGAACATACCTCACAATGGGGTAAAACTTTTACCCCTGGGGGGCAGGAGCTGCCCAAAGTTGCCCCAATGTAAGTCAATGGAATTTTTTGCAAAATTTTTTGGTCACAGACCCACGAATGAGGCGTCAAATCGTGCCGATTATTTGGGAATGGTGTGCTATGACTTTTATAAGCGATCGGGGGTACGGTATTTGCCCCAGGGGCAAAAAATTGGGCAAAAAATCCCATTGACTTAACATTGCGCCGAACTTTGACGAGTCATAGCTCAGAGCGAGGATTTCACAGAGACGTGTGATTTACCACATTTGAAGAGGCTGACAGGCTCTGTGAGAACATACCTCACAATGGGGTAAAAGTTGCACCCCTTGGGGGCAGGAGCTGCTCAAATTTGCCCCAATGTTAAGTCTATGGTAAATTGTGTATTGAACATAACTCTGGATCATAGTGTCTTAGAGACAAGGGGGCGGGCTCATTTTACTCAGACGACCAATCAGTCTCTCAGGATCATTGTGAAGCTATCAAGCCACGCCCTAGCAACCATTTACAGTACCTTAGCAACAAGTCCCATAGACTTCCATTGAAAGAGATCAAAGGGATTTCTCCGGACTGAATTATCATACAAACACGAGGGTGGTCTCATTTGACTTGGGGCAGTAAAACAGCCAATCATGAATCCCCTCAACACTTCCTAGCCCCTCCCTAGCAACCATTTTCGACCACCTTAGCAACCAAAATCCAAAGAGAGATATCTTCCATTCTGAATGTCACAGAAGCATGGGAGTTGGTTTATATCATTCATACTGACAAGCAGCCTTTGGTGATTCATCATTGGCAGCTGCCAAGCCACTCCCTAGCAACAATTTAGAGCACCCTAGCAACCACATTTATTGATTTCAATTACAGTAAGATATCTTCAGATCAGAATGTCCTAGAGACATGATAGTTGCTTTGTTTTCATTGGGTGAGTAACCAGTCTTCAGCTTTCATCATATGAACTACTTAGCCATGCCCTAGCAACCATTTAAAGCACCCTAGCAACAAAACACCATTGACATCCATTCAAAATCACTAAGATGTGTATCTTAGGATCAGAATGTCGTAGAGACTTCCGGGTTGACTTATTTCACTTAGGATGGAAAGTAGACTTGATAAATATCACCCTGGTAACTGCCTAGCAACCAGATGGGTTTACCATAGCAACCAAGTAACAAATCTCATATCTTTGCACTACAAAATCGTAGAGACTTCCGAGTTGACTTATTTCACTCAAGATGGCAAGGAGCATTGTTGGATGTTACTTTGGTAACTGCCTAGCAACCAGATGGGTTTACCATAGCAACCAAGTAACAAATCTCATATCTTTGCACTACAAAATCGTAGAGACTTCCGAGTTGACTTATTTCACTCAAGATGGCAAGGAGCATTGTTGGATGTTACTTTGGTAACTGCCTAGCAACCAAATGGGGTTACCCTAGCAACCATGAAACAAATCACATATCTCTGCACAAGAAAATCACAGAGACTTCCGGGTTGAATTATTTCACTCAGGATGGCAAGGAGCATTGTTGGCTGTCACCTTGGTAACTGCCTAGCAACCAGATGGGGTTACCCTAGCAACCAAGAAACAAATCACATATCTCTGCACAAGAAAATCACAGAGACTTCCAGGTTGACTTATTTCACTCAGGATGGCAAGGAGCATTGTTGCCTGCCACCTTGGTAACTGCCTAGCAACCAGATGGGGTTACCCTAGCAACCAAGAAACAAATCACATATCTCTGCACAAGAAAATCACAGAGACTTCCGGGTTGACTTATTTCACTCAGGATGGCAAGGAGCATTGTTGGCTGTCACCTTGGTAACTGCCTAGCAACCAGATGGGGTTACCCAAGCAACCAAGAAACAAATCACATATCTCTGCACAAGAAAATCACAGAGACTTACGGGTTGACTTATTTCACTCAGGATGGCAAGGAGCATTGTTGCCTGTCACCTTGGTAACTGCCTAGCAACCAGATGGGGTTACCCTAGCAACCAAGAAACAAACCATATATCTCTGTACTGGAAAATCACAGAGAAATCTGGGTTGACTTATTTCACTCAGGATGGCAAGGAACATTGTTGGCTGTCACCTTGGTAACTGCCTAGCGACCAGATGGGGTTACCCTAGCAACCAAGAAACAAATCACATATCTCTGTACTAGAAAATCGCAGAGACTTCCGGGTTGACTTATTTCACTCAGGATGGCAAGGAGCATTGTTGGCTGTCACCTTGGTAACTGCCTAGCAACCAGATGGGGTTACCCTAGCAACCAAGAAACAAATCACATATCTCTGCACAAGAAAATCACAGAGACTTCCGGGTTGACTTATTTCACTCAGGATGGCAAGGAGCATTGTTGGCTGTCACCTTGGTAACTGCCTAGCAACCAGATGTGGTTACCCTAGCAACCAAGAAACAAATCACATATCTCTGTACTACAAAATCGTAGAGACTTCCGGATTGAATTATTTTACTCAGGATGGTAAGTAGCATTGGTGGCAAAGCATCACTATTGTTCTCTTGCATACTTATTATTATTATAATTATTATTATTTTTCCACACAAAGTTTGGCGCGCTACTCCTCCTGCAGCTTTTGTCACAGACCCCTGAGTGAGGCATCAAATCGTGCGGCTCATTGAGGAGAGGTGTGCTATATCTTTTCTAAGCGATCGGGTGTACGATGTTCGAACAGCGGACGAAAAAGCGGCCAAAAAAATCCCATTGACTCTACATTGCGGAATGTTCAGAAATTTAAATCCCAACTGACTTTTTCACACACACAGACAAAAAAGGGCCTGTCAGCCCTGCGTCTCTCTCTCTGTCTCTCCCTCAGAGGATTTCTTTTATCAAGCAGCCAATAAAAATCTTCATAGCCATACCCTAAAACATGCTAAAAATGTGCTAGCATCATGCTTACATATGCTGGCATCACCTAGCGAAGTGCTAAAACATGCTAAAAACATGCTAGCAACATGCTAACACATGTTGGCATCACCTAGCGAAGTGCTAAAACATGCTAAAAACGTGCTAACAACATGCTAACACATGATAGTATTGCCTAGCGAAGTGTTAAAACATGCTAAAAACATGCTAGCATCATGCTAACACATGCTGGCATCGCCTAGCGAAGTGCTAAAACATGTTAAAAACGTGCTTGCATCATGCTAACACATGTTAGCATCGCCTAGCAAAGTGCTAAAACATGCTAGAAACGTGCTAGTATCATGCTAACACATGCTAGCTTCACCTAGCAAAGTGCTAAAACATGTTAAAACGTGCTAGCATTATGCTAATGCATGTTAGCATTGCTTAGGAGATTGCTAAAACATGTTAATAACGTGCTAGCATCATGCTAACACATGTTAGCATCGCCTAGCGAAGTGCTAAAACATGCTAAAAACGTGCTAGTATCATGCTAACACATGCTGGCATTGCCTAGCAAAATGTTAAAACATGTTAAAACATGCTAGCATTATGCTAATGCATGTTAGCATTGCTTAGGGGATTGCTAAAACATGTTAAAAACGTGCTAGCATCATGCTAACACATGTTAGCATCGCCTAGCAAAGTGCTAAAACATGCTAAAAACGTGCTAGTATCATGCTAACACATGCTGGCATTGCCTAGCAAAATGTTAAAACATGTTAAAATGTGCTAGCATTATGCTAATGCATGTTAGCATTGCTTAGGGGATTGCTAAAACATGTTAAAAACGTGCTAGCATCATGCTAAAACATGTTAGCATCGCCTAGTGAAGTGCTAAAACATGCTAAAAACGTGCTAGCATCATGCTAAAACATGTTAGCATCGCCTAGTGAAGTGCTAAAACATGTTAAAAACGTGCTAGCATCATGCTAACACATGTTAGCAACGCCTAGCGAAGTGCTAAAACATGCTAAAAACGTGCTAGTATCATGCTAACACATGCTGGCATTGACTAGCAAAATGTTAAAACATGTTAAAACGTGCTAGCATTATGCTAATGTATGTTAGCATTGCTAAGGGGATTGCTAAAACATGTTAAAAACGTGCTAACATCATGCTAACACATGTTAGCATCGCCTAGTGAAGTGCTAAAACATGCTAAAAACGTGCTAGTATTATGCTAATGCATGTTAGCATTGGTTAGGGGATCGCTACAACATGTTAAAAATGTGCTAGCATCATGCTAACACATGTTAGCATCGCCTAGCGAAGTGCTAAAACAGGCTAAAAACGTGCTAGTATCATGCTAACACATGCTAGCTTCACGTAGCGAAGTGCTAAAACATGGTAAAACGTGCTAGCATTATGCTAATGCATGTTAGCATTTATTAGGGGATTGTTAAAACATGTTAAAACGTGCTAGCATCATGCAAATACATGTTAGCATCACCTAGCGAAGTGCTAAAACAGGCTAAAAACGTGCTAGTATCATGCTAACAAATGCTAGCTTCACCTAGCAAAGTGTTAAAACATGTTAAAACGTGCTAGCATTATGCTAATGCATGTTATCATTGCTTAGGGGATTGCTAAAACTTGTTAAAAACGTGCTAGCATCATGCTAACACATGTTAGCATTGCCAAACGAAGTGCTAAAACATGCTAAAAACGTGCTTGTATCATGCTAACACATGCTAGCTTCACCTAGCGAAGTGCTAAAACATTCTAAAAACGTGCTACCATCATGAAAAACACGTGTTAGCAACATTCTATGACCTTTATTTTAGTGCTTAGAAACAAGTTAGAAAATGCTATTTGACGAGTTTTGCCACGGCAAGCACCACTCACATTTTCTTCAGGAAATGTACATTCTAGTTATTATTATTATTCTTCTGAGACTAAATTTCTAAATGTAACTCCTCCTAGAGCTTTTAAGCTACATGCACCAAACTCGGCACAGACCTTCAGACTAATCCCGAATAGTGTGCTATATCTTTTCTAACAGATCGGACTTACGGTTTTCCTAAAAATGACGATCAAAACTCGGAAAAACTCCCATTGATTAACATTGCGGAATGTTCAGAAATTTAAATCCCAACTGACGTTTTCACACACACAGACGAAAAAGGGCCTGTCAGCCCTGCGTCTCTCCCTCTCTCTCTCCCTCAGAGGATTTCTTTTATCAAGCAGCCAATAAGTAATGACCTAAAATCTTCATAGCCACAGTATAGTAGCTTCCAGGTTGACTTGATTCACTCAGTATGGAAAGGAGGCTTGATAAGTATCACCCTGGTAACTGCATAGCAACCAGACAGGGTTACCCTAGCAACCAAATAACAAATCACATATTTCTGCACCAGAAAATCATACAGACATCCTGTTTCACTTATTTCACTCAGGATGGAAAGTAGCCTTGATATGTATCACTCTGGTAACTGCCTAGCAACCAGATGGGGTTACCCTAGCAACCAAGTAACAAATCACATATCTCTGCACCAGAAAATCATACAGACTTCCTGTTTCACTTATTTCACTCAGGATGGAAAGTAGCCTTGATATGTATCACTCTGGTAACTGCCTAGCAACCAGATGGGGTTACCCTAGCAACCAAGTAACAAATCACATATCTCTGCAACAGAAAATCAAAGAGACTTCCGGGTTGACTTATTTCACTCAGGATGGAAAGCAGCCTTGATATGTATCACTCTGGTAACTGCCTAGCAACCAGATGTGATTACCCTAGCAACCAAGTAACAAATCACATATCTCTGCAACAGAAAATCATAGAGACTTCCGGGTTGACTTAATTCACTCAGGATGGAAAGTAGCCTTGATATGTATCACTCTGGTAACTGCCTAGCAACCAGACGGGGTTACCCTAGCAACCAAGTAACAAATCACATATCTCTGCACCAGAAAATCGTAGAGACTACCTGTTTCACTTATTTCACTCAGGATGGAAAGTAGCCTTGATATGTATCACTCTGGTAACTGCATAGCAACCAGACAGGGTTACCTTAGCAACCAAGTAACAAATCACATATCTTTGAACCAGAACATCGTAGACACTTAGGGGTTGACATATTTCACACAGGATTGCAAGGAGCCTTATGAGTATCACTTTGGTAACTGCCTAGCAACCAGATGTGTTTACCCTAGCAACCAAGTAACAAATCACATATCTCTGCACCAGAAAATCATAGAGACTTCCTGTTTCACTTATTTCACTCAGGATGGAAAGTAGCCTTGATATGTATCCCTCTGGTAACTGCCTAGCAACCAGATGCGATTACCCTAGCAACCAAGTAACAAATCACATATCTTTGAACCAGAACATCGTAGAGACTTAGGGGTTAACATATTTCACACAGGATTGCAAGGAGCCTTGATATGTATCACTCTGGTAACTGCCTAGCAACCAGACGGGGTTACCCTAGCAACCAAGTAACAAATCACATATATCTGCACCAGAAAATCATAGAGACTTCCTGTTTCACTTATTTCACTCAGGATGGAAAGTAGCCTTGATATGTATCACTCTGGTAACTGCCTAGCAACCAGATGTGATTACCCTAGCAACCAAGTAACAAATCACATATCTCTGCAACAGAAAATCAGAGAGACTTCCGGGTTGACTTATTTCACTCAGGATGGAAAGTAGCCTTGATATATATCACTCTGGTAACCGCCTAGCAACCAGATGTGATTACCCTAGCAACCAAGTAACAAATCACATATCTCTGCATCAGAAAATCATAGAGACTTCCGGGTTGACTTGATTCACTCAGGATGGAAAGTAGCCTTGATATGTATCACTCTGGTAACTGCCTAGCAACCAGACGGGGTTACCCTAGCAACCAAGTAACAAATCACATATATCTGCACCAGTATATCGTAGAGACTACCTGTTTCACTTATTTCACTCAGGATGGAAAGTAGCCTTGATATGTATCACTCTGGTAACTGCATAGCAACCAGACAGGGTTACCTTAGCAACCAAGTAACAAATCACATATCTTTGAACCAGAACATCGTAGAGACTTAGGGGTTGACATATTTCACACAGGATTGCAAGGAGCCTTATGAGTATCACTTTGGTAACTGCCTAGTAACCAGATGTGTTTACCCTAGCAACCAAGTAACAAGTCACATATCTCTGCACCAGAAAATCATAGAGACATCCTGTTTCACTTATTTCACTCAAGATGGAAAGTAGCCTTGATATATATCACTCTGGTAACTGCCTATCAACCAGATATGGTTACCCTAGCAACCAAGTAACAAATCACATATCTATGCAACAGAAAATCATAGAGACTTCCGGGTTGACTTTATTCACTCAGAATGAAAAGGAGGCTTGATAAGGATCACCCTGGAAACTGCCTAGCAACCAGATTGGGTTACCCTAGCAACCAAGTAAAAAATGATATATCTATCTATCTATCTATCTATCTATCTATCTGATGGTCAATATCTATCTATCTATCTATCTGAGGGTCAATATCTATCTATCTATCTATCTAACTATCTGCGGGTCAATAACTATCTATCTATCTATCTATCTGTGGGTCATACTCTATCTATCTATATCTCAGGGTCAATGACTATCTGTCTATCTATATATCTGACGGTCAATATCTATCTATCTAAGGGTCAATGACTATCTATCTATCTATCTGAGGGTCAATATCTATCTATCTATCTATCTAGCTATCTGCGGGTCAATAACTATCTATCTATCTATCTACCTATCTGTGGTTCATACTCTATCTATCTATATCTCAGGGTCAATGACTATCTATCTATCTATATATCTGACGGTCAATATCTATCTATCTATCTAAGGGTCAATGACTATCAATCTATCTTTCTATCTTTCTATCTATCTATCTATCTATCTATCTATCTGAGGGTCAATATCTATCTATCTATCTGAGTATCAATATCTATCTATCTATCTATCTATCTAATGGTCAATATCTGTCTATCTATCTATCTATCTATCTATCTATCTATCTATCTATCTATCTATCTATCTATCTATCTGATGGTCAATAACAATCTATCTATATATCTATCTGATGGTCAATAACTATCTATCTATCTATCTATCTATCTATCTATCTATCTATCTATCTATCTATCTATCTATCTATCTATCTGATGGTCAATAACAATCTATCTATATATCTATCTGATGGTCAATAACTATCTATCTATCTATCTATCTATCTATCTATCTATCTATCTATCTATCTATCTATCTATCTATCTATCTATCTATCTATCTATCTATCTATCTGAGGGTCAATATCTATCTATCTATCTATCTATCTATCTATCTATCTATCTATGGGTCATACTCTATCTATCTATCTATCTATCTATCTATCTATCTATCTATCTATCTGAGGGTCAATATCTATCTATCTATCTGAGGGTCAATATCTATCTATCTATCTATCTATCTATCTATCTATCTATCTATCTATCTATCTATCTATCTATCTATCTATCTATCTAATCTATTTGATAGACTGAATGGTTTTATAATCTCTAAACTTTGAACTTTGAAAACTACTACTTATAATTACATCAAACTAGAAACCGTAAATCTTCAAACTTTTACAACTACTTCAAACTTTATGCTAGGCTTTCTCAAGCCAACCTAAAGTTTGTATTCAAACTTTTTAATCTAGTTAATATTATTATTATTCTGAGACTAAATTTCTAAATGTAACTCCTCCTAGAGCTTTTAAGCTACATGCACCAAACTCGGCACAGACCTTCAGACTAATCCCGAATAGTGTGCTATATCTTTTCTAACTGATCGGACTTACGGTTTTCCTAAAAATGACGATCAAAACTCGGAAAAACTCCCATTGATTAACATTGCGGAATGTTCAGAAATTTAAATCCCAACTGACGTTTTCACACACACAGACGAAAAAGGGCCTGTCAGCCCTGCATCTCTCCCTCTCTCTCTCCCTCAGAGGATTTCTTTTATCAAGCAGCCAATAAGTAATGACCTAAAATCTTCATAGTCACAGTATAGTAGCTTCCAGGTTGACTTGATTCACTCAGTATGGAAAGGAGGCTTGATAAGTATCACCCTGGTAACTGCATAGCAACCAGACAGGGTTACCCTAGCAACCAAATAACAAATCACATATTTCTGCACCAGAAAATCATACAGACTTCCTGTTTCACTTATTTCACTCAGGATGGAAAGTAGCCTTGATATGTATCACTCTGGTAACTGCCTAGCAACCAGATGGGGTTACCCTAGCAACCAAGTAACAAATCACATATCTCTGCACCAGAAAATCATACAGACTTCCTGTTTCACTTATTTCACTCAGGATGGAAAGTAGCCTTGATATGTATCACTCTGGTAACTGCCTAGCAACCAGATGGGGTTACCCTAGCAACCAAGTAACAAATCACATTTCTCTGCACCAGAAAATCGTAGTGACTTCCTGTTTCACTTATTTCACTCAAGATGGAAAGTAGCCTTGATATGTATCACTCTGGTAACTGCCTAGCAACCAGATGTGATTACCCTAGCAACCAAGTAACAAATCACATATCTCTGCAACAGAAAATCAGAGAGACTTCCGGGTTGACTTATTTCACTCAGGATGGAAAGTAGCCTTGATATGTATCACTCTGGTAACTGCCTAGCAACCAGATGTGATTACCCTAGCAACCAAGTAACAAATCACATATCTCTGCAACAGAAAATCAGAGAGACTTCCGGGTTGACTTTATTCACTCAGGATGGAAAGTAGCCTTGATATGTATCACCCTGGTAACTGCCTAGCAACCAGACGGGGTTACCCTAGCAACCAAGTAACAAATCACATATCTCTGCACCAGAAAATCGTAGAGACTACCTGTTTCACTTATTTCACTCAGGATGGAAAGTAGCCTTGATATGTATCACTCTGGTAACTGCCTAGCAACCAGATGGGGTTACCCTAGCAACCAAGTAACAAATCACATTTCTCTGCACCAGAAAATCGTAGTGACTTCCTGTTTCACTTATTTCACTCAAGATGGAAAGTAGCCTTGATATGTATCACTCTGGTAACTGCCTAGCAACCAGATGTGATTACCCTAGCAACCAAGTAACAAATCACATATCTCTGCAACAGAAAATCAGAGAGACTTCCGGGTTGACTTATTTCACTCAGGATGGAAAGTAGCCTTGATATGTATCACTCTGGTAACTGCCTAGCAACCAGATGTGATTACCCTAGCAACCAAGTAACAAATCACATATCTCTGCAACAGAAAATCAGAGAGACTTCCGGGTTGACTTTATTCACTCAGGATGGAAAGTAGCCTTGATATGTATCACCCTGGTAACTGCCTAGCAACCAGACGGGGTTACCCTAGCAACCAAGTAACAAATCACATATCTCTGCACCAGAAAATCGTAGAGACTACCTGTTTCACTTATTTCACTCAGGATGGAAAGTAGCCTTGATATGTATCACTCTGGTAACTGCCTAGCAACCAGATGTGATTACCCTAGCAACCAAGTAACAAATCACATATCTCTGCAACAGAAAATCAGAGAGACTTCCGGGTTGACTTATTTCACTCAGGATGGAAAGTAGCCTTGATATGTATCACTCTGGTAACTGCCTAGCAACCAGATGTGATTACCCTAGCAACCAAGTAACAAATCACATATCTCTGCAACAGAAAATCATAGAGACTTCCGGGTTGACTTTATTCACTCAGGATGGAAAGTAGCCTTGATAAGTATCACTCTGGTAACTGCCTAGCAACCAGACGGGGTTACCCTAGCAACCAAGTAACAAATCACATATCTCTGCACCAGAAAATCGTAGAGACTTCCTGTTTCACTTATTTCACTCAGGATGGAAAGTAGCCTTGATATGTATCACTCTGGTAACTGCCTAGAAACCAGATGTGATTACCCTAGCAACCAAGTAACAAATCACATATCTCTGCAACAGAAAATCAGAGAGACTTCCGGGTTGACTTATTTCACACAGGATGGAAAGTAGCCTTGATATGTATCACTCTGGTAACTGCCTAGCAACCAGATGTGATTACCCTAGCAACCAAGTAACAAATCACATATCTCTGCACCAGAAAATCATAGAGACTTCCGGGTTGACTTGATTCACTCAGGATGGAAAGTAGCCTTGATATGTATCACTCTGGTAACTGCCTAGCAACCAGACGGGGTTACCCTAGCAACCAAGTAACAAATCACATATCTCTGCAACAGAAAATCAGAGAGACTTCCGGGTTGACTTATTTCACTCAGGATGGAAAGTAGCCTTGATATGTATCACCCTGGTAACTGCCTAGCAACCAGACGGGGTTACCCTAGCAACCAAGTAACAAATCACATATCTCTGCACCAGAAAATCGTAGAGACTACCTGTTTCACTTATTTCACTCAGGATGGAAAGTAGCCTTGATATGTATCACTCTGGTAACTGCCTAGCAACCAGATGTGATTACCCTAGCAACCAAGTAACAAATCACATATCTCTGCAACAGAAAATCAGAGAGACTTCCGGGTTGACTTATTTCACTCAGGATGGAAAGTAGCCTTGATATGTATCACTCTGGTAACTGCCTAGCAACCAGATGTGATTACCCTAGCAACCAAGTAACAAATCACATATCTCTGCAACAGAAAATCATAGAGACTTCCGGGTTGACTTTATTCACTCAGGATGGAAAGTAGCCTTGATAAGTATCACTCTGGTAACTGCCTAGCAACCAGACGGGGTTACCCTAGCAACCAAGTAACAAATCACATATCTCTGCACCAGAAAATCGTAGAGACTTCCTGTTTCACTTATTTCACTCAGGATGGAAAGTAGCCTTGATATGTATCACTCTGGTAACTGCCTAGAAACCAGATGTGATTACCCTAGCAACCAAGTAACAAATCACATATCTCTGCAACAGAAAATCAGAGAGACTTCCGGGTTGACTTATTTCACTCAGGATGGAAAGTAGCCTTGATATGTATCACTCTGGTAACTGCCTAGCAACCAGATGTGATTACCCTAGCAACCAAGTAACAAATCACATATCTCTGCAACAGAAAATCATAGAGACTTCCGGGTTGACTTTATTCACTCAGGATGGAAAGTAGCCTTGATATGTATCACTCTGGTAACTGCCTAGCAACCAGACGGGGTTACCCTAGCAACCAAGTAACAAATCACATATCTCTGCACCAGAATATCGTAGAGACTACCTGTTTCACTTATTTCACTCAGGATGGAAAGTAGCCTTGATATGTATCACTCTGGTAACTGCATAGCAACCAGACAGGGTTACCTTAGCAACCAAGTAACAAATCACATATCTTTGAACCAGAACATCGTAGAGACTTAGGGGTTGACATATTTCACACAGGATTGCAAGGAGCCTTATGAGTATCACTTTGGTAACTGCCTAGCAACCAGATGTGTTTACCCTAGCAACCAAGTAACAAGTCACATATCTCTGCACCAGAAAATCATAGAGACTTCCTGTTTCACTTATTTCACTCAGGATGGAAAGTAGCCTTGATATGTATCCCTCTGGTAACTGCCTAGCAACCAGATGCGGTTACCCTAGCAACCAAGTAACAAATCACATATCTTTGAACCAGAACATCGTAGAGACTTAGGGGTTGACATATTTCACACAGGATTGCAAGGAGCCTTATGAGTATCACCTTGGTAACTGCCTAGCAACCAGATGTGTTTACCCTAGCAACCAACTAACAAATCACCTATCTCTGCACCAGAAAATCGTAGAGACTTCCTGTTTCACTTATTTTACTCAAGATGGAAAGTAGCCTTGATATATATCACTCTGGTAACTGCCTATCAACCAGATATGGTTACCCTAGCAACCAAGTAACAAATCACATATCTATGCAACAGAAAATCATAGAGACTTCCGGGTTGAATTTATTCACTCAGAATGAAAAGGAGGCTTGATAAGGATCACCCTGGAAACTGCCTAGCAACCACATTGGGTTACCCTAGCAACCAAGTAAAAAATGATATATCTATCTGTCTATCTATCTATCTATCTATCTATCTATCTATCGATCTATCTATCTATCTGATGGTCAATATCTATCTATCTATCTATCTATCTATCTATCTATCTATCTATCTATCTATCTCTCTATCTATCTAACTGATGGTCAATATCTATCTATCTATCTATCTATCTATCTGTGGGTCATACTCTATCTATCTATCGATCTATCTATCGATCTATCTATCTATCTGAGGGTCAATATCTATCTATCTATCTATCTATCGATCTATCTATCGATCTATCTATCTATCTGATGGTCAATATCTATCTATCTATCTATCTATCTATCTATCTATCTATCTATCTATCTAACTGATGGTCAATATCTATCTATCTATCTATCTATCTATCTATCTATCTGTGGGTCATACTCTATCTATCTATCGATCTATCTATCGATCTATCTATCTATCTGAGGGTCATTCTCTATCTATCTATCTATCTATCTATCTATCTATCTATCTATCTATCTATCTATCTATCTATCTATCTATCTATCTATCTATCTATCTCAGGGTCATTCTCTGTCTATCTATCTATCTGTCTATCTATCTATCTATCTGAGGGTCATTCTCTATCTATCTATCTATCTGTGGGTCATACTCTATCAATCTATCTATCCATCTGAGGGTCATTCTCTATCTATCTATCTATCTATCTATCTATCTATCTATCTATCTATCTATCTATCTATCTGAGGGTCATTCTCTATCTATCTATCTATCTCAGGGTCATTCTCTGTCTATCTATCTATCTGTCTATCTATCTATCTATCTGAGGGTCATTCTCTATCTATCTATCTATCTATCTATCTATCTATCTATCTATCTATCTATCTATCTATCTATCTATCTATCTATCTATCTATCTATCTGTGGGTCATACTCGATCAATCTGTCTATCTATCTGAGGGTCATTCTCTATCTATCCATCTATCTATCTGAGGGTCATTCTCTATCTATCTATCTATCTATCTATCTATCTATCTATCTATCTATCTATCTATCTATCTATCTATCTATCATATTTGATAGACTGAATGGTCTTAAAATCTTTGAACTTTGAGAACTACTAAAATTAATAACTACATCAAACTAAACCTTCAATCTTCAAGCTTTTACAACTACTTCAAACTTTATGCTAGGCTTTCTCAAGCCAACCTAAAGTTTGTACTCAAACTTTTTAATCTAGTTAGGTTGGCTTGAGAAAGCCAACTTACTGAAATCCTATTTAAACTTATTATTATTATTATTCTTCTGAGACTAAATTTCTAAATGTAACTCCTCCTAGAGCTTTTAAGCTACATGCACCAAACTCGGCACAGACCTTCAGACTAATCCCGAATAGTGTGCTATATCTTTTCTAACTGATCGGACTTACGGTTTTCCTAAAAATGATGATCAAAACTCGGAAAAACTCCCATTGATTAACATTGCGGAATGTTCAGAAATTTAAATCCCAACTGACGTTTTCACACACACAGACAAAAAAGGGCCTGTCAGCCCTGCGTCTCTCCCTCTCTCTCTCCCTCAGAGGATTTCTTTTATCAAGCAGCCAATAAGTAATGACCTAAAATCTTCATAGCCACAGTATAGTAGCTTCCAGGTTGACTTGATTCACTCAGTATGGAAAGGAGGCTTGATAAGTATCACCCTGGTAACTGCCTAGCAACCAGATGGGGTTACCTTAGCAACCAAGTAACAAATCACATATCTTTGAACCAGAACATCGTAGACACTTAGGGGTTGACATATTTCACACAGGATTGCAAGGAGCCTTATGAGTATCACTTTGGTAACTGCCTAGCAACCAGATGTGTTTACCCTAGCAACCAAGTAACAAATCACATATCTCTGCACCAGAAAATCATAGAGACTTCCTGTTTCACTTATTTCACTCAGGATGGAAAGTAGCCTTGATATGTATCCCTCTGGTAACTGCCTAGCAACCAGATGCGATTACCCTAGCAACCAAGTAACAAATCACATATCTTTGAACCAGAACATCGTAGAGACTTAGGGGTTAACATATTTCACACAGGATTGCAAGGAGCCTTGATATGTATCACTCTGGTAACTGCCTAGCAACCAGACGGGGTTACCCTAGCAACCAAGTAACAAATCACATATATCTGCACCAGAAAATCATAGAGACTTCCTGTTTCACTTATTTCACTCAGGATGGAAAGTAGCCTTGATATGTATCACTCTGGTAACTGCCTAGCAACCAGACGGGGTTACCCTAGCAACCAAGTAACAAATCACATATATCTGCACCAGTATATCGTAGAGACTACCTGTTTCACTTATTTCACTCAGGATGGAAAGTAGCCTTGATATGTATCACTCTGGTAACTGCATAGCAACCAGACAGGGTTACCTTAGCAACCAAGTAACAAATCACATATCTTTGAACCAGAACATCGTAGAGACTTAGGGGTTGACATATTTCACGCAGGATTGCAAGGAGCCTTATGAGTATCACTTTGGTAACTGCCTAGTAACCAGATGTGTTTACCCTAGCAACCAAGTAACAAGTCACATATCTCTGCACCAGAAAATCATAGAGACATCCTGTTTCACTTATTTCACTCAAGATGGAAAGTAGCCTTGATATATATCACTCTGGTAACTGCCTATCAACCAGATATGGTTACCCTAGCAACCAAGTAACAAATCACATATCTATGCAACAGAAAATCATAGAGACTTCCGGGTTGACTTTATTCACTCAGAATGAAAAGGAGGCTTGATAAGGATCACCCTGGAAACTGCCTAGCAACCAGATTGGGTTACCCTAGCAACCAAGTAAAAAATGATATATCTATCTATCTATCTATCTATCTATCTATCTGATGGTCAATATCTATCTATCTATCTATCTGAGGGTCAATATCTATCTATCTATCTATCTATCTAACTATCTGCGGGTCAATAACTATCTATCTATCTATCTATCTGTGGGTCATACTCTATCTATCTATATCTCAGGGTCAATGACTATCTGTCTATCTATATATCTGACGGTCAATATCTATCTATCTAAGGGTCAATGACTATCTATCTATCTATCTATCTATCTGAGGGTCAATATCTATCTATCTATCTATCTATCTATCTATCTATCTATCTATCTATCTATCTATCTATCTATCTATCTATCTAATCTATTTGATAGACTGAATGGTTTTATAATCTCTAAACTTTGAACTTTGAAAACTACTACTTATAATTACATCAAACTAGAAACCGTAAATCTTCAAACTTTTACAACTACTTCAAACTTTATGCTAGGCTTTCTCAAGCCAACCTAAAGTTTGTACTCAAACTTTTTAATCTAGTTAGGTTGGCTTGAGAAAGCCAACTTACTGAAATCCTATTTAAACTTATTATTATTATTATTATTATTCTGAGACTAAATTTCTAAATGTAACTCCTCCTAGAGCTTTTAAGCTACATGCACCAAACTCGGCACAGACCTTCAGACTAATCCCGAATAGTGTGCTATATCTTTTCTAACTGATCGGACTTACGGTTTTCCTAAAAATGACGATCAAAACTCGGAAAAACTCCCATTGATTAACATTGCGGAATGTTCAGAAATTTAAATCCCAACTGACGTTTTCACACACACAGACGAAAAAGGGCCTGTCAGCCCTGCGTCTCTCCTTCTCTCTCTCCCTCAGAGGATTTCTTTTATCAAGCAGCCAATAAGTAATGACCTAAAATCTTCATAGCCACAGTATAGTAGCTTCCAGGTTGACTTGATTCACTCAGTATGGAAAGGAGGCTTGATAAGTATCACCCTGGTAACTGCATAGCAACCAGACAGGGTTACCCTAGCAACCAAATAACAAATCACATATTTCTGCACCAGAAAATCATACAGACATCCTGTTTCACTTATTTCACTCAGGATGGAAAGTAGCCTTGATATGTATCACTCTGGTAACTGCCTAGCAACCAGATGCGGTTACCCTAGCAACCAAGTAACAAATCACATATCTTTGAACCAGAACATCGTAGAGACTTAGGGGTTAACATATTTCACACAGGATTGCAAGGAGCCTTATGAGTATCACCTTGGTAACTGCCTAGCAACCAGATGGGGTTACCCTAGCAACCAACTAACAAATCACATATCTCTGCACCAGAAAATCGTAGAGACTTCCTGTTTCACTTATTTCACTCAGGATGGAAAGTAGCCTTGATATGTATCACTCTGGTAACTGCCTAGCAACCAGATGTGATTACCCTAGCAACCAAGTAACAAATAACATATCTCTGCAACAGAAAATCAGAGAGACTTCCGGGTTGACTTATTTCACTCAGGATGGAAAGTAGCCTTGATATGTATCACTCTGGTAACTGCCTAGCAACCAGATGTGATTACCCTAGCAACCAAGTAACAAATCACATATATCTGCACCAGTATATCGTAGAGACTACCTGTTTCACTTATTTCACTCAGGATGGAAAGTAGCCTTGATATGTATCATTCTGGTAACTGCATAGCAACCAGACAGGGTTACCTTAGCAACCAAGTAACAAATCACATATCTTTGAACCAGAACATCGTAGAGACTTAGGGGTTGACATATTTCACACAGGATTGCAAGGAGCCTTATGAGTATCACTTTGGTAACTGCCTAGCAACCAGATGTGTTTACCCTAGCAACCAAGTAACAAGTCACATATCTCTGCACCAGGAAATCATAGAGACTTCCTGTTTCACTTATTTCACTCAGGATGGAAAGTAGCCTTGATATGTATCCCTCTGGTAACTGCCTAGCAACCAGATGCGGTTACCCTAGCAACCAAGTAACAAATAACATATCTTTGAACCAGAACATCGTAGAGACTTAGGGGTTGACATATTTCACACAGGATTGCAAGGAGCCTTATGAGTATCACCTTAGTAACTGCCTAGCAACCAGATGGGGTTACCCTAGCAACCAACTAACAAATCACATATCTCTGCACCAGAAAATCGTAGAGACTTCCTGTTTCACTTATTTCACTCAGGATGGAAAGTAGCCTTGATATGTATCACTCTGGTAACTGCCTAGCAACCAGATGTGATTACCCTAGCAACCAAGTAACAAATAACATATCTCTGCAACAGAAAATCAGAGAGACTTCCGGGTTGACTTATTTCACTCAGGATGGAAAGTAGCCTTGATATGTATCACTCTGGTAACTGCCTAGCAACCATATGTGATTACCCTAGCAACCAAGTAACAAATCACATATATCTGCACCAGTATATCGTAGAGACTACCTGTTTCACTTATTTCACTCAGGATGGAAAGTAGCCTTGATATGTATCATTCTGGTAACTGCATAGCAACCAGACAGGGTTACCTTAGCAACCAAGTAACAAATCACATATCTTTGAACCAGAACATCGTAGAGACTTAGGGGTTGACATATTTCACACAGGATTGCAAGGAGCCTTATGAGTATCACTTTGGTAACTGCCTAGCAACCAGATGTGTTTACCCTAGCAACCAAGTAACAAGTCACATATCTCTGCACCAGGAAATCATAGAGACTTCCTGTTTCACTTATTTCACTCAGGATGGAAAGTAGCCTTGATATGTATCCCTCTGGTAACTGCCTAGCAACCAGATGCGGTTACCCTAGCAACCAAGTAACAAATAACATATCTTTGAACCAGAACATCGTAGAGACTTAGGGGTTGACATATTTCACACAGGATTGCAAGGAGCCTTATGAGTATCACCTTAGTAACTGCCTAGCAACCAGATGGGGTTACCCTAGCAACCAACTAACAAATCACATATCTCTGCACCAGAAAATCGTAGAGAATTCCGGGTTGACATAATTTATTCAGGATGGAAAGGAGGCTTGATAAGTATCACTCTGGTAACTGCCTAGCAATGACAAGGGCTTACCCTAGCAACCAAGTAACAAATCACATAACTCTGCACCAGAAAATCATAGAGACTTCCTGTTTCACTTATTTTACTCAAGATGGAAAGTAGACTTGATATATATCACTCTGGTAACTGCCTATCAACCAGATATGGTTACCCTAGCAACCAAGTAACAAATCACATATCTATGCAACAGAAAATCATAGAGACTTCCGGGTTGACTTTATTCACTCAGAATGAAAAGGAGGCTTGATAAGGATCACCCTGGAAACTGCCTAGCAACCAGATTGGGTTACCCTAGCAACCAAGTAAAAAATGATATATCTATCTGTCTATCTGTCTATCTATCTATCTATCTATCTTTCTGATGGTCAATATCTATCTATCTATCTATCTATCTATCTATCTGAGGGTCAATATCTATCTATCTATCTATCTAACTATCTGCGGGTCAATAACTATCTATCTATCTATCTGTGGGTCAATATCTATCTATCTATCTATCTATCTATCTATCTATCTATCTATCTATCTATCTATCTATCTGAGGGTCAATAACTATCTATCTATCTATCTGTGGGTCATACTCTATCTATCTATATCTCAGGGTCAATGACTATCTATCTATCTACCTATATAGATCTGACGGTCAATATCTATCTATCTATCTAAGGGTCAATGACTATCTATCTATCTATCTGAGGGTCAATAACTCTATCTATCTATCTGATGGTCAATATCTATCTATCTATCTATCTATCTATCTCTCTATCTATCTATCTATCTATCTATCTGAGGGTCAATATCTATCTATCTATCTATCTATCTATCTATCTATCTATCTATCTATCTATCTATCTGTGGGTCATACTCTATCTATCTATCTATCTATCTATCTATCTATCTATCTATCTATCTATCTGATGGTGAATATCTATCTATCTATCTATCTATCTGTGGGTCATACTCTATCTATCTATCTATCTATCTATCTATCTATCTATCTATCTATCTATCTATCTATCGAGGGTCAATATCTATCTATCTGTGGGTCATACTCTATCTATCTATCTATCTATCTATCTATCGAGGGTCAATATCTATCTCTCTGTGGGTCATACTCTATCTATCTATCTATCTATCTATCTATCTGAGGGTCAATATCTATCTATCTATCTATCTATCTATCTATCTATCTATCTATCTATCTGTGGGTCATACTCTATCTATCTATCGATCTATCTATCGATGTATCTATCTGATGGTCAATATCTATCTATCTATCTATCTATCTATCTATCTATCTATCTATCTATCTATCTATCTATCTGTGGGTCATACTCTATCTATCTATCTATCTATCTATCTATATATCTATCTATCGAGGGTCAATATCTATCTATCTATCTATCTCTATCTAATCTATTTGATAGACTGAATGGTTTTATAATCTCTAAACTTTGAACTTTGAAAACTACTACTTATAATTACATCAAACTAGAAACCGTAAATCTTCAAACTTTTACAACTACTTCAAACTTTATGCTAGGCTTTCTCAAGCCAACATAAAGTTTGTACTCAAACTTTTTAATCTAGTTATTATTATTATTCTGAGACTAAATTTCTAAATGTAACTCCTCCTAGAGCTTTTAAGCTACATGCACCAAACTCGGCACAGACCTTCAGACTAATCCCGAATAGTGTGCTATATCTTTTCTAACTGATCGGACTTACGGTTTTCCTAAAAATGACGATCAAAACTCGGAAAAACTCCCATTGATTAACATTGCGGAATGTTCAGAAATTTAAATCCCAACTGACGTTTTCACACACACAGACAAAAAAGGGCCTGTCAGCCCTGCGTCTCTCCCTCTCTCTCTCCCTCAGAGGATTTCTTTTATCAAGCAGCCAATAAGTAATGACCTAAAATCTTCATAGCCACAGTATAGTAGCTTCCAGGTTGACTTGATTCACTCAGTATGGAAAGGAGGCTTGATAAGTATCACCCTGGTAACTGCCTAGCAACCAGATGGGGTTACCCTAGCAACCAAATAACAAATCACATATCTCTGCACCAGAAAATCATAGAGACTTCCTGTTTCACTTATTTCACTCAGGATGGAAAGTAGCCTTGATATGTATCACTCTGGTAACTGCCTAGCAACCAGATGTGATTACCCTAGCAACCAAGTAACAAATCACATATCTCTGCAACAGAAAATCAGAGAGACTTCCGGGTTGACTTATTTCACTCAGGATGGAAAGTAGCCTTGATATGTATCACTCTGGTAACTGCCTAGCAACCAGATGTGATTACCCTAGCAACCAAGTAACAAATCACATATCTCTGCACCAGAAAATCATAGAGACTTCCGGGTTGACTTGATTCACTCAGGATGGAAAGTAGCCTTGATATGTATCACTCTGGTAACTGCCTAGCAACCAGACGGGGTTACCCTAGCAACCAAGTAACAAATCACATATCTCTGCAACAGAAAATCAGAGAGACTTCCGGGTTGACTTATTTCACTCAGGATGGAAAGTAGCCTTGATATGTATCACTCTGGTAACTGCCTAGCAACCAGATGTGATTACCCTAGCAACCAAGTAACAAATCACATATCTCTGCAACAGAAAATCAGAGAGACTTCCGGGTTGACTTGATTCACTCAGGATGGAAAGGAGGCTTAATAAGTATCACCCTGGTAACTGCATAGCAACCAGATGGGGTTACCCTAGCAACCAAGTAACAAATAATATATCTCTTCACCAGAAAATCGTAGAGACTTCCTGTTTGACTTATTTCACTCAGGATAGCAAGGAGTCTTGAAAAGTATCACTCTGGTAACTGCCTAGCAACGACAAGGGCTTACCCTAGCAACCAAGTAACAAATCACATAACTCTGCAACAGAAAATCAGAGAGACTTCCGGGTTGACTTATTTCACTCAGGATGGAAAGTAGCCTTGATATGTATCACTCTGGTAACTGCCTAGCAACCAGATGTGATTACCCTAGCAACCAAGTAACAAATCACATATCTCTGCAACAGAAAATCATAGAGACTTCCGGGTTGACTTTATTCACTCAGGATGAAAAGTAGCCTTGATATGTATCACTCTGGTAACTGCCTAGCAACCAGATGGGGTTACCCTAGCAACCAAGTAACAAATCACATATCTCTGCACCAGAAAATCGTAGAGACTACCTGTTTCACTTATTTCACTCAGGATGGAAAGTAGCCTTGATATGTATCACTCTGGTAACTGCATAGCAACCAGATGTGGTTACCCTAGCAACCAAGTAACAAATCACATATCTTTGAACCAGAACATCGTAGAGACTTAGGGGTTGACATATTTCACTCAGGATTGCAAGGAGCCTTATGAGTATCACTTTGGTAACTGCCTAGCAACCAGATGGCGTTACCCTAGCAACCAAGTAACAAATCACATATCTCTGCACCAGAAAATCGTAGAGACTTCCTGTTTCACATATTTCACTCAGGATTGCAAGGAGCCTTGATATGTATCACCCTGGTAAATGCATAGCAACCAGACAGGGTTACCCTAGCAACCAAGTAACAAATAATATATCTCTGCACCAGAAAATCGTAGAGACTTCCTGTTTCACTTATTTTACTCAAGATGGAAAGTAGCCTTGATATATATCACTCTGGTAACTGCCTAGCAACCAGATGCGGTTACCCTAGCAACCAAGTAACAAACCACATATCTTTGAACCATAAAATCGTAGAGACTTAGGGGTTGACATATTTCACACAGGATTGCAAGGAGCCTTATGAGTATCACTTTGGTAACTGCCTAGCAACCAGATGGGGTTACCCTAGCAACCAAGTAACAAATCACATATCTCTGCACCAGAACAACATAAAGAATTCTGGTTTTGTTCATGGGACTCAGGGTAGCAAGGATCTATCTATCCGTCTATCTATCTATCTATCTGAGGGTAATTCTCTATCTATCTGTCTGTCTGTCTATCTATCTATCTATCTATCTATCTATCTGAGGGTCATTCTCTATCTATTTATCTATCTATCTATCTATCTATCTGAGGGTCATTCTCTATCTATCGATCTATCTATCTATCTATCTGAGGGTCAATATCTATCTATCTATCTATCTAACTATCTATCTATCTATCTATCTATCTATCTATCTATCTATCTATCTATCGAGGGTAATTCTTTATCTATCTATCTGTCTATCTATCTATCTATCTATCTATCTATCTATCTGAGGGTAATTCTCTATCTATCTATCTGTCTATCTATCTATCTATCTATCTGAGGGTCATTCTCTATCTATCTATCTATCTATCTATCTGAGGGTCATTCTCTATCTATCTATCTATCTATCTGAGGGTCATTCTCTATCTATCTATCTGTCTGTCTATCTATCTATCTATCTATCTATCTATCTATCTATCTGAGGGTCACTCTCTATCTATCTATCTATCTATCTATCTATCTATCTATCTATCTATCTATCTATCTATCTATCTATCTGAGGGTCATTCTCTGTCTATCTATCTATCTATCTATCTATCTGAGGGTCAATATCTATCTATCTATCTATCTATCTATCTATCTATCTATCTATCTGTGGGTCATACTCTCTATCTATCTATCTATCTATCTGAGGGTCAATATCTATCTATCTATCTATCTATCTATCTATCTATCTATCTATCTAATCTATTTGATAGACTGAATGGTTTTATAATCTCTAAACTTTGAACTTTGAAAACTACTACTTATAATTACATCAAACTAGAAACCGTAAATCTTCAAACTTTTACAACTACTTCAAACTTTATGCTAGGCTTTCTCAAGCCAACCTAAAGTTTGTACTCAAACTTTTTAATCTAGTTTTTATTATTATAATTATTATTATTTTTCCACACAAAGTTTGGCGCGCTACTCCTCCTGCAGCTTTTGTCACAGACCCCTGAGTGAGGCATCAAATCGTGCGGCTCATTGAGGAGAGGTGTGCTATATCTTTTCTAAGCGATCGGGTGTACGATGTTCGAACAGCGGACGAAAAAGCGGCCAAAAAAATCCCATTGACTTTACATTGCGGAATGTTCAGAAATTTAAATCCCAACTGACTTTTTCACACACACAGACAAAAAAGGGCCTGTCAGCCCTGCGTCTCTCTCTCTCTCTCCCTCAGAGGATTTCTTTTATCAAGCAGCCAATAAAAATCTTCATAGCCACACCCTAAAACATGCTAAAAATGTGCTAGCATCATGCTAACATATGCTGGCATCACCTAGCGAAGTGCTAAAACATGCTAAAAACGTGCTAGCAACATGCTAACACATGTTGGCATCACCTAGCGAAGTGCTAAAACATGCTAAAAACGTGTTAGCAACATGCTAACACATGCTGGCATCGCCTAGCGAAGTGCTAAAACATGCTAAAAACGTGCTCGCAACATGCTAACACATGTTGGCATCGCCTAGCGAAGTGCTAAAACATGATAAAACGTGCTAACAACATGCTAACACATGTTAGCATCGCCTAGCGAAGTGCTAAAACATGCTAAAAACGTGCTAGCATCATGCTAACACATGCTGGCATCGCCTAGCGAAGTGCTAAAACATGCTAAAAACGTGCTCGCAACATGCTAACACATGTTGGCATCGCCTAGCGAAGTGCTAAAACATGATAAAACGTGCTAACAACATGCTAACACATGTTAGCATCGCCTAGCGAAGTGCTAAAACATGCTAAAAACGTGCTAGCATCATGCTAACACATGCTGGCATCGCCTAGCGAAGTACTAAAACATGTTAAAACGTGCTAGCATTATGCTAATGCATGTTAGCATTGCTTAGGGGATTGCTAAAACAAGTTGAAAACGTGCTAGCATCATGCTAACACATGTTAGCATCGCCTAGCAAAGTGCTAAAACATGCTAAAAACGTGCTAGTATCATGTTAACACATGCTAGCTTCACCTAGCGAAGTGCTAAAACATGTTAAAACGTGCTAGCATTATGCTAATGCATGTTAGCATTGCTTAGGGGATTGCTAAAACATGTTAAAAATCGTACTAGCATCATGCTAACACATGTTAGCATCGCCAAACGAAGTGCTAAAACATGCTAAAAACGTGCTAGTATCATGCTAACACATGCTAGCTTCACCTAGCGAAGTGCTAAAACATGTTAAAACGTGCTAGCATTATGCTAATGCATGTTAGCATTGCTTAGGGGATTGTTAAAACATGTTAAAAACGTGCTAGCATCATGCTAACACATGTTAGCATCGCCAAACGAAGTGCTAAAACATGCAAAAAACGTACTAGTATCATGCTAACACATGCTAGCTTCACCTAGCGAAGTGCTAAAACATGTTAAAACATGCTTGCATTATGCTAATGCATGTTAGCATTGCTTAGGGTATTGCTAAAACATGTTAAAAATGTGCTAGCATCATGCTAACACATGCTAGCTTCACCTAGCGAAGTGCTAAAACATTCTAAAAACGTGCTAGCATCATGAAAAACATGTGTTAGCAACATTCTGTGACCTTTATTTTAGTGCTTAGAAACAAGTTAGAAAATGCTATTTGACGAGTTTTGCCACGGCAAGCACCACTCACATTTTCTTCAGGAAATGTACATTCTAGTTCTTATTCTTATTTTTCCACACAAAGTTTGGCGCGCTACTCCTCCCGCAGCTTTTGTCACAGACCCCTGAGTGAGGCATCAAATCGTGCGGCTCATTGAGGAGAGGTGTGCTATATCTTTTCTAAGCGATCGGGGGTACGGTGTTTGCCCCAGGGGCAAAAAATCCCATTGACTTAACATTAAGCCGAACTTTGACAAGTCATAGCTCAGAGCGAGGATTTTGCAGAGATGTGTGATTTACCACATTTGAAGAGGCTGACAGGCTCTGTGAGAAAATACCTCACAATGGGGAAAAAGTTCTACCCCTGGGGGGCAGGAGCTGCCCAAAGTTGCCCCAATGTAAGTCAATGGAATTTTTTGCAAAATTTTTTGTTCGCAGACCCACAAATGAGGCGTCAAATCGTGCGGATTATTTGGGAATGGTGTGCTATGACTTTTATAAGCGATCAGGGGTACAGTGTTTTCCCCAGGGGCAAAAAATTGGGCAAAAAATCCCATTGACTTAACATTGCGCCGAATTTTGACGAGTCATAGCTCAGAGCGAGGATTTCACAGAGACGTGTGATTTACCACATTTGAAGAGGCTGACAGGCTGTGTGAGAACATACCTCACAATGGGGTAAAAGTTGTACCCTTGGGGGGCAGGAGCTGCCCAAAGTTGCCCCAATGTTAAGTCTATGGTGTAGGACGGCCCATGACATGTCATTTTGTATTGAACATAACTCTGGATCACAGTGTCTTAGAGACAAGGGGGCGGGCTCATTTTACTCAGACGACCAATCAGTCTCTCAGGATCATTGTGAAGCTATCAAGCCATGCCCTAGCAACCATTTAGAGCACCTTAGCAACAAGTCCCATAGACATCCACTGAAAGAGATCAAAAAGGGATATCTCCGGACTGAATTATCATAGAAACAAAAGGGTGGTCTCGTTTGACTTGGGGCAGTAAAACAGCCAATCATGAATCCCTTCAACACTTCCTAGACCCTCCCTAGCAACCATTTTCGAGCACCTTAGCAACCTAAATCCAAAGAGAGATATCTTCCATTCTGAATGTCACAGAGGCATGGGAGTTGGTTTATATCATTCATACTGACAAGCAGCCTTTGGAGATTCATCATTGGCAGCTGCCAGGCCACTCCCTAGTAACAATTTAGAGCACCCTAGCAACCACATTTACTGATTTCAATTACAGTAAGATATCTTTAGATCAGAATGTCCTAGAGACATGATAGTTGCTTTGTTTTAATTGGGTGAGTAATCAGTCTTCAGCTTTCATCATCTGACCTACTTAGCCAACCCCTAGCAACCATTTAAAGCACCATAGCAACAAAACACCTTTGACATCCATTCAAAATCACTAAGATGTGTATCTTAGGATCAGATTGTCGTAGAGACTTCCGGGTTGACTTATTTCACTCAGGATGGAAAGTAGACTTGATAAATATCACCCTGGTTACTGCCTAGCAACCAAATGGGGTTACCCTAGCAACCAAGAAACAAATAGCATATCTCTGCACAAGAAAATCACAGAGACTTCCGGGTTGACTTATTTCACTCAGGATGGCAAGGAGCATTGTTGGCTGTCACCTTGGTAACTGCCTAGCAACCAGATGGGGTTACCCTAGCAACCAAGAAACAAATCACATATCTCTGCACAAGAAAATCACAGAGACTTCCGGGTTGACTTATTTCACTCAGGATGGCAAGGAGCATTGTTGCCTGTCACCTTGGTAACTGCCTAGCAACCAGATGGGGTTACCCTAGCAACCAAGAAAAAAAATCACGTATCTCTGCACAAGAAAATCACAGAGACTTCCGGGTTGACTTATTTCACTCAGGATGGCAAGGAGCATTGTTGCCTGTCACCTTGGTAACTGCCTAGCAACCAGATGGGGTTACCCTAGCAACCAAGAAACAAATCAAATATCTCTGCACAAGAAAATCACAGAGACTTCCGGGTTGACTTATTTCACTCAGGATGGCAAGGAGCATTGTTGGCTGTCACCTTGGTAACTGCCTAGCAACCAGATGGGGTTACCCTAGCAACCAAGAAACAAATCACATATCTCTGCACAAGAAAATCACAGAGACTTCCGGGATGACTTATTTCACTCAGGATGGCAAGGAGCATTGTTGGCTGTCACCTTGGTAACTGCCTAGCAACCAGATGGGGTTACCCTAGCAACCAAGAAACAAATCACATATCTCTGCACAAGAAAATCACAGAGACTTCCAGGTTGACTTATTTCACTCAGGATGGCAAGGAGCATTGTTGGCTGTCACCTTGGTAACTGCCTAGCAACCAGATGGGGTTACCCTAGCAACCAAGAAACAAATCACATATCTCTGAAGCAGAAAACTGTAGAGATTCCGGGTTGACTTATTTCATTCAGGATGGAAAGGAGCATTGTTGGCTTGCCCCTTGTTAAAAGCCTAGCAACCAGATGGGGTTACCCTAGCAACCAAGTAACAAATCACATATCTCTGTACTACAAAATCGTACAGACTTCCGGGTTGACTTATTTTACACAGGATGGTAAGTAGCATTGGTGGCTGTCACCTTGGTAACTGCATATCAACCAGATGGGTTTCCTTAGCAACCATGGAACAACACCAATATCTCTGCACCAGAACATCCTACTGTCATGGGGGTGGCCTCTTTCAACTTTGGGCAGTAGGTGGGACATTGTGGTAAGAAATTTTGCCACGGCGAGCACCACTCACATTTTCTTCAGGAAATGTATATTCTAGTTCTTCTTATTATTATTCCGGACAAAAGTTTGGCGTGCTACTCCTCCCGCAGCTTTTGTCACAGACCCACGAATGAGGCGTCAAATCGTGAGGATTATTTGGGAATGGTGTGCTATGACTTTTATAAGCAATCGGGGGTACGGTGTTTGCCCCAGGGGCAAAAAATTGGGCAAAAAATCCCATTGACTTAACATTGAGACGAACTTTGATGAGTCATAGCTCAGAGCGAGGTTTTCGCAGAGACGTGTGATTTACCACATTTGCAGAGGCTGACAGGCTCTGTGAGAACATACCTCACAATGGGGCAAAAGTTTTACCCCTGGGGGGCAGGAGCTGCTCAAAGTTGCCCCAATGTAAGTCAATGGAATTTTTTGCAAAATTTTTTGGTCGCAGACCCACGAATGAGGCGTCAAATCGTGCGGATTATTTGGGAATGGTGTGCTATGACTTTTATAAGCGATCGGCGGTACGGTGTTTGCCCCAGGGGCAATAAATTGGGCAAAAAATCCCATTGACTTAACATTGAGCCGAATTTTGACGAGTCATAGCTCAGAGCGAGGATTTCGCAGAGACGTGTGATTTACCTCATTTGAAGAGGCTGACAGGCTCTGTGAGAACATACCTCACAATGGGGTAAAGTTGCACCCCTGGGGGGCAGGAGCTGCCCAAATTTGCCCCATTGTTAAGTCTATGGTAGATTTTGTATTGAACATAATTCTGGATCACAGTGTCTTAGAGACAAGGGGGTGGGCTCATTTTACTCAGACGACCAATCAGTCTCTCAGGATCATTGTGAAGCTATCAAGCCACGCCCTAGCAACCATTTACAGCACCTTAGCAACAAGTCCCATAGACTTCCATTGAAAGAGATCAAAGGGATTTCTCCGGACTGAATTATCATAGAAACACGAGGGTGGTCTCGTTTGACTTGGGGCAGTAAAACAGCCAATCATGAATCCCCTCAACACTTCCTAGCCCCTCCCTAGCAACCATTTTCGAGCACCTTAGCAAACAAAATCCAAAGAGAGATATCTTCCATTCTGAGTGTCACAGAAGCATGGGAGTTGGTTTATATCATTCATACTGACAAGCAGCCTTTGGAGATTCATCATTGGCAGCTGCCAAGCCACTCCCTAGCAACAATTTAGAGAACCCTAGCAACCACATTTATTGATTTCAATTACAGTAAGATATCTTCAGATCAGAATGTCCTAGAGACATGATAGTTGCTTTGTTTTCATTGGGTGAGTAATCAGTCTTCAGCTTTCATCATGTCAACTACTTAGCCATGCCCTAGCAACCATTTAAAGCACGCTAGCAACAAAGAACCATTGACATCCATTCTAAATCACTAAGATGTGTATCTTAGGATCAGAATGACGTAGAGACTTCCGGGTTGACTTATTTCACTCAGGATGGAAAGTAGACTTGATAAATATCACCCTGGTAACTGCCTAGCAACCAAATGGGGTTACCCTAGCAACCAAGAAACAAATCACATATCTCTGCACAAGAAAATCACAGAGACTTCCGGGTTGACTTATTTCACTCAGGATGGCAAGGAGTATTGTTCGCTGTCACCTTGGTAACTGCCTAGCATCCAGATGGGGTTACCCTAGCAACCAAGAAAAAAAATCATATCTCTGCACAAGAAAATCACAGAGACTTCCGGGTTGACTTATTTCACTCAGGATGGCAAGGAGCATTGTTGCCTGTCACCTTGGAAACTGCCTAGCAACCAGATGGGGTTACCCTAGCAACCAAGAAACAAATCAAATATCTCTGCACAAGAAAATCACAGAGACTTCTGGGTTGACTTATTTCACTCAGGATGGCAAGGAGCATTGTTGGCTGTCACCTTGGTTACTGCCTAGCAACCAGATGGGGTTACCCTAGCAACCAAGAAACAAATCAAATATCTCTGCACAAGAAAATCACAGAGACTTCCGGGATGACTTATTTCACTCAGGATGGCAAGGAGCATTGTTGGCTGTCACCTTGGTAACTACCTAGCAACCAGATGGGGTTACCCTAGCAACCAAGAAACAAATCACATATCTCTGCACAAGAAAATAACAGAGACTTCCGGGTTGACTTATTTCACTCAGGATGGCAAGGAGCATTGTTGGCTGTCACCTTGGTAACTGCCTAGCAACCAGATGGGGTTACCCTAGCAACCAAGAAACAAATCACATATCTCTGAAGCAGAAAACTGTAGAGATTCCGGGTTGACTTATTTCATTCAGGATGGAAAGGAGCATTGTTGGCTTGCCCCTTGTTAACTGCCTAGAAACCAGATGGGGTTACCCTAGCAACCAAGTAACAAATCACATATCTCTGTACTACAAAATCGTACAGACTTCCGGGTTGACTTATTTTACTCAGGATGGTAAGTAGCATTGGTGGCTGTCACCTTAGTAACTGCATATCAACCAGATGGGTTTCCTTAGCAACCATGGAACAACACCAATATCTCTGCACCAGAACATCCTACTGTCATGGGGGTGGCCTCTTTCAACTTTGGGCAGTAGGTGGGACATTGTGGTAAGAAATTTTGCCACGGCAAGCACCACTCACATTTTCTTCAGGAATTGTACATTCTAGTTATTATTATTATTATTCCGGACAAAAGTTTGGTGTGCTACTCCTCCCGCAACTTTTATCACAGACCCACGAATGAGGCGTCAAATCGTGCGGATTATTTGGGAATGGTGTGCTATGACTATTATAAGCGATCGGGGGTACGGTGTTTGCCCCAGGGCCAAAAAATTGGGCAAAAAATCCCATTGACTTAACATTGAGCCGAACTTTGACGAGTTATAGCTCAGAGCGAGGATTTCGCAGAGACATGTGATTTACCACATTTGAAGAGGCTGACAGGCTCTGTGAGAACATACCTCACAATGGGGTAAAAGTTGCACCCCTGGGGGGCAGGAGCTGCCCAAATTTTCCCCAATGTAAGTCAATTGAATTTTTTGCAAAATTTTTTGGTCGCAGTCCCACAAATGAGGCGTCAAATCGTGCGGATTATTTGGGAATGGTGTGCTATGACTTTTATAAGCGATCGGGGGTACGGTATTTGCCCCAGGGGCAAAAAATTGGGCAAAAAATCCCATTGACTTAACATTGCGCCGAACTTTGACGAGTAATAGCTCAGAGCGAGGATTTCACAGAGACGTGTGATTTACCACATTTGAAGAAGCTGACAGGCTCTGTGAGAACATACCTCACAATGGTGTAAAAGTTGCACCCCTGGGGGGCAGGAGCTGCCAAAATTTGCCCCAATGTTAAGTCTATGGTAGATTTTGTATTGAACATAACTCTGGATCACAGTGTCTTAGAGACAAAGGGGCGGCTCATTTTACTCAGACGACCAATCAGTCTCTCAGTATCATTGTGAAGCTATCAAGCCATGCCCTAGCAACCATTTAGAGCACCTTAGCAACAAGTCCCATAGACTTCCATTGAAAGAGATCAAAGGGATATCTCCCGACTGAATTATCATAGAAACACGAGGGTGGTCTCGTTTGACTTGGGGCAGTAAAACAGCCAATCATGAATCCCCTCAACACTTCCTAGCCCCTCCCTAGCAACCATTTTCGAGCACCATAGCAACCAAAATCCATAGAGAGAAATCTTCCATTCTGAATGTCACAGAGGCATGGGAGTTGGTTTGTATCATTCATACCGACAAGCAGCCTTTGGAGATTCATCATTGGCAGCTGCCAAGCCACTCCCTAGCAACAATTTAGAGCACCCTAGAAACCACATTTATTGATTTCAATTACAGTAAGATATCTTCAGATCAGAATGTCCTAGAGACATGATAGTTGCTTTGTTTTAATTGGGTGAGTAATCAGTCTTCATCTTTCATCATGTGAACTACTTAGCCACACGCTAGCAACCATTTAAAGCACCCTAGCAACAAAACACCACTGACATCCATTCAAAATCACTAAGATGTGTATCTTAGGATCAGAATGTCGTAGAGACTTCCGGGTTGACTTATTTCACTCAGGATGGAAAGCAGACTTGATAAATATCACCCTGGTAACTGCCTAGCAAATAGATGGGTTTACCATAGCAACCAAGTAACAAATCTCATATCTTTGCACTACAAAATCGTACAGACTTCCGAGTTGACTTATTTCACTCAAGATGGCAAGGAGCATTGTTGGATGTTACTTTGGTAACTGCCTAGCAACCAAATGGGGTTACCCTAGCAACCAAGAAACAAATCACATATCTCTGCACAAGAAAATTACAGAGACTTCCGGGTTGACATATTTCACTCAGGATGGCAAGGAGCATTGTTGGCTGTCACCTTGGTAACTGCCTAGCAACCAGATGGGGTTACCCTAGCAACCAAGAAACAAATCACATATCTCTGCACAAGAAAATCACAGAGACTTCCGGGTTGACATATTTCACTCAGGATGGCAAGGAGCATTGTTGGCTGTCACCTTGGTAACTGCCTAGCAACCAGATGGGGTTACCCTAGCAACCAAGAAACAAATCACATATCTCTGCACAATAAAATCCCAGAGACTTCCGGGTTGACTTATTTCACTCAGGATGGCGAGCATTGTTGGCTGTCACCTTGGTAACTGCCTAGCAACCAGATGGGGTTACCTTAGCAACCAAGTAACAAATCACATATCTCTGAAGCAGAAAATCACAGAGACTTCCGGGTTGACTTATTTCATTCAGGATGGCAAGGAGCATTGTTGGCTGGCCCCTTGTTAACTGCCTAGCAACCAGATGGTGTTACCCTAGCAACCAAGAAACAAATCACATATCTCTGCACAAGAAAATCACAGAGACTTCCGGGATGACTTATTTCACTCAGGATGGCAAGGAGCATTGTTGGCTGTCACCTTGGTAACTACCTAGCAACCAGATGGGGTTACCCTAGCAACCAAGAAACAAATCACATATCTCTGCACAAGAAAATAACAGAGACTTCCGGGTTGACTTATTCCACTCAGGATGGCAAGGAGCATTGTTGGCTGTCACCTTGGTAACTGCCTAGCAACCAGATGGGGTTACCCTAGTAACCAAGAAACAAATCACATATCTCTGAAGCAGAAAACTGTAGAGATTCCGGGTTGACTTATTTCATTCAGGATGGAAAGGAGCATTGTTGGCTTGCCCCTTGTTAACTGCCTAGCAACCAGATGGGGTTACCCTAGCAACCAAGTAACAAATCACATATCTCTGTACTACAAAATCGTACAGACTTCCGGGTTGACTTATTTTACTCAGGATGGTAAGTAGCATTGGTGGCTGTCACCTTAGTAACTGCATATCAACCAGATGGGTTTCCTTAGCAACCATGGAATAACACCAATATCTCTGCACCAGAACATCCTACTGTCATGGGGGTGGCCTCTTTCAACTTTGGGCAGTAGGTGGGACATTGTGGTAAGAAATTTTGCCACGGCAAGCACCACTCACATTTTCTTCAGGAATTGTACATTCTAGTTATTATTATTATTATTCCGGACAAAAGTTTGGTGTGCTACTCCTCCCGCAACTTTTATCACAGACCCACGAATGAGGCGTCAAATCGTGCGGATTATTTGGGAATGGTGTGCTATGACTATTATAAGCGATCGGGGGTACGGTGTTTGCCCCAGGGCCAAAAAATTGGGCAAAAAATCCCATTGACTTAACATTGAGCCGAACTTTGACGAGTTATAGCTCAGAGCGAGGATTTCGCAGAGACATGTGATTTACCACATTTGAAGAGGCTGACAGGCTCTGTGAGAACATACCTCACAATGGGGTAAAAGTTGCACCCCTGGGGGGCAGGAGCTGCCCAAATTTTCCCCAATGTAAGTCAATTGAATTTTTTGCAAAATTTTTTGGTCGCAGTCCCACAAATGAGGCGTCAAATCGTGCGGATTATTTGGGAATGGTGTGCTATGACTTTTATAAGCGATCGGGGGTACGGTATTTGCCCCAGGGGCAAAAAATTGGGCAAAAAATCCCATTGACTTAACATTGCGCCGAACTTTGACGAGTAATAGCTCAGAGCGAGGATTTCACAGAGACGTGTGATTTACCACATTTGAAGAAGCTGACAGGCTCTGTGAGAACATACCTCACAATGGTGTAAAAGTTGCACCCCTGGGGGGCAGGAGCTGCCAAAATTTGCCCCAATGTTAAGTCTATGGTAGATTTTGTATTGAACATAACTCTGGATCACAGTGTCTTAGAGACAAAGGGGCGGCTCATTTTACTCAGACGACCAATCAGTCTCTCAGTATCATTGTGAAGCTATCAAGCCATGCCCTAGCAACCATTTAGAGCACCTTAGCAACAAGTCCCATAGACTTCCATTGAAAGAGATCAAAGGGATATCTCCCGACTGAATTATCATAGAAACACGAGGGTGGTCTCGTTTGACTTGGGGCAGTAAAACAGCCAATCATGAATCCCCTCAACACTTCCTAGCCCCTCCCTAGCAACCATTTTCGAGCACCATAGCAACCAAAATCCATAGAGAGAAATCTTCCATTCTGAATGTCACAGAGGCATGGGAGTTGGTTTGTATCATTCATACCGACAAGCAGCCTTTGGAGATTCATCATTGGCAGCTGCCAAGCCACTCCCTAGCAACAATTTAGAGCACCCTAGAAACCACATTTATTGATTTCAATTACAGTAAGATATCTTCAGATCAGAATGTCCTAGAGACATGATAGTTGCTTTGTTTTAATTGGGTGAGTAATCAGTCTTCATCTTTCATCATGTGAACTACTTAGCCACACGCTAGCAACCATTTAAAGCACCCTAGCAACAAAACACCACTGACATCCATTCAAAATCACTAAGATGTGTATCTTAGGATCAGAATGTCGTAGAGACTTCCGGGTTGACTTATTTCACTCAGGATGGAAAGCAGACTTGATAAATATCACCCTGGTAACTGCCTAGCAAATAGATGGGTTTACCATAGCAACCAAGTAACAAATCTCATATCTTTGCACTACAAAATCGTACAGACTTCCGAGTTGACTTATTTCACTCAAGATGGCAAGGAGCATTGTTGGATGTTACTTTGGTAACTGCCTAGCAACCAAATGGGGTTACCCTAGCAACCAAGAAACAAATCACATATCTCTGCACAAGAAAATTACAGAGACTTCCGGGTTGACATATTTCACTCAGGATGGCAAGGAGCATTGTTGGCTGTCACCTTGGTAACTGCCTAGCAACCAGATGGGGTTACCCTAGCAACCAAGAAACAAATCACATATCTCTGCACAAGAAAATCACAGAGACTTCCGGGTTGACATATTTCACTCAGGATGGCAAGGAGCATTGTTGGCTGTCACCTTGGTAACTGCCTAGCAACCAGATGGGGTTACCCTAGCAACCAAGAAACAAATCACATATCTCTGCACAATAAAATCCCAGAGACTTCCGGGTTGACTTATTTCACTCAGGATGGCGAGCATTGTTGGCTGTCACCTTGGTAACTGCCTAGCAACCAGATGGGGTTACCTTAGCAACCAAGTAACAAATCACATATCTCTGAAGCAGAAAATCACAGAGACTTCCGGGTTGACTTATTTCATTCAGGATGGCAAGGAGCATTGTTGGCTGGCCCCTTGTTAACTGCCTAGCAACCAGATGGTGTTACCCTAGCAACCAAGAAACAAATCACATATCTCTGCACAAGAAAATCACAGAGACTTCCGGGATGACTTATTTCACTCAGGATGGCAAGGAGCATTGTTGGCTGTCACCTTGGTAACTACCTAGCAACCAGATGGGGTTACCCTAGCAACCAAGAAACAAATCACATATCTCTGCACAAGAAAATAACAGAGACTTCCGGGTTGACTTATTCCACTCAGGATGGCAAGGAGCATTGTTGGCTGTCACCTTGGTAACTGCCTAGCAACCAGATGGGGTTACCCTAGTAACCAAGAAACAAATCACATATCTCTGAAGCAGAAAACTGTAGAGATTCCGGGTTGACTTATTTCATTCAGGATGGAAAGGAGCATTGTTGGCTTGCCCCTTGTTAACTGCCTAGCAACCAGATGGGGTTACCCTAGCAACCAAGTAACAAATCACATATCTCTGTACTACAAAATCGTACAGACTTCCGGGTTGACTTATTTTACTCAGGATGGTAAGTAGCATTGGTGGCTGTCACCTTAGTAACTGCATATCAACCAGATGGGTTTCCTTAGCAACCATGGAATAACACCAATATCTCTGCACCAGAACATCCTACTGTCATGGGGGTGGCCTCTTTCAACTTTGGGCAGTAGGTGGGACATTGTGGTAAGAAATTTTGCCACGGTAAGCACCACTCACATTTTCTTCAGGAATTGTACATTCTAGTTATTATTATTATTATTCCGGACAAAAGTTTGGTGTGCTACTCCTCCCGCAACTTTTATCACAGACCCACGAATGAGGCGTCAAATCGTGCGGATTATTTGGGAATGGTGTGCTATGACTATTATAAGCGATCGGGGGTACGGTGTTTGCCCCAGGGCCAAAAATTGGGCAAAAAATCCCATTGACTTAACATTGAGCCGAACTTTGACGAGTTATAGCTCAGAGCGAGGATTTCGCAGAGACATGTGATTTACCACATTTGAAGAGGCTGACAGGCTCTGTGAGAACATACCTCACAATGGGGTAAAAGTTGCACCCCTGGGGGGCAGGAGCTGCCCAAATTTTCCCCAATGTAAGTCAATTGAATTTTTTGCAAAATTTTTTGGTCGCAGTCCCACAAATGAGGCGTCAAATCGTGCGGATTATTTGGGAATGGTGTGCTATGACTTTTATAAGCGATCGGGGGTACGGTATTTGCCCCAGGGGCAAAAAATTGGGCAAAAAATCCCATTGACTTAACATTGCGCCGAACTTTGACGAGTAATAGCTCAGAGCGAGGATTTCACAGAGACGTGTGATTTACCACATTTGAAGAAGCTGACAGGCTCTGTGAGAACATACCTCACAATGGTGTAAAAGTTGCACCCCTGGGGGGCAGGAGCTGCCAAAATTTGCCCCAATGTTAAGTCTATGGTAGATTTTGTATTGAACATAACTCTGGATCACAGTGTCTTAGAGACAAAGGGGCGGGCTCATTTTACTCAGACGACCAATCAGTCTCTCAGGATCATTGTGAAGCTATCAAGCCATGCCCTAGCAACCATTTAGAGCACCTTAGCAACAAGTCCCATAGACTTCCATTGAAAGAGATCAAAGGGATATCTCCCGACTGAATTATCATAGAAACACGAGGGTGGTCTCGTTTGACTTGGGGCAGTAAAACAGCCAATCATGAATCCCCTCAACACTTCCTAGCCCCTCCCTAGCAACCATTTTCGAGCACCATAGCAACCAAAATCCATAGAGAGAAATCTTCCATTCTGAATGTCACAGAGGCATGGGAGTTGGTTTGTATCATTCATACCGACAAGCAGCCTTTGGAGATTCATCATTGGCAGCTGCCAAGCAACTCCCTAGCAACAATTTAGAGCACCCTAGAAAGCACATTTATTGATTTCAATTACAGTAAGATATCTTCAGATCAGAATGTCCTAGAGACATGATAGTTGCTTTGTTTTAATTGGGTGAGTAATCAGTCTTCATCTTTCATCATGTGAACTACTTAGCCACACGCTAGCAACCATTTAAAGCACCCTAGCAACAAAACACCACTGACATCCATTCAAAATCACTAAGATGTGTATCTTAGGATCAGAATGTCGTAGAGACTTCCGGGTTGACTTATTTCACTCAGGATGGAAAGCAGACTTGATAAATATCACCCTGGTAACTGCCTAGCAAATAGATGGGTTTACCATAGCAACCAAGTAACAAATCTCATATCTTTGCACTACAAAATCGTACAGACTTCCGAGTTGACTTTTTTCACTCAAGATGGCAAGGAGCATTGTTGGATGTTACTTTGGTAACTGCCTAGCAACCAAATGGGGTTACCCTAGCAACCAAGAAACAAATCACATATCTCTGCACAAGAAAATCACATTGACTTCCGGGTTGACATATTTCACTCAGGATGGCAAGGAGCATTGTTGGCTGTCACCTTGGTAACTGCCTAGCAACCAGATGGGGTTACCCTAGCAACCAAGAAACAAATCACATATCTCTGCACAAGAAAATCACAGAGACTTCCGGGTTGACATATTTCACTCAGGATGGCAAGGAGCATTGTTGGCTGTCACCTTGGTAACTGCCTAGCAACCAGATGGGGTTACCCTAGCAACCAAGAAATAAATCACATATCTCTGCACAATAAAATCCCAGAGACTTCCGGGTTGACTTATTTCACTCAGGATGGCGAGCATTGTTGGCTGTCACCTTGGTAACTGCCTAGCAACCAGATGGGGTTACCCTAGCAACCAAGTAACAAATCACATATCTCTGAAGCAGAAAATCACAGAGACTTCCGGGTTGACTTATTTCATTCAGGATGGCAAGGAGCATTGTTGGCTGGCCCCTTGTTAACTGCCTAGCAACCAGATGGGGTTACCCTAGCAACCAAGTAACAAATCACATATCTCTGAAGCAGAAAATCACAGAGACTTCCGGGTTGACTTATTTCATTCAGGATGGCAAGGAGCATTGTTGGCTGGCCCCTTGTTAACTGCCTAGCAACCAGATGGTGTTACCCTAGCAACCAAATAACAAATCACATATCTCTGAACCATAAAATTGTAGAGACTTCCGGGTTGACTTATTTTACACAGGATGGCAAGTAGCATTGTTTGCTGTCACCTTAGTAACTGCCTAGCAACCAGATGGGGTTACCCTAGCAACCAAGTAACAAATCATATATCTCTGAACCAGAAAATTGTAGTGATTCCGTGTTGACTTATTTCATTTAGGATGGCAAGGAGCATTGTTGGCTTGCCCATTGGTAACTGCCTAGCAACCAGATGGGGTTACCCTAGCAACCAAGTAACAAATCACATATCTCTGTACTACAAAATCGTAGAGACTTCCGGGTTGACTTATTTTACTCAGGATGGCAAGTAGTGTTGGTGGCTGTCACCTTAGTAACTGCATATCAACCAGATGGGTTTCCCTAGCAACCATGGAACAACACCTATATCTCTGCACCAGAACATCCTACTGTCATGGGGGTGGCCTCTTTCAACTTTGGGCAGTAGGTGGGACATTGTGGTAAGAAATTTTGCCACGGCAAGCACCACTCACATTTTCTTCAGGAAATGTACATTCTAGTTATTAGTGGTGCTTGCCAAAGGCAAGGCATCACTATTGTTATTGCTCATACTTATTATTATTATTATTAGTGGTGCTTGCAAAGCAACACTATTGTAATCTCACATACTTATGTTTCTTCTTCTTCTTCTTCCGTACAAAATTTCGGCGCGTAACTCGTCCCGCACCTTTTGGCGTAGACCCATGAATGAGGTGTCAAATCGTGCGGCTCATTGAGGAGAGGTGTGCTATGACTTTTATAAGCGATCGGGTGTACGGTGTTCGCCCCAGGGGCAAAAAATTGGGCAAAAAATCCCATTGACTTAACATTGCGCCGAACTTTGACGAGTCATAGCTCAGAGCGAGGATTTCGCAGAGACGTGTGATTTACCACATTTGAAGAGGCTGACAGGCTCTGTGAGAACATACCTCACAATGGGGTAAAAGTTGCACCCCTGGGGGGCAGGAGCTGCCCAAATTTGCCCCAATGTTAAGTCAATGGTAGATTTTGTATTGAACATAACTCTGGATCACAGTGTCTTAGAGACAAGGGGGCGGGCTCATTTTACTCAGACGACCAATCAGTCTCTCAGGATCATTGTGAAGCTATCAAGCCACGCCCTAGCAACCATTTACAGCACCTTAGCAACAAGTCCCATAGACTTCCATTGAAAGAGATCAAAGGGATTTCTCCGGACTGAATTATCATAGAAACACGAGGGTGGTCTCGTTTGACTTGGGGCAGTAAAACAGCCAATCATGAATCCCCTCAACACTTCCTAGCCCCTCCCTAGCAACCATTTTCGAGCACCTTAGCAACCAAAATCCAAAGAGAGATATCTTCCATTCTGAATGTCACAGAAGCATGGGAGTTGGTTTATATCATTCATACTGACAAGCAGCCTTTGGAGATTCATCATTGGCAGCTGCCAAGCCACTCCCTAGCAACAATTTAGAGCACCCTAGCAACCACATTTATTTATTTAAATTACAGTAATATATCTTCAGATCAGAATGTCCTAGAGACATGATAGTTGCTTTGTTTTAATTGGGTGAGTAATCAGTCTTCAGCTTTCATCATGTCAACTACTTAGCCAATCCCTAGCAACCATTTAAAGCACCCTATCAACAAAGAACCATTGACATCCATTCAAAATCACTAAGATGTGTATCTTAGGATCAGAATGACGTAGAGACTTCCGGGTTGACTTATTTCACTCAGGATGGAAAGTAGACTTGATAAATATCACCCTGGTAACTGCCTAGCAACCAAATGGGGTTACCCTAGCAACCAAGAAACAAATAGAATATCTCTGCACAAGAAAATCACAGAGACTTCCGGGTTGACTTATTTCACTCAGGATGGCAAGGAGCATTGTTGGCTGTCACCTTGGTAACTGCCTAGCAACCAGATGGGGTTGCCCTAGCAACAAGAAACAAATCACATATCTCTGCACAAGAAAATCACAGAGACTACCGGGTTGACTTATTTCACTCAGGATGGCAAGGAGCATTGTTGGCTGTCACCTTGGTAACTGCCTAGCAACCAGATGGGGTTACCCTAGCAACCAAGAAACAAATCACATATCTCTGAAGCAGAAACTGTAGAGATTCCGGGTTGACTTATTTCATTCAGGATGGAAAGGAGCATTGTTGGCTTGCCCCTTGTTAACATCCTAGCAACCAGATGGGGTTACCCTAGCAACCAAGTAACAAATCACATATCTCTGTACTACAAAATCGTACAGACTTCCGGGTTGACTTATTTTACTCAGGATGGTAAGTAGCATTGGTGGCTGTCACCTTGGTAACTGCATATCAACCAGATGGGTTTCCTTAGCAACCATGGAACAACACCAATATCTCTGCACCAGAACATCCTACTGTCATGGGGGTGGCCTCTTTCAACTTTGGGCAGTAGGTGGGACATTGTGGTAAGAAATTTTGCCACGGCAAGCACCACTCACATTTTCTTCAGGAAATGTACATTCTAGTTAGTGGTGCTTGCCATAGGCAAAGCATCACTATTGTTCTCTTGCATACTTATTCTTATTCTTATTTTTCCACACAAAGTTTGGCGCGCTACTCCTCCCGCAGCTTTTGTCACAGACCCCTGAGTGAGGCATCAAATCGTGCGGCTCATTGAGGAGAGGTGTTCTATATCTTTTCTAAGCGATTGGGGGTACGGTGTTTGCCCCAGGGGCAAAAAATTGGGCAAAAAATCCCATTGACTTAACATTGAGCCGAACTTTGACAAGTCATAGCTCAGAGCGAGGATTTTGCAGAGACGTGTGATTTACCACATTTGAAGAGGCTGACAGGCTCTGTGAGAACATACCTCACAATGGGGTAAAAGTTGTACCCCTGGGGGGCAGGAGCTGCCCAAAGCTGCCCCAATGTAAGTCAATGGAATTTTTTGCAAAATTTTTTGGTCGCAGACCCACAAATGAGGCGTCAAATCGTGCGGATTATTTGGGAATGGTGTGCTATGACTTTTATAGGCGATCAGGGGTACGGTGTTTGCTCCAGGGGCAAAAAAATTGGGCATAAAATCCCATTGACTTAACATTGCGCCGAACTTTGACGAGTCATAGCTCAGAGCGAGGATTTTACAGAGACGTGTGATTTACCACATTTGAAGAGGCTGATAGGCTCTGTGAGAACATACCTCACAATGGGGTAAAAGTTGCACCCCTGGGGGGTAGGAGCTGCCCAAAGTTGCCCCAATGTTAAGTCTATGGTGTAGGACGGCCCATGAAATGTAATTTTGTATTGAACATAACTCTGGATCACAGTGTCTTAGAGACAAAGGGGCAGGCTCATTTTACTCAGACGACCAATCAGTCTCTCAGGATCATTGTGAAGCTATCAAGCCACATCCTAGCAACCATTTAGAGCACTTTAGCAACAAGTCCCATAGACATCCACTGAAAGAGATCAAAGGGATATCTCCGGACTGAATTATCATAAAACACGAGGGTGGTCTCGTTTGACTTGGGGCAGTAAAACAGCCAATCATGAATCCCCTCAACACTTCCTAGACCCTCCCTAGCAACCATTTTCGAGCACCTTAGCATCCTAAATCCAAAGAGAGATATCTTCCATTCTGAATGTCACAGAGGCATGGGAGTTGGTTTATATCATTCATACTGACAAGCAGCCTTTGGAGATTCATCATTGGCAGCTGCCAAGCCACTCCCTAGTAACAATTTAGAGCACCCTAGCAACCACATTTACTGATTTCAATTACAGTAAGATATCTTCAGATCTGAATGTCCTAGATACATGATAGTTGCTTTGTTTTAATTGGGTGAGTAATCAGTCTTCAGCTTTCATCATGTGAACTACTTAGCCATGCCCTAGCAACCATTTAAAGCACCCTAGCAACAAAACACCATTGACATCCATTCAAAATCACTAAGATGTGTATCTTAGGATCAGATTGTCGTAGAGACTTCCGGGTTGACTTATTTCACTCAGGATGGAAAGTAGACTTCATAAATATCACCCTGGTAACTGCCTAGCAACCAGAAGGGTTTACCATAGCAACCAAGTAACAAATCTCATATCTTTGCACTACAAAATCTTAGAGACTTCCGAGTTGACATATTTCACTCAAGATGGCAAGGAGCATTGTTGGATGTTACTTTGGTAACTGCTTAGCAACCAAATGGGGTTACCCTAGCAACCAAGAAACAAATCACATATCTCTGCACAAGAAAATCACAGAGACTTCCGGGTTGACTTATTTCACTCAGGATGGCAAGGAGCATTGTTGGCTGTCACCTTGGTAACTGCCTAGCAACCAGATGGGGTTACCCTAGCAACCAAGAAATAAATCACATATCTCTGTACTAGAAAATCACAGAGACTTCCGGGTTGACTTATTTCACTCAGCATGGCAAGGAGCATTGTTAGCTGTCGACTTGGTAACTGCCTAGCAACCATATGGGGTTACCCTAGCAACCAAGAAACAAATCACATATCTCTGAACCAGAAAACTGTAGAGATTCCGGGTTGACTTATTTCATTCAGGATGGAAAGGAGCATTGTTGGCTTGCCCCTTGTTAACTGCCTAGCAACCAGATGGGGTTACCCTAGCAACCAAGTAACAAATCACATATCTCTGTACTACAAAATCGTAGAGACTTCCGGGTTGACTTATTTTACTCAGGATTGTAAGTAGCATTGTTGGCTGTCACCTTAGTAACTGCATATCAACCAGAAAGGTTTCCCTAGCAACCATGGAAAAAAACCAATATCTCTGCACCAGAACATCCTACTGTCATGGGGGTGGCCTCTTTCAACTTTGGGCAGTAGGTGGGACATTGTGGTAAGAAATTTTGCCGCAGCAAGCACCACTCACATTTTCTTCAGGAAATGTACATTCTAGTTAGTGGTGCTTGCAAAGCAACACTATTGTAATCGCACATACTTATTCTTCTTTTCTTCTTCTTCTTCTTCTTCCGTACAAAACTTCGGCGCCTAACTCGTCCCGCACCTTTTGGCGTAGACCCATGAATGAGGTGTCAAATCGTGCGGCTCCTTGAGGAGAGGTGTGCTATGACTTTTATAAGCGATCGGGGGTACGGTGTTTGCCCCAGGGGCAAAAAATTGGGCAAAAAATCCCATTGACTTAACATTGAGCTGTACTTTGACGAGTCATAGCTCAGAGCGAGGATTTCGCAGAGACGTGTGATTTACAACATTTGAAGAGGCTGACAGGCTCTGTGAGAACCTACCTCACAATGGGGTAAAAGGTACACCCCTGGGGGGCAGGAGCTGCCCAAAGTTGCCCCAATGTAAGTCAAAGGAATTTTTTCAAAATTTTTTGGTCGCAGACCCACAAATGAGGCGTCAAATCGTGCGGATTATTTGGGAATGGTGTGCTATGACTTTTATTAGCAATCGGGGGTACGGTGATTGCCCCAGGGGCAAAAAATTGGGCAAAAAATCCCATTGACTTAACATTGAGCCGAATTTTGACGAGTCATAGCTCAGAGCGAGGATTTCGCAGAGACGTGTGATTTACCTCATTTGAAGAGGCTGACAGGCTCTGTGAGAACATACCTCACAATGGGGTAAAAGTTGCACCCCTGGGGGGCAGGAGCTGCCCAAATTTGCCCCAATGTTAAGTCTATGGTCGATTTTGTATTGAACATAACTCTGGATCACAGTGTCTTAGAGACAAGGGGGCAGGCTCATTTTACTCAGACGACCAATCAGTCTCTCAGGATCATTGTGAAGCTATCAAGCCACGCCCTAGCAACCATTTACAGCACCTTAGCAACAAGTCCCATAGACTTCCATTGAAAGAGATCAAAGGGATTTCTCCGGACTGAATTATCATAAAAACACGAGGGTGGTCTCGTTTGACTTGGGGCAGTAAAACAGCCAATCATGAATCCCCTCAACACTTCCTAGCCCCTCCCTAGCAACCATTTTCGAGCACCTTAGCAACCAAAATCCAAAGAGAGATATCTTCCATTCTGAATGTCACAGAAGCATGGGAGTTGGTTTATATCATTCATACTGACAAGCAGCCTTTGGAGATTCATCATTGGCAGCTGCACAGCCACTCCCTAGCAACAATTTAGAGCACCCTAGCAACCACATTTATTGATTTCAATTACAGTAAGTTATCTTCAGATCAGAATGTCCTAGAGACATGATAGTTGCTTTGTTTTCATTGGGTGAGTAATCAGTCTTCAGCTTTCATCATGTGAACTTCTTAGCCACGCCCTAGCAACCATTTAAAGCACCCTAGCAACAAAGAACCATTGACATCCATTCAAAATCACTAAGATGTGTATCTTAGGATCAGAATGACGTAGAGACTTCCAGGTTGACTTATTTCACTCAGGATGGAAAGTAGACTTGATAAATATCACCCTGGTAACTGCCTAGCAACCAAATGGGGTTACCCTAGCAACCAAGAAACAAATCACATATCTCTGCACAAGAAAATCACAGAGACTTCCGGGTTGACTTATTTCACTCAGGATGGCAAGGAGCATTGTTGGCTGTCACCTTGATAACTGCCTAGCAACCAGATGGGGTTACCCTAGCAACCAAGAAACAAATCAAATATCTCTGCACAAGAAAATCACAGAGACTTCCGGGTTGACTTATTTCACTCAGGATGGCAAGGAGCATTGTTGGCTTGCCCCTTGGTAACTGCCTAGCAACCAGATGGGGTTACCCTAGCAACCGAGTAACAAATTACATATCTCTGTGCTAGAAAATCGTAGAGACTTCCGGGTTGACTTATTTTACTCAGGATGGCAAGTAGCGTTGGTGGCTGTCACCTTAGTAACTGCATATCAACCAGATGGGTTTCCCTAGCAATCATGGAACAACACCTATATCTCTGCACCAGAACATCCTACTGTCATGGGGTTGGCCTCTTTCAACTTTGGGCAGTAGGTGGGACATTGTGGTAAGAAATTTTGCCACGGCAAGCACCACTCACATTTTCTTCAGGAAATGTACATTCTAGTTAGTGGTGCTTGCAAAGCAACACTATTGTAATCTCACATACTTATTATTCTTCTTCTTCCGTACAAAACTTTGGCGCGTAACTCGTCCCACACCTTTTGGCGTAGACCCATGAATGAGGTGTCAAATCGTGCGGCTCATTGAGGAGAGGTGTGCTATGACTTTTATAAGCGATCGGGGGTACGGTGTTTGCCCCAGGGGCAAAAAATTGGGCAAAAAATCCCATTGACTTAACATTGAGCCGAACTTTGACGAGTCATAGCTCAGAGCGAGGATTTCGCAGAGACGTGTGATTTACCACATTTGAAGAGGCTGACAGGCTCTGTGAGAACATACCTCACAATGGGGTAAAAGTTGCACCCCTGGGGGGCAGGAGCTGCCCAAAGTTGCCCCAATGTAAGTCAATGGAATTTTTTGCAAAATTTTTTGGTCGCAGACACACAAATGAGGCGTCAAATCGTGCGGATTATTTGGGAATGGTGTGCTATGACTTTTATAAGCGATCGGGGGGTACGGTTTTTGCCCCAGGGGCAAAAAATTGGGCAAAAAATCACATTGACTTAACATTGCGCCGAACTTTGACGAGTCATAGCTCAGAGCGAGGATTTCACAGAGACGTGTGATTTACCACATTTGAAGAGGCTGACAGGCTCTGTGAGAACATACCTCACAATGGGGTAAAAGTTTTACCCCTTGGGGGCAGGAGCTGCCCAAATTTGCCCCAATGTTAAGTCTATGGTAGATTTTGTATTGAACATAACTCTGGATCACAGTGTCTTAGAGACAAGGGGGCGGGCTCATTTTACTCAGACGACCAATCAGTCTCTCAGGATCATTGTGAAGCTATCAAGCCACGCCCTAGCAACCATTTACAGCACCTTAGCAACAAGTCCCATAGACTTCCATTGAAAGAGATCAAAGGGATTTCTCCGGACTGAATTATCATAGAAACACGAGGGTGGTCTCGTTTGACTTGGGGCAGTAAAACAGCCAATCATGAATCCCCTCAACACTTCCTAGCCCCTCCCTAGCAACCATTTTCGAGCACCTTAGCAACCAAAATCCAAAGAGAGATATCTTCCATTCTGAATGTCACAGAGGCATGGGAGTTGGTTTATATCATTCATATCGACAAGCAGCCTTTGGAGATTCATCATTGGCAGCTGCCAAGCCACTCCCTAGCAACAATTTAGAGCACCCTAGCAACCACATTTATTGATTTCAATTACAGTAACATATCTTCAGATCAGAATGTCCTAGAGACATGATAGTTGCTTTGTTTTAATTGGGTGAGTAATAAGTCTTCAGCTTTCATCATGTGAACTACTTAGCCACGCCCTAGCAACCATTTAAAGCACCCTAGCAACAAAGAACCATTGACATCCATTCAAAAATACCAAGATGTGTATCTTAGGATCAGAATGTCGTAGAGACTTCCGGGTTGACTTATTTCACTCAGGATGGAAAGTAGACTTGATAAATATCACCCTGGTAACTGCCTAGCAACCAAATGGGGTTACCCTAGCAACCAAGAAACAAATCACATATCTCTGCACAAGAAAATCACAGAGACTTCCGGGTTGACTTATTTCACTCAGGATGGCAAGGAGCATTGTTGTCTGTCACCTTGGTAACTGCCTAGCAACCAGATGGGGTTACCCTAGCAACCAAGAAACAAATCACATATCTCTGCACAAGAAAATCACAGAGACTTCCGGGTTGACTTATTTCACTCAGGATGGCAAGGAGCATTGTTGCCTGTCACCTTGGTAACTGCCAAGCAACCAGATGGGGTTACCCTAGCAACCAAGAAACAAATCACATATCTCTGCACAAGAAAATCACAGAGACTTCCGGGTTGACTTATTTCACTCAGGATGGCAAGGAGCATTGTTGCCTGTCACCTTGGTAACTGCCAAGCAACCAGATGGGGTTACCCTAGCAACCAAGAAACAAATCAAATATCTCTGCACAAGAAAATCACAGAGACTTCCGGGTTGACTTATTTCACTCAGGATGGCAAGGAGCATTGTTGGCTGTCACCTTGGTAACTGCCTAGCAACCAGATGGGGTTACCCTAGCAACCAAGAAACAAATCACATATCTCTGCACAAGAAAATCACAGAGACTTCCGGGTTGACTTATTTCACTCAGGATGGCAAGGAGCATTGTTGCCTGTCACCTTGGTAACTGCCAAGCAACCAGATGGGGTTACCCTAGCAACCAAGAAACAAATCAAATATCTCTGCACAAGAAAATCACAGAGACTTCCGGGTTGACTTATTTCACTCAGGATGGCAAGGAGCATTGTTGGCTGTCACCTTGGTAACTGCCTAGCAACCAGATGGGGTTACCCTAGCAACCAAGAAACAAATCACATATCTCTGCACAAGAAAATCACAGAGACTTCCGGGTTGACTTATTTCACTCAGGATGGCAAGGAGCATTGTTGTCTGTCACCTTGGTAACTGCCTAGCAACCAGATGGGGTTACCCTAGCAACCAAGAAACAAATCACATATCTCTGCACAAGAAAATCACAGACTTCCGGGTTGATTTATTTCACTCAGGATGGCAAGGAGCATTGTTGTCTGTCACCTTGGTAACTGCCTAGCAACCAGATGGGGTTACCCTAGCAACCAAGAAACAAATCACATATCTCTGCACAAGAAAATCACAGAGACTTACGGGTTGACTTATTTCACTCAGGATGGCAAGGAGCATTCTTGGCTGTCACCTTGGTAACTGCCTAGCAACCAGATGGGGTTACCCTAGCAACCAAGAAACAAATCACATATCTCTGCACAAGAAAATCACAGAGACTTCCGGGTTGACTTATTTCACTCAGGATGGCAAGGAGCATTGTTGCCTGTCACCTTGGTAACTGCCTAGCAACCAGATGGGGTTACCCTAGCAACCAAGAAACAAATCAAATATCTCTGCACAAGAAAATCACAGAGACTTCCGTGTTGACTTATTTCACTCAGGATGGCAAGCAGCATTGTTGGCTGTCACCTTGGTAACTGCCTAGCAACCAGATGGGGTTACCCTAGCAACCAAGAAACAAATCACATATCTCTGCACAAGAAAATCACAGAGACTTCAGGGTTGACTTATTTCACTCAGGAAGGCAAGGAGCATTGTTGTCTGTCACCTTGGTAACTGCCTAGCAACCAGATGGGGTTACCCTAGCAACCAAGAAACAAATCACATATCTCTGCACAAGAAAATCACAGACTTCCGGGTTGACTTATTTTACTCAGGATGGCAAGTAGCGTTGGTGGCTGCCACCTTAGTAACTGCATATCAACCAGATGGGTTTCCCTAGCAACCATGGAACAACACCTATATCTCTGCACCAGAACATCCTACTGTCATGGGGGTGGCCTCTTTCAACTTTGGGCAGTAGGTGGGACATTGTGGTAAGAAATTTTGCCACGGCAAGCACCACTCACATTTTCTTCAGGAAATGTACATTCTAGTTAGTGGTGCTTGCAAAGCAACACTATTGTAATCTCACATACTTATTATTCTTCTTCTTCCGTACATAACTTCGGCGCGTAACTCGTCCCACACCTTTTGGCGTAGACCCATGAATGAGGTGTCAAATCGTGCGGCTCATTGAGGAGAGGTGTGCTATGACTTTTATAAGCGATCGGGGGTACGGTGTTTGCCCCAGGGGCAAAAAATTGGGCAAAAAATCCCATTGACTTAACATTGAGACTAACTTTGACGAGTCATAGCTCAGAGCGAGGATTTCGCAGAGATGTGTGATTTACCACATTTGAAGAGGCTGACAGGCTCTGTGAGAACATACCTCACAATGGGGTAAAAGTTGCACCCCTGGGGGGCAGGAGCTGCCCAAATTTGCCCCAATGTTAAGTCTATGGTAGATTTTGTATTGAACATAACTCTGGATCACAGTGTCTTAAAGACAAGGGGGCGGGCTCATTTTACTCAGACGACCAATCAGTCTCTCAGGATCATTGTGAAGCTATCAAGCCACGCCCTAGCAACCATTTACAGCACCTTAGCAACAAGTCCCATAGACTTCCATTGAAAGAGATCAAAGGGATTTCTCTGGACTGAATTATCATAGAAACACGAGGGTGGTCTCGTTTGACTTGGGGCAGTAAAACAGCCAATCATGAATCCCCTCAACACTTCCTAGCCCCTCCCTAGCAACCATTTTCGAGCACCTTAGCAACCAAAATCCAAAGAGAGATATCTTCCATTCTGAATGTCACAGAGGCATGGGAGTTGGTTTATATCATTCATACCGACAAGCAGCCTTTGGAGATTCATCATTGGCAGCTGCCAAGCCACTCCCTAGCAACAATTTAGAGCATCCTAGCAACCACATTTATTGATTTCAATTACAGTAACATATCTTCAGATCAGAATGTACTAGAGACATGATAGTTGCTTTGTTTTAATTGGGTGAGTAATAAGTCTTCAGCTTTCATCATGTGAACTACTTAGCCACGCCCTAGCAACCATTTAAAGCACCCTAGCAACAAAGAACCATTGACATCCATTCAAAAATACCAAGATGTGTATCTTAGGATCAGAATGTCGTAGAGACTTCCGGGTTGACTTATTTCACTCAGGATGGAAAGTAGACTTGATAAATATCACCCTGGTAACTGCCTAGCAACCAAATGGGGTTACCCTAGCAACCAAGAAACAAATCACATATCTCTGCACAAGAAAATCACAGAGACTTCCGGGTTGACTTATTTCACTCAGGATGGCAAGGAGCATTGTTGTCTGTCACCTTGGTAACTGCCTAGCAACCAGATGGGGTTACCCTAGCAACCAAGAAACAAATCACATATCTCTGCACAAGAAAATCACAGAGACTTCCGGGTTGACTTATTTCACTCAGGATGGCAAGGAGCATTGTTGCCTGTCACCTTGGTAACTGCCTAGCAACCAGATGGGGTTACCCTAGCAACCAAGAAACAAATCAAATATCTCTGCACAAGAAAATCACAGAGACTTCCGGGTTGACTTATTTCACTCAGGATGGCAAGGAGCATTGTTGGCTGTCACCTTGGTAACTGCCTAGCAACCAGATGGGGTTACCCTAGCAACCAAGAAACAAATCACATATCTCTGCACAAGAAAATCACAGAGACTTCCGGGTTGACTTATTTCACTCAGGATGGCAAGGAGCATTGTTGTCTGTCACCTTGGTAACTGCCTAGCAACCAGATGGGGTTACCCTAGCAACCAAGAAACAAATCACATATCTCTGCACAAGAAAATCACAGACTTCCGGGTTGACTTATTTCACTCAGGATGGCAAGGAGCATTGTTGTCTGTCACCTTGGTAACTGCCTAGCAACCAGATGGGGTTACCCTAGCAACCAAGAAACAAATCAGATATCTCTGCACAAGAAAATCACAGAGACTTCCGGGTTGACTTATTTCACTCAGGATGGCAAGGAGCATTCTTGGCTGTCACCTTGGTAACTGCCTAGCAACCAGATGGGGTTACCCTAGCAACCAAGAAACAAATCACATATCTCTGCACAAGAAAATCACAGAGACTTCCGGGTTGACTTATTTCACTCAGGATGGCAAGGAGCATTGTTGCCTGTCACCTTGGTAACTGCCTAGCAACCAGATGGGGTTACCCTAGCAACCAAGAAACAAATCAAATATCTCTGCACAAGAAAATCAAAGAGACTTCTGGGTTGACTTATTTCACTCAGGATGGCAAGGAGCATTGTTGGCTGTCACCTTGGTAACTGCCTAGCAACCAGATGGGGTTACCCTAGCAACCAAGAAACAAATCACATATCTCTGCACAAGAAAATCACAGAGACTTCCGGGTTGACTTATTTCACTCAGGATGGCAAGGAGCATTGTTGTCTGTCACCTTGGTAACTGCCTAGCAACCAGATGGGGTTACCCTAGCAACCAAGAAACAAATCACATATCTCTGCACAAGAAAATCACAGACTTCCGGGTTGACTTATTTCACTCAGGATGGCAAGGAGCATTGTTGTCTGTCACCTTGGTAACAGCCTAGCAACCAGATGGGGTTAACCTAGCAACCAAGAAACAAATCACATATCTCTGCACAAGAAAATCACAGAGACTTCCGGGTTGACTTATTTCACTCAGGATGGCAAGGAGCATTGTTGCCTGTCACCTTGGTAACTGCCTAGCAACCAGATGGAGTTACCCTAGCAACCAAGAAACAAATCACATATCTCTGCACAAGAAAATCACAGAGACTTCCGGGTTGACTTATTTCACTCAGGATGGCAAGGAGCATTGTTGGCTGTCACCTTGGTAACTGCCTAGCAACCAGATGGGGTTACCCTAACAACCAAGTAACAAATCATATATCTCTGAACCAGAAAATTTTAGTGATTCTGTGTTGACTTTTTTCATTTAGGATGGCAAGGAGCATTGTTGGCTTGCCCCTTGGTAACTGCCTAGCAACCAGATGGGGTTATCCTAGCAACCAAGTAACAAATCACATATCTCTGTACTAGAAAATCGTAGAGACTTCCGGGTTGACTTATTTTACTCAGGATGGCAAGTAGCGTTGGTGTCTGTCACCTTAGTAACTGCATATCAACCAGATGGGTTTCCCTAGCAACCATGGATCAACACCTATATCTCTGCATCAGAACATCCTACTGTCATGGGGGTGGCCTCTTTCAACTTTGAGCAGTAGGTGGGACATTGTGGTAAGAAATTTTGCCACGGCAAGCACCACTCACATTTTCTTCAGGAAATGTACATTCTAGTTAGTGGTGCTTGCAAAGCAACACTATTGTAATCTCACATACTTATTTTTCTTCTTCTTCTTCTTCTTCTTCTTCTTCTTCCGTACAAAACTTCGGCACCTAACTCGTCCCGCACCTTTTGGCGTAGACCCATGACTGAGGTGTCAAATCGTGCGGCTCATTGAGGAGAGGTGTGCTATGACTTTTATAAGCGATCGGGGGTACGGTGTTTGCCCCAGGGGCAAAAAATTGGGCAAAAAATCCCATTGACTTAACATTGCGCCGAACTTTGACGAGTCATAGCTCAAAGCGAGGATTTCGCAGAGACGTGTGATTTACCACATTTGAAGAGGCTGACAGCCTCTGTGAGAACATACCTCACAATGGGGTAAAAGTTGCACCCCTGGGGGGCAGGAGCTGCCCAAAGTTGCCCCAATGTAAGTCAATGGAATTTTTTTCAAAATTTTTTGGTCGCAAACCCACAAATGAGGCGTCAAATCATGCGGATTATTTGGGAATGGTGTCCTATGACTTTTATAATCAATCGGGGGTACGGTGATTGCCACTGGGGCAAAAAATTGGGCAAAAAATCCCATTGACTTAACATTGCGCCGAACTTTGACGAGTCATAGCTCAGATCGAGGATTTCACAGAGACGTGTGATTAGCCACATTTGAAGAGGCTGACAGGCTCTGTGAGAACATACCTCACAATGGGGTAAAAGTTGCACCCCTGGGGGGCATGAGCTGCCCAAAGTTGCCCCAATGTTAAGTCTATGGTAGATTTTGTATTGAACATAACTCTGGATCACAGTGTCTTAGAGACAAGGGGGCGGGCTCATTTTACTCAGATGACCAATCAGTCTCTCAGGATCATTGTGAAGCTATCAAGCCACGCCCTAGCAACCATTTAGAGCACCTTAGCAACAACTCCCTTAGACTTCCATTGAAAGAGATCAATGGATATCTCCGGACTGAATTATCATAGAAACACGAGGGTGGTCTCGTTTGACTTGGGGCAGTAAAACAGCCAATCATGAATCCCCTCAACACTTCCTAGCCCCTCCCTAGCAACCATTTTCGAGCACCTTCGCAACCAAAATCCAAAGAGAGATATCTTCCATTCTGAATGTCACAGAGGCATGGGAGTTGGTTTGAATCATTCATACTGACAAGCAGCCTTTGGAGATTCATCATTGGCAGCTGCCAAGCCACTCCCTAGCAACAATTTGGAGCACCCTAGCAACCACATTTATTGATTTCAATTGAAGTAAGATATCTTCAGATCAGAATGTCCTAGAGACATGATAGTTGCTTTGTTTTAATTGGGTGAGTAATCAGTCTTCATCTTTCATCATGTGAACTACTTAGCCATGCCCTAGCAACCATTTAAAGCACCCTAGCAACAAAACACCATTGACATCCATTCAATATCACTAAGATGTGTATCTTAGGATCAGAATGTCGTAGAGACTTCCGGGTTGACTTATTTCACTCAGGATGGAAAGTAGACTTGATAAATATCACCCTGGTAACTGCCTAGCAACCAAATGGGGTTACCCTAGCAACCAAGAAACAAATCACATATCTCTGCACAAGAAAATCACAGAGACTTCCGGGTTGACTTATTTCACTCAGGATGGCACGGAGCATTGTTTGCTGTCACCTTGGTAACTGCCTAGCAACCAGATGGGGTTACCCTAGCAACCAAGAAACAAATCACATATCTCTGCACAAGAAAATCACAGATACTTCCGGGTTGACTTATTTCACTCAGGATGGCAAGGAGCATTGTTGCCTGTCACCTTGGTAACTGCCTAGCAACCAGATGGGGTTACCCTAGCAACCAAGAAACAAATCACACATCTCTGCACAAGAAAATCTCAGAGACTACCGGGTTGACTTATTTCACTCAGGATGGCAAGGAGCATTGTTGGCTGTCACCTTGGTAACTGCCTAGCAACCAGATGGGGTTACCCTAGCAACCAATTAACAAATCACATATCTCTGAACCAGAAAATCGTAGAGATTCCAGGTTGACTTATTTCAGTCAGGATGGCAAGGAGCATTTTTGGCTTGCCCCTTGTTAACTGCCTAGCAACCAGATGGGGTTACCCTAGCAAACAAGTAACAAATCACATATCTCTGCACAAGAAAATCACAGAGACTTCCGGGTTGACTTATTTCACTCAGGATGGCAAGGAGCATTGTTGGCTGTCACCTTGGTAACTGCCTAGCAACCAAATGGGGTTACCCTAGCAACCAAGAAACAAATCACATATCTCTGCACAAGAAAATCGTAGAGAATTCCGGGTTGACTTATTTTACTCAGGATGGCAAGTAGCGTTGGTGGCTGTCACCTTAGTAACTGCCTATCAACCAGATGGTTTTCCCTAGCAACCACGGAACAACACCTATATCTCTGCACCAGAACATCCTACTGTCATGGGGGTGGCCTCTTTCAACTTTGGGCAGTAGGTGGGACATTGTGGTAAGAAATTTTGCCACGGCAAGCACCACTCACATTTTCTTCAGGAAATGTACATTCTAGTTAGTGGTGCTTGCAAAGCAACACTATTGTAATCTCACATACTTATTTTTCTTCTTCTTCTTCTTCTTCTTCTTCTTCCGTACAAAACTTCGGCACCTAACTCGTCCCGCAGCTTTTGGCGTAGACATATGAATGAGGTGTCAAATCATCCGGCTCATTGAGGAGAGGTGTGCTATGACTTTTATAAGCGATCGGGGGTAAGGTGTTTGCCCCAGGGGCAAAAAATTGGGCAAAAAATCCCATTGACTTAACATTGCGCCAAACTTTGACAAGTCATAGCTCAGAGCAAGGATTTCACAGACATGTGTGATTTACCACATTTGAAGAGGCTGACAGGCTCTGTGAGAACATACCTCACAATGAGGTAAAAGTTGAACCCCTTGGGGGCAGGAGCTGCCCAAATTTGCCCCAATGTTAAGTCTATGGTAGATTTTGTATTGAACATAACTCTGGATCACAGTGTCTTAGAGACAAGGGGGCGGGCTCGTTTTACTCAGACGACCAATCAGTCTCTCAGGATCATTGTGAAGCTATCAAGCCACACCCTAGCAACCATTTACAGTACCTTAGCAACAAGTCCCATAGACTTCCATTGAAAGAGATCAAAGGGATTTCTCTGGACTGAATTATCATAGAAACACAAGGGTGGTCTCGTTTGACTTGGGGCAGTAAAACAGCCAATCATGAATCCCCTCAACACTTCCTAGCCCCTCCCTAGCAACCATTTTCGAGCACCTTCGCAACCAAAATCCAAAGAGAGATATCTTCCATTCTGAATGTCACAGAAGCATGGGAGTTGGTTTATATCATTCATACTGACAAGCAGCCTTTGGAGATTCATCATTGGCAGCTGCCAAGCCACTCCCTAGCAACAATTTAGAGCACCCTAGCAACCACATTTATTGATTTCAATTTCAGTAAGATATCTTCACATCAGAATGTCCTAAAGACATGATAGTTGCTTTGTTTTCATTGGGTGAGTAATCAGTCTTCAGCTTTCATCATGTGAACTACTTAGCCACACCCTAGCAACCATTTAAAGCACCCTAGCAACAAACAACCATTTACATCCATTCAAAATCACTAAGATGTGTATCTTAGGATCAGAATGACGTAGAGACTTCCGGGTTGACTTATTTCACTCAGGATGGCAAGGAGCATTGTTGTCTGTCACCTTGGTAACTTCCTAGCAACCAGATGGGGTTACCATAGCAACCAAGAAACAAATCGCATATCTCTGCACAAGAAAATCACAGAGACTTCCAGGTTGACTTATTTCACTCAGGATGGCAAGGAGCATTGTTGCCTGTCGCCTTGGTAACTGCCTAGCAACCAGATGGGGTTACCCTAGCAACCAAGAAACAAATCACATATCTCTGCACAAGAAAATCACAGAGAATTCCGTGTTCACTTATTTCATTCAGGATGGCAAGGAGCATTGTTGGCTTGCCCCTTGGTTACTGCTTAGCAACCAGATGGGGTTACCCTAGCAACCAAGTAACAAATCACATATCTCTGTACTAGAAAATCGTAGAGACTTCCGGGTTGACTTATTTTACTCAGGATGGCAAGTAGCGTTGGTGGCTGTCACCTTAATAACTGCATATCAACCAGATGGGTTTCCCTAGCAACCACGGAACAACACCTATATCTCTGCACCAGAACATCCTACTGTCATGGGGGTGGCCTCTTTCAACTTTGGGCAGTAGGTGGGACATTGTGGTAAGAAATTTTGCCACGGCAAGCACCACTCACATTTTCTTCAGGAAATGTACATTCTAGTTCTTCTTCTTCTTCTTCTTCTTCTTCCGTACAAAACTTCGGCGCCTAACTCGTCCCGCACCTTTTGGCGTACACCCATGAATGAGGTGTCAAATCGTGCGGCTCATTGAGGAGAGGTGTGCTATGACTTTTATAAGCGACCGGGGGTACGGTGTTTGCCCCAGGGGCAAAAAATTGGGCAAAAAATCCCATTGACTTAACATTGAGCCGAACTTTGACGAGTCATAGCTCAGAGCGAGGATTTCGCAGAGACGTGTGATTTACCACATTTGAAGAGGGTGACAGGCTCTGTAAGAACATACCTCACAATGGGGTAAAAGTTGCACCCGTGGGGGGCAGGAGCTGCCCAAAGTTGCCCCAATGTAAGTCAATGTAATTTTTTTCAAAATTTTTTGGTCGCAGACCCACAAATGAGGCGTCAAATCGTGCGGATTATTTGGGAATAATGTGCTATGACTTTTATAAGCGATCGGGGGTACGGTGAAAAAAGTTGCACCCCTGGGGGGCATGAGCTGCCCAAATTTGCCCCAATGTTAAGTCTATGGTAGATTTTGTATTGAACATAACTCTGGATCACAGTGTCTTAGAGACAAGGGGGCGGGCTCATTTTACTCAGACGACCAATCAGTTTCTCAGGATCATTGTGAAGCTATCAAGCCATGCCCTAGCAACCATTTTCGAGCACCTTAGCAACCAAAATCCAAAGAGAGATATCTTCCATTCTGAATGTCACAGAGGCATGGGAGTTGGTTTGTATCATTCATACTGACAAGCAGCCTTTGGAGATTCATTATTGGCAGCTGCCAAGCCACTCCCTAGCAACAATTTAGAGCACCCTAGCAACCACATTTATTCATTTCAATTACAGTAACATATCTTCAGATCAGAATGTCCTAGAGACATGATAGTTGCTTTGTTTTAATTGGGTGAGTAATCAGTCTTCATCTTTCATCATGTGAACTACTTAGCCACGCCCTAGCAACCATTTAAAGCACCCTAGCAACAAAACACCATTGACATCCATTCAAAATCACTAAGATGTGTATCTTAGGATCAGAATGTCGTAGAGACTTCTGGGTTGACTTATTTCACTCAGGATGGAAAGTAGACTTGAGAAATATCACTCTGGTAACTGCCTAGCAACCAAATGGGGTTACCCTAGCAACCAAGAAACAAATCACATATCTCTGCACAAGAAAATCACAGAGACTTCCGGGTTGACTTATTTCACTCAGGATGGCAAGGAGCATTGTTGGCTGTCACCTTGGTAACTGCCTAGCAACCAGATGGGGTTACCCTAGCAACCAAGTAACAAATCATATATCTCTGATCCAGAAAATTGTAGTGATTCCGTTTTGACTTTTTTCATTTAGGATGGCAAGGAGCATTGTTGGCTTGCCCCTTTGTAACTGCCTAGCAACCAGATGGGGTTACCCTAGCAACCAAGTAACAAATCACATATCTCTGTACTAGAAAATCGTAGAGACTTACGGGTTGACTTATTTTACTCAGGATGGCAAGTAGCGTTGGTGGCTGTCAACTTAGTAACTGCATATCAACCAGATGGGTTTCCCTAGCAACCATGGAACAACACCTATATCTCTGCACCAGAACATCCTACTGTCATGGGGGTGGCCTCTTTCAACTTTGGGCAGTAGGTGGGACATTGTGGTAAGAAATTTTGCCACGGCAAGCACCACTCACATTTTCTTCAGGAAATGTACATTCTAGTTAGTGGTGCTTGCAAAGCAACACTATTGTAATCTCACATACTTATTCTTTTTCTTTTTCTTCTTCTTCCGTACAAAACTTAGGCGCGTAACTCGTCCCACACCTTTTGGCGTAGACCCATGAATGAGGTGTCAAATCATGCGGCTCATTGAGGAGAGGTGTGCTATGACTTTTATAAGCGATCGGGGGTACGGTGTTTGCCCCAGGGGCAAAAAATTGGGCAAAAAATCCCATTGACTTAACATTGAGCCGAAATTTGACGAGTCATAGCTCAGAGCGAGGATTTCGCAGAGACGTGTGATTTACCACATTTGAAGAGGCTGACAGGCTCTGTGAGAACATACCTCACAATGGGGTAAAAGTTGCACCCCTGGGGGGCAGGAGCTGCCCAAATTTGCCCCAATGTTAAGTTAATGGTAGATTTTGTATTGAACATAACTCTGGATCACAGTGTCTTAGAGACAAGGGGGCGGGCTCATTTTACTCAGATGACCAATCAGTCTCTCAGGATCATTGTGAAGCTATCAAGCCACGCCCTAGCAACCATTTAGAGCACCTTAGCAACAAGTCCCATAGACTTCCATTGAAAGAGATCAAAGGGATATCTCCGGACTGAATTATCATAGAAACACGAGGGTGGTCTCGTTTGACTTGGGCCAGTAAAACAGCCAATCATGAATCCCCTCAACACTTCCTAGCCCCTCCCTAGCAACCATTTTCGAGTACCTTAGCAACCAAAATCCAAAGAGAGATATCTTCCATTCTGAATGTCACTAAGGCATGGGAGTTGGTTTATATCATTCATACTGACAAGCAGCCTTTGGAGATTCATCATTGGCAGCCTCCAAGCCACTCCCTATCAACCAAACAGAGTACCCTAGCAACCATTTTGCAAGACCTATATCTCTGCATCAGAACATCGTAGAGACATGGGGGTTGGCTCTTTTGACTCATGCTAGCAAACAGCACGTCCAACATGCTACACATGCTAGCAGTGAATAGCTACATGCTAATAGCGATTATTTACATGTAAAATCATGCCTAAAACATGCTAAGAACTATAAAAACTTCATAGTAACCATCTGTGACAACTACCAACCACCTGGTAACACCATAGCAACCACCCATAACACCCTAGCAACCGCCTAGCAACAACCCACAACACCCTAGCAACCACCCAGAATACCCTAGCGACCGCCTAGCAACACCATAGCAACCACCCACAACACCCTAGCAACCACCCTGAACACCCTAGCAACCACCCAGAATAACCTAGCGACCACCTAGCAACACCCTAGCAACCACCTAACAACACCCTAGCAAACACCCAGAATACCCTAGCAACCGCCTAGCAACCTCCCAGAACACCCTTGCAACTGCCTAGCAACACCATTGTAACCACCTAGAACACCCTAGCAACCGCCTAGCAACCAAAGGAGGCTTGATAAGTAACACCCTGGTAACTGCATAGCAACCAGATGGGGTTACCCTAGCAACCAAGTAACAAATCACATATCTTTGAACCAGAACATCGTAGAGACTTAGGGGTTGACATATTTCACACAGGATTGCAAGGAGCCTTATGAGTATCACTTTGGTAACTGCCTAGCAACCAGATGGGGTTACCCTAGCAACAAAGTAACAAATCACATATCTCTGCACCAGAAAATCGTGGTGACTTCCTGTTTAACTTATTTCACTCAGAATGGAATGTAGCCTTGATATGTATCACTCTGGTAACTGCCCATCAACCAGATATGGTTACCCTAGCAACCAAGTAACAAATCACATATCTATGCAACAGAAAATCGTAGAGACTTCCGGGTTGACTTTATTCACTCAGAATGAAAAGGAGGCTTGATAAGTATCACCCTGGAAACTGCATAGCAACCAGACAGGGTTTCCCTAGCAACCAAGTAACAAATCACGTATCTTAGAACCAGAACATCGTAGAGACTTCCGGGTTGACTTATTATACAGGATGACAAGGAGTCTTTTGAGTATCACCTTGGTAACTGCCTAGCAACCAGATTGGGTTACCCTAGCAACCAACTAACAAATAATATATCTATCTGTCTATCTATCTATATGAGGATCAATATCTATCTATCTATCTATCTATCTATCTATCTATCTATCTATCTATCTATCTATCTGAGGGTCAATAAAAACATTATTTGAATGTTTTGTTTACACTTACAAAATCATTGTTTTACTACAGTAATCATAGTTTAACCATGATATTTGAAGTAAAATTATATTAACCACAAAATTTATCATGGTTATTACAATATTACTATAGTAAAGCCATGGTAAATGTTCATAAGGGTATCATTTATTAACAAATTTGAACAACATCAGTGTTTTAACAACTTAAAATGTAAATACATTTGTAACAAATGTCACCCAGACCCATTAGAATACCGTAAATGTCATGTTTAGATTTGTATTTTTTTAGTGTGAATTAAGTCCAGATGCTGTTTGTCTGTGACTACTTGTGTTTTTTCACATTTCTGTGCGGAAGAAATATTTCCTATCCTACCCTAATTAGGGCCCAAGCCTGAAAAGGCGAAGGCCCTATTGTTTTCCTTAGGATTATTATTATTATTATTATTATTATTATTATTATTATTATTTTATCGACTATTCGGGCACTTTTGGGGGCCTTAACATGCTCTAAAACTCTTGAAACTTTGCACACGGGTCAGAACCTGCGGCCATCAGGGCTGGGCTGAAGATGGTACCCGGGCGTGGCAGGGGGGCTCAGCAGCGCCCCCTGGAACGGGGTCCGAAACCTTGGTCCATAAATCAAACACACTTGCATGTAATAATATGAAAGTCGGTACACATATAGATCTCATCGTTTCATATATACTTCATGCTCTTACTTTTTACCTCAGCCCAACAGGAAGTCGGCTATTTAGGGTTGTTTGGAAAACGTATACAATGGAATTTGAAATACTCCTCCTAGAGAAATCATTTAATCGCCACGAATCTCAGTCAGCATGAAGTCAAGACATTGAGGATGAAAAATTGCCAGCGGATTTTTGATATCTCGAACGGTTTGGCCGTGGCGAGGAAACAAATTTATGGCGAGAAAAGTGAGACAGGAAGTGTGTTATAACTTCTGCATAAATTAACAGATCTTGATGAAACTTCAGCAGTGTGTTCGTTGTAAGAGGCCGATCACATGGATGTGACTATTGTGAGTCAAAGTTATAGCGCCACCAACTGGCAGCAGGAAGTGTGTCACTTTCAAAATGCTTTGAAATCACCCTCTTGTTTTTACCCGATTTGCTTCAAACTTTACGTGTATAATGTAAACACACGGCAGATTTAGACCTGTGAAAGGATTATTGATATCTTAGATACTGTTGCCGTGGCAACACTTCAAACTTTACTTTTCTTTATTGATGCTTTTGAGACTCTTAACATACTTGAAATTGCATGAAACTCGACAGAGACGTCACATTTATTAGCCAGTAGACATGTGCAAAGTTTCAGAAATGGGTGTGGTGAGGGGCTCAGTAGCGCCACCTTTTGACAAAAAAGTGGGGGGTTAGTTTCATCTACAGGTACAAAAATTGGTATTGATATAGTTCTCCTCAAGCCGGACAACTTTCTAATTTACAGTCATTAGCTCCGACCAACAGAAAGTCAGATATTTTGGTTTGAATGTGGAGAAAATGTCAGAATTTTGCAAGTCACTCTCTAAGACTTTGTGTGTGAGGAGTAGGAAGGGAGGGGGGCTTGTGAAGTAATACATAGGGCTATACTGCCCTCTTGTGTTCAACATAGTATGGGTTACATTAACTTTTGCACGATATTCTAATTTTTCGAGTTTCACCTGTATGCAGAGTTGACAGAAAAATGTTACACACGCCGTAGCAGGTGAATACAACAAAGAACTAAAGCCTAAAAAACTAAAGTTTAATCCACTGTCTGTTCATTCTCTGAGTGGCAATTACAAGAAATGTCCAATAGATGGCATCCAAGCCTCATTGTTCAATGATTTACAACAGGTCTGAGTCCAGAATGGGCAGGGACTGAGTTCAACAGTTGCTTGAGCTCTTTTGCAGTCGAATCCCAGAAAAAAGGCAAACAATGTGTCCCCACTCAATATATACATCAACTGAGTGGAGGATACAATTTTTAACAACCTTTAACCATTTACAGCCAGAGCGTTCAAATTTGGGAACAATTATTCCCATGGTTCCTGTCTCAGTGTCATCGTCGTCCGATCACCGATTTTATTTCTGAAGTCTGCCCAGATACTCATGACAATACAAGCTAAAGGCACATGTGATTGGTTAAGGGGTTACTGGGCAAGAATAATAACTGTATCGTCATCACCGTCTTCCTTCATTTCAATGGAAAGGTGATATCACGAGAGATTTACTCCAGTGTTGGATTTACTGCTTCAAATTAAATACTGAGGCGATTTTTGCAAGGTAAGAACGTGTGTTGTCTATATTTTCTATAGAAAGTCAAAACGTTTTAGTTACGAAGCATTTATTTGTAGGAGTATTGCTAGTTATTTCTGGAAAAAAATGACAAAATAACTCAAATAAATGTTTGTGAGCAGTTTTGTGTGAAACCGCGAGATGCGTCGCGTCTAACGCACGAGCCCCGATGAGAGATCGCATTCGCTTCTTCTTGCGTTTGAACGGACAATTTCATACTACAAAATGTCAAATTACATGATATATTGTCTGTTTTGTCCCAAGTGAACATAAACAGTTGATGAAGAAATCGCGAATCGAAATCTAGTATCAACACTTCCGAGAATGATTATCAGCGTTGTGCCTGACAGCGCATCTCATTTTTACTCGCATCTTCATGGAGGTTTGTCAGTTGTATGTAGTTTCACAATCTCAATCAAGTAATCTCTGAAATGAATACAGATGTAACAGCACGAAAATAATGAGACTTCACAGTTCTCAAAAGATTAAACTCACTAAAACAAGCCGCACAGAGTGTGCCTTGAATGAAATGCGTTTAAAATCCTCTTAAAGAGACAGTAACAATTTTCCAAGTAAATAAAAAGTAGGCCTACAAATGGTTTTCACCCCAAAAATAAATTTCTCTCATCGTATACTCACCCTCATTGCATCCCAGATGTGTATTGTTTTCTTTCTTCTAGTGAACACAAATTAAGCTTTTTAGAAGATTATCTCAACCCTGTTGGACCTTTCAATGACTTGAATGGTGATCAGAACTCAGAAGCTACAAAAATCAAATAAATGCAGCATAAAAGTAATCCATACCACTCCAGTGGTTAAATCCATGCCTTCAGAAGTGATATTATAGGTGTGGGTTAGAAATAGACCTATATATATATACTTAAAGATGACATCACTCTGAAGTACTGCGTAAAGAATATCCCACATTCGCCCTTAGGGGGCGCTACAGGCCATGCCCAAAATTCCCATTTTCTGGTCAAAAATGTTCTAATGTTGTATATTGATACTACAGGCCAACAGGAATTCACAAACCAAGAGTGGCCCACATTCGCCCTTATGGGGCGCTACAGGCCACGCCCTAAATTCCCATTTGCTGGTCAAAAATGTTCTAATTTGGTACATTGATACTACAGGCCAACAGGAACCCACAAACAAAGAATTGCCCATATTCGCCATTAGGGGGCGCTACAGGCTATGCCCAAAATTCCCATTTTATGGTCAAAAATGTTCTAATTTGGTATATTGACACTACAGGCCAACAGAAATCCACAAACCAAGAATGTCTCACATTCGCCCTTAGGGGGCGCTAAAGGCCATTCCCAAATTGCACATTTTTTTGTCAAATACTTTCTAATTTGGTACATTAATACTACAGGCCAACAGGAACCTACAAACCAAGAATGGCTCACATTCGCCCTTAGGGGGCGCTACATGCCATGCCCAAATGTCATTTTTTTAAAGTGATTGTATTTCCACCCCATTTATTTAGTTTTCTGAAACCTGGTGAACATACCTCATTTCTCATTGTAAACAAAAAACCCTACAGGATCCATAAGGTCCGGCATGATGGATTTTCCTGTACACTGAAAATGTTTAGTTTAGGATTCAGACAGAAAGACATGTTTTTTGGATTTTTTCATTGGGAGGGTTTAACCCCAACCCTCTATTGATCAATTTTAAATGATTTGCCATTTTGAGGAGGAATCGCATTGCTGCTTGCAGCTATATTTTTGAGTTGTTGCTGTGTCCATCATCCTTTGTTTTCCGAAAGCCACCAAGTGGAAATGAGCCCGGTAACTAAAGGCACCAGGGTTGCGGTGCCACCGGCTTGGGCCCGTCATCGCTGCTTGCAGCTTTAATTCTATTTGTTTTTCACTTCAAAGCTTATGATATGCATTCATTTTCATTTTTTGATTCAATTAAAATACTCATAATATCATTAGTTTAAGCGTCAATACTTTAGGATTGTTCCAACAAGTTTTAAAGAAGCTTAGGTATTTTTACTAGAAAACCAGACAAATTGATTGCAGGTTTTTTTTTTTTTTTTTGCAATTTAACCCAATTTCATGAAAAATAGAAAATTCTTTTGGCACTTTTTTGGAACTGTTGGTAGTCTGATTCAATAATGAGTCAAAATTGGAATGTTAAAAATATGGCTGATGTTCTGTCCGGTTCATTTGTCACAATGGAAATGGAAGGTCAAGTTGAGCACCTTGTATTCTCGGATACAGTATTCCCTGCTGTGTGCTCTGCTTTAAAATTACTGTACTTGTCTGCAGATGTCGAAGGCAATCAAGGTATTCCATGCATACTGAAAGTACACAAACTGAGCAGAACAGTATAAACTCTATATACTGCAGAAATTTTAAGAGAAGATTAAAGCTGCAAGCAGCGATGACGGGCCCAAGCCGGTGGCACCGCAACCCCGGTGCCTTTAGTTACCGGGCTCATTTCCACTTGGTGGCTTTCGGAAAACAAAGGATGATGGACATAGCAACAACTCAAAATTAATGTAAACATGGACCCTAAACATACAATGTGTAATAGATATATGCCACCATTCCAGTTTGACTACAATTTAATGTCATTTAATCCACTGCCATGACAACACTATTAAAGTGACACACTTCCACCAGTTGGTGGCACTACAGTTTAGGATGAGCTCCCACCCCAGACGGTTTGTAAAACTGCATATCTCAGCAACTACAGTACGAGTAAAAACAGCATGAAAAAGTCAATTTCTCACATCATATTGGAGGTTGACCGCACAGCCTGACGCAAGCTACCTAGGTCAATACCGAATGGACGGCTAGGCTTAAATGGGAGAGGTTTTGGTGCCTGTGAGTCGATGTCAGATTACGAGGGATAAGAAACAGAGTCAGGGAAGCTTTTACACTTTCTAGCTGATTTGGGTGAGAATGGCCAGCCATACTAAAAAATATAGAGTAACAGTGTTCGTGTTACTGTGAGTATCAGTCATATGAGAAATAGAAACAAACAATACATACACATTCATATATACCCACTTAAAACAGTAGAATCTGCGCGTGTCAACATCATCTCTCTCTTTCGTGCATTTAGCAGCTGACGGTTGAGTTTAGTGTGAGCGTGTGCAGGGAAGCGCGTTTCACTGAATTTACATGTTACACGTATAAACCTTCATCAACCCGTTAATCCGAAACGCAAATGCCGTTATTTTGCGTCTCTCGCTCCTGCTTGTAATTGACAAAGCTGTCAAACGGGACAATTTGCAAGCGTGCAAGGTTGGATCGGTCTTTTCACGTTTTAATAATTTGCAGTGTTCGACATCTACGTTCAAAGCGAGCGGTGCAATATGGAATTCATCCAAAATAATTACAAAGTTCTTTTCGCTCTTGTTCTACATATTTTTTTCAAGCGTCAGGTGATGTTTCTTCAGTATTAATTTTCCTGCGCCACCACGAACGGAGTTGGAACATAAACAAGCATCCGGGCCAGTGTTGCCAGATTAGAAATGTCGAAGTATCGTACCAAAACCTCAAAATTATCGTTTTTTTTTTTTTTTAATTATCGTACACAAACCAAACGCATAAAATATAGTTATTTTCCAACAATTTTATTTTCCAAATAATTTTACAGCTAATTTGAACAAGCTGTATAATACGCTCACATTAACTGGAGGAAGTCTGAATAACTTTTTTTCCAAAGTGCAAAAGATATGCCGAAAAAAAGTGCACAAAAAAGAAAAAAGTGCACAATTAACACAAAAAAGATTGAAATTCGATCTCTAAGTCGCTGTCATCATCGGATGCCACATCCACTTGTGCTGTGTCTCTGTGTGTGTGTGTGTGTGTGTGTGTGTGTGTGTGTGTATACGTGCTTGCGTGCAGGCAGGCGAGCCTGCGAAATGATTCGGGGTCCGAGAGAGAAGCGGTAGGATGTGTGTTTGGACGAACGACTGAAAACTCTGAAATTATTGTACATTATGGGATTTTTTTCATTATTGATCATACATCGTACAGAGGTCAAAATTATCGTACAAATACGATAATTATCGTACATCTGGCAACACTGATCCGGGCATTCAGAAGGGTTAAAAAAAAACTGCTTAAAAAAACGTCTGAACAGCGTCTGCTCTCGGTCTCACATTAATTCAGGTGGATTTTTCACAAGCGACAACATTGGCAAACAAAAGTGCTAGCTAATATTTATTTATTTCACCGAAATGTATTAAAAATAGAGGCTAGCTGCCTGTCCGATGAACAAATAGATTCACGTCATTTTTTTTCCAGAAATAACTAGCAATACTCCCACAAATAAATGCTTCGTAACTAAAACGTTTTGACTTTCAATAGAAAATATAGACAACACATGTTACATGACGTTCTTACCTTGCAAAAATCGCCTCAGTATTTAATTTGAAGCAGTAAATCCAACACTGGAGTAAATCTCTCGTGATATCACCTTCCCATTGAAATGAAGGAAGACGGTGATGACGATACAGTTATTATTCTTGCCCAGGAACCCCTTAACCAATCACATGTGCCTTTATCTTGTATTGTCATGAGTATCTGGGCAGATTTCAGAAATAAAATCCCCTTAACCAATCACATGTGCCTTTAGCTTTTATTGTCATGAGTATCTGGGCAGATTTCAGAAATAAAATCGGTGATTGGACGACGATCACACTGAGACAGGAACCATGGGAATAATTGTTCCCAAATTTGAACGCTCTGGCTGTAAATGGTTAAAGGTTGTTAAAAATTGCATCCGCCACTCAGTTGATGTATATATTGAGTGGGGACACATTGTTTGCCTTTTTTCTGGGATTGGACTGCAAAAGAGCTCAAGCAACTGTTGAACTCAGTCCCTGCCCATTCTGGACTCAGACCTGTTGTAAATGATTGAAGAATGAGGATTGGATGCCCTCTATTGGACATTTGTTGTAATTGCCACTCCGAGAATGAACAGCCAGGGGATTCGACATGGGTTTTCTTGTCCTTTTCCATTTCAGTTGCTATTTTGACTGTATTTTATTGATCGAAAATGTACTAAATATTTAAGATATCAAGGATACCTTGGGAATTGAAAATGTGCAATGCCTTGACATTAGTCTGTATTTTTCGAGCATGTTCAGGGCGGTGCTGAAGGCGCTGGCGAAGTCTTGGCACTCTGCCAGCTAGATGCATGATTGTTTCAACAAGGTCCGGTACCCGAACTGGGTGAGGCGGGGCTTTAGTTCTTTGTTGTATTCACCTGAAACGGCGTGTGTAACATTTTTCTGTCAACTCTGCATACAGGTGAAACTCGAAAAATTAGAATATCGTGCAAAAGTTAATGTAAACCATACTATATTGAACACAAGAGGGCAGTATAGCCCTATGTATTACTTCACAAGACCCAACGTCCCCCCTCCCCTACAAACACACAGAGACTCGGAGAGTGACTGGAAAATTCTGAGATTTTCTCCACATTCAAACCAAAATATCTGACTTTCTGTTGGTCGGAGTTAATGACTGTAAATTAGAAAGTTGTCCGGCTTGAGGAGAACTATATCAATACCAATTTTTGTACCTGTAGATGAAACTAACCCCCCACTTTTTTGTCAAAAGGTGGCGCTACTGAGCCCCTCACCACACCCATTTCTGAAACTTTGCACATGTCTACTGGCTAATAAATGTGACGTCTCTGTCGAGTTTCATGCAATTTCAAGTATGTTAAGAGTCTCAAAAGCATCAATAAAGAAAAGTAAAGTTTGAAGCGTTGCCACGGCAACAGTATCTAAGATATCAATAATCCTTTCACAGGTCTAAATCTGCCGTGTGTTTACATTATACACGTAAAGTTTGAAGCAAATCGGGTAAAAACAAGAGGGTGATTTCAAAGCATTTTGAAAGTGACACACTTCCTGCTGCCAGTTGGTGGCGCTATAACTTTGACTCACAATAGTCACATCCATGTGATCGGCCTCTTACAACGAACACACTGCTGAAGTTTCATCAAGATCTGTTAATTTATGCAGAAGTTATAACACACTTCCTGTCTCACTTTTCTCGCCATAAATTTGTTTCCTCGCCACGGCCAAACCGTTCGAGATATCAAAAATCCGCTGGCAATTTTTCATCCTCAATGTCTTGACTTCATGCTGACTGAGATTCGTGGCGATTAAATGATTTCTCTAGGAGGAGTATTTCAAATTCCATTGTATACGTTTTCCAAACAACCCTAAATAGCCGACTTCCTGTTGGGCTGAGGTAAAAAGTAAGAGCATGAAGTATATATGAAACGATGAGATCTATATGTGTACCGACTTTCATATTATTACATGCAAGTGTGTTTGATTTATGGACCAAGGTTTCGGACCCCGTTCCAGGGGGCGCTGTTAAGGCCCCCTGCCACGCCAGGGTACCATCTTCAGCCCAGCCATGATGGCCGCGGGTTCTGACCCGTGTGCAAAGTTTCAAGAGTTTTAGAGCACGTTAAGGCCCCCAAAAGTGCCCGAATAGTCGATAAAATAATAATAATAATATTACTTAAAGCTGCAAGCAGCGATGACGGGCCCAAGCCGGTGGCACCGCAACCCTGGTGCCTTTAGTTACCGGGCTCATTTCCACTTGGTGGCTTTCGGAAAACAAAGGATGATGGACACAGCAACAACTCAAAAATATAGCTGCAAGCAGCAATGCGATTCCTCCTCAAAATGGCAAATCATTTAAAATTGATCAATAGAGGGTTGGGGTTAAACCCTCCCAATGAAAAAATCCAAAAAACATGTCTTTCTGTCTGAATCCTAAACTAAACATTTTCAGTGTACAGGAAAATCCATCATGCCGGACCTTATGGATCCTGTAGGGTTTTTTGTTTACAATGAGAAATGAGGTATGTTCACCAGGTTTCAGAAAAACTAAATAAATGGGGTGGAAATACAATCACTTTGAAAAATTGACATTTGGGCATGGCCTGTACCGCCCCCTAAGGGCGAATGTGAGCCATTCTTGGTTTGTAGGTTCCTGTTGGCCTGTAGTATTAATGTACCAAATTAGAAAGTATTTGACAAAAAAATGTGCAATTTGGGAATGTCCTTTAGCACCCCCTAAGGGCAAATGTGAGACATTCTTGGTTTGTGGATTTCTGTTGGCCTGTAGTGTCAATATACCAAATTAGAAAATTTTTGACCATAAAATGGGAATTTTGGGCATAGCCTGTAGCGCCCCCTAATGGCGAATATGGGCAATTCTTTGTTTGTGGGTTCCTGTTGGCCTGTAGTATCAATGTACCAAATTAGAACATTTTTGACCAGCAAATGGGAATTTAGGGCGTGGCCTGTAGCGCCCCATAAGGGCGAATGTGGGCCACTCTTGGTTTGTGAATTCCTGTTGGCCTGTAGTATCAATATACAACATTAGAACATTTTTGACCAGAAAATGGGAATTTTGGGCATGGCCTGTAGCGCCCCCTAAGGGCGAATGTGGGATATTCTTTACGCAGTACTTCAGAGTGATGTCATCTTGAAGTATATATATATAGGTCTATTTCTAACCCACACCTATAATATCACTTCTGAAGGCATGGATTTAACCACTGGAGTGGTATGGATTACTTTTATGCTGCATTTATTTGATTTTTGTAGCTTCTGAGTTCTGATCACCATTCAAGTCATTGAAAGGTCCAACAGGGTTGAGATAATCTTCTAAAAAGCTTAATTTGTGTTCACTAGAAGAAAGAAAACAATACACATCTGGGATGGAATGAGGGTGAGTATACGATGAGAGAAATTTATTTTTGGGGTGAAAACCATTTGTAGGCCTACTTTTTATTTAGTTGGAAAATTGTTACTGTCTCTTTAAGAGGATTTTAAACGCATTTCATTCAAGGCACAGTCTGTGCGGCTTGTTTTATTGAGTTTAATCTTTTGAGAACTGTGAAGTCTCATTATTTTCGTGCTGTTACATCTGTATTCATTTCAGAGATTACTTGATTGAGATTGTGAAACTACATACAACCGACAAACCTCCATGAAGATGCGAGTAAAAATGAGATGCCTCGCGCTGTCAGACACAACGCTGATAATCATTCTCGGAAGTGTTGATACTAGATTTCGATTCGCGATTTCTTCATCAACTGTTTATGTTCACTTGGGACAAAACAGACAATATATCATGTAATTTGACATTTTGTAGTATGAAATTGTCCGTTCAAACGCAAGAAGAAGCGAATGCGATCTCTCATCGGGGCTCGTGCGTTAGACGCGACGCATCTCGCGGTTTCACACAAAACTGCTCACAAACATTTATTTGAGTTGTTTTGTCATTTTTTTTCCAGAAATAACTAGCAATACTCCTACAAATAAATGCTTCGTAACTAAAACGTTTTGACTTTCTATAGAAAATATAGACAACACACGTTCTTACCTTGCAAAAATCGCCTCAGTATTTAATTTGAAGCAGTAAATCCAACACTGGAGTAAATCTCTCGTGATATCACCTTTCCATTGAAATGAAGGAAGACGGTGATGACGATACAGTTATTATTCTTGCCCAGTAACCCCTTATCCAATCACATGTGCCTTTAGCTTGTATTGTCATGAGTATCTGGGCAGACTTCAGAAATAAAACGGTGATCGGACGACGATGACACTGAGACAGGAACCATGGGAATAATTGTTCCCAAATTTGAACGCTCTGGCTGTAAATGGTTAAAGGTTGTTAAAAATTGTATCCTCCACTCAGTTGATGTATATATTGAGTGGGGACACATTGTTTGCCTTTTTTCTGGGATTCGACTGCAAAAGAGCTCAAGCAACTGTTGAACTCAGTCCCTGCCCATTCTGGACTCAGACCTGTTGTAAATCATTGAACAATGAGGCTTGGATGCCATCTATTGGACATTTCTTGTAATTGCCACTCAGAGAATGAACAGACAGTGGATTAAACTTTAGTTTTTTAGGCTTTAGTTCTTTGTTGTATTCACCTGCTACGGCGTGTGTAACATTTTTCTGTCAACTCTGCATACAGGTGAAACTCGAAAAATTAGAATATCGTGCAAAAGTTAATGGAACCCATACTATGTTGAACACAAGAGGGCAGTATAGCCCTATGTATTACTTCACAAGCCCCCCTCCCTTCCTACTCCTCACACACAAAGTCTTAGAGAGTGACTTGCAAAATTCTGACATTTTCTCCACATTCAAACCAAAATATCTGACTTTCTGTTGGTCAGAGCTAATGACTGTAAATTAGAAAGTTGTCCGGCTTGAGGAGAACTATATCAATACCAATTTTTGTACCTGTAGATGAAACTAACCCCCCCCTTTTTTGTCAAAAGGTGGCGCTACTGAGCCCCTCACCACACCCATTTCTGAGACTTTGCACATGTCTACTGGCTAATAAATGTGACGTCTCTGTCGAGTTTCATGCAATTTCAAGTATGTTAAGAGTCTCAAAAGCATCAATAAAGAAAAGTAAAGTTTGAAGTGTTGCCACGGCAACAGTATCTAAGATATCAATAATCCTTTCACAGGTCTAAATCTGCCGTGTGTTTACATTATACACGTAAAGTTTGAAGCAAATCGGGTAAAAACAAGAGGGTGATTTCAAAGCATTTTGAAAGTGACACACTTCCTGCTGCCAGTTGGTGGCGCTATAACTTTGACTCACAATAGTCACATCCATGTGATCGGCCTCTTACAACGAACACACTGCTGAAGTTTCATCAAGATCTGTTAATTTATGCAGAAGTTATAACACACTTCCTGTCTCACTTTTCTCGCCATAAATTTGTTTCCTCGCCACGGCCAAACCGTTCGAGATATCAAAAATCCGCTGGCAATTTTTCATCCTCAATGTCTTGACTTCATGCTGACTGAGATTCGTGGCGATTAAATGATTTCTCTAGGAGGAGTATTTCAAATTCCATTGTATACGTTTTCCAAACAACCCTAAATAGCCGATTTCCTGTTGGGCTGAGGTAAAAAGTAAGAGCATGAAGTATATATGAAACGATGAGATCTATATGTGTACCGACTTTCATATTATTACATGCAAGTGTGTTTGATTTATGGACCAAGGTTTCGGACCCCGTTCCAGGGGGCGCTGCTGAGCCCCCCTGCCACGCCCGGGTACCATCTTCAGCCCAGCCCTGATGGCCGCAGGTTCTGACCCGTGTGCAAAGTTTCAAGAGTTTTAGAGCATGTTAAGGCCCCCAAAAGTGCCCGAATATTCGATAAAATAATAATAATAATAATAATAATAATAATTAAAGCTGCAAGCAGCGAAGACGGGCCCAAGCCGGTGGCACCGCAACCCCGGTGCCTTTAGTTACCGGGTTCATTTCCACTGGGTGGCTTTCGGAAAACAAAGGATGATGGACACAGCAACAACTCAAAAATATAGCTGCAAGCAGCAATGCGATTCCTCCTCAAAATGGCAAATCATTTAAAATTGATCAATAGAGGGTTGGGGTTAAACCCTCCCAATGAAAAAATCCAAAAAACATGTCTTTCTGTCTGAATCCTAAACTAAACATTTTCAGTGTACAGGAAAATCCATCATGCCAGACCTTATGGATCCTGTAGGGTTTTTTGTTTACAATGAGAAATGAGGTATGTTCACCAGGTTTCAGAAAAACTAAATAAATGGGGTGGAAATACAATCACTTTAAAAAAATGACATTTGGGCATGGCCTGTAGCGCCCCCTAAGGGCGAATGTGAGCCATTCTTGGTTTGTAGGTTCCTGTTGGCCTGTAGTATTAATGTACCAAATTAGAAAGTATTTGACAAAAAAAAATGTGCAATTTGGGAATGGCCTTTAGCGCCCCCTAAGGGCGAATGTGAGACATTCTTGGTTTGTGGATTTCTGTTGGCCTGTAGTGTCAATATACCAAATTAGAACATTTTTGACCATAAAATGGGAATTTTGGGCATAGCCTGTAGCGCCCCCTAATGGCGAATATGGGCAATTCTTTGTTTGTGGGTTCCTGTTGGCCTGTAGTATCAATGTACCAAATTAGAACATGTTTGACCAGCAAATGGGAATTTAGGGCGTTGCCTGTAGCGCCCCCTAAGGGCGAATGTGGGCCATTCTTGTTTTGTGGGTTCCTGTTGGCCTGTAGTATCAATGTACCAAATTAGAACATTTTTGACCAGAAAATGGGAATTTTGGGCATGGCCTGTAGCGCCCCCTAAGGGCGAATGTGGGATATTCTTTACGCAGTACTTCAGAGTGATGTCATCTTGAAGTATAAATATATAGGTCTATTTCTAACCCACACCTATAATATCACTTCTGAAGGCATGGATTTAACCACTGGAGTGGTATGGATTACTTTTATGCTGCATTTATGTGATTTTTGTAGCTTCTGAGTTCTGATCACCATTCAAGTCATTGAAAGGTCCAACAGGGTTGAGATAATCTTCTAAAAAGCTTAATTTGTGTTCACTAGAAGAAAGAAAACAATACACATCTGGGATGGAATGAGGGTGAGTATACGATGAGAGAAATTTATTTTTGGGGTGAAAACCATTTGTAGGCCTACTTTTTATTTAGTTGGAAAATTGTTACTGTCTCTTTAAGAGGATTTTAAACGCATTTCATTCAAGGCACAGTCTGTGCGGCTTGTTTTATTGAGTTTAATCTTTTGAGAACTGTGAAGTCTCATTATTTTCGTGCTGTTACATCTGTATTCATTTCAGAGATTACTTGATTGAGATTGTGAAACTACATACAACCGACAAACCTCCATGAAGATGCGAGTAAAAATGAGATGCGTCGCGCTGTCAGACACAACGCTGATAATCATTCTCGGAAGTGTTGATACTAGATTTAGATTCGCGATTTCTTCATCAACTGTTTATGTTCACTTGGGACAAAACAGACAATATATCATGTAATTTGACATTTTGTAGTATGAAATTGTCCGTTCAAACGCAAGAAGAAGCGAATGCGATCTCTCATCGGGGCTCGTGAGTTAGACGTGACGCTGCTCGCTGTTTCACACAAATATTTATTTGAGTTATTTTGCCATTTGTTGAGTTGAATGGTGTAAAATCGCTTGAAAGTTCAAACAGGAAAGTGTTAAAAACACATACAACAGACAAACATTGCTCGCACTGAAGATGTGTTCATTGAAGAAAAGTGTTCGCGGAGTTTCACTTGATTTTTCTGACGTGTATCAGACCGCTAAGACAGATTAGGCGCACACGGTTTATTTTCGTTATTTTACAAAAGCTCAAGGTTTTGTTGTTATTGTAAGTGTACACAAATAACAGTAGACCTTTTATAGTTTGTAATGATCTCTTCCATGTATCTGAATGGGCAAAAATGACGCAGTATTTTGTTTAAGTTTTTTCCGCTGTTTAGAACAATGCATCTGAAAGGACCTTACAGCGCCATTGTTGACCCCCGTAATAATGCCAGAATTCAATAATGGTTCCCGATTTCAGATTCCTCGCAAACATTTATTTGAGTTGTAATGCCATTTGTTGAGTTGAATAGTGTAAAATCGCTTGAATATTGAAACTGGGAAGCAGTAACTCTCATCGGGGCTCGTGCGTTAGACGCGACGCATCTCGCGGTTTCACACAAAACTGCTCACAAACATTTATTTGTGTTGTTTCGTCATTTTTTTTTTCAAGAAATAACTAGCAATACTCCTACAAATAAATGCTTCGTAACTAAAACGTTTTGACTTTCAATAGAAAATATAGACATCACATGTTAAATGACATTCTTACCTTGCAAAAATCGCCTCAGTATTTAATTTGAAGCAGTAAATCCAACACTGGAGTAAATCTCTCGTGATATCACCTTCCCATTGAAATGAAGGAAGACGGTGATGACGATACAGTTATTATTCTTGCCCAGTAACCCCTTAACCAATCACATGTGCCTTTAGCTTGTATTGTCATGAGTATCTGGGCAGATTTCAGAAATAAAATCGGTGATCGGACGACGATGACACTGAGACAGGAACCATGGGAATAATTGTTCCCAAATTTGAACGCTCTGGCTGTAAATTGTTAAAGGTTGTTAAAAATTGTATCCTCCACTCAGTTGATGTATATATTGAGTGGGGACACATTGTTTGCCTTTTTTCTGGGATTCGACTGCAAAAGAGCTCAAGCAACTGTTGAACTCAGTCCCTGCCCATTCTGGACTCAGACCTGTTGTAAATCATTGAACAATGAGGCTTGGATGCCCTCTATTGGACATTTCTTGTAATTGCCACTCAGAGAATGAACAGACAGTGGATTAAACTTTAGTTTTTTAGGCTTTAGTTCTTTGTTGTATTCACCTGCTACGGCGTGTGTAACATTTTTCTGTCAACTCTGCATACAGGTGAAACTCGAAAAATTAGAATATCGTGCAAAAGTTAATGTAACCCATACTATGTTGAACACAAGAGGGCAGTATAGCCCTATGTATTACTTCACAAGCCCCCCTCCCTTCCTACTCCTCACACACAAAGTCTTAGAGAGTGACTTGCAAAATTCTGACATTTTCTCCACATTCAAACCAAAATATCTGACTTTCTGTTGGTCGGAGCTAATGACTGTAAATTAGAAAGTTGTCCGGCTTGAGGAGAACTATATCAATACCAATTTTTGTACCTGTAGATGAAACTAACCCCCCACTTTTTTGTCAAAAGGTGGCGCTACTGAGCCCCTCACCACACCCATTTCTGAAACTTTGCACATGTCTACTGGCTAATAAATGTGACGTCTCTGTCGAGTTTCATGCAATTTCAAGTATGTTAAGAGTCTCAAAAGCATCAATAAAGAAAAGTAAAGTTTGAAGTGTTGCCACGGCAACAGTATCTAAGATATCAATAATCCTTTCACAGGTCTAAATCTGCCGTGTGTTTACATTATACACGTAAAGTTTGAAGCAAATCGGGTAAAAACAAGAGGGTGATTTCAAAGCATTTTGAAAGTGACACACTTCCTGCTGCCAGTTGGTGGCGCTATAACTTTGACTCACAATAGTCACATCCATGTGATCGGCCTCTTACAACGAACACACTGCTGAAGTTTCATCAAGATCTGTTAATTTATGCAGAAGTTATAACACACTTCCTGTCTCACTTTTCTCGCCATAAATTTGTTTCCTCGCCACGGCCAAACCGTTCGAGATATCAAAAATCTGCTGGCAATTTTTCATCCTCAATGTCTTGACTTCATGCTGACTGAGATTCGTGGCGATTAAATGATTTCTCTAGGAGGAGTATTTCAAATTCCATTGTATACGTTTTCCAAACAACCCTAAATAGCCGACTTCCTGTTGGGCTGAGGTAAAAAGTAAGAGCATGAAGTATATATGAAACGATGAGATCTATATGTGTACCGACTTTCATATTATTACATGCAAGTGTGTTTGATTTATGGACCAAGGTTTCGGACCCCGTTCCAGGGGGCGCTGCTGAGCCCCCCTGCCACGCCCGGGTACCATCTTCAGCCCAGCCCTGATGGCCGCAGGTTCTGACCCGTGTGCAAAGTTTCAAGAGTTTTAGAGCATGTTAAGGCCCCCAAAAGTGCCCGAATAGTCGATAAAATAATAATAATAATAATAATAATAATAATAATAATAATAATAATAATAATAATCCTAAGGAAAACAATAGGGCCTTCGCCTTTTCATGCTTGGGCCCTAATAATAATAATAATAATAATAATAATCCTAAGGAAAACAATAGGGCCTTCGCCTTTTCAGGCTTGGGCCCTAATAATAATAATAATTAAAGCTGCAAGCAGCGATGACGGGCCCAAGCCGGTGGCACCGCAACCCTGGTGCCTTTAGTTACCGGGCTCATTTCCACTTGGTGGCTTTCGGAAAACAAAGGATGATGGACACAGCAACAACTCAAAAATATAGCTGCAAGCAGCAATGCGATTCCTCCTCAAAATGGCAAATCATTTAAAATTGATCAATAGAGGGTTGAGGTTAAACCCTCCCAATGAAAAAATCCAAAAAACATGTCTTTCTGTCTTAATCCTAAACTAAACATTTTCAGTGTACAGGAAAATCCATCATGTCGGACCTTATGGATCCTGTAGGGTTTTTTGTTTACAATGAGAAATGAGGTATGTTCACCAGGTTTCAGAAAAACTAAATAAATGTGTTGGAAATACAATCACTTTGAAAAAATGACATTTGGGCATGGCCTGTAGCGCCCCCTAAGGGTGAATGTGAGCCATTTTTGGTTTGTAGGTTCCTGTTGGCCTGTAGTATTAATGTACCAAATTGGAAAGTATTTGACAAAAAAATGTGCAATTTGGGAATGGCCTTTAGCGCCCCCTAAGGGCGAATGTGAGACATTCTTGGTTTGTGGATTTCTGTTGGCCTGTAGTGCCAATATACCAAATTAGAACATTTTTGACCATAAAATGGGAATTTTGGGCATAGCCTGTAGCGCCCCCTAATGCGAATATGGGCAATTCTTTGTTTGTGGGTTCCTGTTGGCCTGTAGTATCAATGTACCAAATTAGAACATTTTTGACCAGCAAATGGGAATTTAGGGCGTGGCCTGTAGCGCCCCCTAAGTGCGAATGTGGGCCATTCTTGGTTTGTGGATTCCTGTTGGCGTGTAGTATCAATATACAAAATTAGAACATTTTTGACCAGAAAATGGGAAATTTGGTCATGGCCTGTAGCGCCCCCTAAGGGCGAATGCGGGATATTCTTTACGCAGTACTTCAGAGTGATGTCATCTTTAAGTATATATAGGTCTGTTTCTAACCCACACCTATAATATCACTTCTGAAGGCATGGATTAAACCACAGGAGTGGTATGGATTACTTTTATGCTGCATTTATGTGATTTTTGTAGCTTCTGAGTTCTGATCACCATTCAAGTCATTGAAAGGTCCAACAGAGTTGAGATAATCTTCTAAAAAGCTTAATTTGTGTTCACTAGAAGAAAGAAAATAATACACATCTGGGATGGAATGAGGGTGAGTATACGATGAGAGAAATTTATTTTTGGGGTGAAAACCATTTGTAGGCTACTTTTTATTTACTTGGAAAATTGTTACTGTCTCTTTAAGATGATTTTAAACGCATTTCATTCAAGCCGTCAAGCCGTCTGTGCGGCTTGTTTTATTGAGATATAATCTTTTGAGAACTGTGAAGTCTCATTATTTTCGTGCTGTTACATCTGTATTCATTTCAGAGATTAATTGATTGAGATTGTGAAACTACATACAACCGACAAACCTCCATGAAGATGCGAGTAAAAATGAGATGCCTCGCGCTGTCAGGCACAACGCTGATAATCGTTCTCGGAAGTGTTGATACTAGATTTAGATTCGCGATATCTTCATCAACTGTTTATGTTCGCTTGAGACAAAACAGACAATATATCATGTATTTTGACATTTTGTTGTTATGAAATTGTCCGTTCAAACGCAAGAAGAAGCGAATGCGATCTCTCATCGGGGCTCGTGAGTTAGAAGTGACGCTGCTAGACGTGTGCAGGGAAGCGCATTTCACTGAATTTACGATGTTACACGTATAAACCTTCATCAACCCGTTAATCCAAAACGCAAATGCCGTTATTTTGCGTCTCTCGCTCCTGCTTGTGATTGACAAAGCTGTCAAACGGGACAATTTGCAAGCGTGAGTAGTAAATATAACATACTTTGTGACAAAATGATTGACAGGTGTGATTGATGACTTAATTGCTAACCTTTGACCTTTCCCCCCTCCCCATCCCCACACCACCCCTCATACTTTGTGCCAAAAGTGATTGATGGTCTATGATTGATGACCTGTTTGGTGGTCCCCCTTTGACCTTCCCCCCCCACCTCACCCCACCCCTCCCCACCCCGCCTCACCCCGCCTCACCCCTCCGGCAGTTGTACAGGCTGTGGTATGAATTGGTTGGTCAGCTGTTTTGATGCCCTCCCAGCGCTGTACCCGACCCATCTGTGTATTTAAAAGAGTAGACAAATTATTAATCTTTAATGATGTAAAATGTTAATGGAAACTGAGATGATAAAAACATTGTTATAAGAATTGTGTTCCTCATCCGTTCAATTAAATAATTGACGTAATCATTGAGATGTTTTTTTCAAAAACATGATAAGTAATGCGGGTGGTGTTATTGTATTTATTATTATTATTGCAGGGGGTAAAAAAGTGTCTATTACATTTAAAATGTCTCTTTTAATGGTTGCAATGCTTGGTGCTAAAACTTGGTTGAAGATTTTAATTTTTAACAAAAGTGATGAAAATGTGTTTCTAAAACAGTGGATATTGACTGAAGCAAACCCATTCAGATGCAAACTAAGACTTTCTTTATTTTTAAACAAAGTGTATCATGTTCCCTGTGTATTTAAAAGAGTAGACAAATTATTAATCTTTAATGATGTAAAATGTTAATGGAAACTGAGATGATAAAAACATTGTTATAAGAATTGTGTTCCTCATCCGTTCAATTAAATAATTGACGTAATCATTGAGATGTTTTTTTCAAAAACATGATAAGTAATGCGGGTGTTGTTATTGTATTTATTATTATTATTGTAGGGGGTAAAAAAGTGGTCTCTGGTAAAAATGTCTCTTTTAATGGTTGCAATGCTTGGTGCTAAAACTTGGTTGAAGATTTTAATTTTTAACAAAAGTGATGAAAATGTGTTTCTAAAACAGTGGATATTAGTTGAATAAAAACTCATTCAGACACAAAGTGATGAAAATGTGTTTCTAAAACAGTGGATATTGACTGAAGCAAACCCATTCCGATGCAAAACTAAGACTTTCTTTATTTTTAAAACAAAGCGTATCATATTCCCATATGGTCTAGCGGTTATGAGTCCTGGTTTTTCAACAGTGGTCAGGGTTCAAACCGGTACGGGAATCTGTTACGTGTTCGCCCTGGTTAGTTGGGATATGCAAAAACATTTTCATTTCACTGACTCTGTAAGCGTACACGGCACAATGACAATAACGTTGATATGATAAAAACTTTTATATAAACATGTTATTTTCAAAAACATGATAAGTAATGCGGGTGGTGTTATTGTATTTATTATTATTATTGTAGGGGGTAAAAAAGTGTCTATTACATTTAAAATGTGTTTAAACGGTGTCTCTTTTAATGGTTGCAATGCTTGGTGCTAAAACTTGGTTGAAGATTTTAATTTTTAACAAAAGTGGTTAAAATGTGTTTCTAAAACATTGGATATTAGTTGAATCAAAACTCATTCAGACACAAAGTGATGAAAATATGTATCTAAAACAGTGAATACTGGTATTCAGATGCAAAACTAAGACTTTCTTTATTTTTAAAACAAAGTGTATCATATTCTCATATGGTCTAGTCTTCCCGGTATGGGAATCTGTTACGTGTTCGCCCTGGTTAGTTGGGATATGCGAAAACATTTGCATTTCACTGACTCTGTAAGCGTACAATGACAATAACATTGATATGATAAAAACTTTTATATAAACATGTTTAACAGTTAATTTCAACAAACACCATTTCATTGAATTAGTAAAATGCATCTTTAAAGAAAGAATCTTACATCTCCCGCTCAAAGTCCTTTCACGAGCTCGGCCAAATGAAAATGAAGAAACAGACAAGAGCCCCAGGCGCGGGGTGCCGCGTAAGAATTCATTCACAGGAGTTAACGTGTGTGTGTGTGTGTGTGTGTGTGTGTGTGTGTGTGTGTGTATGTGTGTGTGTCAAGAGCCCTTGTGTAAGAATTCATTCACAAGAGTTAACAGGTGTGCGTGCATGTGTGTGTGTGTAAACAGAGTGTCTTGAGGGTTTATTTTTATTTACTATCCTGTATGCATTGGAGCATCAAGGTGGGTGGTCAACGGTAAATATTGACATTCTATCATCTCACAGGCGTAAGTTAATGATATCCCTATAGGCGTGAGAGTCAAAGCATCATTGTATCAATGAGAAAAGTGCTGAGAGGCCAGAAGTATGCCAATATCAAATATACCCATGCTGCATTAAGAGTTTTTAACTAATCATATCAATATTGTAATTTAACAGGTTCGTTTCATCACACGCAGTCACCTACTAAAAATAAAACTAATACATTCAATAATATTATAATTAAACAGCTACAACCCATATGTTATTTTAATTATGTAAGTGGTTAAACAGTTATTAGGTAGCCTAAGTTATACTCTTTTAAACGGCATTTATTTCATCCATGTGTGTGTTTCTTCAAGCACATTCGTCAACTAAAAATAAATAAAAAGAGAAATTTTCACGAATATTTACGATCAGATAAAGCTGTTAAGGACGTGTGTGTGTGTGTGTGCGTCAAGAGCCCTTGTGTAAGATTTCATTCACAGGAGTTAACGGGTGTGCGTGCATGTGTGTGTGTGTAAACAGAGTGTCTTGAGGGTTTTATTTTTTATTTACTATCCTGTATGCATTGGAGCGTCAAGGTGGGTGGTCAACGGTCAGCATTGACCAATCTATCATCTCACAGGAGGTATAGGCGTTTTCGGACAATGGATGTATATTCAACCAAGTGTCCGAAAGGTGTAAGATAAAGGTGTTATTTCGCATCAGTATTTTCTTCACGCTCATTCGTTAACTAAAAATAAACAAAAAGAGAGACTACCCCATAGTAGCGCTGCCCCAGTTTTCCTGCTGTGTTTGCGGTCATGTAAGATAAGTCATTCTGGTGTTTGTGTACGAAGCGAGAGCATCTGTGTAACACATAGCATTATTCTTTAAAATGGCTTTTATTTTCAGAAGTATGTGATGCATGTACGATGATTTTAAATATTTGTACTTTACAGGTAAACGTGCATTTTGGTAAATTGATGTTTAAACATTTTTCTACGTAATTCAGGACCGATAGATGACCATGAAAATTTGAACACCATCGATCAACTGTGTAAGTCACGTAAAGATTTTAATGTAATTATTTATATATATTAGACGTGTTTAAATATTATGTGACTATATTCTTTTATTTTCAGTGACTGAACCGTTAATTAATAATCCAACGGGTGAGAACAATACAGGAATCCGATCGGCGCTGCAAGGTATACACAATTTTGAGTTAGCTTGATCATGCAATATTGATTATAAATAAAAAAAAATGTATTTTCTGGTTGCAGATATTTCAAACTTTGACGCGGCTACGCTTGTCACACAACCCGGATTCACCACTGCTGAGCCAAAGGACCAACGGTCGCTCCGTACACCATACAGCAAGAATAATATCCCGAGGAATCAACGTAAACCCCGCTTACATATTGCATCTCCAGCTGGAAATGGTACAAGAGGGGATTTTGGTAAAAAACAGACTTCGGTGTTAAACGAGTCAGTTGGTGAGTGGGGTTTCACGCTAACATTATTTAAAATAAATAAATGACAAATCCTCGCTAACACACATATTCTGTACACATTTTTATATAGATCTGTACACTACCAGTTTGCAGACTGAGGACCCCGCATTGATATTCGATGATGCATTTTTCATGAGACGCTGGGAGGCCGGTAGTTTCAGCAACGAATTTGTTCCAGACAACACGGATAACGCAGTCTCATCCCCCGTGATACCGGCGGTGCCGGATGAATCACTGTTGGTTAACGCTACAGGGGATTTGCTTTCGGCGAATAACACAATCTTGGATGGTACGGACGGCGATACGACCCATCAGGAGTTTGTGGAAGAGTCGGTGTTGATTGCTGGAGAATCTCTCCCCTCAAATCAGCAGAACTTTCATCATGATTTGTTGATTGAACTGTGTGAACGGATTCGAAGGGGTGATGAGAGATTGGATATCATTTCAGATAAAGTGAATATCATTTCAGATAATGTCAAACGCCTCTGTGACTGTTTTCATATGGTTATGACGAACTCAGAAGAGCAAGGAACTCTTACAAGGATTACGCTTGATCGTGTTGGAGCAAATCGTGAGATATTAAATAAATGCGATCGTGTTCTTCAGAATTCCTACAGAGAAAACCAACTAATGGTAACTGCATTATCCAATATTAATAACACTGTCAATGCTGGTAGATGATAACTGATTTATGTTAAAATGTGTTGTTTTGGGTTATCTAGTTGATTTGTGATTGTTTTTCATAAAGTGTTTTGTGTAGTTGGTGTATAATCAGTGGAGAATAAATCTAAATTGAAAAAGATTTTCAAATATGGCTAGTGAAAAAAAAAGATTACGTTCAAACGATGATTTGCAAGATTGTCAACCAGACTTTGAACAAAACCCTTCAGCAAGAACTAGATATGATCATTTGTCAAATATTGAACGGTTACAAAATATTATAGATGATCAGTTGGCATATTTAGGACCTGCCTATTTGGATTTAAATGGTAGATTAGAGGCTATTATTCAAACACAGAGAGAGCATATAAATGCTTCCAATAACAACAAAGACAGTGAAAGGTTAAATATTTCGCTAGAGCCATCATCACACAGCTCCGCAAGGGATGGACTAAACGATACAGAGACGCAAACATCAGAACCGCCATACTCTAATTTATGCAAAATATTAGAAGATATGATTAAAAATCATGAAGAAATGGCCTCAACCCCTAGTCTGTGTGAAAGATTAGAAGCGCTGATAAAAATGCAAGAGGCTGGTAATAACGGGGTTGATAATGAGGCTGCTAATAATGAGGATAATTTGTTTGTAGATGCAGTACAGATTGGTGGTGTAAGCAATATTTCATCAGACACGAATGCCCCCCATGTGAGTTTAAGTCAGAACGATATTGATGAATTGGCTAGAAACGGTGGAGTTTTAAACGAATTCACGATTGTGTCAAGACCGCGTTTCAATGGTTTAGAGATACACAGAACTCTAAATTTAAGGGAAATAACATCTACAGACCTTGCTGCATACAGTACATCTGTGCATAATGCATTGTCTGAGATGGTGTCATTCTCCAGACAGATGGCAAATGAATCTGGTATTATTAATATATCTCTTAGAGGGCCCAGTCTGAAATCTGATGTAAATTGTGTATTATCACCTAGTAACGGCTACGATGAAAACATTTTTGTTGAACAATTTGAAAAAATCATGCAGAGCAATACGAAAGTGATGGCTGACGACAGTTTGCAGTTACATGCGTCCATAGCCAGAAGTAAGAACGGTGGCGCTCGTCGAAAGCTGGTTGATATAGCACATGATGAAGTAGTTAGAAGAAAACGAATGCATTTATTTTCCCCCGCCAATACAACAAACAATCTGTGCTTTTCAATATGTCTCGCATATTTTCTCGACCCACAGATTTCCCATGACAACTTAGAAAAGAGGGGGAAAACCATTCAAACTGCTGGTGGTTTCACACCTCAGGATAAAATAGGTCTAGGAGACATTGCGAAATTTGAACAAGCATTAGACATAAAAATTGTTGTCTTTCACAGGTCAAGCGCTGGAAAGTTAGAAAAATATTTAACTTCTGATGAACCACACCCCAAAACAGCATATCTTTACATTCATGATGGCCATTATTACATGATAAAGAATTTGAAAGCATTTATAGGATCTGCATATGTATGCAACTTCTGTTACACGGGGTATGCAAGCAGACAGAATCATGATTGCAAATATGTGTGTTCTGTCTGCAATGATAGCGAATGCTACAAGCATCCTAAAAACACAATACACTGTCAAGACTGCCTACGCTATTGCAGATCTAGCTACTGTTTCAATGCCCATAAAATAGTAACTCCTACGAGTGATGATTGTGGTAGATCTCCTTGCGATACTACAAAATATTGTCGTAAATGCGGTAAACGTTACTACACTGCTAGCAAAACCCCCAAACCTCATAACTGTCCAAATGATAAGTGTTTACATTGCGGGGAAGATGTAAGCCGCGGAGGTCAACACCAGTGTTTCATACAACCTACCATCCCCAAGGAATATACAGACCGTTACATTTTCTATGATTTTGAAACACGCTGTGATAATGGAAAGCATGTTGCTAATTACGTGTGTGCCATGACTTTTGATGGTGAGAAATTTGAATTTGGAGGCGAGGGGTGTGTGCGACAGCTCGTTTGTAGGTTTAGACAGCCGAGATATAAAAATTACACATGGGTAGCGCATAATGCAAGTGGATTTGATAACTTTTTAATTCTGGAGTATTTCTGCAATGCAGGACTCCATCTTAACATAGTAATGCAGGGATGTAGAGCCATTTTCATGTATGATGAAACTTTTAGACAGCGTTTTATCGATTCTTACTCATTCCTCCACATGGCTCTGTCTAAGACATCTTCTGCATTAAATTTGCAAAATAAAGAAAAAGGGTTCTTTCCTCACCATTTCAACAGACAGGAAAATCAGTCTTATATAGGCCCTTACCCAGCAAAAAACTACTACGGTTACAGTACAATGACAGATAGCACAAGGGCAAGATTTGATCAGTGGTATGCATCAGTCGATGGCAAAATCTTTGATTTCAAAAAAGAGATCGGGCTCTATTGCATGAACGACGTTGTTTTATTACGTGAAGCATGTATTAAATTTAGAGAAGCGTTCCTGCTATGCACACAGGTAGACCCGTTCACCTATGTGACTCTTGCTAGTTGTTGTATGGGTACTTTCAAGACGCATTTTCTCTCTAGAAATACACTGGCTCTGACGCATAATAATGCATACGTCAATCAGTATAAGACATTCTCTAACATATCTATTGAATGGCTTGAGTACGTGAAAAAATCCCGCGACGTAGACATTCACCATGCCCTAAATCACGGCGAGGTAAAATTTGGAAGTTACTTTGTTGATGGATATTACGAAAAAGATGGGGTACGAAGAGCGCTAGAATTTGCCGGCTGTTTTCACCATGGTCACGAATGTCGTTACAGACCTGACTATGCAAACCCCCTGTCAAATGTTCCTTTTGGAGTACTCAGGAGAATGTTTAATGAAAAGCTTGATGTGTTGCAGAACGCATACTGCTTAGACGTTGAAGTGATGTATGAGTGTGCATGGAAGACTCTTAAACAAACTGATCCTCATGTAATTGCGTTTATGGCCACTTATTCGGCTCCCGAGAGACTGAAACCGCGTGATGCCCTCTTTGGGGGTCGTACAAATGCTTACAAGCTTTACCACAAAACTACAGAAAATGAGAAGATCAGATATGTTGATTTCACAAGTCTTTATCCTTACTGTCAGGCTCGAAAAAGCTACCCTGTTGGACATCCTGAAATAATCTTCAAGGATTTTGAACCCCTTGAAAATTATTACGGACTTATTAAAGCCACAATGATACCGCCTCGAAAGCTCCTACATCCAGTACTCCCTTATAGGTGTGCCGGGAAACTCATGTTTCCTCTATGCAGATCATGTGCCGAGAAACAAATCAATGCTCCTTGTACGCATACAGATGAGGAGAGATCTATCTCAGGCTGCTGGGTGAGCATTGAATTGTTAAAGGCGATTGAGAAGGGGTATCTTGTAATGGAAGTCTCAGAGGTTTGGCACTTTGCGGAGAAATCTGAAACTCTATTTTCCGGCTATGTAAAGACCTTTCTGAAGTTTAAACAGGAGGCATCAGGCTACCCCTCTCATGTAGTCACCGAGTTAGACAAAAAAGCCTATATCGATGATTACTTTGAAAAAGAAGGGGTTAAACTCGATCCTGCAAAGATCTGTCACAACCCTGCACAGAGGTCTATCAACAAATTGCTGCTGAATAGTCTGTGGGGGCGTTTTTCAATGAGAGAAAATCTCCCCACTTCTAGACTTTTGAAAGACCCAGAAGACTTTGCTCACATCATATTTGGCTGTCAGTATGACGTTAAATATTTCACATTTGTGTCTGATGAAATTGCGCTGGTACAGTATCGTCACGATGATGGTGCCATGTACAGCACCCGTGATGTGAATATATTTCTGGGGGCCTTTACAACCGCACATGCACGGCTAGAATTGTATGATCTTATGGATAAACTGGGTGATAGATTGTTGTATAGCGATACAGACAGCGTTATCTTTATCTCTAGAGACTGTGACTGGGAACCACCTCTGGGTTCTTATTTAGGAGATCTTACTGATGAAATTGGCAATGATGATCACATAACAGAGTTTTGCTCAGGCGGTCCTAAAACATACGGATATCGCACTGCTAAAGGTAAAGTGTGTATGAAAGCAAAGGGTATAACTTTGAATGCCGAAAATTCCAAGGCTATTAGATTAGACACGTTGATCGGTCTTGTTGACAGTTATGTAAAATCGCACGACACCCGACACATACTAGCATACACAGACAACATCGTGAGGAATAAAAAGAACTTCACCTTGCAAAACAAGTCAGTTGTTAAAAAGTTTCAAGTGGTGTATAATAAAAGACAGCTATTCCCTGATTATACAACACTACCATATGGCTACTAATAATTTTTGAACCACCGCAGTGTGCGGGAGGTTGATGGTTTTGATTTTAGACTTCAACATCCTTTTTCATGTGTGATAAGCGGACCTTCAAATTCTGGAAAGTCTTATTTTGTAAAAATGTTGTTGGAAAATGCTGTAAATATGATTTCTAAAAAGATTGAGAACATTGTGTACATTTATGATTGTTGGCAACCGCTGTATGATGAACTGTATAAAATGTATAACATTAAATTTGTGGAAGGAATACCGCAATCTCTGAATGATGATGATTTATTACCTGTCAATAAAACTAATCTGTTGATAATTGACGACATGATGAAGGAGGCCAGTGGAAACTCTGAAGTGGAAAAACTGTTCACTCAATATGTTCACCATAGAAACCTCAGCGCTATTTATATTGTGCAGAATTTATTTTTCCAAGGTAAATCCAGCAGAACCATCAGCTTGAATACAAATTATTTAATATTGTTTAAGAATCCTCGTGATAACAATCAGATTAATGTGTTGGGAAAACAAATGTACCCCGGAAATACAAAATATTTTATGGAATGCTATCAAGATGCTACCAACCAGCCTTTTGGATACCTCATGATAGACTATAAAGCAAAAACCCCTGAACATTTTCGTCTCAGAACGGGGTTACTTTCAACCCACCCAGTAGTTTACATTCAAAAAAGAAAGCAGTGATTTTGGTGAAATGTCTACTAGATTGTCTAGAAACCTCCCCCTGTTAAAAATGCTATTTAAAGCGACCCCGACGCAAAGACGTCTTATTATGCAATCAGCATCTGACGATCTCATTTTAACATTGTGTGAGGTAGCTCTTAATGTGCTCTATGGCACAATACCTCTAACGACGCAGCAGCATCGCCGGTTGAAGAGAAAAAGGACTGAGATTAAATACATAGCCAGTAAAAAGATTGGTGTGTCCAGAAAAAACGCATGATCAACCAGAACGGAGGATTTCTTCTTCCGCTCCTGAGCATAGCAATCCCCTTTATAACCAGTCTGATAACGTCTAAACAAGGTTGAAGATGGAGTACGCTGAGAAGCTGTTTTTAGTCCCTCAAAATCAAATAGATAAACTAAAGATGTCCAATACCCGAGAATCTATTCAACAAACAGTGGAAGATGATCTGGATCTTGCTATAAGAAATATTTTGAATAAAGACAATTTGGCTGCTCATGAGAAAGCCAAACTTTACACCTCAGTTTTACAAAGATTTTTGACAGTAGTTAAACAAGGGGATCGAGCCAGCAACACATTAACGCTTGCATTTCCACCCCCCGATGCGTCTCACAAAGAGTCCTTTGGACCCCCTGTTGAAGATGGTGGGGGCGATGATATTGTCGATGAAGTGTTGAAAAATGTACCATTGAAAAGTGTGAAAAATGCAAGATACATCATGGATAAAATGTCTAAAGCCAGAGAAGTTTCATCTTGGAATGATTCGGGAGAGTTTGTATTTAAAGGCGTCACTATACAGGGATCACACGTGTTGGATCTTGTGAAGAGTTTAACATCCCCACATAAAATTAGGAATGACCGTAGGCCTCATGGATGGACTGAGTTTTTGCAGGCAATTGCTGCCAATGCATACAGGATAGTAAATAAAAAATAAAACCCTCAAGACACTCTGTTTACACACACACACATGCACGCACACCCGTTAACTCCTGTGAATGAAATCTTACACAAGGGCTCTTGACGCACACACACACACACACGTCCTTAACAGCTTTATCTGATCGTAAATATTCGTGAAAATTTCTCTTTTTATTTATTTTTAGTTGACGAATGCGCTTGAAGAAACACACACATGGATGAAATAAATGCCGTTTAAAAGAGTATAACTTAGGCTACCTAATAACTGTTTAACCACTTACATAATTAAAATAACATATGGGTTGTAGCTGTTTAATTATAATATTATTGAATGTATTAGTTTTATTTTTAGTAGGTGACTGCGTGTGATGAAACGAACCTGTTAAATTACAATATTGATATGATTAGTTAAAAACTCTTAATGCAGCATGGGTATATTTGATATTGGCATACTTCTGGCCTCTCAGCACTTTTCTCATTGATACAATGATGCTTTGACTCTCACGCCTATAGGGATATCATTAACTTACGCCTGTGAGATGATAGAATGTCAATATTTACCGTTGACCACCCACCTTGATGCTCCAATGCATACAGGATAGTAAATAAAAATAAACCCTCAAGACACTCTGTTTACACACACACACATGCACGCACACCTGTTAACTCTTGTGAATGAATTCTTACACAAGGGCTCTTGACACACACACATACACACACACACACACACACACACACACACACACACACACGTTAACTCCTGTGAATGAATTCTTACGCGGCACCCCGCGCCTGGGGCTCTTGTCTGTTTCTTCATTTTCATTTGGCCGAGCTCGTGAAAGGACTTTGAGCGAGAGATGTAAGATTCTTTCTTTAAAGATGCATTTTACTAATTCAATGAAATGGTGTTTGTTGAAATTAACTGTTAAACATGTTTATATAAAAGTTTTTATCATATCAATGTTATTGTCATTGTACGCTTACAGAGTCAGTGAAATGCAAATGTTTTCGCATATCCCAACTAACCAGGGCGAACACGTAACAGATTCCCATACCGGGAAGACTAGACCATATGAGAATATGATACACTTTGTTTTAAAAATAAAGAAAGTCTTAGTTTTGCATCTGAATACCAGTATTCACTGTTTTAGATACATATTTTCATCACTTTGTGTCTGAATGAGTTTTGATTCAACTAATATCCAATGTTTTAGAAACACATTTTAACCACTTTTGTTAAAAATTAAAATCTTCAACCAAGTTTTAGCACCAAGCATTGCAACCATTAAAAGAGACACCGTTTAAACACATTTTAAATGTAATAGACACTTTTTTACCCCCTACAATAATAATAATAAATACAATAACACCACCCGCATTACTTATCATGTTTTTGAAAATAACATGTTTATATAAAAGTTTTTATCATATCAACGTTATTGTCATTGTGCCGTGTACGCTTACAGAGTCAGTGAAATGAAAATGTTTTCGCATATCCCAACTAACCAGGGCGAACACGTAACAGATTCCCGTACCGGTTTGAACCCTGACCACTGTTGAAAAACCAGGACTCATAACCGCTAGACCATATGGGAATATGATACGCTTTGTTTTAAAAATAAAGAAAGTCTTAGTTTTGCATCGGAATGGGTTTGCTTCAGTCAATATCCACTGTTTTAGAAACACATTTTCATCACTTTGTGTCTGAATGAGTTTTTATTCAACTAATATCCACTGTTTTAGAAACACATTTTCATCACTTTTGTTAAAAATTAAAATCTTCAACCAAGTTTTAGCACCAAGCATTGCAACCATTAAAAGAGACATTTTTACCAGAGACCACTTTTTTACCCCCTACAATAATAATAATAAATACAATAACAACACCCGCATTACTTATCATGTTTTTGAAAAAAACATCTCAATGATTACGTCAATTATTTAATTGAACGGATGAGGAACACAATTCTTATAACAATGTTTTTATCATCTCAGTTTCCATTAACATTTTACATCATTAAAGATTAATAATTTGTCTACTCTTTTAAATACACGGGGAACATGATACACTTTGTTTAAAAATAAAGAAAGTCTTAGTTTGCATCTGAATGGGTTTGCTTCAGTCAATATCCACTGTTTTAGAAACACATTTTCATCACTTTTGTTAAAAATTAAAATCTTCAACCAAGTTTTAGCACCAAGCATTGCAACCATTAAAAGAGACATTTTAAATGTAATAGACACTTTTTTACCCCCTACAATAATAATAATAAATACAATAACACCACCCGCATTACTTATCATGTTTTTGAAAAAAACATCTCAATGATTACGTCAATTATTTAATTGAACGGATGAGGAACACAATTCTTATAACAATGTTTTTATCATCTCAGTTTCCATTAACATTTTACATCATTAAAGATTAATAATTTGTCTACTCTTTTAAATACACAGATGGGTCGGGTACAGCGCTGGGAGGGCATCAAAACAGCTGACCAACCAATTCATACCACAGCCTGTACAACTGCCGGAGGGGTGAGGCGGGGTGAGGCGGGGTGGGGAGGGGTGGGGTGAGGTGGGGGGGAAAGGTCAAAGGGGGACCACCAAACAGGTCATCAATCATAGACCATCAATCACTTTTGGCACAAAGTATGAGGGGTGGTGTGGGGATGGGGAGGGGGGAAAGGTCAAAGGTTAGCAATTAAGTCATCAATCACACCTGTCAATCATTTTGTCACAAAGTATGTTATATTTACTACTAGCGTGCAAGTTTGGATCGGTCTTTTCACGTTTTAATAATTTGCAGTGTTCGACATCTACGTTCAAATCGAGCGGTGCAATATGCAATTCATCCAAAATAATTACAAAGTTATTTTCGCTCTTGTTCTACATATTTTTTTCAAGCGTCAGGTGATGTTTCTACAGTATTAATTTTCCTGCGCCACCACGAACAGAGTTGGAAATAAAACACGCATCCGGGCATTCAGATGGGTTAAAAAAAACTGCTTAAAAAACATCTGAACAGCGTCTGCTCTCGGTCTCACATTAATTCAGGTGGATTTTTCACAAGCGACAACATTGGCAAACAAAAGTGCTAGCTAATGTTTAATTAGCAAGTTTCACCGAAATGTATTAAAAATAGAGGCTAGCTGCCTGTCCGATGAACAAATAGAGTCACGTCATTTTTTTTCCAGAAATAACTAGCAATACTCCTGCAAATAAATGCTTCGTAACTAAAAGGTTTTGACTTTCAATAGAAAATATAGACAACACATGTTCTTACCTTGCAAAAATCGCCTCAGTATTTAATTTGAAGCAGTAAATCCAACACTGGAGTAAATCTCTCGTGATATCACCTTCCCATTGAAATGAAGGAAGACGGTGATGACGAAACAGTTATTATTCTTGCCCAGGAACCCTTAACCAATCACATGTGCCATTAGCTTGTATTGTCATGAGTATCTGGGCAGATTTCAGAAATAAAATCCCCTTAACCAATCACATGTGTCTTTAGCTTGTATTGTCATGAGTATCTGGGCAGATTTCAGAAATGAAATCGGTGATTGGACGACGATGAAACTGAGACAGGAACCATGGGAATAATTGTTCCCAAATTTGAACGCTCTGGCTGTAAATGGTTAAAGGTTGTTAAAAATTGCATCCGCCACTCAGTTGATGTATATATTGAGTGGGGACACATTGTTTGCTTTTTTTCTGGGATTCGACTGCAAAAGAGCTCAAGCAACTGTTGAACTCAGTCCCTGCACATTCTGGACTCAGACCTGTTGTAAATCATTGAACAATGAGGCTTGGATGCCATCTATTGGACATTTCTTGTAATTGCCACTCAGAGAATGAACAGACAGTGGATTAAACTTTAGTTTTTTAGGCTTTAATTCTTTGTTGTATTCACCTGCTACGGCGTGTGTAACATTTTTCTGTCAACTCTGCATACAGGTGAAACTCGAAAAATTAGAATATCGTGCAAAAGTTAATGTAACCCATACTATGTTGAACACAAGAGGGCAGTATAGCCCTATGTATTACTTCACAAGACCCCCTCCCTTCCTACTCCTCACACAGAGTCTCAAGAGAGTGACTTGCAAATTCTGACATTTTCTCCACATTCAAACCAAAATATCTGACATTCTGTGTGTTGGAGCTAATGACTGTAAATTAGAAAGTTGTCAGGCTTGAGGAGAACTATATCAATACCAATTTTTGTACCTGCAGATGAAACTAACCCCCCACTTTTTTGTCAAAAGGTGGCGCTACTGAGCCCCTCACCACACCCATTTCTGAAACTTTGCACATGTCTACTGGCTAATAAATGTGACGTCTCTGTCGAGTTTCATGCAATTTCAAGTATGTTAAGAGTCTCAAAAGCATCAATAAAGAAAAGTAAAGTTTGAAGCGTTGCCACGGCAACAGTATCTAAGATATCAATAATCCTTTCACAGGTCTAAATCTGCCGTGTGTTTACATTATACACGTAAAGTTTGAAGCAAATCGGGTAAAAACAAGAGGGTGATTTCAAAGCATTTTGAAAGTGACACACTTCCTGCTGCCAGTTGGTGGCGCTATAACTTTGACTCACAATAGTCACATCCATGTGATCGGCCTCTTACAACGAACACACTGCTGAAGTTTCATCAAGATCTGTTAATTTATGCAGAAGTTATAACACACTTCCTGTCTCACTTTTCTCGCCATAAATTTTTTTCCTCGCCACGGCCAAACCGTTCGAGATATCAAAAATCCGCTGGCAATTTTTCATCCTCAATGTCTTGACTTCATGCTGACTGAGATTTGTGGCGATTAAATGATTTCTCTAGGAGGAGTATTTCAAATTCCATTGTATACGTTTTCCAAACAACCCTAAATAGCCGACTTCCTGTTGGGCTGAGGTAAAAAGTAAGAGCATGAAGTATATATGAAACGATGAGATCTATATGTGTACCGACTTTCATATTATTACATGCAAGTGTGTTTGATTTATGGACCAAGGTTTCGGACCCCGTTCCAGGGGTCGCTGTTAAGCCCCCCTGCCACGCCCGGGTACCATCTTCAGCCCAGCCCTGATGGCCACGGGTTCTGACCCGTATGCAAAGTTTCAAGAGTTTTAGAGCACGTTAAGGCCCCCAAAAGTGCCCGAATAGTCGATAAAATAATAATAATAATAATAATTAAAGCTGCAAGCAGCGATGAAGGGCCCAAGCCGGTGGCACCGCAACCCTGGTGCCTTTAGTTACCGGGCTCATTTCCACTTGGTGGCTTTCGGAAAACAAAGGATGATGGACACAGCAACAACTCAAAAATATAGCTGCAAGCAGCAATGCGATTCCTCCTCAAAATGGCAAATCATTTAAAATTGATCAATAGAGGGTTGGGGTTAAACCCTCCCAATGAAAAAATCCAAAAAACATGTCTTTCTGTCAGAATCCTAAACTAAACATTTTCAGTGTACAGGAAAATCCATCATGTCGGACCTTATGGATCCTGTAGGGTTTTTTGTTTACAATGAGAAATGAGGTTTGTTCACCAGGTTTCAGAAAAACTAAATAAATGTGTTGGAAATACAAACACTTTGAAAAAATGACATTTGGGCATGGCCTGTAGCTCCCCCTAAGGGTGAATGTGAGCCATTCTTGGTTTGTAGGTTCCTGTTGGTCTGTAGTATTAATGTACCAATTTAGAAAGTATTTGACAAAAAAATGTGCAATTTGGGAATGGCCTTTAGCGCCCCCTAAGGGCGAATGTGAGACATTCTTGGTTTGTGGATTTCTGTTGGCCTGTAGTGTCAATATACCAAATTAGAACATTTTTGACCAGCAAATGGGAATTTAGGGCATGGCCTGTAGCGCCCCCTAAGGGCGAATGTGGGCCATTCTTGGTTTGTGGATTCCTGTTGGCCTGTAGTATCAATCTACAAAATTAGAACATTTTTGACCAGAAAATGGGAATTTTGGGTATGGCCTGTAGCGCCCCCTAAGGGCGAATGTGGGCCATTCTTGGTTTGTGGATTCCTGTTGGCCTGTAGTATCAATATACAAAATTAGAACATTTTTGACCAGAAAATGGGAATTTTGGGCATGGCCTGTAGCGCCCCCTTAGGGCGAATGTGGGATATTCTTTACGCAGTACTTCAGAGTGATGTCATCTTTAAGTATATATATATATATAGGTCTGTATCTAACCCACACCTATAATATCACTTCTGAAGGCATGGATTAAACCACAGGAGTGGTATGGATTACTTTTATGCTGCATTTATGTGATTTTTGTAGCTTCTGAGTTCTGATCACCATTCAAGTCATTGAAAGGTCCAACAGGGTTGAGATAATCTTCTAAAAAGCTTAATTTGTGTTCACTAGAAGAAAGAAAATAATACACATCTGGGATGGAATGAGGGTGAGTATACGATGAGAGAAATTTATTTTGGGGGTGAAAACCATTTGTAGGCTAATTTTTATTTACTTGGAAAATTGTTACTGTCTCTTTAAGAGGATTTTAAACGCATTTCATTCAAGCCGTCAAGCCGTCTTTGCGGCTTGTTTTATTGAGATATAATCTTTTGAGAACTGTGAATCTCATTATTTTCGTGCTGTTACATCTGTATTCATTTCAGAGATTAATTGATTGAGATTGTGAAACTACATACAACCGACAAACCTCCATGAAGATGCGAGTAAAAATGAGATTCCTCGCGCTGTCAGACACAAAGCTGATAATCATTCTCGGAAGTGTTGATACTAGATTTAGATTCGCGATTTCTTCATCAACTGTTTATGGTCACTTGAGACAAAACAGACAATATATCATGTATTTTGACATTTTGTTGTTATGAAATTGTCCGTTCAAACGCAAGAAGAAGCGAATGCGATCTCTCATCGGGGCTCGTGAGTTAGACGTGACGCTGCTCGCGGTTTCACACAAAACTGCTCACAAACATTTATTTGAGTTGTTTCGTCATTTTTTTTCCAGAAATAACTAGCAATACTCCTACAAATAAATGCTTCGTAACTAAAACGTTTTGACTTTCTATAGAAAATATAGACAACACGTTCTTACCTTGCAAAAATCGCCTCAGTATTTAATTTGAAGCAGTAAATCCAACACTGGAGTAAATCTCTCGTGATATCACCGTCCCATTGAAATGAAGGAAGACGGTGATGACGATACAGTTATTATTCTTGCCCAGTAACCCCTTAACCAATCACATGTGCCTTTAGCTTGTATTGTCATGAGTATCTGGGCAGATTTCAGAAATAAAATCGGTGATTGGACGACGATGACACTGAGACAGAAACTATGGGAATAATTGTTCCCAAATTTGAACGCTCTGGCTGTAAATGGTTAAAGGTTGTTAAAAATTGTATCCGCCACTCAGTTGATGTATATAGTGAGTGGGGACACAGTGTTTGCCTTTTTTCTGGGATTCGACGGCAAAAGAGCTCAAGCAACTGTTGAACTCAGTCCCTGCCCATTCTGGACTCAGCCTGTTGTAAATAATAGAACAATGAGGCTTGGATGCCATCTATTGGACATTTCTTGTAATTGCCACTCAGAGAATGAACAGACAGTGGATTAAATTTTAGTTTTTTAGGCTTTAGTTCTTTGTTGTATTCACCTGCTACGGCGTGTGTAACATTTTTCTGTCAACTCTGCATACAGGTGAAACTCGAAAAATTAGAATATCGTGCAAAAGTTAATGTAACCCATACTATGTTGAACACAAGAGGGCAGTATAGCCCTATGTATTACTTCACAAGACCCAACGTCCCCCCTCCCCTACAAACTCACAGAGTCTCAGAGAGTGACTTGCAAAATTCTGACATTTTCTCCACATTCAAACCAAAATATCTGACTTTCTGTTGGTCGGAGCTAATGACTGTAAATTAGAAAGTTGTCCGGCTTGAGGAGAACTATATCAATACCAATTTTTGTACCTGTAGATGAAACTAACCCCCCACTTTTTTGTCAAAAGGTGGCGCTACTGAGCCCCTCACCACACCCATTTCTGAAACTTTGCACATGTCTACTGGCTAATAAATGTGACGTCTCTGTCGAGTTTCATGCAATTTCAAGTATGTTAAGAGTCTCAAAAGCATCAATAAAGAAAAGTAAAGTTTGAAGCGTTGCCACGGCAACAGTATCTAAGATATCAATAATCCTTTCACAGGTCTAAATCTGCCGTGTGTTTACATTATACACGTAAAGTTTGAAGCAAATCGGGTAAAAACAAGAGGGTGATTTCAAAGCATTTTGAAAGTGACACACTTCCTGCTGCCAGTTGGTGGCGCTATAACTTTGACTCACAATAGTCACATCCATGTGATCGGCCTCTTACAACGAACACACTGCTGAAGTTTCATCAAGATCTGTTAATTTATGCAGAAGTTATAACACACTTCCTGTCTCACTTTTCTCGCCATAAATTTGTTTCCTCGCCATGGCCAAACCGTTCGAGATATCAAAAATCCGCTGGCAATTTTTCATCCTCAATGTCTTGACTTCATGCTGACTGAGATTCGTGGCGATTAAATGATTTCTCTAGGAGGAGTATTTCAAATTCCATTGTATACGTTTTCCAAACAACCCTAAATAGCCGACTTCCTGTTGGGCTGAGGTAAAAAGTAAGAGCATGAAGTATATATGAAACGATGAGATCTATATGTGTACCGACTTTCATATTATTACATGCAAGTGTGTTTGATTTATGGACCAAGGTTTCGGACCCCGTTCCAGGGGGCGCTGCTGAGCCCCCCTGCCACGCCCGGGTACCATCTTCAGCCCAGCCCTGATGGCCGCAGGTTCTGACCCGTGTGCAAAGTTTCAAGAGTTTTAGAGCATGTTAAGGCCCCCAAAAGTGCCCGAATAGTCGATAAAATAATAATAATAATAATAATAATAATAATAATAATAATAATAATCCTAAGGAAAACAATAGGGCCTTCGCCTTTTCAGGCTTGGGCCCTAATAATAATAATAATTAAAGCTGCAAGCAGCGATGACGGGCCCAAGCCGGTGGCACCGCAACCCTGGTGCCTTTAGTTACCAGGTTCATTTCCACTTGGTGGCTTTCGGAAAACAAAGGATGATGGACACAGCAACAACTCAAAAATCTAGCTGCAAGCAGCAATGCGATTCCTCCTCAAAATGGCAAATCATTTAAAATTGATCAATAGAGGGTTGGGGTTAAACCCTCCCAATGAAAAAATCCAAAAAACATGTCTTTCTGTCTGAATCCTAAACTAAACATTTTCAGTGCACAGGAAAAACCATCATGCCGGACCTTATGGATCCTGGAGGGTTTTTTGTTTACAATGAAAAATGAGGTTTGTTCACCAGGTTTCAGAAAAACTAAATAAATGGGGTGGAAATACAATCACTTTAAAAAAATGACATTTGGGCATGGCCTGTAGCGCCCCCTAAGGGCGAATGTGAGCCATTCTTGGTTTGTAGGTTCCTGTTGGCCTGTAGTATTAATGTTCCAAATTAGAAAGTATTTGACAAAAAAATGTGCAATTTGGGAATGGCCTTTAGCGCCCCCTAAGGGCGAATGTGAGACATTCTTGGTTTGTGGATTTCTGTTGGCCTGTAGTGTCAATATACCAAATTAGAACATTTTTGACCATAAAATGGGAATTTTGGGCATAGCCTTTAGCGCCCCCTAATGGCGAATATGGGCAATTCTTTGTTTGTGGGTTCCTGTTGGCCTGTAGTATCAATGTACCAAATTAGAACATGTTTGACCAGCAAATGGGAATTTAGGGCGTTGCCTGTAGCGCCCCCTAAGGGCGAATGTGGGCCATTCTTGGTTTGTGGGTTCCTGTTGGCCTGTAGTATCAATGTACCAAATTAGAACATTTTTGACCAGAAAATGGGAATTTTGGGCATGGCCTGTAGCGCCCCCTAAGGGCGAATGTGGGATATTCTTTACGCAGTACTTCAGAGTGATGTCATCTTGAAGTATAAATATATAGGTCTATTTCTAACCCACACCTATAATATCACTTCTGAAGGCATGGATTTAACCACTGGAGTGGTATGGATTACTTTTATGCTGCATTTATGTGATTTTTGTAGCTTCTGAGTTCTGATCACCATTCAAGTCATTGAAAGGTCCAACAGGGTTGAGATAATCTTCTAAAAAGCTTAATTTGTGTTCACTAGAAGAAAGAAAACAATACACATCTGGGATGGAATGAGGGTGAGTATACGATGAGAGAAATTTATTTTTGGGGTGAAAACCATTTGTAGGCCTACTTTTTATTTAGTTGGAAAATTGTTACTGTCTCTTTAAGAGGATTTTAAACGCATTTCATTCAAGGCACAGTCTGTGCGGCTTGTTTTATTGAGTTTAATCTTTTGAGAACTGTGAAGTCTCATTATTTTCGTGCTGTTACATCTGTATTCATTTCAGAGATTACTTGACTGAGATTGTGAAACTACATACAACCGACAAACCTCCATGAAGATGCGAGTAAAAATGAGATGCGTCGCGCTGTCAGACACAACGCTGATAATCAATCTCGGAAGTGTTGATACTAGATTTAGATTCGCGACTTCTTCATCAACTGTTTATGTTCACTTGGGACAAAACAGACAATATATCATGTAATTTGACATTTTGTAGTATGAAATTGTCCGTTCAAACGCAAGAAGAAGCGAATGCGATCTCTCATCGGGGCTCGTGAGTTAGACGTGACGCATCTCGCGGTTTCACACAAATATTTATTTGAGTTGTTTTGCCATTTGTTGAGTTGAATGGTGTAAAATCGCTTGAAAGTTCAAACAGGAAAGTGTTAAAAACACATACAACAGACAAACATTGCTCGCACTGAAGATGTGTTCATTGAAGAAAAGTGTTCGCGGAGTTTCACTTGATTTTTCTGACGTGTATCAGACCGCTAAGACAGATTCGGCGCACACGGTTTATTTTCGTTATTTTACAAAAGCTCAAGGTTTTGTTGTTATTGTAAGTGTACACAAATAACAGTAGACCTTTTATAGTTTGTAATGATCTCTTCCATGTATCTGAATGGGCAAAAATGACGCAGTATTTTGTTTAAGTTTTTTCCGCTGTTTAGAACAATGCATCTGAAAGGACCTTACAGCGCCATTGTTGACCCCCGTAATAATGCCAGAATTCAATAATGGTTCCCGATTTCAGATTCCTCGCAAACATTTATTTGAGTTGTAATGCCATTTGTTGAGTTGAATAGTGTAAAATCGCTCGAATATTCAAACTGGGAAGCAGTAACTCTCATCGGGGCTCGTGCGTTAGACGCGACGCATCTCGCGGTTTCACACAAAACTGCTCACAAACATTTATTTGAGTTGTTTCGTCATTTTTTTTTTCAAGAAATAACTAGCAATACTCCTACAAATAAATGCTTCGTAACTAAAACGTTTTGACTTTCAATAGAAAATATAGACAACACATGTTAAATGACATTCTTACCTTGCAAAAATCGCCTCAGTATTTAATTTGAAGCAGTAAATCCAACACTGGAGTAAATCTCTCGTGATATCACCTTCCCATTGAAATGAAGGAAGACGGTGATGACGATACAGTTATTATTCTTGCCCAGTAACCCCTTAACCAATCACATGTGCCTTTAGCTTGTATTGTCATGAGTATCTGGGCAGATTTCAGAAATAAAATCGGTGATCGGACGACGATGACACTGAGACAGGAACCATGGGAATAATTGTTCCCAAATTTGAACGCTCTGGCTGTAAATGGTTAAAGGTTGTTAAAAATTGTATCCTCCACTCAGTTGATGTATATATTGAGTGGGGACACATTGTTTGCCTTTTTTCTGGGATTCGACTGCAAAAGAGCTCAAGCAACTGTTGAACTCAGTCCCTGCCCATTCTGGACTCAGACCTGTTGTAAATCATTGAACAATGAGGCTTGGATGCCCTCTATTGGACATTTCTTGTAATTGCCACTCAGAGAATGAACAGACAGTGGATTAAACTTTAGTTTTTTAGGCTTTAGTTCTTTGTTGTATTCACCTGCTACGGCGTGTGTAACATTTTTCTGTCAACTCTGCATACAGGTGAAACTCGAAAAATTAGAATATCTTGCAAAAGTTAATGTAACCCATACTATGTTGAACACAAGAGGGCAGTATAGCCCTATGTATTACTTCACAAGACCCCCTCCCTTCCTACTCCTCACACACAAAGTCTTAGAGAGTGACTTGCAAAATTCTGACATTTTCTCCACATTCAAACCAAAATATCTGACTTTCTGTTGGTCGGAGCTAATGACTGTAAATTAGAAAGTTGTCCGGCTTGAGGAGAACTATATCAATACCAATTTTTGTACCTGTAGATGAAACTAACCCCCCACTTTTTTGTCAAAAGGTGGCGCTACTGAGCCCCTCACCACACCCATTTCTGAAACTTTGCACATGTCTACTGGCTAATAAATGTGACGTCTCTGTCGAGTTTCATGCAATTTCAAGTATGTTAAGAGTCTCAAAAGCATCAATAAAGAAAAGTAAAGTTTGAAGTGTTGCCACGGCAACAGTATCTAAGATATCAATAATCCTTTCACAGGTCTAAATCTGCCGTGTGTTTACATTATACTCGTAAAGTTTGAAGCAAATCGGGTAAAAACAAGAGGGTGATTTCAAAGCATTTTGAAAGTGACACACTTCCTGCTGCCAGTTGGTGGCGCTATAACTTTGACTCACAATAGTCACATCCATGTGATCGGCCTCTTACAACGAACACACTGCTGAAGTTTCATCAAGATCTGTTAATTTATGCAGAAGTTATAACACACTTCCTGTCTCACTTTTCTCGCCATAAATTTGTTTCCTCGCCACGGCCAAACCGTTCGAGATATCAAAAATCCGCTGGCAATTTTTCATCCTCAATGTCTTGACTTCATGCTGACTGAGATTCGTGGCGATTAAATGATTTCTCTAGGAGGAGTATTTCAAATTCCATTGTATACGTTTTCCAAACAACCCTAAATAGCCGACTTCCTGTTGGGCTGAGGTAAAAAGTAAGAGCATGAAGTATATATGAAACGATGAGATCTATATGTGTACCGACTTTCATATTATTACATGCAAGTGTGTTTGATTTATGGACCATGGTTTCGGACCCCGTTCCAGGGGGCGCTGCTGAGCCCCCCTGCCACGCCCGGGTACCATCTTCAGCCCAGCCCTGATGGCCGCAGGTTCTGACCCGTGTGCAAAGTTTCAAGAGTTTTAGAGCATGTTAAGGCCCCCAAAAGTGCCCGAATAGTCGATAAAATAATAATAATAATAATAATTAAAGCTGCAAGCAGCGATGACGGGCCCAAGCCGGTGGCACCGCAACCCTGGTGCCTTTAGTTACCGGGCTCATTTCCACTTGGTGGCTTTCGGAAAACAAAGGATGATGGACACAGCAACAACTCAAAAATATAGCTGCAAGCAGCAATGCGATTCCTCCTCAAAATGGCAAATCATTTAAAATTGATCAATAGAGGGTTGGGGTTAAACCCTCCCAATGAAAAAATCCAAAAAACATGTCTTTCTGTCTGAATCCTAAACTAAACATTTTCAGTGTACAGGAAAATCCATCATGCCGGACCTTATGGATCCTGTAGGGTTTTTTGTTTACAATGAGAAATGAGGTATGTTCACCAGGTTTCAGAAAAACTAAATAAATGGGGTGGAAATACAATCACTTTGAAAAATTGACATTTGGGCATGGCCTGTACCGCCCCCTAAGGGCGAATGTGAGCCATTCTTGGTTTGTAGGTTCCTGTTGGCCTGTAGTATTAATGTACCAAATTAGAAAGTATTTGACAAAAAAATGTGCAATTTGGGAATGTCCTTTAGCACCCCCTAAGGGCAAATGTGAGACATTCTTGGTTTGTGGATTTCTGTTGGCCTGTAGTGTCAATATACCAAATTAGAAAATTTTTGACCATAAAATGGGAATTTTGGGCATAGCCTGTAGCGCCCCCTAATGGCGAATATGGGCAATTCTTTGTTTGTGGGTTCCTGTTGGCCTGTAGTATCAATGTACCAAATTAGAACATTTTTGACCAGCAAATGGGAATTTAGGGCGTGGCCTGTAGCGCCCCATAAGGGCGAATGTGGGCCACTCTTGGTTTGTGAATTCCTGTTGGCCTGTAGTATCAATATACAACATTAGAACATTTTTGACCAGAAAATGGGAATTTTGGGCATGGCCTGTAGCGCCCCCTAAGGGCGAATGTGGGATATTCTTTACGCAGTACTTCAGAGTGATGTCATCTTGAAGTATATATATATAGGTCTATTTCTAACCCACACCTATAATATCACTTCTGAAGGCATGGATTTAACCACTGGAGTGGTATGGATTACTTTTATGCTGCATTTATTTGATTTTTGCAGCTTCTGAGTTCTGATCACCATTCAAGTCATTGAAAGGTCCAACAGGGTTGAGATAATCTTCTAAAAAGCTTAATTTGTGTTCACTAGAAGAAAGAAAACAATACACATCTGGGATGCAATGAGGGTGAGTATACGATGAGAGAAATTTATTTTTGGGGTGAAAACCATTTGTAGGCCTACTTTTTATTTACTTGGAAAATTGTTACTGTCTCTTTAAGAGGATTTTAAACGCATTTCATTCAAGGCACAGTCTGTGCGGCTTGTTTTAGTGAGTTTAATCTTTTGAGAACTGTGAAGTCTCATTATTTTCGTGCTGTTACATCTGTATTCATTTCAGAGATTACTTGATTGAGATTGTGAAACTACATACAACCGACAAACCTCCATGAAGATGCGAGTAAAAATGAGATGCCTCGCGCTGTCAGACACAACGCTGATAATCATTCTCGGAAGTGTTGATACTAGATTTCGATTCGCGATTTCTTCATCAACTGTTTATGTTCACTTGGGACAAAACAGACAATATATCATGTAATTTGACATTTTGTAGTATGAAATTGTCCGTTCAAACGCAAGAAGAAGCGAATGCGATCTCTCATCGGGGCTCGTGCGTTAGACGCGACGCATCTCGCGGTTTCACACAAAACTGCTCACAAACATTTATTTGAGTTGTTTTGTCATTTTTTTCCAGAAATAACTAGCAATACTCCTACAAATAAATGCTTCGTCACTAAAACGTTTTGACTTTCTATAGAAAATATAGACAACACACGTTCTTACCTTGCAAAAATCGCCTCAGTATTTAATTTGAAGCAGTAAATCCAACACTGGAGTAAATCTCTCGTGATATCACCTTTCCATTGAAATGAAGGAAGACGGTGATGACGATACAGTTATTATTCTTGCCCAGTAACCCCTTAACCAATCACATGTGCCTTTAGCTTGTATTGTCATGAGTATCTGGGCAGACTTCAGAAATAAAATCGGTGATCGGACGACGATGACACTGAGACAGGAACCATGGGAATAATTGTTCCCAAATTTGAACGCTCTGGCTGTAAATGGTTAAAGGTTGTTAAAAATTGTATCCTCCACTCAGTTGATGTATATATTGAGTGGGGACACATTGTTTGCCTTTTTTCTGGGATTCGACTGCAAAAGAGCTCAAGCAACTGTTGAACTCAGTCCCTGCCCATTCTGGACTCAGACCTGTTGTAAATCATTGAACAATGAGGCTTGGATGCCATCTATTGGACATTTCTTGTAATTGCCACTCAGAGAATGAACAGACAGTGGATTAAACTTTAGTTTTTTAGGCTTTAGTTCTTTGTTGTATTCACCTGCTACGGCGTGTGTAACATTTTTCTGTCAACTCTGCATACAGGTGAAACTCGAAAAATTAGAATATCGTGCAAAAGTTAATGTAACCCATACTATGTTGAACACAAGAGGGCAGTATAGCCCTATGTATTACTTCACAAGACCCCCTCCCTTCCTACTCCTCACACACAAAGTCTTAGAGAGTGACTTGCAAAATTCTGACATTTTCTCCACATTCAAACCAAAATATCTGACTTTCTGTTGGTCGGAGCTAATGACTGTAAATTAGAAAGTTGTCCGGCTTGAGGAGAACTATATCAATACCAATTTTTGTACCTGTAGATGAAACTAACCCCCCACTTTTTTGTCAAAAGGTGGCGCTACTGAGCCCCTCACCACACCCATTTCTGAAACTTTGCACATGTCTACTGGCTAATAAATGTGACGTCTCTGTCGAGTTTCATGCAATTTCAAGTATGTTAAGAGTCTCAAAAGCATCAATAAAGAAAAGTAAAGTTTGAAGTGTTGCCACGGCAACAGTATCTAAGATATCAATAATCCTTTCACAGGTCTAAATCTGCCGTGTGTTTACATTATACACGTAAAGTTTGAAGCAAATCGGGTAAAAACAAGAGGGTGATTTCAAAGCATTTTGAAAGTGACACACTTCCTGCTGCCAGTTGGTGGCGCTATAACTTTGACTCACAATAGTCACATCCATGTGATCGGCCTCTTACAACGAACACACTGCTGAAGTTTCATCAAGATCTGTTAATTTATGCAGAAGTTATAACACACTTCCTGTCTCACTTTTCTCGCCATAAATTTGTTTCCTCGCCACGGCCAAACCGTTCGAGATATCAAAAATCCGCTGGCAATTTTTCATCCTGAATGTCTTGACTTCATGCTGACTGAGATTCGTGGCGATTAAATGATTTCTCTAGGAGGAGTATTTCAAATTCCATTGTATACGTTTTCCAAACAACCCTAAATAGCCGACTTCCTGTTGGGCTGAGGTAAAAAGTAAGAGCATGAAGTATATATGAAACGATGAGATCTATATGTGTACCGACTTTCATATTATTACATGCAAGTGTGTTTGATTTATGGACCAAGGTTTCGGACCCCGTTCCAGGGGGCGCTGCTGAGCCCCCCTGCCACGCCCGGGTACCATCTTCAGCCCAGCCCTGATGGCCGCAGGTTCTGACCCGTGTGCAAAGTTTCAAGAGTTTTAGAGCATGTTAAGGCCCCCAAAAGTGCCCGAATAGTCGATAAAATAATAATAATAATAATAATAATAATAATAATAATAATCCTAAGGAAAACAATAGGGCCTTCGCCTTTTCAGGCTTGGGCCCTAATTAAAGCTGCAAGCAGCGATGACGGGCCCAAGCCGGTGGCACCGCAACCCTGGTGCCTTTAGTTACCGGGCTCATTTCCACTTGGTGGCTTTCGGAAAACAAAGGATGATGGACACAGCAACAACTCAAAAATATAGCTGCAAGCAGCAATGCGATTCCTCCTCAAAATGGCAAATCATTTAAAATTGATCAATAGAGGGTTGGGGTTAAACCCTCCCAATGAAAAAATCCAAAAAACATGTCTTTCTGTCTGAATCCTAAACTAAACATTTTCAGTGTACAGGAAAATCCATCATGCCGGACCTTATGGATCCTGTAGGGTTTTTTGTTTACAATGAGAAATGAGGTATGTTCACCAGGTTTCAGAAAAACTAAATAAATGGGGTGGAAATACAATCACTTTGAAAAATTGACATTTGGGCATGGCCTGTACCGCCCCCTAAGGGCGAATGTGAGCCATTCTTGGTTTGTAGGTTCCTGTTGGCCTGTAGTATTAATGTACCAAATTAGAAAGTATTTGACAAAAAAATGTGCAATTTGGGAATGTCCTTTAGCACCCCCTAAGGGCAAATGTGAGACATTCTTGGTTTGTGGATTTCTGTTGGCCTGTAGTGTCAATATACCAAATTAGAAAATTTTTGACCATAAAATGGGAATTTTGGGCATAGCCTGTAGCGCCCCCTAATGGCGAATATGGGCAATTCTTTGTTTGTGGGTTCCTGTTGGCCTGTAGTATCAATGTACCAAATTAGAACATTTTTGACCAGCAAATGGGAATTTAGGGCGTGGCCTGTAGCGCCCAATAAGGGCGAATGTGGGCCACTCTTGGTTTGTGAATTCCTGTTGGCCTGTAGTATCAATATACAACATTAGAACATTTTTGACCAGAAAATGGGAATTTTGGGCATGGCCTGTAGCGCCCCCTAAGGGCGAATGTGGGATATTCTTTACGCAGTACTTCAGAGTGATGTCATCTTGAAGTATATATATATATAGGTCTATTTCTAACCCACACCTATAATATCACTTCTGAAGGCATGGATTTAACCACTGGAGTGGTATGGATTACTTTTATGCTGCATTTATTTGATTTTTGTAGCTTCTGAGTTCTGATCACCATTCAAGTCATTGAAAGGTCCAACAGGGTTGAGATAATCTTCTAAAAAGCTTAATTTGTGTTCACTAGAAGAAAGAAAACAATACACATCTGGGATGCAATGAGGGTGAGTATATGATGAGAGAAATTTATTTTTGGGGTGAAAACCATTTGTAGGCCTACTTTTTATTTACTTGGAAAATTGTTACTGTCTCTTTAAGAGGATTTTAAACGCATTTCATTCAAGGCACAGTCTGTGCGGCTTGTTTTAGTGAGTTTAATCTTTTGAGAACTGTGAAGTCTCATTATTTTCGTGCTGTTACATCTGTATTCATTGCAGAGATTACTTGATTGAGATTGTGAAACTACATACAACCGACAAACCTCCATGAAGATGCGAGTAAAAATGAGATGCCTCGCGCTGTCAGACACAACGCTGATAATCATTCTCGGAAGTGTTGATACTAGATTTCGATTCGCGATTTCTTCATCAACTGTTTATGTTCACTTGGGACAAAACAGACAATATATCATGTAATTTGACATTTTGTAGTATGAAATTGTCCGTTCAAACGCAAGAAGAAGCGAATGCGATCTCTCATCGGGGCTCGTGCGTTAGACGCGACGCATCTCGCGGTTTCACACAAAACTGCTCACAAACATTTATTTGAGTTGTTTTGTCATTTTTTTCCAGAAATAACTAGCAATACTCCTACAAATAAATGCTTCGTCACTAAAACGTTTTGACTTTCTATAGAAAATATAGACAACACACGTTCTTACCTTGCAAAAATCGCCTCAGTATTTAATTTGAAGCAGTAAATCCAACACTGGAGTAAATCTCTCGTGATATCACCTTTCCATTGAAATGAAGGAAGACGGTGATGACGATACAGTTATTATTCTTGCCCAGTAACCCCTTAACCAATCACATGTGCCTTTAGCTTGTATTGTCATGAGTATCTGGGCAGACTTCAGAAATAAAATCGGTGATCGGACGACGATGACACTGAGACAGGAACCATGGGAATAATTGTTCCCAAATTTGAACGCTCTGGCTGTAAATGGTTAAAGGTTGTTAAAAATTGTATCCTCCACTCAGTTGATGTATATATTGAGTGGGGACACATTGTTTGCCTTTTTTCTGGGATTCGACTGCAAAAGAGCTCAAGCAACTGTTGAACTCAGTCCCTGCCCATTCTGGACTCAGACCTGTTGTAAATCATTGAACAATGAGGCTTGGATGCCATCTATTGGACATTTCTTGTAATTGCCACTCAGAGAATGAACAGACAGTGGATTAAACTTTAGTTTTTTAGGCTTTAGTTCTTTGTTGTATTCACCTGCTACGGCGTGCGTAACATTTTTCTGTCAACTCTGCATACAGGTGAAACTCGAAAAATTAGAATATCGTGCAAAAGTTAATGTAACCCATACTATGTTGAACACAAGAGGGCAGTATAGCCCTATGTATTACTTCACAAGACCCCCTCCCTTCCTACTCACACACAAAGTCTTAGAGAGTGACTTGCAAAATTCTGACATTTTCTCCACATTCAAACCAAAATATCTGACTTTCTGTTGGTCGGAGCTAATGACTGTAAATTAGAAAGTTGTCCGGCTTGAGGAGAATTATATCAATTCCAATTTTTGTACCTGTAGATGAAACTAACCCCCCACTTTTTTGTCAAAAGGTGGCGCTACTAAGCCCCTCACCACACCCATTTCTGAAACTTTGCACATGTCTACTGGCTAATAAATGTGACGTCTCTGTCGAGTTTCATGCAATTTCAAGTATGTTAAGAGTCTCAAAAGCATCAATAAAGAAAAGTAAAGTTTGAAGTGTTGCCACGGCAACAGTATCTAAGATATCAATAATCCTTTCACAGGTCTAAATCTGCCGTGTGTTTACATTATACACGTAAAGTTTGAAGCAAATCGGGTAAAAACAAGAGGGTGATTTCAAAGCATTTTGAAAGTGACACACTTCCTGCTGCCAGTTGGTGGCGCTATAACTTTGACTCACAATAGTCACATCCATGTGATCGGCCTCTTACAACGAACACACTGCTGAAGTTTCATCAAGATCTGTTAATTTATGCAGAAGTTATAACACACTTCCTGTCTCACTTTTCTCGCCATAAATTTGTTTCCTCGCCACGGCCAAACCGTTCGAGATATCAAAAATCCGCTGGCAATTTTTCATCCTCAATGTCTTGACTTCATGCTGACTGAGATTCGTGGCGATTAAATGATTTCTCTAGGAGGAGTATTTCAAATTCCATTGTATACGTTTTCCAAACAACCCTAAATAGCCGACTTCCTGTTGGGCTGAGGTAAAAAGTAAGAGCATGAAGTATATATGAAACGATGAGATCTATATGTGTACCGACTTTCATATTATTACATGCAAGTGGGTTTGATTTATGGACCAAGGTTTCGGACCCCATTTCAGGGGGCGCTGCTGAGCCCCCCTGCCACGCCCGGGTACCATCTTCAGCCCAGCCCTGATGGCCGCAGGTTCTGACCCGTGTGCAAAGTTTCAAGAGTTTTAGAGCATGTTAAGGCCCCCAAAAGTGCCCGAATAGTCGATAAAATAATAATAATAATAATAATTAAAGCTGCAAGCAGCGATGACGGGCCCAAGCCGGTGGCACCGCAACCCTGGTGCCTTTAGTTACCGGGCTCATTTCCACTTGGTGGCTTTCGGAAAACAAAGGATGATGGACACAGCAACAACTCAAAAATATAGCTGCAAGCAGCAATGCGATTCCTCCTCAAAATGGCAAATCATTTAAAATTGATCAATAGAGGGTTGGGGTTAAACCCTCCCAATGAAAAAATCAAAAAAACATGTCTTTCTGTCTGAATCCTAAACTAAACATTTTCAGTGTACAGGAAAATCCATCATGCTGGACCTTATGGATCCTGTAGGGTTTTTTGTTTACAATGAGAAATGAGGTATGTTCACCAGGTTTCAGAAAAACTAAATAAATGGGGTGGAAATACAATCACTTTGAAAAATTGACATTTGGGCATGGCCTGTACCGCCCCCTAAGGGCGAATGTGAGCCATTCTTGGTTTGTAGGTTCCTGTTGGCCTGTAGTATTAATGTACCAAATTAGAAAGTATTTGACAAAAAAATGTGCAATTTGGGAATGGCCTTTAGCTCCCCCTAAGGGCAAATGTGAGACATTCTTGGTTTGTGGATTTCTGTTGGCCTGTAGTGTCAATATACCAAATTAGAAAATTTTTGACCATAAAATGGGAATTTTGGGCATAGCCTGTAGCGCCCCCTAATGGCGAATATGGGCAATTCTTTGTTTGTGGGTCCTGTTGGCCTGTAGTATCAATGTACCAAATTAGAACATTTTTGACCAGCAAATGGGAATTTAGGGCGTGGCCTGTAGCGCCCCATAAGGGCGAATGTGGGCCACTCTTGGTTTGTGAATTCCTGTTGGCCTGTAGTATCAATATACAACATTAGAACATTTTTGACCAGAAAATGGGAATTTTGGGCATGGCCTGTAGCGCCCCCTAAGGGCGAATGTGGGATATTCTTTACGCAGTACTTCAGAGTGATGTCATCTTGAAGTATATATATATATAGGTCTATTTCTAACCCACACCTATAATATCACTTCTGAAGGCATGGATTTAACCACTGGAGTGGTATGGATTACTTTTATGCTGCATTTATTTGATTTTTGTAGCTTCTGAGTTCTGATCACCATTCAAGTCATTGAAAGGTCCAACAGGGTTGAGATAATCTTCTAAAAAGCTTAATTTGTGTTCACTAGAAGAAAGAAAACAATACACATCTGGGATGCAATGAGGGTGAGTATATGATGAGAGAAATTTATTTTTGGGGTGAAAACCATTTGTAGGCCTACTTTTTATTTACTTGGAAAATTGTTACTGTCTCTTTAAGAGGATTTTAAACGCATTTCATTCAAGGCACAGTCTGTGCGGCTTGTTTTAGTAAGTTTAATCTTTTGAGAACTGTGAAGTCTCATTATTTTCGTGCTGTTACATCTGTATTCATTTCAGAGATTACTTGATTGAGATTGTGAAACTACATACAACCGACAAACCTCCATGAAGATGCGAGTAAAAATGAGATGCCTCGCGCTGTCAGACACAACGCTGATAATCATTCTCGGAAGTGTTGATACTAGATTTCGATTCGCGATTTCTTCATCAACTGTTTATGTTCACTTGGGACAAAACAGACAATATATCATGTAATTTGACATTTTGTAGTATGAAATTGTCCGTTCAAACGCAAGAAGAAGCGAATGCGATCTCTCATCGGGGCTCGTGCGTTAGACGCGACGCATCTCGCGGTTTCACACAAAACTGCTCACAAACATTTATTTGAGTTGTTTTGTCATTTTTTTCCAGAAATAACTAGCAATACTCCTACAAATAAATGCTTCGTCACTAAAACGTTTTGACTTTCTATAGAAAATATAGACAACACACGTTCTTACCTTGCAAAAATCGCCTCAGTATTTAATTTGAAGCAGTAAATCCAACACTGGAGTAAATCTCTCGTGATATCACCTTTCCATTGAAATGAAGGAAGACGGTGATGACGATACAGTTATTATTCTTGCCCAGTAACCCCTTAACCAATCACATGTGCCTTTAGCTTGTATTGTCATGAGTATCTGGGCAGACTTCAGAAATAAAATCGGTGATCGGACGACGATGACACTGAGACAGGAACCATGGGAATAATTGTTCCCAAATTTGAACGCTCTGGCTGTAAATGGTTAAAGGTTGTTAAAAATTGTATCCTCCACTCAGTTGATGTATATATTGAGTGGGGACACATTGTTTGCCTTTTTTCTGGGATTCGACTGCAAAAGAGCTCAAGCAACTGTTGAACTCAGTCCCTGCCCATTCTGGACTCAGACCTGTTGTAAATCATTGAACAATGAGGCTTGGATGCCATCTATTGGACATTTCTTGTAATTGCCACTCAGAGAATGAACAGACAGTGGATTAAACTTTAGTTTTTTAGGCTTTAGTTCTTTGTTGTATTCACCTGCTACGGCGTGTGTAACATTTTTCTGTCAACTCTGCATACAGGTGAAACTCGAAAAATTAGAATATCGTGCAAAAGTTAATGTAACCCATACTATGTTGAACACAAGAGGGCAGTATAGCCCTATGTATTACTTCACAAGACCCCCTCCCTTCCTACTCCTCACACACAAAGTCTTAGAGAGTGACTTGCAAAATTCTGACATTTTCTCCACATTCAAACCAAAATATCTGACTTTCTGTTGGTCGGAGCTAATGACTGTAAATTAGAAAGTTGTCCGGCTTGAGGAGAACTATATCAATTCCAATTTTTGTACCTGTAGATGAAACTAACCCCCCACTTTTTTGTCAAAAGGTGGCGCTACTGAGCCCCTCACCACACCCATTTCTGAAACTTTGCACATGTCTACTGGCTAATAAATGTGACGTCTCTGTCGAGTTTCATGCAATTTCAAGTATGTTAAGAGTCTCAAAAGCATCAATAAAGAAAAGTAAAGTTTGAAGTGTTGCCACGGCAACAGTATCTAAGATATCAATAATCCTTTCACAGGTCTAAATCTGCCGTGTGTTTACATTATACACGTAAAGTTTGAAGCAAATCGGGTAAAAACAAGAGGGTGATTTCAAAGCATTTTGAAAGTGACACACTTCCTGCTGCCAGTTGGTGGCGCTATAACTTTGACTCACAATAGTCACATCCATGTGATCGGCCTCTTACAACGAACACACTGCTGAAGTTTCATCAAGATCTGTTAATTTATGCAGAAGTTATAACACACTTCCTGTCTCACTTTTCTCGCCATAAATTTGTTTCCTCGCCACGGCCAAACCGTTCGAGATATCAAAAATCCGCTGGCAATTTTTCATCCTCAATGTCTTGACTTCATGCTGACTGAGATTCGTGGCGATTAAATGATTTCTCTAGGAGGAGTATTTCAAATTCCATTGTATACGTTTTCCAAACAACCCTAAATAGCCGACTTCCTGTTGGGCTGAGGTAAAAAGTAAGAGCATGAAGTATATATGAAACGATGAGATCTATATGTGTACCGACTTTCATATTATTACATGCAAGTGTGTTTGATTTATGGACCAAGGTTTCGGACCCCGTTCCAGGGGGCGCTGCTGAGCCCCCCTGCCACGCCCGGGTACCATCTTCAGCCCAGCCCTGATGGCCGCAGGTTCTGACCCGTGTGCAAAGTTTCAAGAGTTTTAGAGCATGTTAAGGTCCCCAAAAGTGCCCGAATAGTCGATAAAATAATAATAATAATAATAATAATAATTAAAGCTGCAAGCAGCGATGACGGGCCCAAGCCGGTGGCACCGCAACCCTGGTGCCTTTAGTTACCGGGCTCATTTCCACTTGGTGGCTTTCGGAAAACAAAGGATGATGGACACAGCAACAACTCAAAAATATAGCTGCAAGCAGCAATGCGATTCCTCCTCAAAATGGCAAATCATTTAAAATTGATCAATAGAGGGTTGGGGTTAAACCCTCCCAATGAAAAAATCCAAAAAACATGTCTTTCTGTCTGAATCCTAAACTAAACATTTTCAGTGTACAGGAAAATCCATCATGCCGGACCTTATGGATCCTGTAGGGTTTTTTGTTTACAATGAGAAATGAGGTATGTTCACCAGGTTTCAGAAAAACTAAATAAATGGGGTGGAAATACAATCACTTTGAAAAATTGACATTTGGGCATGGCCTGTACCGCCCCCTAAGGGCGAATGTGAGCCATTCTTGGTTTGTAGGTTCCTGTTGGCCTGTAGTATTAATGTACCAAATTAGAAAGTATTTGACAAAAAAATGTGCAATTTGGGAATGTCCTTTAGCACCCCCTAAGGGCAAATGTGAGACATTCTTGGTTTGTGGATTTCTGTTGGCCTGTAGTGTCAATATACCAATTTAGAAAATTTTTGACCATAAAATGGGAATTTTGGGCATAGCCTGTAGCGCCCCCTAATGGCGAATATGGGCAATTCTTTGTTTGTGGGTTCCTGTTGGCCTGTAGTATCAATGTACCAAATTAGAACATTTTTGACCAGCAAATGGGAATTTAGGGCGTGGCCTGTAGCGCCCCATAAGGGCGAATGTGGGCCACTCTTGGTTTGTGAAATCCTGTTGGCCTGTAGTATCAATATACAACATTAGAACATTTTTGACCAGAAAATGGGAATTTTGGGCATGGCCTGTAGCGCCCCCTAAGGGCGAATGTGGGATATTCTTTACGCAGTACTTCAGAGTGATGTCATCTTGAAGTATATATATATAGGTCTATTTCTAACCCACACCTATAATATCACTTCTGAAGGCATGGATTTAACCACTGGAGTGGTATGGATTACTTTTATGCTGCATTTATTTGATTTTTGCAGCTTCTGAGTTCTGATCACCATTCAAGTCATTGAAAGGTCCAACAGGGTTGAGATAATCTTCTAAAAAGCTTAATTTGTGTTCACTAGAAGAAAGAAAACAATACACATCTGGGATGCAATGAGGGTGAGTATACGATGAGAGAAATTTATTTTTGGGGTGAAAACCATTTGTAGGCCTACTTTTTATTTACTTGGAAAATTGTTACTGTCTCTTTAAGAGGATTTTAAACGCATTTCATTCAAGGCACAGTCTGTGCGGCTTGTTTTAGTGAGTTTAATCTTTTGAGAACTGTGAAGTCTCATTATTTTCGTGCTGTTACATCTGTATTCATTTCAGAGATTACTTGATTGAGATTGTGAAACTACATACAACCGACAAACCTCCATGAAGATGCGAGTAAAAATGAGATGCCTCGCGCTGTCAGACACAACGCTGATAATCATTCTCGGAAGTGTTGATACTAGATTTCGATTCGCGATTTCTTCATCAACTGTTTATGTTCACTTGGGACAAAACAGACAATATATCATGTAATTTGACATTTTGTAGTATGAAATTGTCCGTTCAAACGCAAGAAGAAGCGAATGCGATCTCTCATCGGGGCTCGTGCGTTAGACGCGACGCATCTCGCGGTTTCACACAAAACTGCTCACAAACATTTATTTGAGTTGTTTTGTCATTTTTTTCCAGAAATAACTAGCAATACTCCTACAAATAAATGCTTCGTCACTAAAACGTTTTGACTTTCTATAGAAAATATAGACAACACACGTTCTTACCTTGCAAAAATCGCCTCAGTATTTAATTTGAAGCAGTAAATCCAACACTGGAGTAAATCTCTCGTGATATCACCTTTCCATTGAAATGAAGGAAGACGGTGATGACGATACAGTTATTATTCTTGCCCAGTAACCCCTTAACCAATCACATGTGCCTTTAGCTTGTATTGTCATGAGTATCTGGGCAGACTTCAGAAATAAAATCGGTGATCGGACGACGATGACACTGAGACAGGAACCATGGGAATAATTGTTCCCAAATTTGAACGCTCTGGCTGTAAATGGTTAAAGGTTGTTAAAAATTGTATCCTCCACTCAGTTGATGTATATATTGAGTGGGGACACATTGTTTGCCTTTTTTCTGGGATTCGACTGCAAAAGAGCTCAAGCAACTGTTGAACTCAGTCCCTGCCCATTCTGGACTCAGACCTGTTGTAAATCATTGAACAATGAGGCTTGGATGCCATCTATTGGACATTTCTTGTAATTGCCACTCAGAGAATGAACAGACAGTGGATTAAACTTTAGTTTTTTAGGCTTTAGTTCTTTGTTGTATTCACCTGCTACGGCGTGTGTAACATTTTTCTGTCAACTCTGCATACAGGTGAAACTCGAAAAATTAGAATATCGTGCAAAAGTTAATGTAACCCATACTATGTTGAACACAAGAGGGCAGTATAGCCCTATGTATTACTTCACAAGACCCCCTCCCTTCCTACTCCTCACACACAAAGTCTTAGAGAGTGACTTGCAAAATTCTGACATTTTCTCCACATTCAAACCAAAATATCTGACTTTCTGTTGGTCGGAGCTAATGACTGTAAATTAGAAAGTTGTCCGGCTTGAGGAGAACTATATCAATACCAATTTTTGTACCTGTAGATGAAACTAACCCCCCACTTTTTTGTCAAAAGGTGGCGCTACTGAGCCCCTCACCACACCCATTTCTGAAACTTTGCACATGTCTACTGGCTAATAAATGTGACGTCTCTGTCGAGTTTCATGCAATTTCAAGTATGTTAAGAGTCTCAAAAGCATCAATAAAGAAAAGTAAAGTTTGAAGTGTTGCCACGGCAACAGTATCTAAGATATCAATAATCCTTTCACAGGTCTAAATCTGCCGTGTGTTTACATTATACACGTAAAGTTTGAAGCAAATCGGGTAAAAACAAGAGGGTGATTTCAAAGCATTTTGAAAGTGACACACTTCCTGCTGCCAGTTGGTGGCGCTATAACTTTGACTCACAATAGTCACATCCATGTGATCGGCCTCTTACAACGAACACACTGCTGAAGTTTCATCAAGATCTGTTAATTTATGCAGAAGTTATAACACACTTCCTGTCTCACTTTTCTCGCCATAAATTTGTTTCCTCGCCACGGCCAAACCGTTCGAGATATCAAAAATCCGCTGGCAATTTTTCATCCTCAATGTCTTGACTTCATGCTGACTGAGATTTGTGGCGATTAAATGATTTCTCTAGGAGGAGTATTTCAAATTCCATTGTATACGTTTTCCAAACAACCCTAAATAGCCGACTTCCTGTTGGGCTGAGGTAAAAAGTAAGAGCATGAAGTATATATGAAACGATGAGATCTATATGTGTACCGACTTTCATATTATTACATGCAAGTGTGTTTGATTTATGGACCAAGGTTTCGGACCCCGTTCCAGGGGGCGCTGCTGAGCCCCCCTGCCACGCCCGGGTACCATCTTCAGCCCAGCCCTGATGGCCGCAGGTTCTGACCCGTGTGCAAAGTTTCAAGAGTTTTAGAGCATGTTAAGGCCCCCAAAAGTGCCCGAATAGTCGATAAAATAATAATAATAATAATAATTAAAGCTGCAAGCAGCGATGACGGGCCCAAGCCGGTGGCACCGCAACCCTGGTGCCTTTAGTTACCGGGCTCATTTCCACTTGGTGGCTTTCGGAAAACAAAGGATGATGGACACAGCAACAACTCAAAAATATAGCTGCAAGCAGCAATGCGATTCCTCCTCAAAATGGCAAATCATTTAAAATTGATCAATAGAGGGTTGGGGTTAAACCCTCCCAATGAAAAAATCCAAAAAACATGTCTTTCTGTCTGAATCCTAAACTAAACATTTTCAGTGTACAGGAAAATCCATCATGCCGGACCTTATGGATCCTGTAGGGTTTTTTGTTTACAATGAGAAATGAGGTATGTTCACCAGGTTTCAGAAAAACTAAATAAATGGGGTGGAAATACAATCACTTTGAAAAATTGACATTTGGGCATGGCCTGTACCGCCCCCTAAGGGCGAATGTGAGCCATTCTTGGTTTGTAGGTTCCTGTTGGCCTGTAGTATTAATGTACCAAATTAGAAAGTATTTGACAAAAAAATGTGCAATTTGGGAATGTCCTTTAGCACCCCCTAAGGGCAAATGTGAGACATTCTTGGTTTGTGGATTTCTGTTGGCCTGTAGTGTCAATATACCAAATTAGAAAATTTTTGACCATAAAATGGGAATTTTGGGCATAGCCTGTAGCGCCCCCTAATGGCGAATATGGGCAATTCTTTGTTTGTGGGTTCCTGTTGGCCTGTAGTATCAATGTACCAAATTAGAACATTTTTGACCAGCAAATGGGAATTTAGGGCGTGGCCTGTAGCGCCCCATAAGGGCGAATGTGGGCCACTCTTGGTTTGTGAATTCCTGTTGGCCTGTAGTATCAATATACAACATTAGAACATTTTTGACCAGAAAATGGGAATTTTGGGCATGGCCTGTAGCGCCCCCTAAGGGCGAATGTGGGATATTCTTTACGCAGTACTTCAGAGTGATGTCATCTTGAAGTATATATATATAGGTCTATTTCTAACCCACACCTATAATATCACTTCTGAAGGCATGGATTTAACCACTGGAGTGGTATGGATTACTTTTATGCTGCATTTATTTGATTTTTGCAGCTTCTGAGTTCTGATCACCATTCAAGTCATTGAAAGGTCCAACAGGGTTGAGATAATCTTCTAAAAAGCTTAATTTGTGTTCACTAGAAGAAAGAAAACAATACACATCTGGGATGCAATGAGGGTGAGTATACGATGAGAGAAATTTATTTTTGGGGTGAAAACCATTTGTAGGCCTACTTTTTATTTACTTGGAAAATTGTTACTGTCTCTTTAAGAGGATTTTAAACGCATTTCATTCAAGGCACAGTCTGTGCGGCTTGTTTTAGTGAGTTTAATCTTTTGAGAACTGTGAAGTCTCATTATTTTCGTGCTGTTACATCTGTATTCATTTCAGAGATTACTTGATTGAGATTGTGAAACTACATACAACCGACAAACCTCCATGAAGATGCGAGTAAAAATGAGATGCCTCGCGCTGTCAGACACAACGCTGATAATCATTCTCGGAAGTGTTGATACTAGATTTCGATTCGCGATTTCTTCATCAACTGTTTATGTTCACTTGGGACAAAACAGACAATATATCATGTAATTTGACATTTTGTAGTATGAAATTGTCCGTTCAAACGCAAGAAGAAGCGAATGCGATCTCTCATCGGGGCTCGTGCGTTAGACGCGACGCATCTCGCGGTTTCACACAAAACTGCTCACAAACATTTATTTGAGTTGTTTTGTCATTTTTTTCCAGAAATAACTAGCAATACTCCTACAAATAAATGCTTCGTCACTAAAACGTTTTGACTTTCTATAGAAAATATAGACAACACACGTTCTTACCTTGCAAAAATCGCCTCAGTATTTAATTTGAAGCAGTAAATCCAACACTGGAGTAAATCTCTCGTGATATCACCTTTCCATTGAAATGAAGGAAGACGGTGATGACGATACAGTTATTATTCTTGCCCAGTAACCCCTTAACCAATCACATGTGCCTTTAGCTTGTATTGTCATGAGTATCTGGGCAGACTTCAGAAATAAAATCGGTGATCGGACGACGATGACACTGAGACAGGAACCATGGGAATAATTGTTCCCAAATTTGAACGCTCTGGCTGTAAATGGTTAAAGGTTGTTAAAAATTGTATCCTCCACTCAGTTGATGTATATATTGAGTGGGGACACATTGTTTGCCTTTTTTCTGGGATTCGACTGCAAAAGAGCTCAAGCAACTGTTGAACTCAGTCCCTGCCCATTCTGGACTCAGACCTGTTGTAAATCATTGAACAATGAGGCTTGGATGCCATCTATTGGACATTTCTTGTAATTGCCACTCAGAGAATGAACAGACAGTAGATTAAACTTTAGTTTTTTAGGCTTTAGTTCTTTGTTGTATTCACCTGCTACGGCGTGTGTAACATTTTTCTGTCAACTCTGCATACAGGTGAAACTCGAAAAATTAGAATATCGTGCAAAAGTTAATGTAACCCATACTATGTTGAACACAAGAGGGCAGTATAGCCCTATGTATTACTTCACAAGACCCCCTCCCTTCCTACTCCTCACACACAAAGTCTTAGAGAGTGACTTGCAAAATTCTGACATTTTCTCCACATTCAAACCAAAATATCTGACTTTCTGTTGGTCGGAGCTAATGACTGTAAATTAGAAAGTTGTCCGGCTTGAGGAGAACTATATCAATACCAATTTTTGTACCTGTAGATGAAACTAACCCCCCACTTTTTTGTCAAAAGGTGGCACTACTGAGCCCCTCACCACACCCATTTCTGAAACTTTGCACATGTCTACTGGCTAATAAATGTGACGTCTCTGTCGAGTTTCATGCAATTTCAAGTATGTTAAGAGTCTCAAAAGCATCAATAAAGAAAAGTAAAGTTTGAAGTGTTGCCACGGCAACAGTATCTAAGATATCAATAATCCTTTCACAGGTCTAAATCTGCCGTGTGTTTACATTATACACGTAAAGTTTGAAGCAAATCGGGTAAAAACAAGAGGGTGATTTCAAAGCATTTTGAAAGTGACACACTTCCTGCTGCCAGTTGGTGGCGCTATAACTTTGACTCACAATAGTCACATCCATGTGATCGGCCTCTTACAACGAACACACTGCTGAAGTTTCATCAAGATCTGTTAATTTATGCAGAAGTTATAACACACTTCCTGTCTCACTTTTCTCGCCATAAATTTGTTTCCTCGCCACGGCCAAACCGTTCGAGATATCAAAAATCCGCTGGCAATTTTTCATCCTCAATGTCTTGACTTCATGCTGACTGAGATTCGTGGCGATTAAATGATTTCTCTAGGAGGAGTATTTCAAATTCCATTGTATACGTTTTCCAAACAACCCTAAATAGCCGACTTCCTGTTGGGCTGAGGTAAAAAGTAAGAGCATGAAGTATATATGAAACGATGAGATCTATATGTGTACCGACTTTCATATTATTACATGCAAGTGTGTTTGATTTATGGACCATGGTTTCGGACCCCGTTCCAGGGGGCGCTGCTGAAACCCCCTGCCACGCCCGGGTACCATCTTCAGCCCAGCCCTGATGGCCGCAGGTTCTGACCCGTGTGCAAAGTTTCAAGAGTTTTAGAGCATGTTAAGGCCCCCAAAAGTGCCCGAATAGTCGATAAAATAATAATAATAATAATAATAATAATAATAATTAAAGCTGCAAGCAGCGATGAAGGGCCCAAGCCGGTGGCACCGCAACCCTGGTGCCTTTAGTTACCGGGCTCATTTCCACTTGGTGGCTTTCGGAAAACAAAGGATGATGGACACAGCAACAACTCAAAAATATAGCTGCAAGCAGCAATGCGATTCCTCCTCAAAATGGCAAATCATTTAAAATTGATCAATAGAGGGTTGGGGTTAAACCCTCCCAATGAAAAAATCCAAAAAACATGTCTTTCTGTCTGAATCCTAAACTAAACATTTTCAGTGTACAGGAAAATCCATCATGCCGGACCTTATGGATCCTGTAGGGTTTTTTGTTTACAATGAGAAATGAGGTATGTTCACCAGGTTTCAGAAAAACTAAATAAATGGGGTGGAAATACAATCACTTTGAAAAATTGACATTTGGGCATGGCCTGTACTGCCCCCTAAGGGCGAATGTGAGCCATTCTTGGTTTGTAGGTTCCTGTTGGCCTGTAGTATTAATGTACCAAATTAGAAAGTATTTGACAAAAAAATGTGCAATTTGGGAATGTCCTTTAGCACCCCCTAAGGGCAAATGTGAGACATTCTTGGTTTGTGGATTTCTGTTGGCCTGTAGTGTCAATATACCAAATTAGAAAATTTTTGACCATAAAATGGGAATTTTGGGCATAGCCTGTAGCGCCCCCTAATGGCGAATATGGGCAATTCTTTGTTTGTGGGTTCCTGTTGGCCTGTAGTATCAATGTACCAAATTAGAACATTTTTGACCAGCAAATGGGAATTTAGGGCGTGGCCTGTAGCGCCCCATAAGGGCGAATGTGGGCCACTCTTGGTTTGTGAATTCCTGTTGGCCTGTAGTATCAATATACAACATTAGAACATTTTTGACCAGAAAATGGGAATTTTGGGCATGGCCTGTAGCGCCCCCTAAGGGCGAATGTGGGATATTCTTTACGCAGTACTTCAGAGTGATGTCATCTTGAAGTATATATATATAGGTCTATTTCTAACCCACACCTATAATATCACTTCTGAAGGCATGGATTTAACCACTGGAGTGGTATGGATTACTTTTATGCTGCATTTATTTGATTTTTGTAGCTTCTGAGTTCTGATCACCATTCAAGTCATTGAAAGGTCCAACAGGGTTGAGATAATCTTCTAAAAAGCTTAATTTGTGTTCACTAGAAGAAAGAAAACAATACACATCTGGGATGCAATGAGGGTGAGTATACGATGAGAGAAATTTATTTTTGGGGTGAAAACCATTTGTAGGCCTACTTTTTATTTACTTGGAAAATTGTTACTGTCTCTTTAAGAGGATTTTAAACGCATTTCATTCAAGGCACAGTCTGTGCGGCTTGTTTTAGTGAGTTTAATCTTTTGAGAACTGTGAAGTCTCATTATTTTCGTGCTGTTACATCTGTATTCATTTCAGAGATTACTTGATTGAGATTGTGAAACTACATACAACCGACAAACCTCCATGAAGATGCGAGTAAAAATGAGATGCCTCGCGCTGTCAGACACAACGCTGATAATCATTCTCGGAAGTGTTGATACTAGATTTCGATTCGCGATTTCTTCATCAACTGTTTATGTTCACTTGGGACAAAACAGACAATATATCATGTAATTTGACATTTTGTAGTATGAAATTGTCCGTTCAAACGCAAGAAGAAGCGAATGCGATCTCTCATCGGGGCTCGTGCGTTAGACGCGAAGCATCTCGCGGTTTCACACAAAACTGCTCACAAACATTTATTTGAGTTGTTTTGTCATTTTTTTCCAAAAATAACTAGCAATACTCCTACAAATAAATGCTTCGTAACTAAAACGTTTTGACTTTCTATAGAAAATATAGACAACACACGTTCTTACCTTGCAAAAATCGCCTCAGTATTTAATTTGAAGCAGTAAATCCAACACTGGAGTAAATCTCTCGTGATATCACCTTTCCATTGAAATGAAGGAAGACGGTGATGACGATACAGTTATTATTCTTGCCCAGTAACCCCTTAACCAATCACATGTGCCTTTAGCTTGTATTGTCATGAGTATCTGGGCAGACTTCAGAAATAAAATCGGTGATCGGACGACGATGACACTGAGACAGGAACCATGGGAATAATTGTTCCCAAATTTGAACGCTCTGGCTGTAAATGGTTAAAGGTTGTTAAAAATTGTATCCTCCACTCAGTTGATGTATATATTGAGTGGGGACACATTGTTTGCCTTTTTTTCTGGGATTCGACTGCAAAAGAGCTCAAGCAACTGTTGAACTCAGTCCCTGCCCATTCTGGACTCAGACCTGTTGTAAATCATTGAACAATGAGGCTTGGATGCCATCTATTGGACATTTCTTGTAATTGCCACTCAGAGAATGAACAGACAGTGGATTAAACTTTAGTTTTTTAGGCTTTAGTTCTTTGTTGTATTCACCTGCTACGGCGTGTGTAACATTTTTCTGTCAACTCTGCATACAGGTGAAACTCGAAAAATTAGAATATCGTGCAAAAGTTAATGTAACCCATACTATGTTGAACACAAGAGGGCAGTATAGCCCTATGTATTACTTCACAAGCCCCCCTCCCTTCCTACTCCTCACACACAAAGTCTTAGAGAGTGACTTGCAAAATTCTGACATTTTCTCCACATTCAAACCAAAATATCTGACTTTCTGTTGGTCGGAGCTAATGACTGTAAATTAGAAAGTTGTCCGGCTTGAGGAGAACTATATCAATACCAATTTTTGTACCTGTAGATGAAACTAACCCCCCACTTTTTTGTCAAAAGGTGGCGCTACTGAGCCCCTCACCACACCCATTTCTGAAACTTTGCACATGTCTACTGGCTAATAAATGTGACGTCTCTGTCGAGTTTCATGCAATTTCAAGTATGTTAAGAGTCTCAAAAGCATCAATAAAGAAAAGTAAAGTTTGAAGCGTTGCCACGGCAACAGTATCTAAGATATCAATAATCCTTTCACAGGTCTAAATCTGCCGTGTGTTTACATTATACACGTAAAGTTTGAAGCAAATCGGGTAAAAACAAGAGGGTGATTTCAAAGCATTTTGAAAGTGACACACTTCCTGCTGCCAGTTGGTGGCGCTATAACTTTAACTCACAATAGTCACATCCATGTGATCGGCCTCTTACAACGAACACACTGCTGAAGTTTCATCAAGATCTGTTAATTTATGCAGAAGTTATAACACACTTCCTGTCTCACTTTTCTCGCCATAAATTTGTTTCCTCGCCACGGCCAAACCGTTCGAGATATCAAAAATCCGCTGGCAATTTTTCATCCTCAATGTCTTGACTTCATGCTGACTGAGATTCGTGGCGATTAAATGATTTCTCTAGGAGGAGTATTTCAAATTCCATTGTATACGTTTTCCAAACAACCCTAAATAGCCGACTTCCTGTTGGGCTGAGGTAAAAAGTAAGAGCATGAAGTATATATGAAACGATGAGATCTATATGTGTACTGACTTTCATATTATTACATGTAAGTGTGTTTGATTTATGGACCAAGGTTTCGGACCCCGTTCCAGGGGGCGCTGCTGAGCCCCCCTGCCACGCCCGGGTACCATCTTCAGCCCAGCCCTGATGGCCGCAGGTTCTGACCCGTGTGCAAAGTTTCAAGAGTTTTAGAGCATGTTAAGGCCCCCAAAAGTGCCCGAATAGTCGATAAAATAATAATAATAATAATAATAATAATAATAATAATCCTAAGGAAAACAATAGGGCCTTCGCCTTTTCAGGCTTGGGCCCTAATAATAATAATAATAATAATAATAATAATAATAATAATCCTAAGGAAAACAATAGGGCCTTCGCCTTTTCAGGCTTGGGCCCTAATAATAATAATAATAATTAAAGCTGCAAGCAGCGATGACGGGCCCAAGCCGGTGGCACCGCAACCCTGGTGCCTTTAGTTACCGGGCTCATTTCCACTTGGTGGCTTTCGGAAAACAAAGGATGATGGACACAGCAACAACTCAAAAATATAGCTGCAAGCAGCAATGCGATTCCTCCTCAAAATGGCAAATCATTTAAAATTGATCAATAGAGGGTTGGGGTTAAACCCTCCCAATGAAAAAATCCAAAAAACATGTCTTTCTGTCTGAATCCTAAACTAAACATTTTCAGTGTACAGGAAAATCCATCATGCCGGACCTTATGGATCCTGTAGGGTTTTTTGTTTACAATGAGAAATGAGGTATGTTCACCAGGTTTCAGAAAAACTAAATAAATGGGGTGGAAATACAATCACTTTGAAAAATTGACATTTGGGCATGGCCTGTACCGCCCCCTAAGGGCGAATGTGAGCCATTCTTGGTTTGTAGGTTCCTGTTGGCCTGTAGTATTAATGTACCAAATTAGAAAGTATTTGACAAAAAAATGTGCAATTTGGGAATGTCCTTTAGCACCCCCTAAGGGCAAATGTGAGACATTCTTGGTTTGTGGATTTCTGTTGGCCTGTAGTGTCAATATACCAAATTAGAAAATTTTTGACCATAAAATGGGAATTTTGGGCATAGCCTGTAGCGCCCCCTAATGGCGAATATGGGCAATTCTTTGTTTGTGGGTTCCTGTTGGCCTGTAGTATCAATGTACCAAATTAGAACATTTTTGACCAGCAAATGGGAATTTAGGGCGTGGCCTGTAGCGCCCCATAAGGGCGAATGTGGGCCACTCTTGGTTTGTGAATTCCTGTTGGCCTGTAGTATCAATATACAACATTAGAACATTTTTGACCAGAAAATGGGAATTTTGGGCATGGCCTGTAGCGCCCCCTAAGGGCGAATGTGGGATATTCTTTACGCAGTACTTCAGAGTGATGTCATCTTGAAGTATATATATATAGGTCTATTTCTAACCCACACCTATAATATCACTTCTGAAGGCATGGATTTAACCACTGGAGTGGTATGGATTACTTTTATGCTGCATTTATTTGATTTTTGCAGCTTCTGAGTTCTGATCACCATTCAAGTCATTGAAAGGTCCAACAGGGTTGAGATAATCTTCTAAAAAGCTTAATTTGTGTTCACTAGAAGAAAGAAAACAATACACATCTGGGATGCAATGAGGGTGAGTATACGATGAGAGAAATTTATTTTTGGGGTGAAAACCATTTGTAGGCCTACTTTTTATTTACTTGGAAAATTGTTACTGTCTCTTTAAGAGGATTTTACACGCATTTCATTCAAGGCACAGTCTGTGCGGCTTGTTTTAGTGAGTTTAATCTTTTGAGAACTGTGAAGTCTCATTATTTTCGTGCTGTTACATCTGTATTCATTTCAGAGATTACTTGATTGAGATTGTGAAACTACATACAACCGACAAACCTCCATGAAGATGCGAGTAAAAATGAGATGCCTCGCGCTGTCAGACACAACGCTGATAATCATTCTCGGAAGTGTTGATACTAGATTTCGATTCGCGATTTCTTCATCAACTGTTTATGTTCACTTGGGACAAAACAGACAATATATCATGTAATTTGACATTTTGTAGTATGAAATTGTCCGTTCAAACGCAAGAAGAAGCGAATGCGATCTCTCATCGGGGCTCGTGCGTTAGACGCGACGCATCTCGCGGTTTCACACAAAACTGCTCACAAACATTTATTTGAGTTGTTTTGTCATTTTTTTCCAGAAATAACTAGCAATACTCCTACAAATAAATGCTTCGTCACTAAAACGTTTTGACTTTCTATAGAAAATATAGACAACACACGTTCTTACCTTGCAAAAATCGCCTCAGTATTTAATTTGAAGCAGTAAATCCAACACTGGAGTAAATCTCTCGTGATATCACCTTTCCATTGAAATGAAGGAAGACGGTGATGACGATACAGTTATTATTCTTGCCCAGTAACCCCTTAACCAATCACATGTGCCTTTAGCTTGTATTGTCATGAGTATCTGGGCAGACTTCAGAAATAAAATCGGTGATCGGACGACGATGACACTGAGACAGGAACCATGGGAATAATTGTTCCCAAATTTGAACGCTCTGGCTGTAAATGGTTAAAGGTTGTTAAAAATTGTATCCTCCACTCAGTTGATGTATATATTGAGTGGGGACACATTGTTTGCCTTTTTTCTGGGATTCGACTGCAAAAGAGCTCAAGCAACTGTTGAACTCAGTCCCTGCCCATTCTGGACTCAGACCTGTTGTAAATCATTGAACAATGAGGCTTGGATGCCATCTATTGGACATTTCTTGTAATTGCCACTCAGAGAATGAACAGACAGTGGATTAAACTTTAGTTTTTTAGGCTTTAGTTCTTTGTTGTATTCACCTGCTACGGCGTGTGTAACATTTTTCTGTCAACTCTGCATACAGGTGAAACTCGAAAAATTAGAATATCGTGCAAAAGTTAATGTAACCCATACTATGTTGAACACAAGAGGGCAGTATAGCCCTATGTATTACTTCACAAGACCCCCTCCCTTCCTACTCCTCACACACAAAGTCTTAGAGAGTGACTTGCAAAATTCTGACATTTTCTCCACATTCAAACCAAAATATCTGACTTTCTGTTGGTCGGAGCTAATGACTGTAAATTAGAAAGTTGTCCGGCTTGAGGAGAACTATATCAATACCAATTTTTGTACCTGTAGATGAAACTAACCCCCCACTTTTTTGTCAAAAGGTGGCGCTACTGAGCCCCTCACCACACCCATTTCTGAAACTTTGCACATGTCTACTGGCTAATAAATGTGACGTCTCTGTCGAGTTTCATGCAATTTCAAGTATGTTAAGAGTCTCAAAAGCATCAATAAAGAAAAGTAAAGTTTGAAGTGTTGCCACGGCAACAGTATCTAAGATATCAATAATCCTTTCACAGGTCTAAATCTGCCGTGTGTTTACATTATACACGTAAAGTTTGAAGCAAATCGGGTAAAAACAAGAGGGTGATTTCAAAGCATTTTGAAAGTGACACACTTCCTGCTGCCAGTTGGTGGCGCTATAACTTTGACTCACAATAGTCACATCCATGTGATCGGCCTCTTACAACGAACACACTGCTGAAGTTTCATCAAGATCTGTTAATTTATGCAGAAGTTATAACACACTTCCTGTCTCACTTTTCTCGCCATAAATTTGTTTCCTCGCCACGGCCAAACCGTTCGAGATATCAAAAATCCGCTGGCAATTTTTCATCCTCAATGTCTTGACTTCATGCTGACTGAGATTCGTGGCGATTAAATGATTTCTCTAGGAGGAGTATTTCAAATTCCATTGTATACATTTTCCAAACAACCCTAAATAGCCGACTTCCTGTTGGGCTGAGGTAAAAAGTAAGAGCATGAAGTATATATGAAACGATGAGATCTATATGTGTACCGACTTTCATATTATTACATGCAAGTGTGTTTGATTTATGGACCATGGTTTCGGACCCCGTTCCAGGGGGCGCTGCTGAAACCCCCTGCCACGCCCGGGTACCATCTTCAGCCCAGCCCTGATGGCCGCAGGTTCTGACCCGTGTGCAAAGTTTCAAGAGTTTTAGAGCATGTTAAGGCCCCCAAAAGTGCCCGAATAGTCGATAAAATAATAATAATAATAATAATAATAATAATAATAATAATAATAATAATCCTAAGGAAAACAATAGGGCCTTCGCCTTTTCAGGCTTGGGCCCTAATAATTAAAGCTGCAAGCAGCGATGACGGGCCCAAGCCGGTGGCACCGCAACCCTGGTGCCTTTAGTTACCGGGCTCATTTCCACTTGGTGGCTTTCGGAAAACAAAGGATGATGGACACAGCAACAACTCAAAAATATAGCTGCAAGCAGCAATGCGATTCCTCCTCAAAATGGCAAATCATTTAAAATTGATCAATAGAGGGTTGGGGTTAAACCCTCCCAATGAAAAAATCCAAAAAACATGTCTTTCTGTCTGAATCCTAAACTAAACATTTTCAGTGTACAGGAAAATCCATCATGCCGGACCTTATGGATCCTGTAGGGTTTTTTGTTTACAATGAGAAATGAGGTATGTTCACCAGGTTTCAGAAAACTAAATAAATGGGGTGGAAATACAATCACTTTAAAAAAATGACATTTGGGCATGGCATTTAGCGCCCCCTAAGGGCGAATGTGAGCCATTCTTGGTTTGTAGGTTCCTGTTGGCCTGTAGTATTAATGTACCAAATTAGAAAGTATTTGACAAAAAAATGTGCAATTTGGGAATGGCCTTTAGCGCCCCCTAAGGGCGAATGTGAGACATTCTTGGTTTGTGGATTTCTGTTGGCCTGTAGTGTCAATATACCAAATTAGAAAATTTTTGACCATAAAATGGGAATTTTGGGCATAGCCTGTAGCGCCCCCTAATGGCGAATATGGGCAATTCTTTGTTTGTGGGTTCCTGTTGGCCTGTAGTATCAATGTACCAAATTAGAACATTTTTGACCAGCAAATGGGAATTTAGGGCGTGGCCTGTAGCGCCCCATAAGGGCGAATGTGGGCCACTCTTGGTTTGTGAATTCCTGTTGGCCTGTAGTATCAATATACAACATTAGAACATTTTTGACCAGAAAATGGGAATTTTGGGCATGGCCTGTAGCGCCCCCTAAGGGCGAATGTTGGATATTCTTTACGCAGTACTTCAGAGTGATGTCATCTTTAAGTATATATATATATAGGTCTATTTCTAACCCACACCTATAATATCACTTCTGAAGGCATGGATTTAACCACTGGAGTGGTATGGATTACTTTTATGCTGCATTTATTTGATTTTTGTAGCTTCTGAGTTCTGATCACCATTCAAGTCATTGAAAGGTCCAACAGGGTTGAGATAATCTTCTAAAAAGCTTAATTTGTGTTCACTAGAAGAAAGAAAACAATACACATCTGGGATGCAATGAGGGTGAGTATACGATGAGAGAAATTTATTTTTGGGGTGAAAACCATTTGTAGGCCTACTTTTTATTTACTTGGAAAATTGTTACTGTCTCTTTAAGAGGATTTTAAACGCATTTCATTCAAGGCACACTCTGTGCGGCTTGTTTTAGTGAGTTTAATCTTTTGAGAACTGTGAAGTCTCATTATTTTCGTGCTGTTACATCTGTATTCATTTCAGAGATTACTTGATTGAGATTGTGAAACTACATACAACCGACAAACCTCCATGAAGATGCGAGTAAAAATGAGATGCGCTGTCAGGCACAACGCTGATAATCATTCTCGGAAGTGTTGATACTAGATTTCGATTCGCGATTTCTTCATCAACTGTTTATGTTCACTTGGGACAAAACAGACAATATATCATGTAATTTGACATTTTGTAGTATGAAATTGTCCGTTCAAACGCAAGAAGAAGCGAATGCGATCTCTCATCGGGGCTCGTGCGTTAGACGCGACGCATCTCGCGGTTTCACACAAAACTGCTCACAAACATTTATTTGAGTTATTTTGTCATTTTTTTCCAGAAATAACTAGCAATACTCCTACAAATAAATGCTTCGTAACTAAAACGTTTTGACTTTCTATAGAAAATATAGACAACACACGTTCTTACCTTGCAAAAATCGCCTCAGTATTTAATTTGAAGCAGTAAATCCAACACTGGAGTAAATCTCTCGTGATATCACCTTTCCATTGAAATGAAGGAAGACGGTGATGACGATACAGTTATTATTCTTGCCCAGTAACCCCTTAACCAATCACATGTGCCTTTAGCTTGTATTGTCATGAGTATCTGGGCAGACTTCAGAAATAAAATCGGTGATCGGACGACGATGACACTGAGACAGGAACCATGGGAATAATTGTTCCCAAATTTGAACGCTCTGGCTGTAAATGGTTAAAGGTTGTTAAAAATTGTATCCTCCACTCAGTTGATGTATATATTGAGTGGGGACACATTGTTTGCCTTTTTTCTGGGATTCGACTGCAAAAGAGCTCAAGCAACTGTTGAACTCAGTCCCTGCCCATTCTGGACTCAGACCTGTTGTAAATCATTGAACAATGAGGCTTGGATGCCATCTATTGGAGATTTCTTGTAATTGCCACTCAGAGAATGAACAGACAGTGGATTAAACTTTAGTTTTTTAGGCTTTAGTTCTTTGTTGTATTCACCTGCTACGGCGTGTGTAACATTTTTCTGTCAACTCTGCATACAGGTGAAACTCGAAAAATTAGAATATCGTGCAAAAGTTAATGTAACCCATACTATGTTGAACACAAGAGGGCAGTATAGCCCTATGTATTACTTCACAAGCCCCCCTCCCTTCCTACTCCTCACACACAAAGTCTTAGAGAGTGACTTGCAAAATTCTGACATTTTCTCCACATTCAAACCAAAATATCTGACTTTCTGTTGGTCGGAGCTAATGACTGTAAATTAGAAAGTTGTCCTGCTTGAGGAGAACTATATCAATACCAATTTTTGTACCTGTAGATGAAACTAACCCCCCACTTTTTTGTCAAAAGGTGGCGCTACTGAGCCCCTCACCACACCCATTTCTGAAACTTTGCACATGTCTACTGGCTAATAAATGTGACGTCTCTGTCGAGTTTCATGCAATTTCAAGTATGTTAAGAGTCTCAAAAGCATCAATAAAGAAAAGTAAAGTTTGAAGTGTTGCCACGGCAACAGTATCTAAGATATCAATAATCCTTTCACAGGTCTAAATCTGCCGTGTGTTTACATTATACACGTAAAGTTTGAAGCAAATCGGGTAAAAACAAGAGGGTGATTTCAAAGCATTTTGAAAGTGACACACTTCCTGCTGCCAGTTGGTGGCGCTATAACTTTGACTCACAATAGTCACATCCATGTGATCGGCCTCTTACAACGAACACACTGCTGAAGTTTCATCAAGATCTGTTAATTTATGCAGAAGTTATAACACACTTCCTGTCTCACTTTTCTCGCCATAAATTTGTTTCCTCGCCACGGCCAAACCGTTCGAGATATCAAAAATCCGCTGGCAATTTTTCATCCTCAATGTCTTGACTTCATGCTGACTGAGATTCGTGGCGATTAAATGATTTCTCTAGGAGGAGTATTTCAAATTCCATTGTATACGTTTTCCAAACAACCCTAAATAGCCGACTTCCTGTTGGGCTGAGGTAAAAAGTAAGAGCATGAAGTATATATGAAACGATGAGATCTATATGTGTACCGACTTTCATATTATTACATGCAAGTGTGTTTGATTTATGGACCAAGGTTTCGGACCCCGTTCCAGGGGGCGCTGCTGAGCCCCCCTGCCACGCCCGGGTACCATCTTCAGCCCAGCCCTGAAGGCCGCAGGTTCTGACCCGTGTGCAAAGTTTCAAGAGTTTTAGAGCATGTTAAGGCCCCCAAAAGTGCCCGAATAGTCGATAAAATAATAATAATAATAAAAATTAAAGCTGCAAGCAGCGATGACGGGCCCAAGCCGGTGGCACCGCAACCCTGGTGCCTTTAGTTACCGGGCTCATTTCCACTTGGTGGCTTTCGGAAAACAAAGGATGATGGACACAGCAACAACTCAAAAATATAGCTGCAAGCAGCAATGCGATTCCTCCTCAAAATGGCAAATCATTTAAAATTGATCAATAGAGGGTTGGGGTTAAACCCTCCCAATGAAAAAATCCAAAAAACATGTCTTTCTGTCTGAATCCTAAACTAAACATTTTCAGTGTACAGGAAAATCCATCATGCCGGACCTTATGGATCCTGTAGGGTTTTTTGTTTACAATGAGAAATGAGGTATGTTCACCAGGTTTCAGAAAAACTAAATAAATGGGGTGGAAATACAATCACTTTGAAAAATTGACATTTGGGCATGGCCTGTACCGCCCCCTAAGGGCGAATGTGAGCCATTCTTGGTTTGTAGGTTCCTGTTGGCCTGTAGTATTAATGTACCAAATTAGAAAGTATTTGACAAAAAAATGTGCAATTTGGGAATGTCCTTTAGCACCCCCTAAGGGCAAATGTGAGACATTCTTGGTTTGTGGATTTCTGTTGGCCTGTAGTGTCAATATACCAAATTAGAAAATTTTTGACCATAAAATGGGAATTTTGGGCATAGCCTGTAGCGCCCCCTAATGGCGAATATGGGCAATTCTTTGTTTGTGGGTTCCTGTTGGCCTGTAGTATCAATGTACCAAATTAGAACATTTTTGACCAGCAAATGGGAATTTAGGGCGTGGCCTGTAGCGCCCCATAAGGGCGAATGTGGGCCACTCTTGGTTTGTGAATTCCTGTTGGCCTGTAGTATCAATATACAACATTAGAACATTTTTGACCAGAAAATGGGAATTTTGGGCATGGCCTGTAGCGCCCCCTAAGGGCGAATGTGGGATATTCTTTACGCAGTACTTCAGAGTGATGTCATCTTGAAGTATATATATATAGGTCTATTTCTAACCCACACCTATAATATCACTTCTGAAGGCATGGATTTAACCACTGGAGTGGTATGGATTACTTTTATGCTGCATTTATTTGATTTTTGTAGCTTCTGAGTTCTGATCACCATTCAAGTCATTGAAAGGTCCAACAGGGTTGAGAATCTTCTAAAAAGCTTAATTTGTGTTCACTAGAAGAAAGAAAACAATACACATCTGGGATGCAATGAGGGTGAGTATACGATGAGAGAAATTTATTTTTGGGGTGAAAACCATTTGTAGGCTACTTTTTATTTACTTGGAAAATTGTTACTGTCTCTTTAAGAGGATTTTAAACGCATTTCATTCAAGGCACAGTCTGTGCGGCTTGTTTTAGTGAGTTTAATCTTTTGAGAACTGTGAAGTCTCATTATTTTCGTGCTGTTACATCTGTATTCATTTCAGAGATTAATTGATTGAGATTGTGAAACTACATACAACCGACAAACCTCCATGAAGATGCGAGTAAAAATGAGATTCCTCGCGCTGTCAGACACAAAGCTGATAATCATTCTCGGAAGTGTTGATACTAGATTTAGATTCGCGATTTCTTCATCAACTGTTTATGGTCACTTGAGACAAAACAGACAATATATCATGTATTTGACATTTTGTTGTTATGAAATTGTCCGTTCAAACGCAAGAAGAAGCGAATGCGATCTCTCATCGGGGCTCGTGAGTTAGACGTGACGCTGCTCGCGGTTTCACACAAAACTGCTCACAAACATTTATTTGAGTTGTTTCGTCATTTTTTTTCCAGAAATAACTAGCAATACTCCTACAAATAAATGCTTCGTAACTAAAACGTTTTGACTTTCTATAGAAAATATAGACAACACGTTCTTACCTTGCAAAAATCGCCTCAGTATTTAATTTGAAGCAGTAAATCCAACACTGGAGTAAATCTCTCGTGATATCACCGTCCCATTGAAATGAAGGAAGACGGTGATGACGATACAGTTATTATTCTTGCCCAGTAACCCCTTAACCAATCACATGTGCCTTTAGCTTGTATTGTCATGAGTATCTGGGCAGATTTCAGAAATAAAATCGGTGATTGGACGACGATGACACTGAGACAGAAACTATGGGAATAATTGTTCCCAAATTTGAACGCTCTGGCTGTAAATGGTTAAAGGTTGTTAAAAATTGTATCCGCCACTCAGTTGATGTATATATTGAGTGGGGACACAGTGTTTGCCTTTTTTCTGGGATTCGACGGCAAAAGAGCTCAAGCAACTGTTGAACTCAGTCCCTGCCCATTCTGGACTCAGCCTGTTGTAAATAATAGAACAATGAGGCTTGGATGCCATCTATTGGACATTTCTTGTAATTGCCACTCAGAGAATGAACAGACAGTGGATTAAATTTTAGTTTTTTAGGCTTTAGTTCTTTGTTGTATTCACCTGCTACGGCGTGTGTAACATTTTTCTGTCAACTCTGCATACAGGTGAAACTCGAAAAATTAGAATATCGTGCAAAAGTTAATGTAACCCATACTATGTTGAACACAAGAGGGCAGTATAGCCCTATGTATTACTTCACAAGACCCAACGTCCGCCCTCCCCTACAAACTCACAGAGTCTCAGAGAGTGACTTGCAAAATTCTGACATTTTCTCCACATTCAAACCAAAATATCTGACTTTCTGTTGGTCGGAGCTAATGACTGTAAATTAGAAAGTTGTCCGGCTTGAGGAGAACTATATCAATACCAATTTTTGTACCTGTAGATGAAACTAACCCCCCACTTTTTTGTCAAAAGGTGGCGCTACTGAGCCCCTCACCACACCCATTTCTGAAACTTTGCACATGTCTACTGGCTAATAAATGTGACGTCTCTGTCGAGTTTCATGCAATTTCAAGTATGTTAAGAGTCTCAAAAGCATCAATAAAGAAAAGTAAAGTTTGAAGTGTTGCCACGGCAACAGTATCTAAGATATCAATAATCCTTTCACAGGTCTAAATCTGCCGTGTGTTTACATTATACACGTAAAGTTTGAAGCAAATCGGGTAAAAACAAGAGGGTGATTTCAAAGCATTTTGAAAGTGACACACTTCCTGCTGCCAGTTGGTGGCGCTATAACTTTGACTCACAATAGTCACATCCATGTGATCGGCCTCTTACAACGAACACACTGCTGAAGTTTCATCAAGATCTGTTAATTTATGCAGAAGTTATAACACATTTCCTGTCTCACTTTTCTCGCCATAAATTTGTTTCCTCGCCACGGCCAAACCGTTTGAGATATCAAAAATCCGCTGGCAATTTTTCATCCTCAATGTCTTGACTTCATGCTGACTGAGATTCGTGGCGATTAAATGATTTCTCTAGGAGGAGTATTTCAAATTCCATTGTATACGTTTTCCAAACAACCCTAAATAGCCGACTTCCTGTTGGGCTGAGGTAAAAAGTAAGAGCATGAAGTATATATGAAACAATGAGATCTATATGTGTACCGACTTTCATATTATTACATGCAAGTGTGTTTGATTTATGGACCATGGTTTCGGACCCCGTTCCAGGGGGCGCTGCTGAAACCCCCTGCCACGCCCGGGTACCATCTTCAGCCCAGCCCTGATGGCCGCAGGTTCTGACCCGTGTGCAAAGTTTCAAGAGTTTTAGAGCATGTTAAGGCCCCCAAAAGTGCCCGAATAGTCGATAAAATAATAATAATAATAATAATAATAATAATAATAATCCTAAGGAAAACAATAGGGCCTTCGCCTTTTCAGGCTTGGGCCCTAATAATAATAATAATAATAATAATAATAATAATAATAATAATAATAATAATCCTAAGGAAAACAATAGGGCCTTCGCCTTTTCAGGCTTGGGCCCTAATTAAAGCTGCAAGCAGCGATGACGGGCCCAAGCCGGTGGCACCGCAACCCTGGTGCCTTTAGTTACCGGGCTCATTTCCACTTGGTGGCTTTCGGAAAACAAAGGATGATGGACACAGCAACAACTCAAAAATATAGCTGCAAGCAGCAATGCGATTCCTCCTCAAAATGGCAAATCATTTAAAATTGATCAATAGAGGGTTGGGGTTAAACCCTCCCAATGAAAAAATCCAAAAAACATGTCTTTCTGTCTGAATCCTAAACTAAACATTTTCAGTGTACAGGAAAATCCATCATGCCGGACCTTATGGATCCTGTAGGGTTTTTTGTTTACAATGAGAAATGAGGTATGTTCACCAGGTTTCAGAAAACTAAATAAATGGGGTGGAAATACAATCACTTTAAAAAAATGACATTTGGGCATGGCATGTAGCGCCCCCTAAGGGCGAATGTGAGCCATTCTTGGTTTGTAGGTTCCTGTTGGCCTGTAGTATTAATGTACCAAATTAGAAAGTATTTGACAAAAAAATGTGCAATTTGGGAATGGCCTTTAGCGCCCCCTAAGGGCGAATGTGAGACATTCTTGGTTTGTGGATTTCTGTTGGCCTGTAGTGTCAATATACCAAATTAGAAAATTTTTGACCATAAAATGGGAATTTTGGGCATAGCCTGTAGCGCCCCCTAATGGCGAATATGGGCAATTCTTTGTTTGTGGGTTCCTGTTGGCCTGTAGTATCAATGTACCAAATTAGAACATTTTTGACCAGCAAATGGGAATTTAGGGCGTGGCCTGTAGCGCCCCATAAGGGCGAATGTGGGCCACTCTTGGTTTGTGAATTCCTGTTGGCCTGTAGTATCAATATACAACATTAGAACATTTTTGACCAGAAAATGGGAATTTTGGGCATGGCCTGTAGCGCCCCCTAAGGGCGAATGTGGGATATTCTTTACGCAGTACTTCAGAGTGATGTCATCTTGAAGTATATATATATAGGTCTATTTCTAACCCACACCTATAATATCACTTCTGAAGGCATGGATTTAACCACTGGAGTGGTATGGATTACTTTTATGCTGCATTTATTTGATTTTTGTAGCTTCTGAGTTCTGATCACCATTCAAGTCATTGAAAGGTCCAACAGGGTTGAGATAATCTTCTAAAAAGCTTAATTTGTGTTCACTAGAAGAAAGAAAACAATACACATCTGGGATGCAATGAGGGTGAGTATACGATGAGAGAAATTTATTTTTGGGGTGAAAACCATTTGTAGGCCTACTTTTTATTTACTTGGAAAATTGTTACTGTCTCTTTAAGAGGATTTTAAACGCATTTCATTCAAGGCACACTCTGTGCGGCTTGTTTTAGTGAGTTTAATCTTTTGAGAACTGTGAAGTCTCATTATTTTCGTGCTGTTACATCTGTATTCATTTCAGAGATTACTTGATTGAGATTGTGAAACTACATACAACCGACAAACCTCCATGAAGATGCGACTAAAAATGAGATGCGCTGTCAGGCACAACGCTGATAATCATTCTCGGAAGTGTTGATACTAGATTTCGATTCGCGATTTCTTCATCAACTGTTTATGTTCACTTGGGACAAAACAGACAATATATCATGTAATTTGACATTTTGTAGTATGAAATTGTCCGTTCAAACGCAAGAAGAAGCGAATGCGATCTCTCATCGGGGCTCGTGCGTTAGACGCGACGCATCTCGCGGTTTCACACAAAACTGCTCACAAACATTTATTTGAGTTATTTTGTCATTTTTTTCCAGAAATAACTAGCAATACTCCTACAAATAAATGCTTCGTAACTAAAACGTTTTGACTTTCTATAGAAAATATAGACAACACACGTTCTTACCTTGCAAAAATCGCCTCAGTATTTAATTTGAAGCAGTAAATCCAACACTGGAGTAAATCTCTCGTGATATCACCTTTCCATTGAAATGAAGGAAGACGGTGATGACGATACAGTTATTATTCTTGCCCAGTAACCCCTTAACCAATCACATGTGCCTTTAGCTTGTATTGTCATGAGTATCTGGGCAGACTTCAGAAATAAAATCGGTGATCGGACGACGATGACACTGAGACAGGAACCATGGGAATAATTGTTCCCAAATTTGAACGCTCTGGCTGTAAATGGTTAAAGGTTGTTAAAAATTGTATCCTCCACTCAGTTGATGTATATATTGAGTGGGGACACATTGTTTGCCTTTTTTCTGGGATTCGACTGCAAAAGAGCTCAAGCAACTGTTGAACTCAGTCCCTGCCCATTCTGGACTCAGACCTGTTGTAAATCATTGAACAATGAGGCTTGGATGCCATCTATTGGACATTTCTTGTAATTGCCACTCAGAGAATGAACAGACAGTGGATTAAACTTTAGTTTTTTAGGCTTTAGTTCTTTGTTGTATTCACCTGCTACGGCGTGTGTAACATTTTTCTGTCAACTCTGCATACAGGTGAAACTCGAAAAATTAGAATATCGTGCAAAAGTTAATGTAACCCATACTATGTTGAACACAAGAGGGCAGTATAGCCCTATGTATTACTTCACAAGCCCCCCTCCCTTCCTACTCCTCACACACAAAGTCTTAGAGAGTGACTTGCAAAATTCTGACATTTTCTCCACATTCAAACCAAAATATCTGACTTTCTGTTGGTCGGAGCTAATGACTGTAAATTAGAAAGTTGTCCGGCTTGAGGAGAACTATATCAATACCAATTTTTGTACCTGTAGATGCAACTAACACCCCACTTTTTTGTCAAAAGGTGGCGCTACTGAGCCCCTCACCACACCCATTTCTGAAACTTTGCACATGTCTACTGGCTAATAAATGTGACGTCTCTGTCGAGTTTCATGCAATTTCAAGTATGTTAAGAGTCTCAAAAGCATCAATAAAGAAAAGTAAAGTTTGAAGTGTTGCCACGGCAACAGTATCTAAGATATCAATAATCCTTTCACAGGTCTAAATCTGCCGTGTGTTTACATTATACACGTAAAGTTTGAAGCAAATCGGGTAAAAACAAGAGGGTGATTTCAAAGCATTTTGAAAGTGACACACTTCCTGCTGCCAGTTGGTGGCGCTATAACTTTGACTCACAATAGTCACATCCATGTGATCGGCCTCTTACAACGAACACACTGCTGAAGTTTCATCAAGATCTGTTAATTTATGCAGAAGTTATAACACACTTCCTGTCTCACTTTTCTCGCCATAAATTTGTTTCCTCGCCACGGCCAAACCGTTCGAGATATCAAAAATCCGCTGGCAATTTTTCATCCTCAATGTCTTGACTTCATGCTGACTGAGATTCGTGGCGATTAAATGATTTCTCTAGGAGGAGTATTTCAAATTCCATTGTATACGTTTTCCAAACAACCCTAAATAGCCGACTTCCTGTTGGGCTGAGGTAAAAAGTAAGAGCATGAAGTATATATGAAACGATGAGATCTATATGTGTACCGACTTTCATATTATTACATGCAAGTGTGTTTGATTTATGGACCAAGGTTTCGGACCCCGTTCCAGGGGGCGCTGCTGAGCCCCCCTGCCACGCCCGGGTACCATCTTCAGCCCAGCCCTGATGGCCGCAGGTTCTGACCCGTGTGCAAAGTTTCAAGAGTTTTAGAGCATGTTAAGGCCCCCAAAAGTGCCCGAATAGTCGATAAAATAATAATAATAATAATAATAATAATAATTAAAGCTGCAAGCAGCGATGACGGGCCCAAGCCGGTGGCACCGCAACCCTGGTGCCTTTAGTTACCGGGATCATTTCCACTTGGTGGCTTTCGGAAAACAAAGGATGATGGACACAGCAACAACTCAAAAATATAGCTGCAAGCAGCAATGCGATTCCTCCTCAAAATGGCAAATCATTTAAAATTGATCAATAGAGGGTTGGGGTTAAACCCTCCCAATGAAAAAATCCAAAAAACATGTCTTTCTGTCTGAATCCTAAACTAAACATTTTCAGTGTACAGGAAAATCCATCATGCCGGACCTTATGGATCCTGTAGGGTTTTTTGTTTACAATGAGAAATGAGGTATGTTCACCAGGTTTCAGAAAAACTAAATAAATGGGGTGGAAATACAATCACTTTGAAAAATTGACATTTGGGCATGGCCTGTACCGCCCCCTAAGGGCGAATGTGAGCCATTCTTGGTTTGTAGGTTCCTGTTGGCCTGTAGTATTAATGTACCAAATTAGAAAGTATTTGACAAAAAAATGTGCAATTTGGGAATGTCCTTTAGCACCCCCTAAGGGCAAATGTGAGACATTCTTGGTTTGTGGATTTCTGTTGGCCTGTAGTGTCAATATACCAAATTAGAAAATTTTTGACCATAAAATGGGAATTTTGGGCATAGCCTGTAGCGCCCCCTAATGGCGAATATGGGCAATTCTTTGTTTGTGGGTTCCTGTTGGCCTGTAGTATCAATGTACCAAATTAGAACATTTTTGACCAGCAAATGGGAATTTAGGGCGTGGCCTGTAGCGCCCCATAAGGGCGAATGTGGGCCACTCTTGGTTTGTGAATTCCTGTTGGCCTGTAGTATCAATATACAACATTAGAACATTTTTGACCAGAAAATGGGAATTTTGGGCATGGCCTGTAGCGCCCCCTAAGGGCGAATGTGGGATATTCTTTACGCAGTACTTCAGAGTGATGTCATCTTGAAGTATATATATATAGGTCTATTTCTAACCCACACCTATAATATCACTTCTGAAGGCATGGATTTAACCACTGGAGTGGTATGGATTACTTTTATGCTGCATTTATTTGATTTTTGCAGCTTCTGAGTTCTGATCACCATTCAAGTCATTGAAAGGTCCAACAGGGTTGAGATAATCTTCTAAAAAGCTTAATTTGTGTTCACTAGAAGAAAGAAAACAATACACATCTGGGATGCAATGAGGGTGAGTATACGATGAGAGAAATGTATTTTTGGGGTGAAAACCATTTGTAGGCCTACTTTTTATTTACTTGGAAAATTGTTACTGTCTCTTTAAGAGGATTTTAAACGCATTTCATTCAAGGCACAGTCTGTGCGGCTTGTTTTAGTGAGTTTAATCTTTTGAGAACTGTGAAGTCTCATTATTTTCGTGCTGTTACATCTGTATTCATTTCAGAGATTACTTGATTGAGATTGTGAAACTACATACAACCGACAAACCTCCATGAAGATGCGAGTAAAAATGAGATGCGCTGTCAGGCACAACGCTGATAATCATTCTCGGAAGTGTTGATACTAGATTTCGATTCGCGATTTCTTCATCAACTGTTTATGTTCACTTGGGACAAAACAGACAATATATCATGTAATTTGACATTTTGTAGTATGAAATTGTCCGTTCAAACGCAAGAAGAAGCGAATGCGATCTCTCATCGGGGCTCGTGCGTTAGACGCGACGCATCTCGCGGTTTCACACAAAACTGCTCACAAACATTTATTTGAGTTATTTTGTCATTTTTTTCCAGAAATAACTAGCAATACTCCTACAAATAAATGCTTCGTAACTAAAACGTTTTGACTTTCTATAGAAAATATAGACAACACACGTTCTTACCTTGCAAAAATCGCCTCAGTATTTAATTTGAAGCAGTAAATCCAACACTGGAGTAAATCTCTCGTGATATCACCTTTCCATTGAAATGAAGGAAGACGGTGATGACGATACAGTTATTATTCTTGCCCAGTAACCCCTTAACCAATCACATGTGCCTTTAGCTTGTATTGTCATGAGTATCTGGGCAGACTTCAGAAATAAAATCGGTGATCGGACGACGATGACACTGAGACAGGAACCATGGGAATAATTGTTCCCAAATTTGAACGCTCTGGCTGTAAATGGTTAAAGGTTGTTAAAAATTGTATCCTCCACTCAGTTGATGTATATATTGAGTGGGGACACATTGTTTGCCTTTTTTCTGGGATTCGACTGCAAAAGAGCTCAAGCAACTGCTGAACTCAGTCCCTGCCCATTCTGGACTCAGACCTGTTGTAAATCATTGAACAATGAGGCTTGGATGCCATCTATTGGACATTTCTTGTAATTGCCACTCAGAGAATGAACAGACAGTGGATTAAACTTTAGTTTTTTAGGCTTTAGTTCTTTGTTGTATTCACCTGCTACGGCGTGTGTAACATTTTTCTGTCAACTCTGCATACAGGTGAAACTCGAAAAATTAGAATATCGTGCAAAAGTTAATGTAACCCATACTATGTTGAACACAAGAGGGCAGTATAGCCCTATGTATTACTTCACAAGCCCCCCTCCCTTCCTACTCCTCACACACAAAGTCTTAGAGAGTGACTTGCAAAATTCTGACATTTTCTCCACATTCAAACCAAAATATCTGACTTTCTGTTGGTCGGAGCTAATGACTGTAAATTAGAAAGTTGTCCGGCTTGAGGAGAACTATATCAATACCAATTTTTGTACCTGTAGATGAAACTAACCCCCCACTTTTTTGTCAAAAGGTGGCGCTACTGAGCCCCTCACCACACCCATTTCTGAAACTTTGCACATGTCTACTGGCTAATAAATGTGACGTCTCTGTCGAGTTTCATGCAATTTCAAGTATGTTAAGAGTCTCAAAAGCATCAATAAAGAAAAGTAAAGTTTGAAGTGTTGCCACGGCAACAGTATCTAAGATATCAATAATCCTTTCACAGGTCTAAATCTGCCGTGTGTTTACATTATACACGTAAAGTTTGAAGCAAATCGGGTAAAAACAAGAGGGTGATTTCAAAGCATTTTGAAAGTGACACACTTCCTGCTGCCAGTTGGTGGCGCTATAACTTTGACTCACAATAGTCACATCCATGTGATCGGCCTCTTACAACGAACACACTGCTGAAGTTTCATCAAGATCTGTTAATTTATGCAGAAGTTATAACACACTTCCTGTCTCACTTTTCTCGCCATAAATTTGTTTCCTCGCCACGGCCAAACCGTTCGAGATATCAAAAATCCGCTGGCAATTTTTCATCCTCAATGTCTTGACTTCATGCTGACTGAGATTCGTGGCGATTAAATGATTTCTCTAGGAGGAGTATTTCAAATTCCATTGTATACGTTTTCCAAACAACCCTAAATAGCCGACTTCCTGTTGGGCTGAGGTAAAAAGTAAGAGCATGAAGTATATATGAAACGATGAGATCTATATGTGTACCGACTTTCATATTATTACATGCAAGTGTGTTTGATTTATGGACCAAGGTTTCGGACCCCGTTCCAGGGGGCGCTGCTGAGCCCCCCTGCCACGCCCGGGTACCATCTTCAGCCCAGCCCTGATGGCCGCAGGTTCTGACCCGTGTGCAAAGTTTCAAGAGTTTTAGAGCATGTTAAGGCCCCCAAAAGTGCCCGAATAGTCGATAAAATAATAATAATAATAATAATAATAATAATAATAATAATCCTAAGGAAAACAATAGGGCCTTCGCCTTTTCAGGCTTGGGCCCTAATAATAATAATAATAATAATAATAATAATCCTAAGGAAAACAATAGGGCCTTCGCCTTTTCAGGCTTGGGCCCTAATTAAAGCTGCAAGCAGCGATGAAGGGCCCAAGCCGGTGGCACCGCAACCCTGGTGCCTTTAGTTACCGTGCTCATTTCCACTTGGTGGCTTTCGGAAAACAAAGGATGATGGACACAGCAACAACTCAAAAATATAGCTGCAAGCAGCAATGCGATTCCTCCTCAAAATGGCAAATCATTTAAAATTGATCAATAGAGGGTTGGGGTTAAACCCTCCCAATGAAAAAATCCAAAAAACATGTCTTTCTGTCTGAATCCTAAACTAAACATTTTCAGTGTACAGGAAAATCCATCATGCCGGACCTTATGGATCCTGTAGGGTTTTTTGTTTACAATGAGAAATGAGGTATGTTCACCAGGTTTCAGAAAAACTAAATAAATGGGGTGGAAATACAATCACTTTGAAAAATTGACATTTGGGCATGGCCTGTACCGCCCCCTAAGGGCGAATGTGAGCCATTCTTGGTTTGTAGGTTCCTGTTGGCCTGTAGTATTAATGTACCAAATTAGAAAGTATTTGACAAAAAAATGTGCAATTTGGGAATGTCCTTTAGCACCCCCTAAGGGCAAATGTGAGACATTCTTGGTTTGTGGATTTCTGTTGGCCTGTAGTGTCAATATACCAAATTAGAAAATTTTTGACCATAAAATGGGAATTTTGGGCATAGCCTGTAGCGCCCTCTAATGGCGAATATGGGCAATTCTTTGTTTGTGGGTTCTTGTTGGCCTGTAGTATCAATGTACCAAATTAGAACATTTTTGACCAGCAAATGGGAATTTAGGGCGTGGCCTGTAGCGCCCCATAAGGGCGAATGTGGGCCACTCTTGGTTTGTGAATTCCTGTTGGCCTGTAGTATCAATATACAACATTAGAACATTTTTGACCAGAAAATGGGAATTTTGGGCATAGCCTTTAGCGCCCCCTAATGGCGAATATGGGCAATTCTTTGTTTGTGGGTTCCTGTTGGCCTGTAGTGTCAATATACCAAATTAGAAAATTTTTGACCATAAAATGGGAATTTTGGGCATAGCCTGTAGCGCCCCCTAATGGCGAATATGGGCAATTCTTTGTTTGTGGGTTCCTGTTGGCCTGTAGTATCAATGTACCAAATTAGAACATTTTTGACCAGCAAATGGGAATTTAGGGCGTGGCCTGTAGCGCCCCATAAGGGCGAATGTGGGCCACTCTTGGTTTGTGAATTCCTGTTGGCCTGTAGTATCAATATACAACATTAGAACATTTTTGACCAGAAAATGGGAATTTTGGGCATGGCCTGTAGCGCCCCCTAAGGGCGAATGTGGGATATTCTTTACGCAGTACTTCAGAGTGATGTCATCTTGAAGTATATATATATAGGTCTATTTCTAACCCACACCTATAATATCACTTCTGAAGGCATGGATTTAACCACTGGAGTGGTATGGATTACTTTTATGCTGCATTTATTTGATTTTTGTAGCTTCTGAGTTCTGATCACCATTCAAGTCATTGAAAGGTCCAACAGGGTTGAGATAATCTTCTAAAAAGCTTAATTTGTGTTCACTAGAAGAAAGAAAACAATACACATCTGGGATGCAATGAGGGTGAGTATACGATGAGAGAAATTTATTTTTGGGGTGAAAACCATTTGTAGGCCTACTTTTTATTTACTTGGAAAATTGTTACTGTCTCTTTAAGAGGATTTTAAACGCATTTCATTCAAGGCACACTCTGTGCGGCTTGTTTTAGTGAGTTTAATCTTTTGAGAACTGTGAAGTCTCATTATTTTCGTGCTGTTACATCTGTATTCATTTCAGAGATTACTTGATTGAGATTGTGAAACTACATACAACCGACAAACCTCCATGAAGATGCGAGTAAAAATGAGATGCCTCGCGCTGTCAGGCACAACGCTGATAATCATTCTCGGAAGTGTTGATACTAGATTTCGATTCGCGATTTCTTCATCAACTGTTTATGTTCACTTGGGACAAAACAGACAATATATCATGTAATTTGACATTTTGTAGTATGAAATTGTCCGTTCAAACGCAAGAAGAAGCGAATGCGATCTCTCATCGGGGCTCGTGCGTTAGACGCGACGCATCTCGCGGTTTCACACAAAACTGCTCACAAACATTTATTTGAGTTATTTTGTCATTTTTTTCCAGAAATAACTAGCAATACTCCTACAAATAAATGCTTCGTAACTAAAACGTTTTGACTTTCTATAGAAAATATAGACAACACACGTTCTTACCTTGCAAAAATCGCCTCAGTATTTAATTTGAAGCAGTAAATCCAACACTGGAGTAAATCTCTCGTGATATCACCTTTCCATTGAAATGAAGGAAGACGGTGATGACGATACAGTTATTATTCTTGCCCAGTAACCCCTTAACCAATCACATGTGCCTTTAGCTTGTATTGTCATGAGTATCTGGGCAGACTTCAGAAATAAAATCGGTGATCGGACGACGATGACACTGAGACAGGAACCATGGGAATAATTGTTCCCAAATTTGAACGCTCTGGCTGTAAATGGTTAAAGGTTGTTAAAAATTGTATCCTCCACTCAGTTGATGTATATATTGAGTGGGGACACATTGTTTGCCTTTTTTCTGGGATTCGACTGCAAAAGAGCTCAAGCAACTGTTGAACTCAGTCCCTGCCCATTCTGGACTCAGACCTGTTGTAAATCATTGAACAATGAGGCTTGGATGCCATCTATTGGACATTTCTTGTAATTGCCACTCAGAGAATGAACAGACAGTGGATTAAACTTTAGTTTTTTAGGCTTTAGTTCTTTGTTGTATTCACCTGCTACGGCGTGTGTAACATTTTTCTGTCAACTCTGCATACAGGTGAAACTCGAAAAATTAGAATATCGTGCAAAAGTTAATGTAACCCATACTATGTTGAACACAAGAGGGCAGTATAGCCCTATGTATTACTTCACAAGCCCCCCTCCCTTCCTACTCCTCACACACAAAGTCTTAGAGAGTGACTTGCAAAATTCTGACATTTTCTCCACATTCAAACCAAAATATCTGACTTTCTGTTGGTCGGAGCTAATGACTGTAAATTAGAAAGTTGTCCGGCTTGAGGAGAACTATATCAATACCAATTTTTGTACCTGTAGATGAAACTAACCCCCCACTTTTTTGTCAAAAGGTGGCGCTACTGAGCCCCTCACCACACCCATTTCTGAAACTTTGCACATGTCTACTGGCTAATAAATGTGACGTCTCTGTCGAGTTTCATGCAATTTCAAGTATGTTAAGAGTCTCAAAAGCATCAATAAAGAAAAGTAAAGTTTGAAGTGTTGCCACGGCAACAGTATCTAAGATATCAATAATCCTTTCACAGGTCTAAATCTGCCGTGTGTTTACATTATACACGTAAAGTTTGAAGCAAATCGGGTAAAAACAAGAGGGTGATTTCAAAGCATTTTGAAAGTGACACACTTCCTGCTGCCAGTTGGTGGCGCTATAACTTTGACTCACAATAGTCACATCCATGTGATCGGCCTCTTACAACGAACACACTGCTGAAGTTTCATCAAGATCTGTTAATTTATGCAGAAGTTATAACACACTTCCTGTCTCACTTTTCTCGCCATAAATTTGTTTCCTCGCCACGGCCAAACCGTTCGAGATATCAAAAATCCGCTGGCAATTTTTCATCCTCAATGTCTTGACTTCATGCTGACTGAGATTCGTGGCGATTAAATGATTTCTCTAGGAGGAGTATTTCAAATTCCATTGTATACGTTTTCCAAACAACCCTAAATAGCCGACTTCCTGTTGGGCTGAGGTAAAAAGTAAGAGCATGAAGTATATATGAAACGATGAGATCTATATGTGTACCGACTTTCATATTATTACATGCAAGTGTGTTTGATTTATGGACCAAGGTTTCGGACCCCGTTCCAGGGGGCGCTGCTGAGCCCCCCTGCCACGCCCGGATACCATCTTCAGCCCAGCCCTGATGGCCGCAGGTTCTGACCCGTGTGCAAAGTTTCAAGAGTTTTAGAGCATGTTAAGGCCCCCAAAAGTGCCCGAATAGTCGATAAAATAATAATAATAATAATAATAATAATAATAATAATAATAATAATTAAAGCTGCAAGCAGCGATGACGGGCCCAAGCCGGTGGCACCGCAACCCTGGTGCCTTTAGTTACCGGGCTCATTTCCACTTGGTGGCTTTCGGAAAACAAAGGATGATGAACACAGCAACAACTCAAAAATATAGCTGCAAGCAGCAATGCGATTCCTCCTCAAAATGGCAAATCATTTAAAATTGATCAATAGAGGGTTGGGGTTAAACCCTCCCAATGAAAAAATCCAAAAAACATGTCTTTCTGTCTGAATCCTAAACTAAACATTTTCAGTGTACAGGAAAATCCATCATGCCGGACCTTATGGATCCTGTAGGGTTTTTTGTTTACAATGAGAAATGAGGTATGTTCACCAGGTTTCAGAAAACTAAATAAATGGGGTGGAAATACAATCACTTTAAAAAAATGACATTTGGGCATGGCATGTAGCGCCCCCTAAGGGCGAATGTGAGCCATTCTTGGTTTGTAGGTTCCTGTTGGCCTGTAGTATTAATGTACCAAATTAGAAAGTATTTGACAAAAAAATGTGCAATTTGGGAATGGCCTTTAGCGCCCCCTAAGGGCGAATGTGAGACATTCTTGGTTTGTGGATTTCTGTTGGCCTGTAGTGTCAATATACCAAATTAGAAAATTTTTGACCATAAAATGGGAATTTTGGGCATAGCCTGTAGCGCCCCCTAATGGCGAATATGGGCAATTCTTTGTTTGTGGGTTCCTGTTGGCCTGTAGTATCAATGTACCAAATTAGAACATTTTTGACCAGCAAATGGGAATTTAGGGCGTGGCCTGTAGCGCCCCATAAGGGCGAATGTGGGCCACTCTTGGTTTGTGAATTCCTGTTGGCCTGTAGTATCAATATACAACATTACAATATTTTTGACCAGAAAATGGGAATTTTGGGCATGGCCTGTAGCGCCCCCTAAGGGCGAATGTGGGATATTCTTTACGCAGTACTTCAGAGTGATGTCATCTTTAAGTATATATATATAGGTCTATTTCTAACCCACACCTATAATATCACTTCTGAAGGCATGGATTTAACCACTGGAGAGGTATGGATTACTTTTATGCTGCATTTATTTGATTTTTGTAGCTTCTGAGTTCTGATCACCATTCAAGTCATTGAAAGGTCCAACAGGGTTGAGATAATCTTCTAAAAAGCTTAATTTGTGTTCACTAGAAGAAAGAAAACAATACACATCTGGGATGCAATGAGGGTGAGTATACGATGAGAGAAATTTATTTTTGGGGTGAAAACCATTTGTAGGCCTACTTTTTATTTACTTGGAAAATTGTTACTGTCTCTTTAAGAGGATTTTAAACGCATTTCATTCAAGGCACACTCTGTGCGGCTTGTTTTAGTGAGTTTAATCTTTTGAGAACTGTGAAGTCTCATTATTTTCGTGCTGTTACATCTGTATTCATTTCAGAGATTACTTGATTGAGATTGTGAAACTACATACAACCGACAAACCTCCATGAAGATGCGAGTAAAAATGAGATGCGCTGTCAGGCACAACGCTGATAATCATTCTCGGAAGTGTTGATACTAGATTTCGATTCGCGATTTCTTCATCAACTGTTTATGTTCACTTGGGACAAAACAGACAATATATCATGTAATTTGACATTTTGTAGTATGAAATTGTCCGTTCAAACGCAAGAAGAAGCGAATGCGATCTCTCATCGGGGCTCGTGCGTTAGACGCGACGCATCTCGCGGTTTCACACAAAACTGCTCACAAACATTTATTTGAGTTATTTTGTCATTTTTTTCCAGAAATAACTAGCAATACTCCTACAAATAAATGCTTCGTAACTAAAACGTTTTGACTTTCTATAGAAAATATAGACAACACACGTTCTTACCTTGCAAAAATCGCCTCAGTATTTAATTTGAAGCAGTAAATCCAACACTGGAGTAAATCTCTCGTGATATCACCTTTCCATTGAAATGAAGGAAGACGGTGATGACGATACAGTTATTATTCTTGCCCAGTAACCCCTTAACCAATCACATGTGCCTTTAGCTTGTATTGTCATGAGTATCTGGGCAGACTTCAGAAATAAAATCGGTGATCGGACGACGATGACACTGAGACAGGAACCATGGGAATAATTGTTCCCAAATTTGAACGCTCTGGCTGTAAATGGTTAAAGGTTGTTAAAAATTGTATCCTCCACTCAGTTGATGTATATATTGAGTGGGGACACATTGTTTGCCTTTTTTCTGGGATTCGACTGCAAAAGAGCTCAAGCAACTGTTGAACTCAGTCCCTGCCCATTCTGGACTCAGACCTGTTGTAAATCATTGAACAATGAGGCTTGGATGCCATCTATTGGACATTTCTTGTAATTGCCACTCAGAGAATGAACAGACAGTGGATTAAACTTTAGTTTTTTAGGCTTTAGTTCTTTGTTGTATTCACCTGCTACGGCGTGTGTAACATTTTTCTGTCAACTCTGCATACAGGTGAAACTCGAAAAATTAGAATATCGTGCAAAAGTTAATGTAACCCATACTATGTTGAACACAAGAGGGCAGTATAGCCCTATGTATTACTTCACAAGACCCCCTCCCTTCCTACTCCTCACACACAAAGTCTTAGAGAGTGACTTGCAAAATTCTGACATTTTCTCCACATTCAAACCAAAATATCTGACTTTCTGTTGGTCGGAGCTAATGACTGTAAATTAGAAAGTTGTCCGGCTTGAGGAGAACTATATCAATACCAATTTTTTTACCTGTAGATGAAACTAACCCCCCACTTTTTTGTCAAAAGGTGGCGCTACTGAGCCCCTCACCACACCCATTTCTGAAACTTTGCACATGTCTACTGGCTAATAAATGTGACGTCTCTGTCGAGTTTCATGCAATTTCAAGTATGTTAAGAGTCTCAAAAGCATCAATAAAGAAAAGTAAAGTTTGAAGTGTTGCCACGGCAACAGTATCTAAGATATCAATAATCCTTTCACAGGTCTAAATCTGCCGTGTGTTTACATTATACACGTAAAGTTTGAAGCAAATCGGGTAAAAACAAGAGGGTGATTTCAAAGCATTTTGAAAGTGACACACTTCCTGCTGCCAGTTGGTGGCGCTATAACTTTGACTCACAATAGTCACATCCATGTGATCGGCCTCTTACAACGAACACACTGCTGAAGTTTCATCAAGATCTGTTAATTTATGCAGAAGTTATAACACACTTCCTGTCTCACTTTTCTCGCCATAAATTTGTTTCCTCGCCACGGCCAAACCGTTCGAGATATCAAAAATCCGCTGGCAATTTTTCATCCTCAATGTCTTGACTTCATGCTGACTGAGATTCGTGGCGATTAAATGATTTCTCTAGGAGGAGTATTTCAAATTCCATTGTATACGTTTTCCAAACAACCCTAAATAGCCGACTTCCTGTTGGGCTGAGGTAAAAAGTAAGAGCATGAAGTATATATGAAACGATGAGATCTATATGTGTACCGACTTTCATATTATTACATGCAAGTGTGTTTGATTTATGGACCATGGTTTCGGACCCCGTTCCAGGGGGCGCTGCTGAAACCCCCTGCCACGCCCGGGTACCATCTTCAGCCCAGCCCTGATGGCCGCAGGTTCTGACCCGTGTGCAAAGTTTCAAGAGTTTTAGAGCATGTTAAGGCCCCCAAAAGTGCCCGAATAGTCGATAAAATAATAATAATAATAATAATAATAATAATAATAATAATAATAATCCTAAGGAAAACAATAGGGCCTTCGCCTTTTCAGGCTTGGGCCCTAATAATCCTAAGGAAAACAATAGGGCCTTCGCCTTTTCAGGCTTGGGCCCTAATAATAATAATAATAATAATAATTAAAGCTGCAAGCAGCGATGACGGGCCCAAGCCGGTGGCACCGCAACCCTGGTGCCTTTAGTTACCGGGCTCATTTCCACTTGGTGGCTTTCGGAAAACAAAGGATGATGGACACAGCAACAACTCAAAAATATAGCTGCAAGCAGCAATGCGATTCCTCCTCAAAATGGCAAATCATTTAAAATTGATCAATAGAGGGTTGGGGTTAAACCCTCCCAATGAAAAAATCCAAAAAACATGTCTTTCTGTCTGAATCCTAAACTAAACATTTTCAGTGTACAGGAAAATCCATCATGCCGGACCTTATGGATCCTGTAGGGTTTTTTGTTTACAATGAGAAATGAGGTATGTTCACCAGGTTTCAGAAAAACTAAATAAATGGGGTGGAAATACAATCACTTTGAAAAATTGACATTTGGGCATGGCCTGTACCGCCCCCTAAGGGCGAATGTGAGCCATTCTTGGTTTGTAGGTTCCTGTTGGCCTGTAGTATTAATGTACCAAATTAGAAAGTATTTGACAAAAAAATGTGCAATTTGGGAATGTCCTTTAGCACCCCCTAAGGGCAAATGTGAGACATTCTTGGTTTGTGGATTTCTGTTGGCCTGTAGTGTCAATATACCAAATTAGAAAATTTTTGACCATAAAATGGGAATTTTGGGCATAGCCTGTAGCGCCCCCTAATGGCGAATATGGGCAATTCTTTGTTTGTGGGTTCCTGTTGGCCTGTAGTATCAATGTACCAAATTAGAACATTTTTGACCAGCAAATGGGAATTTAGGGCGTGGCCTGTAGCGCCCCCTAAGGGCGAATGTGGGATATTCTTTACGCAGTACTTCAGAGTGATGTCATCTTGAAGTATATATATAGGTCTATTTCTAACCCACACCTATAATATCACTTCTGAAGGCATGGATTTAACCACTGGAGTGGTATGGATTACTTTTATGCTGCATTTATTTGATTTTTGCAGCTTCTGAGTTCTGATCACCATTCAAGTCATTGAAAGGTCCAACAGGGTTGAGATAATCTTCTAAAAAGCTTAATTTGTGTTCACTAGAAGAAAGAAAACAATACACATCTGGGATGCAATGAGGGTGAGTATACGATGAGAGAAATTTATTTTTGGGGTGAAAACCATTTGTAGGCCTACTTTTTATTTACTTGGAAAATTGTTACTGTCTCTTTAAGAGGATTTTAAACGCATTTCATTCAAGGCACAGTCTGTGCGGCTTGTTTTAGTGAGTTTAATCTTTTGAGAACTGTGAAGTCTCATTATTTTCGTGCTGTTACATCTGTATTCATTTCAGAGATTACTTGATTGAGATTGTGAAACTACATACAACCGACAAACCTCCATGAAGATGCGAGTAAAAATGAGATGCCTCGCGCTGTCAGACACAACGCTGATAATCATTCTCGGAAGTGTTGATACTAGATTTCGATTCGCGATTTCTTCATCAACTGTTTATGTTCACTTGGGACAAAACAGACAATATATCATGTAATTTGACATTTTGTAGTATGAAATTGTCCGTTCAAACGCAAGAAGAAGCGAATGCGATCTCTCATCGGGGCTCGTGCGTTAGACGCGACGCATCTCGCGGTTTCACACAAAACTGCTCACAAACATTTATTTGAGTTGTTTTGTCATTTTTTTCCAGAAATAACTAGCAATACTCCTACAAATAAATGCTTCGTCACTAAAACGTTTTGACTTTCTATAGAAAATATAGACAACACACGTTCTTACCTTGCAAAAATCGCCTCAGTATTTAATTTGAAGCAGTAAATCCAACACTGGAGTAAATCTCTCGTGATATCACCTTTCCATTGAAATGAAGGAAGACGGTGATGACGATACAGTTATTATTCTTGCCCAGTAACCCCTTAACCAATCACATGTGCCTTTAGCTTGTATTGTCATGAGTATCTGGGCAGACTTCAGAAATAAAATCGGTGATCGGACGACGATGACACTGAGACAGGAACCATGGGAATAATTGTTCCCAAATTTGAACGCTCTGGCTGTAAATGGTTAAAGGTTGTTAAAAATTGTATCCTCCACTCAGTTGATGTATATATTGAGTGGGGACACATTGTTTGCCTTTTTTCTGGGATTCGACTGCAAAAGAGCTCAAGCAACTGTTGAACTCAGTCCCTGCCCATTCTGGACTCAGACCTGTTGTAAATCATTGAACAATGAGGCTTGGATGCCATCTATTGGACATTTCTTGTAATTGCCACTCAGAGAATGAACAGACAGTGGATTAAACTTTAGTTTTTTAGGCTTTAGTTCTTTGTTGTATTCACCTGCTACGGCGTGTGTAACATTTTTCTGTCAACTCTGCATACAGGTGAAACTCGAAAAATTAGAATATCGTGCAAAAGTTAATGTAACCCATGCTATGTTGAACACAAGAGGGCAGTATAGCCCTATGTATTACTTCACAAGCCCCCCTCCCTTCCTACTCCTCACACACAAAGTCTTAGAGAGTGACTTGCAAAATTCTGACATTTTCTCCACATTCAAACCAAAATATCTGACTTTCTGTTGGTCGGAGCTAATGACTGTAAATTAGAAAGTTGTCCGGCTTGAGGAGAACTATATCAATACCAATTTTTGTACCTGTAGATGAAACTAACCCCCCACTTTTTTGTCAAAAGGTGGCGCTACTGAGCCCCTCACCACACCCATTTCTGAAACTTTGCACATGTCTACTGGCTAATAAATGTGATGTCTCTGTCGAGTTTCATGCAATTTCAAGTATGTTAAGAGTCTCAAAAGCATCAATAAAGAAAAGTAAAGTTTGAAGTGTTGCCACGGCAACAGTATCTAAGATATCAATAATCCTTTCACAGGTCTAAATCTGCCGTGTGTTTACATTATACACGTAAAGTTTGAAGCAAATCGGGTAAAAACAAGAGGGTGATTTCAAAGCATTTTGAAAGTGACACACTTCCTGCTGCCAGTTGGTGGCGCTATAACTTTGACTCACAATAGTCACATCCATGTGATCGGCCTCTTACAACGAACACACTGCTGAAGTTTCATCAAGATCTGTTAATTTATGCAGAAGTTATAACACACTTCCTGTCTCACTTTTCTCGCCATAAATTTGTTTCCTCGCCACGGCCAAACCGTTCGAGATATCAAAAATCCGCTGGCAATTTTTCATCCTCAATGTCTTGACTTCATGCTGACTGAGATTCGTGGCGATTAAATGATTTCTCTAGGAGGAGTATTTCAAATTCCATTGTATACGTTTTCCAAACAACCCTAAATAGCCGACTTCCTGTTGGGCTGAGGTAAAAAGTAAGAGCATGAAGTATATATGAAACGATGAGATCTATATGTGTACCGACTTTCATATTATTACATGCAAGTGTGTTTGATTTATGGACCAAGGTTTCGGACCCCGTTCCAGGGGGCGCTGCTGAGCCCCCCTACCACGCCCGGGTACCATCTTCAGCCCAGCCCTGATGGCCGCAGGTTCTGACCCGTGTGCAAAGTTTCAAGAGTTTTAGAGCATGTTAAGGCCCCCAAAAGTGCCTGAATAGTCAATAAAATAATAATAATAATAATAATAATAATAATAATAATAATAATAATAATCCTAAGGAAAACAATAGGGCCTTCGCCTTTTCAGGCTTGGGCCCTAATAATAATAATAATAATAATAATTAAAGCTGCAAGCAGCGATGACGGGCCCAAGCCGGTGGCACCGCAACCCTGGTGCCTTTAGTTACCGGGCTCATTTCCACTTGGTGGCTTTCGGAAAACAAAGGATGATGGACACAGCAACAACTCAAAAATATAGCTGCAAGCAGCAATGCGATTCCTCCTCAAAATGGCAAATCATTTAAAATTGATCAATAGAGGGTTGGGGTTAAACCCTCCCAATGAAAAAATCCAAAAAACATGTCTTTCTGTCTGAATCCTAAACTAAACATTTTCAGTGTACAGGAAAATCCATCATGCCGGACCTTATGGATCCTGTAGGGTTTTTTGTTTACAATGAGAAATGAGGTATGTTCACCAGGTTTCAGAAAAACTAAATAAATGGGGTGGAAATACAATCACTTTGAAAAATTGACATTTGGGCATGGCCTGTACCGCCCCCTAAGGGCGAATGTGAGCCATTCTTGGTTTGTAGGTTCCTGTTGGCCTGTAGTATTAATGTACCAAATTAGAAAGTATTTGACAAAAAAATGTGCAATTTGGGAATGTCCTTTAGCACCCCCTAAGGGCAAATGTGAGACATTCTTGGTTTGTGGATTTCTGTTGGCCTGTAGTGTCAATATACCAAATTAGAAAATTTTTGACCATAAAATGGGAATTTTGGGCATAGCCTGTAGCGCCCCCTAATGGCGAATATGGGCAATTCTTTGTTTGTGGGTTCCTGTTGGCCTGTAGTATCAATGTACCAAATTAGAACATTTTTGACCAGCAAATGGGAATTTAGGGCGTGGCCTGTAGCGCCCCATAAGGGCGAATGTGGGCCACTCTTGGTTTGTGAATTCCTGTTGGCGTGTAGTATCAATATACAACATTAGAACATTTTTGACCAGAAAATGGGAATTTTGGGCATGGCCTGTAGCGCCCCCTAAGGGCGAATGTGGGATATTCTTTACGCAGTACTTCAGAGTGATGTCATCTTGAAGTATATATATATAGGTCTATTTCTAACCCACACCTATAATATCACTTCTGAAGGCATGGATTTAACCACTGGAGTGGTATGGATTACTTTTATGCTGCATTTATTTGATTTTTGCAGCTTCTGAGTTCTGATCACCATTCAAGTCATTGAAAGGTCCAACAGGGTTGAGATAATCTTCTAAAAAGCTTAATTTGTGTTCACTAGAAGAAAGAAAACAATACACATCTGGTATGCAATGAGGGTGAGTATACGATGAGAGAAATTTATTTTTGGGGTGAAAACCATTTGTAGGCCTACTTTTTATTTACTTGGAAAATTGTTACTGTCTCTTTAAGAGGATTTTAAACGCATTTCATTCAAGGCACAGTCTGTGCGGCTTGTTTTAGTGAGTTTAATCTTTTGAGAACTGTGAAGTCTCATTATTTTCGTGCTGTTACATCTGTATTCATTTCAGAGATTACTTGATTGAGATTGTGAAACTACATACAACCGACAAACCTCCATGAAGATGCGAGTAAAAATGAGATGCCTCGCGCTGTCAGACACAACGCTGATAATCATTCTCGGAAGTGTTGATACTAGATTTCGATTCGCGATTTCTTCATCAACTGTTTATGTTCACTTGGGACAAAACAGACAATATATCATGTAATTTGACATTTTGTAGTATGAAATTGTCCGTTCAAACGCAAGAAGAAGCGAATGCGATCTCTCATCGGGGCTCGTGCGTTAGACGCGACGCATCTCGCGGTTTCACACAAAACTGCTCACAAACATTTATTTGAGTTGTTTTGTCATTTTTTTCCAGAAATAACTAGCAATACTCCTACAAATAAATGCTTCGTCACTAAAACGTTTTGACTTTCTATAGAAAATATAGACAACACACGTTCTTACCTTGCAAAAATCGCCTCAGTATTTAATTTGAAGCAGTAAATCCAACACTGGAGTAAATCTCTCGTGATATCACCTTTCCATTGAAATGAAGGAAGACGGTGATGACGATACAGTTATTATTCTTGCCCAGTAACCCCTTAACCAATCACATGTGCCTTTAGCTTGTATTGTCATGAGTATCTGGGCAGACTTCAGAAATAAAATCGGTGATCGGACGACGATGACACTGAGACAGGAACCATGGGAATAATTGTTCCCAAATTTGAACGCTCTGGCTGTAAATGGTTAAAGGTTGTTAAAAATTTTATCCTCCACTCAGTTGATGTATATATTGAGTGGGGACACATTGTTTGCCTTTTTTCTGGGATTCGACTGCAAAAGAGCTCAAGCAACTGTTGAACTCAGTCCCTGCCCATTCTGGACTCAGACCTGTTGTAAATCATTGAACAATGAGGCTTGGATGCCATCTATTGGACATTTCTTGTAATTGCCACTCAGAGAATGAACAGACAGTGGATTAAACTTTAGTTTTTTAGGCTTTAGTTCTTTGTTGTATTCACCTGCTACGGCGTGTGTAACATTTTTCTGTCAACTCTGCATACAGGTGAAACTCGAAAAATTAGAATATCGTGCAAAAGTTAATGTAACCCATACTATGTTGAACACAAGAGGGCAGTATAGCCCTATGTATTACTTCACAAGCCCCCCTCCCTTCCTACTCCTCACACACAAAGTCTTAGAGAGTGACTTGCAAAATTCTGACATTTTCTCCACATTCAAACCAAAATATCTGACTTTCTGTTGGTCGGAGCTAATGACTGTAAATTAGAAAGTTGTCCGGCTTGAGGAGAACTATATCAATACCAATTTTTGTACCTGTAGATGAAACTAACCACCCACTTTTTTGTCAAAAGGTGGCGCTACTGAGCCCCTCACCACACCCATTCCTGAAACTTTGCACATGTCTACTGGCTAATAAATGTGACGTCTCTGTCGAGTTTCATGCAATTTCAAGTATGTTAAGAGTCTCAAAAGCATCAATAAAGAAAAGTAAAGTTTGAAGTGTTGCCACGGCAACAGTATCTAAGATATCAATAATCCTTTCACAGGTCTAAATCTGCCGTGTGTTTACATTATACACGTAAAGTTTGAAGCAAATCGGGTAAAAACAAGAGGGTGATTTCAAAGCATTTTGAAAGTGACACACTTCCTGCTGCCAGTTGGTGGCGCTATAACTTTGACTCACAATAGTCACATCCATGTGATCGGCCTCTTACAACGAACACACTGCTGAAGTTTCATCAAGATCTGTTAATTTATGCAGAAGTTATAACACACTTCCTGTCTCACTTTTCTCGCCATAAATTTGTTTCCTCGCCACGGCCAAACCGTTCGAGATATCAAAAATCTGCTGGCAATTTTTCATCCTCAATGTCTTGACTTCATGCTGACTGAGATTCGTGGCGATTAAATGATTTCTCTAGGAGGAGTATTTCAAATTCCATTGTATACGTTTTCCAAACAACCCTAAATAGCCGACTTCCTGTTGGGCTGAGGTAAAAAGTAAGAGCATGAAGTATATATGAAACGATGAGATCTATATGTGTACCGACTTTCATATTATTACATGCAAGTGTGTTTGATTTAAGAAACCAAGGTTTCGGACCCCGTTCCAGGGGGCGCTGCTGAGCCCCCCTGCCACGCCCGGGTACCATCTTCAGCCCAGCCCTGATGGCCGCAGGTTCTGACCCGTGTGCAAAGTTTCAAGAGTTTTAGAGCATGTTAAGGCCCCCAAAAGTGCCCGAATAGTCGATAAAATAATAATAATAATAATAATAATAATAATAATAATAATAATAATAATAATCCTAAGGAAAACAATAGGGCCTTCGCCTTTTCATGCTTGGGCCCTAATAATAATAATAATAATAATAATAATCCTAAGGAAAACAATAGGGCCTTCGCCTTTTCAGGCTTGGGCCCTAATAATAATAATAATTAAAGCTGCAAGCAGCGATGACGGGCCCAAGCCGGTGGCACCGCAACCCTGGTGCCTTTAGTTACCGGGCTCATTTCCACTTGGTGGCTTTCGGAAAACAAAGGATGATGGACACAGCAACAACTCAAAAATATAGCTGCAAGCAGCAATGCGATTCCTCCTCAAAATGGCAAATCATTTAAAATTGATCAATAGAGGGTTGAGGTTAAACCCTCCCAATGAAAAAATCCAAAAAACATGTCTTTCTGTCTTAATCCTAAACTAAACATTTTCAGTGTACAGGAAAATCCATCATGTCGGACCTTATGGATCCTGTAGGGTTTTTTGTTTACAATGAGAAATGAGGTATGTTCACCAGGTTTCAGAAAAACTAAATAAATGGGGTGGAAATACAATCACTTTAAAAAAATGACATTTGGGCATGGCCTGTAGCGCCCCCTAAGGGCGAATGTGAGCCATTCTTGGTTTGTAGGTTCCTGTTGGCCTGTAGTATTAATGTACCAAATTAGAAAGTATTTGACAAAAAAAAATGTGCAATTTGGGAATGGCCTTTAGCGCCCCCTAAGGGCGAATGTGAGACATTCTTGGTTTGTGGATTTCTGTTGGCCTGTAGTGTCAATATACCAAATTAGAACATTTTTGACCATAAAATGGGAATTTTGGGCATAGCCTGTAGCGCCCCCTAATGGCGAATATGGGCAATTCTTTGTTTGTGGGTTCCTGTTGGCCTGTAGTATCAATGTACCAAATTAGAACATGTTTGACCAGCAAATGGGAATTTAGGGCGTTGCCTGTAGCGCCCCCTAAGGGCGAATGTGGGCCATTCTTGTTTTGTGCGTTCCTGTTGGCCTGTAGTATCAATGTACCAAATTAGAACATTTTTGACCAGAAAATGGGAATTTTGGGCATGGCCTGTAGCGCCCCCTAAGGGCGAATGTGGGATATTCTTTACGCAGTACTTCAGAGTGATGTCATCTTGAAGTATAAATATATAGGTCTATTTCTAACCCACACCTATAATATCACTTCTGAAGGCATGGATTTAACCACTGGAGTGGTATGGATTACTTTTATGCTGCATTTATGTGATTTTTGTAGCTTCTGAGTTCTGATCACCATTCAAGTCATTGAAAGGTCCAACAGGGTTGAGATAATCTTCTAAAAAGCTTAATTTGTGTTCACTAGAAGAAAGAAAACAATACACATCTGGGATGGAATGAGGGTGAGTATACGATGAGAGAAATTTATTTTTGGGGTGAAAACCATTTGTAGGCCTACTTTTTATTTAGTTGGAAAATTGTTACTGTCTCTTTAAGAGGATTTTAAACGCATTTCATTCAAGGCACAGTCTGTGCGGCTTGTTTTATTGAGTTTAATCTTTTGAGAACTGTGAAGTCTCATTATTTTCGTGCTGTTACATCTGTATTCATTTCAGAGATTACTTGATTGAGATTGTGAAACTACATACAACCGACAAACCTCCATGAAGATGCGAGTAAAAATGAGATGCCTCGCGCTGTCAGGCACAACGCTGATAATCGTTCTCGGAAGTGTTGATACTAGATTTAGATTCGCGATATCTTCATCAACTGTTTATGTTCGCTTGAGACAAAACAGACAATATATCATGTATTTTGACATTTTGTTGTTATGAAATTGTCCGTTCAAACGCAAGAAGAAGCGAATGCGATCTCTCATCGGGGCTCGTGAGTTAGAAGTGACGCTGCTAGACGTGTGCAGGGAAGCGCATTTCACTGAATTTACGATGTTACACGTATAAACCTTCATCAACCCGTTAATCCAAAACGCAAATGCCGTTATTTTGCGTCTCTCGCTCCTGCTTGTGATTGACAAAGCTGTCAAACGGGACAATTTGCAAGCGTGAGTAGTAAATATAACATACTTTGTGACAAAATGATTGACAGGTGTGATTGATGACTTAATTGCTAACCTTTGACCTTTCCCCCCTCCCCATCCCCACACCACCCCTCATACTTTGTGCCAAAAGTGATTGATGGTCTATGATTGATGACCTGTTTGGTGGTCCCCCTTTGACCTTCCCCCCCCACCTCACCCCACCCCTCCCCACCCCGCCTCACCCCGCCTCACCCCTCCGGCAGTTGTACAGGCTGTGGTATGAATTGGTTGGTCAGCTGTTTTGATGCCCTCCCAGCGCTGTACCCGACCCATCTGTGTATTTAAAAGAGTAGACAAATTATTAATCTTTAATGATGTAAAATGTTAATGGAAACTGAGATGATAAAAACATTGTTATAAGAATTGTGTTCCTCATCCGTTCAATTAAATAATTGACGTAATCATTGAGATGTTTTTTTCAAAAACATTATAAGTAATGCGGGTGGTGTTATTGTATTTATTATTATTATTGTAGGGGGTAAAAAAGTGTCTATTACATTTAAAATGTCTCTTTTAATGGTTGCAATGCTTGGTGCTAAAACTTGGTTGAAGATTTTAATTTTTAACAAAAGTGATGAAAATGTGTTTCTAAAACAGTGGATATTGACTGAAGCAAACCCATTCAGATGCAAACTAAGACTTTCTTTATTTTTAAACAAAGTGTATCATGTTCCCTGTGTATTTAAAAGAGTAGACAAATTATTAATCTTTAATGATGTAAAATGTTAATGGAAACTGAGATGATAAAAACATTGTTATAAGAATTGTGTTCCTCATCCGTTCAATTAAATAATTGACGTAATCATTGAGATGTTTTTTTCAAAAACATGATAAGTAATGCGGGTGTTGTTATTGTATTTATTATTATTATTGTAGGGGGTAAAAAAGTGGTCTCTGGTAAAAATGTCTCTTTTAATGGTTGCAATGCTTGGTGCTAAAACTTGGTTGAAGATTTTAATTTTTAACAAAAGTGATGAAAATGTGTTTCTAAAACAGTGGATATTAGTTGAATAAAAACTCATTCAGACACAAAGTGATGAAAATGTGTTTCTAAAACAGTGGATATTGACTGAAGCAAACCCATTCCGATGCAAAACTAAGACTTTCTTTATTTTTAAAACAAAGCGTATCATATTCCCATATGGTCTAGCGGTTATGAGTCCTGGTTTTTCAACAGTGGTCAGGGTTCAAACCGGTACGGGAATCTGTTACGTGTTCGCCCTGGTTAGTTGGGATATGCGAAAACATTTTCATTTCACTGACTCTGTAAGCGTACACGGCACAATGACAATAACGTTGATATGATAAAAACTTTTATATAAACATGTTATTTTCAAAAACATGATAAGTAATGCGGGTGGTGTTATTGTATTTATTATTATTATTGTAGGGGGTAAAAAAGTGTCTATTACATTTAAAATGTGTTTAAACGGTGTCTCTTTTAATGGTTGCAATGCTTGGTGCTAAAACTTGGTTGAAGATTTTAATTTTTAACAAAAGTGGTTAAAATGTGTTTCTAAAACATTGGATATTAGTTGAATCAAAACTCATTCAGACACAAAGTGATGAAAATATGTATCTAAAACAGTGAATACTGGTATTCAGATGCAAAACTAAGACTTTCTTTATTTTTAAAACAAAGTGTATCATATTCTCATATGGTCTAGTCTTCCCGGTATGGGAATCTGTTACGTGTTCGCCCTGGTTAGTTGGGATATGCGAAAACATTTGCATTTCACTGACTCTGTAAGCGTACAATGACAATAACATTGATATGATAAAAACTTTTATATAAACATGTTTAACAGTTAATTTCAACAAACACCATTTCATTGAATTAGTAAAATGCATCTTTAAAGAAAGAATCTTACATCTCTCGCTCAAAGTCCTTTCACGAGCTCGGCCAAATGAAAATGAAGAAACAGACAAGAGCCCCAGGCGCGGGGTGCCGCGTAAGAATTCATTCACAGGAGTTAACGTGTGTGTGTGTGTGTGTGTGTGTGTGTGTGTGTGTGTGTGTGTATGTGTGTGTGTCAAGAGCCCTTGTGTAAGAATTCATTCACAAGAGTTAACAGGTGTGCGTGCATGTGTGTGTGTGTAAACAGAGTGTCTTGAGGGTTTATTTTTATTTACTATCCTGTATGCATTGGAGCATCAAGGTGGGTGGTCAACGGTAAATATTGACATTCTATCATCTCACAGGCGTAAGTTAATGATATCCCTATAGGCGTGAGAGTCAAAGCATCATTGTATCAATGAGAAAAGTGCTGAGAGGCCAGAAGTATGCCAATATCAAATATACCCATGCTGCATTAAGAGTTTTTAACTAATCATATCAATATTGTAATTTAACAGGTTCGTTTCATTACACGCAGTCACCTACTAAAAATAAAACTAATACATTCAATAATATTATAATTAAACAGCTACAACCCATATGTTATTTTAATTATGTAAGTGGTTAAACAGTTATTAGGTAGCCTAAGTTATACTCTTTTAAACGGCATTTATTTCATCCATGTGTGTGTTTCTTCAAGCGCATTCGTCAACTAAAAATAAATAAAAAGAGAAATTTTCACGAATATTTACGATCAGATAAAGCTGTTAAGGACGTGTGTGTGTGTGTGTGCGTCAAGAGCCCTTGTGTAAGATTTCATTCACAGGAGTTAACGGGTGTGCGTGCATGTGTGTGTGTGTAAACAGAGTGTCTTGAGGGTTTTATTTTTTATTTACTATCCTGTATGCATTGGAGCGTCAAGGTGGGTGGTCAACGGTCAGCATTGACCAATCTATCATCTCACAGGAGGTATAGGCGTTTTCGGACAATGGATGTATATTCAACCAAGTGTCCGAAAGGTGTAAGATAAAGGTGTTATTTCGCATCAGTATTTTCTTCACGCTCATTCGTTAACTAAAAATAAACAAAAAGAGAGACTACCCCATAGTAGCGCCGCCCCAGTTTTCCTGCTGTGTTTGCGGTCATGTAAGATAAGTCATTCTGGTGTTTGTGTACGAAGCGAGAGCATCTGTGTAACACATAGCATTATTCTTTAAAATGGCTTTTATTTTCAGAAGTATGTGATGCATGTACGATGATTTTAAATATTTATACTTTACAGGTAAACGTGCATTTTGGTAAATTGATGTTTAAACATTTTTCTACGTAATTCAGGACCGATAGATGACCATGAAAATTTGAACACCATCGATCAACTGTGTAAGTCACGTAAAGATTTTAATGTAATTATTTATATATATTAGACGTGTTTAAATATTATGTGACTATATTCTTTTATTTTCAGTGACTGAACCGTTAATTAATAATGCAACGGGTGAGAACAATACAGGAATCCGATCGGCGCTGCAAGGTATACACAATTTTGAGTTAGCTTGATCATGCAATATTGATTATAAATAAAAAAAAATGTATTTTCTGGTTGCAGATATTTCAAACTTTGACGCGGCTACGCTTGTCACACAACCCGGATTCACCACTGCTGAGCCAAAGGACCAACGGTCGCTCCGTACACCATACAGCAAGAATAATATCCCGAGGAATCAACGTAAACCCCGCTTACATATTGCATCTCCAGCTGGAAATGGTACAAGAGGGGATTTTGGTAAAAAACAGACTTCGGTGTTAAACGAGTCAGTTGGTGAGTGGGGTTTCACGCTAACATTATTTAAAATAAATAAATGACAAATCCTCGCTAACACACATATTCTGTACACATTTTTATATAGATCTGTACACTACCAGTTTGCAGACTGAGGACCCCGCATTGATATTCGATGATGCATTTTTCATGAGACGCTGGGAGGCCGGTAGTTTCAGCAACGAATTTGTTCCAGACAACACGGATAACGCAGTCTCATCCCCCGTGATACCGGCGGTGCCGGATGAATCACTGTTGGTTAACGCTACAGGGGATTTGCTTTCGGCGAATAACACAATCTTGGATGGTACGGACGGCGATACGACCCATCAGGAGTTTGTGGAAGAGTCGGTGTTGATTGCTGGAGAATCTCTCCCCTCAAATCAGCAGAACTTTCATCATGATTTGTTGATTGAACTGTGTGAACGGATTCGAAGGGGTGATGAGAGATTGGATATCATTTCAGATAAAGTGAATATCATTTCAGATAATGTCAAACGCCTCTGTGACTGTTTTCATATGGTTATGACGAACTCAGAAGAGCAAGGAACTCTTACAAGGATTACGCTTGATCGTGTTGGAGCAAATCGTGAGATATTAAATAAATGCGATCGTGTTCTTCAGAATTCCTACAGAGAAAACCAACTAATGGTAACTGCATTATCCAATATTAATAACACTGTCAATGCTGGTAGATGATAACTGATTTATGTTAAAATGTGTTGTTTTGGGTTATCTAGTTGATTTGTGATTGTTTTTCATAAAGTGTTTTGTGTAGTTGGTGTATAATCAGTGGAGAATAAATCTAAATTGAAAAAGATTTTCAAATATGGCTAGTGAAAAAAAAAGATTACGTTCAAACGATGATTTGCAAGATTGTCAACCAGACTTTGAACAAAACCCTTCAGCAAGAACTAGATATGATCATTTGTCAAATATTGAACGGTTACAAAATATTATAGATGATCAGTTGGCATTTTTAGGACCTGCCTATTTGGATTTAAATGGTAGATTAGAGGCTATTATTCAAACACAGAGAGAGCATATAAATGCTTCCAATAACAACAAAGACAGTGAAAGGTTAAATATTTCGCTAGAGCCATCATCACACAGCTCCGCAAGGGATGGACTAAACGATACAGAGACGCAAACATCAGAACCGCCATACTCTAATTTATGCAAAATATTAGAAGATATGATTAAAAATCATGAAGAAATGGCCTCAACCCCTAGTCTGTGTGAAAGATTAGAAGCGCTGATAAAAATGCAAGAGGCTGGTAATAACGGGGTTGATAATGAGGCTGCTAATAATGAGGATAATTTGTTTGTAGATGCAGTACAGATTGGTGGTGTAAGCAATATTTCATCAGACACGAATGCCCCCCATGTGAGTTTAAGTCAGAACGATATTGATGAATTGGCTAGAAACGGTGGAGTTTTAAACGAATTCACGATTGTGTCAAGACCGCGTTTCAATGGTTTAGAGATACACAGAACTCTAAATTTAAGGGAAATAACATCTACAGACCTTGCTGCATACAGTACATCTGTGCATAATGCATTGTCTGAGATGGTGTCATTCTCCAGACAGATGGCAAATGAATCTGGTATTATTAATATATCTCTTAGAGGGCCCAGTCTGAAATCTGATGTAAATTGTGTATTATCACCTAGTAACGGCTACGATGAAAACATTTTTGTTGAACAATTTGAAAAAATCATGCAGAGCAATACGAAAGTGATGGCTGACGACAGTTTGCAGTTACATGCGTCCATAGCCAGAAGTAAGAACGGTGGCGCTCGTCGAAAGCTGGTTGATATAGCACATGATGAAGTAGTTAGAAGAAAACGAATGCATTTATTTTCCCCCGCCAATACAACAAACAATCTGTGCTTTTCAATATGTCTCGCATATTTTCTCGACCCACAGATTTCCCATGACAACTTAGAAAAGAGGGGGAAAACCATTCAAACTGCTGGTGGTTTCACACCTCAGGATAAAATAGGTCTAGGAGACATTGCGAAATTTGAACAAGCATTAGACATAAAAATTGTTGTCTTTCACAGGTCAAGCGCTGGAAAGTTAGAAAAATATTTAACTTCTGATGAACCACACCCCAAAACAGCATATCTTTACATTCATGATGGCCATTATTACATGATAAAGAATTTGAAAGCATTTATAGGATCTGCATATGTATGCAACTTCTGTTACACGGGGTATGCAAGCAGACAGAATCATGATTGCAAATATGTGTGTTCTGTCTGCAATGATAGCGAATGCTACAAGCATCCTAAAAACACAATACACTGTCAAGACTGCCTACGCTATTGCAGATCTAGCTACTGTTTCAATGCCCATAAAATAGTAACTCCTACGAGTGATGATTGTGGTAGATCTCCTTGCGATACTACAAAATATTGTCGTAAATGCGGTAAACGTTACTACACTGCTAGCAAAACCCCCAAACCTCATAACTGTCCAAATGATAAGTGTTTACATTGCGGGGAAGATGTAAGCCGCGGAGGTCAACACCAGTGTTTCATACAACCTACCATCCCCAAGGAATATACAGACCGTTACATTTTCTATGATTTTGAAACACGCTGTGATAATGGAAAGCATGTTGCTAATTACGTGTGTGCCATGACTTTTGATGGTGAGAAATTTGAATTTGGAGGCGAGGGGTGTGTGCGACAGCTCGTTTGTAGGTTTAGACAGCCGAGATATAAAAATTACACATGGGTAGCGCATAATGCAAGTGGATTTGATAACTTTTTAATTCTGGAGTATTTCTGCAATGCAGGACTCCATCTTAACATAGTAATGCAGGGATGTAGAGCCATTTTCATGTATGATGAAACTTTTAGACAGCGTTTTATCGATTCTTACTCATTCCTCCACATGGCTCTGTCTAAGACATCTTCTGCATTAAATTTGCAAAATAAAGAAAAAGGGTTCTTTCCTCACCATTTCAACAGACAGGAAAATCAGTCTTATATAGGCCCTTACCCAGCAAAAAACTACTACGGTTACAGTACAATGACAGATAGCACAAGGGCAAGATTTGATCAGTGGTATGCATCAGTCGATGGCAAAATCTTTGATTTCAAAAAAGAGATCGGGCTCTATTGCATGAACGACGTTGTTTTATTACGTGAAGCATGTATTAAATTTAGAGAAGCGTTCCTGCTATGCACACAGGTAGACCCGTTCACCTATGTGACTCTTGCTAGTTGTTGTATGGGTACTTTCAAGACGCATTTTCTCTCTAGAAATACACTGGCTCTGACGCATAATAATGCATACGTCAATCAGTATAAGACATTCTCTAACATATCTATTGAATGGCTTGAGTACGTGAAAAAATCCCGCGACGTAGACATTCACCATGCCCTAAATCACGGCGAGGTAAAATTTGGAAGTTACTTTGTTGATGGATATTACGAAAAAGATGGGGTACGAAGAGCGCTAGAATTTGCCGGCTGTTTTCACCATGGTCACGAATGTCGTTACAGACCTGACTATGCAAACCCCCTGTCAAATGTTCCTTTTGGAGTACTCAGGAGAATGTTTAATGAAAAGCTTGATGTGTTGCAGAACGCATACTGCTTAGACGTTGAAGTGATGTATGAGTGTGCATGGAAGACTCTTAAACAAACTGATCCTCATGTAATTGCGTTTATGGCCACTTATTCGGCTCCCGAGAGACTGAAACCGCGTGATGCCCTCTTTGGGGGTCGTACAAATGCTTACAAGCTTTACCACAAAACTACAGAAAATGAGAAGATCAGATATGTTGATTTCACAAGTCTTTATCCTTACTGTCAGGCTCGAAAAAGCTACCCTGTTGGACATCCTGAAATAATCTTCAAGGATTTTGAACCCCTTGAAAATTATTACGGACTTATTAAAGCCACAATGATACCGCCTCGAAAGCTCCTACATCCAGTACTCCCTTATAGGTGTGCCGGGAAACTCATGTTTCCTCTATGCAGATCATGTGCCGAGAAACAAATCAATGCTCCTTGTACGCATACAGATGAGGAGAGATCTATCTCAGGCTGCTGGGTGAGCATTGAATTGTTAAAGGCGATTGAGAAGGGGTATCTTGTAATGGAAGTCTCAGAGGTTTGGCACTTTGCGGAGAAATCTGAAACTCTATTTTCCGGCTATGTAAAGACCTTTCTGAAGTTTAAACAGGAGGCATCAGGCTACCCCTCTCATGTAGTCACCGAGTTAGACAAAAAAGCCTATATCGATGATTACTTTGAAAAAGAAGGGGTTAAACTCGATCCTGCAAAGATCTGTCACAACCCTGCACAGAGGTCTATCAACAAATTGCTGCTGAATAGTCTGTGGGGGCGTTTTTCAATGAGAGAAAATCTCCCCACTTCTAGACTTTTGAAAGACCCAGAAGACTTTGCTCACATCATATTTGGCTGTCAGTATGACGTTAAATATTTCACATTTGTGTCTGATGAAATTGCGCTGGTACAGTATCGTCACGATGATGGTGCCATGTACAGCACCCGTGATGTGAATATATTTCTGGGGGCCTTTACAACCGCACATGCACGGCTAGAATTGTATGATCTTATGGATAAACTGGGTGATAGATTGTTGTATAGCGATACAGACAGCGTTATCTTTATCTCTAGAGACTGTGACTGGGAACCACCTCTGGGTTCTTATTTAGGAGATCTTACTGATGAAATTGGCAATGATGATCACATAACAGAGTTTTGCTCAGGCGGTCCTAAAACATACGGATATCGCACTGCTAAAGGTAAAGTGTGTATGAAAGCAAAGGGTATAACTTTGAATGCCGAAAATTCCAAGGCTATTAGATTAGACACGTTGATCGGTCTTGTTGACAGTTATGTAAAATCGCACGACACCCGACACATACTAGCATACACAGACAACATCGTGAGGAATAAAAAGAACTTCACCTTGCAAAACAAGTCAGTTGTTAAAAAGTTTCAAGTGGTGTATAATAAAAGACAGCTATTCCCTGATTATACAACACTACCATATGGCTACTAATAATTTTTGAACCACCGCAGTGTGCGGGAGGTTGATGGTTTTGATTTTAGACTTCAACATCCTTTTTCATGTGTGATAAGCGGACCTTCAAATTCTGGAAAGTCTTATTTTGTAAAAATGTTGTTGGAAAATGCTGTAAATATGATTTCTAAAAAGATTGAGAACATTGTGTACATTTATGATTGTTGGCAACCGCAGTATGATGAACTGTATAAAATGTATAACATTAAATTTGTGGAAGGAATACCGCAATCTCTGAATGATGATGATTTATTACCTGTCAATAAAACTAATCTGTTGATAATTGACGACATGATGAAGGAGGCCAGTGGAAACTCTGAAGTGGAAAAACTGTTCACTCAATATGTTCACCATAGAAACCTCAGCGCTATTTATATTGTGCAGAATTTATTTTTCCAAGGTAAATCCAGCAGAACCATCAGCTTGAATACAAATTATTTAATATTGTTTAAGAATCCTCGTGATAACAATCAGATTAATGTGTTGGGAAAACAAATGTACCCCGGAAATACAAAATATTTTATGGAATGCTATCAAGATGCTACCAACCAGCCTTTTGGATACCTCATGATAGACTATAAAGCAAAAACCCCTGAACATTTTCGTCTCAGAACGGGGTTACTTTCAACCCACCCAGTAGTTTACATTCAAAAAAGAAAGCAGTGATTTTGGTGAAATGTCTACTAGATTGTCTAGAAACCTCCCCCTGTTAAAAATGCTATTTAAAGCGACCCCGACGCAAAGACGTCTTATTATGCAATCAGCATCTGACGATCTCATTTTAACATTGTGTGAGGTAGCTCTTAATGTGCTCTATGGCACAATACCTCTAACGACGCAGCAGCATCGCCGGTTGAAGAGAAAAAGGACTGAGATTAAATACATAGCCAGTAAAAAGATTGGTGTGTCCAGAAAAAACGCATGATCAACCAGAACGGAGGATTTCTTCTTCCGCTCCTGAGCATAGCAATCCCCTTTATAACCAGTCTGATAACGTCTAAACAAGGTTGAAGATGGAGTACGCTGAGAAGCTGTTTTTAGTCCCTCAAAATCAAATAGATAAACTAAAGATGTCCAATACCCGAGAATCTATTCAACAAACAGTGGAAGATGATCTGGATCTTGCTATAAGAAATATTTTGAATAAAGACAATTTGGCTGCTCATGAGAAAGCCAAACTTTACACCTCAGTTTTACAAAGATTTTTGACAGTAGTTAAACAAGGGGATCGAGCCAGCAACACATTAACGCTTGCATTTCCACCCCCCGATGCGTCTCACAAAGAGTCCTTTGGACCCCCTGTTGAAGATGGTGGGGGCGATGATATTGTCGATGAAGTGTTGAAAAATGTACCATTGAAAAGTGTGAAAAATGCAAGATACATCATGGATAAAATGTCTAAAGCCAGAGAAGTTTCATCTTGGAATGATTCGGGAGAGTTTGTATTTAAAGTCGTCACTATACAGGGATCACACGTGTTGGATCTTGTGAAGAGTTTAACATCCCCACATAAAATTAGGAATGACCGTAGGCCTCATGGATGGACTGAGTTTTTGCAGGCAATTGCTGCCAATGCATACAGGATAGTAAATAAAAAATAAAACCCTCAAGACACTCTGTTTACACACACACACATGCACGCACACCCGTTAACTCCTGTGAATGAAATCTTACACAAGGGCTCTTGACGCACACACACACACACACGTCCTTAACAGCTTTATCTGATCGTAAATATTCGTGAAAATTTCTCTTTTTATTTATTTTTAGTTGACGAATGCGCTTGAAGAAACACACACATGGATGAAATAAATGCCGTTTAAAAGAGTATAACTTAGGCTACCTAATAACTGTTTAACCACTTACATAATTAAAATAACATATGGGTTGTAGCTGTTTAATTATAATATTATTGAATGTATTAGTTTTATTTTTAGTAGGTGACTGCGTGTGATGAAACGAACCTGTTAAATTACAATATTGATATGATTAGTTAAAAACTCTTAATGCAGCATGGGTATATTTGATATTGGCATACTTCTGGCCTCTCAGCACTTTTCTCATTGATACAATGATGCTTTGACTCTCACGCCTATAGGGATATCATTAACTTACGCCTGTGAGATGATAGAATGTCAATATTTACCGTTGACCACCCACCTTGATGCTCCAATGCATACAGGATAGTAAATAAAAATAAACCCTCAAGACACTCTGTTTACACACACACACATGCACGCACACCTGTTAACTCTTGTGAATGAATTCTTACACAAGGGCTCTTGACACACACACATACACACACACACACACACACACACACACACACACACACACACGTTAACTCCTGTGAATGAATTCTTACGCGGCACCCCGCGCCTGGGGCTCTTGTCTGTTTCTTCATTTTCATTTGGCCGAGCTCGTGAAAGGACTTTGAGCGAGAGATGTAAGATTCTTTCTTTAAAGATGCATTTTACTAATTCAATGAAATGGTGTTTGTTGAAATTAACTGTTAAACATGTTTATATAAAAGTTTTTATCATATCAATGTTATTGTCATTGTACGCTTACAGAGTCAGTGAAATGCAAATGTTTTCGCATATCCCAACTAACCAGGGCGAACACGTAACAGATTCCCATACCGGGAAGACTAGACCATATGAGAATATGATACACTTTGTTTTAAAAATAAAGAAAGTCTTAGTTTTGCATCTGAATACCAGTATTCACTGTTTTAGATACATATTTTCATCACTTTGTGTCTGAATGAGTTTTGATTCAACTAATATCCAATGTTTTAGAAACACATTTTAACCACTTTTGTTAAAAATTAAAATCTTCAACCAAGTTTTAGCACCAAGCATTGCAACCATTAAAAGAGACACCGTTTAAACACATTTTAAATGTAATAGACACTTTTTTACCCCCTACAATAATAATAATAAATACAATAACACCACCCGCATTACTTATCATGTTTTTGAAAATAACATGTTTATATAAAAGTTTTTATCATATCAACGTTATTGTCATTGTGCCGTGTACGCTTACAGAGTCAGTGAAATGAAAATGTTTTCGCATATCCCAACTAACCAGGGCGAACACGTAACAGATTCCCGTACCGGTTTGAACCCTGACCACTGTTGAAAAACCAGGACTCATAACCGCTAGACCATATGGGAATATGATACGCTTTGTTTTAAAAATAAAGAAAGTCTTAGTTTTGCATCGGAATGGGTTTGCTTCAGTCAATATCCACTGTTTTAGAAACACATTTTCATCACTTTGTGTCTGAATGAGTTTTTATTCAACTAATATCCACTGTTTTAGAAACACATTTTCATCACTTTTGTTAAAAATTAAAATCTTCAACCAAGTTTTAGCACCAAGCATTGCAACCATTAAAAGAGACATTTTTACCAGAGACCACTTTTTTACCCCCTACAATAATAATAATAAATACAATAACAACACCCGCATTACTTATCATGTTTTTGAAAAAAACATCTCAATGATTACGTCAATTATTTAATTGAACGGATGAGGAACACAATTCTTATAACAATGTTTTTATCATCTCAGTTTCCATTAACATTTTACATCATTAAAGATTAATAATTTGTCTACTCTTTTAAATACACAGGGAACATGATACACTTTGTTTAAAAATAAAGAAAGTCTTAGTTTGCATCTGAATGGGTTTGCTTCAGTCAATATCCACTGTTTTAGAAACACATTTTCATCACTTTTGTTAAAAATTAAAATCTTCAACCAAGTTTTAGCACCAAGCATTGCAACCATTAAAAGAGACATTTTAAATGTAATAGACACTTTTTTTACCCCCTACAATAATAATAATAAATACAATAACACCACCCGCATTACTTATCATGTTTTTGAAAAAAACATCTCAATGATTACGTCAATTATTTAATTGAACGGATGAGGAACACAATTCTTATAACAATGTTTTTATCATCTCAGTTTCCATTAACATTTTACATCATTAAAGATTAATAATTTGTCTACTCTTTTAAATACACAGATGGGTCGGGTACAGCGCTGGGAGGGCATCAAAACAGCTGACCAACCAATTCATACCACAGCCTGTACAACTGCCGGAGGGGTGAGGCGGGGTGAGGCGGGGTGGGGAGGGGTGGGGTGAGGTGGGGGGGAAAGGTCAAAGGGGGACCACCAAACAGGTCATCAATCATAGACCATCAATCACTTTTGGCACAAAGTATGAGGGGTGGTGTGGGGATGGGGAGGGGGGAAAGGTCAAAGGTTAGCAATTAAGTCATCAATCACACCTGTCAATCATTTTGTCACAAAGTATGTTATATTTACTACTAGCGTGCAAGTTTGGATCGGTCTTTTCACGTTTTAATAATTTGCAGTGTTCGACATCTACGTTCAAATCGAGCGGTGCAATATGCAATTCATCCAAAATAATTACAAAGTTATTTTCGCTCTTGTTCTACATATTTTTTTCAAGCGTCAGGTGATGTTTCTACAGTATTAATTTTCCTGCGCCACCACGAACAGAGTTGGAAATAAAACACGCATCCGGGCATTCAGATGGGTTAAAAAAAACTGCTTAAAAAACATCTGAACAGCGTCTGCTCTCGGTCTCACATTAATTCAGGTGGATTTTTCACAAGCGACAACATTGGCAAACAAAAGTGCTAGCTAATGTTTAATTAGCAAGTTTCACCGAAATGTATTAAAAATAGAGGCTAGCTGCCTGTCCGATGAACAAATAGAGTCACGTCATTTTTTTTCCAGAAATAACTAGCAATACTCCTGCAAATAAATGCTTCGTAACTAAAAGGTTTTGACTTTCAATAGAAAATATAGACAACACATGTTCTTACCTTGCAAAAATCGCCTCAGTATTTAATTTGAAGCAGTAAATCCAACACTGGAGTAAATCTCTCGTGATATCACCTTCCCATTGAAATGAAGGAAGACGGTGATGACGAAACAGTTATTATTCTTGCCCAGGAACCCTTAACCAATCACATGTGCCATTAGCTTGTATTGTCATGAGTATCTGGGCAGATTTCAGAAATAAAATCCCCTTAACCAATCACATGTGTCTTTAGCTTGTATTGTCATGAGTATCTGGGCAGATTTCAGAAATGAAATCGGTGATTGGACGACGATGAAACTGAGACAGGAACCATGGGAATAATTGTTCCCAAATTTGAACGCTCTGGCTGTAAATGGTTAAAGGTTGTTAAAAATTGCATCCGCCACTCAGTTGATGTATATATTGAGTGGGGACACATTGTTTGCTTTTTTTCTGGGATTCGACTGCAAAAGAGCTCAAGCAACTGTTGAACTCAGTCCCTGCACATTCTGGACTCAGACCTGTTGTAAATCATTGAACAATGAGGCTTGGATGCCATCTATTGGACATTTCTTGTAATTGCCACTCAGAGAATGAACAGACAGTGGATTAAACTTTAGTTTTTTAGGCTTTAATTCTTTGTTGTATTCACCTGCTACGGCGTGTGTAACATTTTTCTGTCAACTCTGCATACAGGTGAAACTCGAAAAATTAGAATATCGTGCAAAAGTTAATGTAACCCACACTATGTTGAACACAAGAGGGCAGTATAGCCCTATGTATTACTTCACAAGACCCCCTCCCTTCCTACTCCTCACACAGAGTCTCAAGAGAGTGACTTGCAAATTCTGACATTTTCTCCACATTCAAACCAAAATATCTGACATTCTGTGTGTTGGAGCTAATGACTGTAAATTAGAAAGTTGTCAGGCTTGAGGAGAACTATATCAATACCAATTTTTGTACCTGCAGATGAAACGAACCCCCCACTTTTTTGTCAAAAGGTGGCGCTACTGAGCCCCTCACCACACCCATTTCTGAAACTTTGCACATGTCTACTGGCTAATAAATGTGACGTCTCTGTCGAGTTTCATGCAATTTCAAGTATGTTAAGAGTCTCAAAAGCATCAATAAAGAAAAGTAAAGTTTGAAGCGTTGCCACGGCAACAGTATCTAAGATATCAATAATCCTTTCACAGGTCTAAATCTGCCGTGTGTTTACATTATACACGTAAAGTTTGAAGCAAATCGGGTAAAAACAAGAGGGTGATTTCAAAGCATTTTGAAAGTGACACACTTCCTGCTGCCAGTTGGTGGCGCTATAACTTTGACTCACAATAGTCACATCCATGTGATCGGCCTCTTACAACGAACACACTGCTGAAGTTTCATCAAGATCTGTTAATTTATGCAGAAGTTATAACACACTTCCTGTCTCACTTTTCTCGCCATAAATTTGTTTCCTCGCCACGGCCAAACCGTTCGAGATATCAAAAATCCGCTGGCAATTTTTCATCCTCAATGTCTTGACTTTATGCTGACTGAGATTCGTGGCGATTAAATGATTTCTCTAGGAGGAGTATTTCAAATTCCATTGTATACGTTTTCCAAACAACCCTAAATAGCCGACTTCCTGTTGGGCTGAGGTAAAAAGTAAGAGCATGAAGTATATATGAAACGATGAGATCTATATGTGTACCGACTTTCATATTATTACATGCAAGTGTGTTTGATTTATGGACCAAGGTTTCGGACCCCGTTCCAGGGGGCGCTGCTGAGCCCCCCTGCCACGCCCGGGTACCATCTTCAGCCCAGCCCTGATGGCCGCAGGTTCTGACCCATGTGCAAAGTTTCAAGAGTTTTAGAGCATGTTAAGGTCCCCAAAAGTGCCCGAATAGTCGATAAAATAATAATAATAATAATAATAATAATTAAAGCTGCAAGCAGCGATGACGGGCCCAAGCCGGTGGCACCGCAACCCTGGTGCCTTTAGTTACCGGGCTCATTTCCACTTGGTGGCTTTCGGAAAACAAAGGATGATGGACACAGCAACAACTCAAAAATATAGCTGCAAGCAGCAATGCGATTCCTCCTCAAAATGGCAAATCATTTAAAATTGATCAATAGAGGGTTGGGGTTAAACCCTCCCAATGAAAAAATCCAAAAAACATGTCTTTCTGTCTGAATCCTAAACTAAACATTTTCAGTGTACAGGAAAATCCATCATGCCGGACCTTATGGATCCTGTAGGGTTTTTTGTTTACAATGAGAAATGAGGTATGTTCACCAGGTTTCAGAAAAACTAAATAAATGGGGTGGAAATACAATCACTTTGAAAAATTGACATTTGGGCATGGCCTGTACCGCCCCCTAAGGGCGAATGTGAGCCATTCTTGGTTTGTAGGTTCCTGTTGGCCTGTAGTATTAATGTACCAAATTAGAAAGTATTTGACAAAAAAATGTGCAATTTGGGAATGTCCTTTAGCACCCCCTAAGGGCAAATGTGAGACATTCTTGGTTTGTGGATTTCTGTTGGCCTGTAGTGTCAATATACCAAATTAGAAAATTTTTGACCATAAAATGGGAATTTTGGGCATAGCCTGTAGCGCCCCCTAATGGCGAATATGGGCAATTCTTTGTTTGTGGGTTCCTGTTGGCCTGTAGTATCAATGTACCAAATTAGAACATTTTTGACCAGCAAATGGGAATTTAGGGCGTGGCCTGTAGCGCCCCATAAGGGCGAATGTGGGCCACTCTTGGTTTGTGAATTCCTGTTGGCCTGTAGTATCAATATACAACATTAGAACATTTTTGACCAGAAAATGGGAATTTTGGGCATGGCCTGTAGCGCCCCCTAAGGGCGAATGTGGGATATTCTTTACGCAGTACTTCAGAGTGATGTCATCTTGAAGTATATATATATAGGTCTATTTCTAACCCACACCTATAATATCACTTCTGAAGGCATGGATTTAACCACTGGAGTGGTATGGATTACTTTTATGCTGCATTTATTTGATTTTTGCAGCTTCTGAGTTCTGATCACCATTCAAGTCATTGAAAGGTCCAACAGGGTTGAGATAATCTTCTAAAAAGCTTAATTTGTGTTCACTAGAAGAAAGAAAACAATACACATCTGGGATGCAATGAGGGTGAGTATACGATGAGAGAAATTTATTTTTGGGGTGAAAACCATTTGTAGGCCTACTTTTTATTTACTTGGAAAATTGTTACTGTCTCTTTAAGAGGATTTTAAACGCATTTCATTCAAGGCACAGTCTGTGCGGCTTGTTTTAGTGAGTTTAATCTTTTGAGAACTGTGAAGTCTCATTATTTTCGTGCTGTTACATCTGTATTCATTTCAGAGATTACTTGATTGAGATTGTGAAACTACATACAACCGACAAACCTCCATGAAGATGCGAGTAAAAATGAGATGCCTCGCGCTGTCAGACACAACGCTGATAATCATTCTCGGAAGTGTTGATACTAGATTTCGATTCGCGATTTCTTCATCAACTGTTTATGTTCACTTGGGACAAAACAGACAATATATCATGTAATTTGACATTTTGTAGTATGAAATTGTCCGTTCAAACGCAAGAAGAAGCGAATGCGATCTCTCATCGGGGCTCGTGCGTTAGACGCGACGCATCTCGCGGTTTCACACAAAACTGCTCACAAACATTTATTTGAGTTGTTTTGTCATTTTTTTCCAGAAATAACTAGCAATACTCCTACAAATAAATGCTTCGTCACTAAAACGTTTTGACTTTCTATAGAAAATATAGGGGCAATTCTTAGACTACGGGCACTTTCATGTCCTTTGATCATATTTTATAAAAAACATTTAATTTTGAAAAAAATCATGCTTTCATAGTTAACTTTACAATGAAAGTACTTTAGGAACTTTTTACCGGTAGTCTACGATGATTGTTTCACCTTTTTAAACATCATTATAGATGCAAATATTGCTGTTTTGTGCTTGTCCCACACCCAGACTTCTGATCTTCAATAATGAAAAAGAAGTGTGAAAAAATGATTTATATATATTTTTTTTATATGACTGAATAAAGTTTCAGTAAAATAATCAAAACATAATTGTGGTATTTAAGGTCAGACAACTATTAATGTGATTTTATATACAAAATGTAGTTGTCCCACAGTATTGCCGTCATTTCCACCACAACGCTGTAATGTCCCTTTAAAAAGTTTTTTTGAAAGATTGTTTGGGTAGTTTCCATGGAGATGAACAATTAAATCACAGCACATGTCTGACGTGGAGGAGATTTTGAATTTCTTCAACAACTCGGAGAAGAAAACTTAAGGTAAATATTGCTTGAAATGAAAATATTTTTATTGTATGTCATTTCCAAACATGGCGTAACATCAATTGAGTTTGTAAATAAATATATTTTTTAACATAAATAGATGTATTTTGCATGCATGCAATGCTAGCTACCAATTCATAGCTAATCTGTAATACTAGCTTGGATTTTTTTACAAAATACTGCAGGATTGTCATTTCCACCACCGTCATTTCCACCACATTACCTTCTTGGGTGGAAATGACAAAGGTGAGGTGGAAATGACATTTATGCTTACAAGGTGCATTTCATACATTGTGTGGCTACATATGTATATTTTATTCATTGAAATGTACAATGCTAATGTATTTATTCACATATATATTTGTTGAAATGCCTTTTCATCTATTTTTAAGATGCCGCGGAAGTCAACTGTTGAAAGGTCTCAGTCCTATAGGGACAGACAAAAAGAGGACCCTGTCAAATATGAAGAGCGACTGAAGAGAGACAGGGAGAGATACATAAGGAAAAAAGAAAGAGGGGTTGTAAAGCCAATTGCAGATTGTTCAAAGCGAGAACAACGCAAAAGAAGGAGACAATGGAGAACAAATCAAAGGAATTATTGTGAGAAGATGAAAAAAGCTCATAAGGTACAGGCCTACCTTTCTACCTCTACACCACCGAACTCTCCAGATTCTGTGCAGCCAGAACATGATGTTGATCCACCTCCCACACCACCCTCACCATCACCCTCTGCCCAACGTTTATGTCAAAAACAAAGGGGAAGGAAAAAGGTTCTAAGAAACCGTTCAAAAGTTTATGCAGCATTGAATAAAAGCAATGCTAAGCTTGAGAAGGCTCTGCAGAAGGTCGAGAGGTACCGCAAACGGTATAACCGATTAATGAAGAAAGTGAAGCAGGCTGACTCCCCAAACGCCAAGTCAAAAAAGCAGATGGCAACACCAACACACACTCTAAGAAGAACTTTGGTTTTCCATAATGCTCTTCTTGCTGAGCTGAGAGACAGATATGAAAATCTGTCCTCCGAGAGAGAAAAACAACTTATTTCGAAGATAATGGCAGGAAAGATCCTCAAGAAGTATCGCCTACTGAAAATGGCAAGAACAGAATTTGGCTTTTTCTCCTTTTAGATCACCTCTCATTCTCCAAGCCAGATGTCATGGAGGATTCTTAGTTGTTTTTGCTCTGCACCCAATGATTGCAACTGTTTCAGACCAGAAACGGTCAGGTTTCAGCCATGGGATGAAGCTACCCCCACAACCAGTACACTTCCTGTCACATCCCACGATGTAGGTCTGCAACCAATTTTGGACTTGCATGAGGGTCTTATCGGTCAGTGGTGTGCAGTGGTGTATGATGGAGATGTGTACCCAGGTATTATTCAGGATGTTGAGTTATACAGTGGTGCTCAAGTGAAAACAATGACCAGTATTGGGATCAATCGCTTTTATTGGCCACTGAGAGATGATGTCATCTGGTACCAATCCATGGATATAATAGGTCTCATCCCTGAGCCCGTACCAGTGACAAAACGGCACAAGGAGATTAAGATGGAAGTTTGGAAAGAAATCTGCAAGATTTGGCCTTGAATCACATTGCCACCCTCCCTCTCTCACAGAAACACACCAACACACACACACACACACACACACACACACACACACCCTCTCTCATAAACTGTCTCTCTCACACACACTACCTCACTTTCATGGACATTATCTCTCACACACATACCTCTCTCTCTCTCTCTCTCTCTCTCTCATGATCAAGATGCTTTACAGTTCATGTTATATGATAATTGATATGTTATAGTTTAAGGTGTCTTTTAAATGTTCTCTTCAGAACAGTGTTCATCTAAGAGACCGATTATAATTTTACAATACTAAACTCACTCACACACAGTGTGTGCATGCTCAAGATGCTTTATAGTTCATGTTACAATGCATTGCCATGAGTAAAGTTTAGGTGTTTTTTCAAGTATTACAAAATTCAAAACAGTGTTCATCTACCCAATTAGAATGTTACAATTTTACAATCACAATTTATGCATAACTTACATTTTTCATGTGACTATTTGTGGTTAAAGTTATTTACAGTAAGACTGTAACTGTTCATCTGGTTATGGAACCAAAACAGACTAATGACTAATGATTAGTTAAATGGGATTGTCTGCTTCAGAAGGTTTCAAATAAATGTCTTTTGTTTTTCTACATGGACGTCCATTCGTTGTCATTTCCACAACACCCAGTCATTTCCACCACCTCATATTTTTTTAAAAAAATATTTACTAAATTCTAATCTCTCGTTAAAAACTACTGCATAGTTTATGGGATAATAGTCCACTTAATGTAATAACACAAGTAGTTATTTTTTTTAAATGTATCTAACCAATCCAATATTATATTTTAGGTTGTGGTGGATGTAAGCTTTGTGTTTGTGCCTAATGACAATTAATTTATTTAATCTTCAAATCTATGGTAATTGCAATATAGGTATAAACTGGTAAAACTATGTGTGAAAGTGGTCTTACACTATTAAGAAATGATATATATCATAGTGTTTTAAAATAATAATCAAATATTTACATGTGATGGAAATGACATTTGTTCAGTGCGGATTGGAAAATATGTAAAAAAACACCAATTTGTCTTATAATGTTAGTGCGTTCTCTTATGGATCATTAAACTAGACTAGTTATATTTAACTGTTAGACTGTGACAATTTTGATTTGAACACTTTTTTCCCCCTCAAGTTCACAAGGCCAAAAGTGCCTGTAGTTGAAGAACCACCCATAGACAACACACGTTCTTACCTTGCAAAAATCGCCTCAGTATTTAATTTGAAGCAGTAAATCCAACACTGGAGTAAATCTCTCGTGATATCACCTTTCCATTGAAATGAAGGAAGACGGTGATGACGATACAGTTATTATTCTTGCCCAGTAACCCCTTAACCAATCACATGTGCCTTTAGCTTGTATTGTCATGAGTATCTGGGCAGACTTCAGAAATAAAATCGGTGATCGGACGACGATGACACTGAGACAGGAACCATGGGAATAATTGTTCCCAAATTTGAACGCTCTGGCTGTAAATGGTTAAAGGTTGTTAAAAATTGTATCCTCCACTCAGTTGATGTATATATTGAGTGGGGACACATTGTTTGCCTTTTTTCTGGGATTCGACTGCAAAAGAGCTCAAGCAACTGTTGAACTCAGTCCCTGCCCATTCTGGACTCAGACCTGTTGTAAATCATTGAACAATGAGGCTTGGATGCCATCTATTGGACATTTCTTGTAATTGCCACTCAGAGAATGAACAGACAGTGGATTAAACTTTAGTTTTTTAGGCTTTAGTTCTTTGTTGTATTCACCTGCTACGGCGTGTGTAACATTTTTCTGTCAACTCTGCATACAGGTGAAACTCGAAAAATTAGAATATCGTGCAAAAGTTAATGTAACCCATACTATGTTGAACACAAGAGGGCAGTATAGCCCTATGTATTACTTCACAAGCCCCCCTCCCTTCCTACTCCTCACACACAAAGTCTTAGAGAGTGACTTGCAAAATTCTGACATTTTCTCCACATTCAAACCAAAATATCTGACTTTCTGTTGGTCGGAGCTAATGACTGTAAATTAGAAAGTTGTCCGGCTTGAGGAGAACTATATAAATACCAATTTTTGTACCTGTAGATGAAACTAACCCCCCACTTTTTTGTCAAAAGGTGGCGCTACTGAGCCCCTCACCACACCCATTTCTGAAACTTTGCACATGTCTACTGGCTAATAAATGTGACGTCTCTGTCGAGTTTCATGCAATTTCAAGTATGTTAAGAGTCTCAAAAGCATCAATAAAGAAAAGTAAAGTTTGAAGTGTTGCCACGGCAACAGTATCTAAGATATCAATAATCCTTTCACAGGTCTAAATCTGCCGTGTGTTTACATTATACACGTAAAGTTTGAAGCAAATCGGGTAAAAACAAGAGGGTGATTTCAAAGCATTTTGAAAGTGACACACTTCCTGCTGCCAGTTGGTGGCGCTATAACTTTGACTCACAATAGTCACATCCATGTGATCGGCCTCTTACAACGAACACACTGCTGAAGTTTCATCAAGATCTGTTAATTTATGCAGAAGTTATAACACACTTCCTGTCTCACTTTTCTCGCCATAAATTTGTTTCCTCGCCACGGCCAAACCGTTCGAGATATCAAAAATCCGCTGGCAATTTTTCATCCTCAATGTCTTGACTTCATGCTGACTGAGATTTGTGGCGATTAAATGATTTCTCTAGGAGGAGTATTTCAAATTCCATTGTATACGTTTTCCAAACAACCCTAAATAGCCGACTTCCTGTTGGGCTGAGGTAAAAAGTAAGAGCATGAAGTATATATGAAACGATGAGATCTATATGTGTACCGACTTTCATATTATTACATGCAAGTGTGTTTGATTTATGGACCAAGGTTTCGGACCCCGTTCCAGGGGGCGCTGCTGAGCCCCCCTGCCACGCCCGGGTACCATCTTCAGCCCAGCCCTGATGGCCGCAGGTTCTGACCCGTGTGCAAAGTTTCAAGAGTTTTAGAGCATGTTAAGGCCCCCAAAAGTGCCCGAATAGTCGATAAAATAATAATAATAATAATAATAATAATAATAATTAAAGCTGCAAGCAGCGATGACGGGCCCAAGCCGGTGGCACCGCAACCCTGGTGCCTTTAGTTACCGGGCTCATTTCCACTTGGTGGCTTTCGGAAAACAAAGGATGATGGACACAGCAACAACTCAAAAATATAGCTGCAAGCAGCAATGCGATTCCTCCTCAAAATGGCAAATCATTTAAAATTGATCAATAGAGGGTTGGGGTTAAACCCTCCCAATGAAAAAATCCAAAAAACATGTCTTTCTGTCTGAATCCTAAACTAAACATTTTCAGTGTACAGGAAAATCCATCATGCCGGACCTTATGGATCCTGTAGGGTTTTTTGTTTACAATGAGAAATGAGGTATGTTCACCAGGTTTCAGAAAACTAAATAAATGGGGTGGAAATACAATCACTTTAAAAAAATGACATTTGGGCATGGCATGTAGCGCCCCCTAAGGGCGAATGTGAGCCATTCTTGGTTTGTAGGTTCCTGTTGGCCTGTAGTATTAATGTACCAAATTAGAAAGTATTTGACAAAAAAATGTGCAATTTGGGAATGGCCTTTAGCGCCCCCTAAGGGCGAATGTGAGACATTCTTGGTTTGTGGATTTCTGTTGGCCTGTAGTGTCAATATACCAAATTAGAAAATTTTTGACCATAAAATGGGAATTTTGGGAATAGCCTGTAGCGCCCCCTAATGGCGAATATGGGCAATTCTTTGTTTGTGGGTTCCTGTTGGCCTGTAGTATCAATGTACCAAATTAGAACATTTTTGACCAGCAAATGGGAATTTAGGGCGTGGCCTGTAGCGCCCCATAAGGGCGAATGTGGGCCACTCTTGGTTTGTGAATTCCTGTTGGCCTGTAGTATCAATATACAACATTAGAACATTTTTGACCAGAAAATGGGAATTTTGGGCATGGCCTGTAGCGCCCCCTAAGGGCGAATGTGGGATATTCTTTACGCAGTACTTCAGAGTGATGTCATCTTGAAGTATATATATATAGGTCTATTTCTAACCCACACCTATAATATCACTTCTGAAGGCATGGATTTAACCACTGGAGTGGTATGGATTACTTTTATGCTGCATTTATTTGATTTTTGTAGCTTCTGAGTTCTGATCACCATTCAAGTCATTGAAAGGTCCAACAGGGTTGAGATAATCTTCTAAAAAGCTTAATTTGTGTTCACTAGAAGAAAGAAAACAATACACATCTGGGATGCAATGAGGGTGAGTATACGATGAGAGAAATTTATTTTTGGGGTGAAAACCATTTGTAGGCCTACTTTTTATTTACTTGGAAAATTGTTACTGTCTCTTTAAGAGGATTTTAAACGCATTTCATTCAAGGCACACTCTGTGCGGCTTGTTTTAGTGAGTTTAATCTTTTGAGAACTGTGAAGTCTCATTATTTTCGTGCTGTTACATCTGTATTCATTTCAGAGATTACTTGATTGAGATTGTGAAACTACATACAACCGACAAACCTCCATGAAGATGCGAGTAAAAATGAGATGCGCTGTCAGGCACAACGCTGATAATCATTCTCGGAAGTGTTGATACTAGATTTCGATTCGCGATTTCTTCATCAACTGTTTATGTTCACTTGGGACAAAACAGACAATATATCATGTAATTTGACATTTTGTAGTATGAAATTGTCCGTTCAAACGCAAGAAGAAGCGAATGCGATCTCTCATCGGGGCTCGTGCGTTAGACGCGACGCATCTCGCGGTTTCACACAAAACTGCTCACAAACATTTATTTGAGTTATTTTGTCATTTTTTTCCAGAAATAACTAGCAATACTCCTACAAATAAATGCTTCGTAACTAAAACGTTTTGACTTTCTATAGAAAATATAGACAACACACGTTCTTACCTTGCAAAAATCGCCTCAGTATTTAATTTGAAGCAGTACATCCAACACTGGAGTAAATCTCTCGTGATATCACCTTTCCATTGAAATGAAGGAAGACGGTGATGACGATACAGTTATTATTCTTGCCCAGTAACCCCTTAACCAATCACATGTGCCTTTAGCTTGTATTGTCATGAGTATCTGGGCAGACTTCAGAAATAAAATCGGTGATCGGACGACGATGACACTGAGACAGGAACCATGGGAATAATTGTTCCCAAATTTGAACGCTCTGGCTGTAAATGGTTAAAGGTTGTTAAAAATTGTATCCTCCACTCAGTTGATGTATATATTGAGTGGGGACACATTGTTTGCCTTTTTTCTGGGATTCGACTGCAAAAGAGCTCAAGCAACTGTTGAACTCAGTACCTGCCCATTCTGGACTCAGACCTGTTGTAAATCATTGAACAATGAGGCTTGGATGCCATCTATTGGACATTTCTTGTAATTGCCACTCAGAGAATGAACAGACAGTGGATTAAACTTTAGTTTTTTAGGCTTTAGTTCTTTGTTGTATTCACCTGCTACGGCGTGTGTAACATTTTTCTGTCAACTCTGCATACAGGTGAAACTCGAAAAATTAGAATATCGTGCAAAAGTTAATGTAACCCATACTATGTTGAACACAAGAGGGCAGTATAGCCCTATGTATTACTTCACAAGACCCCCTCCCTTCCTACTCCTCACACACAAAGTCTTAGAGAGTGACTTGCAAAATTCTGACATTTTCTCCACATTCAAACCAAAATATCTGACTTTCTGTTGGTCGGAGCTAATGACTGTAAATTAGAAAGTTGTCCGGCTTGAGGAGAACTATATCAATACCAATTTTTGTACCTGTAGATGCAACTAACACCCCACTTTTTTGTCAAAAGGTGGCGCTACTGAGCCCCTCACCACACCCATTTCTGAAACTTTGCACATGTCTACTGGCTAATAAATGTGACGTCTCTGTCGAGTTTCATGCAATTTCAAGTATGTTAAGAGTCTCAAAAGCATCAATAAAGAAAAGTAAAGTTTGAAGTGTTGCCACGGCAACAGTATCTAAGATATCAATAATCCTTTCACAGGTCTAAATCTGCCGTGTGTTTACATTATACACGTAAAGTTTGAAGCAAATCGGGTAAAAACAAGAGGGTGATTTCAAAGCATTTTGAAAGTGACACACTTCCTGCTGCCAGTTGGTGGCGCTATAACTTTGACTCACAATAGTCACATCCATGTGATCGGCCTCTTACAACGAACACACTGCTGAAGTTTCATCAAGATCTGTTAATTTATGCAGAAGTTATAACACACTTCCTGTCTCACTTTTCTCGCCATAAATTTGTTTCCTCGCCACGGCCAAACCGTTCGAGATATCAAAAATCCGCTGGCAATTTTTCATCCACAATGTCTTGACTTCATGCTGACTGAGATTCGTGGCGATTAAATGATTTCTCTAGGAGGAGTATTTCAAATTCCATTGTATACGTTTTCCAAACAACCCTAAATAGCCGACTTCCTGTTGGGCTGAGGTAAAAAGTAAGAGCATGAAGTATATATGAAACGATGAGATCTATATGTGTACCGACTTTCATATTATTACATGCAAGTGTGTTTGATTTATGGACCAAGGTTTCGGACCCCGTTCCAGGGGGCGCTGCTGAGCCCCCCTGCCACGCCCGGGTACCATCTTCAGCCCAGCCCTGATGGCCGCAGGTTCTGACCCGTGTGCAAAGTTTCAAGAGTTTTAGAGCATGTTAAGGCCCCCAAAAGTGCCCGAATAGTCGATAAAATAATAATAATAATAATAATAATAATAATAATAATAATAATAATAATAATAATCCTAAGGAAAACAATAGGGCCTTCGCCTTTTCAGGCTTGGGCCCTAATTAAAGCTGCAAGCAGCGATGAAGGGCCCAAGCCGGTGGCACCGCAACCCTGGTGCCTTTAGTTACCGGGCTCATTTCCACTTGGTGGCTTTCGGAAAACAAAGGATGATGGACACAGCAACAACTCAAAAATATAGCTGCAAGCAGCAATGCGATTCCTCCTCAAAATGGCAAATCATTTAAAATTGATCAATAGAGGGTTGGGGTTAAACCCTCCCAATGAAAAAATCCAAAAAACATGTCTTTCTGTCAGAATCCTAAACTAAACATTTTCAGTGTACAGGAAAATCCATCATGTCGGACCTTATGGATCCTGTAGGGTTTTTTGTTTACAATGAGAAATGAGGTTTGTTCACCAGGTTTCAGAAAAACTAAATAAATGTGTTGGAAATACAAACACTTTGAAAAAATGACATTTGGGCATGGCCTGTAGCTCCCCCTAAGGGTGAATGTGAGCCATTCTTGGTTTGTAGGTTCCTGTTGGCCTGTAGTATTAATGTACCAATTTAGAAAGTATTTGACAAAAAAATGTGCAATTTGGGAATGGCCTTTAGCGCCCCCTAAGGGCGAATGTGAGACATTCTTGGTTTGTGGATTTCTGTTGGCCTGTAGTGTCAATATACCAAATTAGAACATTTTTGACCAGCAAATGGGAATTTAGGGCATGGCCTGTAGCGCCCCCTAAGGGCGAATGTGGGCCATTCTTGGTTTGTGGATTCCTGTTGGCCTGTAGTATCAATCTACAAAATTAGAACATTTTTGACCAGAAAATGGGAATTTTGGGTATGGCCTGTAGCGCCCCCTAAGGGCGAATGTGGGCCATTCTTGGTTTGTGGATTCCTGTTGGCCTGTAGTATCAATATACAAAATTAGAACATTTTTGACCAGAAAATGGGAATTTTGGGCATGGCCTGTAGCGCCCCCTTAGGGCGAATGTGGGATATTCTTTACGCAGTACTTCAGAGTGATGTCATCTTTAAGTATATATATATATAGGTCTGTATCTAACCCACACCTATAATATCACTTCTGAAGGCATGGATTAAACCACAGGAGTGGTATGGATTACTTTTATGCTGCATTTATGTGATTTTTGTAGCTTCTGAGTTCTGATCACCATTCAAGTCATTGAAAGGTCCAACAGGGTTGAGATAATCTTCTAAAAAGCTTAATTTGTGTTCACTAGAAGAAAGAAAACAATACACATCTGGGATGCAATGAGGGTGAGTATACGATGAGAGAAATTTATTTTTGGGGTGAAAACCATTTGTAGGCCTACTTTTTATTTACTTGGAAAATTGTTACTGTCTCTTTAAGAGGATTTTAAACGCATTTCATTCAAGGCACACTCTGTGCGGCTTGTTTTAGTGAGTTTAATCTTTTGAGAACTGTGAAGTCTCATTATTTTCGTGCTGTTACATCTGTATTCATTTCAGAGATTACTTGATTGAGATTGTGAAACTACATACAACCGACAAACCTCCATGAAGATGCGAGTAAAAATGAGATGCCTCGCGCTGTCAGGCACAACGCTGATAATCATTCTCGGAAGTGTTGATACTAGATTTCGATTCGCGATTTCTTCATCAACTGTTTATGTTCACTTGGGACAAAACAGACAATATATCATGTAATTTGACATTTTGTAGTATGAAATTGTCCGTTCAAACGCAAGAAGAAGCGAATGCGATCTCTCATCGGGGCTCGTGCGTTAGACGCGACGCATCTCGCGGTTTCACACAAAACTGCTCACAAACATTTATTTGAGTTATTTTGTCATTTTTTTCCAGAAATAACTAGCAATACTCCTACAAATAAATGCTTCGTAACTAAAACGTTTTGACTTTCTATAGAAAATATAGACAACACACATTCTTACCTTGCAAAAATCGCCTCAGTATTTAATTTGAAGCAGTAAATCCAACACTGGAGTAAATCTCTCGTGATATCACCTTTCCATTGAAATGAAGGAAGACGGTGATGACGATACAGTTATTATTCTTGCCCAGTAACCCCTTAACCAATCACATGTGCCTTTAGCTTGTATTGTCATGAGTATCTGGGCAGACTTCAGAAATAAAATCGGTGATCGGACGACGATGACACTGAGACAGGAACCATGGGAATAATTGTTCCCAAATTTGAACGCTCTGGCTGTAAATGGTTAAAGGTTGTTAAAAATTGTATCCTCCACTCAGTTGATGTATATATTGAGTGGGGACACATTGTTTGCCTTTTTTCTGGGATTCGACTGCAAAAGAGCTCAAGCAACTGTTGAACTCAGTCCCTGCCCATTCTGGACTCAGACCTGTTGTAAATCATTGAACAATGAGGCTTGGATGCCATCTATTGGACATTTCTTGTAATTGCCTCTCAGAGAATGAACAGACAGTGGATTAAACTTTAGTTTTTTAGGCTTTAGTTCTTTGTTGTATTCACCTGCTACGGCGTGTGTAACATTTTTCTGTCAACTCTGCATACAGGTGAAACTCGAAAAATTAGAATATCGTGCAAAAGTTAATGTAACCCATACTATGTTGAACACAAGAGGGCAGTATAGCCCTATGTATTACTTCACAAGCCCCCCTCCCTTCCTACTCCTCACACACAAAGTCTTAGAGAGTGACTTGCAAAATTCTGACATTTTCTCCACATTCAAACCAAAATATCTGACTTTCTGTTGGTCGGAGCTAATGACTGTAAATTAGAAAGTTGTCCGGCTTGAGGAGAACTATATCAATACCAATTTTTGTACCTGTAGATGAAACTAACCCCCCACTTTTTTGTCAAAAGGTGGCGCTACTGAGCCCCTCACCACACCCATTTCTGAAACTTTGCACATGTCTACTGGCTAATAAATGTGACGTCTCTGTCGAGTTTCATGCAATTTCAAGTATGTTAAGAGTCTCAAAAGCATCAATAAAGAAAAGTAAAGTTTGAAGTGTTGCCACGGCAACAGTATCTAAGATATCAATAATCCTTTCACAGGTCTAAATCTGCCGTGTGTTTACATTATACACGTAAAGTTTGAAGCAAATCGGGTAAAAACAAGAGGGTGATTTCAAAGCATTTTGAAAGTGACACACTTCCTGCTGCCAGTTGGTGGCGCTATAACTTTGACTCACAATAGTCACATCCATGTGATCGGCCTCTTACAACGAACACACTGCTGAAGTTTCATCAAGATCTGTTAATTTATGCAGAAGTTATAACACACTTCCTGTCTCACTTTTCTCGCCATAAATTTGTTTCCTCGCCACGGCCAAACCGTTCGAGATATCAAAAATCCGCTGGCAATTTTTCATCCTCAATGTCTTGACTTCATGCTGACTGAGATTCGTGGCGATTAAATGATTTCTCTAGGAGGAGTATTTCAAATTCCATTGTATACGTTTTCCAAACAACCCTAAATAGCCGACTTCCTGTTGGGCTGAGGTAAAAAGTAAGAGCATGAAGTATATATGAAACGATGAGATCTATATGTGTACCGACTTTCATATTATTACATGCAAGTGTGTTTGATTTATGGACCAAGGTTTCGGACCCCGTTCCAGGGGGCGCTGCTGAGCCCCCCTGCCACGCCCAGGTACCATCTTCAGCCCAGCCCTGATGGCCGCAGGTTCTGACCCGTGTGCAAAGTTTCAAGAGTTTTAGAGCATGTTAAGGCCCCCAAAAGTGCCCGAATAGTCGATAAAATAATAATAATAATAATAATAATAATAATAATAATAATAATCCTAAGGAAAACAATAGGGCCTTCGCCTTTTCAGGCTTGGGCCCTAATAATAATAATAATAATAATAATTAAAGCTGCAAGCAGCGATGACGGGCCCAAGCCGGTGGCACCGCAACCCTGGTGCCTTTAGTTACCGGGCTCATTTCCACTTGGTGGCTTTCGGAAAACAAAGGATGATGGACACAGCAACAACTCAAAAATATAGCTGCAAGCAGCAATGCGATTCCTCCTCAAAATGGCAAATCATTTAAAATTGATCAATAGAGGGTTGGGGTTAAACCCTCCCAATGAAAAAATCCAAAAAACATGTCTTTCTGTCTGAATCCTAAACTAAACATTTTCAGTGTACAGGAAAATCCATCATGCCGGACCTTATGGATCCTGTAGGGTTTTTTGTTTACAATGAGAAATGAGGTATGTTCACCAGGTTTCAGAAAAACTAAATAAATGGGGTGGAAATACAATCACTTTGAAAAATTGACATTTGGGCATGGCCTGTACCGCCCCCTAAGGGCGAATGTGAGCCATTCTTGGTTTGTAGGTTCCTGTTGGCCTGTAGTATTAATGTACCAAATTAGAAAGTATTTGACAAAAAAATGTGCAATTTGGGAATGTCCTTTAGCACCCCCTAAGGGCAAATGTGAGACATTCTTGGTTTGTGGATTTCTGTTGGCCTGTAGTGTCAATATACCAAATTAGAAAATTTTTGACCATAAAATGGGAATTTTGGGCATAGCCTGTAGCGCCCCCTAATGGCGAATATGGGCAATTCTTTGTTTGTGGGTTCCTGTTGGCCTGTAGTATCAATGTACCAAATTAGAACATTTTTGACCAGCAAATGGGAATTTAGGGCGTGGCCTGTAGCGCCCCATAAGGGCGAATGTGGGCCACTCTTGGTTTGTGAATTCCTGTTGGCCTGTAGTATCAATATACAACATTAGAACATTTTTGACCAGAAAATGGGAATTTTGGGCATGGCCTGTAGCGTCCCCTAAGGGCGAATGTGGGATATTCTTTACGCAGTACTTCAGAGTGATGTCATCTTGAAGTATATATATATAGGTCTATTTCTAACCCACACCTATAATATCACTTCTGAAGGCATGGATTTAACCACTGGAGTGGTATGGATTACTTTTATGCTGCATTTATTTGATTTTTGCAGCTTCTGAGTTCTGATCACCATTCAAGTCATTGAAAGGTCCAACAGGGTTGAGATAATCTTCTAAAAAGCTTAATTTGTGTTCACTAGAAGAAAGAAAACAATACACATCTGGGATGCAATGAGGGTGAGTATACGATGAGAGAAATTTATTTTTGGGGTGAAAACCATTTGTAGGCCTACTTTTTATTTACTTGGAAAATTGTTACTGTCTCTTTAAGAGGATTTTAAACGCATTTCATTCAAGGCACAGTCTGTGCGGCTTGTTTTAGTGAGTTTAATCTTTTGAGAACTGTGAAGTCTCATTATTTTCGTGCTGTTACATCTGTATTCATTTCAGAGATTACTTGATTGAGATTGTGAAACTACATACAACCGACAAACCTCCATGAAGATGCGAGTAAAAATGAGATGCCTCGCGCTGTCAGACACAACGCTGATAATCATTCTCGGAAGTGTTGATACTAGATTTCGATTCGCGATTTCTTCATCAACTGTTTATGTTCACTTGGGACAAAACAGACAATATATCATGTAATTTGACATTTTGTAGTATGAAATTGTCCGTTCAAACGCAAGAAGAAGCGAATGCGATCTCTCATCGGGGCTCGTGCGTTAGACGCGACGCATCTCGCGGTTTCACACAAAACTGCTCACAAACATTTATTTGAGTTGTTTTGTCATTTTTTTCCAGAAATAACAAGCAATACTCCTACAAATAAATGCTTCGTCACTAAAACGTTTTGACTTTCTATAGAAAATATAGACAACACACGTTCTTACCTTGCAAAAATCGCCTCAGTATTTAATTTGAAGCAGTAAATCCAACACTGGAGTAAATCTCTCGTGATATCACCTTTCCATTGAAATGAAGGAAGACGGTGATGACGATACAGTTATTATTCTTGCCCAGTAACCCCTTAACCAATCACATGTGCCTTTAGCTTGTATTGTCATGAGTATCTGGGCAGACTTCAGAAATAAAATCGGTGATCGGACGACGATGACACTGAGACAGGAACCATGGGAATAATTGTTCCCAAATTTGAACGCTCTGGCTGTAAATGGTTAAAGGTTGTTAAAAATTGTATCCTCCACTCAGTTGATGTATATATTGAGTGGGGACACATTGTTTGCCTTTTTTCTGGGATTCGACTGCAAAAGAGCTCAAGCAACTGTTGAACTCAGTCCCTGCCCATTCTGGACTCAGACCTGTTGTAAATCATTGAACAATGAGGCTTGGATGCCATCTATTGGACATTTCTTGTAATTGCCACTCAGAGAATGAACAGACAGTGGATTAAACTTTAGTTTTTTAGGCTTTAGTTCTTTGTTGTATTCACCTGCTACGGCGTGTGTAACATTTTTCTGTCAACTCTGCATACAGGTGAAACTCGAAAAATTAGAATATCGTGCAAAAGTTAATGTAACCCATACTATGTTGAACACAAGAGGGCAGTATAGCCCTATGTATTACTTCACAAGACCCCCTCCCTTCCTACTCCTCACACACAAAGTCTTAGAGAGTGACTTGCAAAATTCTGACATTTTCTCCACATTCAAACCAAAATATCTGACTTTCTGTTGGTCGGAGCTAATGACTGTAAATTAGAAAGTTGTCCGGCTTGAGGAGAACTATATCAATACCAATTTTTGTACCTGTAGATGAAACTAACCCCCCACTTTTTTGTCAAAAGGTGGCGCTACTGAGCCCCTCACCACACCCATTTCTGAAACTTTGCACATGTCTACTGGCTAATAAATGTGATGTCTCTGTCGAGTTTCATGCAATTTCAAGTATGTTAAGAGTCTCAAAAGCATCAATAAAGAAAAGTAAAGTTTGAAGTGTTGCCACGGCAACAGTATCTAAGATATCAATAATCCTTTCACAGGTCTAAATCTGCCATGTGTTTACATTATACACGTAAAGTTTGAAGCAAATCGGGTAAAAACAAGAGGGTGATTTCAAAGCATTTTGAAAGTGACACACTTCCTGCTGCCAGTTGGTGGCGCTATAACTTTGACTCACAATAGTCACATCCATGTGATCGGTCTCTTACAACGAACACACTGCTGAAGTTTCATCAAGATCTGTTAATTTATGCAGAAGTTATAACACACTTCCTGTCTCACTTTTCTCGCCATAAATTTGTTTCCTCGCCACGGCCAAACCGTTCGAGATATCAAAAATCCGCTGGCAATTTTTCATCCTCAATGTCTTGACTTCATGCTGACTGAGATTCGTGGCGATTAAATGATTTCTCTAGGAGGAGTATTTCAAATTCCATTGTATACGTTTTCCAAACAACCCTAAATAGCCGACTTCCTGTTGGGCTGAGGTAAAAAGTAAGAGCATGAAGTATATATGAAACGATGAGATCTATATGTGTACCGACTTTCATATTATTACATGCAAGTGTGTTTGATTTATGGACCATGGTTTCGGACCCCGTTCCAGGGGGCGCTGCTGAAACCCCCTGCCACGCCCGGGTACCATCTTCAGCCCAGCCCTGATGGCCGCAGGTTCTGACCCGTGTGCAAAGTTTCAAGAGTTTTAGAGCATGTTAAGGCCCCCAAAAGTGCCCGAATAGTCGATAAAATAATAATAATAATAATAATTAAAGCTGCAAGCAGCGATGAAGGGCCCAAGCCGGTGGCACCGCAACCCTGGTGCCTTTAGTTACCGGGCTCATTTCCACTTGGTGGCTTTCGGAAAACAAAGGATGATGGACACAGCAACAACTCAAAAATATAGCTGCAAGCAGCAATGCGATTCCTCCTCAAAATGGCAAATCATTTAAAATTGATCAATAGAGGGTTGGGGTTAAACCCTCCCAATGAAAAAATCCAAAAAACATGTCTTTCTGTCAGAATCCTAAACTAAACATTTTCAGTGTACAGGAAAATCCATCATGTCGGACCTTATGGATCCTGTAGGGTTTTTTGTTTACAATGAGAAATGAGGTTTGTTCACCAGGTTTCAGAAAAACTAAATAAATGTGTTGGAAATACAAACACTTTGAAAAAATGACATTTGGGCATGGCCTGTAGCTCCCCCTAAGGGCGAATGTGAGACATTCTTGGTTTGTGGATTTCTGTTGGCCTGTAGTGTCAATATACCAAATTAGAACATTTTTGACCAGCGAATGGGAATTTAGGGCATGGCCTGTAGCGCCCCCTAAGGGCGAATGTGGGCCATTCTTGGTTTGTGGATTCCTGTTGGCCTGTAGTATCAATCTACAAAATTAGAACATTTTTGACCAGAAAATGGGAATTTTGGGTATGGCCTGTAGCGCCCCCTAAGGGCGAATGTGGGCCATTCTTGGTTTGTGGATTCCTGTTGGCCTGTAGTATCAATATACAAAATTAGAACATTTTTGACCAGAAAATGGGAATTTTGGGCATGGCCTGTAGCGCCCCCTTAGGGCGAATGTGGGATATTCTTTACGCAGTACTTCAGAGTGATGTCATCTTTAAGTATATATATATATATAGGTCTGTATCTAACCCACACCTATAATATCACTTCTGAAGGCATGGATTAAACCACAGGAGTGGTATGGATTACTTTTATGCTGCATTTATGTGATTTTTGTAGCTTCTGAGTTCTGATCACCATTCAAGTCATTGAAAGGTCCAACAGGGTTGAGATAATCTTCTAAAAAGCTTAATTTGTGTTCACTAGAAGAAAGAAAATAATACACATCTGGGATGGAATGAGGGTGAGTATACGATGAGAGAAATTTATTTTGGGGGTGAAAACCATTTGTAGGCTACTTTTTATTTACTTGGAAAATTGTTACTGTCTCTTTAAGAGGATTTTAAACGCATTTCATTCAAGCCGTCAAGCCGTCTTTGCGGCTTGTTTTATTGAGATATAATCTTTTGAGAACTGTGAATCTCATTATTTTCGTGCTGTTACATCTGTATTCATTTCAGAGATTAATTGATTGAGATTGTGAAACTACATACAACCGACAAACCTCCATGAAGATGCGAGTAAAAATGAGATTCCTCGCGCTGTCAGACACAAAGCTGATAATCATTCTCGGAAGTGTTGATACTAGATTTAGATTCGCGATTTCTTCATCAACTGTTTATGGTCACTTGAGACAAAACAGACAATATATCATGTATTTTGACATTTTGTTGTTATGAAATTGTCCGTTCAAACGCAAGAAGAAGCGAATGCGATCTCTCATCGGGGCTCGTGAGTTAGACGTGACGCTGCTCGCGGTTTCACACAAAACTGCTCACAAACATTTATTTGAGTTGTTTCGTCATTTTTTTTCCAGAAATAACTAGCAATACTCCTACAAATAAATGCTTCGTAACTAAAACGTTTTGACTTTCTATAGAAAATATAGACAACACGTTCTTACCTTGCAAAAATCGCCTCAGTATTTAATTTGAAGCAGTAAATCCAACACTGGAGTAAATCTCTCGTGATATCACCGTCCCATTGAAATGAAGGAAGACGGTGATGACGATACAGTTATTATTCTTGCCCAGTAACCCCTTAACCAATCACATGTGCCTTTAGCTTGTATTGTCATGAGTATCTGGGCAGATTTCAGAAATAAAATCGGTGATTGGACGACGATGACACTGAGACAGAAACTATGGGAATAATTGTTCCCAAATTTGAACGCTCTGGCTGTAAATGGTTAAAGGTTGTTAAAAATTGTATCCGCCACTCAGTTGATGTATATAGTGAGTGGGGACGCAGTGTTTGCCTTTTTTCTGGGATTCGACGGCAAAAGAGCTCAAGCAACTGTTGAACTCAGTCCCTGCCCATTCTGGACTCAGCCTGTTGTAAATAATAGAACAATGAGGCTTGGATGCCATCTATTGGACATTTCTTGTAATTGCCACTCAGAGAATGAACAGACAGTGGATTAAATTTTAGTTTTTTAGGCTTTAGTTCTTTGTTGTATTCACCTGCTACGGCGTGTGTAACATTTTTCTGTCAACTCTGCATACAGGTGAAACTCGAAAAATTAGAATATCGTGCAAAAGTTAATGTAACCCATACTATGTTGAACACAAGAGGGCAGTATAGCCCTATGTATTACTTCACAAGACCCAACGTCCCCCCTCCCCTACAAACTCACAGAGTCTCAGAGAGTGACTTGCAAAATTCTGACATTTTCTCCACATTCAAACCAAAATATCTGACTTTCTGTTGGTCGGAGCTAATGACTGTAAATTAGAAAGTTGTCCGGCTTGAGGAGAACTATATCAATACCAATTTTTGTACCTGTAGATGAAACTAACCCCCCACTTTTTTGTCAAAAGGTGGCGCTACTGAGCCCCTCACCACACCCATTTCTGAAACTTTGCACATGTCTACTGGCTAATAAATGTGACGTCTCTGTCGAGTTTCATGCAATTTCAAGTATGTTAAGAGTCTCAAAAGCATCAATAAAGAAAAGTAAAGTTTGAAGCGTTGCCACGTCAACAGTATCTAAGATATCAATAATCCTTTCACAGGTCTAAATCTGCCGTGTGTTTACATTATACACGTAAAGTTTGAAGCAAATCGGGTAAAAACAAGAGGGTGATTTCAAAGCATTTTGAAAGTGACACACTTCCTGCTGCCAGTTGGTGGCGCTATAACTTTGACTCACAATAGTCACATCCATGTGATCGGCCTCTTACAACGAACACACTGCTGAAGTTTCATCAAGATCTGTTAATTTATGCAGAAGTTATAACACACTTCCTGTCTCACTTTTCTCGCCATAAATTTGTTTCATCGCCACGGCCAAACCGTTCGAGATATCAAAAATCCGCTGGCAATTTTTCATCCTCAATGTCTTGACTTCATGCTGACTGAGATTCGTGGCGATTAAATGATTTCTCTAGGAGGAGTATTTCAAATTCCATTGTATACGTTTTCCAAACAACCCTAAATAGCCGACTTCCTGTTGGGCTGAGGTAAAAAGTAAGAGCATGAAGTATATATGAAACGATGAGATCTATATGTGTACCGACTTTCATATTATTACATGCAAGTGTGTTTGATTTATGGACCAAGGTTTCGGACCCCGTTCCAGGGGGCGCTGCTGAGCCCCCCTGCCACGCCCGGGTACCATCTTCAGCCCAGCCCTGATGGCCGCAGGTTCTGACCCGTGTGCAAAGTTTCAAGAGTTTTAGAGCATGTTAAGGCCCCCAAAAGTGCCCGAATAGTCGATAAAATAATAATAATAATAATAATAATAATAATAATAATAATCCTAAGGAAAACAATAGGGCCTTCGCCTTTTCAGGCTTGGGCCCTAATAATAATAATAATAATAATAATAATAATAATAATCCTAAGGAAAACAATAGGGCCTTCGCCTTTTCAGGCTTGGGCCCTAATAATAATAATAATAATAATAATTAAAGCTGCAAGCAGCGATGACGGGCCCAAGCCGGTGGCACCGCAACCCTGGTGCCTTTAGTTACCGGGCTCATTTCCACTTGGTGGCTTTCGGAAAACAAAGGATGATGGACACAGCAACAACTCAAAAATATAGCTGCAAGCAGCAATGCGATTCCTCCTCAAAATGGCAAATCATTTAAAATTGATCAATAGAGGGTTGGGGTTAAACCCTCCCAATGAAAAAATCCCAAAAACATGTCTTTCTGTCTGAATCCTAAACTAAACATTTTCAGTGTACAGGAAAATCCATCATGCCGGACCTTATGGATCCTGTAGGGTTTTTTGTTTACAATGAGAAATGAGGTATGTTCACCAGGTTTCAGAAAACTAAATAAATGGGGTGGAAATACAATCACTTTAAAAAAATGACATTTGGGCATGGCATGTAGCGCCCCCTAAGGGCGAATGTGAGCCATTCTTGGTTTGTAGGTTCCTGTTGGCCTGTAGTATTAATGTACCAAATTAGAAAGTATTTGACAAAAAAATGTGCAATTTGGGAATGGCCTTTAGCGCCCCCTAAGGGCGAATGTGAGACATTCTTGGTTTGTGGATTTCTGTTGGCCTGTAGTGTCAATATACCAAATTAGAAAATTTTTGACCATAAAATGGGAATTTTGGGCATAGCCTGTAGCGCCCCCTAATGGCGAATATGGGCAATTCTTTGTTTGTGGGTTCCTGTTGGCCTGTAGTATCAATGTACCAAATTAGAACATTTTTGACCAGCAAATGGGAATTTAGGGCGTGGCCTGTAGCGCCCCATAAGGGCGAATGTGGGCCACTCTTGGTTTGTGAATTCCTGTTGGCCTGTAGTATCAATATACAACATTAGAACATTTTTGACCAGAAAATGGGAATTTTGGGCATGGCCTGTAGCGCCCCCTAAGGGCGAATGTGGGATATTCTTTACGCAGTACTTCAGAGTGATGTCATCTTGAAGTATATATATATAGGTCTATTTCTAACCCACACCTATAATATCACTTCTGAAGGCATGGATTTAACCACTGGAGTGGTATGGATTACTTTTATGCTGCATTTATTTGATTTTTGTAGCTTCTGAGTTCTGATCACCATTCAAGTCATTGAAAGGTCCAACAGGGTTGAGATAATCTTCTAAAAAGCTTAATTTGTGTTCACTAGAAGAAAGAAAACAATACACATCTGGGATGCAATGAGGGTGAGTATACGATGAGAGAAATTTATTTTTGGGGTGAAAACCATTTGTAGGCCTACTTTTTATTTACTTGGAAAATTGTTACTGTCTCTTTAAGAGGATTTTAAACGCATTTCATTCAAGGCACACTCTGTGCGGCTTGTTTTAGTGAGTTTAATCTTTTGAGAACTGTCAAGTCTCATTATTTTCGTGCTGTTACATCTGTATTCATTTCAGAGATTACTTGATTGAGATTGTGAAACTACATACAACCGACAAACCTCCATGAAGATGCGAGTAAAAATGAGATGCCTCGCGCTGTCAGGCACAACGCTGATAATCATTCTCGGAAGTGTTGATACTAGATTTCGATTCGCGATTTCTTCATCAACTGTTTATGTTCACTTGGGACAAAACAGACAATATATCATGTAATTTGACATTTTGTAGTATGAAATTGTCCGTTCAAACGCAAGAAGAAGCGAATGCGATCTCTCATCGGGGCTCGTGCGTTAGACGCGACGCATCTCGCGGTTTCACACAAAACTGCTCACAAACATTTATTTGAGTTGTTTTGTCATTTTTTTCCAGAAATAACTAGCAATACTCCTACAAATAAATGCTTCGTAACTAAAACGTTTTGACTTTCTATAGAAAATATAGACAACACACGTTCTTACCTTGCAAAAATCGCCTCAGTATTTAATTTGAAGCAGTAAATCCAACACTGGAGTAAATCTCTCGTGATATCACCTTTCCATTGAAATGAAGGAAGACGGTGATGACGATACAGTTATTATTCTTGCCCAGTAACCCCTTAACCAATCACATGTGCCTTTAGCTTGTATTGTCATGAGTATCTGGGCAGACTTCAGAAATAAAATCGGTGATCGGACGACGATGACACTGAGACAGGAACCATGGGAATAATTGTTCCCAAATTTGAACGCTCTGGCTGTAAATGGTTAAAGGTTGTTAAAAATTGTATCCTCCACTCAGTTGATGTATATATTGAGTGGGGACACATTGTTTGCCTTTTTTCTGGGATTCGACTGCAAAAGAGCTCAAGCAACTGTTGAACTCAGTCCCTGCCCATTCTGGACTCAGACCTGTTGTAAATCATTGAACAATGAGGCTTGGATGCCATCTATTGGACATTTCTTGTAATTGCCACTCAGAGAATGAACAGACAGTGGATTAAACTTTAGTTTTTTAGGCTTTAGTTCTTTGTTGTATTCACCTGCTACAGCGTGTGTAACATTTTTCTGTCAACTCTGCATACAGGTGAAACTCGAAAAATTAGAATATCGTGCAAAAGTTAATGTAACCCATACTATGTTGAACACAAGAGGGCAGTATAGCCCTATGTATTACTTCACAAGCCCCCCCTCCCTTCCTACTCCTCACACACAAAGTCTTAGAGAGTGACTTGCAAAATTCTGACATTTTCTCCACATTCAAACCAAAATATCTGACTTTCTGTTGGTCGGAGCTAATGACTGTAAATTAGAAAGTTGTCCGGCTTGAGGAGAACTATATCAATACCAATTTTTGTACCTGTAGATGAAACTAACCCCCCACTTTTTTGTCAAAAGGTGGCGCTACTGAGCCCCTCACCACACCCATTTCTGAAACTTTGCACATGTCTACTGGCTAATAAATGTGACGTCTCTGTCGAGTTTCATGCAATTTCAAGTATGTTAAGAGTCTCAAAAGCATCAATAAAGAAAAGTAAAGTTTGAAGTGTTGCCACGGCAACAGTATCTAAGATATCAATAATCCTTTCACAGGTCTAAATCTGCCGTGTGTTTACATTATACACGTAAAGTTTGAAGCAAATCGGGTAAAAACAAGAGGGTGATTTCAAAGCATTTTGAAAGTGACACACTTCCTGCTGCCAGTTGGTGGCGCTATAACTTTGACTCACAATAGTCACATCCATGTGATCGGCCTCTTACAACGAACACACTGCTGAAGTTTCATCAAGATCTGTTAATTTATGCAGAAGTTATAACACACTTCCTGTCTCACTTTTCTCGCCATAAATTTGTTTCCTCGCCACGGCCAAACCGTTCGAGATATCAAAAATCCGCTGGCAATTTTTCATCCTCAATGTCTTGACTTCATGCTGACTGAGATTCGTGGCGATTAAATGATTTCTCTAGGAGGAGTATTTCAAATTCCATTGTATACGTTTTCCAAACAACCCTAAATAGCCGACTTCCTGTTGGGCTGAGGTAAAAAGTAAGAGCATGAAGTATATATGAAACGATGAGATCTATATGTGTACCGACTTTCATATTATTACATGCAAGTGTGTTTGATTTATGGACCAAGGTTTCGGACCCCGTTCCAGGGGGCGCTGCTGAGCCCCCCTGCCACGCCCGGGTACCATCTTCAGCCCAGCCCTGATGGCCGCAGGTTCTGACCCGTGTGCAAAGTTTCAAGAGTTTTAGAGCATGTTAAGGCCCCCAAAAGTGCCCGAATAGTCGATAAAATAATAATAATAATAATAATAATAATAATAATAATAATAATAATAATAATCCTAAGGAAAACAATAGGGCCTTCGCCTTTTCAGGCTTGGGCCCTAATAATAATAATAATAATAATCCTAAGGAAAACAATAGGGCCTTCGCCTTTTCAGGCTTGAGCCCTAATAATTAAAGCTGCAAGCAGCGATGACGGGCCCAAGCCGGTGGCACCGCAACCCTGGTGCCTTTAGTTACCGGGCTCATTTCCACTTGGTGGCTTTCGGAAAACAAAGGATGATGGACACAGCAACAACTCAAAAATATAGCTGCAAGCAGCAATGCGATTCCTCCTCAAAATGGCAAATCATTTAAAATTGATCAATAGAGGGTTGGGGTTAAACCCTCCCAATGAAAAAATCCAAAAAACATGTCTTTCTGTCTGAATCCTAAACTAAACATTTTCAGTGTACAGGAAAATCCATCATGCCGGACCTTATGGATCCTGTAGGGTTTTTTGTTTACAATGAGAAATGAGGTATGTTCACCAGGTTTCAGAAAAACTAAATAAATGGGGTGGAAATACAATCACTTTGAAAAATTGACATTTGGGCATGGCCTGTACCGCCCCCTAAGGGCGAATGTGAGCCATTCTTGGTTTGTAGGTTCCTGTTGGCCTGTAGTATTAATGTACCAAATTAGAAAGTATTTGACAAAAAAATGTGCAATTTGGGAATGTCCTTTAGCACCCCCTAAGGGCAAATGTGAGACATTCTTGGTTTCTGGATTTCTGTTGGCCTGTAGTGTCAATATACCAAATTAGAAAATTTTTGACCATAAAATGGGAATTTTGGGCATAGCCTGTAGCGCCCCCTAATGGCGAATATGGGCAATTCTTTGTTTGTGGGTTCCTGTTGGCCTGTAGTATCAATGTACCAAATTAGAACATTTTTGACCAGCAAATGGGAATTTAGGGCGTGGCCTGTAGCGCCCTATAAGGGCGAATGTGGGCCACTCTTGGTTTGTGAATTCCTGTTGGCCTGTAGTATCAATATACAACATTAGAACATTTTTGACCAGAAAATGGGAATTTTGGGCATGGCCTGTAGCGCACCCTAAGGGCGAATGTGGGATATTCTTTACGCAGTACTTCAGAGTGATGTCATCTTGAAGTATATATATATAGGTCTATTTCTAACCCACACCTATAATATCACTTCTGAAGGCATGGATTTAACCACTGGAGTGGTATGGATTACTTTTATGCTGCATTTATTTGATTTTTGTAGCTTCTGAGTTCTGATCACCATTCAAGTCATTGAAAGGTCCAACAGGGTTGAGAATCTTCTAAAAAGCTTAATTTGTGTTCACTAGAAGAAAGAAAACAATACACATCTGGGATGCAATGAGGGTGAGTATACGATGAGAGAAATTTATTTTTGGGGTGAAAACCATTTGTAGGCTACTTTTTATTTACTTGGAAAATTGTTACTGTCTCTTTAAGAGGATTTTAAACGCATTTCATTCAAGGCAGAGTCTGTGCGGCTTGTTTTAGTGAGTTTAATCTTTTGAGAACTGTGAAGTCTCATTATTTTCGTGCTGTTACATCTGTATTCATTTCAGAGATTACTTGATTGAGATTGTGAAACTACATACAACCGACAAACCTCCATGAAGATGCGAGTAAAAATGAGATGCCTCGCGCTGTCAGACACAACGCTGATAATCATTCTCGGAAGTGTTGATACTAGATTTCGATTCGCGATTTCTTCATCAACTGTTTATGTTCACTTGGGACAAAACAGACAATATATCATGTAATTTGACATTTTGTAGTATGAAATTGTCCGTTCAAACGCAAGAAGAAGCGAATGCGATCTCTCATCGGGGCTCGTGCGTTAGACGCGACGCATCTCGCGGTTTCACACAAAACTGCTCACAAACATTTATTTGAGTTGTTTTGTCATTTTTTTTCCAGAAATAACTAGCAATACTCCTACAAATAAATGCTTCGTAACTAAAACGTTTTGACTTTCTATAGAAAATATAGACAACACACGTTCTTAGCTTGCAAAAATCGCCTCAGTATTTAATTTGAAGCAGTAAATCCAACACTGGAGTAAATCTCTCGTGATATCACCTTTCCATTGAAATGAAGGAAGACGGTGATGACGATACAGTTATTATTCTTGCCCAGTAACCCCTTAACCAATCACATGTGCCTTTAGCTTGTATTGTCATGAGTATCTGGGCAGACTTCAGAAATAAAATCGGTGATCGGACGACGATGACACTGAGACAGGAACCATGGGAATAATTGTTCCCAAATTTGAACGCTCTGGCTGTAAATGGTTAAAGGTTGTTAAAAATTGTATCCTCCACTCAGTTGATGTATATAGTGAGTGGGGACACATTGTTTGCCTTTTTTCTGGGATTCGACTGCAAAAGAGCTCAAGCAACTGTTGAACTCAGTCCCTGCCCATTCTGGACTCAGACCTGTTGTAAATCATTGAACAATGAGGCTTGGATGCCATCTATTGGACATTTCTTGTAATTGCCACTCAGAGAATGAACAGACAGTGGATTAAACTTTAGTTTTTTAGGCTTTAGTTCTTTGTTGTATTCACCTGCTACGGCGTGTGTAACATTTTTCTGTCAACTCTGCATACAGGTGAAACTCGAAAAATTAGAATATCGTGCAAAAGTTAATGTAACCCATACTATGTTGAACACAAGAGGGCAGTATAGCCCTATGTATTACTTCACAAGCCCCCCTCCCTTCCTACTCCTCACACACAAAGTCTTAGAGAGTGACTTGCAAAATTCTGACATTTTCTCCACATTCAAACCAAAATATCTGACTTTCTGTTGGTCGGAGCTAATGACTGTAAATTAGAAAGTTGTCCGGCTTGAGGAGAACTATATCAATACCAATTTTTGTACCTGTAGATGAAACTAACCCCCCACTTTTTTGTCAAAAGGTGGCGCTACTGAGCCCCTCACCACACCCATTTCTGAAACTTTGCACATGTCTACTGGCTAATAAATGTGACGTCTCTGTCGAGTTTCATGCAATTTCAAGTATGTTAAGAGTCTCAAAAGCATCAATAAAGAAAAGTAAAGTTTGAAGCGTTGCCACGTCAACAGTATCTAAGATATCAATAATCCTTTCACAGGTCTAAATCTGCCGTGTGTTTACATTATACACGTAAAGTTTGAAGCAAATCGGGTAAAAACAAGAGGGTGATTTCAAAGCATTTTGAAAGTGACACACTTCCTGCTGCCAGTTGGTGGCGCTATAACTTTGACTCACAATAGTCACATCCATGTGATCGGCCTCTTACAACAAACACACTGCTGAAGTTTCATCAAGATCTGTTAATTTATGCAGAAGTTATAACACACTTCCTGTCTCACTTTTCTCGCCATAAATTTGTTTCCTCGCCACGGCCAAACCGTTCGAGATATCAAAAATCCGCTGGCAATTTTTCATCCTCAATGTCTTGACTTCATGCTGACTGAGATTCGTGGCGATTAAATGATTTCTCTAGGAGGAGTATTTCAAATTCCATTGTATACGTTTTCCAAACAACCCTAAATAGCCGACTTCCTGTTGGGCTGAGGTAAAAAGTAAGAGCATGAAGTATATATGAAACGATGAGATCTATATGTGTACCGACTTTCATATTATTACATGCAAGTGTGTTTGATTTATGGACCAAGGTTCGGACCCCGTTCCAGGGGGCGCTGCTGAGCCCCCCTGCCACGCCCGGGTACCATCTTCAGCCCAGCCCTGATGGCCGCAGGTTCTGACCCGTGTGCAAAGTTTCAAGAGTTTTAGAGCATGTTAAGGCCCCCAAAAGTGCCCGAATAGTCGATAAAATAATAATAATAATAATAATAATAATAATAATAATAATCCTAAGGAAAACAATAGGGCCTTCGCCTTTTCAGGCTTGGGCCCTAATTAAAGCTGCAAGCAGCGATGACGGGCCCAAGCCGGTGGCACCGCAACCCTGGTGCCTTTAGTTACCGGGCTCATTTCCACTTGGTGGCTTTCGGAAAACAAAGGATGATGGACACAGCAACAACTCAAAAATATAGCTGCAAGCAGCAATGCGATTCCTCCTCAAAATGGCAAATCATTTAAAATTGATCAATAGAGGGTTGGGGTTAAACCCTCCCAATGAAAAAATCCAAAAAACATGTCTTTCTGTCTGAATCCTAAACTAAACATTTTCAGTGTACAGGAAAATCCATCATGCCGGACCTTATGGATCCTGTAGGGTTTTTTGTTTACAATGAGAAATGAGGTATGTTCACCAGGTTTCAGAAAACTAAATAAATGGGGTGGAAATACAATCACTTTAAAAAAATGACATTTGGGCATGGCATGTAGCGCCCCCTAAGGGCGAATGTGAGCCATTCTTGGTTTGTAGGTTCCTGTTGGCCTGTAGTATTAATGTACCAAATTAGAAAGTATTTGACAAAAAAATGTGCAATTTGGGAATGGCCTTTAGCGCCCCCTAAGGGCGAATGTGAGACATTCTTGGTTTGTGGATTTCTGTTGGCCTGTAGTGTCAATATACCAAATTAGAAAATTTTTGACCATAAAATGGGAATTTTGGGCATAGCCTGTAGCGCCCCCTAATGGCGAATATGGGCAATTCTTTGTTTGTGGGTTCCTGTTGGCCTGTAGTATCAATGTACCAAATTAGAACATTTTTGACCAGCAAATGGGAATTTAGGGCGTGGCCTGTAGCGCCCCATAAGGGCGAATGTGGGCCACTCTTGGTTTGTGAATTCCTGTTGGCCTGTAGTATCAATATACAACATTAGAACATTTTTGACCAGAAAATGGGAATTTTGGGCATGGCCTGTAGCGCCCCCTAAGGGCGAATGTGGGATATTCTTTACGCAGTACTTCAGAGTGATGTCATCTTTAAGTATATATATATATATAGGTCTATTTCTAACCCACACCTATAATATCACTTCTGAAGGCATGGATTTAACCACTGGAGTGGTATGGATTACTTTTATGCTGCATTTATTTGATTTTTGTAGCTTCTGAGTTCTGATCACCATTCAAGTCATTGAAAGGTCCAACAGGGTTGAGATAATCTTCTAAAAAGCTTAATTTGTGTTCACTAGAAGAAAGAAAACAATACACATCTGGGATGCAATGAGGGTGAGTATACGATGAGAGAAATTTATTTTTGGGGTGAAAACCATTTGTAGGCCTACTTTTTATTTACTTGGAAAATTGTTACTGTCTCTTTAAGAGGATTTTAAACGCATTTCATTCAAGGCACACTCTGTGCGGCTTGTTTTAGTGAGTTTAATCTTTGGAGAACTGTGAAGTCTCATTATTTTCGTGCTGTTACATCTGTATTCATTTCAGAGATTACTTGATTGAGATTGTGAAACTACATACAACCGACAAACCTCCATGAAGATGCGAGTAAAAATGAGATGCGCTGTCAGGCACAACGCTGATAATCATTCTCGGAAGTGTTGATACTAGATTTCGATTCGCGATTTCTTCATCAACTGTTTATGTTCACTTGGGACAAAACAGACAATATATCATGTAATTTGACATTTTGTAGTATGAAATTGTCCGTTCAAACGCAAGAAGAAGCGAATGCGATCTCTCATCGGGGCTCGTGCGTTAGACGCGACGCATCTCGCGGTTTCACACAAAACTGCTCACAAACATTTATTTGAGTTGTTTTGTCATTTTTTTCCAGAAATAACTAGCAATACTCCTACAAATAAATGCTTCGTCACTAAAACGTTTTGACTTTCTATAGAAAATATAGACAACACACGTTCTTACCTTGCAAAAATCGCCTCAGTATTTAATTTGAAGCAGTAAATCCAACACTGGAGTAAATCTCTCGTGATATCACCTTTCCATTGAAATGAAGGAAGACGGTGATGACGATACAGTTATTATTCTTGCCCAGTAACCCCTTAACCAATCACATGTGCCTTTAGCTTGTATTGTCATGAGTATCTGGGCAGACTTCAGAAATAAAATCGGTGATCGGACGACGATGACACTGAGACAGGAACCATGGGAATAATTGTTCCCAAATTTGAACGCTCTGGCTGTAAATGGTTAAAGGTTGTTAAAAATTGTATCCTCCACTCAGTTGATGTATATATTGAGTGGGGACACATTGTTTGCCTTTTTTCTGGGATTCGACTGCAAAAGAGCTCAAGCAACTGTTGAACTCAGTCCCTGCCCATTCTGGACTCAGACCTGTTGTAAATCATTGAACAATGAGGCTTGGATGCCATCTATTGGAGATTTCTTGTAATTGCCACTCAGAGAATGAACAGACAGTGGATTAAACTTTAGTTTTTTAGGCTTTAGTTCTTTGTTGTATTCACCTGCTACGGCGTGTGTAACATTTTTCTGTCAACTCTGCATACAGGTGAAACTCGAAAAATTAGAATATCGTGCAAAAGTTAATGTAACCCATACTATGTTGAACACAAGAGGGCAGTATAGCCCTATGTATTACTTCACAAGCCCCCCTCCCTTCCTACTCCTCACACACAAAGTCTTAGAGAGTGACTTGCAAAATTCTGACATTTTCTCCACATTCAAACCAAAATATCTGACTTTCTGTTGGTCGGAGCTAATGACTGTAAATTAGAAAGTTGTCCGGCTTGAGGAGAACTATATCAATACCAATTTTTGTACCTGTAGATGAAACTAACCCCCCACTTTTTTGTCAAAAGGTGGCGCTACTGAGCCCCTCACCACACCCATTTCTGAAACTTTGCACATGCCTACTGGCTAATAAATGTGACGTCTCTGTCGAGTTTCATGCAATTTCAAGTATGTTAAGAGTCTCAAAAGCATCAATAAAGAAAAGTAAAGTTTGAAGTGTTGCCACGGCAACAGTATCTAAGATATCAATAATCCTTTCACAGGTCTAAATCTGCCGTGTGTTTACATTATACACGTAAAGTTTGAAGCAAATCGGGTAAAAACAAGAGGGTGATTTCAAAGCATTTTGAAAGTGACACACTTCCTGCTGCCAGTTGGTGGCGCTATAACTTTGACTCACAATAGTCACATCCATGTGATCGGCCTCTTACAACGAACACACTGCTGAAGTTTCATCAAGATCTGTTAATTTATGCAGAAGTTATAACACACTTCCTGTCTCACTTTTCTCGCCATAAATTTGTTTCCTCGCCACGGCCAAACCGTTCGAGATATCAAAAATCCGCTGGCAATTTTTCATCCTCAATGTCTTGACTTCATGCTGACTGAGATTCGTGGCGATTAAATGATTTCTCTAGGAGGAGTATTTCAAATTCCATTGTATACGTTTTCCAAACAACCCTAAATAGCCGACTTCCTGTTGGGCTGAGGTAAAAAGTAAGAGCATGAAGTATATATGAAACGATGAGATCTATATGTGTACCGACTTTCATATTATTACATGCAAGTGTGTTTGATTTATGGACCAAGGTTTCGGACCCCGTTCCAGGGGGCGCTGCTGAGCCCCCCTGCCACGCCCGGGTACCATCTTCAGCCCAGCCCTGATGGCCGCAGGTTCTGACCCGTGTGCAAAGTTTCAAGAGTTTTAGAGCATGTTAAGGCCCCCAAAAGTGCCCGAATATTCGATAAAATAATAATAATAATAATAATAATAATAATAATAATAATAATAATAATAATAATAATCCTAAGGAAAACAATAGGGCCTTCGCCTTTTCAGGCTTGGGCCCTAATAATAATAATAATAATAATAATAATAATAATAATAATAATAATTAAAGCTGCAAGCAGCGATGACGGGCCCAAGCCGGTGGCACCGCAACCCTGGTGCCTTTAGTTACCGGGCTCATTTCCACTTGGTGGCTTTCGGAAAACAAAGGATGATGGACACAGCAACAACTCAAAAATATAGCTGCAAGCAGCAATGCGATTCCTCCTCAAAATGGCAAATCATTTAAAATTGATCAATAGAGGGTTGGGGTTAAACCCTCCCAATGAAAAAATCCAAAAAACATGTCTTTCTGTCTGAATCCTAAACTAAACATTTTCAGTGTACAGGAAAATCCATCATGCCGGACCTTATGGATCCTGTAGGGTTTTTTGTTTACAATGAGAAATGAGGTATGTTCACCAGGTTTCAGAAAAACTAAATAAATGGGGTGGAAATACAATCACTTTGAAAAATTGACATTTGGGCATGGCCTGTACCGCCCCCTAAGGGCAAATGTGAGCCATTCTTGGTTTGTAGGTTCCTGTTGGCCTGTAGTATTAATGTACCAAATTAGAAAGTATTTGACAAAAAAATGTGCAATTTGGGAATGTCCTTTAGCACCCCCTAAGGGCAAATGTGAGACATTCTTGGTTTGTGGATTTCTGTTGGCCTGTAGTGTCAATATACCAAATTAGAAAATTTTTGACCATAAAATGGGAATTTTGGGCATAGCCTGTAGCGCCCCCTAATGGCGAATATGGGCAATTCTTTGTTTGTGGGTTCCTGTTGGCCTGTAGTATCAATGTACCAAATTAGAACATTTTTGACCAGCAAATGGGAATTTAGGGCGTGGCCTGTAGCGCCCCATAAGGGCGAATGTGGGCCACTCTTGGTTTGTGAATTCCTGTTGGCCTGTAGTATCAATATACAACTTTAGAACATTTTTGACCAGAAAATGGGAATTTTGGGCATGGCCTGTAGCGCCCCCTAAGGGCGAATGTGGGATATTCTTTACGCAGTACTTCAGAGTGATGTCATCTTGAAGTATATATATATAGGTCTATTTCTAACCCACACCTATAATATCACTTCTGAAGGCATGGATTTAACCACTGGAGTGGTATGGATTACTTTTATGCTGCATTTATTTGATTTTTGTAGCTTCTGAGTTCTGATCACCATTCAAGTCATTGAAAGGTCCAACAGGGTTGAGATAATCTTCTAAAAAGCTTAATTTGTGTTCACTAGAAGAAAGAAAACAATACACATCTGGGATGCAATGAGGGTGAGTATACGATGAGAGAAATTTATTTTTGGGGTGAAAACCATTTGTAGGCCTACTTTTTATTTACTTGGAAAATTGTTACTGTCTCTTTAAGAGGATTTTAAACGCATTTCATTCAAGGCACAGTCTGTGCGGCTTGTTTTAGTGAGTTTAATCTTTTGAGAACTGTGAAGTCTCATTATTTTCGTGCTGTTACATCTGTATTCATTTCAGAGATTACTTGATTGAGATTGTGAAACTACATACAACCGACAAACCTCCATGAAGATGCGAGTAAAAATGAGATGCCTCGCGCTGTCAGACACAACGCTGATAATCATTCTCGGAAGTGTTGATACTAGATTTCGATTCGCGATTTCTTCATCAACTGTTTATGTTCACTTGGGACAAAACAGACAATATATCATGTAATTTGACATTTTGTAGTATGAAATTGTCCGTTCAAACGCAAGAAGAAGCGAATGCGATCTCTCATCGGGGCTCGTGCGTTAGACGCGACGCATCTCGCGGTTTCACACAAAACTGCTCACAAACATTTATTTGAGTTGTTTTGTCATTTTTTTCCAAAAATAACTAGCAATACTCCTACAAATAAATGCTTCGTAACTAAAACGTTTTGACTTTCTATAGAAAATATAGACAACACACGTTCTTACCTTGCAAAAATCGCCTCAGTATTTAATTTGAAGCAGTAAATCCAACACTGGAGTAAATCTCTCGTGATATCACCTTTCCATTGAAATGAAGGAAGACGGTGATGACGATACAGTTATTATTCTTGCCCAGTAACCCCTTAACCAATCACATGTGCCTTTAGCTTGTATTGTCATGAGTATCTGGGCAGACTTCAGAAATAAAATCGGTGATCGGACGACGATGACACTGAGACAGGAACCATGGGAATAATTGTTCCCAAATTTGAACGCTCTGGCTGTAAATGGTTAAAGGTTGTTAAAAATTGTATCCTCCACTCAGTTGATGTATATATTGAGTGGGGACACATTGTTTGCCTTTTTTTCTGGGATTCGACTGCAAAAGAGCTCAAGCAACTGTTGAACTCAGTCCCTGCCCATTCTGGACTCAGACCTGTTGTAAATCATTGAACAATGAGGCTTGGATGCCATCTATTGGACATTTCTTGTAATTGCCACTCAGAGAATGAACAGACAGTGGATTAAACTTTAGTTTTTTAGGCTTTAGTTCTTTGTTGTATTCACCTGCTACGGCGTGTGTAACATTTTTCTGTCAACTCTGCATACAGGTGAAACTCGAAAAATTAGAATATCGTGCAAAAGTTAATGTAACCCATACTATGTTGAACACAAGAGGGCAGTATAGCCCTATGTATTACTTCACAAGCCCCCCTCCCTTCCTACTCCTCACACACAAAGTCTTAGAGAGTGACTTGCAAAATTCTGACATTTTCTCCACATTCAAACCAAAATATCTGACTTTCTGTTGGTCGGAGCTAATGACTGTAAATTAGAAAGTTGTCCGGCTTGAGGAGAACTATATCAATACCAATTTTTGTACCTGTAGATGAAACTAACCCCCCACTTTTTTGTCAAAAGGTGGCGCTACTGAGCCCCTCACCACACCCATTTCTGAAACTTTGCACATGTCTACTGGCTAATAAATGTGACGTCTCTGTCGAGTTTCATGCAATTTCAAGTATGTTAAGAGTCTCAAAAGCATCAATAAAGAAAAGTAAAGTTTGAAGCGTTGCCACGGCAACAGTATCTAAGATATCAATAATCCTTTCACAGGTCTAAATCTGCCGTGTGTTTACATTATACACGTAAAGTTTGAAGCAAATCGGGTAAAAACAAGAGGGTGATTTCAAAGCATTTTGAAAGTGACACACTTCCTGCTGCCAGTTGGTGGCGCTATAACTTTGACTCACAATAGTCACATCCATGTGATCGGCCTCTTACAACGAACACACTGCTGAAGTTTCATCAAGATCTGTTAATTTATGCAGAAGTTATAACACACTTCCTGTCTCACTTTTCTCGCCATAAATTTGTTTCCTCGCCACGGCCAAACCGTTCGAGATATCAAAAATCCGCTGGCAATTTTTCATCCTCAATGTCTTGACTTCATGCTGACTGAGATTCGTGGCGATTAAATGATTTCTCTAGGAGGAGTATTTCAAATTCCATTGTATACGTTTTCCAAACAACCCTAAATAGCCGACTTCCTGTTGGGCTGAGGTAAAAAGTAAGAGCATGAAGTATATATGAAACGATGAGATCTATATGTGTACCGACTTTCATATTATTACATGCAAGTGTGTTTGATTTATGGACCATGGTTTCGGACCCCGTTCCAGGGGGCGCTGCTGAAACCCCCTGCCACGCCCGGGTACCATCTTCAGCCCAGCCCTGATGGCCGCAGGTTCTGACCCGTGTGCAAAGTTTCAAGAGTTTTAGAGCATGTTAAGGCCCCCAAAAGTGCCCGAATAGTCGATAAAATAATAATAATAATAATAATTAAAGCTGCAAGCAGCGATGACGGGCCCAAGCCGGTGGCACCGCAACCCTGGTGCCTTTAGTTACCGGGCTCATTTCCACTTGGTGGCTTTCGGAAAACAAAGGATGATGGACACAGCAACAACTCAAAAATATAGCTGCAAGCAGCAATGCGATTCCTCCTCAAAATGGCAAATCATTTAAAATTGATCAATAGAGGGTTGGGGTTAAACCCTCCCAATGAAAAAATCCAAAAAACATGTCTTTCTGTCAGAATCCTAAACTAAACATTTTCAGTGTACAGGAAAATCCATCATGTCGGACCTTATGGATCCTGTAGGGTTTTTTGTTTACAATGAGAAATGAGGTTTGTTCACCAGGTTTCAGAAAAACTAAATAAATGTGTTGGAAATACAAACACTTTGAAAAAATGACATTTGGGCATGGCCTGTAGCTCCCCCTAAGGGTGAATGTGAGCCATTCTTGGTTTGTAGGTTCCTGTTGGCCTGTAGTATTAATGTACCAATTTAGAAAGTATTTGACAAAAAAATGTGCAATTTGGGAATGGCCTTTAGCGCCCCCTAAGGGCGAATGTGAGACATTCTTGGTTTGTGGATTTCTGTTGGCCTGTAGTGTCAATATACCAAATTAGAACATTTTTGACCAGCAAATGGGAATTTAGGGCATGGCCTGTAGCGCCCCCTAAGGGCGAATGTGGGCCATTCTTGGTTTGTGGATTCCTGTTGGCCTGTAGTATCAATCTACAAAATTAGAACATTTTTGACCAGAAAATGGGAATTTTGGGTATGGCCTGTAGCGCCCCCTAAGGGCGAATGTGGGCCATTCTTGGTTTGTGGATTCCTGTTGGCCTGTAGTATCAATATACAAAATTAGAACATTTTTGACCAGAAAATGGGAATTTTGGGCATGGCCTGTAGCGCCCCCTTAGGGCGAATGTGGGATATTCTTTACGCAGTACTTCAGAGTGATGTCATCTTTAAGTATATATATATATATATATATAGGTCTGTATCTAACCCACACCTATAATATCACTTCTGAAGGCATGGATTAAACCACAGGAGTGGTATGGATTACTTTTATGCTGCATTTATGTGATTTTTGTAGCTTCTGAGTTCTGATCACCATTCAAGTCATTGAAAGGTCCAACAGGGTTGAGATAATCTTCTAAAAAGCTTAATTTGTGTTCACTAGAAGAAAGAAAATAATACACATCTGGGATGGAATGAGGGTGAGTATACGATGAGAGAAATTTATTTTGGGGGTGAAAACCATTTGTAGGCTACTTTTTATTTACTTGGAAAATTGTTACTGTCTCTTTAAGAGGATTTTAAACGCATTTCATTCAAGCCGTCAAGCCGTCTTTGCGGCTTGTTTTATTGAGATATAATCTTTTGAGAACTGTGAATCTCATTATTTTCGTGCTGTTACATCTGTATTCATTTCAGAGATTAATTGATTGAGATTGTGAAACTACATACAACCGACAAACCTCCATGAAGATGCGAGTAAAAATGAGATTCCTCGCGCTGTCAGACACAAAGCTGATAATCATTCTCGGAAGTGTTGATACTAGATTTAGATTCGCGATTTCTTCATCAACTGTTTATGGTCACTTGAGACAAAACAGACAATATATCATGTATTTTGACATTTTGTTGTTATGAAATTGTCCGTTCAAACGCAAGAAGAAGCGAATGCGATCTCTCATCGGGGCTCGTGAGTTAGACGTGACGCTGCTCGCGGTTTCACACAAAACTGCTCACAAACATTTATTTGAGTTGTTTCGTCATTTTTTTTTCCAGAAATAACTAGCAATACTCCTACAAATAAATGCTTCGTAACTAAAACGTTTTGACTTTCTATAGAAAATATAGACATTACGTTCTTACCTTGCAAAAATCGCCTCAGTATTTAATTTGAAGCAGTAAATCCAACACTGGAGTAAATCTCTCGTGATATCACCTTTCCATTGAAATGAAGGAAGACGGTGATGACGATACAGTTATTATTCTTGCCCAGTAACCCCTTAACCAATCACATGTGCCTTTAGCTTGTATTGTCATGAGTATCTGGGCAGATTTCAGAAATAAAATCGGTGATTGGACGACGATGACACTGAGACAGAAACTATGGGAATAATTGTTCCCAAATTTGAACGCTCTGGCTGTAAATGGTTAAAGGTTGTTAAAAATTGTATCCGCCACTCAGTTGATGTATATAGTGAGTGGGGACACAGTGTTTGCCTTTTTTCTGGGATTCGACGGCAAAAGAGCTCAAGCAACTGTTGAACTCAGTCCCTGCCCATTCTGGACTCAGCCTGTTGTAAATAATAGAACAATGAGGCTTGGATGCCATCTATTGGACATTTCTTGTAATTGCCACTCAGAGAATGAACAGACAGTGGATTAAATTTTAGTTTTTTAGGCTTTAGTTCTTTGTTGTATTCACCTGCTACGGCGTGTGTAACATTTTTCTGTCAACTCTGCATACAGGTGAAACTCGAAAAATTAGAATATCGTGCAAAAGTTAATGTAACCCATACTATGTTGAACACAAGAGGGCAGTATAGCCCTATGTATTACTTCACAAGACCCAACGTCCCCCCTCCCCTACAAACTCACAGAGTCTCAGAGAGTGACTTGCAAAATTCTGACATTTTCTCCACATTCAAACCAAAATATCTGACTTTCTGTTGGTCGGAGCTAATGACTGTAAATTAGAAAGTTGTCCGGCTTGAGGAGAACTATATCAATACCAATTTTTGTACCTGTAGATGAAACTAACCCCCCACTTTTTTGTCAAAAGGTGGCGCTACTGAGCCCCTCACCACACCCATTTCTGAAACTTTGCACATGTCTACTGGCTAATAAATGTGACGTCTCTGTCGAGTTTCATGCAATTTCAAGTATGTTAAGAGTCTCAAAAGCATCAATAAAGAAAAGTAAAGTTTGAAGCGTTGCCACGGCAACAGTATCTAAGATATCAATAATCCTTTCACAGGTCTAAATCTGCCGTGTGTTTACATTATACACGTAAAGTTTGAAGCAAATCGGGTAAAAACAAGAGGGTGATTTCAAAGCATTTTGAAAGTGACACACTTCCTGCTGCCAGTTGGTGGCGCTATAACTTTGACTCACAATAGTCACATCCATGTGATCGGCCTCTTACAACGAACACACTGCTGAAGTTTCATCAAGATCTGTTAATTTATGCAGAAGTTATAACACACTTCCTGTCTCACTTTTCTCGCCATAAATTTGTTTCCTCGCCACGGCCAAACCGTTCGAGATATCAAAAATCCGCTGGCAATTTTTCATCCTCAATGTCTTGACTTCATGCTGACTGAGATTCGTGGCGATTAAATGATTTCTCTAGGAGGAGTATTTCAAATTCCATTGTATACGTTTTCCAAACAACCCTAAATAGCCGACTTCCTGTTGGGCTGAGGTAAAAAGTAAGAGCATGAAGTATATATGAAACGATGAGATCTATATGTGTACCGACTTTCATATTATTACATGCAAGTGTGTTTGATTTATGGACCAAGGTTTCGGACCCCGTTCCAGGGGGCGCTGCTGAGCCCCCCTGCCACGCCCGGGTACCATCTTCAGCCCAGCCCTGATGGCCGCAGGTTCTGACCCGTGTGCAAAGTTTCAAGAGTTTTAGAGCATGTTAAGGCCCCCAAAAGTGCCCGAATAGTCGATAAAATAATAATAATAATAATAATTAAAGCTGCAAGCAGCGATGACGGGCCCAAGCCAGTGGCACCGCAACCCTGGTGCCTTTAGTTACCGGGCTCATTTCCACTTGGTGGCTTTCGGAAAACAAAGGATGATGGACACAGCAACAACTCAAAAATATAGCTGCAAGCAGCAATGCGATTCCTCCTCAAAATGGCAAATCATTTAAAATTGATCAATAGAGGGTTGGGGTTAAACCCTCCCAATGAAAAAATCCAAAAAACATGTCTTTCTGTCTGAATCCTAAACTAAACATTTTCAGTGTACAGGAAAATCCATCACGTCGGACCTTATGGATCCTGTAGGGTTTTTTGTTTACAATGAGAAATGAGGTATGTTCACCAGGTTTCAGAAAAACTAAATAAATGTGTTGGAAATACAATCACTTTGAAAAAATGACATTTGGGCATGGCCTGTAGCGCCCCCTAAGGGTGAATGTGAGCCATTCTTGGTTTGTAGGTTCCTGTTGGCCTGTAGTATTAATGTACCAAATTGGAAAGTATTTGACAAAAAAATGTGCAATTTGGGAATGGCCTTTAGCGCCCCCTAAGGGCGAATGTGAGACATTCTTGGTTTGTGGATTTCTGTTGGCCTGTAGTGCCAATATACCAAATTAGAACATTTTTGACCATAAAATGGGAATTTTGGGCATAGCCTGTAGCGCCCCCTAATGCGAATATGGGCAATTCTTTGTTTGTGGGTTCCTGTTGGCCTGAAGTATCAATGTACCAAATTAGAACATTTTTGACCAGCAAATGGGAATTTAGGGCGTGGCCTGTAGCGCCCCCTAAGGGCGAATGTGGGCCATTCTTGGTTTGTGGATTCCTGTTGGCCTGTAGTATCAATCTACAAAATTAGAACATTTTTGACCAGAAAATGGGAATTTTGGGCATGGCCTTTAGCGCCCCCTAAGGGCGAATGTGGGCCATTCTTGGTTTGTGGATTCCTGTTGGCCTGTAGTATCAATATACAAAATTAGAACATTTTTGACCATAAAATGGGAATTTTGGTCATGGCCTGTAGCGCCCCCTAAGGGCGAATGTGGGATATTCTTTACGCAGCACTTCAGAGTGATGTCATCTTTAAGTATATATAGGTCTGTTTCTAACCCACACCTATAATATCACTTCTGAAGGCATGGATTAAACCACAGGAGTGGTATGGATTACTTTTATGCTGCATTTATGTGATTTTTGTAGCTTCTGAGTTCTGATCACCATTCAAGTCATTGAAAGGTCCAACAGGGTTGAGATAATCTTCTAAAAAGCTTAATTTGTGTTCACTAGAAGAAAGAAAATAATACACATCTGGGATGGAATGAGGGTGAGTATACGATGAGAGAAATTTATTTTTGGGGTGAAAACCATTTGTAGGCTACTTTTTATTTACTTGGAAAATTGTTACTGTCTCTTTAAGATGATTTTAAACGCATTTCATTCAAGCCGTCAAGCCGTCTGTGCGGCTTGTTTTATTGAGATATAATCTTTTGAGAACTGTGAAGTCTCATTATTTTCGTGCTGTTACATCTGTATTCATTTCAGAGATTAATTGATTGAGATTGTGAAACTACATACAACCGACAAACCTCCATGAAGATGCGAGTAAAAATGAGATGCCTCGCGCTGTCAGGCACAACGCTGATAATCGTTCTCGGAAGTGTTGATACTAGATTTAGATTCGCGATATCTTCATCAACTGTTTATGTTCGCTTGAGACAAAACAGACAATATATCATGTATTTTGACATTTTGTTGTTATGAAATTGTCCGTTCAAACGCAAGAAGAAGCGAATGCGATCTCTCATCGGGGCTCGTGAGTTAGAAGTGACGCTGCTAGACGTGAGCAGGGAAGCGCATTTCACTGAATTTACGATGTTACACGTATAAACCTTCATCAACCCGTTAATCCAAAACGCAAATGCCGTTATTTTGCGTCTCTCGCTCCTGCTTGTGATTGACAAAGCTGTCAAACGGGACAATTTGCAAGCGTGCAAGTTTGGATCGGTCTTTTCACGTTTTAATAATTTGCAGTGTTCGACATCTACGTTCAAATCGAGCGGTGCAATATGCAATTCATCCAAAATAATTACAAAGTTATTTTCGCTCTTGTTCTACATATTTTTATCAAGCGTCAGCTGATGTTTCTACAGTATTAATTTTCCTGCGCCACCACGAACAGAGTTGGAAATAAAACACGCATCCGGGCATTCAGATGGGTTAAAAAAAACTGCTTAAAAAACATCTGAACAGCGTCTGCTCTCGGTCTCACATTAATTCAGGTGGATTTTTCACAAGCGACAACATTGGCAAACAAAAGTGCTAGCTAATGTTTAATTAGCAAGTTTCACCGAAATGTATTAAAAATAGAGGCTAGCTGCCTGTCCGATGAACAAATAGAGTCACGTCATTTTTTTTCCAGAAATAACTAGCAATACTCCTGCAAATAAATGCTTCGTAACTAAAACGTTTTGACTTTCAATAGAAAATATAGACAACACATGTTCTTACCTTGCAAAAATCGCCTCAGTATTTAATTTGAAGCAGTAAATCCAACACTGGAGTAAATCTCTCGTGATATCACCTTCCCATTGAAATGAAGGAAGACGGTGATGACGAAACAGTTATTATTCTTGCCCAGGAACCCTTAACCAATCACATGTGCCTTTAGCTTGTATTGTCATGAGTATCTGGGCAGATTTCAGAAATAAAATCCCCTTAACCAATCACATGTGTCTTTAGCTTGTATTGTCATGAGTATCTGGGCAGATTTCAGAAATGAAATCGATGATTGGACGACGATGAAACTGAGACAGGAACCATGGGAATAATTGTTCCCAAATTTGAACGCTCTGGCTGTAAATGGTTAAAGGTTGTTAAAAATTGCATCCGCCACTCAGTTGATGTATATATTGAGTGGGGACACATTGTTTGCCTTTTTTCTGGGATTCGACTGCAAAAGAGCTCAAGCAACTGTTGAACTCAGTCCCTGCACATTCTGGACTCAGACCTGTTGTAAATCATTGAACAATGAGGCTTGGATGCCATCTATTGGACATTTCTTGTAATTGCCACTCAGAGAATGAACAGACAGTGGATTAAACTTTAGTTTTTTAGGCTTTAATTCTTTGTTGTATTCACCTGCTACGGCGTGTGTAACATTTTTCTGTCAACTCTGCATACAGGTGAAACTCGAAAAATTAGAATATCGTGCAAAAGTTAATGTAACCCATACTATGTTGAACACAAGAGGGCAGTATAGCCCTATGTATTACTTCACAAGACCCCCTCCCTTCCTACTCCTCACACAGAGTCTCAAGAGAGTGACTTGCAAATTTTGACATTTTCTCCACATTCAAACCAAAATATCTGACATTCTGTGTGTTGGAGCTAATGACTGTAAATTAGAAAGTTGTCAGGCTTGAGGAGAACTATATCAATACCAATTTTTGTACCTGCAGATGAAACTAACCCCCCACTTTTTTGTCAAAAGGTGGCGCTACTGAGCCCCTCACCACACCCATTTCTGAAACTTTGCACATGTCTACTGGCTAATAAATGTGACGTCTCTGTCGAGTTTCATGCAATTTCAAGTATGTTAAGAGTCTCAAAAGCATCAATAAAGAAAAGTAAAGTTTGAAGCGTTGCCACGGCAACAGTATCTAAGATATCAATAATCCTTTCACAAGTCTAAATCTGCCGTGTGTTTACATTATACACGTAAAGTTTGAAGCAAATCGGGTAAAAACAAGAGGGTGATTTCAAAGCATTTTGAAAGTGACACACTTCCTGCTGCCAGTTGGTGGCGCTATAACTTTGACTCACAATAGTCACATCCATGTGATCGGCCTCTTACAACGAACACACTGCTGAAGTTTCATCAAGATCTGTTAATTTATGCAGAAGTTATAACACACTTCCTGTCTCACTTTTCTCGCCATAAATTTGTTTCCTCGCCACGGCCAAACCGTTCGAGATATCAAAAATCCGCTGGCAATTTTTCATCCTCAATGTCTTGACTTCATGCTGACTGAGATTCGTGGCGATTAAATGATTTCTCTAGGAGGAGTATTTCAAATTCCATTGTATACGTTTTCCAAACAACCCTAAATAGCCGACTTCCTGTTGGGCTGAGGTAAAAAGTAAGAGCATGAAGTATATATGAAACGATGAGATCTATATGTGTACCGACTTTCATATTATTACATGCAAGTGTGTTTGATTTATGGACCAAGGTTTCGGACCCCGTTCCAGGGGGCGCTGCTGAGCCCCCCTGCCACGCCCGGGTACCATCTTCAGCCCAGCCCTGATGGCCGCAGGTTCTGATCCGTGTGCAAAGTTTCAAGAGTTTTAGAGCATGTTAAGGCCCCCAAAAGTGCCCGAATAGTCGATAAAATAATAATAATAATAATAATAATAATAATAATAATAATAATAATAATAAAAATCCTAAGGAAAACAATAGGGCCTTCGCCTTTTCAGGCTTGGGCCCTAATAATAATAATAATAATAATAATAATAATAATAATAATAATAATCCTAAGGAAAACAATAGGGCCTTCGCCTTTTCAGGCTTGGGCCCTAATTAAAGCTGCAAGCAGCGATGATGGGCCCAAGCCGGTGGCACCGCAACCCTGGTGCCTTTAGTTACCGGGCTCATTTCCACTTGGTGGCTTTCGGAAAACAAAGGATGATGGACACAGCAACAACTTAAAAATATAGCTGCAAGCAGCAATGCGATTCCTCCTCAAAATGGCAAATCATTTAAAATTGATCAATAGAGGGTTGGGGTTAAACCCTCCCAATGTTAAAATCCAAAAAACATGTCTTTCTGTCTGAATCCTAAACTAAACATTTTCAGTGTACAGGAAAATCCATCATGCCGGACCTTATGGATCCTGGAGGGTTTTTTTTTTACAATGAGAAATGAGGTATGTTCACCAGGTTTCAGAAAAACTAAATAAATGGGGTGGAAATACAACCACTTTGAAAAAATGACATTTGGGCAAGGCCTGTAGCGCCCCCTAAGGGCGAATGTGAGCCATTCTTGGTTTGTGGATTTCTGTTGGCCTGTAGTGTCAATATACCAAATTAGAAAATTTTTGACCATAAAATGGGAATTTTGGGCATAGCCTGTAGCGCCCCCTAATGGCGAATATGGGCAATTCTTTGTTTGTGGGTTCCTGTTGGCCTGTAGTATTAATGTACCAAATTAGAAAGTATTTGACAAAAAAATTTGCAATTTGGGAATGGCCTTTAGCGCCCCCTAAGGGCGAATGTGAGACATTCTTGGTTTGTGGATTTCTGTTGGCCTGTAGTGTCAATATACCAAATTAGAACATTTTTGACCATAAAATGGGAATTTTGGGCATAGCCTGTAGCGCCCCCTAATGGCGAATATGGGCAATTCTTTGTTTCTGGGTTCCTGTTGGCCTGTAGTATCAATGTACCAAATTAGAACATTTTTGACCAGCAAATGGGAATTTAGGGCGTGGCCTGTAGCGCCCCCTAAGGGCGAATGTGGGCCATTCTTGGTTTGTGGATTCCTGTTGGCCTGAAGTATCAATCTACAAAATTAGAACATTTTTGCCCAGAAAATGGGAATTTTGGGCATGGCCTGTAGCGCCCCCTAAGGGCGAATGTGGGATATTCTTTACGCAGTACTTCAGAGTGATGTCATCTTTAAGTATATATATATAGGTCTGTTTCTAACCCACACCTATAATATCACTTCTGAAGGCATGGATTAAACCACTGGAGTTGTATGGATTACTTTTATGCTGCATTTATGTGAATTTTGTATCTTCTGAGTTCTGATCACCATTCAAGTCATTGAAAGGTCCAACAGGGTTGAGATAATCTTCTAAAAATCTTAATTTGTATTCACCAGAAGAAAGAAAATAATACACATCTGGGATGGAATGAGGGTGAGTATACGATGAGAGAAATTTATTTTTGGGGTGAAAACCATTTGTAGGCTACTTTTTATTTACTTGGAAAATTGTTACTGTCTCTTTAAGAGGATTTTAAACGCATTTCATTCAAGGCACAGTCTGTGCGGCTTGTTTTAGTGAGTTTAATCTTTTGAGAACTGTGAAGTCTCATTATTTTCGTGCTGTTACATCTGTATTCATTTCAGAGATTACTTGATTGAGATTGTGAAACTACATACAACCGACAAACCTCCATGAAGATGCGAGTAAAAATGAGACGCCTCGCGCTGTCAGACACAACGCTGATAATCATTCTCGGAAGTGTTGATACTAGATTTAGATTCGCGATAACTTCATCAACTGTTTATGTTCACTTGAGACAAAACAGACAATATATCATGTAATGTGACATTTTGTTTATGAAATTGTCCGTTCAAACGCAAGAAGAAGCGAATGCGATCTCTCATCGGGGGCTCGTGAGATAGAAGTGACGCTGCTCGCTGTTTCACACAAATATTTATTTGAGTTGTTTCGTCATTTTTTTTTCCAGAAATAACTAGCAATACTCCTACAAATAAATGCTTCGTAACTAAAACGTTTTGACTTTCAATAGAAAATATAGACAACACATGTTCTTACCTTGCAAAAATCGCCTCAGTATTTAATTTGAAGCAGTAAATCCAACACTGGAGTAAATCTCTCGTGATATCACCTTCCCTTTGAAATGAAGGAAGACGGTGATGTCGATACAGTTATTATTCTTGCCCAGTAACCCCTTAACCAATCACATGTGCCTTTAGCTTGTATTGTCATGAGTATCTGGGCAGATTTCAAAAATAAAATCGGTGATTGGACGACGAAGACACTGTGACAGGAACCATGGGAATAATTGTTCCCAAATTTGAACGCTCTGGCTGTAAATGGTTAAAGGTTGTTAAAAATTGCATCCGCCACTCAGTTGATGTATATAGTGAGTGGGGACACATTTCTTTGTTGTATTCACCTGCTACGGCGTGTGTAACATTTTTCTGTCAACTCTGCATACATGTTGAACACAAGAGGGCAGTATAGCCCTATGTATTACATCACAAGACCCCCTCCCTTCCTACTCCTCACACACAGAGGCTCACAGAGTGACTTGCAAAATTCTGACATTTTCTCCACATTCAAACCAAAATATCTGACTTTCTGTTGGTCGGAGCTAATGACTGTAAATTAGAAAGTTGTCCGGCTTGAGGAGAACTATATCAATACCAATTTTTGTACCTGTAGATGAAACTAACCCCCCACTTTTTTGTCAAAAGGTGGCGCTACTGAGCCCCTCACCACACCCATTTCTGAAACTTTGCACATGTCTACTGGCTAATAAATGTGACGTCTCTGTCGAGTTTCATGCAATTTCAAGTATGTTAAGAGTCTCAAAAGCATCAATAAAGAAAAGTAAAGTTTGAAGTGTTGCCACGGCAACAGTATCTAAGATATCAATAATCCTTTCACAGGTCTAAATCTGCCGTGTGTTTACATTATACACGTAAAGTTTGAAGCAAATCGGGTAAAAACAAGAGGGTGATTTCAAAGCATTTTGAAAGTGACACACTTCCTGCTGCCAGTTGGTGGCGCTATAACTTTGACTCACAATAGTCACATCCATGTGATCGGCCTCTTACAACGAACACACTGCTGAAGTTTCATCAAGATCTGTTAATTTATGCAGAAGTTATAACACACTTCCTGTCTCACTTTTCTCGCCATAAATTTGTTTCCTCGCCACGGCCAAACCGTTCGAGATATCAAAAATCCGCTGGCAATTTTTCATCCTCAATGTCTTGACTTCATGCTGACTGAGATTCGTGGTGATTAAATGATTTCTCTAGGAGGAGTATTTCAAATTCCATTGTATACGTTTTCCAAACAACCCTAAATAGCCGACTTCCTGTTGGGCTGAGGTAAAAAGTAAGAGCATGAAGTATATATGAAACGATGAGATCTATATGTGTACCGACTTTCATATTATTACATGCAAGTGTGTTTGATTTATGGACCAAGGTTTCGGACCCCGTTCCAGGGGGCGCTGCTGAGCCCCCCTGCCACGCCCGGGTACCATCTTCAGCCCAGCCCTGATGGCCGCAGGTTCTGACCCGTGTGCAAAGTTTCAAGAGTTTTAGAGCATGTTAAGGCCCCCAAAAGTGCCCGAATAGTCGATAAAATAATAATAATAATAATAATAATAATAATAATTAAAGCTGCAAGCAGCGATGACGGGCCCAAGCCGGTGGCACCGCAACCCTGGTGCCTTTAGTTACCGGGCTCATTTCCACTTGGTGGCTTTCGGAAAACAAAGGATGATGGACACAGCAACAACTCAAAACTATAGCTGCAAGCAGCAATGCGATTCCTCCTCAAAATGGCAAATCATTTAAAATTGATCAATAGAGGGTTGGGGTTAAACCCTCCCAATGAAAAAATCCAAAAAACATGTCTTTCTGTCTGAATCCTAAACTAAACATTTTCAGTGTACAGGAAAATCCATCATGCCGGACCTTATGGATCCTGTAGGGTTTTTTGTTTACAATGAGAAATGAGGTATGTTCACCAGGTTTCAGAAAACTAAATAAATGGGGTGGAAATACAATCACTTTAAAAAAATGACATTTGGGCATGGCATGTAGCGCCCCCTAAGGGCGAATGTGAGCCATTCTTGGTTTGTAGGTTCCTGTTGGCCTGTAGTATTAATGTACCAAATTAGAAAGTATTTGACAAAAAAATGTGCAATTTGGGAATGGCCTTTAGCGCCCCCTAAGGGCGAATGTGAGACATTCTTGGTTTGTGGATTTCTGTTGGCCTGTAGTGTCAATATACCAAATTAGAAAATTTTTGACCATAAAATGGGAATTTTGGGCATAGCCTGTAGCGCCCCCTAATGGCGAATATGGGCAATTCTTTGTTTGTGGGTTCCTGTTGGCCTGTAGTATCAATGTACCAAATTAGAACATTTTTGACCAGCAAATGGGAATTTAGGGCGTGGCCTGTAGCGCCCCATAAGGGCGAATGTGGGCCACTCTTGGTTTGTGAATTCCTGTTGGCCTGTAGTATCAATATACAACATTAGAACATTTTTGACCAGAAAATGGGAATTTTGGGCATGGCCTGTAGCGCCCCCTAAGGGCGAATGTGGGATATTCTTTACGCAGTACTTCAGAGTGATGTCATCTTGAAGTATATATATATAGGTCTATTTCTAACCCACACCTATAATATCACTTCTGAAGGCATGGATTTAACCACTGGAGTGGTATGGATTACTTTTATGCTGCATTTATTTGATTTTTGTAGCTTCTGAGTTCTGATCACCATTCAAGTCATTGAAAGGTCCAACAGGGTTGAGATAATCTTCTAAAAAGCTTAATTTGTGTTCACTAGAAGAAAGAAAACAATACACATCTGGGATGCAATGAGGGTGAGTATACGATGAGAGAAATTTATTTTTGGGGTGAAAACCATTTGTAGGCCTACTTTTTATTTACTTGGAAAATTGTTACTGTCTCTTTAAGAGGATTTTAAACGCATTTCATTCAAGGCACACTCTGTGCGGCTTGTTTTAGTGAGTTTAATCTTTTGAGAACTGTGAAGTCTCATTATTTTCGTGCTGTTACATCTGTATTCATTTCAGAGATTACTTGATTGAGATTGTGAAACTACATACAACCGACAAACCTCCATGAAGATGCGAGTAAAAATGAGATGCGCTGTCAGGCACAACGCTGATAATCATTCTCGGAAGTGTTGATACTAGATTTCGATTCGCGATTTCTTCATCAACTGTTTATGTTCACTTGGGACAAAACAGACAATATATCATGTAATTTGACATTTTGTAGTATGAAATTGTCCGTTCAAACGCAAGAAGAAGCGAATGCGATCTCTCATCGGGGCTCGTGCGTTAGACGCGACGCATCTCGCGGTTTCACACAAAACTGCTCACAAACATTTATTTGAGTTGTTTTGTCATTTTTTTCCAGAAATAACTAGCAATACTCCTACAAATAAATGCTTCGTAACTAAAACGTTTTGACTTTCTATAGAAAATATAGACAACACACGTTCTTACCTTGCAAAAATCGCCTCAGTTTTTAATTTGAAGCAGTAAATCCAACACTGGAGTAAATCTCTCGTGATATCACCTTTCCATTGAAATGAAGGAAGACGGTGATGACGATACAGTTATTATTCTTGCCCAGTAACCCCTTAACCAATCACATGTGCCTTTAGCTTGTATTGTCATGAGTATCTGGGCAGACTTCAGAAATAAAATCGGTGATCGGACGACGATGACACTGAGACAGGAACCATGGGAATAATTGTTCCCAAATTTGAACGCTCTGGCTGTAAATGGTTAAAGGTTGTTAAAAATTGTATCCTCCACTCAGTTGATGTATATATTGAGTGGGGACACATTGTTTGCCTTTTTTCTGGGATTCGACTGCAAAAGAGCTCAAGCAACTGTTGAACTCAGTCCCTGCCCATTCTGGACTCAGACCTGTTGTAAATCATTGAACAATGAGGCTTGGATGCCATCTATTGGACATTTCTTGTAATTGCCACTCAGAGAATGAACAGACAGTGGATTAAACTTTAGTTTTTTAGGCTTTAGTTCTTTGTTGTATTCACCTGCTACAGCGTGTGTAACATTTTTCTGTCAACTCTGCATACAGGTGAAACTCGAAAAATTAGAATATCGTGCAAAAGTTAATGTAACCCATACTATGTTGAACACAAGAGGGCAGTATAGCCCTATGTATTACTTCACAAGCCCCCCCTCCCTTCCTACTCCTCACACACAAAGTCTTAGAGAGTGACTTGCAAAATTCTGACATTTTCTCCACATTCAAACCAAAATATCTGACTTTCTGTTGGTCGGAGCTAATGACTGTAAATTAGAAAGTTGTCCGGCTTGAGGAGAACTATATCAATACCAATTTTTGTACCTGTAGATGAAACTAACCCCCCACTTTTTTGTCAAAAGGTGGCGCTACTGAGCCCCTCACCACACCCATTTCTGAAACTTTGCACATGTCTACTGGCTAATAAATGTGACGTCTCTGTCGAGTTTCATGCAATTTCAAGTATGTTAAGAGTCTCAAAAGCATCAATAAAGAAAAGTAAAGTTTGAAGTGTTGCCACGGCAACAGTATCTAAGATATCAATAATCCTTTCACAGGTCTAAATCTGCCGTGTGTTTACATTATACACGTAAAGTTTGAAGCAAATCGGGTAAAAACAAGAGGGTGATTTCAAAGCATTTTGAAAGTGACACACTTCCTGCTGCCAGTTGTTGGCGCTATAACTTTGACTCACAATAGTCACATCCATGTGATCGGCCTCTTACAACGAACACACTGCTGAAGTTTCATCAAGATCTGTTAATTTATGCAGAAGTTATAACACACTTCCTGTCTCACTTTTCTCGCCATAAATTTGTTTCCTCGCCACGGCCAAACCGTTCGAGATATCAAAAATCCGCTGGCAATTTTTCATCCTCAATGTCTTGACTTCATGCTGACTGAGATTCGTGGCGATTAAATGATTTCTCTAGGAGGAGTATTTCAAATTCCATTGTATACGTTTTCCAAACAACCCTAAATAGCCGACTTCCTGTTGGGCTGAGGTAAAAAGTAAGAGCATGAAGTATATATGAAACGATGAGATCTATATGTGTACCGACTTTCATATTATTACATGCAAGTGTGTTTGATTTATGGACCAAGGTTTCGGACCCCGTTCCAGGGGGCGCTGCTGAGCCCCCCTGCCACGCCCGGGTACCATCTTCAGCCCAGCCCTGATGGCCGCAGGTTCTGACCCGTGTGCAAAGTTTCAAGAGTTTTAGAGCATGTTAAGGCCCCCAAAAGTGCCCGAATAGTCGATAAAATAATAATAATAATAATAATAATAATAATAATAATAATAATAATAATCCTAAGGAAAACAATAGGGCCTTCGCCTTTTCAGGCTTGGGCCCTAATAATAATAATAATAATAATAATAATAATAATCCTAAGGAAAACAATAGGGACTTCGCCTTTTCAAGGCTTGGGCCCTAATAATAATAATAATAATTAAAGCTGCAAGCAGCGATGACGGGCCCAAGCCGGTGGCACCGCAACCCTGGTGCCTTTAGTTACCGGGCTCATTTCCACTTGGTGGCTTTTGGAAAACAAAGGATGATGGACACAGCAACAACTCAAAAATAAAGCTGCAAGCAGCGATGAAGGGCCCAAGCCGGTGGCACCGCAACCCTGGTGCCTTTAGTTACCGGGCTCATTTCCACTTGGTGGCTTTCGGAAAACAAAGGATGATGGACACAGCAACAACTCAAAAATATAGCTGCAAGCAGCAATGCGATTCCTCCTCAAAATGGCAAATCATTTAAAATTGATCAATAGAGGGTTGGGGTTAAACCCTCCCAATGAAAAAATCCAAAAAACATGTCTTTCTGTCAGAATCCTAAACTAAACATTTTCAGTGTACAGGAAAATCCATCATGTCGGACCTTATGGATCCTGTAGGGTTTTTTGTTTACAATGAGAAATGAGGTTTGTTCACCAGGTTTCAGAAAAACTAAATAAATGTGTTGGAAATACAAACACTTTGAAAAAATGACATTTGGGCAAGGCCTGTAGCTCCCCCTAAGGGTGAATGTGAGCCATTCTTGGTTTGTAGGTTCCTGTTGGCCTGTAGTATTAATGTACCAATTTAGAAAGTATTTGACAAAAAAATGTGCAATTTGGGAATGGCCTTTAGCGCCCCCTAAGGGCGAATGTGAGACATTCTTGGTTTGTGGATTTCTGTTGGCCTGTAGTGTCAATATACCAAATTAGAACATTTTTGACCAGCAAATGGGAATTTAGGGCATGGCCTGTAGCGCCCCCTAAGGGCGAATGTGGGCCATTCTTGGTTTGTGGATTCCTGTTGGCCTGTAGTATCAATCTACAAAATTAGAACATTTTTGACCAGAAAATGGGAATTTTGGGTATGGCCTGTAGCGCCCCCTAAGGGCGAATGTGGGCCATTCTTGGTTTGTGGATTCCTGTTGGCCTGTAGTATCAATATACAAAATTAGAACATTTTTGACCAGAAAATGGGAATTTTGGGCATGGCCTGTAGCGCCCCCTTAGGGCGAATGTGGGATATTCTTTACGCAGTACTTCAGAGTGATGTCATCTTTAAGTATATATATATATATAGGTCTGTATCTAACCCACACCTATAATATCACTTCTGAAGGCATGGATTAAACCACAGGAGTGGTATGGATTACTTTTATGCTGCATTTATGTGATTTTTGTAGCTTCTGAGTTCTGATCACCATTCAAGTCTTTGAAAGGTCCAACAGGGTTGAGATAATCTTCTAAAAAGCTTAATTTGTGTTCACTAGAAGAAAGAAAATAATACACATCTGGGATGGAATGAGGGTGAGTATACGATGAGAGAAATTTATTTTGGGGGTGAAAACCATTTGTAGGCTACTTTTTATTTACTTGGAAAATTGTTACTGTCTCTTTAAGAGGATTTTAAACGCATTTCATTCAAGCCGTCAAGCCGTCTTTGCGGCTTGTTTTATTGAGATATAATCTTTTGAGAACTGTGAATCTCATTATTTTCGTGCTGTTACATCTGTATTCATTTCAGAGATTAATTGATTGAGATTGTGAAACTACATACAACCGACAAACCTCCATGAAGATGCGAGTAAAAATGAGATTCCTCGCGCTGTCAGACACAAAGCTGATAATCATTCTCGGAAGTGTTGATACTAGATTTAGATTCGCGATTTCTTCATCAACTGTTTATGGTCACTTGAGACAAAACAGACAATATATCATGTATTTTGACATTTTGTTGTTATGAAATTGTCCGTTCAAACGCAAGAAGAAGCGAATGCGATCTCTCATCGGGGCTCGTGAGTTAGACGTGACGCTGCTCGCGGTTTCACACAAAACTGCTCACAAACATTTATTTGAGTTGTTTCGTCATTTTTTTTCCAGAAATAACTAGCAATACTCCTACAAATAAATGCTTCGTAACTAAAACGTTTTGACTTTCTATAGAAAATATAGACAACACGTTCTTACCTTGCAAAAATCGCCTTAGTATTTAATTTGAAGCAGTAAATCCAACACTGGAGTAAATCTCTCGTGATATCACCGTCCCATTGAAATGAAGGAAGACGGTGATGACGATACAGTTATTATTCTTGCCCAGTAACCCCTTAACCAATCACATGTGCCTTTAGCTTGTATTGTCATGAGTATCTGGGCAGATTTCAGAAATAAAATCGGTGATTGGACGACGATGACACTGAGACAGAAACTATGGGAATAATTGTTCCCAAATTTGAACGCTCTGGCTGTAAATGGTTAAAGGTTGTTAAAAATTGTATCCGCCACTCAGTTGATGTATATAGTGAGTGGGGACACAGTGTTTGCCTTTTTTCTGGGAATCGACGGCAAAAGAGCTCAAGCAACTGTTGAACTCAGTCCCTGCCCATTCTGGACTCAGCCTGTTGTAAATAATAGAACAATGAGGCTTGGATGCCATCTATTGGACATTTCTTGTAATTGCCACTCAGAGAATGAACAGACAGTGGATTAAATTTTAGTTTTTTAGGCTTTAGTTCTTTGTTGTATTCACCTGCTACGGCGTGTGTAACATTTTTCTGTCAACTCTGCATACAGGTGAAACTCGAAAAATTAGAATATCGTGCAAAAGTTAATGTAACCCATACTATGTTGAACACAAGAGGGCAGTATAGCCCTATGTATTACTTCACAAGACCCAACGTCCCCCCTCCCCTACAAACTCACAGAGTCTCAGAGAGTGACTTGCAAAATTCTGACATTTTCTCCACATTCAAACCAAAATATCTGACTTTCTGTTGGTCGGAGCTAATGACTGTAAATTAGAAAGTTGTCCGGCTTGAGGAGAACTATATCAATACCAATTTTTGTACCTGTAGATGAAACTAACCCCCCACTTTTTTGTCAAAAGGTGGCGCTACTGAGCCCCTCACCACACCCATTTCTGAAACTTTGCACATGTCTACTGGCTAATAAATGTGACGTCTCTGTCGAGTTTCATGCAATTTCAAGTATGTTAAGAGTCTCAAAAGCATCAATAAAGAAAAGTAAAGTTTGAAGCGTTGCCACAGCAACAGTATCTAAGATATCAATAATCCTTTCACAGGTCTAAATCTGCCGTGTGTTTACATTATACACGTAAAGTTTGAAGCAAATCGGGTAAAAACAAGAGGGTGATTTCAAAGCATTTTGAAAGTGACACACTTCCTGCTGCCAGTTGGTGGCGCTATAACTTTGACTCACAATAGTCACATCCATGTGATCGGCCTCTTACAACGAACACACTGCTGAAGTTTCATCAAGATCTGTTAATTTATGCAGAAGTTATAACACACTTCCTGTCTCACTTTTCTCGCCATAAATTTGTTTCCTCGCCACGGCCAAACCGTTCGAGATATCAAAAATCCGCTGGCAATTTTTCATCCTCAATGTCTTGACTTCATGCTGACTGACATTCGTGGCGATTAAATGATTTCTCTAGGAGGAGTATTTCAAATTCCATTGTATACGTTTTCCAAACAACCCTAAATAGCCGACTTCCTGTTGGGCTGAGGTAAAAAGTAAGAGCATGAAGTATATATGAAACGATGAGATCTATACTGCCCTACAAAGCAAAAAGGCAGTAACTACACAGAGTGCAGAACTGAGAAAAATGACTTTAAAGTTATCCTGTCAGGGCTTTTTGCAGTTACTGTACAAACGACTACCATTTTTCTCCAAAACGACACACATTTGAGATAAAATGTTTTATCACATAACAAAGGATGCCTTGAATGTCATGAAAATGATAATAACTCATTTTTGACCAAAAATGCAGTTACTGCCTTTTTGTTTTGTAGGGCAGTATATGTGTACCGACTTTCATATTATTACATGCAAGTGTGTTTGATTTATGGACCAAGGTTTCGGACCCCGTTCCAGGGGGCGCTGCTGAGCCCCCCTGCCACGCCCGGGTACCATCTTCAGCCCAGCCCTGATGGCCGCAGGTTCTGACCCGTGTGCAAAGTTTCAAGAGTTTTAGAGCATGTTAAGGCCCCCAAAAGTGCCCGAATAGTCGATAAAATAATAATAATAATAATAATAATAATAATTAAAGCTGCAAGCAGCGATGAAGGGCCCAAGCCGGTGGCACCGCAACCCTGGTGCCTTTAGTTACCGGGCTCATTTCCACTTGGTGGCTTTCGGAAAACAAAGGATGATGGACACAGCAACAACTCAAAAATATAGCTGCAAGCAGCAATGCGATTCCTCCTCAAAATGGCAAATCATTTAAAATTGATCAATAGAGGGTTGGGGTTAAACCCTCCCAATGAAAAAATCCAAAAAACATGTCTTTCTGTCAGAATCCTAAACTAAACATTTTCAGTGTACAGGAAAATCCATCATGTCGGACCTTATGGATCCTGTAGGGTTTTTTGTTTACAATGAGAAATGAGGTTTGTTCACCAGGTTTCAGAAAAACTAAATAAATGTGTTGGAAATACAAACACTTTGAAAAAATGACATTTGGGCATGGCCTGTAGCTCCCCCTAAGGGTGAATGTGAGCCATTCTTGGTTTGTAGGTTCCTGTTGGCCTGTAGTATTAATGTACCAATTTAGAAAGTATTTGACAAAAAAATGTGCAATTTGGGAATGGCCTTTAGCGCCCCCTAAGGGCGAATGTGAGACATTCTTGGTTTGTGGATTTCTGTTGGCCTGTAGTGTCAATATACCAAATTAGAACATTTTTGACCAGCAAATGGGAATTTAGGGCATGGCCTGTAGCGCCCCCTAAGGGCGAATGTGGGCCATTCTTGGTTTGTGGATTCCTGTTGGCCTGTAGTATCAATCTACAAAATTAGAACATTTTTGACCAGAAAATGGGAATTTTGGGTATGGCCTGTAGCGCCCCCTAAGGGCGAATGTGGGCCATTCTTGGTTTGTGGATTCCTGTTGGCCTGTAGTATCAATATACAAAATTAGAACATTTTTGACCAGAAAATGGGAATTTTGGGCATGGCCTGTAGCGCCCCCTTAGGGCGAATGTGGGATATTCTTTACGCAGTACTTCAGAGTGATGTCATCTTTAAGTATATATATATATAGGTCTGTATCTAACCCACACCTATAATATCACTTCTGAAGGCATGGATTAAACCACAGGAGTGGTATGGATTACTTTTATGCTGCATTTATGTGATTTTTGTAGCTTCTGAGTTCTGATCACCATTCAAGTCATTGAAAGGTCCAACAGGGTTGAGATAATCTTCTAAAAAGCTTAATTTGTGTTCACTAGAAGAAAGAAAATAATACACATCTGGGATGGAATGAGGGTGAGTATACGATGAGAGAAATTTATTTTGGGGGTGAAAACCATTTGTAGGCTACTTTTTATTTACTTGGAAAATTGTTACTGTCTCTTTAAGAGGATTTTAAACGCATTTCATTCAAGCCGTCAAGCCGTCTTTGCGGCTTGTTTTATTGAGATATAATCTTTTGAGAACTGTGAATCTCATTATTTTCGTGCTGTTACATCTGTATTCATTTCAGAGATTAATTGATTGAGATTGTGAAACTACATACAACCGACAAACCTCCATGAAGATGCGAGTAAAAATGAGATTCCTCGCGCTGTCAGACACAAAGCTGATAATCATTCTCGGAAGTGTTGATACTAGATTTAGATTCGCGATTTCTTCATCAACTGTTTATGGTCACTTGAGACAAAACAGACAATATATCATGTATTTTGACATTTTGTTGTTATGAAATTGTCCGTTCAAACGCAAGAAGAAGCGAATGCGATCTCTCATCGGGGCTCGTGAGTTAGACGTGACGCTGCTCGCGGTTTCACACAAAACTGCTCACAAACATTTATTTGAGTTGTTTCGTCATTTTTTTTCCAGAAATAACTAGCAATACTCCTACAAATAAATGCTTCGTAACTAAAACGTTTTGACTTTCTATAGAAAATATAGACAACACGTTCTTACCTTGCAAAAATCGCTTCAGTATTTAATTTGAAGCAGTAAATCCAACACTGGAGTAAATCTCTCGTGATATCACCGTCCCATTGAAATGAAGGAAGACGGTGATGACGATACAGTTATTATTCTTGCCCAGTAACCCCTTAACCAATCACATGTGCCTTTAGCTTGTATTGTCATGAGTATCTGGGCAGATTTCAGAAATAAAATCGGTGATTGGACGACGATGACACTGAGACAGAAACTATGGGAATAATTGTTCCCAAATTTGAACGCTCTGGCTGTAAATGGTTAAAGGTTGTTAAAAATTGTATCCGCCACTCAGTTGATGTATATAGTGAGTGGGGACACAGTGTTTGCCTTTTTTCTGGGATTCGACGGCAAAAGAGCTCAAGCAACTGTTGAACTCAGTCCCTGCCCATTCTGGACTCAGCCTGTTGTAAATCATTGAACAATGAGGCTTGGATGCCATCTATTGGACATTTCTTGTAATTGCCACTCAGAGAATGAACAGACAGTGGATTAAATTTTAGTTTTTTAGGCTTTAGTTCTTTGTTGTATTCACCTGCTACGGCGTGTGTAACATTTTTCTGTCAACTCTGCATACAGGTGAAACTCGAAAAATTAGAATATCGTGCAAAAGTTAATGTAACCCATACTATGTTGAACACAAGAGGGCAGTATAGCCCTATGTATTACTTCACAAGACCCAACGTCCCCCTCCCCTACAAACTCACAGAGTCTCAGAGAGTGACTTGCAAAATTCTGACATTTTCTCCACATTCAAACCAAAATATCTGACTTTCTGTTGGTCGGAGCTAATGACTGTAAATTAGAAAGTTGTCCGGCTTGAGGAGAACTATATCAATACCAATTTTTGTACCTGTAGATGAAACTAACCCCCCACTTTTTTGTCAAAAGGTGGCGCTACTGAGCCCCTCACCACACCCATTTCTGAAACTTTGCACATGTCTACTGGCTAATAAATGTGACGTCTCTGTCGAGTTTCATGCAATTTCAAGTATGTTAAGAGTCTCAAAAGCATCAATAAAGAAAAGTAAAGTTTGAAGCGTTGCCACGGCAACAGTATCTAAGATATCAATAATCCTTTCACAGGTCTAAATCTGCCGTGTGTTTACATTATACACGTAAAGTTTGAAGCAAATCGGGTAAAAACAAGAGGGTGATTTCAAAGCATTTTGAAAGTGACACACTTCCTGCTGCCAGTTTGTGGCACTATAACTTTGACTCACAATAGTCACATCCATGTGATCGGCCTCTTACAACGAACACACTGCTGAAGTTTCATCAAGATCTGTTAATTTATGCAGAAGTTATAACACACTTCCTGTCTCACTTTTCTCGCCATAAATTTGTTTCCTCGCCACGGCCAAACCGTTCGAGATATCAAAAATCCGCTGGCAATTTTTCATCCTCAATGTCTTGACTTCATGCTGACTGAGATTCGTGGCGATTAAATGATTTCTCTAGGAGGAGTATTTCAAATTCCATTGTATACGTTTTCCAAACAACCCTAAATAGCCGACTTCCTGTTGGGCTGAGGTAAAAAGTAAGAGCATGAAGTATATATGAAACGATGAGATCTATATGTGTACCGACTTTCATATTATTACATGCAAGTGTGTTTGATTTATGGACCAAGGTTTCGGACCCCGTTCCAGGGGGCGCTGCTGAGCCCCCCTGCCACGCCAGGGTACCATCTTCAGCCCAGCCCTGATGGCCGCAGGTTCTGACCCGTGTGCAAAGTTTCAAGAGTTTTAGAGCATGTTAAGGCCCCCAAAAGTGCCCGAATAGTCGATAAAATAATAATAATAATAATAATAATAATAATAATAATAATAATAATCCTAAGGAAAACAATAGGGCCTTCGCCTTTTCAGGCTTGGGCCCTAATAATAATAATCCTAAGGAAAACAATAGGGCCTTCGCCTTTTCAGGCTTGGGCCCTAAATATAGCTGCAAGCAGCAATGCGATTCCTCCTCAAAATGGCAAATCATTTAAAATTGATCAATAGAGGGTTGGGGTTAAACCCTCCCAATGAAAAAATCCAAAAAACATGTCTTTCTGTCTGAATCCTAAACTAAACATTTTCAGTGTACAGGAAAATCCATCATGCCGGACCTTATGGATCCTGTAGGGTTTTTTGTTTACAATGAGAAATGAGGTATGTTCACCAGGTTTCAGAAAAACTAAATAAATGGGGTGGAAATACAATCACTTTGAAAAATTGACATTTGGGCATGGCCTGTACCGCCCCCTAAGGGCGAATGTGAGCCATTCTTGGTTTGTAGGTTCCTGTTGGCCTGTAGTATTAATGTACCAAATTAGAAAGTATTTGACAAAAAAATGTGCAATTTGGGAATGTCCTTTAGCACCCCCTAAGGGCAAAAGTGAGACATTCTTGGTTTGTGGATTTCTGTTGGCCTGTAGTGTCAATATACCAAATTAGAAAATTTTTGACCATAAAATGGGAATTTTGGGCATAGCCTGTAGCGCCCCCTAATGGCGAATATGGGCAATTCTTTGTTTGTGGGTTCCTGTTGGCCTGTAGTATCAATGTACCAAATTAGAACATTTTTGACCAGCAAATGGGAATTTAGGGCGTGGCCTGTAGCGCCCCATAAGGGCGAATGTGGGCCACTCTTGGTTTGTGAATTCCTGTTGGCCTGTAGTATCAATATACAACATTAGAACATTTTTGACCAGAAAATGGGAATTTTGGGCATGGCCTGTAGCGCCCCCTAAGGGCGAATGTGGGATATTCTTTACGCAGTACTTCAGAGTGATGTCATCTTGAAGTATATATATATAGGTCTATTTCTAACCAACACCTATAATATCACTTCTGAAGGCATGGATTTAACCACTGGAGTGGTATGGATTACTTTTATGCTGCATTTATTTGATTTTTGTAGCTTCTGAGTTCTGATCACCATTCAAGTCATTGAAAGGTCCAACAGGGTTGAGATAATCTTCTAAAAAGCTTAATTTGTGTTCACTAGAAGAAAGAAAACAATACACATCTGGGATGCAATGAGGGTGAGTATACGATGAGAGAAATTTATTTTTGGGGTGAAAACCATTTGTAGGCCTACTTTTTATTTACTTGGAAAATTGTTACTGTCTCTTTAAGAGGATTTTAAACGCATTTCATTCAAGGCACAGTCTGTGCGGCTTGTTTTAGTGAGTTTAATCTTTTGAGAACTGTGAAGTCTCATTATTTTCGTGCTGTTACATCTGTATTCATTTCAGAGATTACTTGATTGAGATTGTGAAACTACATACAACCGACAAACCTCCATGAAGATGCGAGTAAAAATGAGATGCCTCGCGCTGTCAGACACAAGGCTGATAATCATTCTCGGAAGTGTTGATACTAGATTTCGATTCGCGATTTCTTCATCAACTGTTTATGTTCACTTGGGACAAAACAGACAATATATCATGTAATTTGACATTTTGTAGTATGAAATTGTCCGTTCAAACGCAAGAAGAAGCGAATGCGATCTCTCATCGGGGCTCGTGCGTTAGACGCGACGCATCTCGCGGTTTCACACAAAACTGCTCACAAACATTTATTTGAGTTGTTTTGTCATTTTTTTCCAAAAATAACTAGCAATACTCCTACAAATAAATGCTTCGTAACTAAAACGTTTTGACTTTCTATAGAAAATATAGACAACACACGTTCTTACCTTGCAAAAATCGCCTCAGTATTTAATTTGAAGCAGTAAATCCAACACTGGAGTAAATCTCTCGTGATATCACCTTTCCATTGAAATGAAGGAAGACGGTGATGACGATACAGTTATTATTCTTGCCCAGTAACCCCTTAACCAATCACATGTGCCTTTAGCTTGTATTGTCATGAGTATCTGGGCAGACTTCAGAAATAAAATCGGTGATCGGACGACGATGACACTGAGACAGGAACCATGGGAATAATTGTTCCCAAATTTGAACGCTCTGGCTGTAAATGGTTAAAGGTTGTTAAAAATTGTATCCGCCACTCAGTTGATGTATATATTGAGTGGGGACACATTGTTTGCCTTTTTTTCTGGGATTCGACTGCAAAAGAGCTCAAGCAACTGTTGAACTCAGTCCCTGCCCATTCTGGACTCAGACCTGTTGTAAATCATTGAACAATGAGGCTTGGATGCCATCTATTGGACATTTCTTGTAATTGCCACTCAGAGAATGAACAGACAGTGGATTAAACTTTAGTTTTTTAGGCTTTAGTTCTTTGTTGTATTCACCTGCTACGGCGTGTGTAACATTTTTCTGTCAACTCTGCATACAGGTGAAACTCGAAAAATTAGAATATCGTGCAAAAGTTAATGTAACCCATACTATGTTGAACACAAGAGGGCAGTATAGCCCTATGTATTACTTCACAAGCCCCCCTCCCTTCCTACTCCTCACACACAAAGTCTTAGAGAGTGACTTGCAAAATTCTGACATTTTCTCCACATTCAAACCAAAATATCTGACTTTCTGTTGGTCGGAGCTAATGACTGTAAATTAGAAAGTTGTCCGGCTTGAGGAGAACTATATCAATACCAATTTTTGTACCTGTAGATGAAACTAACCCCCCACTTTTTTGTCAAAAGGTGGCGCTACTGAGCCCCTCACCACACCCATTTCTGAAACTTTGCACATGTCTACTGGCTAATAAATGTGACGTCTCTGTCGAGTTTCATGCAATTTCAAGTATGTTAAGAGTCTCAAAAGCATCAATAAAGAAAAGTAAAGTTTGAAGTGTTGCCACGGCAACAGTATCTAAGATATCAATAATCCTTTCACAGGTCTAAATCTGACGTGTGTTTACATTATACACGTAAAGTTTGAAGCAAATCGGGTAAAAACAAGAGGGTGATTTCAAAGCATTTTGAAAGTGACACACTTCCTGCTGCCAGTTGGTGGCGCTATAACTTTGACTCACAATAGTCACATCCATGTGATCGGCCTCTTACAACGAACACACTGCTGAAGTTTCATCAAGATCTGTTAATTTATGCAGAAGTTATAACACACTTCCTGTCTCACTTTTCTCGCCATAAATTTGTTTCCTCGCCACGGCCAAACAGTTCGAGATATCAAAAATCCGCTGGCAATTTTTCATCCTCAATGTCTTGACTTCATGCTGACTGAGATTCGTGGCGATTAAATGATTTCTCTAGGAGGAGTATTTCAAATTCCATTGTATACGTTTTCCAAACAACCCTAAATAGCCGACTTCCTGTTGGGCTGAGGTAAAAAGTAAGAGCATGAAGTATATATGAAACGATGAGATCTATATGTGTACCGACTTTCATATTATTACATGCAAGTGTGTTTGATTTATGGACCAAGGTTTCGGACCCCGTTCCAGGGGGCGCTGCTGAGCCCCCCTGCCACGCCCGGGTACCATCTTCAGCCCAGCCCTGATGGCCGCAGGTTCTGACCCGTGTGCAAAGTTTCAAGAGTTTTAGAGCATGTTAAGGCCCCCAAAAGTGCCCGAATAGTCGATAAAATAATAATAATAATAATAATAATAATAATAATAATAATAATAATTAAAGCTGCAAGCAGCGATGACGGGCCCAAGCCGGTGGCACCGCAACCCTGGTGCCTTTAGTTACCGGGCTCATTTCCACTTGGTGGCTTTCGGAAAACAAAGGATGATGGACACAGCAACAACTCAAAAATATAGCTGCAAGCAGCAATGCGATTCCTCCTCAAAATGGCAAATCATTTAAAATTGATCAATAGAGGGTTGGGGTTAAACCCTCCCAATGAAAAAATCCAAAAAACATGTCTTTCTGTCTGAATCCTAAACTAAATATTTTCAGTGTACAGGAAAATCCATCATGCCGGACCTTATGGATCCTGTAGGGTTTTTTGTTTACAATGAGAAATGAGGTATGTTCACCAGGTTTCAGAAAACTAAATAAATGGGGTGGAAATACAATCACTTTAAAAAAATGACATTTGGGCATGGCATGTAGCGCCCCCTAAGGGCGAATGTGAGCCATTCTTGGTTTGTAGGTTCCTTTTGGCCTGTAGTATTAATGTACCAAATTAGAAAGTATTTGACAAAAAAATGTGCAATTTGGGAATGGCCTTTAGCGCCCCCTAAGGGCGAATGTGAGACATTCTTGGTTTGTGGATTTCTGTTGGCCTGTAGTGTCAATATACCAAATTAGAAAATTTTTGACCATAAAATGGGAAATTTGGGCATAGCCTGTAGCGCCCCCTAATGGCGAATATGGGCAATTCTTTGTTTGTGGGTTCCTGTTGGCCTGTAGTATCAATGTACCAAATTAGAACATTTTTGACCAGCAAATGGGAATTTAGGGCGTTGCCTGTATCGCCCCCTAAGGGCAAATGTGGGCCATTCTTGGTTTGTGGATTCCTGTTGGCCTGTAGTATCAATATACAAAATTAGAACATTTTTGACCAGAAAATGGGAATTTTGGGCATGGCCTGTAGCGCCCCCTAATGGCGAATGTGGGATATTCTTTACGCAGTACTTCAGAGTGATGTCATCTTTAAGAATATATATAGGTCTGTTTCTAACCCACACCTATAATATCACTTCTGAAGACAAGGATTAAACCACTGGAGTGGTATGGATTACTTTTATGCTGCATTTATGTGATTTTTGTAGCTTCTGAGTTCTGATCACCATTCAAGTCTTTGAAAGGTCCAACAGGGTTGAGATAATCTTCTAAAAAGCTTAATTTGTGTTCACTAGAAGAAAGAAAATAATACACATCTGGGATGGAATGATGGTGAGTATACGATGAGAGAAATTTATTTTTGGGGTGAAAACCATTTGTAGGCTACTTTTTATTTACTTGGAAAATTGTTACTGTCTCTTTAAGAGGATTTTAAACGCATTTCATTCAAGGCACAGTCTGTGCGGCTTGTTTTATTGAGTTTAATCTTTTGAGAACTGTGAAGTCTCATTATTTTCGTGCTGTTACATCTGTATTCATTTCAGAGATTAATTGATTGAGATTGTGAAACTACATACAACCGACAAACCTCCGTGAAGATGCGAGTAAAAATGAGATGCCTCGCGCTGTCAGACACAATGCTGATAATCATTCTCGGAAGTGTTGATACTAGATTTAGATTCGAGATTTCTTCATCAACTGTTTATGTTTTCTTGAGACAAAACAGACAATATATCATGTATTTTGACATTTTGAAGAAGCGAATGCGATCTCTCATCGGGTCTCGTGAGTTAGACGTGACGCTGCTCTCTGTTTCACACAAATATTTATTAGGGCCCAAGCCTTGAAAAGGCGAAGGCCCTATTGTTTTCCTTAGGATTATTAGGGCCCAAGCCTGAAAAGGCGAAGGCCCTATTGTTTTCCTTAGGATTATTATTAGGGCCCAAGCCTGAAAAGGCGAAGGCCCTATTGTTTTCCTTAGGATTATTAGGGCCCAAGCCTGAAAAGGCGAAGGCCCTATTGTTTTCCTTAGGATTATTAGGGCCCAAGCCTGAAAAGGCGAAGGCCCTATTGTTTTCCTTAGGATTATTAGGGCCCAAGCCTGAAAAGGCGAAGGCCCTATTGTTTTCCTTAGGATTATTATTATTATTATTATTATTATTATTATTATTATTATTATTAGGGCCCAAGCCTTAAAAGGCGAAGGCCCTATTGTTTTCCTTAGGATTATTATTATTATTATTATTATTATTATTATTATTATTATTATTAGGGCCCAAGCCTGAAAAGGCGAAGGCCCTATTGTTTTCCTTAGGATTATTATTATTATTATTATTATTATTATTATTATTATTATTATTATTATTTTATCGAATATTCGGGCACTTTTGGGGGCCTTAACATGCTCTAAAACTCTTGAAACTTTGCACACGGGTCAGAACCTGCGGCCATCAGGGCTGGGCTGAAGATGGTACCCGGGCGTGGCAGGGGGACTCAGCAGCGCCCCCTGGAACGGGGTCCGAAACCTTGGTCCATAAATCAAACACACTTGCATGTAATAATATGAAAGTCGGTACACATATAGATCTCATCGTTTCATATATACTTCATGCTCTTACTTTTTACCTCAGCCCAACAGGAAGTCGGCTATTTAGGGTTGTTTGGAAAACGTATACAATGGAATTTGAAATACTCCTCCTAGAGAAATCATTTAATCGCCACGAATCTCAGTCAGCATGAAGTCAAGACATTGAGGATGAAAAATTGCCAGCGGATTTTTGATATCTCGAACGGTTTGGCCGTGGCGAGGAAACAAATTTATGGCGAGAAAAGTGAGACAGGAAGTGTGTTATAACTTCTGCATAAATTAACAGATCTTGATGAAACTTCAGCAGTGTGTTCGTTGTAAGAGGCCGATCACATGGATGTGACTATTGTGAGTCAAAGTTATAGCGCCACCAACTGGCAGCAGGAAGTGTGTCACTTTCAAAATGCTTTGAAATCACCCTCTTGTTTTTACCCGATTTGCTTCAAACTTTACGTGTATAATGTAAACACACGGCAGATTTAGACTTGTGAAAGGATTATTGATATCTTAGATACTGTTGCCGTGGCAACGCTTCAAACTTTACTTTTCTTTATTGATGCTTTTGAGACTCTTAACATACTTGAAATTGCATGAAACTCGACAGAGACGTCACATTTATTAGCCAGTAGACATGTGCAAAGTTTCAGAAATGGGTGTGGTGAGGGGCTCAGTAGCGCCACCTTTTGACAAAAAAGTGGGGGGTTAGTTTCATCTGCAGGTACAAAAATTGGTATTGATATAGTTCTCCTCAAGCCTGACAACTTTCTAATTTACAGTCATTAGCTCCAACACACAGAATGTCAGATATTTTGGTTTGAATGTGGAGAAAATGTCAAAATTTGCAAGTCACTCTCTTGAGACTCTGTGTGAGGAGTAGGAAGGGAGGGGGTCTTGTGAAGTAATACATAGGGCTATACTGCCCTCTTGTGTTCAACATAGTATGGGTTACATTAACTTTTGCAGGATATTCTAATTTTTCGAGTTTCACCTGTATGCAGAGTTGACAGAAAAATGTTACACACGCCGTAGCAGGTGAATACAACAAAGAATTAAAGCCTAAAAAACTAAAGTTTAATCCACTGTCTGTTCATTCTCTGAGTGGCAATTACAAGAAATGTCCAATAGATGGCATCCAAGCCTCATTGTTCAATGATTTACAACAGGTCTGAGTCCAGAATGTGCAGGGACTGAGTTCAACAGTTGCTTGAGCTCTTTTGCAGTCGAATCCCAGAAAAAAGGCAAACAATGTGTCCCCACTCAATATATACATCAACTGAGTGGCGGATGCAATTTTTAACAACCTTTAACCATTTACAGCCAGAGCGTTCAAATTTGGGAACAATTATTCCCATGGTTCCTGTCTCAGTTTCATCGTCGTCCAATCACCGATTTCATTTCTGAAATCTGCCCAGATACTCATGACAATACAAGCTAAAGACACATGTGATTGGTTAAGGGGATTTTATTTCTGAAATCTGCCCAGATACTCATGACAATACAAGCTAAAGGCACATGTGATTGGTTAAGGGTTCCTGGGCAAGAATAATAACTGTTTCGTCATCACCGTCTTCCTTCATTTCAATGGGAAGGTGATATCACGAGAGATTTACTCCAGTGTTGGATTTACTGCTTCAAATTAAATACTGAGGCGATTTTTGCAAGGTAAGAACATGTGTTGTCTATATTTTCTATTGAAAGTCAAAACGTTTTAGTTACGAAGCATTTATTTGCAGGAGTATTGCTAGTTATTTCTGGAAAAAAAATGACGTGACTCTATTTGTTCATCGGACAGGCAGCTAGCCTCTATTTTTAATACATTTCGGTGAAACTTGCTAATTAAACATTAGCTAGCACTTTTGTTTGCCAATGTTGTCGCTTGTGAAAAATCCACCTGAATTAATGTGAGACCGAGAGCAGACGCTGTTCAGATGTTTTTTAAGCAGTTTTTTTTAACCCATCTGAATGCCCGGATGCGTGTTTTATTTCCAACTCTGTTCGTGGTGGCGCAGGAAAATTAATACTTTAGAAACATCAGCTGACGCTTGAAAAAAATATGTAGAACAAGAGCGAAAATAACTTTGTAATTATTTTGGATGAATTGCATATTGCACCGCTCGATTTGAACGTAGATGTCGAACACTGCAAATTATTAAAACGTGAAAAGACCGATCCAAACTTGCACGCTTGCAAATTGTCCCGTTTGACAGCTTTGTCAATCACAAGCAGGAGCGAGAGACGCAAAATAACGGCATTTGCGTTTTGGATTAACGGGTTGATGAAGGTTTATACGTGTAACATCGTAAATTCAGTGAAATGCGCTTCCCTGCTCACGTCTAGCAGCGTCACTTCTAACTCACGAGCCCCGATGAGAGATCGCATTCGCTTCTACTTGCGTTTGAACGGACAATTTCATAACAACAAAATGTCAAAATACATGATATATTGTCTGTTTTGTCTCAAGCGAACATAAACAGTTGATGAAGATATCGCGAATCTAAATCTAGTATCAACACTTCCGAGAACGATTATCAGCGTTGTGCCTGACAGCGCGAGGCATCTCATTTTTACTCGCATCTTCATGGAGGTTTGTCGGTTGTATGTAGTTTCACAATCTCAATCAATTAATCTCTGAAATGAATACAGATGTAACAGCACGAAAATAATGAGACTTCACAGTTCTCAAAAGATTATATCTCAATAAAACAAGCCGCACAGACGGCTTGACGGCTTGAATGAAATGCGTTTAAAATCATCTTAAAGAGACAGTAACAATTTTCCAAGTAAATAAAAAGTAGCCTACAAATGGTTTTCACCCCAAAAATAAATTTCTCTCATCGTATACTCACCCTCATTCCATCCCAGATGTGTATTATTTTCTTTCTTCTAGTGAACACAAATTAAGCTTTTTAGAAGATTATCTCAACCCTGTTGGACCTTTCAATGACTTGAATGGTGATCAGAACTCAGAAGCTACAAAAATCACATAAATGCAGCATAAAAGTAATCCATACCACTCCTGTGGTTTAATCCATGCCTTCAGAAGTGATATTATAGGTGTGGGTTAGAAACAGACCTATATATACTTAAAGATGACATCACTCTGAAGTACTGCGTAAAGAATATCCCGCATTCGCCCTTAGGGGGCGCTACAGGCCATGACCAAAATTCCCATTTTATGGTCAAAAATGTTCTAATTTTGTATATTGATACTACAGGCCAACAGGAATCCACAAACCAAGAATGGCCCACATTCGCCCTTAGGGGGCGCTAAAGGCCATGCCCAAAATTCCCATTTTCTGGTCAAAAATGTTCTAATTTTGTAGATTGATACTACAGGCCAACAGGAATCCACAAACCAAGAATGGCCCACATTCGCCCTTAGGGGGCGCTACAGGCCACGCCCTAAATTCCCATTTGCTGGTCAAAAATGTTCTAATTTGGTACATTGATACTACAGGCCAACAGGAACCCACAAACAAAGAATTGCCCATATTCGCATTAGGGGGCGCTACAGGCTATGCCCAAAATTCCCATTTTATGGTCAAAAATGTTCTAATTTGGTATATTGGCACTACAGGCCAACAGAAATCCACAAACCAAGAATGTCTCACATTCGCCCTTAGGGGGCGCTAAAGGCCATTCCCAAATTGCACATTTTTTTGTCAAATACTTTCCAATTTGGTACATTAATACTACAGGCCAACAGGAACCTACAAACCAAGAATGGCTCACATTCACCCTTAGGGGGCGCTACAGGCCATGCCCAAATGTCATTTTTTCAAAGTGATTGTATTTCCAACACATTTATTTAGTTTTTCTGAAACCTGGTGAACATACCTCATTTCTCATTGTAAACAAAAAACCCTACAGGATCCATAAGGTCCGACGTGATGGATTTTCCTGTACACTGAAAATGTTTAGTTTAGGATTAAGACAGAAAGACATGTTTTTTGGATTTTTTCATTGGGAGGGTTTAACCCCAACCCTCTATTGATCAATTTTAAATGATTTGCCATTTTGAGGAGGAATCGCATTGCTGCTTGCAGCTATATTTTTGAGTTGTTGCTGTGTCCATCATCCTTTGTTTTCCGAAAGCCACCAAGTGGAAATGAGCCCGGTAACTAAAGGCACCAGGGTTGCGGTGCCACCGGCTTGGGCCCGTCATCGCTGCTTGCAGCTTTTATTATTATTATTATTATTATTTTATCGACTATTCGGGCACTTTTGGGGGCCTTAACATGCTCTAAAACTCTTGAAACTTTGCACACGGGTCAGAACCTGCGGCCATCAGGGCTGGGCTGAAGATGGTACCCGGGCGTGGCAGGGGGGCTCAGCAGCGCCCCCTGGAACGGGGTCCGAAACCTTGGTCCATAAATCAAACACACTTGCATGTAATAATATGAAAGTCGGTACACATATAGATCTCATTGTTTCATATATACTTCATGCTCTTACTTTTTACCTCAGCCCAACAGGAAGTCGGCTATTTAGGGTTGTTTGGAAAACGTATACAATGGAATTTGAAATACTCCTCCTAGAGAAATCATTTAATCGCCACGAATCTCAGTCAGCATGAAGTCAAGACATTGAGGATGAAAAATTGCCAGCGGATTTTTGATATCTCGAACGGTTTGGCCGTGGCGAGGAAACAAATTTATGGCGAGAAAAGTGAGACAGGAAGTGTGTTATAACTTCTGCATAAATTAACAGATCTTGATGAAACTTCAGCAGTGTGTTCGTTGTAAGAGGCCGATCACATGGATGTGACTATTGTGAGTCAAAGTTATAGCGCCACCAACTGGCAGCAGGAAGTGTGTCACTTTCAAAATGCTTTGAAATCACCCTCTTGTTTTTACCCGATTTGCTTCAAACTTTACGTGTATAATGTAAACACACGGCAGATTTAGACCTGTGAAAGGATTATTGATATCTTAGATACTGTTGCCGTGGCAACGCTTCAAACTTTACTTTTCTTTATTGATGCTTTTGAGACTCTTAACATACTTGAAATTGCATGAAACTCGACAGAGACGTCACATTTATTAGCCAGTAGACATGTGCAAAGTTTCAGAAATGGGTGTGGTGAGGGGCTCAGTAGCGCCACCTTTTGACAAAAAAGTGGGGGGTTAGTTTCATCTACAGGTACAAAAATTGGTATTGATATAGTTCTCCTCAAGCCGGACAACTTTCTAATTTACAGTCATTAGCTCCGACCAACAGAAAGTCAGATATTTTGGTTTGAATGTGGAGAAAATGTCAGAATTTTGCAAGTCACTCTCTGAGACTCTGTGAGTTTGTAGGGGAGGGGGGACGTTGGGTCTTGTGAAGTAATACATAGGGCTATACTGCCCTCTTGTGTTCAACATAGTATGGGTTACATTAACTTTTGCACGATATTCTAATTTTTCGAGTTTCACCTGTATGCAGAGTTGACAGAAAAATGTTACACACGCCGTAGCAGGTGAATACAACAAAGAACTAAAGCCTAAAAAACTAAAATTTAATCCACTGTCTGTTCATTCTCTGAGTGGCAATTACAAGAAATGTCCAATAGATGGCATCCAAGCCTCATTGTTCTATTATTTACAACAGGCTGAGTCCAGAATGGGCAGGGACTGAGTTCAACAGTTGCTTGAGCTCTTTTGCCGTCGAATCCCAGAAAAAAGGCAAACACTGTGTCCCCACTCACTATATACATCAACTGAGTGGCGGATACAATTTTTAACAACCTTTAACCATTTACAGCCAGAGCGTTCAAATTTGGGAACAATTATTCCCATAGTTTCTGTCTCAGTGTCATCGTCGTCCAATCACCGATTTTATTTCTGAAATCTGCCCAGATACTCATGACAATACAAGCTAAAGGCACATGTGATTGGTTAAGGGGTTACTGGGCAAGAATAATAACTGTATCGTCATCACCGTCTTCCTTCATTTCAATGGAAAGGTGATATCACGAGAGATTTACTCTAGTGTTGGATTTACTGCTTCAAATTAAATACTGAGGCGATTTTTGCAAGGTAAGAACGTGTTGTCTATATTTTCTATAGAAAGTCAAAACGTTTTAGTTACGAAGCATTTATTTGTAGGAGTATTGCTAGTTATTTCTGGAAAAAAAATGACGAAACAACTCAAATAAATGTTTGTGAGCAGTTTTGTGTGAAACCGCGAGCAGCGTCACGTCTAACTCACGAGCCCCGATGAGAGATCGCATTCGCTTCTTCTTGCGTTTGAACGGACAATTTCATAACAACAAAATGTCAAAATACATGATATATTGTCTGTTTTGTCTCAAGTGACCATAAACAGTTGATGAAGAAATCGCGAATCTAAATCTAGTATCAACACTTCCGAGAATGATTATCAGCTTTGTGTCTGACATCGCGAGGAATCTCATTTTTACTCGCATCTTCATGGAGGTTTGTCGGTTGTATGTAGTTTCACAATCTCAATCAATTAATCTCTGAAATGAATACAGATGTAACAGCACGAAAATAATGAGATTCACAGTTCTCAAAAGATTATATCTCAATAAAACAAGCCGCAAAGACGGCTTGACGGCTTGAATGAAATGCGTTTAAAATCCTCTTAAAGAGACAGTAACAATTTTCCAAGTAAATAAAAAGTAGGCCTACAAATGGTTTTCACCCCCAAAATAAATTTCTCTCATCGTATACTCACCCTCATTCCATCCCAGATGTGTATTATTTTCTTTCTTCTAGTGAACACAAATTAAGCTTTTTAGAAGATTATCTCAACCCTGTTGGACCTTTCAATGACTTGAATGGTGATCAGAACTCAGAAGCTACAAAAATCACATAAATGCAGCATAAAAGTAATCCATACCACTCCTGTGGTTTAATCCATGCCTTCAGAAGTGATATTATAGGTGTGGGTTAGATACAGACCTATATATATATATATACTTAAAGATGACATCACTCTGAAGTACTGCGTAAAGAATATCCCACATTCGCCCTAAGGGGGCGCTACAGGCCATGCCCAAAATTCCCATTTTCTGGTCAAAAATGTTCTAATTTTGTATATTGATACTACAGGCCAACAGGAATCCACAAACCAAGAATGGCCCACATTCGCCCTTAGGGGGCGCTACAGGCCATACCCAAAATTCCCATTTTCTGGTCAAAAATGTTCTAATTTTGTAGATTGATACTACAGGCCAACAGGAATCCACAAACCAAGAATGGCCCACATTCGCCCTTAGGGGGCGCTACAGGCCATGCCCTAAATTCCCATTTGCTGGTCAAAAATGTTCTAATTTGGTATATTGACACTACAGGCCAACAGAAATCCACAAACCAAGAATGTCTCACATTCGCCCTTAGGGGGCGCTAAAGGCCATTCCCAAATTGCACATTTTTTTGTCAAATACTTTCTAAATTGGTACATTAATACTACAGGCCAACAGGAACCTACAAACCAAGAATGGCTCACATTCACCCTTAGGGGGAGCTACAGGCCATGCCCAAATGTCATTTTTTCAAAGTGTTTGTATTTCCAACACATTTATTTAGTTTTTCTGAAACCTGGTGAACAAACCTCATTTCTCATTGTAAACAAAAAACCCTACAGGATCCATAAGGTCCGACATGATGGATTTTCCTGTACACTGAAAATGTTTAGTTTAGGATTCTGACAGAAAGACATGTTTTTTGGATTTTTTCATTGGGAGGGTTTAACCCCAACCCTCTATTGATCAATTTTAAATGATTTGCCATTTTGAGGAGGAATCGCATTGCTGCTTGCGGCTATATTTTTGAGTTGTTGCTGTGTCCATCATCCTTTGTTTTCCGAAAGCCACCAAGTGGAAATGAGCCCGGTAACTAAAGGCACCAGGGTTGCGGTGCCACCGGCTTGGGCCCTTCATCGCTGCTTGCAGCTTTAATTATTATTATTATTATTATTTTATCGACTATTCGGGCACTTTTGGGGGCCTTAACATGCTCTAAAACTCTTGAAACTTTGCACACGGGTCAGAACCTGCGGCCATCAGGGCTGGGCTGAAGATGGTACCCGGGCGTGGCAGGGGGTTTCAGCAGCGCCCCCTGGAACGGGGTCCGAAACCATGGTCCATAAATCAAACACACTTGCATGTAATAATATGAAAGTCGGTACACATATAGATCTCATCGTTTCATATATACTTCATGCTCTTACTTTTTACCTCAGCCCAACAGGAAGTCGGCTATTTAGGGTTGTTTGGAAAACGTATACAATGGAATTTGAAATACTCCTCCTAGAGAAATCATTTAATCGCCACGAATCTCAGTCAGCATGAAGTCAAGACATTGAGGATGAAAAATTGCCAGCGGATTTTTGATATCTCGAACGGTTTGGCCGTGGCGAGGAAACAAATTTATGGCGAGAAAAGTGAGACAGGAAGTGTGTTATAACTTCTGCATAAATTAACAGATCTTGATGAAACTTCAGCAGTGTGTTCGTTGTAAGAGGCCGATCACATGGATGTGACTATTGTGAGTCAAAGTTATAGCGCCACCAACTGGCAGCAGGAAGTGTGTCACTTTCAAAATGCTTTGAAATCACCCTCTTGTTTTTACCCGATTTGCTTCAAACTTTACGTGTATAATGTAAACACACGGCAGATTTAGACCTGTGAAAGGATTATTGATATCTTAGATACTGTTGCCGTGGCAACACTTCAAACTTTACTTTTCTTTATTGATGCTTTTGAGACTCTTAACATACTTGAAATTGCATGAAACTCGACAGAGACGTCACATTTATTAGCCAGTAGACATGTGCAAAGTTTCAGAAATGGGTGTGGTGAGGGGCTCAGTAGCGCCACCTTTTGACAAAAAAGTGGGGGGTTAGTTTCATCTACAGGTACAAAAATTGGTATTGATATAGTTCTCCTCAAGCCGGACAACTTTCTAATTTACAGTCATTAGCTCCGACCAACAGAAAGTCAGATATTTTGGTTTGAATGTGGAGAAAATGTCAGAATTTTGCAAGTCACTCTCTAAGACTTTGTGTGTGAGGAGTAGGAAGGGAGGGGGTCTTGTGAAGTAATACATAGGGCTATACTGCCCTCTTGTGTTCAACATAGTATGGGTTACATTAACTTTTGCACGATATTCTAATTTTTCGAGTTTCACCTGTATGCAGAGTTGACAGAAAAATGTTACACACGCTGTAGCAGGTGAATATAACAAAGAACTAAAGCCTAAAAAACTAAAGTTTAATCCACTGTCTGTTCATTCTCTGAGTGGCAATTACAAGAAATGTCCAATAGATGGCATCCAAGCCTCATTGTTCAATGATTTACAACAGGTCTGAGTCCAGAATGGGCAGGGACTGAGTTCAACAGTTGCTTGAGCTCTTTTGCAGTCGAATCCCAGAAAAAAGGCAAACAATGTGTCCCCACTCAATATATACATCAACTGAGTGGAGGATACAATTTTTAACAACCTTTAACCATTTACAGCCAGAGCGTTCAAATTTGGGAACAATTATTCCCATGGTTCCTGTCTCAGTGTCATCGTCGTCCGATCACCGATTTTATTTCTGAAGTCTGCCCAGATACTCATGACAATACAAGCTAAAGGCACATGTGATTGGTTATGGGGTTACTGGGCAAGAATAATAACTGTATCGTCATCACCGTCTTCCTTCATTTCAATGGAAAGGTGATATCACGAGAGATTTACTCCAGTGTTGGATTTACTGCTTCAAATTAAATACTGAGGCGATTTTTGCAAGGTAAGAACGTGTGTTGTCTATATTTTCTATAGAAAGTCAAAACGTTTTAGTGACGAAGCATTTATTTGTAGGAGTATTGCTAGTTATTTCTGGAAAAAAATGACAAAACAACTCAAATAAATGTTTGTGAGCAGTTTTGTGTGAAACCGCGAGATGCGTCGCGTCTAACGCACGAGCCCCGATGAGAGATCGCATTCGCTTCTTCTTGCGTTTGAACGGACAATTTCATACTACAAAATGTCAAATTACATGATATATTGTCTGTTTTGTCCCAAGTGAACATAAACAGTTGATGAAGAAATCGCGAATCGAAATCTAGTATCAACACTTCCGAGAATGATTATCAGCGTTGTGTCTGACAGCGCGAGGCATCTCATTTTTACTCGCATCTTCATGGAGGTTTGTCGGTTGTATGTAGTTTCACAATCTCAATCAAGTAATCTCTGAAATGAATACAGATGTAACAGCACGAAAATAATGAGACTTCACAGTTCTCAAAAGATTAAACTCACTAAAACAAGCCGCACAGACTGTGCCTTGAATGAAATGCGTTTAAAATCCTCTTAAAGAGACAGTAACAATTTTCCAAGTAAATAAAAAGTAGGCCTACAAATGGTTTTCACCCCAAAAATAAATTTCTCTCATCGTATACTCACCCTCATTGCATCCCAGATGTGTATTGTTTTCTTTCTTCTAGTGAACACAAATTAAGCTTTTTAGAAGATTATCTCAACCCTGTTGGACCTTTCAATGACTTGAATGGTGATCAGAACTCAGAAGCTGCAAAAATCAAATAAATGCAGCATAAAAGTAATCCATACCACTCCAGTGGTTAAATCCATGCCTTCAGAAGTGATATTATAGGTGTGGGTTAGAAATAGACCTATATATATATACTTCAAGATGACATCACTCTGAAGTACTGCGTAAAGAATATCCCACATTCGCCCTTAGGGGGCGCTACAGGCCATGCCCAAAATTCCCATTTTCTGGTCAAAAATGTTCTAATGTTGTATATTGATACTACAGGCCAACAGGAATTCACAAACCAAGAGTGGCCCACATTCGCCCTTATGGGGCGCTACAGGCCACGCCCTAAATTCCCATTTGCTGGTCAAAAATGTTCTAATTTGGTACATTGATACTACAGGCCAACAGGAACCCACAAACAAAGAATTGCCCATATTCGCCATTAGGGGGCGCTACAGGCTATGCCCAAAATTCCCATTTTATGGTCAAAAATTTTCTAATTTGGTATATTGACACTACAGGCCAACAGAAATCCACAAACCAAGAATGTCTCACATTTGCCCTTAGGGGGTGCTAAAGGACATTCCCAAATTGCACATTTTTTTGTCAAATACTTTCTAATTTGGTACATTAATACTACAGGCCAACAGGAACCTACAAACCAAGAATGGCTCACATTTGCCCTTAGGGGGCGGTACAGGCCATGCCCAAATGTCAATTTTTCAAAGTGATTGTATTTCCACCCCATTTATTTAGTTTTTCTGAAACCTGGTGAACATACCTCATTTCTCATTGTATACAAAAAACCCTACAGGATCCATAAGGTCCGGCATGATGGATTTTCCTGTACACTGAAAATGTTTAGTTTAGGATTCAGACAGAAAGACATGTTTTTTGGATTTTTTCATTGGGAGGGTTTAACCCCAACCCTCTATTGATCAATTTTAAATGATTTGCCATTTTGAGGAGGAATCGCATTGCTGCTTGCAGCTATATTTTTGAGTTGTTGCTGTGTCCATCATCCTTTGTTTTCCGAAAGCCACCAAGTGGAAATGAGCCCGGTAACTAAAGGCACCAGGGTTGCGGTGCCACCGGCTTGGGCCCGTCATCGCTGCTTGCAGCTTTAATTAGGGCCCAAGCCTTGAAAAGGCGAAGGCCCTATTGTTTTCCTTAGGATTATTATTATTATTATTATTATTATTCTTATTATTATTATTATTATTATTATTATTATTATTATTATTATTTTATCGACTATTCAGGCACTTTTGGGGGCCTTAACGTGCTCTAAAACTCTTGAAACTTTGCACACGGGTCAGAACCCGCGGCCATCAGAGCTGGGCTGAAGATGGTACCCGGGCGTGGCAGGGGGGCTCAGCAGCGCCCCCTGGAACAGGGTCCGAAACCTTGGTCCATAAATCAAACACACTTGCATGTAATAATATGAAAGTCGGTACACATATAGATCTCATCGTTTCATATATACTTCATGCTCTTACTTTTTACCTCAGCCCAACAGGAAGTCGGCTATTTAGGGTTGTTTGGAAAACGTATACAATGGAATTTGAAATACTCCTCCTAGAGAAATCATTTAATCGCCACGAATCTCAGTCAGCATGAAGTCAAGACATTGAGGATGAAAAATTGCCAGCGGATTTTTGATATCTCGAACGGTTTGGCCGTGGCGAGGAAACAAATTTATGGCGAGAAAAGTGAGACAGGAAGTGTGTTATAACTTCTGCATAAATTAACAGATCTTGATGAAACTTCAGCAGTGTGTTCGTTGTAAGAGGCCGATCAAATGGATGTGACTATTGTGAGTCAAAGTTATAGCGCCACCAACTGGCAGCAGGAAGTGTGTCACTTTCAAAATGCTTTGAAATCACCCTCTTGTTTTTACCCGATTTGCTTCAAACTTTACATGTATAATGTAAACACACGGCAGATTTAGACCTGTGAAAGGATTATTGATATCTTAGATACTGTTGCCGTGGCAACGCTTCAAACTTTACTTTTCTTTATTGATGCTTTTGAGACTCTTAACATACTTGAAATTGCATGAAACTCGACAGAGACGTCACATTTATTAGCCAGTAGACATGTGCAAAGTTTCAGAAGTGGGTGTGGTGAGGGGCTCAGTAGCGCCATCTTTTGACAAAAAAGTGGGGGGTTAGTTTCATCTACAGGTACAAAAATTGGTATTGATATAGTTCTCCTCAAGCCGGACAACTTTCTAATTTACAGTCATTAGCTCCGACCAACAGAAAGTCAGATATTTTGGTTTGAATGTGGAGAAAATGTCAGAATTTTGCAAGTCACTCTCTAAGACTTTGTGTGTGAGGAGTAGGAAGGGAGGGGGTCTTGTGAAGTAATACATAGGGCTATACTGCCCTCTTGTGTTCAACATAGTATGGGTTACATTAACTTTTGCACGATATTCTAATTTTTCGAGTTTCACCTGTATGCAGATTTGACAGAAAAATGTTAAACACGCTGTAGCAGGTGAATACAAGAACTAAAGCCTAAAAAACTAAAGTTTAATCCACTGTCTGTTCATTATCTGAGTGGCAATTACAAGAAATGTCCAATAGATGGCATCCAAGCCTCATTGTTCAATGATTTACAACAGGTCTGAGTCCAGAATGGGCAGGGACTGAGTTCAACAGTTGCTTGAGCTCTTTTGCAGTCGAATCCCAGAAAAAAGGCAAACAATGTGTCCCCACTCAATATATACATCAACTGAGTGGCGGATACAATTTTTAACAACCTTTAACCATTTACAGCCAGAGCGTTCAAATTTGGGAACAATTATTCCCATGGTTCCTGTCTCAGTGTCATCGTCGTCCGATCACCGATTTTATTTCTGAAATCTGCCCAGATACTCATGACAATACAAGCTAAAGGCACATGTGATTGGTTAAGGGGTTACTGGGCAAGAATAAGAACTGTATCTTCATCACCGTCTTCCTTCATTTGAATGGGAAGGTGATATCACGAGAGATTTACTCCAGTGTTGGATTTACTGCTTCAAATTAAATACTGAGGCGATTTTTGCAAGGTAAGAACGTGTTGTCTATATTTTCTATAGAAAGTCAAAACGTTTTAGTTATGAAGCATTTATTTATAGGAGTATTGCTAGTTATTTCTGGAAAAAAAAAATGACGAAACAACTCAAATAAATGTTTGTGAGCAGTTTTGTGTGAAACCGCGAGATGCGTCGCGCCTAACGCACGAGCCCCGATGAGAGATCGCATTCGCTTCTTCTTGCGTTTGAACGGACAATTTCATAAACAAAATGTCAAATTACATGATATATTGTCTGTTTTGTCTCAAAGTGAACATAAACTGTTGATGAAGATATCGCGAATCTAAATCTAGTATCAACACTTCCGAGAATGATTATCAGCGTTGTGTCTGACAGCGCGAGGCATCTCATTTTTACTCGCATCTTCACGGAGGTTTGTCGGTTGTATGTAGTTTCACAATCTCAATCAGTTAATCTCTGAAATGAATAAAGATGTAACAGCACGAAAATAATGAGACTTCACAGTTCTCAAAAGATTAAACTCAATAAAACAAGCCGCACAGACTGTGCCTTGAATGAAATGCGTTTAAAATCCTCTTAAAGAGACAGTAACAATTTTCCAAGTAAATAAAAAGTAGGCCTACAAATGGTTTTCACCCCCAAAATAAATTTCTCTCATCGTATACTCACCCTCATTCCATCCCAGATGTGTATTATTTTCTTTCTTCTAGTGAACACAAATTAAGCTTTTTAGAAGATTATCTCAACCCTGTTGGACCTTTCAATGACTTGAATGGTGATCAGAACTCAGAAGCTACAAAAATCACATAAATGCAGCATAAAAGTAATCCATACCACTCCATTGGTTTAATCCATGCCTTCAGAAGTGATATTATAGGTGTGGGTTAGAAACAGACCTATATATATATACTTCAAGATGACATCACTCTGAAGTACTGCGTAAAGAATATCCCACATTCGCCCTTAGGGGGCGCTACAGGCCATGCCCAAAATTCCCATTTTCTGGGCAAAAATGTTCTAATTTTGTATATTGATCCTACAGGCCAACAGTAATCCACAAACCAAGAATGGCCCACATTAGCCCTTAGGGGGCGCTACAGGCCACGCCCTAAATTCCCATTTGCTGGTCAAAAATGTTCTAATTTGGTACATTGATACTACAGGCCAACAGGAACCCACAAACAAAGAATTGCCCATATTCGCCATTAGGGGGCGCTACAGGCTATGCCCAAAATTCCCATTTTATGGTCAAAAATGTTCTAATTTGGTATATTGACACTACAGGCCAACAGAAATCCACAAACCAAGAATGTCTCACATTCGCCCTTAGGGGGCGCTAAAGGCCATTCCCAAATTGCAAATTTTTTTGTCAAATAATTTCTAATTTGGTACATTAATACTACAGGCCAACAGTAACCTACAAACCAAGAATGGCTCACATTCGCCCTTAGGGGGCGCTACAGGCCATGCCCAAATGTCATTTTTTTTTAAAGTGATTGTATTTCCACCCCATTTATTTAGTTTTTCTGAAACCTGGTGAACATACCTCATTTCTCATTGTAATCAAAAAACCCTACAGGATCCATAAGGTCCGGCATGATGGATTTTCCTGTACACTGAAAATGTTTAGTTTAGGATTCAGACAGAAAGACATGTTTTTTGGATTTTTTCATTGGGAGGGTTTAACCCCAACCCTCTATTGATCAATTTTAAATGATTTGCCATTTTGAGGAGGAATCGCATTGCTGCTTGCAGCTATATTTTTGAGTTGTTGCTGTGTCCATCATCCTTTGTTTTCCGAAAGCCACCAAGTGGAAATGATCCCGGTAACTAAAGGCACCAGGGTTGCGGTGCCACCGGCTTGGGCCCGTCATCGCTGCTTGCAGCTTTAATTATTATTATTATTATTAGGGCCCAAGCCTGAAAAGGCGAAGGCCCTATTGTTTTCCTTAGGATTATTATTATTATTATTATTATTAGGGCCCAAGCCTGAAAAGGCGAAGGCCCTATTGTTTTCCTTAGGATTATTATTATTATTATTATTATTATTATTATTATTATTATTATTATTTTATCGACTATTCGGGCACTTTTGGGGGCCTTAACATGCTCTAAAACTCTTGAAACTTTGCACACGGGTCAGAACCTGCGGCCATCAGGGCTGGGCTGAAGATGGTACCCGGGCGTGGCAGGGGGGCTCAGCAGTGCCCCCTGGAACGGGGTCCGAAACCTTGGTCCATAAATCAAACACACTTGCATGTAATAATATGAAAGTCGGTACACATATAGATCTCATCGTTTCATATATACTTCATGCTCTTACTTTTTACCTCAGCCCAACAGGAAGTCGGCTATTTAGGGTTGTTTGGAAAACGTATACAATGGAATTTGAAATACTCCTCCTAGAGAAATCATTTAATCGCCACGAATCTCAGTCAGCATGAAGTCAAGACATTGAGGATGAAAAATTGCCAGCGGATTTTTGATATCTCGAACGGTTTGGCCGTGGCGAGGAAACAAATTTATGGCGAGAAAAGTGAGACAGGAAGTGTGTTATAACTTCTGCATAAATTAACAGATCTTGATGAAACTTCAGCAGTGTGTTCGTTGTAAGAGGCCGATCACATGGATGTGACTATTGTGAGTCAAAGTTATAGCGCCACCAACTGGCAGCAGGAAGTGTGTCACTTTCAAAATGCTTTGAAATCACCCTCTTGTTTTTACCCGATTTGCTTCAAACTTTACGTGTATAATGTAAACACACGGCAGATTTAGACCTGTGAAAGGATTATTGATATCTTAGATACTGTTGCCGTGGCAACACTTCAAACTTTACTTTTCTTTATTGATGCTTTTGAGACTCTTAACATACTTGAAATTGCATGAAACTCGACAGAGACGTCACATTTATTAGCCAGTAGACATGTGCAAAGTTTCAGAAATGGGTGTGGTGAGGGGCTCAGTAGCGCCACCTTTTGACAAAAAAGTGGGGGGTTAGTTTCATCTACAGGTACAAAAATTGGTATTGATATAGTTCTCCTCAAGCCGGACAACTTTCTAATTTACAGTCATTAGCTCCGACCAACAGAAAGTCAGATATTTTGGTTTGAATGTGGAGAAAATGTCAGAATTTTGCAAGTCACTCTCTAAGACTTTGTGTGTGAGGAGTAGGAAGGGAGGGGGTCTTGTGAAGTAATACATAGGGCTATACTGCCCTCTTGTGTTCAACATAGTATGGGTTACATTAACTTTTGCACGATATTCTAATTTTTCGAGTTTCACCTGTATGCAGAGTTGACAGAAAAATGTTACACACGCCGTAGCAGGTGAATACAACAAAGAACTAAAGCCTAAAAAACTAAAGTTTAATCCACTGTCTGTTCATTCTCTGAGTGGCAATTACAAGAAATGTCCAATAGATGGCATCCAAGCCTCATTGTTCAATGATTTACAACAGGTCTGAGTCCAGAATGGGCAGGGACTGAGTTCAACAGTTGCTTGAGCTCTTTTGCAGTCGAATCCCAGAAAAAAGGCAAACAATGTGTCCCCACTCAATATATACATCAACTGAGTGGAGGATACAATTTTTAACAACCTTTAACCATTTACAGCCAGAGCGTTCAAATTTGGGAACAATTATTCCCATGGTTCCTGTCTCAGTGTCATCGTCGTCCGATCACCGATTTTATTTCTGAAGTCTGCCCAGATACTCATGACAATACAAGCTAAAGGCACATGTGATTGGTTAAGGGGTTACTGGGCAAGAATAATAACTGTATCGTCATCACCGTCTTCCTTCATTTCAATGGAAAGGTGATATCACGAGAGATTTACTCCAGTGTTGGATTTACTGCTTCAAATTAAATACTGAGGCGATTTTTGCAAGGTAAGAACGTGTGTTGTCTATATTTTCTATAGAAAGTCAAAACGTTTTAGTGACGAAGCATTTATTTGTAGGAGTATTGCTAGTTATTTCTGGAAAAAAATGACAAAACAACTCAAATAAATGTTTGTGAGCAGTTTTGTGTGAAACCGCGAGATGCGTCGCGTCTAACGCACGAGCCCCGATGAGAGATCGCATTCGCTTCTTCTTGCGTTTGAACGGACAATTTCATACTACAAAATGTCAAATTACATGATATATTGTCTGTTTTGTCCCAAGTGAACATAAACAGTTGATGAAGAAATCGCGAATCGAAATCTAGTATCAACACTTCCGAGAATGATTATCAGCGTTGTGTCTGACAGCGCGAGGCATCTCATTTTTACTCGCATCTTCATGGAGGTTTGTCGGTTGTATGTAGTTTCACAATCTCAATCAAGTAATCTCTGAAATGAATACAGATGTAACAGCACGAAAATAATGAGACTTCACAGTTCTCAAAAGATTAAACTCACTAAAACAAGCCGCACAGACTGTGCCTTGAATGAAATGCGTTTAAAATCCTCTTAAAGAGACAGTAACAATTTTCCAAGTAAATAAAAAGTAGGCCTACAAATGGTTTTCACCCCAAAAATAAATTTCTCTCATCGTATACTCACCCTCATTGCATCCCAGATGTGTATTGTTTTCTTTCTTCTAGTGAACACAAATTAAGCTTTTTAGAAGATTATCTCAACCCTGTTGGACCTTTCAATGACTTGAATGGTGATCAGAACTCAGAAGCTGCAAAAATCAAATAAATGCAGCATAAAAGTAATCCATACCACTCCAGTGGTTAAATCCATGCCTTCAGAAGTGATATTATAGGTGTGGGTTAGAAATAGACCTATATATATATACTTCAAGATGACATCACTCTGAAGTACTGCGTAAAGAATATCCCACATTCGCCCTTAGGGGGCGCTACAGGCCATGCCCAAAATTCCCATTTTCTGGTCAAAAATGTTCTAATGTTGTATATTGATACTACAGGCCAACAGGAATTCACAAACCAAGAGTGGCCCACATTCGCCCTTATGGGGCGCTACAGGCCACGCCCTAAATTCCCATTTGCTGGTCAAAAATGTTCTAATTTGGTACATTGATACTACAGGCCAACAGGAACCCACAAACAAAGAATTGCCCATATTCGCCATTAGGGGGCGCTACAGGCTATGCCCAAAATTCCCATTTTATGGTCAAAAATTTTCTAATTTGGTATATTGACACTACAGGCCAACAGAAATCCACAAACCAAGAATGTCTCACATTTGCCCTTAGGGGGTGCTAAAGGACATTCCCAAATTGCACATTTTTTTGTCAAATACTTTCTAATTTGGTACAATAATACTACAGGCCAACAGGAACCTACAAACCAAGAATGGCTCACATTCGCCCTTAGGGGGCGGTACAGGCCATGCCCAAATGTCAATTTTTCAAAGTGATTGTATTTCCACCCCATTTATTTAGTTTTTCTGAAACCTGGTGAACATACCTCATTTCTCATTGTAAACAAAAAACCCTACAGGATCCATAAGGTCCGGCATGATGGATTTTCCTGTACACTGAAAATGTTTAGTTTAGGATTCAGACAGAAAGACATGTTTTTTGGATTTTTTCATTGGGAGGGTTTAACCCCAACCCTCTATTGATCAATTTTAAATGATTTGCCATTTTGAGGAGGAATCGCATTGCTGCTTGCAGCTATATTTTTGAGTTGTTGCTGTGTCCATCATCCTTTGTTTTCCGAAAGCCACCAAGTGGAAATGAGCCCGGTAACTAAAGGCACCAGGGTTGCGGTGCCACCGGCTTGGGCCCGTCATCGCTGCTTGCAGCTTTAATTATTATTATTATTATTATTTTATCGACTATTCGGGCACTTTTGGGGGCCTTAACATGCTCTAAAACTCTTGAAACTTTGCACACGGGTCAGAACCTGCGGCCATCAGGGCTGGGCTGAAGATGGTACCCGGGCGTGGCAGGGGGGCTCAGCAGCGCCCCCTGGAACGGGGTCCGAAACCTTGGTCCATAAATCAAACACACTTGCATGTAATAATATGAAAGTCGGTACACATATAGATCTCATCGTTTCATATATACTTCATGCTCTTACTTTTTACCTCAGCCCAACAGGAAGTCGGCTATTTAGGGTTGTTTGGAAAACGTATACAATGAAATTTGAAATACTCCTCCTAGAGAAATCATTTAATCGCCACGAATCTCAGTCAGCATGAAGTCAAGACATTGAGGATGAAAAATTGCCAGCGGATTTTTGATATCTCGAACGGTTTGGCCGTGGCGAGGAAACAAATTTATGGCGAGAAAAGTGAGACAGGAAGTGTGTTATAACTTCTGCATAAATTAACAGATCTTGATGAAACTTCAGCAGTGTGTTCGTTGTAAGAGGCCGATCACATGGATGTGACTATTGTGAGTCAAAGTTATAGCGCCACCAACTGGCAGCAGGAAGTGTGTCACTTTCAAAATGCTTTGAAATCACCCTCTTGTTTTTACCCGATTTGCTTCAAACTTTACGTGTATAATGTAAACACACGGCAGATTTAGACCTGTGAAAGGATTATTGATATCTTAGATACTGTTGCCGTGGCAACGCTTCAAACTTTACTTTTCTTTATTGATGCTTTTGAGACTCTTAACATACTTGAAATTGCATGAAACTCGACAGAGACGTCACATTTATTAGCCAGTAGACATGTGCAAAGTTTCAGAAATGGGTGTGGTGAGGGGCTCAGTAGCGCCACCTTTTGACAAAAAAGTGGGGGGTTAGTTTCATCTACAGGTACAAAAATTGGTATTGATATAGTTCTCCTCAAGCCGGACAACTTTCTAATTTACAGTCATTAGCTCCGACCAACAGAAAGTCAGATATTTTGGTTTGAATGTGGAGAAAATGTCAGAATTTTGCAAGTCACTCTCTGAGACTCTGTGAGTTTGTAGGGGAGGGGGGACGTTGGGTCTTGTGAAGTAATACATAGGGCTATACTGCCCTCTTGTGTTCAACATAGTATGGGTTACATTAACTTTTGCACGATATTCTAATTTTTCGAGTTTCACCTGTATGCAGAGTTGACAGAAAAATGTTACACACGCCGTAGCAGGTGAATACAACAAAGAACTAAAGCCTAAAAAACTAAAATTTAATCCACTGTCTGTTCATTCTCTGAGTGGCAATTACAAGAAATGTCCAATAGATGGCATCCAAGCCTCATTGTTCTATTATTTACAACAGGCTGAGTCCAGAATGGGCAGGGACTGAGTTCAACAGTTGCTTGAGCTCTTTTGCCGTCGAATCCCAGAAAAAAGGCAAACACTGTGTCCCCACTCACTATATACATCAACTGAGTGGCGGATACAATTTTTAACAACCTTTAACCATTTACAGCCAGAGCGTTCAAATTTGGGAACAATTATTCCCATAGTTTCTGTCTCAGTGTCATCGTCGTCCAATCACCGATTTTATTTCTGAAATCTGCCCAGATACTCATGACAATACAAGCTAAAGGCACATGTGATTGGTTAAGGGGTTACTGGGCAAGAATAATAACTGTATCGTCATCACCGTCTTCCTTCATTTCAATGGGACGGTGATATCACGAGAGATTTACTCCAGTGTTGGATTTACTGCTTCAAATTAAATACTGAGGCGATTTTTGCAAGGTAAGAACGTGTTGTCTATATTTTCTATAGAAAGTCAAAACGTTTTAGTTACGAAGCATTTATTTGTAGGAGTATTGCTAGTTATTTCTGGAAAAAAAATGACGAAACAACTCAAATAAATGTTTGTGAGCAGTTTTGTGTGAAACCGCGAGCAGCGTCACGTCTAACTCACGAGCCCCGATGAGAGATCGCATTCGCTTCTTCTTGCGTTTGAACGGACAATTTCATAACAACAAAATGTCAAAATACATGATATATTGTCTGTTTTGTCTCAAGTGACCATAAACAGTTGATGAAGAAATCGCGAATCTAAATCTAGTATCAACACTTCCGAGAATGATTATCAGCTTTGTGTCTGACAGCGCGAGGAATCTCATTTTTACTCGCATCTTCATGGAGGTTTGTCGGTTGTATGTAGTTTCACAATCTCAATCAATTAATCTCTGAAATGAATACAGATGTAACAGCACGAAAATAATGAGATTCACAGTTCTCAAAAGATTATATCTCAATAAAACAAGCCGCAAAGACGGCTTGACGGCTTGAATGAAATGCGTTTAAAATCCTCTTAAAGAGACAGTAACAATTTTCCAAGTAAATAAAAAGTAGCCTACAAATGGTTTTCACCCCCAAAATAAATTTCTCTCATCGTATACTCACCCTCATTCCATCCCAGATGTGTATTATTTTCTTTCTTCTAGTGAACACAAATTAAGCTTTTTAGAAGATTATCTCAACCCTGTTGGACCTTTCAATGACTTGAATGGTGATCAGAACTCAGAAGCTACAAAAATCACATAAATGCAGCATAAAAGTAATCCATACCACTCCTGTGGTTTAATCCATGCCTTCAGAAGTGATATTATAGGTGTGGGTTAGATACAGACCTATATATATATATATACTTAAAGATGACATCACTCTGAAGTACTGCGTAAAGAATATCCCACATTCGCCCTAAGGGGGCGCTACAGGCCATGCCCAAAATTCCCATTTTCTGGTCAAAAATGTTCTAATTTTGTATATTGATACTACAGGCCAACAGGAATCCACAAACCAAGAATGGCCCACATTCGCCCTTAGGGGGCGCTACAGGCCATACCCAAAATTCCCATTTTCTGGTCAAAAATGTTCTAATTTTGTAGATTGATACTACAGGCCAACAGGAATCCACAAACCAAGAATGGCCCACATTCGCCCTTAGGGGGCGCTACAGGCCATGCCCTAAATTCCCATTTGCTGGTCAAAAATGTTCTAATTTGGTATATTGACACTACAGGCCAACAGAAATCCACAAACCAAGAATGTCTCACATTCGCCCTTAGGGGGCGCTAAAGGCCATTCCCAAATTGCACATTTTTTTGTCAAATACTTTCTAAATTGGTACATTAATACTACAGGCCAACAGGAACCTACAAACCAAGAATGGCTCACATTCACCCTTAGGGGGAGCTAAAGGCCATGCCCAAATGTCATTTTTTCAAAGTGTTTGTATTTCCAACACATTTATTTAGTTTTTCTGAAACCTGGTGAACAAACCTCATTTCTCATTGTAAACAAAAAACCCTACAGGATCCATAAGGTCCGACATGATGGATTTTCCTGTACACTGAAAATGTTTAGTTTAGGATTCTGACAGAAAGACATGTTTTTTGGATTTTTTCATTGGGAGGGTTTGACCCCAACCCTCTATTGATCAATTTTAAATGATTTGCCATTTTGAGGAGGAATCGCATTGCTGCTTGCAGCTATATTTTTGAGTTGTTGCTGTGTCCATCATCCTTTGTTTTCCGAAAGCCACCAAGTGGAAATGAGCCCGGTAACTAAAGGCACCAGGGTTGCGGTGCCACCGGCTTGGGCCCTTCATCGCTGCTTGCAGCTTTAATTATTATTATTATTATTATTATTATTTTATCGACTATTCGGGCACTTTTGGGGGCCTTAACGTGCTCTAAAACTCTTGAAACTTTGCACACGGGTCAGAACCTGCGGCCATCAGGGCTGGGCTGAAGATGGTACCCGGGCGTGGCAGGGGGGCTTCACAGCGCCCCCTGGAACGGGGTCCGTAACCTTGGTCCATAAATCAAACACACTTGCATGTAATAATATGAAAGTCGGTACACATATAGATCTCATCGTTTCATATATACTTCATGCTCTTACTTTTTACCTCAGCCCAACAGGAAGTCGGCTATTTAGGGTTGTTTGGAAAACGTATACAATGGAATTTGAAATACTCCTCCTAGAGAAATCATTTAATCGCCACGAATCTCAGTCAGCATGAAGTCAAGACATTGAGGATGAAAAATTGCCAGCGGATTTTTGATATCTCGAACGGTTTGGCCGTGCGTGGAAACAAATTTATGGCGAGAAAAGTGAGACAGGAAGTGTGTTATAACTTCTGCATAAATTAACAAATCTTGATGAAACTTCAGCAGTGTGTTCGTTGTAAGACGCCGATCACATGGATGTGACTATTGTGAGTCAATGTTATAGCGCCACCAACTGGCAGCAGGAAGTGTGTCACTTTCAAAATGCTTTGAAATCACCCTCTTGTTTTTACCCGATTTGCTTCAAACTTTACATGTATAATGTAAACACACGGCAGATTTAGACCTGTGAAAGGATTATTGATATCTTAGATACTGTTGCCGTGGCAACGCTTCAAACTTTACTTTTCTTTATTGATGCTTTTGAGACTCTTTACATCATAGAAATTGCATGAAACTCGACAGACACGTCACATTTATTAGCCAGTAGACATGTGCAAAGTTTCAGAAATGGGTGTGGTGAGGGGCTCAGTAGCGCCACCTTTTGACAAAAAAGTGGGGGGTTAGTTTCATCTACAGGTACAAAAATTGGTATTGCTATACTGCCCTACAAAACAAAAAGGCAGTAACTGCATTTTTGGTCAAAAATGAGTTATTATCATTTTCATGACATTCAAGGCATCCTTTGTTATGTGATAAAACATTTTATCTCAAATGTGTGTCGTTTTGGAGAAAAATGGTAGTCGTTTGTACAGTAACTGCAAAAAGCCCTGACAGGATAACTTTAAAGTCATTTTTCTCAGTTCTGCACTCTGTGTAGTTACTGCTTTTTTGCTTTGTAGGGCAGTATAGTTCTCCTCAAGCCGGACAACTTTCTAATTTACAGTCATTAGCTCCGACCAACAGAAAGTCAGATATTTTGGTTTGAATGTGGAGAAAATGTCAGACTTTTGCAAGTCACTCTGTGAGCCTCTGTGTGTGAGGAGGGGAGGGGGGGACGTTGGGTCTTGTGATGTAATACATAGGGCTATACTGCCCTCTTGTGTTCAACATAGTATGGTTTACATTAACTTTTGCACGATATTCTAATGTTGTGATATTCTAAACAATGTGTCCCCACTCAATATATACATCAACTGAGTGGCGGATGCAATTTTTAACAACCTTTAACCATTTACAGCCAGAGCGTTCAAATTTGGGAACAATTATTCCCATGGTTCCTGTCTCAGTTTCATCGTCGTCCAATCACCGATTTCACTTCTGAAATCTGCCCAGATACTCATGACAATACAAGCTAAAGGCTCATGTGATTGGTTAAGGGGATTTTTTTTCTGAAATCTGCCCAGATACTCATGACAATAAAAGCTAAAGGCACATGTGATTGGTTAAGGGTTCCTGGGCAAGAATAATAACTGTATCGTCATCACAGTCTTCCTTCATTTCAATGGGAAGGTGATATCACGAGAGATTTACTCCAGTGTTGGATTTACTGCTTCAAATTAAATACTGAGGCGATTTTTGCAAGGTAAGAACATGTGTTGTCTATATTTTCTATTGAAAGTCAAAACGTTTTAGTTACGAAGCATTTATTTGCAGGAGTATTGCTAGTTATTTCTGGAAAAAAAAAAAAATGACGTGACTCTATTTGTTCATCGGACAGGCAGCTAGCCTCTATTTTTAATACATTTCGGTGAAACTTGCTAATTAAACATTAGCTAGCACTTTTGTTTGCCAATGTTGTCGCTTGTGAAAAATCCACCTGAATTAATGTGAGACCGAGAGCAGACGCTGTTCAGATGTTTTTTTAAGCAGTTTTTTTTAACCCATCTGAATGCCCGGATGCGTGTTTTATTTCCAACTCTGTTCGTGGTGGCGCAGGAAAATTAATACTGTAGAAACATCACCTGACGCTTGAAAAAAATATGTAGAACAAGAGCGAAAATAACTTTGTAATTATTTTGGATGAATTGCATATTGCACCGCTCGATTTGAACGTAGATGTGGAACACTGCAAATTATTAAAACGTGAAAAGACCGATCCAAACTTGCACGCTTGCAAATTGTCCCGTTTGACAACTTTGTCAATCACAAGCAGGAGCGAGAGACGCAAAATAACAGCAATTGCGTTTTGGATTAACGGGTTGATTAAGGTTTATACGTGTAACATCGTAAATTCAGTGAAATGCGCTTCCCTGCACACGTCTAGCAGCGTCACGTCTAACTCACGAGTCCCGATGAGAGATCTCATTCGCTTCTTCTTGCGTTTGAACGGACAATTTCATACTACAAAATGTCAAAATGCATGATATATTGTCTGTTTTGTCCCAAGTGAACATAAACAGTTGATGAAGAAATCGCGAATCTAAATCTAGTATCAACACTTCCGAGAATGATTATCAGCGTTGTGTCTGACAGCGCGAGGCATCTCATTTTTACTCGCATCTTCATGGAGGTTTGTCGGTTGTATGTAGTTTCACAATCTCAATCAAGTAATCTCTGAAATGAATACAGATGTAACAGCACGAAAATAATGAGACTTCACAGTTCTCAAAAGATTAAACTCAATAAAACAAGCCGCACAGACTGTGCCTTGAATGAAATGTGTTTAAAATCCTCTTAAAGAGACAGTAACAATTTTCCAAGTAATTAAAAAGTAGGCCTACAAATGGTTTTCACCCCAAAAATAAATTTCTCTCATCGTATACTCACCCTCATTCCATCCCAGATGTGTATTGTTTTCTTTCTTCTAGTGAACACAAATTAAGCTTTTTAGAAGATTATCTCAACCCTGTTGGACCTTTCAATGACTTGAATGGTGATCAGAACTCAGTAGCTACAAAAATCACATAAATGCAGCATAAAAGTAATCCATACCACTCCAGTGGTTAAATCCATGACTTCAGAAGTGATATTATAGGTGTGGGTTAGAAATAGACCTATATATATATATACTTCAAGATGACATCACTCTGAAGTACTGAGTAAAGAATATCCCACATTCGCCCTTAGGGGGCGCTACAGGCCATGCCCAAAATTCCCATTTTCTGGTCAAAAATGTTCTAATTTTGTATATTGATACTACAGGCCAGCAGGAATCCACAAACCAAGAATGGCCCACATTCGCCCTTAGGTGGCGCTACAGGCCACGCCCTAAATTCCCATTTGCTGGTCAAAAATGTTCTAATTTGGTACATTGATACTACAGGCCAACAGGAACCCACAAACCAAGAATGGCCCATATTTGCCCTTAGGGGGCGCTACAGGCCACGCCCTAAATTCCCATTTGCTGGTCAAACATGTTCTAATTTGGTACATTGATACTACAGGCCAACAGGAACCCACAAACAAAGAATTGCCCACATTCGCCCTTAGGGGGCGCTACAGGCAATGCCCAAAATTCCCATTTGCAGGTCAAAAATGTTCTAATTTGGTACATTGATACTACAGGCCAACAGGAACCAACAAACCAAGAATGGCCCACATTCGCCCTTAGGGGGCGCTACAGGCCACGCCCTAAATTCCCATTTGCTGGTCAAAAATGTTCTAATTTGGTACATTGATACTAAAGGCCAACAGGAACCCACAAACAAAGAATTGCCCATATTCGCCATTAGGGGGCGCTACAGGCTATGCCCAAAATTCCCATTTTATGGTCAAAAATGTTCTAATTTGGTATATTGACACTACAGGCCAACAGAAATCCACAAACCAAGAATGTGTCACATTCGCCCTTAGGGGGCGCTAAAGGCCATTCCCAAATTGCACATTTTTTTGTCAAATACTTTCTAATTTGGTACATTAATGCTACAGGCCAACAGGAACCTACAAACCAAGAATGGCTCACATTCGCCCTTAGGGGGCGCTACAGGCCATGCCCAAATGTCATTTTTTCAAATTGATTGTATTTCCACCCCATTTATTTAGTTTTTCTGAAACCTGGTGAACATACCTCATTTCTCATTGTAAACAAAAAACCCTCCAGGATCCATAAGGTCCGGCATGATGGATTTTCCTGTACACTGAAAATGTTTAGTTTAGGATTCAGACAGAAAGACATGTTTTTTGGATTTTTTCATTGGGAGGGTTTAACCCCAACCCTCTATTGATCAATTTTAAATGATTTGCCATTTTGAGGAGGAATCGCATTGCTGCTTGCAGCTATATTTTTGAGTTGTTGCCGTGTCCATCATCCTTTGTTTTCAGAAAGCCACCAAGTGGAAATGAGCCCGGTAACTAAAGGCACCAGGGTTGCGGTGCCACCGGCTTGGGCCCGTCATCGCTGCTTGCAGCTTTAATTATTATTATTATTATTATTTTATCGACTATTCGGGCACTTTTGGGGGCCTTAACGTGCTCTAAAACTCTTGAAACTTTGCACACGGGTCAGAACCCGCGGCCATCAGGGCTGGGCTGAAGATGGTACCCGGGCGTGGCAGGGGGGCTTAACAGCGCCCCCTGGAACGGGGTCCGAAACCTTGGCCCATAAATCAAACACACTTGCATGTAATAATATGAAAGTTGGTACACATATAGATCTCATCGTTTCATATATACTTCATGCTCTTACATTTTACCTCAGCCCAACAGGAAGTCGGCTATTTAGGGTTGTTTGGAAAACGTATACAAAGGAATTTGAAATACTCCTCCTAGAGAAATCATTTAATCGCCACGAATCTCAGTCAGCATGAAGTCAAGACATTGAGGATGAAAAATTGCCAGCGGATTTTTGATATCTCGAACGGTTTGGCCGTGGCGAGGAAACAAATTTATGGCAAGAAAAGTGAGACAGGAAGTGTGTTATAACTTCTGCATAAATTAACAGATCTTGATGAAACTTCAGCAGTGTGTTCGTTGTAAGAGGCCGATCACATGGATGTGACTATTGTGAGTCAAAGTTATAGCGCCACCAACTGGCAGCAGGAAGTGTGTCACTTTCAAAATGCTTTGAAATCACCCTCTTGCTTTTACCCGATTTGCTTCAAACTTTACATGTATAAAGTAAACACACGGCAGATTTAGACCTGTGAAAGGATTATTGATATCTTAGATACTGTTGCCGTGGCAACGCTTCAAACTTTACTTTTCTTTATTGATGCTTTTGAGACTCTTAACATACTTGAAATTGCATGAAACTCGACAGACACGTCACATTTATTAGCCAGTAGACATGTGCAAAGTTTCAGAAATGGGTGTGGTGAGGGGCTCAGTAGCGCCACCTTTTGACAAAAAAGTGGGGGGTTAGTTTCATGTACAGGTACAAAAATTGGTATTGATATAGTTCTCCTCAAGCCGGACAACTTTCTAATTTACAGTCATTAGCTCCGACCAACAGAAAGTCAGATATTTTGGTTTGAATGTGGAGAAAATGTCAGAATTTGCAAGTCACTCTCTGAGTCTCTGTGTGTTTGTAGGGGAGGGGGGACGTTGGGTCTTGTGAAGTAATACATAAGGCTATACTGCCCTCTTGTGTTCAACATAGTATGGGTTACATTAACTTTTGCACGATATTCAAATTTTTCGAGTTTCACCTGTATGCAGAGTTGACAGAAAAATGTTACACACGCCGTAGCAGGTGAATACAACAAAGAACTAAAGCCTAAAAAACTAAAGTGTAATCCACTGTCTGTTCATTCTCTGAGTGGCAATTACAAGAAATGTCCAATAGATGGCATCCAAGCCTTATTGTTCAATGATTTACAACAGGTCTGAGTCCAGAATGGGCAGGGACTGAGTTCAACAGTTGCTTGAGCTCTTTTGCAGTCGAATCCCAGAAAAAAGGCAAACAATGTGTCCCCACTCAACATCAACTGAGTGGCGGTTACAATTTTTAACAACCTTTAACCATTTACAGCCAGAGCGTTCAAATTTGGGAACAATTATTCCCATGGTTTCTGTCTCAGTGTCATCGTCGTCCGATCACCGATTTTATTTCTGAAATCTGCCCAGATACTCATGACAATACAAGCTAAAGGCACATGTGATTGGTTAAGGGGTTACTGGGCAAGAATAATAACTGTATCGTCATCACCGTCTTCCTTCATTTCAATGGGAAGGTGATATCACGAGAGATTTACTCCAGTGTTGGATTTACTGCTTCAAATTAAATACTGAGGCGATTTTTGCAAGGTAAGAACGTGTTGTCTATATTTTCTATAGAAAGTCAAAACGTTTTAGTTACGAAGCATTTATTTGTAGGAGTATTGCTAGTTATTTCTGGAAAAAAAATGACGAAACAACTCAAATAAATGTTTGTGAGCAGTTTTGTGTGAAACCGCGAGCAGCGTCACGTCTAACTCACGAGCCCCGATGAGAGATCGCATTCGCTTCTTCTTGCGTTTGAACGGACAATTTCATAACAACAAAATGTCAAAATACATGATATATTGTCTGTTTTGTCTCAAGTGAAAATAAACAGTTGATGAAGAAATCGCGAATCTAAATCTAGTATCAACTCTTCCGAGAATGATTTTCAGCGTTGTGTCTGACAGCGCGAGGCATCTCATTTTTACTCGCATCTTCATGGAGGTTTGTCGGTTGTATGTAGTTTCACAATCTCAATCAATTAATCTCTGAAATGAATACAGATGTAACAGCACGAAAATAATGAGACTTCACAGTTCTCAAAAGATTATATCTCAATAAAACAAGCCGCACAGACGGCTTGACGGCTTGAATGAAATGCGTTTAAAATCCTCTTAAAGAGACAGTAACAATTTTCCAAGTAAATAAAAAGTAGGCCTACAAATGGTTTTCACCCCAAAAATAAATTTCTCTCATCGTATACTCACCCTCATTCCATCCCAGATGTGTATTATTTTCTTTCTTCTAGTGAACACAAATTAAGCTTTTTAGAAGATTATCTCAACCCTGTTGGACCTTTCAATGACTTGAATGGTGATCAGAACTCAGAAGCTTCAAAAATCACATAAATGCAGCATAAAAGTAATCCATACCACTCCTGTGGTTTAATCCATGCCTTCAGAAGTGATATTATAGGTGTGGATTAGAAACAGACCTATATATATATACTTAAAGATGACATCACTCTGAAGTACTGCGTAAAGAATATCCCACATTTGCCCTTAGGGGGCGCTACAGGCCATGCCCAAAATTCCCATTTTCTGGTCAAAAATGTTCCAATTTTGTATATTGATACTACAGGCCAACAGGAATCCACAAACCAAGAATGGCCCACATTCGCCCTTAGGGGGCGCTACAGGCCATGCCCAAAATTCCCATTTTCTGGTCAAAAATGTTCTAATTTTGTAGATTGATACTACAGGCCAACAGGAATCCACAAACCAAGAATGGCCCACATTCGCCCTTAGGGGGCGCTACAGGCCACGCCCTAAATTCCCATTTGCTGGTCAAAAATGTTCTATTTTGGTACATTGATACTACAGGCCAACAGGAACCCACAAACAAAGAATTGCCCATATTCGCATTAGGGGGCGCTACAGGCTATGCCCAAAATTCCCATTTTATGGTCAAAAATGTTCTAATTTGGTATATTGACACTACAGGCCAACAGAAATCCACAAACCAAGAATGTCTCACATTCGCCCTTAGGGGGCGCTAAAGGCCATTCCCAAATTGCAAATTTTTTTGTCAAATACTTTCTAATTTGGTACATTAATACTACAGGCCAACAGGAACCTACAAACCAAGAATGGCTCACATTCACCCTTAGGGGGCGCTACAGGCCATGCCCAAATGTCATTTTTTCAAAGTGATTGTATTTCCACCCCATTTATTTAGTTTTTCTGAAACATGGTAAACATACCTCATTTCTCATTGTAAACAAAAAACCCTACAGGATCCATAAGGTCCGACATGATGGATTTTCCTGTACACTGAAAATGTTTAGTTTAGGATTCAGACAGAAAGACATGTTTTTTGGATTTTTTCATTGGGAGGGTTTAACCCCGACACTCTATTGATCAATTTTAAATGTTTTGCCATTTTGAGGAGGAATCGCATTGCTGCTTGCAGCTATATTTTTGAGTTGTTGCTGTGTCCATCATCCTTTGTTTTCCGAAAGCCACCAAGTGGAAATGAGCCCGGTAACTAAAGGCACCAGGGTTGCGGTGCCACCGGCTTGGGCCCGTCATCGCTGCTTGCAGCTTTAATTATTATTATTATTATTATTTTATCGACTATTCGGGCACTTTTGGGGGCCTTAACATGCTCTAAAACTCTTGAAACTTTGCACACGGGTCAGAACCTGCGGCCATCAGGGCTGGGCTGAAGATGGTACCCGGGCGTGGCAGGGGGGCTCAGCAGCGCCCCCTGGAACGGGGTCCGAAACCTTGGTCCATAAATCAAACACACTTGCATGTAATAATATGAAAGTCGGTACACATATAGATCTCATCGTTTCATATATACTTCATGCTCTTACTTTTTACCTCAGCCCAACAGGAAGTCGGCTATTTAGGGTTGTTTGGAAAACGTATACAATGGAATTTGAAATACTCCTCCTAGAGAAATCATTTAATCGCCACGAATCTCAGTCAGCATGAAGTCAAGACATTGAGGATGAAAAATTGCCAGCGGATTTTTGATATCTCGAACGGTTTGGCCGTGGCGAGGAAACAAATTTATGGCGAGAAAAGTGAGACAGGAAGTGTGTTATAACTTCTGCATAAATTAACAGATCTTGATGAAACTTCAGCAGTGTGTTCGTTGTAAGAGGCCGATCACATGGATGTGACTATTGTGAGTCAAAGTTATAGCGCCACCAACTGGCAGCAGGAAGTGTGTCACTTTCAAAATGCTTTGAAATCACCCTCTTGTTTTTACCCGATTTGCTTCAAACTTTACGTGTATAATGTAAACACACGGCAGATTTAGACCTGTGAAAGGATTATTGATATCTTAGATACTGTTGCCGTGGCAACACTTCAAACTTTACTTTTCTTTATTGATGCTTTTGAGACTCTTAACATACTTGAAATTGCATGAAACTCGACAGAGACGTCACATTTATTAGCCAGTAGACATGTGCAAAGTTTCAGAAATGGGTGTGGTGAGGGGCTCAGTAGCGCCACCTTTTGACAAAAAAGTGGGGGGTTAGTTTCATCTACAGGTACAAAAATTGGTATTGATATAGTTCTCCTCAAGCCGGACAACTTTCTAATTTACAGTCATTAGCTCCGACCAACAGAAAGTCAGATATTTTGGTTTGAATGTGGAGAAAATGTCAGAATTTTGCAAGTCACTCTCTAAGACTTTGTGTGTGAGGAGTAGGAAGGGAGGGGGGCTTGTGAAGTAATACATAGGGCTATACTGCCCTCTTGTGTTCAACTTAGTATGGGTTACATTAACTTTTGCACGATATTCTAATTTTTCGAGTTTCACCTGTATGCAGAGTTGACAGAAAAATGTTACACACGCCGTAGCAGGTGAATACAACAAAGAACTAAAGCCTAAAAAACTAAAGTTTAATCCACTGTCTGTTCATTCTCTGAGTGGCAATTACAAGAAATGTCCAATAGATGGCATCCAAGCCTCATTGTTCAATGATTTACAACAGGTCTGAGTCCAGAATGGGCAGGGACTGAGTTCAACAGTTGCTTGAGCTCTTTTGCAGTCGAATCCCAGAAAAAAGGCAAACAATGTGTCCCCACTCACTATATACATCAACTGAGTGGAGGATACAATTTTTAACAACCTTTAACCATTTACAGCCAGAGCGTTCAAATTTGGGAACAATTATTCCCATGGTTCCTGTCTCAGTGTCATCGTCGTCCGATCACCGATTTTATTTCTGAAGTCTGCCCAGATACTCATGACAATACAAGCTAAAGGCACATGTGATTGGTTAAGGGGTTACTGGGCAAGAATAATAACTGTATCGTCATCACCGTCTTCCTTCATTTCAATGGAAAGGTGATATCACGAGAGATTTACTCCAGTGTTGGATTTACTGCTTCAAATTAAATACTGAGGCGATTTTAGCAAGGTAAGAACGTGTGTTGTCTATATTTTCTATAGAAAGTCAAAACGTTTTAGTTACGAAGCATTTATTTGTAGGAGTATTGCTAGTTATTTCTGGAAAAAAAATGACAAAACAACTCAAATAAATGTTTGTGAGCAGTTTTGTGTGAAACCGCGAGATGCGTCGCGTCTAACGCACGAGCCCCGATGAGAGATCGCATTCGCTTCTTCTTGCGTTTGAACGGACAATTTCATACTACAAAATGTCAAATTACATGATATATTGTCTGTTTTGTCCCAAGTGAACATAAACAGTTGATGAAGAAATCGCGAATCGAAATCTAGTATCAACACTTCCGAGAATGATTATCAGCGTTGTGTCTGACAGCGCGAGGCATCTCATTTTTACTCGCATCTTCATGGAGGTTTGTCGGTTGTATGTAGTTTCACAATCTCAATCAAGTAATCTCTGAAATGAATACAGATGTAACAGCACGAAAATAATGAGACTTCACAGTTCTCAAAAGATTAAACTCACTAAAACAAGCCGCACAGACTGTGCCTTGAATGAAATGCGTTTAAAATCCTCTTAAAGAGACAGTAACAATTTTCCAAGTAAATAAAAAGTAGCCTACAAATGGTTTTCACCCCAAAAATAAATTTCTCTCATCGTATACTCACCCTCATTGCATCCCAGATGTGTATTGTTTTCTTTCTTCTAGTGAACACAAATTAAGCTTTTTAGAAGATTCTCAACCCTGTTGGACCTTTCAATGACTTGAATGGTGATCAGAACTCAGAAGCTACAAAAATCAAATAAATGCAGCATAAAAGTAATCCATACCACTCCAGTGGTTAAATCCATGCCTTCAGAAGTGATATTATAGGTGTGGGTTAGAAATAGACCTATATATATATACTTCAAGATGACATCACTCTGAAGTACTGCGTAAAGAATATCCCACATTCGCCCTTAGGGGGCGCTACATGCCATGCCCAAAATTCCCATTTTCTGGTCAAAAATGTTCTAATGTTGTATATTGATACTACAGGCCAACAGGAATTCACAAACCAAGAGTGGCCCACATTCGCCCTTATGGGGCGCTACAGGCCACGCCCTAAATTCCCATTTGCTGGTCAAAAATGTTCTAATTTGGTACATTGATACTACAGGCCAACAGGAACCCACAAACAAAGAATTGCCCATATTCGCCATTAGGGGGCGCTACAGGCTATGCCCAAAATTCCCATTTTATGGTCAAAAATTTTCTAATTTGGTATATTGACACTACAGGCCAACAGAAATCCACAAACCAAGAATGTCTCACATTTGCCCTTAGGGGGTGCTAAAGGACATTCCCAAATTGCACATTTTTTTGTCAAATACTTTCTAATTTGGTACATTAATACTACAGGCCAACAGGAACCTACAAACCAAGAATGGCTCACATTCGCCCTTAGGGGGCGGTACAGGCCATGCCCAAATGTCAATTTTTCAAAGTGATTGTATTTCCACCCCATTTATTTAGTTTTTCTGAAACCTGGTGAACATACCTCATTTCTCATTGTAAACAAAAAACCCTACAGGATCCATAAGGTCCGGCATGATGGATTTTCCTGTACACTGAAAATGTTTAGTTTAGGATTCAGACAGAAAGACATGTTTTTTGGATTTTTTCATTGGGAGGGTTTAACCCCAACCCTCTATTGATCAATTTTAAATGATTTGCCATTTTGAGGAGGAATCGCATTGCTGCTTGCAGCTATATTTTTGAGTTGTTGCTGTGTCCATCATCCTTTGTTTTCCGAAAGCCACCAAGTGGAAATGAGCCCGGTAACTAAAGGCACCAGGGTTGCGGTGCCACCGGCTTGGGCCCGTCATCGCTGCTTGCAGCTTTAATTATTATTATTATTATTATTATTATTAGGGCCCAAGCCTGAAAAGGCGAAGGCCCTATTGTTTTCCTTAGGATTATTATTATTATTATTATTATTATTAGGGCCCAAGCCTGAAAAGGCGAAGGCCCTATTGTTTTCCTTAGGATTATTATTATTATTATTATTATTATTATTATTATTATTATTATTATTTTATCGACTATTCGGGCACTTTTGGGGGCCTTAACATGCTCTAAAACTCTTGAAACTTTGCACACGGGTCAGAACCTGCGGCCATCAGGGCTGGGCTGAAGATGGTACCCGGGCGTGGCAGGGGGGCTCAGCAGCGCCCCCTGGAACGGGGTCCGAAACCTTGGTCCATAAATCAAACACACTTGCATGTAATAATATGAAAGTCGGTACACATATAGATCTCATCGTTTCATATATACTTCATGCTCTTACTTTTTACCTCAGCCCAACAGGAAGTCGGCTATTTAGGGTTGTTTGGAAAACGTATACAATGGAATTTGAAATACTCCTCCTAGAGAAATCATTTAATCGCCACGAATCTCAGTCAGCATGAAGTCAAGACATTGAGGATGAAAAATTGCCAGCGGATTTTTGATATCTCGAACGGTTTGGCCGTGGCGATGAAACAAATTTATGGCGAGAAAAGTGAGACAGGAAGTGTGTTATAACTTCTGCATAAATGAACAGATCTTGATGAAACTTCAGCAGTGTGTTCGTTGTAAGAGGCCGATCACATGGATGTGACTATTGTGAGTCAAAGTTATAGCGCCACCAACTGGCAGCAGGAAGTGTGTCACTTTCAAAATGCTTTGAAATCACCCTCTTGTTTTTACCCGATTTGCTTCAAACTTTACGTGTATAATGTAAACACACGGCAGATTTAGACCTGTGAAAGGATTATTGATATCTTAGATACTGTTGCCGTGGCAACGCTTCAAACTTTACTTTTCTTTATTGATGCTTTTGAGACTCTTAACCTACTTGAAATTGCATGAAACTCGACAGAGACGTCACATTTATTAGCCAGTAGACATGTGCAAAGTTTCAGAAATGGGTGTGGTGAGGGGCTCAGTAGCGCCACCTTTTGACAAAAAAGTGGGGGGTTAGTTTCATCTACAGGTACAAAAATTGGTATTGATATAGTTCTCCTCAAGCCGGACAACTTTCTAATTTACAGTCATTAGCTCCGACCAACAGAAAGTCAGATATTTTGGTTTGAATGTGGAGAAAATGTCAGAATTTTGCAAGTCACTCTCTTGAGACTCTGTGTGTGAGGAGTAGGAAGGGAGGGGGTCTTGTGAAGTAATACATAGGGCTATACTGCCCTCTTGTGTTCAGCATAGTATGGGTTACATTAACTTTTGCACGATATTCTAATTTTTCGAGTTTCACCTGTATGCAGAGTTGACAGAAAAATGTTACACACGCTGTAGCAGGTGAATACAACAAAGAACTAAAGCCTAAAAAACTAAAGTTTAATCCACTGTCTGTTCATTCTCTGAGTGGCAATTACAAGAAATGTCCAATAGATGGCATCCAAGCCTCATTGTTCAATGATTTACAACAGGTCTGAGTCCAGAATGGGCAGGGACTGAGTTCAACAGTTGCTTGAGCTCTTTTGCAGTCCAATCCCAGAAAAAAGGCAAACAATGTGTCCCCACTCACTATATACATCAACTGAGTTGCGGATACAATTTTTAACAACCTTTAACCATTTACAGCCAGAGCGTTCAAATTTGGGAACAATTATTCCCATGGTTCCTGTCTCAGTGTCATCGTCGTCCAATCACCGATTTTATTTCTGAAATCTGCCCAGATACTCATGACAATACAAGCTAAAGGCACATGTGATTGGTTAAGGGGTTACTGGGCAAGAATAAAAACTGTATCGTCATCACCGTCTTCCTTCATTTCAATGGGAAGGTGATATCACGAGAGATTTACTCCAGTGTTGGATTTACTGCTTCAAATTAAATACTGAGGCGATTTTTGCAAGGTAAGAATGTCATTTAACATGTGTTGTCTATATTTTCTATTGAAAGTCAAAACGTTTTAGTTACGAAGCATTTATTTGTAGGAGTATTGCTAGTTATTTCTTGAAAAAAAAAATGACGAAACAACTCAAATAAATGTTTGTGAGCAGTTTTGTGTGAAACCGCGAGATGCGTCGCGTCTAACGCACGAGCCCCGATGAGAGTTACTGCTTCCCAGTTTGAATATTCAAGCGATTTTACACTATTCAACTCAACAAATGGCATTACAACTCAAATAAATGTTTGCGAGGAATCTGAAATCGGGAACCATTATTGAATTCTGGCATTATTACGGGGGTCAACAATGGCGCTGTAAGGTCCTTTCAGATGCATTGTTCTAAACAGCGGAAAAAACTTAAACAAAATACTGCGTCATTTTTGCCCATTCAGATACATGGAAGAGATCATTACAAACTATAAAAGGTCTACTGTTATTTGTGTACACTTACAATAACAACAAAACCTTGAGCTTTTGTAAAATAACGAAAATAAACCGTGTGCGCCGAATCTGTCTTAGCGTTCTGATACACGTCAGAAAAATCAAGTGAAACTCCGCGAACACTTTTCGTCAATGAACACATCTTCAGTGCGAGCAATGTTTGTCTGTTGTATGTGTTTTTAACACTTTCCTGTTTGAACTTTAAAGCGATTTTACACCATTCAACTCAACAAATGGCAAAACAACTCAAATAAATATTTGTGTGAAACAGCGAGCAGCGTCACTTCTAACTCACGAGCCCCGATGAGAGATCGCATTCGCTTCTTCTTGCGTTTGAACGGACAATTTCATACTACAAAATGTCAAAATACATGATATATTGTCTGTTTTGTCCCAAGTGAACATAAACAGTTGATGAAGAAATCGCGAATCTAAATCTAGTATCAACACTTCCGAGAATGATTATCAGCGTTGTGTCTGACAGCGCGACGCATCTCATTTTTACTCGCATCTCCATGGAGGTTTGTCGGTTGTATGTAGTTTCACAATCTCAATCAAGTAATCTCTGAAATGAATACAGATGTAACAGCACGAAAATAATGAGACTTCACAGTTCTCAAAAGATTAAACTCAATAAAACAAGCCGCACAGACTGTGCCTTGAATGAAATGCGTTTAAAATCCTCTTAAAGAGACAGTAACAATTTTCCAACTAAATAAAAAGTAGGCCTACAAATGGTTTTCACCCCAAAAATAAATTTCTCTCATCGTATACTCACCCTCATTCCATCCCAGATGTGTATTGTTTTCTTTCTTCTAGTGAACACAAATTAAGCTTTTTAGAAGATTATCTCAACCCTGTTGGACCTTTCAATGACTTGAATGGTGATCAGAACTCAGAAGCTACAAAAATCACATAAATGCAGCATAAAAGTAATCCATACCACTCCAGTGGTTAAATCCATGCCTTCAGAAGTGATATTATAGGTGTGGGTTAGAAATAGACCTATATATTTATACTTCAAGATGACATCACTCTGAAGTACTGCGTAAAGAATATCCCACATTCGCCCTTAGGGGGCGCTACAGGCCATGCCCAAAATTCCCATTTTCTGGTCAAAAATGTTCTAATTTGGTACATTGATACTACAGGCCAACAGGAACCTACAAACCAAGAATGGCTCACATTCGCCCTTAGGGGGCGCTACAGGCCATGCCCAAATGTCATTTTTTTAAAGTGATTGTATTTCCACCCCATTTATTTAGTTTTTCTGAAACCTGGTGAACATACCTCATTTCTCATTGTAAACAAAAAACCCTACAGGATCCATAAGGTCTGGCATGATGGATTTTCCTGTACACTGAAAATGTTTAGTTTAGGATTCAGACAGAAAGACATGTTTTTTGGATTTTTTCATTGGGAGGGTTTAACCCCAACCCTCTATTGATCAATTTTAAATGATTTGCCATTTTGAGGAGGAATCGCATTGCTGCTTGCAACTATATTTTTGAATTGTTGCTGTGTCCATCATCCTTTGTTTTCCGAAAGCCACCAAGTGGAAATGAACCCGGTAACTAAAGGCACCGGGGTTGCGGTGCCACCGGCTTGGGCCCGTCATCGCTGCTTGCAGCTTTAATTATTATTATTATTATTATTATTATTATTATTATTATTTTATCGACTATTCGGGCACTTTTGGGGGCCTTAACATGCTCTAAAACTCTTGAAACTTTGCACACGGGTCAGAACCTGCGGCCATCAGGGCTGGGCTGAAGATGGTACCCGGGCGTGGCAGGGGGTTTCAGCAGCGCCCCCTGGAACGGGGTCCAAAACCATGGTCCATAAATCAAACACACTTGCATGTAATAATATGAAAGTCGGTACACATATAGATCTCATCGTTTCATATATACTTCATGCTCTTACTTTTTACCTCAGCCCAACAGGAAGTCGGCTATTTAGGGTTGTTTGGAAAACGTATACAATGGAATTTGAAATACTCCTCCTAGAGAAATCATTTAATCGCCACGAATCTCAGTCAGCATGAAGTCAAGACATTGAGGATGAAAAATTGCCAGCGGATTTTTGATATCTCGAACGGTTTGGCCGTGGCGAGGAAACAAATTTATGGCGAGAAAAGTGAGACAGGAAGTGTGTTATAACTTCTGCATAAATTAACAGATCTTGATGAAACTTCAGCAGTGTGTTCGTTGTAAGAGGCCGATCACATGGATGTGACTATTGTGAGTCAAAGTTATAGCGCCACCAACTGGCAGCAGGAAGTGTGTCACTTTCAAAATGCTTTGAAATCACCCTCTTGTTTTTACCCGATTTGCTTCAAACTTTACGTGTATAATGTAAACACACGGCAGATTTAGACCTGTGAAAGGATTATTGATATCTTAGATACTGTTGCCGTGGCAACACTTCAAACTTTACTTTTCTTTATTGATGCTTTTGAGACTCTTAACATACTTGAAATTGCATGAAACTCGACAGAGACGTCACATTTATTAGCCAGTAGACATGTGCAAAGTTTCAGAAATGGGTGTTGTGAGGGGCTCAGTAGCGCCACCTTTTGACAAAAAAGTGGGGGGTTAGTTTCATCTACAGGTACAAAAATTGGTATTGATATAGTTCTCCTCAAGCCGGACAACTTTCTAATTTACAGTCATTAGCTCCGACCAACAGAAAGTCAGATATTTTGGTTTGAATGTGGAGAAAATGTCAGAATTTTGCAAGTCACTCTCTAAGACTTTGTGTGTGAGGAGTAGGAAGGGAGGGGGTCTTGTGAAGTAATACATAGGGCTATACTGCCCTCTTGTGTTCAACATAGTATGGGTTACATTAACTTTTGCACGATATTCTAATTTTTCGAGTTTCACCTGTATGCAGAGTTGACAGAAAAATGTTACACACGCCGTAGCAGGTGAATACAACAAAGAACTAAAGCCTAAAAAACTAAAGTTTAATCCACTGTCTGTTCATTCTCTGAGTGGCAATTACAAGAAATGTCCAATAGATGGCATCCAAGCCTCATTGTTCAATGATTTACAACAGGTCTGAGTCCAGAATGGGCAGGGACTGAGTTCAACAGTTGCTTGAGCTCTTTTGCAGTCGAATCCCAGAAAAAAGGCAAACAATGTGTCCCCACTCAATATATACATCAACTGAGTGGAGGATACAATTTTTAACAACCTTTAACCATTTACAGCCAGAGCGTTCAAATTTGGGAACAATTATTCCCATGGTTCCTGTCTCAGTGTCATCGTCGTCCGATCACCGATTTTATTTCTGAAGTCTGCCCAGATACTCATGACAATAAAAGCTAAAGGCACATGTGATTGGTTAAGGGGTTACTGGGCAAGAATAATAACTGTATCGTCATCACCGTCTTCCTTCATTTCAATGGAAAGGTGATATCACGAGAGATTTACTCCAGTGTTGGATTTACTGCTTCAAATTAAATACTGAGGCGATTTTTGCAAGGTAAGAACGTGTGTTGTCTATATTTTCTATAGAAAGTCAAAACGTTTTAGTGACGAAGCATTTATTTGTAGGAGTATTGCTAGTTATTTCTGGAAAAAAATGACAAAACAACTCAAATAAATGTTTGTGAGCAGTTTTGTGTGAAACCGCGAGATGCGTCGCGTCTAACGCACGAGCCCCGATGAGAGATCGCATTCGCTTCTTCTTGCGTTTGAACGGACAATTTCATACTACAAAATGTCAAATTACATGATATATTGTCTGTTTTGTCCCAAGTGAAGATAAACAGTTGATGAAGAAATCGCGAATCGAAATCTAGTATCAACACTTCCGAGAATGATTATCAGCGTTGTGTCTGACAGCGCGAGGCATCTCATTTTTACTCGCATCTTCATGGAGGTTTGTCGGTTGTATGTAGTTTCACAATCTCAATCAAGTAATCTCTGAAATGAATACAGATGTAACAGCACGAAAATAATGAGACTTCACAGTTCTCAAAAGATTAAACTCACTAAAACAAGCCGCACAGACTGTGCCTTGAATGAAATGCGTTTAAAATCCTCTTAAAGAGACAGTAACAATTTTCCAAGTAAATAAAAAGTAGGCCTACAAATGGTTTTCACCCCAAAAATAAATTTCTCTCATCGTATACTCACCCTCATTGCATCCCAGATGTGTATTGTTTTCTTTCTTCTAGTGAACACAAATTAAGCTTTTTAGAAGATTATCTCAACCCTGTTGGACCTTTCAATGACTTGAATGGTGATCAGAACTCAGAAGCTGCAAAAATCAAATAAATGCAGCATAAAAGTAATCCATACCACTCCAGTGGTTAAATCCATGCCTTCAGAAGTGATATTATAGGTGTGGGTTAGAAATAGACCTATATATATATACTTCAAGATGACATCACTCTGAAGTACTGCTTAAAGAATATCCCACATTCGCCCTTAGGGGGCGCTACAGGCCATGCCCAAAATTCCCATTTTCTGGTCAAAAATGTTCTAATGTTGTATATTGATACTACAGGCCAACAGGAATTCACAAACCAAGAGTGGCCCACATTCGCACTTATGGGGCGCTACAGGCCACGCCCTAAATTCCCATTTGCTGGTCAAAAATGTTCTAATTTGGTACATTGATACTACAGGCCAACAGGAACCCACAAACAAAGAATTGCCCATATTCGCCATTAGGGGGCGCTACAGGCTATGCCCAAAATTCCCATTTTATGGTCAAAAATTTTCTAATTTGGTATATTGACACTACAGGCCAACAGAAATCCACAAACCAAGAATGTCTCACATTTGCCCTTAGGGGGTGCTAAAGGACATTCCCAAATTGCACATTTTTTTGTCAAATACTTTCTAATTTGGTACATTAATACTACAGGCCAACAGGAACCTACAAACCAAGAATGGCTCACATTCGCCCTTAGGGGGCGGTACAGGCCATGCCCAAATGTCAATTTTTCAAAGTGATTGTATTTCCACCCCATTTATTTAGTTTTTCTGAAACCTGGTGAACATACCTCATTTCTCATTGTAAACAAAAAACCCTACAGGATCCATAAGGTCCGGCATGATGGATTTTCCTGTACACTGAAAATGTTTAGTTTAGGATTCAGACAGAAAGACATGTTTTTTGGATTTTTTCATTGGGAGGGTTTAACCCCAACCCTCTATTGATCAATTTTAAATGATTTGCCATTTTGAGGAGGAATCGCATTGCTGCTTGCAGCTATATTTTTGAGTTGTTGCTGTGTCCATCATCCTTTGTTTTCCGAAAGCCACCAAGTGGAAATGAGCCCGGTATCTAAAGGCACCAGGGTTGCGGAGCCACCGGCTTGGGCCCGTCATCGCTGCTTGCAGCTTTAATTATTATTATTATTATTATTATTATTATTAGGGCCCAAGCCTGAAAAGGCGAAGGCCCTATTGTTTTCCTTAGGATTATTATTAGGGCCCAAGCCTGAAAAGGCGAAGGCCCTATTGTTTTCCTTAGGATTATTATTATTATTATTATTATTATTATTATTATTATTATTATTTTATCGACTATTCGGGCACTTTTGGGGGCCTTAACATACTCTAAAACTCTTGAAACTTTGCACACGGGTCAGAACCTGCGGCCATCAGGGCTGGGCTGAAGATGGTACCCGGGCGTGGCAGGGGGGCTCAGCAGCGCCCCCTGGAACGGGGTCCGAAACCTTGGTCCATAAATCAAACACACTTGCATGTAATAATATGAAAGTCGGTACACATATAGATCTCATCGTTTCATATATACTTCATGCTCTTACTTTTTACCTCAGCCCAACAGGAAGTCGGCTATTTAGGGTTGTTTGGAAAACGTATACAATGGAATTTGAAATACTCCTCCTAGAGAAATCATTTAATCGCCACGAATCTCAGTCAGCATGAAGTCAAGACATTGAGGATGAAAAATTGCCAGCGGATTTTTGATATCTCGAACGGTTTGGCCGTGGCGAGGAAACAAATTTATGGCGAGAAAAGTGAGACAGGAAGTGTGTTATAACTTCTGCATAAATTAACAGATCTTGATGAAACTTCAGCAGTGTGTTCGTTGTAAGAGGCCGATCACATGGATGTGACTATTGTGAGTCAAAGTTATAGCGCCACCAACTGGCAGCAGGAAGTGTGTCACTTTCAAAATGCTTTGAAATCACCCTCTTGTTTTTACCCGATTTGCTTCAAACTTTACGTGTATAATGTAAACACACGGCAGACTTAGACCTGTGAAAGGATTATTGATATCTTAGATACTGTTGCCGTGGCAACACTTCAAACTTTACTTTTCTTTATTGATGCTTTTGAGACTCTTAACATACTTGAAATTGCATGAAACTCGACAGAGACGTCACATTTATTAGCCAGTAGACATGTGCAAAGTTTCAGAAATGGGTGTGGTGAGGGGCTCAGTAGCGCCACCTTTTGACAAAAAAGTGGGGGGTTAGTTTCATCTACAGGTACAAAAATTGGTATTGATATAGTTCCCCTCAAGCCGGACAACTTTCTAATTTACAGTCATTAGCTCCGACCAACAGAAAGTCAGATATTTTGGTTTGAATGCGGAGAAAATGTCAGAATTTTGCAAGTCACTCTCTAAGACTTTGTGTGTGAGGAGTAGGAAGGGAGGGGGGCTTGTGAAGTAATACATAGGGCTATACTGCCCTCTTGTGTTCAACATAGTATGGGTTACATTAACTTTTGCACGATATTCTAATTTTTCGAGTTTCACCTGTATGCAGAGTTGACAGAAAAATGTTACACACGCCGTAGCAGGTGAATACAACAAAGAACTAAAGCCTAAAAAACTAAAGTTTAATCCACTGTCTGTTCATTCTCTGAGTGGCAATTACAAGAAATGTCCAATAGATGGCATCCAAGCCTCATTGTTCAATGATTTACAACAGGTCTGAGTCCAGAATGGGCAGGGACTGAGTTCAACAGTTGCTTGAGCTCTTTTGCAGTCGAATCCCAGAAAAAAGGCAAACAATGTGTCCCCACTCAATATATACATCAACTGAGTGGAGGATACAATTTTTAACAACCTTTAACCATTTACAGCCAGAGCGTTCAAATTTGGGAACAATTATTCCCATGGTTCCTGTCTCAGTGTCATCGTCGTCCGATCACCGATTTTATTTCTGAAGTCTGCCCAGATACTCATGACAATAAAAGCTAAAGGCACATGTGATTGGTTAAGGGGTTACTGGGCAAGAATAATAACTGTATCGTCATCACCGTCTTCCGTCATTTCAATGGAAAGGTGATATCACGAGAGATTTACTCCAGTGTTGGATTTACTGCTTCAAATTAAATACTGAGGCGATTTTTGCAAGGTAAGAACGTGTGTTGTCTATATTTTCTATAGAAAGTCAAAACGTTTTAGTGACGAAGCATTTATTTGTAGGAGTATTGCTAGTTATTTCTGGAAAAAAATGACAAAACAACTCAAATAAATGTTTGTGAGCAGTTTTGTGTGAAACCGCGAGATGCGTCGCGTCTAACGCACGAGCCCCGATGAGAGATCGCATTCGCTTCTTCTTGCGTTTGAACGGACAATTTCATACTACAAAATGTCAAATTACTTGATATATTGTCTGTTTTGTCCCAAGTGAACATAAACAGTTGATGAAGAAATCGCGAATCGAAATCTAGTATCAACACTTCCGAGAATGATTATCAGCGTTGTGTCTGACAGCGCGAGGCATCTCATTTTTACTCGCATCTTCATGGAGGTTTGTCGGTTGTATGTAGTTTCACAATCTCAATCAAGTAATCTCTGAAATGAATACAGATGTAACAGCACGAAAATAATGAGACTTCACAGTTCTCAAAAGATTAAACTCACTAAAACAAGCCGCACAGACTGTGCCTTGAATGAAATGCGTTTAAAATCCTCTTAAAGAGAAAGTAACAATTTTCCAAGTAAATAAAAAGTAGGCCTACAAATGGTTTTCACCCCAAAAATAAATTTCTCTCATCGTATACTCACCCTCATTGCATCCCAGATGTGTATTGTTTTCTTTCTTCTAGTGAACACAAATTAAGCTTTTTAGAAGATTATCTCAACCCTGTTGGACCTTTCAATGACTTGAATGGTGATCAGAACTCAGAAGCTGCAAAAATCAAATAAATGCAGCATAAAAGTAATCCATACCACTCCAGTGGTTAAATCCATGCCTTCAGAAGTGATATTATAGGTGTGGGTTAGAAATAGACCTATATATATATACTTCAAGATGACATCACTCTGAAGTACTGCTTAAAGAATATCCCACATTCGCCCTTAGGGGGCGCTACAGGCCATGCCCAAAATTCCCATTTTCTGGTCAAAAATGTTCTAATGTTGTATATTGATACTACAGGCCAACAGGAATTCACAAACCAAGAGTGGCCCACATTCGCCCTTATGGGGCGCTACAGGCCACGCCCTAAATTCCCATTTGCTGGTCAAAAATGTTCTAATTTGGTACATTGATACTACAGGCCAACAGGAACCCACAAACAAAGAATTGCCCATATTCGCCATTAGGGGGCGCTACAGGCTATGCCCAAAATTCCCATTTTATGGTCAAAAATTTTCTAATTTGGTATATTGACACTACAGGCCAACAGAAATCCACAAACCAAGAATGTCTCACATTTGCCCTTAGGGGGTGCTAAAGGACATTCCCAAATTGCACATTTTTTTGTCAAATACTTTCTAATTTGGTACATTAATACTACAGGCCAACAGGAACCTACAAACCAAGAATGGCTCACATTCGCCCTTAGGGGGCGGTACAGGCCATGCCCAAATGTCAATTTTTCAAAGTGATTGTATTTCCACCCCATTTATTTAGTTTTTCTGAAACCTGGTGAACATACCTCATTTCTCATTGTAAACAAAAAACCCTACAGGATCCATAAGGTCCGGCATGATGGATTTTCCTGTACACTGAAAATGTTTAGTTTAGGATTCAGACAGAAAGACATGTTTTTTGGATTTTTTCATTGGGAGGGTTTAACCCCAACCCTCTATTGATCAATTTTAAATGATTTGCCATTTTGAGGAGGAATCGCATTGCTGCTTGCAGCTATATTTTTGAGTTGTTGCTGTGTCCATCATCCTTTGTTTTCCGAAAGCCACCAAGTGGAAATGAGCCCGGTATCTAAAGGCACCAGGGTTGCGGTGCCACCGGCTTGGGCCCGTCATCGCTGCTTGCAGCTTTAATTATTATTATTATTATTATTATTATTATTATTAGGGCCCAAGCCTGAAAAGGCGAAGGCCCTATTGTTTTCCTTAGGATTATTATTAGGGCCCAAGCCTGAAAAGGCGAAGGCCCTATTGTTTTCCTTAGGATTATTATTATTATTATTATTATTATTATTATTATTATTATTATTATTATTATTATTTTATCGACTATTCGGGCACTTTTGGGGGCCTTAACATGCTCTAAAACTCTTGAAACTTTGCACACGGGTCAGAACCTGCGGCCATCAGGGCTGGGCTGAAGATGGTACCCGGGCGTGGCAGGGGGGCTCAGCAGCGCCCCCTGGAACGGGGTCCGAAACCTTGGTCCATAAATCAAACACACTTGCATGTAATAATATGAAAGTCGGTACACATATAGATCTCATCGTTTCATATATACTTCATGCTCTTACTTTTTACCTCAGCCCAACAGGAAGTCGGCTATTTAGGGTTGTTTGGAAAACGTATACAATGGAATTTGAAATACTCCTCCTAGAGAAATCATTTAATCGCCACGAATCTCAGTCAGCATGAAGTCAAGACATTGAGGATGAAAAATTGCCAGCGGATTTTTGATATCTCGAACGGTTTGGCCGTGGCGAGGAAACAAATTTATGGCGAGAAAAGTGAGACAGGAAGTGTGTTATAACTTCTGCATAAATTAACAGATCTTGATGAAACTTCAGCAGTGTGTTCGTTGTAAGAGGCCGATCACATGGATGTGACTATTGTGAGTCAAAGTTATAGCGCCACCAACTGGCAGCAGGAAGTGTGTCACTTTCAAAATGCTTTGAAATCACCCTCTTGTTTTTACCCGATTTGCTTCAAACTTTACGTGTATAATGTAAACACACGGCAGACTTAGACCTGTGAAAGGATTATTGATATCTTAGATACTGTTGCCGTGGCAACACTTCAAACTTTACTTTTCTTTATTGATGCTTTTGAGACTCTTAACATACTTGAAATTGCATGAAACTCGACAGAGACGTCACATTTATTAGCCAGTAGACATGTGCAAAGTTTCAGAAATGGGTGTGGTGAGGGGCTCAGTAGCGCCACCTTTTGACAAAAAAGTGGGGGGTTAGTTTCATCTACAGGTACAAAAATTGGTATTGATATAGTTCCCCTCAAGCCGGACAACTTTCTAATTTACAGTCATTAGCTCCGACCAACAGAAAGTCAGATATTTTGGTTTGAATGCGGAGAAAATGTCAGAATTTTGCAAGTCACTCTCTAAGACTTTGTGTGTGAGGAGTAGGAAGGGAGGGGGGCTTGTGAAGTAATACATAGGGCTATACTGCCCTCTTGTGTTCAACATAGTATGGGTTACATTAACTTTTGCACGATATTCTAATTTTTCGAGTTTCACCTGTATGCAGAGTTGACAGAAAAATGTTACACACGCCGTAGCAGGTGAATACAACAAAGAACTAAAGCCTAAAAAACTAAAGTTTAATCCACTGTCTGTTCATTCTCTGAGTGGCAATTACAAGAAATGTCCAATAGATGGCATCCAAGCCTCATTGTTCAATGATTTACAACAGGTCTGAGTCCAGAATGGGCAGGGACTGAGTTCAACAGTTGCTTGAGCTCTTTTGCAGTCGAATCCCAGAAAAAAGGCAAACAATGTGTCCCCACTCAATATATACATCAACTGAGTGGAGGATACAATTTTTAACAACCTTTAACCATTTACAGCCAGAGCGTTCAAATTTGGGAACAATTATTCCCATGGTTCCTGTCTCAGTGTCATCGTCGTCCGATCACCGATTTTATTTCTGAAGTCTGCCCAGATACTCATGACAATACAAGCTAAAGGCACATGTGATTGGTTAAGGGGTTACTGGGCAAGAATAATAACTGTATCGTCATCACCGTCTTCCTTCATTTCAATGGAAAGGTGATATCACGAGAGATTTACTCCAGTGTTGGATTTACTGCTTCAAATTAAATACTGAGACGATTTTTGCAAGGTAAGAACGTGTGTTGTCTATATTTTCTATAGAAAGTCAAAACGTTTTAGTTACGAAGCATTTATTTGTAGGAGTATTGCTAGTTATTTCTGGAAAAAAATGACAAAATAACTCAAATAAATGTTTGTGAGCAGTTTTGTGTGAAACCGCGAGATGCGTCGCGTCTAACGCACGAGCCCCGATGAGAGATCGCATTCGCTTCTTCTTGCGTTTGAACGGACAATTTCATACTACAAAATGTCAAATTACATGATATATTGTCTGTTTTGTCCCAAGTGAACATAAACAGTTGATGAAGAAATCGCGAATCGAAATCTAGTATCAACACTTCCGAGAATGATTATCAGCGTTGTGCCTGACAGCGCATCTCATTTTTACTCGCATCTTCATGGAGGTTTGTCGGTTGTATGTAGTTTCACAATCTCAATCAAGTAATCTCTGAAATGAATACAGATGTAACAGCACGAAAATAATGAGACTTCACAGTTCTCAAAAGATTAAACTCACTAAAACAAGCCGCACAGAGTGTGCCTTGAATGAAATGCGTTTAAAATCCTCTTAAAGAGACAGTAACAATTTTCCAAGTAAATAAAAAGTAGGCCTACAAATGGTTTTCACCCCAAAAATAAATTTCTCTCATCGTATACTCACCCTCATTGCATCCCAGATGTGTATTGTTTTCTTTCTTCTAGTGAACACAAATTAAGCTTTTTAGAAGATTATCTCAACCCTGTTGGACCTTTCAATGACTTGAATGGTGATCAGAACTCAGAAGCTACAAAAATCAAATAAATGCAGCATAAAAGTAATCCATACCACTCCAGTGGTTAAATCCATGCCTTCAGAAGTGATATTATAGGTGTGGGTTAGAAATAGACCTATATATATATACTTAAAGATGACATCACTCTGAAGTACTGCATAAAGAATATCCCACATTCGCCCTTAGGGGGCGCTACAGGCCATGCCCAAAATTCCCATTTTCTGGTCAAAAATGTTCTAATGTTGTATATTGATACTACAGGCCAACAGGAATTCACAAACCAAGAGTGGCCCACATTCGCCCTTATGGGGCGCTACAGGCCACGCCCTAAATTCCCATTTGCTGGTCAAAAATGTTCTAATTTGGTACATTGATACTACAGGCCAACAGGAACCCACAAACAAAGAATTGCCCATATTCGCCATTAGGGGGCGCTACAGGCTATGCCCAAAATTCCCATTTTATGGTCAAAAATTTTCTAATTTGGTATATTGACACTACAGGCCAACAGAAATCCACAAACCAAGAATGTCTCACATTCGCCCTTAGGGGGCGCTAAAGGCCATTCCCAAATTGCACATTTTTTTGTCAAATACTTTCTAATTTGGTACATTAATACTACAGGCCAACAGGAACCTACAAACCAAGAATGGCTCACATTCGCCCTTAGGGGGCGCTACATGCCATGCCCAAATGTCATTTTTTTAAAGTGATTGTATTTCCACCCCATTTATTTAGTTTTCTGAAACCTGGTGAACATACCTCATTTCTCATTGTAAACAAAAAACCCTACAGGATCCATAAAGTCCGGCATGATGGATTTTCCTGTACACTGAAAATGTTTAGTTTAGGATTCAGACAGAAAGACATGTTTTTTGGATTTTTTCATTGGGAGGGTTTAACCCCAACCCTCTATTGATCAATTTTAAATGATTTGCCATTTTGAGGAGGAATCGCATTGCTGCTTGCAGCTATATTTTTGAGTTGTTGCTGTGTCCATCATCCTTTGTTTTCCGAAAGCCACCAAGTGGAAATGAGCCCGGTAACTAAAGGCACCAGGGTTGCGGTGCCACCGGCTTGGGCCCGTCATCGATGCTTGCAGCTTTAATTATTATTATTATTATTATTATTATTATTAGGGCCCAAGCCTGAAAAGGCGAAGGCCCTATTGTTTTCCTTAGGATTATTATTAGGGCCCAAGCCTGAAAAGGCGAAGGCCCTATTGTTTTCCTTAGGATTATTATTATTATTATTATTATTATTATTATTATTATTATTATTATTTTTATTATTATTATTTTATCGAATATTCGGGCACTTTTGGGGGCCTTAACATGCTCTAAAACTCTTGAAACTTTGCACACGGGTCAGAACCTGCGGCCATCAGGGCTGGGCAGAAGATGGTACCCGGGCGTGGCAGGGGGGCTCAGCAGCGCCCCCTGGAACGGGGTCCGAAACCTTGGTCCATAAATCAAACACACTTGCATGTAATAATATGAAAGTCGGTACACATATAGATCTCATCGTTTCATATATACTTCATGCTCTTACTTTTTACCTCAGCCCAACAGGAAGTCGGCTATTTAGGGTTGTTTGGAAAACATATACAATGGAATTTGAAATACTCCTCCTAGAGAAATCATTTAATCGCCACGAATCTCAGTCAGCATGAAGTCAAGACATTGAGGATGAAAAATTGCCAGCGGATTTTTGATATCTCGAACGGTTTGGCCGTGGCGAGGAAACAAATTTATGGCGAGAAAAGTGAGACAGGAAGTGTGTTATAACTTCTGCATAAATTAACAGATCTTGATGAAACTTCAGCAGTGTGTTCGTTGTAAGAGGCCGATCACATGGATGTGACTATTGTGAGTCAAAGTTATAGCGCCACCAACTGGCAGCAGGAAGTGTGTCACTTTCAAAATGCTTTGAAATCACCCTCTTGTTTTTACCCAATTTGCTTCAAACTTTACGTGTATAATGTAAACACACGGCAGATTTAGACCTGTGAAAGGATTATTGATATCTTAGATACTGTTGCCGTGGCAACACTTCAAACTTTACTTTTCTTTATTGATGCTTTTGAGACTCTTAACATACTTGAAATTGCATGAAACTCGACAGAGACGTCACATTTATTAGCCAGTAGACATGTGCAAAGTTTCAGAAATGGGTGTGGTGAGGGGCTCAGTAGCGCCACCTTTTGACAAAAAAGTGGGGGGTTAGTTTCATCTACAGGTACAAAAATTGGTATTGATATAGTTCTCCTCAAGCCGGACAACTTTCTAATTTACAGTCATTAGCTCCGACCAACAGAAAGTCAGATATTTTGGTTTGAATGTGGAGAAAATGTCAGAATTTTGCAAGTCACTCTCTAAGACTTTGTGTGTGAGGAGTAGGAAGGGAGGGGGGCTTGTGAAGTAATACATAGGGCTATACTGCCCTCTTGTGTTCAACATAGTATGGGTTACATTAACTTTTGCACGATATTCTAATTTTTCGAGTTTCACCTGTATGCAGAGTTGACAGAAAAATGTTACACACGCCGTAGCAGGTGAATACAACAAAGAACTAAAGCCTAAAAAACTAAAGTTTAATCCACTGTCTGTTCATTCTCTGAGTGGCAATTACAAGAAATGTCCAATAGATGGCATCCAAGCCTCATTGTTCAATGATTTACAACAGGTCTGAGTCCAGAATGGGCAGGGACTGAGTTCAACAGTTGCTTGAGCTCTTTTGCAGTCGAATCCCAGAAAAAAGGCAAACAATGTGTCCCCACTCACTATATACATCAACTGAGTGGAGGATACAATTTTTAACAACCTTTAACCATTTACAGCCAGAGCGTTCAAATTTGGGAACAATTATTCCCATGGTTCCTGTCTCAGTGTCATCGTCGTCCGATCACCGATTTTATTTCTGAAGTCTGCCCAGATACTCATGACAATACAAGCTAAAGGCACATGTGATTGGTTAAGGGGTTACTGGGCAAGAATAATAACTGTATCGTCATCACCGTCTTCCTTCATTTCAATGGAAAGGTGATATCACGAGAGATTTACTCCAGTGTTGGATTTACTGCTTCAAATTAAATACTGAGGCGATTTTTGCAAGGTAAGAACGTGTGTTGTCTATATTTTCTATAGAAAGTCAAAACGTTTTAGTGACGAAGCATTTATTTGTAGGAGTATTGCTAGTTATTTCTGGAAAAAAAATGACAAAACAACTCAAATAAATGTTTGTGAGCAGTTTTGTGTGAAACCGCGAGATGCGTCGCGTCTAACGCACGAGCCCCGATGAGAGATCGCATTCGCTTCTTCTTGCGTTTGAACGGACAATTTCATACTACAAAATGTCAAATTACATGATATATTGTCTGTTTTGTCCCAAGTGAACATAAACAGTTGATGAAGAAATCGCGAATCGAAATCTAGTATCAACACTTCCGAGAATGATTATCAGCGTTGTGTCTGACAGCGCGAGGCATCTCATTTTTACTCGCATCTTCATGGAGGTTTGTCGGTTGTATGTAGTTTCACAATCTCAATCAAGTAATCTCTGAAATGAATACAGATGTAACAGCACGAAAATAATGAGACTTCACAGTTCTCAAAAGATTAAACTCACTAAAACAAGCCGCACAGACTGTGCCTTGAATGAAATGCGTTTAAAATCCTCTTAAAGAGACAGTAACAATTTTCCAAGTAAATAAAAAGTAGCCTACAAATGGTTTTCACCCCAAAAATACATTTCTCTCATCGTATACTCACCCTCATTGCATCCCAGATGTGTATTGTTTTCTTTCTTCTAGTGAACACAAATTAAGCTTTTTAGAAGATTCTCAACCCTGTTGGACCTTTCAATGACTTGAATGGTGATCAGAACTCAGAAGCTACAAAAATCAAATAAATGCAGCATAAAAGTAATCCATACCACTCCAGTGGTTAAATCCATGCCTTCAGAAGTGATATTATAGGTGTGGGTTAGAAATAGACCTATATATATATACTTCAAGATGACATCACTCTGAAGTACTGCGTAAAGAATATCCCACATTCGCCCTTAGGGGGCGCTACAGGCCATGCCCAAAATTCCCATTTTCTGGTCAAAAATGTTCTAATGTTGTATATTGATACTACAGGCCAACAGGAATTCACAAACCAAGAGTGGCCCACATTCGCCCTTATGGGGCGCTACAGGCCACGCCCTAAATTCCCATTTGCTGGTCAAAAATGTTCTAATTTGGTACATTGATACTACAGGCCAACAGGAACCCACAAACAAAGAATTGCCCATATTCGCCATTAGGGGGCGCTACAGGCTATGCCCAAAATTCCCATTTTATGGTCAAAAATTTTCTAATTTGGTATATTGACACTACAGGCCAACAGAAATCCACAAACCAAGAATGTCTCACATTTGCCCTTAGGGGGTGCTAAAGGACATTCCCAAATTGCACATTTTTTTGTCAAATACTTTCTAATTTGGTACATTAATACTACAGGCCAACAGGAACCTACAAACCAAGAATGGCTCACATTCGCCCTTAGGGGGCGGTACAGGCCATGCCCAAATGTCAATTTTTCAAAGTGATTGTATTTCCACCCCATTTATTTAGTTTTTCTGAAACCTGGTGAACATACCTCATTTCTCATTGTAAACAAAAAACCCTACAGGATCCATAAGGTCCGGCATGATGGATTTTCCTGTACACTGAAAATGTTTAGTTTAGGATTCAGACAGAAAGACATGTTTTTTGGATTTTTTCATTGGGAGGGTTTAACCCCAACCCTCTATTGATCAATTTTAAATGATTTGCCATTTTGAGGAGGAATCGCATTGCTGCTTGCAGCTATATTTTTGAGTTGTTGCTGTGTCCATCATCCTTTGTTTTCCGAAAGCCACCAAGTGGAAATGAGCCCGGTAACTAAAGGCACCAGGGTTGCGGTGCCACCGGCTTGGGCCCGTCATCGCTGCTTGCAGCTTTAATTATTATTATTATTATTATTTTATCGACTATTCGGGCACTTTTGGGGGCCTTAACATGCTCTAAAACTCTTGAAACTTTGCACACGGGTCAGAACCTGCGGCCATCAGGGCTGGGCTGAAGATGGTACCCGGGCGTGGCAGGGGGTTTCAGCAGCGCCCCCTGGAACGGGGTCCGAAACCATGGTCCATAAATCAAACACACTTGCATGTAATAATATGAAAGTCGGTACACATATAGATCTCATCGTTTCATATATACTTCATGCTCTTACTTTTTACCTCAGCCCAACAGGAAGTCGGCTATTTAGGGTTGTTTGGAAAACGTATACAATGGAATTTGAAATACTCCTCCTAGAGAAATCATTTAATCACCACGAATCTCAGTCAGCATGAAGTCAAGACATTGAGGATGAAAAATTGCCAGCGGATTTTTGATATCTCGAACGGTTTGGCCGTGGCGAGGAAACAAATTTATGGCGAGAAAAGTGAGACAGGAAGTGTGTTATAACTTCTGCATAAATTAACAGATCTTGATGAAACTTCAGCAGTGTGTTCATTGTAAGAGGCCGATCACATGGATGTGACTATTGTGAGTCAAAGTTATAGCGCCACCAACTGGCAGCAGGAAGTGTGTCACTTTCAAAATTCTTTGAAATCACCCTCTTGTTTTTACCCGATTTGCTTCAAACTTTACGTGTATAATGTAAACACACGGCAGACTTAGACCTGTGAAAGGATTATTGATATCTTAGATACTGTTGCCGTGGCAACACTTCAAACTTTACTTTTCTTTATTGATGCTTTTGAGACTCTTAACATACTTGAAATTGCATGAAACTCGACAGAGACGTCACATTTATTAGCCAGTAGACATGTGCAAAGTTTCAGAAATGGGTGTGGTGAGGGGCTCAGTAGCGCCACCTTTTGACAAAAAAGTGGGGGGTTAGTTTCATCTACAGGTACAAAAATTGGTATTGATATAGTTCTCCTCAAGCCGGACAACTTTCTAATTTACAGTCATTAGCTCCGACCAACAGAAAGTCAGATATTTTGGTTTGAATGTGGAGAAAATGTCAGAATTTTGCAAGTCACTCTCTAAGACTTTGTGTGTGAGGAGTAGGAAGGGAGGGGGTCTTGTGAAGTAATACATAGGGCTATACTGCCCTCTTGTGTTCAACATAGTATGGGTTACTTTAACTTTTGCACGATATTCTAATTTTTCGAGTTTCACCTGTATGCAGAGTTGACAGAAAAATTACACACGCCGTAGCAGGTGAATACAACAAAGAACTAAAGCCTAAAAAACTAAAGTTTAATCCACTGTCTGTTCATTCTCTGAGTGGCAATTACAAGAAATGTCCAATAGATGGCATCCAAGCCTCATTGTTCAATGATTTACAACAGGTCTGAGTCCAGAATGGGCAGGGACTGAGTTCAACAGTTGCTTGAGCTCTTTTGCAGTCGAATCCCAGAAAAAAGGCAAACAATGTGTCCCCACTCAATATATACATCAACTGAGTGGAGGATACAATTTTTAACAACCTTTAACCATTTACAGCCAGAGCGTTCAAATTTGGGAACAATTATTCCCATGGTTCCTGTCTCAGTGTCATCGTCGTCCGATCACCGATTTTATTTCTGAAGTCTGCCCAGATACTCATGACAATACAAGCTAAAGGCACATGTGATTGGTTAAGGGGTTACTGGGCAAGAATAATAACTGTATCGTCATCACCGTCTTCCTTCATTTCAATGGAAAGGTGATATCACGAGAGATTTACTCCAGTGTTGGATTTACTGCTTCAAATTAAATACTGAGGCGATTTTTGCAAGGTAAGAACGTGTGTTGTCTATATTTTCTATAGAAAGTCAAAACGTTTTAGTGACGAAGCATTTATTTGTAGGAGTATTGCTAGTTATTTCTGGAAAAAAATGACAAAACAACTCAAATAAATGTTTGTGAGCAGTTTTGTGTGAAACCGCGAGATGCGTCGCGTCTAACGCACGAGCCCCGATGAGAGATCGCATTCGCTTCTTCTTGCGTTTGAACGGACAATTTCATACTACAAAATGTCAAATTACATGATATATTGTCTGTTTTGTCCCAAGTGAACATAAACAGTTGATGAAGAAATCGCGAATCGAAATCTAGTATCAACACTTCCGAGAATGATTATCAGCGTTGTGTCTGACAGCGCGAGGCATCTCATTTTTACTCGCATCTTCATGGAGGTTTGTCGGTTGTATGTAGTTTCACAATCTCAATCAAGTAATCTCTGAAATGAATACAGATGTAACAGCACGAAAATAATGAGACTTCACAGTTCTCAAAAGATTAAACTCACTAAAACAAGCCGCACAGACTGTGCCTTGAATGAAATGCGTTTAAAATCCTCTTAAAGAGACAGTAACAATTTTCCAAGTAAATAAAAAGTAGGCCTACAAATGGTTTTCACCCCAAAAATAAATTTCTCTCATCGTATACTCACCCTCATTGCATCCCAGATGTGTATTGTTTTCTTTCTTCTAGTGAACACAAATTAAGCTTTTTAGAAGATTATCTCAACCCTGTTGGACCTTTCAATGACTTGAATGGTGATCAGAACTCAGAAGCTGCAAAAATCAAATAAATGCAGCATAAAAGTAATCCATACCACTCCAGTGGTTAAATCCATGCCTTCAGAAGTGATATTATAGGTGTGGGTTAGAAATAGACCTATATATATATACTTCAAGATGACATCACTCTGAAGTACTGCGTAAAGAATATCCCACATTCGCCCTTAGGGGGCGCTACAGGCCATGCCCAAAATTCCCATTTTCTGGTCAAAAATGTTCTAATGTTGTATATTGATACTACAGGCCAACAGGAATTCACAAACCAAGAGTGGCCCACATTCGCCCTTATGGGGCGCTACAGGCCACGCCCTAAATTCCCATTTGCTGGTCAAAAATGTTCTAATTTGGTACATTGATACTACAGGCCAACAGGAACCCACAAACAAAGAATTGCCCATATTCGCCATTAGGGGGCGCTACAGGCTATGCCCAAAATTCCCATTTTATGGTCAAAAATTTTCTAATTTGGTATATTGACACTACAGGCCAACAGAAATCCACAAACCAAGAATGTCTCACATTTGCCCTTAGGGGGTGCTAAAGGACATTCCCAAATTGCACATTTTTTTGTCAAATACTTTCTAATTTGGTACATTAATACTACAGGCCAACAGGAACCTACAAACCAAGAATGGCTCACATTCGCCCTTAGGGGGCGGTACAGGCCATGCCCAAATGTCAATTTTTCAAAGTGATTGTATTTCCACCCCATTTATTTAGTTTTTCTGAAACCTGGTGAACATACCTCATTTCTCATTGTAAACAAAAAACCCTACAGGATCCATAAGGTCCGGCATGATGGATTTTCCTGTACACTGAAAATGTTTAGTTTAGGATTCAGACAGAAAGACATGTTTTTTGGATTTTTTCATTGGGAGGGTTTAACCCCAACCCTCTATTGATCAATTTTAAATGATTTGCCATTTTGAGGAGGAATCGCATTGCTGCTTGCAGCTATATTTTTGAGTTGTTGCAGTGTCCATCATCCTTTGTTTTCCGAAAGCCACCAAGTGGAAATGAGCCCGGTAACTAAAGGCACCAGGGTTGCGGTGCCACCGGCTTGGGCCCGTCATCGCTGCTTGCAGCTTTAATTATTATTATTATTATTATTATTATTATTATTATTATTATTTTATCGACTATTCGGGCACTTTTGGGGGCCTTAACATGCTCTAAAACTCTTGAAACTTTGCACACGGGTCAGAACCTGCGGCCATCAGGGCTGGGCTGAAGATGGTACCCGGGCGTGGCAGGGGGGCTCAGCAGCGCCCCCTGGAACGGGGTCCGAAACCTTGGTCCATAAATCAAACACACTTGCATGTAATAATATGAAAGTCGGTACACATATAGATCTCATCGTTTCATATATACTTCATGCTCTTACTTTTTACCTCAGCCCAACAGGAAGTCGGCTATTTAGGGTTGTTTGGAAAACGTATACAATGGAATTTGAAATACTCCTCCTAGAGAAATCATTTAATCGCCACGAATCTCAGTCAGCATGAAGTCAAGACATTGAGGATGAAAAATTGCCAGCGGATTTTTGATATCTCGAACGGTTTTGCCGTGTCGAGGAAACAAATTTATGGCGAGAAAAGTGAGACAGGAAGTGTGTTATAACTTCTGCATAAATTAACAGATCTTGATGAAACTTCAGCAGTGTGTTCGTTGTAAGAGGCCGATCACATGGATGTGACTATTGTGAGTCAAAGTTATAGCGCCACCAACTGGCAGCAGGAAGTGTGTCACTTTCAAAATGCTTTGAAATCACCCTCTTGTTTTTACCCGATTTGCTTCAAACTTTACGTGTATAATGTAAACACACGGCAGATTTAGACCTGTGAAAGGATTATTGATATCTTAGATACTGTTGCCGTGGCAACACTTCAAACTTTACTTTTCTTTATTGATGCTTTTGAGACTCTTAACATACTTGAAATTGCATGAAACTCGACAGAGACGTCACATTTATTAGCCAGTAGACATGTGCAAAGTTTCAGAAATGGGTGTGGTGAGGGGCTCAGTAGCGCCACCTTTTGACAAAAAAGTGGGGGGTTAGTTTCATCTACAGGTACAAAAATTGGTATTGATATAGTTCTCCTCAAGCCGGACAACTTTCTAATTTACAGTCATTAGCTCCGACCAACAGAAAGTCAGATATTTTGGTTTGAATGTGGAGAAAATGTCAGAATTTTGCAAGTCACTCTCTAAGACTTTGTGTGTGAGGAGTAGGAAGGGAGGGGGTCTTGTGAAGTAATACATAGGGCTATACTGCCCTCTTGTGTTCAACATAGTATGGGTTACATTAACTTTTGCACGATATTCTAATTTTTCGAGTTTCACCTGTATGCAGAGTTGACAGAAAAATGTTACACACGCCGTAGCAGGTGAATACAACAAAGAACTAAAGCCTAAAAAACTAAAGTTTAATCCACTGTCTGTTCATTCTCTGAGTGGCAATTACAAGAAATGTCCAATAGATGGCATCCAAGCCTCATTGTTCAATGATTTACAACAGGTCTGAGTCCAGAATGGGCAGGGACTGAGTTCAACAGTTGCTTGAGCTCTTTTGCAGTCGAATCCCAGAAAAAAGGCAAACAATGTGTCCCCACTCACTATATACATCAACTGAGTGGAGGATACAATTTTTAACAACCTTTAACCATTTACAGCCAGAGCGTTCAAATTTGGGAACAATTATTCCCATGGTTCCTGTCTCAGTGTCATCGTCGTCCGATCACCGATTTTATTTCTGAAGTCTGCCCAGATACTCATGACAATACAAGCTAAAGGCACATGTGATTGGTTAAGGGGTTACTGGGCAAGAATAATAACTGTATCGTCATCACCGTCTTCCTTCATTTCAATGGAAAGGTGATATCACGAGAGATTTACTCCAGTGTTGGATTTACTGCTTCAAATTAAATACTGAGGCGATTTTTGCAAGGTAAGAACGTGTGTTGTCTATATTTTCTATAGAAAGTCAAAACGTTTTAGTGACGAAGCATTTATTTGTAGGAGTATTGCTAGTTATTTCTGGAAAAAAAATGACAAAACAACTCAAATAAATGTTTGTGAGCAGTTTTGTGTGAAACCGCGAGATGCGTCGCGTCTAACGCACGAGCCCCGATGAGAGATCGCATTCGCTTCTTCTTGCGTTTGAACGGACAATTTCATACTACAAAATGTCAAATTACATGATATATTGTCTGTTTTGTCCCAAGTGAACATAAACAGTTGATGAAGAAATCGCGAATCGAAATCTAGTATCAACACTTCCGAGAATGATTATCAGCGTTGTGTCTGACAGCGCGAGGCATCTCATTTTTACTCGCATCTTCATGGAGGTTTGTCGGTTGTATGTAGTTTCACAATCTCAATCAAGTAATCTCTGAAATGAATACAGATGTAACAGCACGAAAATAATGAGACTTCACAGTTCTCAAAAGATTAAACTCACTAAAACAAGCCGCACAGACTGTGCCTTGAATGAAATGCGTTTAAAATCCTCTTAAAGAGACAGTAACAATTTTCCAAGTAAATAAAAAGTAGCCTACAAATGGTTTTCACCCCAAAAATACATTTCTCTCATCGTATACTCACCCTCATTGCATCCCAGATGTGTATTGTTTTCTTTCTTCTAGTGAACACAAATTAAGCTTTTTAGAAGATTCTCAACCCTGTTGGACCTTTCAATGACTTGAATGGTGATCAGAACTCAGAAGCTACAAAAATCAAATAAATGCAGCATAAAAGTAATCCATACCACTCCAGTGGTTAAATCCATGCCTTCAGAAGTGATATTATAGGTGTGGGTTAGAAATAGACCTATATATATATACTTCAAGATGACATCACTCTGAAGTACTGCGTAAAGAATATCCCACATTCGCCCTTAGGGGGCGCTACAGGCCATGCCCAAAATTCCCATTTTCTGGTCAAAAATGTTCTAATGTTGTATATTGATACTACAGGCCAACAGGAATTCACAAACCAAGAGTGGCCCACATTCGCCCTTATGGGGCGCTACAGGCCACGCCCTAAATTCCCATTTGCTGGTCAAAAATGTTCTAATTTGGTACATTGATACTACAGGCCAACAGGAACCCACAAACAAAGAATTGCCCATATTCGCCATTAGGGGGCGCTACAGGCTATGCCCAAAATTCCCATTTTATGGTCAAAAATTTTCTAATTTGGTATATTGACACTACAGGCCAACAGAAATCCACAAACCAAGAATGTCTCACATTTGCCCTTAGGGGGTGCTAAAGGACATTCCCAAATTGCACATTTTTTTGTCAAATACTTTCTAATTTGGTACATTAATACTACAGGCCAACAGGAACCTACAAACCAAGAATGGCTCACATTCGCCCTTAGGGGGCGGTACAGGCCATGCCCAAATGTCAATTTTTCAAAGTGATTGTATTTCCACCCCATTTATTTAGTTTTTCTGAAACCTGGTGAACATACCTCATTTCTCATTGTAAACAAAAAACCCTACAGGATCCATAAGGTCCGGCATGATGGATTTTCCTGTACACTGAAAATGTTTAGTTTAGGATTCAGACAGAAAGACATGTTTTTTGGATTTTTTCATTGGGAGGGTTTAACCCCAACCCTCTATTGATCAATTTTAAATGATTTGCCATTTTGAGGAGGAATCGCATTGCTGCTTGCAGCTATATTTTTGAGTTGTTGCTGTGTCCATCATCCTTTGTTTTCCGAAAGCCACCAAGTGGAAATGAGCCCGGTAACTAAAGGCACCAGGGTTGCGGTGCCACCGGCTTGGGCCCGTCATCGCTGCTTGCAGCTTTAATTATTATTATTATTATTATTTTATCGACTATTCGGGCACTTTTGGGGGCCTTAACATGCTCTAAAACTCTTGAAACTTTGCACACGGGTCAGAACCTGCGGCCATCAGGGCTGGGCTGAAGATGGTACCCGGGCGTGGCAGGGGGTTTCAGCAGCGCCCCCTGGAACGGGGTCCGAAACCATGGTCCATAAATCAAACACACTTGCATGTAATAATATGAAAGTCGGTACACATATAGATCTCATCGTTTCATATATACTTCATGCTCTTACTTTTTACCTCAGCCCAACAGGAAGTCGGCTATTTAGGGTTGTTTGGAAAACGTATACAATGGAATTTGAAATACTCCTCCTAGAGAAATCATTTAATCACCACGAATCTCAGTCAGCATGAAGTCAAGACATTGAGGATGAAAAATTGCCAGCGGATTTTTGATATCTCGAACGGTTTGGCCGTGGCGAGGAAACAAATTTATGGCGAGAAAAGTGAGACAGGAAGTGTGTTATAACTTCTGCATAAATTAACAGATCTTGATGAAACTTCAGCAGTGTGTTCATTGTAAGAGGCCGATCACATGGATGTGACTATTGTGAGTCAAAGTTATAGCGCCACCAACTGGCAGCAGGAAGTGTGTCACTTTCAAAATTCTTTGAAATCACCCTCTTGTTTTTACCCGATTTGCTTCAAACTTTACGTGTATAATGTAAACACACGGCAGATTTAGACCTGTGAAAGGATTATTGATATCTTAGATACTGTTGCCGTGGCAACACTTCAAACTTTACTTTTCTTTATTGATGCTTTTGAGACTCTTAACATACTTGAAATTGCATGAAACTCGACAGAGACGTCACATTTATTAGCCAGTAGACATGTGCAAAGTTTCAGAAATGGGTGTGGTGAGGGGCTCAGTAGCGCCACCTTTTGACAAAAAAGTGGGGGGTTAGTTTCATCTACAGGTACAAAAATTGGTATTGATATAGTTCTCCTCAAGCCGGACAACTTTCTAATTTACAGTCATTAGCTCCGACCAACAGAAAGTCAGATATTTTGGTTTGAATGTGGAGAAAATGTCAGAATTTTGCAAGTCACTCTCTAAGACTTTGTGTGTGAGGAGTAGGAAGGGAGGGGGTCTTGTGAAGTAATACATAGGGCTATACTGCCCTCTTGTGTTCAACATAGTATGGGTTACTTTAACTTTTGCACGATATTCTAATTTTTCGAGTTTCACCTGTATGCAGAGTTGACAGAAAAATTACACACGCCGTAGCAGGTGAATACAACAAAGAACTAAAGCCTAAAAAACTAAAGTTTAATCCACTGTCTGTTCATTCTCTGAGTGGCAATTACAAGAAATGTCCAATAGATGGCATCCAAGCCTCATTGTTCAATGATTTACAACAGGTCTGAGTCCAGAATGGGCAGGGACTGAGTTCAACAGTTGCTTGAGCTCTTTTGCAGTCGAATCCCAGAAAAAAGGCAAACAATGTGTCCCCACTCAATATATACATCAACTGAGTGGAGGATACAATTTTTAACAACCTTTAACCATTTACAGCCAGAGCGTTCAAATTTGGGAACAATTATTCCCATGGTTCCTGTCTCAGTGTCATCGTCGTCCGATCACCGATTTTATTTCTGAAGTCTGCCCAGATACTCATGACAATACAAGCTAAAGGCACATGTGATTGGTTAAGGGGTTACTGGGCAAGAATAATAACTGTATCGTCATCACCGTCTTCCTTCATTTCAATGGAAAGGTGATATCACGAGAGATTTACTCCAGTGTTGGATTTACTGCTTCAAATTAAATACTGAGGCGATTTTTGCAAGGTAAGAACGTGTGTTGTCTATATTTTCTATAGAAAGTCAAAACGTTTTAGTGACGAAGCATTTATTTGTAGGAGTATTGCTAGTTATTTCTGGAAAAAAATGACAAAACAACTCAAATAAATGTTTGTGAGCAGTTTTGTGTGAAACCGCGAGATGCGTCGCGTCTAACGCACGAGCCCCGATGAGAGATCGCATTCGCTTCTTCTTGCGTTTGAACGGACAATTTCATACTACAAAATGTCAAATTACATGATATATTGTCTGTTTTGTCCCAAGTGAACATAAACAGTTGATGAAGAAATCGCGAATCGAAATCTAGTATCAACACTTCCGAGAATGATTATCAGCGTTGTGTCTGACAGCGCGAGGCATCTCATTTTTACTCGCATCTTCATGGAGGTTTGTCGGTTGTATGTAGTTTCACAATCTCAATCAAGTAATCTCTGAAATGAATACAGATGTAACAGCACGAAAATAATGAGACTTCACAGTTCTCAAAAGATTAAACTCACTAAAACAAGCCGCACAGACTGTGCCTTGAATGAAATGCGTTTAAAATCCTCTTAAAGAGACAGTAACAATTTTCCAAGTAAATAAAAAGTAGGCCTACAAATGGTTTTCACCCCAAAAATAAATTTCTCTCATCGTATACTCACCCTCATTGCATCCCAGATGTGTATTGTTTTCTTTCTTCTAGTGAACACAAATTAAGCTTTTTAGAAGATTATCTCAACCCTGTTGGACCTTTCAATGACTTGAATGGTGATCAGAACTCAGAAGCTGCAAAAATCAAATAAATGCAGCATAAAAGTAATCCATACCACTCCAGTGGTTAAATCCATGCCTTCAGAAGTGATATTATAGGTGTGGGTTAGAAATAGACCTATATATATATACTTCAAGATGACATCACTCTGAAGTACTGCGTAAAGAATATCCCACATTCGCCCTTAGGGGGCGCTACAGGCCATGCCCAAAATTCCCATTTTCTGGTCAAAAATGTTCTAATGTTGTATATTGATACTACAGGCCAACAGGAATTCACAAACCAAGAGTGGCCCACATTCGCCCTTATGGGGCGCTACAGGCCACGCCCTAAATTCCCATTTGCTGGTCAAAAATGTTCTAATTTGGTACATTGATACTACAGGCCAACAGGAACCCACAAACAAAGAATTGCCCATATTCGCCATTAGGGGGCGCTACAGGCTATGCCCAAAATTCCCATTTTATGGTCAAAAATTTTCTAATTTGGTATATTGACACTACAGGCCAACAGAAATCCACAAACCAAGAATGTCTCACATTTGCCCTTAGGGGGTGCTAAAGGACATTCCCAAATTGCACATTTTTTTGTCAAATACTTTCTAATTTGGTACATTAATACTACAGGCCAACAGGAACCTACAAACCAAGAATGGCTCACATTCGCCCTTAGGGGGCGGTACAGGCCTTGCCCAAATGTCAATTTTTCAAAGTGATTGTATTTCCACCCCATTTATTTAGTTTTTCTGAAACCTGGTGAACATACCTCATTTCTCATTGTAAACAAAAAACCCTACAGGATCCATAAGGTCCGGCATGATGGATTTTCCTGTACACTGAAAATGTTTAGTTTAGGATTCAGACAGAAAGACATGTTTTTTGGATTTTTTCATTGGGAGGGTTTAACCCCAACCCTCTATTGATCAATTTTAAATGATTTGCCATTTTGAGGAGGAATCGCATTGCTGCTTGCAGCTATATTTTTGAGTTGTTGCAGTGTCCATCATCCTTTGTTTTCCGAAAGCCACCAAGTGGAAATGAGCCCGGTAACTAAAGGCACCAGGGTTGCGGTGCCACCGGCTTGGGCCCGTCATCGCTGCTTGCAGCTTTAATTATTATTATTATTATTATTATTATTATTATTATTATTATTTTATCGACTATTCGGGCACTTTTGGGGGCCTTAACATGCTCTAAAACTCTTGAAACTTTGCACACGGGTCAGAACCTGCGGCCATCAGGGCTGGGCTGAAGATGGTACCCGGGCGTGGCAGGGGGGCTCAGCAGCGCCCCCTGGAACGGGGTCCGAAACCTTGGTCCATAAATCAAACACACTTGCATGTAATAATATGAAAGTCGGTACACATATAGATCTCATCGTTTCATATATACTTCATGCTCTTACTTTTTACCTCAGCCCAACAGGAAGTCGGCTATTTAGGGTTGTTTGGAAAACGTATACAATGGAATTTGAAATACTCCTCCTAGAGAAATCATTTAATCGCCACGAATCTCAGTCAGCATGAAGTCAAGACATTGAGGATGAAAAATTGCCAGCGGATTTTTGATATCTCGAACGGTTTGGCCGTGGCGAGGAAACAAATTTATGGCGAGAAAAGTGAGACAGGAAGTGTGTTATAACTTCTGCATAAATTAACAGATCTTGATGAAACTTCAGCAGTGTGTTCGTTGTAAGAGGCCGATCACATGGATGTGACTATTGTGAGTCAAAGTTATAGCGCCACCAACTGGCAGCAGGAAGTGTGTCACTTTCAAAATGCTTTGAAATCACCCTCTTGTTTTTACCCGATTTGCTTCAAATTTTACGTGTATAATGTAAACACACGGCAGATTTAGACCTGTGAAAGGATTATTGATATCTTAGATACTGTTGCCGTGGCAACACTTCAAACTTTACTTTTCTTTATTGATGCTTTTGAGACTCTTAACATACTTGAAATTGCATGAAACTCGACAGAGACGTCACATTTATTAGCCAGTAGACATGTGCAATGTTTCAGAAATGGGTGTGGTGAGGGGCTCAGTAGCGCCACCTTTTGACAAAAAAGTGGGGGGTTAGTTTCATCTACAGGTACAAAAATTGGTATTGATATAGTTCTCCTCAAGCCGGACAACTTTCTAATTTACAGTCATTAGCTCCGACCAACAGAAAGTCAGATATTTTGGTTTGAATGTGGAGAAAATGTCAGAATTTTGCAAGTCACTCTCTAAGACTTTGTGTGTGAGGAGTAGGAAGGGAGGGGGGCTTGTGAAGTAATACATAGGGCTATACTGCCCTCTTGTGTTCAACATAGTATGGGTTACATTAACTTTTGCACGATATTCTAATTTTTCGAGTTTCACCTGTATGCAGAGTTGACAGAAAAATGTTACACACGCCGTAGCAGGTGAATACAACAAAGAACTAAAGCCTAAAAAACTAAAGTTTAATCCACTGTCTGTTCATTCTCTGAGTGGCAATTACAAGAAATGTCCAATAGATGGCATCCAAGCCTCATTGTTCAATGATTTACAACAGGTCTGAGTCCAGAATGGGCAGGGACTGAGTTCAACAGTTGCTTGAGCTCTTTTGCAGTCGAATCCCAGAAAAAAGGCAAACAATGTGTCCCCACTCAATATATACATCAACTGAGTGGAGGATACAATTTTTAACAACCTTTAACCATTTACAGCCAGAGCGTTCAAATTTGGGAACAATTATTCCCATGGTTCCTGTCTCAGTGTCATCGTCGTCCGATCACCGATTTTATTTCTGAAGTCTGCCCAGATACTCATGACAATACAAGCTAAAGGCACATGTGATTGGTTAAGGGGTTACTGGGCAAGAATAATAACTGTATCGTCATCACCGTCTTCCTTCATTTCAATGGAAAGGTGATATCACGAGAGATTTACTCCAGTGTTGGATTTACTGCTTCAAATTAAATACTGAGGCGATTTTTGCAAGGTAAGAACGTGTGTTGTCTATATTTTCTATAGAAAGTCACAACGTTTTAGTTACGAAGCATTTATTTGTAGGAGTATTGCTAGTTATTTCTGGAAAAAAATGACAAAATAACTCAAATAAATGTTTGTGAGCAGTTTTGTGTGAAACCGCGAGATACGTCGCGTCTAACGCACGAGCCCCGATGAGAGATCGCATTCGCTTCTTCTTGCGTTTGAACGGACAATTTCATACTACAAAATGTCAAATTACATGATATATTGTCTGTTTTGTCCCAAGTGAACATAAACAGTTGATGAAGAAATCGCGAATCGAAATCTAGTATCAACACTTCCGAGAATGATTATCAGCGTTGTGCCTGACAGCGCATCTCATTTTTACTCGCATCTTCATGGAGGTTTGTCGGTTGTATGTAGTTTCACAATCTCAATCAAGTAATCTCTGAAATGAATACAGATGTAACAGCACGAAAATAATGAGACTTGACAGTTCTCAAAAGATTAAACTCACTAAAACAAGCCGCACAGAGTGTGCCTTGAATGAAATGCGTTTAAAATCCTCTTAAAGAGACAGTAACAATTTTCCAAGTAAATAAAAAGTAGGCCTACAAATGGTTTTCACCCCAAAAATAAATTTCTCTCATCGTATACTCACCCTCATTGCATCCCAGATGTGTATTGTTTTCTTTCTTCTAGTGAACACAAATTAAGCTTTTTAGAAGATTATCTCAACCCTGTTGGACCTTTCAATGACTTGAATGGTGATCAGAACTCAGAAGCTACAAAAATCAAATAAATGCAGCATAAAAGTAATCCATACCACTCCAGTGGTTAAATCCATGCCTTCAGAAGTGATATTATAGGTGTGGGTTAGAAATAGACCTATATATATATACTTCAAGATGACATCACTCTGAAGTACTGCGTAAAGAATATCCCACATTCGCCCTTAGGGGGCGCTACAGGCCATGCCCAAAATTCCCATTTTCTGGTCAAAAATGTTCTAATGTTGTATATTGATACTACAGGCCAACAGGAATTCACAAACCAAGAGTGGCCCACATTCGCCCTTATGGGGCGCTACAGGCCACGCCCTAAATTCCCATTTGCTGGTCAAAAATGTTCTAATTTGGTACATTGATACTACAGGCCAACAGGAACCCACAAACAAAGAATTGCCCATATTCGCCATTAGGGGGCGCTACAGGCTATGCCCAAAATTCCCATTTTATGGTCAAAAATTTTCTAATTTGGTATATTGACACTACAGGCCAACAGAAATCCACAAACCAAGAATGTCTCACATTCGCCCTTAGGGGGCGCTAAAGGCCATTCCCAAATTGCACATTTTTTTGTCAAATACTTTCTAATTTGGTACATTAATACTACAGGCCAACAGGAACCTACAAACCAAGAATGGCTCACATTCGCCCTTAGGGGGCGCTACATGCCATGCCCAAATGTCATTTTTTTAAAGTGATTGTATTTCCACCCCATTTATTTAGTTTTCTGAAACCTGGTGAACATACCTCATTTCTCATTGTAAACAAAAAACCCTACAGGATCCATAAGGTCCGGCATGATGGATTTTCCTGTACACTGAAAATGTTTAGTTTAGGATTCAGACAGAAAGACATGTTTTTTGGATTTTTTCATTGGGAGGGTTTAACCCCAACCCTCTATTGATCAATTTTAAATGATTTGCCATTTTGAGGAGGAATCGCATTGCTGCTTGCAGCTATATTTTTGAGTTGTTGCTGTGTCCATCATCCTTTGTTTTCCGAAAGCCACCAAGTGGAAATGAGCCCGGTAACTAAAGGCACCAGGGTTGCGGTGCCACCGGCTTGGGCCCGTCATCGCTGCTTGCAGCTTTAATTATTATTATTATTATTATTTTATCGACTATTCGGGCACTTTTGGGGGCCTTAACATGCTCTAAAACTCTTGAAACTTTGCACACGGGTCAGAACCTGCGGCCATCAGGGCTGGGCTGAAGATGGTACCCGGGCGTGGCAGGGGGGCTCAGCAGCGCCCCCTGGAACGGGGTCCGAAACCTTGGTCCATAAATCAAACACACTTGCATGTAATAATATGAAAGTCGGTACACATATAGATCTCATCGTTTCATATATACTTCATGCTCTTACTTTTTACCTCAGCCCAACAGGAAGTCGGCTATTTAGGGTTGTTTGGAAAACGTATACAATGGAATTTGAAATACTCCTCCTAGAGAAATCATTTAATCGCCACGAATCTCAGTCAGCATGAAGTCAAGACATTGAGGATGAAAAATTGCCAGTGGATTTGTGATATCTCAAACGGTTTGGCCGTGGCGAGGAAACAAATTTATGGCGAGAAAAGTGAGACAGGAAGTGTGTTATAACTTCTGCATAAATTAACAGATCTTGATGAAACTTCAGCAGTGTGTTCGTTGTAAGAGGCCGATCACATGGATGTGACTATTGTGAGTCAAAGTTATAGCGCCACCAACTGGCAGCAGGAAGTGTGTCACTTTCAAAATGCTTTGAAATCACCCTCTTGTTTTTACCCGATTTGCTTCAAACTTTACGTGTATAATGTAAACACACGGCAGATTTAGACCTGTGAAAGGATTATTGATATCTTAGATACTGTTGCCGTGGCAACACTTCAAACTTTACTTTTCTTTATTGATGCTTTTGAGACTCTTAACATACTTGAAATTGCATGAAACTCGACAGAGACGTCACATTTATTAGCCAGTAGACATGTGCAAAGTTTCAGAAATGGGTGTGGTGAGGGGCTCAGTAGCGCCACCTTTTGACAAAAAAGTGGGGGGTTAGTTTCATCTACAGGTACAAAAATTGGTATTGATATAGTTCTCCTCAAGCCGGACAACTTTCTAATTTACAGTCATTAGCTCCGACCAACAGAAAGTCAGATATTTTGGTTTGAATGTGGAGAAAATGTCAGAATTTTGCAAGTCACTCTCTAAGACTTTGTGTGTGAGGAGTAGGAAGGGAGGGGGGCTTGTGAAGTAATACATAGGGCTATACTGCCCTCTTGTGTTCAACATAGTATGGGTTACATTAACTTTTGCACGATATTCTAATTTTTCGAGTTTCAACTGTATGCAGAGTTGACAGAAAAATGTTACACACGCCGTAGCAGGTGAATACAACAAAGAAATAAAGCCTAAAAAACTAAAGTTTAATCCACTGTCTGTTCATTCTCTGAGTGGCAATTACAAGAAATGTCCAATAGATGGCATCCAAGCCTCATTGTTCAATGATTTACAACAGGTCTGAGTCCAGAATGTGCAGGGACTGAGTTCAACAGTTGCTTGAGCTCTTTTGCAGTCGAATCCCAGAAAAAAAGCAAACAATGTGTCCCCACTCAATATATACATCAACTGAGTGGCGGATGCAATTTTTAACAACCTTTAACCATTTACAGCCAGAGCGTTCAAATTTGGGAACAATTATTCCCATGGTTCCTGTCTCAGTTTCATCGTCGTCCAATCACCGATTTCATTTCTGAAATCTGCCCAGATACTCATGACAATACAAGCTAAAGACACATGTGATTGGTTAAGGGGATTTTATTTCTGAAATCTGCCCAGATACTCATGACAATACAAGCTAATGGCACATGTGATTGGTTAAGGGTTCCTGGGCAAGAATAATAACTGTTTCGTCATCACCGTCTTCCTTCATTTCAATGGGAAGGTGATATCACGAGAGATTTACTCCAGTGTTGGATTTACTGCTTCAAATTAAATACTGAGGCGATTTTTGCAAGGTAAGAACATGTGTTGTCTATATTTTCTATTGAAAGTCAAAACGTTTTAGTTACGAAGCATTTATTTGCAGGAGTATTGCTAGTTATTTCTGGAAAAAAAATGACGTGACTCTATTTGTTCATCGGACAGGCAGCTAGCCTCTATTTTTAATACATTTCGGTGAAACTTGCTAATTAAACATTAGCTAGCACTTTTGTTTGCCAATGTTGTCGCTTGTGAAAAATCCACCTGAATTAATGTGAGACCGAGAGCAGACGCTGTTCAGATGTTTTTTAAGCAGTTTTTTTTAACCCATCTGAATGCCCGGATGCGTGTTTTATTTCCAACTCTGTTCGTGGTGGCGCAGGAAAATTAATACTGTAGAAACATCAGCTGACGCTTGAAAAAAATATGTAGAAAAAGAGCGAAAATAACTTTGTAATTATTTTGGATGAATTGCATATTGCACCGCTCGATTTGAACGTAGATGTCGAACACTGCAAATTATTAAAACGTGAAAAGACCGATCCAAACTTGCACGCTTGCAAATTGTCCCGTTTGACAGCTTTGTCAATCAAAAGCAGGAGCGAGAGACGCAAAATAACGGCATTTGCGTTTTGGATTAACGGGTTGATGAAGGTTTATACGTGTAACATCGTAAATTCAGTGAAATGCGCTTCCCTGCTCACGTCTAGCAGCGTCACTTCTAACTCACGAGCCCCGATGAGAGATCGCATTCGCTTCTTCTTGCGTTTGAACGGACAATTTCATAACAACAAAATGTCAAAATACATGATATATTGTCTGTTTTGTCTCAAGCGAACATAAACAGTTGATGAAGATATCGCGAATCTAAATCTAGTATCAACACTTCCGAGAACGATTATCAGCGTTGTGCCTGACAGCGCGAGGCATCTCATTTCTACTCGCATCTTCATGGAGGTTTGTCGGTTGTATGTAGTTTCACAATCTCAATCAATTAATCTCTGAAATGAATACAGATGTAACAGCACGAAAATAATGAGACTTCACAGTTCTCAAAAGATTATATCTCAATAAAACAAGCCGCACAGACGGCTTGACGGCTTGAATGAAATGCGTTTAAAATCATCTTAAAGAGACAGTAACAATTTTCCAAGTAAATAAAAAGTAGCCTACAAATGGTTTTCACCCCAAAAATAAATTTCTCTCATCGTATACTCACCCTCATTCCATCCCAGATGTGTATTATTTTCTTTCTTCTAGTGAACACAAATTAAGCTTTTTAGAAGATTATCTCAACCCTGTTGGACCTTTCAATGACTTGAATGGTGATCAGAACTCAGAAGCTACAAAAATCACATAAATGCAGCATAAAAGTAATCCATACCACTCCTGTGGTTTAATCCATGCCTTCAGAAGTGATATTATAGGTGTGGGTTAGAAACAGACCTATATATACTTAAAGATGACATCACTCTGAAGTACTGCGTAAAGAATATCCCGCATTCGCTCTTAGGGGGCGCTACAGGCCATGACCAAAATTCCCATTTTCTGGTCAAAAATGTTCTAATTTTGTATATTGATACTACAGGCCAACAGGAATCCACAAACCAAGAATGGCCCACATTCGCCCTTAGGGGGCGCTAAAGGCCATGCCCAAAATTCCCATTTTCTGGTCAAAAATGTTCTAATTTTGTAGATTGATACTACAGGCCAAAAGGAATCCACAAACCAAGAATGGCCCACATTCGCCCTTAGGGGGCGCTACAGGCCACGCCCTAAATTCCCATTTGCTGGTCAAAAATGTTCTAATTTGGTACATTGATACTACAGGCCAACAGGAACCCACAAACAAAGAATTGCCCATATTCGCATTAGGGGGCGCTACAGGCTATGCCCAAAATTCCCATTTTATGGTCAAAAATGTTCTAATTTGGTATATTGGCACTACAGGCCAACAGAAATCCACAAACCAAGAATGTCTCACATTCGCCCTTAGGGGGCGCTAAAGGCAATTCCCAAATTGCACATTTTTTTGTCAAATACTTTCCAATTTGGAACATTAATACTACAGGCCAACAGGAACCTACAAACCAAGAATGGCTCACATTCACCTTTAGGGGGCGCTACAGGCCATGCCCAAATGTCATTTTTTCAAAGTGATTGTATTTCCAACACATTTATTTAGTTTTTCTGAAACCTGGTGAACATACCTCATTTCTCATTGTAAACAAAAAACCCTACAGGATCCATAAGGTCCGACATGATGGATTTTCCTGTACACTGAAAATGTTTAGTTTAGGATTAAGACAGAAAGACATGTTTTTTGGATTTTTTCATTGGGAGGGTTTAACCCCAACCCTCTATTGATCAATTTTAAATGATTTGCCATTTTGAGGAGGAATCGCATTGCTGCTTGCAGCTATATTTTTGAGTTGTTGCTGTGTCCATCATCCTTTGTTTTCCGAAAGCCACCAAGTGGAAATGAGCCCGGTAACTAAAGGCACCAGGGTTGCGGTGCCACCGGCTTGGGCCCGTCATCGCTGCTTGCAGCTTTAATTAGGGCCCAAGCCTGAAAAGGCGAAGGCCCTATTGTTTTCCTTAGGATTATTATTATTATTATTATTATTATTAGGGCCCAAGCCTGAAAAGGCGAAGGCCCTATTGTTTTCCTTAGGATTATTAGGGCCCAAGCCTGAAAAGGCGAAGGCCCTATTGTTTTCCTTAGGATTATTATTATTATTATTATTATTATTATTATTATTATTATTTTATCGACTATTCGGGCACTTTTGGGGGCCTTAACATGCTCAAAAACTCTTGAAACTTTGCACACGGGTCAGAACCTGCGGCCATCAGGGCTGGGCTGAAGATGGTACCCGGGCGTGGCAGGGGGTTTCAGCAGCGCCCCCTGGAACGGGGTCCGAAACCATGGTCCATAAATCAAACACACTTGCATGTAATAATATGAAAGTCGGTACACATATAGATCTCATCGTTTCATATATACTTCATGCTCTTACTTTTTACCTCAGCCCAACAGGAAGTCGGCTATTTAGGGTTGTTTGGAAAACGTATACAATGGAATTTGAAATACTCCTCCTAGAGAAATCATTTAATCGCCACGAATCTCAGTCAGCATGAAGTCAAGACATTGAGGATGAAAAATTGCCAGCGGATTTTTGATATCTCGAACGGTTTGGCCGTGGCGAGGAAACAAATTTATGGCGAGAAAAGTGAGACAGGAAGTGTGTTATAACTTCTGCATAAATTAACAGATCTTGATGAAACTTCAGCAGTGTGTTCGTTGTAAGAGGCCGATCACATGGATGTGACTATTGTGAGTCAAAGTTATAGCGCCACCAACTGGCAGCAGGAAGTGTGTCACTTTCAAAATGCTTTGAAATCACCCTCTTGTTTTTACCCGATTTGCTTCAAACTTTACGTGTATAATGTAAACACACGGCAGATTTAGACCTGTGAAAGGATTATTGATATCTTAGATACTGTTGCCGTGGCAACACTTCAAACTTTACTTTTCTTTATTGATGCTTTTGAGACTCTTAACATACTTGAAATTGCATGAAACTCGACAGAGACGTCACATTTATTAGCCAGTAGACATGTGCAAAGTTTCAGAAATGGGTGTGGTGAGGGGCTCAGTAGCGCCACCTTTTGACAAAAAAGTGGGGGGTTAGTTTCATCTACAGGTACAAAAATTGGTATTGATATAGTTCTCCTCAAGCCGGACAACTTTCTAATTTACAGTCATTAGCTCCGACCAACAGAAAGTCAGATATTTTGGTTTGAATGTGGAGAAAATGTCAGAATTTTGCAAGTCACTCTCTAAGACTTTGTGTGTGAGGAGTAGGAAGGGAGGGGGTCTTGTGAAGTAATACATAGGGCTATACTGCCCTCTTGTGTTCAACATAGTATGGGTTACATTAACTTTTGCACGATATTCTAATTTTTCGAGTTTCACCTGTATGCAGAGTTGACAGAAAAATGTTACACACGCCGTAGCAGGTGAATACAACAAAGAACTAAAGCCTAAAAAACTAAAGTTTAATCCACTGTCTGTTCATTCTCTGAGTGGCAATTACAAGAAATGTCCAATAGATGGCATCCAAGCCTCATTGTTCAATGATTTACAACAGGTCTGAGTCCAGAATGGGCAGGGACTGAGTTCAACAGTTGCTTGAGCTCTTTTGCAGTCGAATCCCAGAAAAAAGGCAAACAATGTGTCCCCACTCAATATATACATCAACTGAGTGGAGGATACAATTTTTAACAACCTTTAACCATTTACAGCCAGAGCGTTCAAATTTGGGAACAATTATTCCCATGGTTCCTGTCTCAGTGTCATCGTCGTCCGATCACCGATTTTATTTCTGAAGTCTGCCCAGATACTCATGACAATACAAGCTAAAGGCACATGTGATTGGTTAAGGGGTTACTGGGCAAGAATAATAACTGTATCGTCATCACCGTCTTCCTTCATTTCAATGGAAAGGTGATATCACGAGAGATTTACTCCAGTGTTGGATTTACTGCTTCAAATTAAATACTGAGGCGATTTTTGCAAGGTAAGAACGTGTGTTGTCTATATTTTCTATAGAAAGTCAAAACGTTTTAGTGACGAAGCATTTATTTGTAGGAGTATTGCTAGTTATTTCTGGAAAAAAATGACAAAACAACTCAAATAAATGTTTGTGAGCAGTTTTGTGTGAAACCGCGAGATGCGTCGCGTCTAACGCACGAGCCCCGATGAGAGATCGCATTCGCTTCTTCTTGCGTTTGAACGGACAATTTCATACTACAAAATGTCAAATTACATGATATATTGTCTGTTTTGTCCCAAGTGAACATAAACAGTTGATGAAGAAATCGCGAATCGAAATCTAGTATCAACACTTCCGAGAATGATTATCAGCGTTGTGTCTGACAGCGCGAGGCATCTCATTTTTACTCGCATCTTCATGGAGGTTTGTCGGTTGTATGTAGTTTCACAATCTCAATCAAGTAATCTCTGAAATGAATACAGATGTAACAGCACGAAAATAATGAGACTTGACAGTTCTCAAAAGATTAAACTCACTAAAACAAGCCGCACAGAGTGTGCCTTGAATGAAATGCGTTTAAAATCCTCTTAAAGAGACAGTAACAATTTTCCAAGTAAATAAAAAGTAGGCCTACAAATGGTTTTCACCCCAAAAATAAATTTCTCTCATCGTATACTCACCCTCATTGCATCCCAGATGTGTATTGTTTTCTTTCTTCTAGTGAACACAAATTAAGCTTTTTAGAAGATTATCTCAACCCTGTTGGACCTTTCAATGACTTGAATGGTGATCAGAACTCAGAAGCTACAAAAATCAAATAAATGCAGCATAAAAGTAATCCATACCACTCCAGTGGTTAAATCCATGCCTTCAGAAGTGATATTATAGGTGTGGGTTAGAAATAGACCTATATATATATACTTAAAGATGACATCACTCTGAAGTACTGCGTAAAGAATATCCCACATTCGCCCTTAGGGGGCGCTACAGGCCATGCCCAAAATTCCCATTTTCTGGTCAAAAATGTTCTAATGTTGTATATTGATACTACAGGCCAACAGGAATTCACAAACCAAGAGTGGCCCACATTCGCCCTTATGGGGCGCTACAGGCCACGCCCTAAATTCCCATTTGCTGGTCAAAAATGTTCTAATTTGGTACATTGATACTACAGGCCAACAGGAACCCACAAACAAAGAATTGCCCATATTCGCCATTAGGGGGCGCTACAGGCTATGCCCAAAATTCCCATTTTATGGTCAAAAATTTTCTAATTTGGTATATTGACACTACAGGCCAACAGAAATCCACAAACCAAGAATGTCTCACATTTGCCCTTAGGGGGCGCTAAAGGCCATTCCCAAATTGCACATTTTTTTGTCAAATACTTTCTAATTTGGTACATTAATACTACAGGCCAACAGGAACCTACAAACCAAGAATGGCTCACATTCGCCCTTAGGGGGCGCTACATGCCATGCCCAAATGTCATTTTTTTAAAGTGATTGTATTTCCACCCCATTTATTTAGTTTTCTGAAACCTGGTGAACATACCTCATTTCTCATTGTAAACAAAAAACCCTACAGGATCCATAAGGTCCGGCATGATGGATTTTCCTGTACACTGAAAATGTTTAGTTTAGGATTCAGACAGAAAGACATGTTTTTTGGATTTTTTCATTGGGAGGGTTTAACCCCAACCCTCTATTGATCAATTTTAAATGATTTGCCATTTTGAGGAGGAATCGCATTGCTGCTTGCAGCTATATTTTTGAGTTGTTGCTGTGTCCATCATCCTTTGTTTTCCGAAAGCCACCAAGTGGAAATGAGCCCGGTAACTAAAGGCACCAGGGTTGCGGTGCCACCGGCTTGGGCCCGTCATCGCTGCTTGCAGCTTTAATTATTATTATTATTATTATTATTTTATCGACTATTCGGGCACTTTTGGGGGCCTTAACATGCTCTAAAACTCTTGAAACTTTGCACACGGGTCAGAACCTGCGGCCATCAGGGCTGGGCTGAAGATGGTACCCGGGCGTGGCAGGGGGTTTCAGCAGCGCCCCCTGGAACGGGGTCCGAAACCATGGTCCATAAATCAAACACACTTGCATGTAATAATATGAAAGTCGGTACACATATAGATCTCATCGTTTCATATATACTTCATGCTCTTACTTTTTACCTCAGCCCAACAGGAAGTCGGCTATTTAGGGTTGTTTGGAAAACGTATACAATGGAATTTGAAATACTCCTCCTAGAGAAATCATTTAATCACCACGAATCTCAGTCAGCATGAAGTCAAGACATTGAGGATGAAAAATTGCCAGCGGATTTTTGATATCTCGAACGGTTTGGCCGTGGCGAGGAAACAAATTTATGGCGAGAAAAGTGAGACAGGAAGTGTGTTATAACTTCTGCATAAATTAACAGATCTTGATGAAACTTCAGCAGTGTGTTCATTGTAAGAGGCCGATCACATGGATGTGACTATTGTGAGTCAAAGTTATAGCGCCACCAACTGGCAGCAGGAAGTGTGTCACTTTAAAAATGCTTTGAAATCACCCTCTTGCTTTTACCCGATTTGCTTCAAACTTTACGTGTATAATGTAAACACACGGCAGATTTAGACCTGTGAAAGGATTATTGATATCTTAGATACTGTTGCCGTGGCAACACTTCAAACTTTACTTTTCTTTATTGATGCTTTTGAGACTCTTAACATACTTGAAATTGCATGAAACTCGACAGAGACGTCACATTTATTAGCCAGTAGACATGTGCAAAGTTTCAGAAATGGGTGTGGTGAGGGGCTCAGTAGCGCCACCTTTTGACAAAAAAGTGGGGGGTTAGTTTCATCTACAGGTACAAAAATTGGTATTGATATAGTTCTCCTCAAGCCGGACAACTTTCTAATTTACAGTCATTAGCTCCGACCAACAGAAAGTCAGATATTTTGGTTTGAATGTGGAGAAAATGTCAGAATTTTGCAAGTCACTCTCTAAGACTTTGTGTGTGAGGAGTAGGAAGGGAGGGGGTCTTGTGAAGTAATACATAGGGCTATACTGCCCTCTTGTGTTCAACATAGTATGGGTTACTTTAACTTTTGCACGATATTCTAATTTTTCGAGTTTCACCTGTATGCAGAGTTGACAGAAAAATTACACACGCCGTAGCAGGTGAATACAACAAAGAACTAAAGCCTAAAAAACTAAAGTTTAATCCACTGTCTGTTCATTCTCTGAGTGGCAATTACAAGAAATGTCCAATAGATGGCATCCAAGCCTCATTGTTCAATGATTTACAACAGGTCTGAGTCCAGAATGGGCAGGGACTGAGTTCAACAGTTGCTTGAGCTCTTTTGCAGTCGAATCCCAGAAAAAAGGCAAACAATGTGTCCCCACTCAATATATACATCAACTGAGTGGAGGATACAATTTTTAACAACCTTTAACCATTTACAGCCAGAGCGTTCAAATTTGGGAACAATTATTCCCATGGTTCCTGTCTCAGTGTCATCGTCGTCCGATCACCGATTTTATTTCTGAAGTCTGCCCAGATACTCATGACAATACAAGCTAAAGGCACATGTGATTGGTTAAGGGGTTACTGGGCAAGAATAATAACTGTATCGTCATCACCGTCTTCCTTCATTTCAATGGAAAGGTGATATCACGAGAGATTTACTCCAGTGTTGGATTTACTGCTTCAAATTAAATACTGAGGCGATTTTTGCAAGGTAAGAACGTGTGTTGTCTATATTTTCTATAGAAAGTCAAAACGTTTTAGTGACGAAGCATTTATTTGTAGGAGTATTGCTAGTTATTTCTGGAAAAAAATGACAAAACAACTCAAATAAATGTTTGTGAGCAGTTTTGTGTGAAACCGCGAGATGCGTCGCGTCTAACGCACGAGCCCCGATGAGAGATCGCATTCGCTTCTTCTTGCGTTTGAACGGACAATTTCATACTACAAAATGTCAAATTACATGATATATTGTCTGTTTTGTCCCAAGTGAACATAAACAGTTGATGAAGAAATCGCGAATCGAAATCTAGTATCAACACTTCCGAGAATGATTATCAGCGTTGTGTCTGACAGCGCGAGGCATCTCATTTTTACTCGCATCTTCATGGAGGTTTGTCGGTTGTATGTAGTTTCACAATCTCAATCAAGTAATCTCTGAAATGAATACAGATGTAACAGCACGAAAATAATGAGACTTCACAGTTCTCAAAAGATTAAACTCACTAAAACAAGCCGCACAGACTGTGCCTTGAATGAAATGCGTTTAAAATCCTCTTAAAGAGACAGTAACAATTTTCCAAGTAAATAAAAAGTAGGCCTACAAATGGTTTTCACCCCAAAAATAAATTTCTCTCATCGTATACTCACCCTCATTGCATCCCAGATGTGTATTGTTTTCTTTCTTCTAGTGAACACAAATTAAGCTTTTTAGAAGATTATCTCAACCCTGTTGGACCTTTCAATGACTTGAATGGTGATCAGAACTCAGAAGCTGCAAAAATCAAATAAATGCAGCATAAAAGTAATCCATACCACTCCAGTGGTTAAATCCATGCCTTCAGAAGTGATATTATAGGTGTGGGTTAGAAATAGACCTATATATATATACTTCAAGATGACATCACTCTGAAGTACTGCGTAAAGAATATCCCACATTCGCCCTTAGGGGGCGCTACAGGCCATGCCCAAAATTCCCATTTTCTGGTCAAAAATGTTCTAATGTTGTATATTGATACTACAGGCCAACAGGAATTCACAAACCAAGAGTGGCCCACATTCGCCCTTATGGGGCGCTACAGGCCACGCCCTAAATTCCCATTTGCTGGTCAAAAATGTTCTAATTTGGTACATTGATACTACAGGCCAACAGGAACCCACAAACAAAGAATTGCCCATATTCGCCATTAGGGGGCGCTACAGGCTATGCCCAAAATTCCCATTTTATGGTCAAAAATTTTCTAATTTGGTATATTGACACTACAGGCCAACAGAAATCCACAAACCAAGAATGTCTCACATTTGCCCTTAGGGGGTGCTAAAGGACATTCCCAAATTGCACATTTTTTTGTCAAATACTTTCTAATTTGGTACATTAATACTACAGGCCAACAGGAACCTACAAACCAAGAATGGCTCACATTCGCCCTTAGGGGGCGGTACAGGCCATGCCCAAATGTCAATTTTTCAAAGTGATTGTATTTCCACCCCATTTATTTAGTTTTTCTGAAACCTGGTGAACATACCTCATTTCTCATTGTAAACAAAAAACCCTACAGGATCCATAAGGTCCGGCATGATGGATTTTCCTGTACACTGAAAATGTTTAGTTTAGGATTCAGACAGAAAGACATGTTTTTTGGATTTTTTCATTGGGAGGGTTTAACCCCAACCCTCTATTGATCAATTTTAAATGATTTGCCATTTTGAGGAGGAATCGCATTGCTGCTTGCAGCTATATTTTTGAGTTGTTGCTGTGTCCATCATCCTTTGTTTTCCGAAAGCCACCAAGTGGAAATGAGCCCGGTAACTAAAGGCACCAGGGTTGCGGTGCCACCGGCTTGGGCCCGTCATCGCTGCTTGCAGCTTTAATTATTATTATTATTATTATTATTATTATTAGGGCCCAAGCCTGAAAAGGCGAAGGGCCTATTGTTTTCCTTAGGATTATTATTATTATTATTATTATTATTATTATTATTATTATTATTATTATTATTATTATTTTATCGACTATTCGGGCACTTTTGGGGGCCTTAACATGCTCTAAAACTCTTGAAACTTTGCACACGGGTCAGAACCTGCGGCCATCAGGGCTGGGCTGAAGATGGTACCCGGGCGTGGCAGGGGGGCTCAGCAGCGCCCCCTGGAACGGGGTCCGAAACCTTGGTCCATAAATCAAACACACTTGCATGTAATAATATGAAAGTCGGTACACATATAGATCTCATCGTTTCATATATACTTCATGCTCTTACTTTTTACCTCAGCCCAACAGGAAGTCGGCTATTTAGGGTTGTTTGGAAAACGTATACAATGGAATTTGAAATACTCCTCCTAGAGAAATCATTTAATCACCACGAATCTCAGTCAGCATGAAGTCAAGACATTGAGGATGAAAAATTGCCAGCGGATTTTTGATATCTCGAACGGTTTGGCCGTGGCGAGGAAACAAATTTATGGCGAGAAAAGTGAGACAGGAAGTGTGTTATAACTTCTGCATAAATTAACAGATCTTGATGAAACTTCAGCAGTGTGTTCGTTGTAAGAGGCCGATCACATGGATGTGACTATTGTGAGTCAAAGTTATAGCGCCACCAACTGGCAGCAGGAAGTGTGTCACTTTCAAAATGCTTTGAAATCACCCTCTTGTTTTTACCCGATTTGCTTCAAACTTTACGTGTATAATGTAAACACACGGCAGATTTAGACCTGTGAAAGGATTATTGATATCTTAGATACTGTTGCCGTGGCAACACTTCAAACTTTACTTTTCTTTATTGATGCTTTTGAGACTCTTAACATACTTGAAATTGCATGAAACTCGACAGAGACGTCACATTTATTAGCCAGTAGACATGTGCAAAGTTTCAGAAATGGGTGTGGTGAGGGGCTCAGTAGCGCCACCTTTTGACAAAAAAGTGGGGGGTTAGTTTCATCTACAGGTACAAAAATTGGTATTGATATAGTTCTCCTCAAGCCGGACAACTTTCTAATTTACAGTCATTAGCTCCGACCAACAGAAAGTCAGATATTTTGGTTTGAATGTGGAGAAAATGTCAGAATTTTGCAAGTCACTCTGTGAGCCTCTGTGTGTGAGGAGTAGGAAGGGAGGGGGTCTTGTGATGTAATACATAGGGCTATACTGCCCTCTTGTGTTCAACATGTATGCAGAGTTGACAGAAAAATGTTACACACGCCGTAGCAGGTGAATACAACAAAGAAATGTGTCCCCACTCACTATATACATCAACTGAGTGGCGGATGCAATTTTTAACAACCTTTAACCATTTACAGCCAGAGCGTTCAAATTTGGGAACAATTATTCCCATGGTTCCTGTCACAGTGTCTTCGTCGTCCAATCACCGATTTTATTTCTGAAATCTGCCCAGATACTCATGACAATACAAGCTAAAGGCACATGTGATTGGTTAAGGGGTTACTGGGCAAGAATAATAACTGTATCGACATCACCGTCTTCCTTCATTTCAATGGAAAGGTGATATCACGAGAGATTTACTCCAGTGTTGGATTTACTGCTTCAAATTAAATACTGAGGCGATTTTTGCAAGGTAAGAACATGTGTTGTCTATATTTTCTATTGAAAGTCAAAACGTTTTAGTTACGAAGCATTTATTTGTAGGAGTATTGCTAGTTATTTCTGGAAAAAAAAATGACGAAACAACTCAAATAAATATTTGTGTGAAACAGCGAGCAGCGTCACTTCTATCTCACGAGCCCCCGATGAGAGATCGCATTCGCTTCTTCTTGCGTTTGAACGGACAATTTCATAAACAAAATGTCACATTACATGATATATTGTCTGTTTTGTCTCAAGTGAACATAAACAGTTGATGAAGTTATCGCGAATCTAAATCTAGTATCAACACTTCCGAGAATGATTATCAGCGTTGTATCTGACAGCGCGAGGCGTCTCATTTTTACTCGCATCTTCATGGAGGTTTGTCGGTTGTATGTAGTTTCACAATCTCAATCAAGTAATCTCTGAAATGAATACAGATGTAACAGCACGAAAATAATGAGACTTCACAGTTCTCAAAAGATTAAACTCACTAAAACAAGCCGCACAGACTGTGCCTTGAATGAAATGCGTTTAAAATCCTCTTAAAGAGACAGTAACAATTTTCCAAGTAAATAAAAAGTAGCCTACAAATGGTTTTCACCCCAAAAATAAATTTCTCTCATCGTATACTCAACCTCATTCCATCCCAGATGTGTATTATTTTCTTTCTTCTGGTGAATACAAATTAAAATTTTTAGAAGATTATCTCAACCCTGTTGGACCTTTCAATGACTTGAATGGTGATCAGAACTCAGAAGATACAAAAATCACATAAATGCAGCATAAAAGTAATCCATACAACTCCAGTGGTTTAATCCATGCCTTCAGAAGTGATATTATAGGTGTGGGTTAGAAACAGACCTATATATATATACTTAAAGATGACATCACTCTGAAGTACTGCGTAAAGAATATCCCACATTCGCCCTTAGGGGGCGCTACAGGCCATGCCCAAAATTCCCATTTTCTGGTCAAAAATGTTCTAATTTTGTAGATTGATACTACAGGCCAACAGGAATCCACAAACCAAGAATGGCCCACATTCGCCCTTAGGGGGCGCTACAGGCCACGCCCTAAATTCCCATTTGCTGGTCAAAAATGTTCTAATTTGGTACATTGATACTACAGGCCAACAGGAACCCAGAAACAAAGAATTGCCCATATTCGCCATTAGGGGGCGCTACAGGCTATGCCCAAAATTCCCATTTTATGGTCAAAAATGTTCTAATTTGGTATATTGACACTACAGGCCAACAGAAATCCACAAACCAAGAATGTCTCACATTCGCCCTTAGGGGGCGCTAAAGGCCATTCCCAAATTGCAAATTTTTTTGTCAAATACTTTCTAATTTGGTACATTAATACTAAAGGCCAACAGGAACCCACAAACAAAGAATTGCCCATATTCGCCATTTGGGGGCGCTACAGGCTATGCCCAAAATTCCCATTTTATGGTCAAAAATTTTCTAATTTGGTATATTGACACTACAGGCCAACAGAAATCCACAAACCAAGAATGGCTCACATTCGCCCTTAGGGGGTGCTACAGGCCTTGCCCAAATGTCATTTTTTCAAAGTGGTTGTATTTCCACCCCATTTATTTAGTTTTTCTGAAACCTGGTGAACATACCTCATTTCTCATTGTAAACAAAAAACCCTCCAGGATCCATAAGGTCCGGCATGATGGATTTTCCTGTACACTGAAAATGTTTAGTTTAGGATTCAGACAGAAAGACATGTTTTTTGGATTTTTTCATTGGGAGGGTTTAACCCCAACCCTCTATTGATCAATTTTAAATGATTTGCCATTTTGAGGAGGAATCGCATTGCTGCTTGCAGCTATATTTTTGAGTTGTTGCTGTGTCCATCATCCTTTGTTTTCCGAAAGCCACCAAGTGGAAATGAGCCCGGTAACTAAAGGCACCAGGGTTGCGGTGCCACCGGCTTGGGCCCGTCATCGCTGCTTGCAGCTTTAATTATTATTATTATTATTATTATTATTATTTTATCGACTATTCGGGCACTTTTGGGGGCCTTAACATGCTCTAAAACTCTTGAAACTTTGCACACGGGTCAGAACCTGCGGCCATCAGGGCTGGGCTGAAGATGGTACCCGGGCGTGGCAGGGGGGCTCAGCAGCGCCCCCTGGAACGGGGTCCGAAACCTTGGTCCATAAATCAAACACACTTGCATGTAATAATATGAAAGTCGGTACACATATAGATCTCATCGTTTCATATATACTTCATGCTCTTACTTTTTACCTCAGCCCAACAGGAAGTCGGCTATTTAGGGTTGTTTGGAAAACGTATACAATGGAATTTGAAATACTCCTCCTAGAGAAATCATTTAATCGCCACGAATCTCAGTCAGCATGAAGTCAAGACATTGAGGATGAAAAATTGCCAGCGGATTTTTGATATCTCGAACGGTTTGGCCGTGGCGAGGAAACAAATTTATGGCGAGAAAAGTGAGACAGGAAGTGTGTTATAACTTCTGCATAAATTAACAGATCTTGATGAAACTTCAGCAGTGTGTTCGTTGTAAGAGGCCGATCACATGGATGTGACTATTGTGAGTCAAAGTTATAGCGCCACCAACTGGCAGCAGGAAGTGTGTCACTTTCAAAATGCTTTGAAATCACCCTCTTGTTTTTACCCGATTTGCTTCAAACTTTACGTGTATAATGTAAACACACGGCAGATTTAGACCTGTGAAAGGTTTATTGATATCTTAGATACTGTTGCCGTGGCAACGCTTCAAACTTTACTTTTCTTTATTGATTCTTTTGAGACTCTTAACATACTTAAAATTGCATGAAACTCGACAGACACGTCACATTTATTAGCCAGTAGACATGTGCAAAGTTTCAGAAATGGGTGTGGTGAGGGGCTCAGTAGCGCCACCTTTTGACAAAAAAGTGGGGGGTTAGTTTCATCTACAGGTACAAAAATTGGTATTGATATAGTTCTCCTCAAGCCGGACAACTTTCTAATTTACAGTCATTAGCTCCGACCAACAGAAAGTCAGATATTTTGGTTTGAATGTGGAGAAAATGTCAGAATTTTGCAAGTCACTCTCTGAGACTGTGTTTGAGGAGTAGGAAGGGAGGGGGTCTTGTGATGTAATACATAGGGCTATACTGCCCTCTTGTGTTCAACATAGTATGGGTTACATTAACTTTTGCACGATATTCTAATTTTTCGAGTTTCACCTGTATGCAGAGTTGACAGAAAAATGTTACACACGCCGTAGCAGGTGAATACAACAAAGAATTAAAGCCTAAAAAACTAAAGTTTAATCCACTGTCTGTTCATTCTCTGAGTGGCAATTACAAGAAATGTCCAATAGATGGCATCCAAGCCTCATTGTTCAATGATTTACAACAGGTCTGAGTCCAGAATGTGCAGGGACTGAGTTCAACAGTTGCTTGAGCTCTTTTGCAGTCGAATCCCAGAAAAAAAGCAAACAATGTGTCCCCACTCAATATATACATCAACTGAGTGGCGGATGCAATTTTTAACAACCTTTAACCATTTACAGCCAGAGCGTTCAAATTTGGGAACAATTATTCCCATGGTTCCTGTCTCAGTTTCATCGTCGTCCAATCACCGATTTCATTTCTGAAATCTGCCCAGATACTCATGACAATACAAGCTAAAGACACATGTGATTGGTTAAGGGGATTTTATTTCTGAAATCTGCCCAGATACTCATGACAATACAAGCTAATGGCACATGTGATTGGTTAAGGGTTCCTGGGCAAGAATAATAACTGTTTCGTCATCACCGTCTTCCTTCATTTCAATGGGAAGGTGATATCACGAGAGATTTACTCCAGTGTTGGATTTACTGCTTCAAATTAAATACTGAGGCGATTTTTGCAAGGTAAGAACATGTGTTGTCTATATTTTCTATTGAAAGTCAAAACGTTTTAGTTACGAAGCATTTATTTGCAGGAGTATTGCTAGTTATTTCTGGAAAAAAAATGACGTGACTCTATTTGTTCATCGGACAGGCAGCTAGCCTCTATTTTTAATACATTTCGGTGAAACTTGCTAATTAAACATTAGCTAGCACTTTTGTTTGCCAATGTTGTCGCTTGTGAAAAATCCACCTGAATTAATGTGAGACCGAGAGCAGACGCTGTTCAGATGTTTTTTAAGCAGTTTTTTTTAACCCATCTGAATGCCCGGATGCGTGTTTTATTTCCAACTCTGTTCGTGGTGGCGCAGGAAAATTAATACTGTAGAAACATCAGCTGAAGCTTGAAAAAAATATGTAGAACAAGAGCGAAAATAACTTTGTAATTATTTTGGATGAATTGCATATTGCACCGCTCGATTTGAACGTAGATGTCGAACACTGCAAATTATTAAAACGTGAAAAGACCGATCCAAACTTGCACGCTTGCAAATTGTCCCGTTTGACAGCTTTGTCAATCACAAGCAGGAGCGAGAGACGCAAAATAACGGCATTTGCGTTTTGGATTAACGGGTTGATGAAGGTTTATACGTGTAACATCGTAAATTCAGTGAAATGCGCTTCCCTGCTCACGTCTAGCAGCGTCACTTCTAACTCACGAGCCCCGATGAGAGATCGCATTCGCTTCTTCTTGCGTTTGAACGGACAATTTCATAACAACAAAATGTCAAAATACATGATATATTGTCTGTTTTGTCTCAAGCGAACATAAACAGTTGATGAAGATATCGCGAATCTAAATCTAGTATCAACACTTCCGAGAACGATTATCAGCGTTGTGTCTGACAGCGCGAGGCATCTCATTTTTACTCGCATCTTCATGGAGGTTTGTCGGTTGTATGTAGTTTCACAATCTCAATCAATTAATCTCTGAAATGAATACAGATGTAACAGCACGAAAATAATGAGACTTCACAGTTCTCAAAAGATTATATCTCAATAAAACAAGCCGCACAGACGGCTTGACGGCTTGAATGAAATGCGTTTAAAATCATCTTAAAGAGACAGTAACAATTTTCCAAGTAAATAAAAAGTAGCCTACAAATGGTTTTCACCCCAAAAATAAATTTCTCTCATCGTATACTCACCCTCATTCCATCCCAGATGTGTATTATTTTCTTTCTTCTAGTGAACACAAATTAAGCTTTTTAGAAGATTATCTCAACCCTGTTGGACCTTTCAATGACTTGAATGGTGATCAGAACTCAGAAGCTACAAAAATCACATAAATGCAGCATAAAAGTAATCCATACCACTCCTGTGGTTTAATCCATGCCTTCAGAAGTGATATTATAGGTGTGGGTTAGAAACAGACCTATATATACTTAAAGATGACATCACTCTGAAGTACTGCGTAAAGAATATCCCGCATTCGCCCTTAGGGGGCGCTACAGGCCATGACCAAAATTCCCATTTTCTGGTCAAAAATGTTCTAATTTTGTATATTGATACTACAGGCCAACAGGAATCCACAAACCAAGAATGGCCCACATTCGCCCTTAGGGGGCGCTAAAGGCCATGCCCAAAATTCCCATTTTCTGGTCAAAAATGTTCTAATTTTGTAGATTGATACTACAGGCCAACAGGAATCCACAAACCAAGAATGGCCCACATTAGCCCTTAGGTGGCGCTACAGGCCACGCCCTAAATTCCCATTTGCTGGTCAAAAATGTTCTAATTTGGTACATTGATACTACAGGCCAACAGGAACCCACAAACAAAGAATTGCCCATATCCGCATTAGGGGGCGCTACAGGCCATGACCAAAATTCCCATTTTATGGTCAAAAATGTTCTAATTTGGTATATTGACACTACAGGCCAACAGAAATCCACAAACCAAGAATGTCTCACATTTGCCCTTAGGGGGTGCTAAAGGACATTCCCAAATTGCACATTTTTTTGTCAAATACTTTCCAATTTGGTACATTAATACTACAGGCCAACAGGAACCTACAAACCAAGAATGGCTCACATTCACCCTTAGGGGGCGCTACAGGCCATGCCCAAATGTCATTTTTTCAAAGTGATTGTATTTCCAACACATTTATTTAGTTTTTCTGAAACCTGGTGAACATACCTCATTATCTCATTGTAAACAAAAAACCCTACAGGATCCATAAGGTCCGACATGATGGATTTTCCTGTACACTGAAAATGTTTAGTTTAGGATTAAGACAGAAAGACATGTTTTTTGGATTTTTTCATTGGGAGGGTTTAACCCCAACCCTCTATTGATCAATTTTAAATGATTTGCCATTTTGAGGAGGAATCGCATTGCTGCTTGCAGCTATATTTTTGAGTTGTTGCTGTGTCCATCATCCATTGTTTTCCGAAAGCCACCAAGTGGAAATGAGCCCGGTAACTAAAGGCACCAGGGTTGCGGTGCCACCGGCTTGGGCCCGTCATCGCTGCTTGCAGCTTTAATTATTATTATTATTATTATTTTATCGACTATTCGGGCACTTTTGGGGGCCTTAACATGCTCTAAAACTCTTGAAACTTTGCACACGGGTCAGAACCTGCGGCCATCAGGGCTGGGCTGAAGATGGTACCCGGGCGTGGCAGGGGGGCTCAGCAGCGCCCCCTGGAACGGGGTCCGAAACCTTGGTCCATAAATCAAACACACTTGCATGTAATAATATGAAAGTCGGAACACATATAGATCTCATCGTTTCATATATACTTCATGCTCTTACTTTTTACCTCAGCCCAACAGGAAGTCGGCTATTTAGGGTTGTTTGGAAAACGTATACAATGGAATTTGAAATACTCCTCCTAGAGAAATCATTTATTCGCCACGAATCTCAGTCAGCATGAAGTCAAGACATTGAGGATGAAAAATTGCCAGCGGATTTTTGATATCTCGAACGGTTTGGCCGTGGCGAGGAAACAAATTTATGGCGAGAAAAGTGAGACAGGAAGTGTGTTATAACTTCTGCATAAATTAACAGATCTTGATGAAACTTCAGCAGTGTGTTCGTTGTAAGAGGCTGATCACATGGATGTGACTATTGTGAGTCAAAGTTATAGCGCCACCAACTGGCAGCAGGAAGTGTGTCACTTTCAAAATGCTTTGAAATCACCCTCTTGTTTTTACCCGATTTGCTTCAAACTTTACGTGTATAATGTAAACACACGGCAGATTTAGACCTGTGAAAGGATTATTGATATCTTAGATACTGTTGCCGTGGCAACACTTCAAACTTTACTTTTCTTTATTGATGCTTTTGAGACTCTTAACATACTTGAAATTGCATGAAACTCGACAGAGACGTCACATTTATTAGCCAGTAGACATGTGCAAAGTTTCAGAAATGGGTGTGGTGAGGGGCTCAGTAGCGCCACCTTTTGACAAAAAAGTGGGGGGTTAGTTTCATCTACAGGTACAAAAATTGGTATTGATATAGTTCTCCTCAAGCCGGACAACTTTCTAATTTACAATCATTAGCTCCGACCAACAGAAAGTCAGATATTTTGGTTTGAATGTGGAGAAAATGTCAGAATTTTGCAAGTCACTCTCTAAGACTTTGTGTGCGAGGAGTAGGAAGGGAGGGGGTCTTGTGAAGTAATACATAGGGCTATACTGCCCTCTTGTGTTCAACATAGTATGGGTTACATTAACTTTTGCACGATATTCTAATTTTTCGAGTTTCACCTGTATGCAGAGTTGACAGAAAAATGTTACACACGCCGTAGCAGGTGAATACAACAAAGAACTAAAGCCTAAAAAACTAAAGTTTAATCCACTGTCTGTTCATTCTCTGAGTGGCAATTACAAGAAATGTCCAATAGATGGCATCCAAGCCTCATTGTTCAATGATTTACAACAGGTCTGAGTCCAGAATGGGCATGGACTGAGTTCAACAGTTGCTTGAGCTCTTTTGCAGTCGAATCCCAGAAAAAAGGCAAACAATGTGTCCCCACTCAATATATACATCAACTGAGTGGAGGATACAATTTTTAACAACCTTTAACCATTTACAGCCAGAGCGTTCAAATTTGGGAACAATTATTCCCATGGTTCCTGTCTCAGTGTCATCGTCGTCCGATCACCGATTTTATTTCTGAAGTCTGCCCAGATACTCATGACAATACAAGCTAAAGACACATGTGATTGGTTAAGGGGATTTTATTTCTGAAATCTGCCCAGATACTCATGACAATACAAGCTAATGGCACATGTGATTGGTTAAGGGTTCCTGGGCAAGAATAATAACTGTTTCGTCATCACCGTCTTCCTTCATTTCAATGGGAAGGTGATATCACGAGAGATTTACTCCAGTGTTGGATTTACTGCTTCAAATTAAATACTGAGGCGATTTTTGCATGGTAAGAACATGTGTTGTCTATATTTTCTATTGAAAGTCAAAACGTTTTAGTTACGAAGCATTTATTTGCAGGAGTATTGCTAGTTATTTCTGGAAAAAAAATGACGTGACTCTATTTGTTCATCGGACAGGCAGCTAGCCTCTATTTTTAATACATTTCGGTGAAAATTGCTAATTAAACATTAGCTAGCACTTTTGTTTGCCAATGTTGTCGCTTGTGAAAAATCCACCTGAATTAATGTGAGACCGAGAGCAGACGCTGTTCAGATGTTTTTTTAAGCAGTTTTTTTTAACCCATCTGAATGCCCGGATGCGTGTTTTATTTCCAACTCTGTTCGTGGTGGCGCAGGAAAATTAATACTGTAGAAACATCAGCTGACGCTTGAAAAAAATATGTAGAACAAGAGCGAAAATAACTTTGTAATTATTTTGGATGAATTGCATATTGCACCGCTCGATTTGAACGTAGATGTCGAACACTGCAAATTATTAAAACGTGAAAAGACCGATCCAAACTTGCACGCTTGCAAATTGTCCCGTTTGACAGCTTTGTCAATCACAAGCAGGAGCGAGAGACGCAAAATAACGGCATTTGCGTTTTGGATTAACGGGTTGATGAAGGTTTATACGTGTAACATCGTAAATTCAGTGAAATGCGCTTCCCTGCTCACGTCTAGCAGCGTCACTTCTAACTCACGAGCCCCGATGAGAGATCGCATTCGCTTCTTCTTGCGTTTGAACGGACAATTTCATAACAACAAAATGTCAAAATACATGATATATTGTCTGTTTTGTCTCAAGCGAACATAAACAGTTGATGAAGATATCGCGAATCTAAATCTAGTATCAACACTTCCGAGAACGATTATCAGCGTTGTGCCTGACAGCGCGAGGCATCTCATTTTTACTCGCATCTTCATGGAGGTTTGTCGGTTGTATGTAGTTTCACAATCTCAATCAATTAATCTCTGAAATGAATACAGATGTAACAGCACGAAAATAATGAGACTTCACAGTTCTCAAAAGATTATATCTCAATAAAACAAGCCGCACAGACGGCTTGACGGCTTGAATGAAATGCGTTTAAAATCATCTTAAAGAGACAGTAACAATTTTCCAAGTAAATAAAAAGTAGCCTACAAATGGTTTTCACCCCAAAAATAAATTTCTCTCATCGTATACTCACCCTCATTCCATCCCAGATGTGTATTATTTTCTTTCTTCTAGTGAACACAAATTAAGCTTTTTAGAAGATTATCTCAACCCTGTTGGACCTTTCAATGACTTGAATGGTGATCAGAACTCAGAAGCTACAAAAATCACATAAATGCAGCATAAAAGTAATCCATACCACTCCTGTGGTTTAATCCATGCCTTCAGAAGTGATATTATAGGTGTGGGTTAGAAACAGACCTATATATACTTAAAGATGACATCACTCTGAAGTACTGCGTAAAGAATATCCCGCATTCGCCCTTAGGGGGCGCTACAGGCCATGACCAAAATTCCCATTTTCTGGTCAAAAATGTTCTAATTTTGTATATTGATACTACAGGCCAACAGGAATCCACAAACCAAGAATGGCCCACATTCGCCCTTAGGGGGCGCTAAAGGCCATGCCCAAAATTCCCATTTTCTGGTCAAAAATGTTCTAATTTTGTAGATTGATACTACAGGCCAACAGGAATCCACAAACCAAGAATGGCCCACATTCGCCCTTAGGGGGCGCTACAGGCCACGCCCTAAATTCCCATTTGCTGGTCAAAAATGTTCTAATTTGGTACATTGATACTACAGGCCAACAGGAACCCACAAACAAAGAATTGCCCATATTCGCATTAGGGGGCGCTACAGGCTATGCCCAAAATTCCCATTTTATGGTCAAAAATGTTCTAATTTGGTATATTGGCACTACAGGCCAACAGAAATCCACAAACCAAGAATGTCTCACATTCGCCCTTAGGGGGCGCTAAAGGCCATTCCCAAATTGCACATTTTTTTGTCAAATACTTTCCAATTTGGTACATTAATACTACAGGCCAACAGGAACCTACAAACCAAGAATGGCTCACATTCACCCTTAGGGGGCGCTACAGGCCATGCCCAAATGTCATTTTTTCAAAGTGATTGTATTTCCAACACATTTATTTAGTTTTTCTGAAACCTGGTGAACATACCTCATTTCTCATTGTAAACAAAAAACCCTACAGGATCCATAAGGTCCGACATGATGGATTTTCCTGTACACTGAAAATGTTTAGTTTAGGATTAAGACAGAAAGACATGTTTTTTGGATTTTTTCATTGGGAGGCTTTAACCCCAACCCTCTATTGATCAATTTTAAATGATTTGCCATTTTGAGGAGGAATCGCATTGCTGCTTGCAGCTATATTTTTGAGTTGTTGCTGTGTCCATCATCCTTTGTTTTCCGAAAGCCACCAAGTGGAAATGAGCCCGGTAACTAAAGGCACCAGGGTTGCGGTGCCACCGGCTTGGGCCCGTCATCGCTGCTTGCAGCTTTAATTATTATTATTATTATTATTATTATTATTATTATTTTATCGACTATTCGGGCACTTTTGGGGGCCTTAACATGCTCTAAAACTCTTGAAACTTTGCACACGGGTCAGAACCTGCGGCCATCAGGGCTGGGCTGAAGATGGTACCCGGGCGTGGCAGGGGGTTTCAGCAGCGCCCCCTGGAACGGGGTCCGAAACCATGGTCCATAAATCAAACACACTTGCATGTAATAATATGAAAGTCGGTACACATATAGATCTCATCGTTTCATATATACTTCATGCTCTTACTTTTTACCTCAGCCCAACAGGAAGTCGGCTATTTAGGGTTGTTTGGAAAACGTATACAATGGAATTTGAAATACTCCTCCTAGAGAAATCATTTAATCGCCACGAATCTCAGTCAGCATGAAGTCAAGACATTGAGGATGAAAAATTGCCAGCGGATTTTTGATATCTCGAACGGTTTGGCCGTGGCGAGGAAACAAATTTATGGCGAGAAAAGTGAGACAGGAAGTGTGTTATAACTTCTGCATAAATTAACAGATCTTGATGAAACTTCAGCAGTGTGTTCATTGTAAGAGGCCGATCACATGGATGTGACTATTGTGAGTCAAAGTTATAGCGCCACCAACTGGCAGCAGGAAGTGTGTCACTTTCAAAATGCTTTGAAATCACCCTCTTGTTTTTACCCGATTTGCTTCAAACTTTACGTGTATAATGTAAACACACGGCAGATTTAGACCTGTGAAAGGATTATTGATATCTTAGATACTGTTGCCGTGGCAACACTTCAAACTTTACTTTTCTTTATTGATGCTTTTGAGACTCTTAACATACTTGAAATTGCATGAAACTCGACAGAGACGTCACATTTATTAGCCAGTAGACATGTGCAAAGTTTCAGAAATGGGTGTGGTGAGGGGCTCAGTAGCGCCACCTTTTGACAAAAAAGTGGGGGGTTAGTTTCATCTACAGGTACAAAAATTGGTATTGATATAGTTCTCCTCAAGCCGGACAACTTTCTAATTTACAGTCATTAGCTCCGACCAACAGAAAGTCAGATATTTTGGTTTGAATGTGGAGAAAATGTCAGAATTTTGCAAGTCACTCTCTAAGACTTTGTGTGTGAGGAGTAGGAAGGGAGGGGGTCTTGTGAAGTAATACATAGGGCTATACTGCCCTCTTGTGTTCAACATAGTATGGGTTACATTAACTTTTGCACGATATTCTAATTTTTCGAGTTTCACCTGTATGCAGAGTTGACAGAAAAATGTTACACACGCCGTAGCAGGTGAATACAACAAAGAACTAAAGCCTAAAAAACTAAAGTTTAATCCACTGTCTGTTCATTCTCTGAGTGGCAATTACAAGAAATGTCCAATAGATGGCATCCAAGCCTCATTGTTCAATGATTTACAACAGGTCTGAGTCCAGAATGGGCAGGGACTGAGTTCAACAGTTGCTTGAGCTCTTTTGCAGTCGAATCCCAGAAAAAAGGCAAACAATGTGTCCCCACTCAATATATACATCAACTGAGTGGAGGATACAATTTTTAACAACCTTTAACCATTTACAGCCAGAGCGTTCAAATTTGGGAACAATTATTCCCATGGTTCCTGTCTCAGTGTCATCGTCGTCCGATCACCGATTTTATTTCTGAAGTCTGCCCAGATACTCATGACAATACAAGCTAAAGGCACATGTGATTGGTTAAGGGGTTACTGGGCAAGAATAATAACTGTATCGTCATCACCGTCTTCCTTCATTTCAATGGAAAGGTGATATCACGAGAGATTTACTCCAGTGTTGGATTTACTGCTTCAAATTAAATACTGAGGCGATTTTTGCAAGGTAAGAACGTGTGTTGTCTATATTTTCTATAGAAAGTCAAAACGTTTTAGTGACGAAGCATTTATTTGTAGGAGTATTGCTAGTTATTTCTGGAAAAAAATGACAAAACAACTCAAATAAATGTTTGTGAGCAGTTTTGTGTGAAACCGCGAGATGCGTCGCGTCTAACGCACGAGCCCCGATGAGAGATCGCATTCGCTTCTTCTTGCGTTTGAACGGACAATTTCATACTACAAAATGTAAAATTACATGATATATTGTCTGTTTTGTCCCAAGTGAACATAAACAGTTGATGAAGAAATCGCGAATCGAAATCTAGTATCAACACTTCCGAGAATGATTATCAGCGTTGTGTCTGACAGCGCGAGGCATCTCATTTTTACTCGCATCTTCATGGAAGTTTGTCGGTTGTATGTAGTTTCACAATCTCAATCAAGTAATCTCTGAAATGAATACAGATGTAACAGCACGAAAATAATGAGACTTCACAGTTCTCAAAAGATTAAACTCACTAAAACAAGCCGCACAGACTGTGCCTTGAATGAAATGCGTTTAAAATCCTCTTAAAGAGACAGTAACAATTTTCCAAGTAAATAAAAAGTAGGCCTACAAATGGTTTTCACCCCAAAAATAAATTTCTCTCATCGTATACTCACCCTCATTGCATCCCAGATGTGTATTGTTTTCTTTCTTCTAGTGAACACAAATTAAGCTTTTTAGAAGATTATCTCAACCCTGTTGGACCTTTCAATGACTTGAATGGTGATCAGAACTCAGAAGCTACAAAAATCAAATAAATGCAGCATAAAAGTAATCCATACCACTCCAGTGGTTAAATCCATGCCTTCAGAAGTGATATTATAGGTGTGGGTTAGAAATAGACCTATATATATATACTTAAAGATGACATCACTCTGAAGTACTGCGTAAAGAATATCCCACATTCGCCCTTAGGGGGCGCTACAGGCCATGCCCAAAATTCCCATTTTCTGGTCAAAAATGTTCTAATGTTGTATATTGATACTACAGGCCAACAGGAATTCACAAACCAAGAGTGGCCCACATTCGCCCTTATGGGGCGCTACAGGCCACGCCCTAAATTCCCATTTGCTGGTCAAAAATGTTCTAATTTGGTACATTGATACTACAGGCCAACAGGAACCCACAAACAAAGAATTGCCCATATTCGCCATTAGGGGGCGCTACAGGCTATGCCCAAAATTCCCATTTTATGGTCAAAAATTTTCTAATTTGGTATATTGACACTACAGGCCAACAGAAATCCACAAACCAAGAATGTCTCACATTCGCCCTTAGGGGGCGCTAAAGGCCATTCCCAAATTGCACATTTTTTTGTCAAATACTTTCTAATTTGGTACATTAATACTACAGGCCAACAGGAACCTACAAACCAAGAATGGCTCACATTCGCCCTTAGGGGGCGCTACATGCCATGCCCAAATGTCATTTTTTTAAAGTGATTGTATTTCCACCCCATTTATTTAGTTTTCTGAAACCTGGTGAACATACCTCATTTCTCATTGTAAACAAAAAACCCTACAGGATCCATAAGGTCCGGCATGATGGATTTTCCTGTACACTGAAAATGTTTAGTTTAGGATTCAGACAGAAAGACATGTTTTTTGGATTTTTTCATTGGGAGGGTTTAACCCCAACCCTCTATTGATCAATTTTAAATGATTTGCCATTTTGAGGAGGAATCGCATTGCTGCTTGCAGCTATATTTTTGAGTTGTTGCTGTGTCCATCATCCTTTGTTTTCCGAAAGCCACCAAGTGGAAATGAGCCCGGTAACTAAAGGCACCAGGGTTGCGGTGCCACCGGCTTGGGCCCGTCATCGCTGCTTGCAGCTTTAATTATTATTATTATTATTATTATTATTATTATTTTATCGACTATTCGGGCACTTTTGGGGGCCTTAACATGCTCTAAAACTCTTGAAACTTTGCACACGGGTCAGAACCCGCGGCCATCAGGGCTGGGCTGAAGATGGTACCCGGGCGTGGCAGGGGGGCTTAACAGCGCCCCCTGGAACGGGGTCCGAAACCTTGGTCCATAAATCAAACACACTTGCATGTAATAATATGAAAGTCGGTACACATATAGATCTCATCGTTTCATATATACTTCATGCTCTTACTTTTTACCTCAGCCCAACAGGAAGTCGGCTATTTAGGGTTGTTTGGAAAACGTATACAATGGAATTTGAAATACTCCTCCTAGAGAAATCATTTAATCGCCACGAATCTCAGTCAGCATGAAGTCAAGACATTGAGGATTAAAAATTGCCAGCGGATTTTTGATATCTCGAACGGTTTGGCCGTGGCGAGGAAACAAATTTATGGCGAGAAAAGTGAGACAGGAAGTGTGTTATAACTTCTGCATAAATTAACAGATCTTGATGAAACTTCAGCAGTGTGTTCGTTGTAAGAGGCCGATCACATGGATGTGACTATTGTGAGTCAAAGTTATAGCGCCACCAACTGGCAGCAGGAAGTGTGTCACTTTAAAAATGCTTTGAAATCACCCTCTTGTTTTTACCCAATTTGCTTCAAACTTTACGTGTATAATGTAAACACACGGCAGATTTAGACCTGTGAAAGGATTATTGATATCTTAGATACTGTTGCCGTGGCAACGCTTCAAACTTTACTTTTCTTTATTGATGCTTTTGAGACTCTTAACATACTTGAAATTGCATGAAACTCGACAGAGACGTCACATTTATTAGCCAGTAGACATGTGCAAAGTTTCAGAAATGGGTGTGGTGAGGGGCTCAGTAGCGCCACCTTTTGACAAAAAAGTGGGGGGTTAGTTTCATCTGCAGGTACAAAAATTGGTATTGATATAGTTCTCCTCAAGCCTGACAACTTTCTAATTTACAGTCATTAGCTCCAACACACAGAATGTCAGATATTTTGGTTTGAATGTGGAGAAAATGTCAGAATTTGCAAGTCACTCTCTTGAGACTCTGTGTGAGGAGTAGGAAGGGAGGGGGTCTTGTGAAGTAATACATAGGGCTATACTGCCCTCTTGTGTTCAACATAGTATGGGTTACATTAACTTTTGCACGATATTCTAATTTTTCGAGTTTCACCTGTATGCAGAGTTGACAGAAAAATGTTACACACGCCGTAGCAGGTGAATACAACAAAGAATTAAAGCCTAAAAAACTAAAGTTTAATCCACTGTCTGTTCATTCTCTGAGTGGCAATTACAAGAAATGTCCAATAGATGGCATCCAAGCCTCATTGTTCAATGATTTACAACAGGTCTGAGTCCAGAATGTGCAGGGACTGAGTTCAACAGTTGCTTGAGCTCTTTTGCAGTCGAATCCCAGAAAAAAAGCAAACAATGTGTCCCCACTCAATATATACATCATCTGAGTGGCGGATGCAATTTTTAACAACCTTTAACCATTTACAGCCAGAGCGTTCAAATTTGGGAACAATTATTCCCATGGTTCCTGTCTCAGTTTCATCGTCGTCCAATCACCGATTTCATTTCTGAAATCTGCCCAGATACTCATGACAATACAAGCTAAAGGCACATGTGATTGGTTAAGGGGTTACTGGGCAAGAATAATAACTGTATCGTCATCACCGTCTTCCTTCATTTCAATGGGACGGTGATATCACGAGAGATTTACTCCAGTGTTGGATTTACTGCTTCAAATTAAATACTGAGGCGATTTTTGCAAGGTAAGAACGTGTTGTCTATATTTTCTATAGAAAGTCAAAACGTTTTAGTTACGAAGCATTTATTTGTAGGAGTATTGCTAGTTATTTCTGGAAAAAAAATGACGAAACAACTCAAATAAATGTTTGTGAGCAGTTTTGTGTGAAACCGCGAGCAGCGTCACGTCTAACTCACGAGCCCCGATGAGAGATCGCATTCGCTTCTTCTTGCGTTTGAACGGACAATTTCATAACAACAAAATGTCAAAATACATGATATATTGTCTGTTTTGTCTCAAGTGACCATAAACAGTTGATGAAGAAATCGCGAATCTAAATCTAGTATCAACACTTCCGAGAATGATTATCAGCTTTGTGTCTGACAGCGCGAGGAATCTCATTTTTACTCGCATCTTCATGGAGGTTTGTCGGTTGTATGTAGTTTCACAATCTCAATCAATTAATCTCTGAAATGAATACAGATGTAACAGCACGAAAATAATGAGATTCACAGTTCTCAAAAGATTATATCTCAATAAAACAAGCCGCAAAGACGGCTTGACGGCTTGAATGAAATGCGTTTAAAATCCTCTTAAAGAGACAGTAACAATTTTCCAAGTAAATAAAAAGTAGCCTACAAATGGTTTTCACCCCCAAAATAAATTTCTCTCATCGTATACTCACCCTCATTCCATCCCAGATGTGTATTATTTTCTTTCTTCTAGTGAACACAATTTAAGCTTTTTAGAAGATTATCTCAACCCTGTTGGACCTTTCAATGACTTGAATGGAGATCAGAACTCAGAAGCTACAAAAATCACATAAATGCAGCATAAAAGTAATCCATACCACTCCTGTGGTTTAATCCATGCCTTCAGAAGTGATATTATAGGTGTGGGTTAGATACAGACCTATATATATATATACTTAAAGATGACATCACTCTGAAGTACTGCGTAAAGAATATCCCACATTCGCCCTAAGGGGGCGCTACAGGCCATGCCCAAAATTCCCATTTTCTGGTCAAAAATGTTCTAATTTTGTATATTGATACTACAGGCCAACAGGAATCCACAAACCAAGAATGGCCCACATTCGCCCTTAGGGGGCGCTACAGGCCATACCCAAAATTCCCATTTTCTGGTCAAAAATGTTCTAATTTTGTAGATTGATACTACAGGCCAACAGGAATCCACAAACCAAGAATGGCCCACATTCGCCCTTAGGGGGCGCTACAGGCCATGCCCTAAATTCCCATTTGCTGGTCAAAAATGTTCTAATTTGGTATATTGACACTACAGGCCAACAGAAATCCACAAACCAAGAATGTCTCACATTCGCCCTTAGGGGGCGCTAAAGGCCATTCCCAAATTGCACATTTTTTTGTCAAATACTTTCTAAATTGGTACATTAATACTACAGGCCAACAGGAACCTACAAACCAAGAATGGCTCACATTCACCCTTAGGGGGAGCTACAGGCCATGCCCAAATGTCATTTTTTCAAAGTGTTTGTATTTCCAACACATTTATTTAGTTTTTCTGAAACCTGGTGAACAAACCTCATTTCTCATTGTAAACAAAAAACCCTACAGGATCCATAAGGTCCGACATGATGGATTTTCCTGTACACTGAAAATGTTTAGTTTAGGATTCTGACAGAAAGACATGTTTTTTGGATTTTTTCATTGGGAGGGTTTAACCCCAACCCTCTATTGATCAATTTTAAATGATTTGCCATTTTGAGGAGGAATCGCATTGCTGCTTGCAGCTATATTTTTGAGTTGTTGCTGTGTCCATCATCCTTTGTTTTCCGAAAGCCACCAAGTGGAAATGAGCCCGGTAACTAAAGGCACCAGGGTTGCGGTGCCACCGGCTTGGGCCCGTCATCGCTGCTTGCAGCTTTAATTATTATTATTATTATTATTTTATCGACTATTCGGGCACTTTTGGGGGCCTTAACATGCTCTAAAACTCTTGAAACTTTGCACACGGGTCAGAACCTGCGGCCATCAGGGCTGGGCTGAAGATGGTACCCGGGCGTGGCAGGGGGGCTCAGCAGCGCCCCCTGGAACGGGGTCCGAAACCTTGGTCCATAAATCAAACACACTTGCATGTAATAATATGAAAGTCGGTACACATATAGATCTCATCGTTTCATATATACTTCATGCTCTTACTTTTTACCTCAGCCCAACAGGAAGTCGGCTATTTAGGGTTGTTTGGAAAACGTATACAATGGAATTTGAAATACTCCTCCTAGAGAAATCATTTAATCGCCACGAATCTCAGTCAGCATGAAGTCAAGACATTGAGGATGAAAAATTGCCAGCGGATTTTTGATATCTCGAACGGTTTGGCCGTGGCGAGGAAACAAATTTATGGCGAGAAAAGTGAGACAAGAAGTGTGTTATAACTTCTGCATAAATTAACAGATCTTGATGAAACTTCAGCAGTGTGTTCGTTGTAAGAGGCCGATCACATGGATGTGACTATTGTGAGTCAAAGTTATAGCGCCACCAACTGGCAGCAGGAAGTGTGTCACTTTCAAAATGCTTTGAAATCACCCTCTTGTTTTTACCCGATTTGCTTCAAACTTTACGTGTATAATGTAAACACACGGCAGATTTAGACCTGTGAAAGGATTATTGATATCTTAGATACTGTTGCCGTGGCAACGCTTCAAACTTTACTTTTCTTTATTGATGCTTTTGAGACTCTTAACATACTTGAAATTGCATGAAACTCGACAGAGACGTCACATTTATTAGCCAGTAGACATGTGCAAAGTTTCAGAAATGGGTGTGGTGAGGGGCTCAGTAGCGCCACCTTTTGACAAAAAAGTGGGGGGTTAGTTTCATCTACAGGTACAAAAATTGGTATTGATATAGTTCTCCTCAAGCCGGACAACTTTCTAATTTACAGTCATTAGCTCCGACCAACAGAAAGTCAGATATTTTGGTTTGAATGTGGAGAAAATGTCAGAATTTTGCAAGTCACTCTCTAAGACTTTGTGTGTGAGGAGTAGGAAGGGAGGGGGGCTTGTGAAGTAATACATAGGGCTATACTGCCCTCTTGTGTTCAACATAGTATGGGTTACATTAACTTTTGCACGATATTCTAATTTTTCGAGTTTCACCTGTATGCAGAGTTGACAGAAAAATGTTACACACGCCGTAGCAGGTGAATACAACAAAGAACTAAAGCCTAAAAAACTAAAGTTTAATCCACTGTCTGTTCATTCTCTGAGTGGCAATTACAAGAAATGTCCAATAGATGGCATCCAAGCCTCATTGTTCAATGATTTACAACAGGTCTGAGTCCAGAATGGGCAGGGACTGAGTTCAACAGTTGCTTGAGCTCTTTTGCAGTCGAATCCCAGAAAAAAAGGCAAACAATGTGTCCCCACTCAATATATACATCAACTGAGTGGAGGATACAATTTTTAACAACCTTTAACCATTTACAGCCAGAGCGTTCAAATTTGGGAACAATTATTCCCATGGTTCCTGTCTCAGTGTCATCGTCGTCCGATCACCGATTTTATTTCTGAAGTCTGCCCAGATACTCATGACAATACAAGCTAAAGGCACATGTGATTGGTTAAGGGGTTACTGGGCAAGAATAATAACTGTATCGTCATCACCGTCTTCCTTCATTTCAATGGAAAGGTGATATCACGAGAGATTTACTCCAGTGTTGGATTTACTGCTTCAAATTAAATACTGAGGCGATTTTTGCAAGGTAAGAACGTGTGTTGTCTATATTTTCTATAGAAAGTCAAAACGTTTTAGTTACGAAGCATTTATTTGTAGGAGTATTGCTAGTTATTTTTGGAAAAAAATGACAAAACAACTCAAATAAATGTTTGTGAGCAGTTTTGTGTGAAACCGCGAGATGCGTCGCGTCTAACGCACGAGCCCCGATGAGAGATCGCATTCGCTTCTTCTTGCGTTTGAACGGACAATTTCATACTACAAAATGTCAAATTACATGATATATTGTCTGTTTTGTCCCAAGTGAACATAAACAGTTGATGAAGAAATCGCGAATCGAAATCTAGTATCAACACTTCCGAGAATGATTATCAGCGTTGTGTCTGACAGCGCGAGTCATCTCATTTTTACTCGCATCTTCATGGAGGTTTGTCGGTTGTATGTAGTTTCACAATCTCAATCAAGTAATCTCTGAAATGAATACAGATGTAACAGCACGAAAATAATGAGACTTCACAGTTCTCAAAAGATTAAACTCACTAAAACAAGCCGCACAGACTGTGCCTTGAATGAAATGCGTTTAAAATCCTCTTAAAGAGACAGTAACAATTTTCCAAGTAAATAAAAAGTAGGCCTACAAATGGTTTTCACCCCAAAAATAAATTTCTCTCATCGTATACTCACCCTCATTGCATCCCAGATGTGTATTGTTTTCTTTCTTCTAGTGAACACAAATTAAGCTTTTTAGAAGATTATCTCAACCCTGTTGGACCTTTCAATGACTTGAATGGTGATCAGAACTCAGAAGCTACAAAAATCAAATAAATGCAGCATAAAAGTAATCCATACCACTCCAGTGGTTAAATCCATGCCTTCAGAAGTGATATTATAGGTGTGGGTTAGAAATAGACCTATATATATATACTTCAAGATGACATCACTCTGAAGTACTGCGTAAAGAATATCCCACATTCGCCCTTAGGGGGCGCTACAGGCCATGCCCAAAATTCCCATTTTCTGGTCAAAAATGTTCTAATGTTGTATATTGATACTACAGGCCAACAGGAATTCACAAACCAAGAGTGGCCCACATTCGCCCTTATGGGGCGCTACAGGCCACGCCCTAAATTCCCATTTGCTGGTCAAAAATGTTCTAATTTGGTACATTGATACTACAGGCCAACAGGAACCCACAAACAAAGAATTGCCCATATTCGCCATTAGGGGGCGCTACAGGCTATGCCCAAAATTCCCATTTTATGGTCAAAAATTTTCTAATTTGGTATATTGACACTACAGGCCAACAGAAATCCACAAACCAAGAATGTCTCACATTTGCCCTTAGGGGGTGCTAAAGGACATTCCCAAATTGCACATTTTTTTGTCAAATACTTTCTAATTTGGTACATTAATACTACAGGCCAACAGGAACCTACAAACCAAGAATGGCTCACATTCGCCCTTAGGGGGCGGTACAGGCCATGCCCAAATGTCAATTTTTCAAAGTGATTGTATTTCCACCCCATTTATTTAGTTTTTCTGAAACCTGGTGAACATACCTCATTTCTCATTGTAAACAAAAAACCCTACAGGATCCATAAGGTCCGGCATGATGGATTTTCCTGTACACTGAAAATGTTTAGTTTAGGATTCAGACAGAAAGACATGTTTTTTGGATTTTTTCATTGGGAGGGTTTAACCCCAACCCTCTATTGATCAATTTTAAATGATTTGCCATTTTGAGGAGGAATCGCATTGCTGCTTGCAGCTATATTTTTGAGTTGTTGCTGTGTCCATCATCCTTTGTTTTCCGAAAGCCACCAAGTGGAAATGAGCCCGGTAACTAAAGGCACCAGGGTTGCGGTGCCACCGGCTTGGGCCCGTCATCGCTGCTTGCAGCTTTAATTATTATTATTATTATTATTATTATTATTATTATTATTTTATCGACTATTCGGGCACTTTTGGGGGCCTTAACATGCTCTAAAACTCTTGAAACTTTGCACACGGGTCAGAACCTGCCGCCATCAGGGCTGGGCTGAAGATGGTACCCGGGCGTGGCAGGGGGGCTCAGCAGCGCCCCCTGGAACGGGGTCCAAAACCTTGGTCCATAAATCAAACACACTTGCATGTAATAATATGAAAGTCGGTACACATATAGATCTCATCGTTTCATATATACTTCATGCTCTTACTTTTTACCTCAGCCCAACAGGAAGTCGGCTATTTAGGGTTGTTTGGAAAATGTATACAATGGAATTTGAAATACTCCTCCTAGAGAAATCATTTAATCGCCACGAATCTCAGTCAGCATGAAGTCAAGACATTGAGGATGAAAAATTGCCAGCGGATTTTTGATATCTCGAACGGTTTGGCCGTGGCGAGGAAACAAATTTATGGCGAGAAAAGTGAGACAGGAAGTGTGTTATAACTTCTGCATAAATTAACAGATCTTGATGAAACTTCAGCAGTGTGTTCGTTGTAAGAGGCCGATCACATGGATGTGACTATTGTGAGTCAAAGTTATAGCGCCACCAACTGGCAGCAGGAAGTGTGTCACTTTCAAAATGCTTTGAAATCACCCTCTTGTTTTTACCCGATTTGCTTCAAACTTTACATGTATAATGTAAACACACGGCAGATTTAGACCTGTGAAAGGATTATTGATATCTTAGATACTGTTGCCGTGGCAACACTTCAAACTTTACTTTTCTTTATTGATGCTTTTGAGACTCTTAACATACTTGAAATTGCATGAGACTCGACAGAGACGTCACATTTATTAGCCAGTAGACATGTGCAAAGTTTCAGAAATGGGTGTGGTGAGGGGCTCAGTAGCGCCACCTTTTGACAAAAAAGTGGGGGGTTAGTTTCATCTACAGGTACAAAAATTGGTATTGATATAGTTCTCCTCAAGCCGGACAACTTTCTAATTTACAGTCATTAGCTCCGACCAACAGAAAGTCAGATATTTTGGTTTGAATGTGGAGAAAATGTCAGAATTTTGCAAGTCACTCTCTAAGACTTTGTGTGTGAGGAGTAGGAAGGGAGGGGGGCTTGTGAAGTAATACATAGGGCTATACTGCCCTCTTGTGTTCAACATAGTATGGGTTACATTAACTTTTGCACGATATTCTAATTTTTCGAGTTTCACCTGTATGCAGAGTTGACAGAAAAATGTTACACACGCCGTAGCAGGTGAATACAACAAAGAACTAAAGCCTAAAAAACTAAAGTTTAATCCAGTGTCTGTTCATTCTCTGAGTGGCAATTACAAGAAATGTCCAATAGATGGCATCCAAGCCTCATTGTTCAATGATTTACAACAGGTCTGAGTCCAGAATGGGCAGGGACTGAGTTCAACAGTTGCTTGAGCTCTTTTGCAGTCGAATCCCAGAAAAAAGGCAAACAATGTGTCCCCACTCAATATATACATCAACTGAGTGGAGGATACAATTTTTAACAACCTTTAACCATTTACAGCCAGAGCGTTCAAATTTGGGAACAATTATTCCCATGGTTCCTGTCTCAGTGTCATCGTCGTCCGATCACCGATTTTATTTCTGAAGTCTGCCCAGATACTCATGACAATACAAGCTAAAGGCACATGTGATTGGTTAAGGGGTTACTGGGCAAGAATAATAACTGTATCGTCATCACCGTCTTCCTTCATTTCAATGGAAAGGTGATATCACGAGAGATTTACTCCAGTGTTGGATTTACTGCTTCAAATTAAATACTGAGGCGATTTTTGCAAGGTAAGAACATGTGTTGTCTATATTTTCTATAGAAAGTCAAAACGTTTTAGTTACGAAGCATTTATTTGTAGGAGTATTGCTAGTTATTTCTGAAAAAAAATGACAGAACAACTCAAATAAATGTTTGTGAGCAGTTTTGTGTGAAACCGCGAGATGCGTCGCGTCTAACGCACGAGCCCCGATGAGAGATCGCATTCGCTTCTTCTTGCGTTTGAACGGACAATTTCATACTACAAAATGTCAAATTACATGATATATTGTCTGTTTTGTCCCAAGTGAACATAAACAGTTGATGAAGAAATCGCGAATCGAAATCTAGTATCAACACTTCCGAGAATGATTATCAGCGTTGTGTCTGACAGCGCGAGGCATCTCATTTTTACTCGCATCTTCATGGAGGTTTGTCGGTTGTATGTAGTTTCACAATCTCAATCAAGTAATCTCTGAAATGAATACAGATGTAACAGCACGAAAATAATGAGACTTCACAGTTCTCAAAAGATTAAACTCACTAAAACAAGCCGCACAGACTGTGCCTTGAATGAAATGCGTTTAAAATCCTCTTAAAGAGACAGTAACAATTTTCCAAGTAAATAAAAAGTAGGCCTACAAATGGTTTTCACCCCAAAAATAAATTTCTCTCATCGTATACTCACCCTCATTGCATCCCAGATGTGTATTGTTTTCTTTCTTCTAGTGAACACAAATTAAGCTTTTTAGAAGATTATCTCAACCCTGTTGGACCTTTCAATGACTTGAATGGTGATCAGAACTCAGAAGCTACAAAAATCAAATAAATGCAGCATAAAAGTAATCCATACCACTCCAGTGGTTAAATCCATGCCTTCAGAAGTGATATTATAGGTGTGGGTTAGAAATAGACCTATATATATATACTTCAAGATGACATCACTCTGAAGTACTGTGTAAAGAATATCCCACATTCGCCCTTAGGGGGCGCTACAGGCCATGCCCAAAATTCCCATTTTCTGGTCAAAAATGTTCTAATGTTGTATATTGATACTACAGGCCAACAGGAATTCACAAACCAAGAGTGGCCCACATTCGCCCTTAGGGGGCGCTACAGGCCACGCCCTAAATTCCCATTTGCTGGTCAAAAATGTTCTAATTTGGTACATTGATACTACAGGCCAACAGGAACCCACAAACAAAGAATTGCCCATATTCGCCATTAGGGGGCGCTACAGGCTATGCCCAAAATTCCCATTTTATGGTCAAAAATTTTCTAATTTGGTATATTGACACTACAGGCCAACAGAAATCCACAAACCAAGAATGTCTCACATTTGCCCTTAGGGGGTGCTAAAGGACATTCCCAAATTGCACATTTTTTTGTCAAATACTTTCTAATTTGGTACATTAATACTACAGGCCAACAGGAACCTACAAACCAAGAATGGCTCACATTCGCCCTTAGGGGGCGGTACAGGCCATGCCCAAATGTCAATTTTTCAAAGTGATTGTATTTCCACCCCATTTATTTAGTTTTTCTGAAACCTGGTGAACATACCTCATTTCTCATTGTAAACAAAAAACCCTACAGGATCCATAAGGTCCGGCATGATGGATTTTCCTGTACACTGAAAATGTTTAGTTTAGGATTAAGACAGAAAGACATGTTTTTTGGATTTTTTCATTGGGAGGGTTTAACCCCAACCCTCTATTGATCAATTTTAAATGATTTGCCATTTTGAGGAGGAATCGCATTGCTGCTTGCAGCTATATTTTTGAGTTGTTGCTGTGTCCATCATCCTTTGTTTTCCGAAAGCCACCAAGTGGAAATGAGCCCGGTAACTAAAGGCACCAGGGTTGCGGTGCCACCGGCTTGGGCCCGTCATCGCTGCTTGCAGCTTTAATTATTATTATTATTATTATTATTATTATTATTATTATTTTATCGACTATTCGGGCACTTTTGGGGGCCTTAACATGCTCTAAAACTCTTGAAACTTTGCACACGGGTCAGAACCTGCCGCCATCAGGGCTGGGCTGAAGATGGTACCCGGGCGTGGCAGGGGGGCTCAGCAGCGCCCCCTGGAACGGGGTCCGAAACCTTGGTCCATAAATCAAACACACTTGCATGTAATAATATGAAAGTCGGTACACATATAGATCTCATCGTTTCATATATACTTCATGCTCTTACTTTTTACCTCAGCCCAACAGGAAGTCGGCTATTTAGGGTTGTTTGGAAAACGTATACAATGGAATTTGAAATACTCCTCCTAGAGAAATCATTTAATCGCCACGAATCTCAGTCAGCATGAAGTCAAGACATTGAGGATGAAAAATTGCCAGCGGATTTTTGATATCTCGAACGGTTTGGCCGTGGCGAGGAAACAAATTTATGGCGAGAAAAGTGAGACAGGAAGTGTGTTATAACTTCTGCATAAATTAACAGATCTTGATGAAACTTCAGCAGTGTGTTCGTTGTAAGAGGCCGATCACATGGATGTGACTATTGTGAGTCAAAGTTATAGCGCCACCAACTGGCAGCAGGAAGTGTGTCACTTTCAAAATGCTTTGAAATCACCCTCTTGTTTTTACCCGATTTGCTTCAAACTTTACGTGTATAATGTAAACACACGGCAGATTTAGACCTGTGAAAGGATTATTGATATCTTAGATACTGTTGCCGTGGCAACACTTCAAACTTTACTTTTCTTTATTGATGCTTTTGAGACTCTTAACATACTTGAAATTGCATGAAACTCGACAGAGACGTCACATTTATTAGCCAGTAGACATGTGCAAAGTTTCAGAAATGGGTGTGGTGAGGGGCTCAGTAGCGCCACCTTTTGACAAAAAAGTGGGGGGTTAGTTTCATCTACAGGTACAAAAATTGGTATTGATATAGTTCTCCTCAAGCCGGACAACTTTCTAATTTACAGTCATTAGCTCCGACCAACAGAAAGTCAGATATTTTGGTTTGAATGTGGAGAAAATGTCAGAATTTTGCAAGTCACTCTCTGAGACTGTGTTTGAGGAGTAGGAAGGGAGGGGGTCTTGTGATGTAATACATAGGGCTATACTGCCCTCTTGTGTTCAACATAGTATGGGTTACATTAACTTTTGCACGATATTCTAATTTTTCGAGTTTCACCTGTATGCAGAGTTGACAGAAAAATGTTACACAAGCCGTAGCAGGTGAATACAACAAAGAAATGTGTCCCCACTCACTATATAGATCAACAGAGTGGCGGATGCAATTTTTAACAACCTTTAACCATTTACAGCCAGAGCGTTCAAATTTGGGAACAATTATTCCCATGGTTCCTGTCTCAGTGTCTTCGTCGTCCAATCACCGATTTTATTTCTGAAATCTGCCCAGATACTCATGACAATAGAAGCTAAAGGCACATGTGATTGGTTAAGGGGTTACTGGGCAAGAATAATAACTGTATCGTCATCACCGTCTTCCTTCATTTCAATGGGAAGGTGATATCACGAGAGATTTACTCCAGTGTTGGATTTACTGCTTCAAATTAAATACTGAGGCGATTTTTGCAAGGTAAGAACATGTGTTGTCTATATTTTCTATTGAAAGTCAAAACGTTTTAGTTACGAAGCATTTATTTGTAGGAGTATTGCTAGTTATTTCTGGAAAAAAAAATGACGAAACAACTCAAATAAATATTTGTGTGAAACAGCGAGCAGCGTCACTTCTAACTCACGAGCCCCGATGAGAGATCGCATTCGCTTCTTCTTGCGTTTGAACGGACAATTTCATAAACAAAATGTCAAATTACATGATATATTGTCTGTTTTGTCTCAAAGTGAACATAAACAGTTGATGAAGATATCGCGAATCTAAATCTAGTATCAACACTTCCGAGAACGATTATCAGCGTTGTGCCTGACAGCGCGAGGCATCTCATTTTTACTCGCATCTTCATGGAGGTTTGTCGGTTGTATGTAGTTTCACAATCTCAATCAATTAATCTCTGAAATGAATACAGATGTAACAGCACGAAAATAATGAGACTTCACAGTTCTCAAAAGATTAAACTCAATAAAACAAGCCGCACAGACTGTACCTTGAATGAAATGCGTTTAAAATCCTCTTAAAGAGACAGTAACAATTTTCCAAGTAAATAAAAAGTAGGCCTACAAATGGTTTTCACCCCAAAAATAAATTTCTCTCATCGTATACTCACCCTCATTCCATCCCAGATGTGTATTATTTTCTTTCTTCTAGTTAACACAAATTAAGCTTTTTAGAAGATTATCTCAACCCTGTTGGACCTTTCAATGACTTGAATGGTGATCAGAACTCAGAAGCTACAAAAATCACATAAATGTAGCATAAAAGTAATCCATACCACTCCAGTGGTTTAATCCATGCCTTCAGAAGTGATATTATCGGTGTGGGTTAGAAACAGACCTATATATATATACTTCAAGATGACATCACTCTGAAGTACTGCATAAAGATTATCCCACATTCGCCCTTAGGGGGCGATACAGGCTATGCCCAAAATTCCCATTTTATGGTCAAAAATTTTCTAATTTGGTATATTGACACTACAGGCCAACAGAAATCCACAAACCAAGAATGTCTCACATTTGCCCTTAGGGGGCGCTAAAGGACATTCCCAAATTGCACATTTTTTTGTCAAATACTTTCTAATTTGGTACATTAATACTACAGGCCAACAGGAACCTACAAACCAAGAATGGCTCACATTCGCCCTTAGGGGGCGCTACAGGCCATGCCCAAATGTCAATTTTTCAAAGTGATTGTATTTCCACCCCATTTATTTAGTTTTTCTGAAACCTGGTGAACATACCTTATTTCTCATTGTAAACAAAAAACCCTACAGGATCCATAAGGTCTGGCATGATGGATTTTCCTGTACACTTAAAATGTTTAGTTTAGGATTCAGACAGAAAGACATGTTTTTTGGATTTTTTCATTGGGAGGGTTTAACCCCAACCCTCTATTGATCAATTTTAAATTATTTGCCATTTTGAGGAGGAATCGCATTGCTGCTTGCAGCTATATTTTTGAGTTGTTGCTGTGTCCATCATCCTTTGTTTTCCGAAAGCCACCAAGTGGAAATGAGCCCGGTAACTAAAGACACCAGAGTTGCGGTGCCACCGGCTTGGGCCCGTCATCGCTGCTTGCAGCTTTAATTATTATTATTATTATTATTTTATCGACTATTCGGGCACTTTTGGGGACCTTAACGTGCTCTAAAACTCTTGAAACTTTTCACACGGGTCAGAACCCGCGGCCTTCAGGGCTGGGCTGAAGATGGTACCCGGGCGTGGCAGGGGGGCTTAACAGCGCCCCCTGGAACGGGGCCCGAAACCTTGGTCCATAAATCAAACACACTTGCATGTAATAATATGAAAGTCGGTACACATATAGATCTCATCGTTTCATATATCCTTCATACTCTTACTTTTTACCTCAGCCCAATTTTTGCTTCAAACTTTATATGTATAATGTAAACACACGGCAGATTTAGACCTGTGAAAGGATTATTGATATCTTAGATACTGTTGCCGTGGCAACGCTTCAAACTTTACTTTTCTTTATTGATGCTTTTAAGACTCTTTACATCATTGAAATTGCATGAAATTCGACAGACACGTCACATTTATTAGCCAGTAGACATGTGCAAAGTTTCAGAAATGGGTGTGGTGAGGGGCTCAGTAGCGCCACCTTTTGACAAAAAAGTGGGGGGTTAGTTTCATCTACAGGTACAAAAATTGGTATTGATATAGTTCTCCTCAAGCCGGACAACTTTCTAATTTACAGTCATTAGCTCCGACCAACAGAAAGTCAGATATTTTGGGTTGAATATGGAGAAAATGTCAGATTTTTGCAAGTCACTCTTAGTCTCTGTGTGTGAGGAGGGGAGGGGGGGACGTTGGGTCTTGTGAAGTAATACATAGGGCTATACTGCCCTCTCGTGTTCAACATAGTATGGTTTACATTAACTTTTGCACGATATTCTAATTTTTCGAGTTTAACCTGTATGCAGAGTTGACAGAAAAATGTTACACACGCCGTAGCAGGTGAATACAACAAAGAACTAAAGCCTAAAAAACTAAAGTTTAATCCACTGGCTGTTAATTCTCTGAGTGGCAATTACAAGAAATGTCCAATAGATGGCATCAAAGCCTCATTCTTCAATGATTTACAACAGGTCTGAGTCCAGAATGGGCAGGGACTGAGTTCAACAGTTGCTTGAGCTCTTTTGCAGTCGAATCCCAGAAAAAAAGCAAACAATGTGTCCCCACTCAATATATACATCAACTGAGTGGCGGATGCAATTTTTAACAACCTTTAACCATTTACAGCCAGAGCGTTCAAATTTGGGAACAATTATTCCCATGGTTCCTGTCTCAGTTTCATCGTCGTCCAATCACCGATTTCATTTCTGAAATCTGCCCAGATACTCATGACAATACAAGCTAAAGGCACATGTGATTGGTTAAGGGGATTTTATTTCTGAAATCTGCCCAGATACTCATGACAATACAAGCTAAAGGCACATGTTATTGGTTAAGGGGATTTTATTTCTGAAATCTGCCCAGATACTCATGACAATACAAGCTAAAGGAACATGTGATTGGTTAAGGGTTCCTGGGCAAGAATAATAACTGTATCGTCATCACCGTCTTCCTTCATTTCAATGGGAAGGTGATATCACGAGAGATTTACTCCAGTGTTGGATTTACTGCTTCAAATTAAATACTGAGGCGATTTTTGCAAGGTAAGAACATGTGTTGTCTATATTTTCTATTGAAAGTCAAAACGTTTTAGTTACGAAGCATTTATTTGCAGGAGTATTGCTAGTTATTTCTGGAAAAAAATGACATGACTCTATTTGTTCATCGGACAGGCAGCTAGCCTCTATTTTTAATACATTTCAGTGAAACTTGCTAATTAAACATTAGCTAGCACTTTTGTTTGCCAATGTTGTCGCTTGTGAAAAATCCACCTGAATTAATGTGAGACCGAGAGCAGACGCTGTTCAGATGTTTTTTTAAGCAGTTTTTTTTAACCCATCTGAATGCCCGGATGCGTGTTTTATTTCCAACTCTGTTCGTGGTGGCGCAGGAAAATTAATACTGTAGAAACATGGCCTGACGCTTGAAAAAAATATGTAGAACAAGAGCGAAAATAACTTTGTAATTATTTTGGATGAATTGCATATTGCACCGCTCGATTTGAACATAGATGTCGAACACTGCAAATTATTAAAACGTGAAAAGACCGATCCAAACTTGCACGCTTGCAAATTGTCCCGTTTGACAGCTTTGTCAATCACAAGCAGGAGCGAGAGACGCAAAATAACGGCATTTGCGTTTTGGATTAACGGGTTGATGAAGGTTTATACGTGTAACATCGTAAATTCAGTGAAATGCGCTTCCCTGCACACGTCTAGCAGCGTCACGTCTAACTCACGAGTCGCATTCGCTTCTTCTTGCGTTTGAACGGACAATTTCATACTACAAAATGTCAAAATACATGATATATTGTCTGTTTTATCCCAAGTGAACATAAATAGTTGATGAAGAAATCGCGAATCTAAATCTAGTATCAACACTTCCGAGATTGATTATCAGCGTTGTGTCTGACAGCGCGAGGCATCTCATTTTTACTCGCATCTTCATGGAGGTTTGTCGGTTGTATGTAGTTTCACAATCTCAATCAAGTAATCTCTGAAATGAATACAGATGTAACAGCACGAAAATAATGAGACTTCACAGTTCTCAAAAGATTAAACTCAATAAAACAAGCGGCACAGACTGTGCCTTGAATGAAATGCGTTTAAAATCCTCTTAAAGAGACAGTAACAATTTTCCAAGTAAATAAAAAGTAGGCCTACAAATGGTTTTCACCCCAAAAATACATTTCTCTCATCGTATACTCACCCTCATTCCATCCCAGATGTGTATTGTTTTCTTTCTTCTAGTGAACACAAATTAAGCTTTTTAGAAGATTATCTCAACCCTGTTGGACCTTTCAATGACTTGAATGGTGATCAGAACTCAGAAGCTACAAAAATCACATAAATGCAGCATAAAAGTAATACATACCACTCCAGTGGTTTAATCCATGCCTTCAGAAGTGATATTATAGGTGTGGGTTAGAAACAGACCTATATATATATACTTCAAGATGACATCACTCTGAAGTACTGCGTAAAGAATTCCCACATTCGCCCTTAGGGGGCGCTACAGGCTATGCCCAAAATTCCCATTTTCTGGTCAAAAATGTTCTAATTTTGTATATTGATACTAAAGGCCAACAGGAATTCACAAACCAAGAGTGGCCCACATTCGCCCTTATTGGGCGCTATAGGCCACGCCCTAAATTCCCATTTGCTGGTCAAAAATGTTCTAATTTGGTACATTGATACTACAGGCCAACAGGAACCCACAAACAAAGAATTGCCCATATTCGCCATTAGGGGGCGCTACAGGCTATGCCCAAAATTCCCATTTTATGGTCAAAAATTTTCTAATTTGGTATATTGACACTACAGGCCAACAGAAATCCACAAACCAAGAATGTCTCACATTTGCCCTTAGGGGGTGCTAAAGGACATTCCCAAATTGCACATTTTTTTGTCAAATACTTTCTAATTTGGTACATTAATACTACAGGCCAACAGGAACCTACAAACCAAGAATGGCTCACATTCGCCCTTAGGGGGCGGTACAGGCCATGCCCAAATGTCATTTTTTCAAAGTGATTGTATTTCCACCCCATTTATTTAGTTTTTCTGAAACCTGGTGAACATACCTCATTTCTCATTGTAAACAAAAAACCCTACAGGATCCATAAGGTCCGGCATGATGGATTTTCCTGTACACTGAAAATGTTTAGTTTAGGATTCAGACAGAAAGACATGTTTTTTGGATTTTTTCATTGGGAGGGTTTAACCCCAACCCTCTATTGATCAATTTTAAATGATTTGCCATTTTGAGGAGGAATCGCATTGCTGCTTGCAGCTATATTTTTGAGTTGTTGCTGTGTCCATCATCCTTTGTTTTCCGAAAGCCACCAAGTGGAAATGAGCCCGGTAACTAAAGGCACCAGGGTTGCGGTGCCACCGGCTTGGGCCCGTCATCGCTGCTTGCAGCTTTAATTAGGGCCCAAGCCTTGAAAAGGCGAAGGCCCTATTGTTTTCCTTAGGATTATTATTATTATTATTATTATTATTATTATTATTATTATTATTATTTTATCGACTATTCGGGCACTTTTGGGGGCCTTAACGTGCTCTAAAACTCTTGAAACTTTGCACACGGGTCAGAACCCGCGGCCATCCGGGCTGGGCTGAAGATGGTACCCGGGCGTTGCAGGGGGGCTTAACAGCGCCCCCTGGAACGGGGTCCGAAACCTTGGTCCATAAATCAAACACACTTGCATGTAATAATATGAAAGTCGGTACACATATAGATCTCATCGTTTCATATATCCTTCATGCTCTTACTTTTTACCTCAGCCCAACAGGAAGTCGGCTATTTAGGGATGTTTGGAAAACGTATGCAATGGAATTTGAAATACTCCTCCTAGAGAAATCATTTAATCGCCACGAATCTCAGTCAGCATGAAGTCAAGACATTGAGGATGAAAAATTGCCAGCGGATTTTTGATATCTCGAACGGTTTGGCCGTCGGCGAGGAAACAAATTTATGGCGAGAAAAGTGAGACAGGAAGTGTGTTATAACTTCTGCATAAATTAACAGATCTTGATGAAACTTCAGCAGTGTGTTCGTTGTAAGAGGCCGATCACATGGATGTGACTGTTGTGAGTCAAAGTTATAGCGCCACCAACTGGCAGCAGGAAGTGTGTCACTTTCAAAATGCTTTGAAATCACCCTCTTGTTTTTACCCGATTTGCTTCAAACTTTACGTGTATAATGTAAACACACGGCAGATTTTGACCTGTGAAATGATTATTGATATCTTAGATACTGTTGCCGTGGCAACGCTTCAAACTTTACTATTCTTTAATGATGCTTTTGAGACTCTTAACATACTTGAAATTGCATGAAACTCGACAGACACGTCACATTTATTAGCCAGTAGACATGTGCAAAGTTTCAGAAATGGGTGTGGTGAGGGGCTCAGTAGCGCCACCTTTTGACAAAAAAGTGGGGGGTTAGTTTCATCTACAGGTATAAAAATTGGTATTGACATAGTTCTCCTCAAGCCGGACAACTTTCTAATTTACAGTCATTAGCTCCGACCAACAGAAAGTCAGATATTTTGGTTTGAATGTGGAGAAAATCTCAGAATTTTGCAAGTCACTCTCTGAGACTGTGTGTGAGGATTAGGAAGGGAGGGGGTCTTGTGAAGTAATACATAGGGCTATACTGCCCTCTTGTGTTCAACATAGTATGGGTTACATTAACTTTTGCACGATATTCTAATTTTTCGAGTTTCACCTGTATGCAGAGTTGACAGAAAAATGTTACACGCCGTAGCAGGTGAATACAACAAAGAACTAAAGCCTAAAAAACTAAAGTTTAATCCACTGTCTGTTCATTCTCTGAGTGGCAATTACAAGAAATGTCCAATAGAGGGCATCCAAGCCTCATTGTTCAAAGATTTACAACAGGTCTGAGTCCAGAATGGGCAGGGACTGAGTTCAACAGTTGCTTGAGCTCTTTTGCAGTCCAATCCCTGAAAAAAGGCAAACAATGTGTCCCCACTCAATATATACATCAACTGAGTGGCGGATGTAATTTTTAACAACCTTTAACCATTTACAGCCAGAGCGTTCAAATTTGGGAACAATTATTCCCATGGTTCCTGTCTCAGTGTCATCGTCGTCCAATCACCGATTTTATTTCTGAAATCTGCCCAGATACTCATGACAATACAAGCTAAAGGCACATGTGATTGGTTAAGGGGATTTTATTCATGAAATCTGCCCAGATACTCATGACAATACAAGCTAAAGGCACATGTGATTGGTTAAGGGGTTCCTGGGCAAGAATAATAACTGTATCGTCATCACCGTCTTCCTTCATTTCAATGGGAAGGTGATATCACGAGAGATTTACTCCAGTGTTGGATTTACTGCTTCAAATTAAATACTGAGGCGATTTTTGCAAGGTAAGAACGTAATTTAACATGTGTTGTCTATATTTTCTATTGAAAGTCAAAACGTTTTAGTTACGAAGCAATTATTTGTAGGAGTATTGCTAGTTATTTCTGGCAAAAAAAATGACTTGACTCTATTTGTTCATCGGACAGGCAGCTAGCCTCTATTTTTAATCAATTTCGGTGAACCTTGCTGTATAAACATTAGCTAGCACTTTTGTTTGCCAATGTTGTCGCTTGTGAAAAATCCACCTGAATTAATGTGAGACCGAGAGCTGACGCTGTTCAGACGTTTTTTTAAGCAGTTTTTTTTTTAACCCATCTGAATGCCCGGATCAGTGTTGCCAGATGTACGATAATTATCGTATTTGTACGATAATTTTGACCTCTGTACGATGTACGATCAATAATGAAAAAAATCCCATAATGTACGATAATTTCAGAGTTTTCAGTCGTTCGTCCAAACACACATCCTACCGCTTCTCTCTCGGACCCCGAATCATTTCGCAGGCTCGCCTGCCTGCACGCAAGCACGTATACACACACACACACACACACACACACACACACACACACACACACACACACACACACACACACACACACACACACACACACACACACACACACACAGAGACAGACAGCACAAGTGGATGTGGCATCCGATGATGACAGCGACTTAGAGATCGAATTTGAATCTTTTTTGTGTTAATTGTGCACTTTTTTCTTTTTTGTGCACTTTTTTTCGGCATATCTTTTGCACTTTGGAAAAAAAAAGTTATTCAGACTTCCTCCAGTTAATGTGAGCGTATTATACAGCTTGTCAAATTAGCTGTAAAATTATTTGGAAAATAAAATTGTTGGAAAATAACTATTTTATGCGTTTGGTTTGTGTACGATAATTAAAAAAAAAAAAACGATAATTTTGAGGTTTTGGTACGATACTTCGACATTTCTAATCTGGCAACACTGGCCCGGATGCTTTTTTATGTTCCAACTCCGTTCGTGGTGGCGCAGGAAAATTAATACTGAAGAAACATCACCTGACGCTTGAAAAAAATATGTAGAACAAGAGCGAAAAGAACTTTGTAATTATTTTGGATGAATTGCATATTGCACCGCTCGCTTTGAACGTAGATGTCGTACACTGCAAATTATTAAAACGTGAAAAGACCGATCCAACCTTGCACGCTTGCAAATTGTCCCGTTTGACAGCTTTGTCAATCACAAGCAGGAGCGAGAGACGCAAAATAACGGCATTTGCGTTTCGGATTAACGGGTTGATGAAGGTTTATACGTGTAACATCGTAAATTCAGTGAAATGCGTTTCCCTGCACACGCTCACACTAAACTCAACCGTCAGCTGCTAAATGCACGAAAGAGAGAGATGATGTTGACACGTGCAGATTCTACTGTTTTAAGTGGGTATATATGAATGTGTATGTATTGTTTGTTTCTATTTCTCATATGACTGATACTCACAGTAACACGAACACTGTTACTCTATATTTTTTGGTATGGCTGGCCATTCTCGCCCAAATCAGCTAGAAAGTGTAAACGCTTCCCTGACTCTGTTTCTTATCCCTCGTAATCTGACATCGACTCACAGGCACCAAAACCTCTCCCATTTAAGCCTAGCCGTTCATTCGGTATTGACCTAGGTAGCTTGCGTCAGGCTGTGCGGTCAACCTCCAATATGATGTGAGAAATTGACTTTTTCATGCTGTTTTTACTCGTACTGTAGTTGCTGAGATATGCAGTTTTACAAACCGTTTGGGGTGGGAGCTCATCCTAAACTGTAGTGCCACCAACTGGTGGAAGTCAAGTCAATTTTATTTGTATAGCGCCTTTCACAACACACATCGTTTCAAAGCAGCTTTACAGAAGTTCAGCATTAACAGATGATAAAAATGTAATGTCTATAAAGTCGATAAACCTTCATCCTTGTGCAGGGCTCCAAACTGCGACTAAAAATGGTCGCATTTGTGACCAAATAAATTTATTTGCGAGTGTAATTTCTGTCAAGGTCGCCATTGGCGACAGTAAAAATTTACTCCCTTTGATTTTAAAATTTGCATTACATTTCCCGAGATACATTACAAAAGTTTATATCAAAGAAATAGCGGGGAAAACGGAGTCACTTTAATAGTGTTGTCATGGCAGTGGATTAAATGACAGTAAATTGTAGTCAAACTGGAATGGTGGCATATATCTATTACACATTGTATGTTTAGGGTCCATGTTTACATTAATTTTGAGTTTTTGCTGTGTCCATCATCCTTTGTTGCGGCTTGGGCGGCTTGGGCCCGTCATCGCTGTATGTAGCCTAAATAATTTATTTATTTATATATATATATATATATATATATATATATATATATATATATATATATATATATATATAAAATATATATATATATATATATATATATATAATATATATATATATATATATATATATATATATATATATATATATATATATATATATATATATAAATATATATATATATATATATATATATATATATATATATAAATATATATATATATATATATTTATATATATATATATATATATATATATATATATATATATATAAAATATATATATATATATATATATATAAAATATATATATATATATATATATATATATATATATATATATATATAAATATATATATATATATATATATATATAAATAAATATATATATATGTAAACAATATTCCCTAAAATAGCGTAAACAAAGGTAACAGTCTATGACATTCACAAAAAACATGAAAAAATGTCTCAGTTACTGTACATTACAAAAATTTCAAGGAGGTCTAACATTTGTATTGAACTTAGACACAAAAGCATTAGTTGCCAACACACAGTGCAAAATCTTCCATTGATGATCTCCTGATCGTTTTGGAGGAGGGCTTTTATAAAAAAAAAAAAGCCTCCAAGGAGACACATTATCAGTAACAGTAAGGAAATCTCTCCACTTAGTATCACATCTGTCATTAATTCCCCAAAAATTATCAGATTTAACACAAACATGATATAACTCTTTCTTTCCAGCTAAAAGCATCCTTAAAGGTCAGAAGTGTGCCTACTGGAGCATTGTCTGGATAAACAGAAGGAGATACCTGAAGCTCTGGAAAAATACACTGAGTGGGACCACCACATAATACACAGTTCATAAACTGGATAAGAGGAGGAGGAAAGGCAGCTTTCAGATTACCTATCAATTGCTCTACTGCCCTCACAGATCTAAACCCCTCCTGATTAGAAATCTCTTGGGCTGATCTCCATTTCCTTGAAATTACATCAACAAATGTTGATGTGTTGTTTACATCACAAATTTTAGTAATTTCTTTGTTCATAAAGGTTAACAACTGTGTTGGACATATGATCATTACCTAAAAAGGAACTAAATAAAGATGCACATTCAAGCCAAAATGCTCATTTTCTGACCTAAAACACTTGAATACATTCCAGGAAGTTAAAACTGAGACATAAAAATTGACATTAGGAGAAAACCTCTTAACAGCATTAGATGACATTAGAAACAGTTGCTTATCCAGATTAAAACCACCAAATATCGGAGCAAAGCCAGACCAACTGATATCCATGGTTTATATTCTGTGGTGAATAGCAGTCTCCGAGCAGCCTTTAATCTCATAGCTTTGACTTTTGCTGCCAGATTGATCAGTCCTTTTCCTCCTGGCAAAAATAGAATACTACAATGATACCCATCCCAGAAAAAGTCCACAAAAACTTTCTGCAAACTTTTTATCAGATTATTAGGTGGATCACAGTCAACCGGTGCCATATCATAGAGGCTGCCAAATTGTTTATAACAAGCACCCTTCCTCTATATGAGTTGAGGGAGTATCCATCTCCATCCCTGTAGGTGCCCAGACACTTTATCATACAGACCATCCCAGTTTTTCTGCATATAATGATCAGTTCCAAGAAAAACTCCCAACACTTTAAACCCCTCTAAATTCCAGGAGCAGTGCAGGGGAAGTTTTGGAGGGTTACCATCTTTCCATTGACCCAGTAAAAAGAAAGTACATTTCTGCCAAATTATTTGTGCAGAGGAAGACTTCTGATAGATTTCAAGACATATTAAATTCTTCTTCATTTGTTCTTATGACAACAGTTACATCATCCGCGTATGCACTAATTTAACTGTTACTGGGTCTCCATTAGATGATCCGACTACTGAGATAGCTCTCAGAGCTATCAGTAATGGTTTAATAGCAATAGCATACAGAAGTCCTGATAGACCACACCCTTACCGTATACCCCGGCCAACAGTAAATGGTCTTGTAAGACAGCCATTTATTTTTAAAATACTATAAATGTCTGTATAGAGAATTTTTACATAAGACATAAATACAGGACCAAAACCAAAAGCATTAAAACATAAAAAGTGATCGACTTTTTTCCTGGACCAGAGAAACAAACCCTACATCAAGCTTATGCACTCTGGCAAAAGATGTAAGATCACGGATAAGAAAGAGATTGTCAAAGATTGTGCAATTAGGAATACAATATGACTGATCTTCATAAATAACTGTTGATATACACCATTTAAGTCTATTGGTTAGACATTTGGAAAATATTTTTATTAGGACCTTCTCATCACAAAATTACCAGACACTAGGAATAATTTTAAAAATCACGAAAAAATTATTACATTTTGGCTTACGAAACCCTTTAATACTGTCAAGAAATCATTGATCTGTTTCACAGAATACAATCATTACGATAGGCTTGCTCTGTCTGCATGCTTAAATCCATACTCTCATATCTTCATAATCATGGTCCGATTCCTCAGTTTGTAACTTCTTAGCTCTGACTGCTCAGATCATCTTAAATTACAGATACAGCATAATGTGTTTGCCCTTCATCAACTGCGGAGACGGCCTCACACACGATCTCTGTATTCCCCTACACAGTGTTTGACTCTATTGGGACTTTAATCATCATCTCTCACTTGGATCAGCTGTCACTTCAGCTGTCTCCACAGAACCACCATTTGAATTATCTGATCCAGACTGCTCTTGATTAGGTGTGGATTCCACATTCACGATCCATGTTTCAGTACAAACATTTGTTTCCGCACCATTCAAGCCCTCTCTGTCCTCAGCACTCTGCACTTTATCAACAACAGCCACCTCACCCAAGATCTTTTCATGTTTATTTGGACAGGTTTGTCACTCATGTCCGTACTCACCACAAATAAAGCATTTAATTGAGTAAAATAGTGTAATCTTTGCCTTCAATGCTCAACTTCCCTGACAGGTTCAAAGGATCATTCAGAGTTCAGAATCATGAATACGTAACGTCGAAATGACATCACATGTTGATTGTAGGATTTTTACATCCAAGCGGAATCATTTTGATTGGACTCATTAACTTGCCGTATCTTTTTAACATTTCCTCAAGCTTTTCATTTTTAACAAATGGCGTAACATTTGAAAGTAGAACCTTTTTTGATGGGTTTGACAAACTGGTACAAATGTGTCATTGATTGTTAGGCCATTCTCAATTAAATCGTCAACCATTTGAATAAAAAAAAAAAAAAACACTATAGCCTTATTTGTACGTGATGCCGACCTAATGTTATCTCTGCCGACTACACTGCTCATGGCCAGCAAGCAATCTTCCACTGACACAGAGGTGTCAGGAATGTATTTGCAGCCATGCTTGACAGACAAACACAAGAAATCCCTCACGTTTGTTCCCATTTCACCTGATGGCTGATTAAAGTCAGCTAAACAGGTTTTTACAAAGAAAACAAAGCTTTAAAGGTAACGAAAAAAGAAGAAAAAAAAATATTATTCAATAAAGAAGGTTAAATGTTTGAAAGCAACTCACTCACTCTGTCACGCCATCAAACTCCGTCCATTCACTCGCAACATCCACTCAGAGAGAGAGAGAGAGAGAGAGAGAGAGAGAGAGAGAGAGAGAGAGAGAGAGAGAGAGAGTTCTCTGGCAACACTACATGGTTATCAAAATCACATCTGTTTACCAGAACACCAGTTGATTAAAATAGCATTAAGAAATCACACTCAGCTCGGGCAGGAACTATTGGGTGGCAACCGCTGTCAGCTAAAAACTGATTCCAATGAGAAACAAAATGACTTCCTCAAGGGGGCGCACAAGACCTTAATCTTCTGCTGTGCCACATTCGAATTCCAAACAATAACACACAAGATTTTCAGCATTTCTTTATATATGAAGATATTGAAGATTTTATATTCACTTAATAATAATATCAACAACGATTAAAGGTGGTATGCAAAAACAATTTGTCAGTTGAGGGCGCTAATGTGCTACTGTTGAATTTGACAGTAACAGGAACTGTCACTACTCAAAATGATCTTTGGTGGGTGGGGTTTTGGAATGAAGGGGATTGGCTAATTCAACAGCTCAGTCAAGTGAAAGCTTCAGAACTCTGAAATTGCTTACAGCACATTTAAAGCTAATAATAAATATAAATCAAATAATTACACATCACCTTTATTGGAATTTTCCGGGTACAATACAAGTTGAGCTCATTCGACAGCATTTGTTGCATAATGTTAATTACCACAAAAATTTTAATCAACTCGTCCCTCCTTTTCTTTTAAAGAACCAAAAAATTGGATAAACATTTTTTTGAACATTAAAATACTTACTTTTACAAAAGTATAGCCACAAACCATAAACAATATGCAAGTAAACATGATAAAATCACTTAACCTTTTGTGTTTAAAGTTATATCCAATTTTACAACTTTGTTGTCATGACAATGTAATGTCAAGAAACCCTAAAACCAGAGGCATTGTCAAGGGTAGGCCTGGTCCCACCCAAAATAGACAAAGGCTACCCAGAATTACAAGACATTTTTATTTGACTTCAAATATATCTTTATAAAATTGTTCAAAAAATGAAAACATTCTGATTTCTGAAAGTGTGAAAGAACTATCTGATTGCACCTCTTCTCTGTTGTTAATGACAAATTGTAAAAAATATTTAAACAAAAAATGCCCACCTATTTTTATTGAGGCCCACCCAAAAGCAATTCCCTGGCTATGCCCTTGCCTAAAACCCTTAAATTACAATAAAAACGCTATATAAGTGCAGACCATTTACCACTTCAGAAGTGGGAAGTTGGATAATTCCGATAGCACAATAAAGCAGCATAATTGATGAGTGATCAGTCACGTGACACCTGATCCTGGAACTGAGCGCTGATGAGCAGTCTACATATTACATACATTCAGGGTACCCAGCACTAGCTGAGGACTGCAACAATTTTTATTTGATTGGCTATATAATTTAGTAGTTTAGTGCTCATTGGCACTGTCATGCAGCACTATTAGAAAAAAATCTATATTTTTTTAGTTACTAATGCCATTGTAGAAATGCACTATTCACCGTTGCCCATGATTTATTACCTGATTTATTACCAAGTTTTTTTCCTCTAATTTGAAATTGCCTTTTTTGTCTGGAATGTGGTTAATGGACCCAAAAGGACAAGGCCCATTCTGTCGAAAATATATTGACATTATTTAGAAATTACATGTAGACTTTACTATTTCATTGCTAATTTACAAACCTTTAAATGTCATAGTGTCTTTGAATAACTGAAACCTCTCCAAACAACAATGTCCCCCATGTCTCAGTTCCACAGCTGAAGAGGTCTGAAACTAAATGCTTTTTGACCAAGAGATGTTCTTACAGTACTTTAAACAAATAAGAGGGGTACATGCTTTCATCAAAAGAGATGTCTAAAACCCTCATACTCAACTAAATTGTCATTGATTCAGAGACAGAGGCTGAGGAGATGGTGCGAGAGAGATGGTGTCTCAGGCTACAACAGGGGATTTATCTTCCCAGGTGAAGGTTTGAACTTGAGTATGAAATTTATTTGGTTACCTGTCGTTTTTCTCCAAAGTGATTTACAATTCACTTACAACGGGGCTAGTCACTCTGGAGCAATGGCAACCTGGTATCATAGAATCATGCTACCAGGGACGTTTCTAGGCATAGGTGAACGAGCAGTACGCCGCAATGCACCCCAAACCCCCCCCCCCCCCCCACAAGGCAGCAATAGGGATCTAAATGCCAGAATGGTCTGAAACGACCCTGCATGCTACTATACCTAAAGTTTTGCAACATGATTTTACAAGGCTCGTTGTACTTATCTTTTGCACTATTCCTCACACAGTGCTGTGTTATAGTGTTGTCACTGTATCAACATTTCAGTAGTAAGAACCGATACCAGTAAAATGTCATGAATCTCTAACAGAAAAAAATAGGCAATATGCAATTGAAAACACTCCTGTTGTGATGAAACAGGTGAGGAATGAGGATGTAAATGCAGCTTTATTAACCTAAAATAAACAAGCTAACTCAGAATAAAAAGAAAACCCAAACACAGGGAACCAAGCACAGAGCATAAAAAATATATGCAAAGACTGGCAACCTAGCCAAGGGAAACAAGGGCTAAATACACAAAGGAAAACATGGAAAACCTGTGGAAACAATCAGGGAGAACCAACAAAACTAACACAGGTAACAGGAACTAAACAAGAATTTCAACATAAAAGTCTAGACAAAGACAGGGAATATATGACAGAGCCCCCCCCCCTCCCCTTTTAAGGAGCAGATTCCAGACACTCCACACAAAAAAAAAAAAAAAAAAAAAAAAAACTAATTTTTCATGGTGTAGGGACAACAGGTTGTTCAGGGGGGGCACAAGGGGCAAACAGGCAGTTCAAGGGGGCATAGAGGAATATAGCAAGGACAGGGAGGTTTGAGACCGAGGTGGAGGCAGAGGGAGTGAGGACCAAGGAGACCAGACCACATCCGGCGAATGGCCAGGAGACCAAGGGGACCAGAGCAAATCCAGCAGACAGCCAGGAGACCAAGGGGACCAGAACAGATCAGGCGGACGGCCAGGAGACAAAGGGGACCAGAGCAGATTAGGCGGACGGCCAGGAGACCAAGGGGACCAGAGCAGATCAGGCGGATGGCCAGGAGACCAAGGGGACCAGAGCAGATCAGGCGGACGGCCAGGAGACCAAGGGAACCAGAGCAGATCAGGCAGACGGCCAGGAGACCAGAGCAGATCAGGCGGACGGCCAGGAGACCAAGGGGACCAGAGCAGATCAGGCGGACGGCCAAGAGACCAAGGGGACCAGAGCAGATCAGGCAGATGGCCAGGAGACCAAGGGGACCAGAGGAGATCAGGTGGAGGGCCAGGAGACCAAGGGGACCAGAGCAGATCTGGCAGACAGCCAGGAGACCAAAGAGACCAGAGCAGATCCGGCGGACGGCCAGGAGACCAGAGCAGATCTGGCAGACGGCCGGAAGACCAAGGGACCAAAGCAGATCCGGGGGATGGCCAGGAGACTAAGGGACCAGAGCAGATCAGGGGGATGGCCAGGAGACCACCTCAAGATGGGGACCAGGTCAGGAGGCCTGGGAGGCGGCCGTAGGACAGGGACTGTGTCAGGCGACCAGGGAGGTGGCCTCAGGGCCGAGAGAGGGTCAGGAGGCCTGAGAAAAAAGAAAGTACTACACATCAGAGCATCACATTATAAATGAAAACATTGATGAAAACTTCTATTCAGTACAACAGCACTCTTGCTTGTGAGACATAGGTTAAACATAATAATAATAATAAAATACATTTTAATAAACACTAGAATTATATTACAGTCGCAATTTCAAAAATTTCAAGCATCATGCTTTTAATTTTTTAAAAAACTTCTCACATTTTTTATTTGATTAATTGTCCATTTCAGTGTAAAAGGAGTCACAGAACATGCGCTCAAATAATTGTGAGCATTTTAAAGCTGTAGTCTGTATATCAGACTGCACACCAATACCGAATTGAGCGCTCGCTACTATCGGTACTGCAGAAACACTGATATTGTTACATCTTTTACAGCTTTTTTTATTTTTGTATCGGCTTGGTACCAAAGTACCTGTACTTTTGACAACACTACTTATAAACCTTAACACTTTTATTATAGTCCATGACTTGAAAGGAAATACATTTTAATGTTTGCATTACATAACCAATATCTATATCTAAACCAGCAGTTTCCCTTTTTAAAAAAAATTTCAGCAGATCTTGCCACTTCTAATAAACATTGAAACCAGTTTGAGTCTCCAGTTTCATCCAAAATTACATCTTTTTAAATTTCAGTGATTTATCGTGAAACAGCATGCCGAGCACTGACATGGACTATAGGGCTATTGTTTCCCATAGAAATCATATTCACTGTGCAATATCACATTGAGAATCAATGGGTTCATCCAGAAGCTACATTATATTGCAGGTCAAAATATATTATGCTAATTTCAGATCTGTAAAATGTTTAAAAGATCAGAACATTGAGATTTTGTTGCCAAAGTAGAAAAAAAAAATTGTAGATGTACATAAAAGTACTGAATTTAACGGTGAATACATTATATATTCATATAACACACACACACACATTTATGTATTAGGGCTGCACAAATAATAAAAATAAAATTGCAGTATGACATTGTGCGTTTAACCACAAATGGCGAAGACAATTAAATTAAATTAATATATAAATCAAGCTGTTCAATTCAAAGTCTAAGCATGCTGCTCTGTCCTGTCTGTATTGTGTATAAGCATTATAACAGTGTATTCAGAGCGGCTCTGTGCTCCACAACTCCATCTCATGCTCAGAGTAACAGATGTGCTCCATTTGGTTGCATGTGCTGAGCACATCATTTTTAAAGTGCTCAATATTCACTATACTTTCACTTTCGCATACTTCCAAGTACTGTATGTTTGACCACTACATGTTAATATACAAATACAAATAATTCACCCCATGGCATTTATGTACAGTGGAGCAGATGTGGAGCACATTATAGTGAGGAGTATATTGCTTAATTTATATATTTGTTTTCTGTGTGTGAAGAGGAAAAACAAGAAAAAGTAATTTACGAAATCCATGGTTATGACCATTTTTAAAAGCCAAGTTATATTAAACAAATATCTCAGTGTAACACTTTAATACTAAGTAATAATATACTGTGTAACAGTGTAACACAAACCAAAACATCCACTACGTCATCAAAATCCACTAAGCAGAGGTTTAGATCCACTATGTCATCGCGCTACAGCCTGCAGTGAGGACCCTCTCGACCATTCAGCTAAACCAGGTTTGTGACAGGACAACGTGCTTCTAGAGTGCCTTTAACCAATTGTGTTTTTATTTCTGTCTAAAATTGCCTTAATAATAATCAGCAACCCCCCTGAACCCCCATAATATATCTTTCTTTAGTCACAAGGCCTGTTATGTCCCTTAGGTATCAAAAAATATTCAAACACAAATGCTGGACTGCTGTCATTCAGCATCAAAAACGGTTGATTTTATCTTTCAATATTCATATCAAAGTGCACTCAGTTGAGAAAATTATTGAAATATTTTAAACTTTTGGTAGAATATTCCCCAAACCCCACTACTTTGGCTTTGTCTCTGGGGCCCAAATGTCATAATCCTTGCCTAATTTTGAAGACTGTTTTGACTTAATGATTTTTCTTTTACAAAGTACTATTGCTGCCAACTTGTACATTTATAATAACTATTTCATAAAACTGATTAAGCATACTTTGTCATTTCATAGCTATAGTATACTGACACCATGTAAGTTAATGTCCGGACCTTTGCTGGGAAGGAAATGTAGAGACCGGACCTCTTGGAACTTTAAATGAATACCCCTGCACTATGTGATTTTCTCTGTAGCCACGGATAGTGAGCTAAAAAAAAAATAGCGAACATGTTTGATATCGTCCAAGTAGATGGAAGCATCGAGTCAATACCTATCATAAACTACGCAATTTACTCAAAATTTGCACACTAGTGCCGACTAGCACCAACTCTACTCGACTGAAATTTGGAGCTGAAATGAGCGTTAAAGCAGTGTAGTCTAATCCAGCCTGTGGTGGTCTCTATAGCTGCTTCTTGAAGTCCTTCAGTGTGAATATAATTGCATATAACAATTGTTCTGTTATTTCTGGTGTGAAAATCGAGTGAAACATGATTAAAATACCAAAACCCATGTGACAGATATTGAGGCCACAAGTCTTTTTATTGTTCCACAGCCATCCCATCAGCAAACCTGACTTTACTGTGCAGATGCAGTTTGCTGTGTTAAGAAGCAGAATGCCAGTCTCTCCTTACCAGTTTTGCAGTTTGAAGTGAAGAAACAAATAACAGATTCCAGAAAACCCATGACATTTTTTTAAACCCATAACTGCAGTTATCCCTGTTCCCTCCTAAGGTTCCCACTAAAAATAAACTTTGCATGATAAAAATCGCTGTTTATTTGCTTGTGCTGTCTGGTCTAGTTCAATGCCCAATTCACTAATGCAGATCAGGCAACTGCACAAACACACCAACAAAATTTGTGCTGAACGAAATTTGCACAATGCAATTATGGTCTTACAAGTCGATTCTTAACCCTATACTGCAGAGGATGCAGCACACCACCGTGATCATGGCACACACTGCCTGAACTGTGATCCAGACACTTGAATCATCTCTGTAACATACAGAAAGTGCACATGACTACAATCTGTAGTACATCTGGATATATGGAGGTTATAACACTCCTATACATTACTTAATCATTATTTAATGAATTTCTAGATCTATGATCAATAGAAAATACAGTATATGCAGCATCTCTTTTTTATTACAATTTTATTTACTGGCTGCTTTCCTCAGGTGCTAATAGCGCAATGTTTATTGCTCCAAGCAAATAGGACAGTTTTCTGAACGAAGCATAATCTACAATGAGCATAATTTGGATAGAAAGGAGGAGTGTTTGAGAGGAATGACAATGACTTAATTTACAGTAAATACTCAAGACACTATATTTCAGTGATGATTGCACCTGCTTAAACTAGATTGTGGGGTGGTAAGTGAATAAGATGCAGGCTTTTGTGCTGAAATACCATGCACAAAAGGGGCGAGCGAATTTGCCCCTGTGTGTTTGACATACAGTGCTGACTGTATTATTTTTTTTAAAAACTTAAAAAAAAACATTAGAAAGCATTTTGCTTACATAAATGAAAAGGACTAAAGACTAACACAACACAGGAGCTACTGCAGTGAACAGCTTCTTACAGTAGAGCCAAAGGTATAATACCACTCAAACATTGCCATTTCCGCCTGAAAACTTCAGAAACCAGTTTTCTTAATAGAGATATAAAAGTGCATCTTTCCCAAACTTTCTATATAAACATGCTGCATCAAGGACTTTGCACTTACAAACCACAAGATTAATAAGATTACTTGGCTTACTTGACTAGTGAGTGTCTGTATCCAATTAACTCAAGTCATTAAATAGGCATTAACAAGTCATTAATATATTGTTCCAGTTAAAGCCATTCCTATTCAATTCAATTCTTAACCTAATGTCATCTCAAGCAAAACATCTTAACGGAGCTAGTATGTTGATTGTGTTAGAAAATCGGGAGCCTTGATAGCTGTTAGTTATTCTTGTGCAAGCTATATCTTTATTAAATAAGTGCTTTTGTGCAGCAATGACGCACTAAAGTATTGTTAATTGTGTGTGTTTTGTTTGGCTAACCAGTAACTTTATGCATACACTAATAAATTATGATAATTATTCGAAGCCTCCTACTTCAGATCAGTTAGTGAATGGCACTTCAATGGCAGCTAGTCTTGCATCAGCTAGGCTCTTGGCTAAATAGCTTATCTGTATTTATGTCAGTGTTAGCTAACAGAGTTCTCTAATCTAATTGGACAAGCAGTGTTTCGAAGACTGCTCTTTCAAGTTTTAAATCAACAAAACCGACTCCCTACGCTAAATCTGTAACCTAAATGTAACCGATTGCATCAGAAAAAACAAATGTGAAAAGAAAAACACAATTGCTAAAGTAACCATGTCATTTTGCAAAGCTCATGTGACACTTTCGGTTCACGTGTGGACTCTATTGCTATTCAGGACTACCCCAGTCAGAGACTTTGCAATGCGGTAGGCAAACCAGGCAATTGCCTGGGGCCCCGAGCTGGAAGGGGGCCACCTGAAGGATGGCTGATTACATTGGACCACAGCAACAACATGGAACCCCCCTTAAATTCTTTTATGGTACAAGACACTGCAATGGCATGTCCGGAACCCCCCTACAGGGGCCCCTATGCTAAGAGCTTGTTGAAGTTTTGTAGTTTCAGAGCAGCAGATAAATGACGGACCATGAAGCGTATTTACCCGTCCGGGCATATTAAAAGAAAACGAAAGCAAGAGGATGAAGAAAATAAAAAAATTAGACACTGGTAAGTGAGAATCTGTTACACTGAATAAAGGAGTAATATCAAGTGGTATAATTTCTCCCACCACGAATCAAAAAATGTGGTTGTCATTTGTCAGTTCAATTGTAACAACAGCTAGTTAATCAGTAGACTAGCTTTGTGCAAAAGGCCATGGTCACGTTGGATTTAGCTCGTAGTTGCCATCGCATAGTGTTCTGTTCAAGTGTTGTGTCTGCTGAGTAGGCGGAGTTTATTTAGAAGTCTCGCGAGTTCGGTGAAGTGAGGCTAGATTAGAGATGATGCAATAAGAAAGAAGGAATGTAGTACATTTTATATCGTGAGTCGACGAGGTTAGTTGGATTAAGATTCTAAAGCTATAGATCGACAATATAGTGCTTAGGTAGTGAATAGTTTGCATTTTCAAGTGTGATTGGCGGTCGAAGTTGTGTGAGTATTTTCAGAGGTCGTTGGTATTAGCTGGAGAATATCATTGTGTGCGTCATTGCAGATTGTAAGTGTTTATCTGACATTATTTAATCTGATAATCATTATCTGATATTTGGTTGAAGCCTTGAAGGCATCGATAAGATATTTCTTCAGTTATGAGAGAATTGCTGATATAATAATAACAATATCTTTGCGATGTCTCACATTCAGTCATGTAAAGTTATAACGTAGTTTAGTACAGATTGTCACTGAAACTAATTGAGCATGTTTGTTTATTGTAGAACCACACACACACACATTTATACACGGACATACAAGTTATCAACGACTATCACACAAACCTATCACACCATGAGCCTTGCAACACGAGAAGACACGGGCTTCACGGCTGGAGTTTCATCACGTTAATACTATCCGGACCAGACCGGGAATCATTGCCGACAAGCAACGGCCTGCTCAACTTTTCCTTGGGACTGCACCGTGTCTGATGATGGACGTCTGAGGACATCAGTACCCTTTGTCATCGAGTGAATTTCCTTTGACATATTTAAGATTTCTGAGACTGAGTATTGTGTTAACATCATTTACGTGCCTTATTATTATTTGAATCAAGACACATTTTGTTTATTGTTTAGTTATTTTATTTAGGCCTACACTGTTTTATTGTGACATATTCACATTTGTTCATATTGTAAGAAATGCTTCATACTTTCATTTAACTAATTAATACAGTGAGTGAATTGGATTCATGACTCTGGCTTCATTATTCCTCTCTTAGTCACTGGACATTAATTGGAAAATAATCCTCTAAAAGTGATTTAGAACCGTAATAGTAATCAGCGCATACTACAGCAGTCAGTACAAGCTTACTGTGTCTAGAAACGTGTGATGCATTAACCATAGCTAGTATATCTCTGTACATTTGTTTTTACAAGTGTATAAAATGTTAACATAAGCCATGTTCTTTTTTGCCAATGGCTGTGCTGTGTATACAGAAACTTGCATAGAATAAGTTAGTTATGCCAAGCGTTTAATTTCTCCCATTAGTAGCATAATAATTTGGTTGTCAATTGCTAACAACAACTATTAACAGTTACTTTGTCAGTAGATTATGTTAGCTTGTTCTGTCAAAACTGTCACAGTAACAGATATATCTTTCAAATAAGTTACTAATGCATATTTGGAAGATATTATATCTGTTACTGTGACAGTTTTGTGACAGGCGGTGAAGGGGTTGTTTGTTTGTTGGGGGTTCACCAGGTCCCTTCTGCCTGGGGCCCCCAGAGTCTCTAGAAATGCCCCTGACCCCAGTCCTTTAAATTGCAAGTGCAATGCTCTATCAGTTGAGCTGCCATGCAGTTTGCTCACTGTTGAACAAGCTTGTAAATGTAGCTGGTTATGTAATGCGAAAGTTAAAATGTATCACCTTACAAGTCATCCACTTTAGTAAATGTGGTTAGATGTCAGTAGATAGCATTGTGTGAGTAACAGGGTGAAAGTCATCGTTGTTGTAGTGCCTCAAGTGTTTGTTTCACCAGGAAAGTACCTCAAAATGTACAACAAGCTACATTAAGCAAAAATGTAGATATAGTAGCCGGACGTGATTCTTTGAATCCGTAAAATACTGATAATGAATGAAACTGCACTTCTAAGCTTCACTGTATAACCCCTGGCCACAATAGCAGCTATATACACTCACCTAAAGGATTATTAGGAACACCATACTAATACTGTGTTTGACCCCCTTTCGCCTTCAGAACTGCCTTACTTCTACGTGGCATTGATTCAACAAGGTGCTGAAAGCATTCTTTAGAAATGTTGGCCCATATTGATAGGATAGCATCTTGCAGTTGATGGAGATTTGTGGGATGCACATCCAGGGCACGAAGCTCCCGTTCCACCACATCCCAAAGATGCTCTATTGGGTTGAGATCTGGTGACTGTGGGGGCCATTTTAGTACAGTGAACTCATTGTCATTGGTTCAAGAAACCAATTTGAAATGATTCGAGCTTTGTGACATGGTGCATTATCCTGGATGGACATGGTCAGAAACAATGCTCAGGTAGGCCGTGGCATTTAAACGATGCCCAATTGGCACTAAGGGGCCTAAAGTGTGCCAAGAAAACATCCCCCACACCATTACACCACCACCACCAGCCTGCACAGTGGTTACAAGGCATGATGGATCCATGTTCTCATTCTGTTTACACCTAATTCTGACTCTACCATCTGAATGTCTCAACAGAAATCGAGACTCATCAGACCAGGCAACATTTTTCTAGTCTTCAACTGTCCAATTTTGGTGAGCTCTTGCAAATTGTAGCCTCTTTTTCCTATTTGTAGTGGAGATGAGTGGTACCCGGTGGGGTCTTCTGCTGTTGTAGCCCATCCGCCTCAAGGTTGTGCGTGTTGTGGCTTCACAAATGCTTTGCTGCATACCTCGGTTGTAACGAGTGGTTATTTCAGTCAAAGTTGCTCTTCTATCAGCTTGAATCAGTCGGCCCATTCTCCTCTGACCTCTAGCATCAACAAGGCATTTTCGCCCTCAGGACTGCCACATACTGGATGTTTTTCCCTTTTCACACCATTCTTTGTAAACCCTAGAAATGGTTGTGCGTGAAAATCCCAGTAACTGAACAGATTGTGAAATACTCAGACCGGCCCGTCTGGCACCAACAACCATGCCATGCTCAAAATTGCTTAAATCACCTTTCTTTCCCATTCTGACATTCAGTTTGGAGTTCAGGAGATTGTCTTGACCAGGACCACACCCCTAAATGCATTGAAGCAACTGCCATGTGATTGGTTGATTAGATAATTGCATTAATGAGAAATTGAACAGGTGTTCCTAATAATCCTTTAGGTGAGTCTATATCTCTCTCTCTGAATAACAGGAGAGGACCACCAACTTTTAACTTAACGCTTAATATCTTATTACGTTTTCCAGTGTGTTGTCACAAACACTAAAGACAAGAAATCTTTTTTTATACCTTTATATGAATTGTGGTTTTGGGTAAATCAGAAGAAATAAACAGAACAATGCATGTACATGATAAAGAGAATGAATTGAAATGAAACCAGTACAGTATAAACAATATACCAAAAGATAGTCTGTAAAGTAAGGTAAAGTAACCACTAGAAAAAGAATGGCAATGACAATAAAAATAAAAAAGGCTTATCAGATCAGATCAAGTCGTAGATGAGTGATTCTTTGGGCGAGTATGGAATCACTAAGATGAAAGTTTGAAATGGTCAATGCTTAGGAAGATGTTCAAATCCCTTTGATGTTGTAGAAAAATCCACTCACACAAAAAATTTGAAGAAAAAAAAATATCACCCTTCAAGTGCTCTTCAAATAATAATAAAAAAAATAAATTAAAAAAATAAGATCACAGAGTTAAATCCTTGTACTCTGGATATTTGATAATCCACAAGGCAAATGCAGTGAGAAATCCATTGGGGAGAAATCACTTGATATTCACATATGTACAGCCTTTGCAACTACATATAAAGTTTCAAGATGACAAAACATAAAACAAGATTTAAAGAGTCCATCTATAAAAAGAAAAATAATCTAGCATTAGCTAGGGAGCTCACAGATAAACTATATACATCAAGTGAAAACAAATACACAACACAAGGAGAAACAAACTTGACTGAACTGGAAACAAACATTTCTCAACCAGGACACAACTGAGTTTTGCTGGAGGTGCAAGGATAATCCCATGCTTCTCTCTTCCAAACAAACTGATTTCCATCATACTACCAGGTTATATACCAGGAGTTTTAGCACTCAAGCGCCCCCTAATGATGAGTATGATACAAAATACAAGGGTAACAGCTAAGACTGTTACAACGGTTTACCCACTATTTTCCCTAGCAGGGTAAAAAAAGACAAAATATCTGAGCATATTTGGCTTTTTGTCTGTTTGTCAGTAGACCAGCTCTCTTACTCTTATGAAATTGCCATGCCTTATAACAAAAATACACATCATTTCACCTTTATAGAGCCACAACAGAGCCTTCTCTTCTTACTCGAGTTGTATTTTTAAATTAAAGTCTGGTACAATTCTCAGGAAACTACTAAATGATAGAGCCATGTAGTAAGCAAGCCAAGGCTACACTGTACTATTTACATTTATGTATCTGACTATTGATAAAACACACTTAATATCTTTAACTGCCATTTTCATATGCTTTGTGTGGTATTAGAAAAAGCTAGAGTCATATTTCATCCATTATCTACACAGCAAAGGAACCATTACCAGACAGGAGTCCACGTGTAAGATTAATGTTTGAATCTGTGGCTAAAATAGTAATTTCCTCACAAAGCCAGAAATGTGAATATTGCTGGTGTTGAAAGGTAAGCAGCTCTAACTTCTGCACCTGTGAAGAAATCTGATTTCCAAACACCCCACAGAGAGATCTGTTAGAACGATGTCAATCAACTCTACAGGGAGCTGTTTAGCAATATGATAATGCGGGAAAAGTGATTTTTGGAAAACACGAGTTGTTGCAGAAGAACAATTTGGTTTTGGCATTCATTAACTAAAAGAAAAAAAAGTTTTAAAATCGATTTATAGAATGTTTTTATCTCTCTCCTTTTCTCCCCAATTTGGAATGCCCAAATCCCAATGCGCTTTAAGTCCTTGTGGTGGCATAGTGACTCACCTCAATCCGGGGGGCAGAGGATGAATCTCAGTTACCTCTGCGTCTGAGACGTCAGTCCGCACATTTTATCACGTGGCTTATTGAGCCCACGGAGACATACAGCGTGTGGAGGCCCATGCTATTCTCCGTGGCATCCACGCACAACTCACCATGTGCCCCACTGAGAGCGAAACCACACATTATAGTAACCACAAGGATGTTAACCCATGTGACTCTACCCTCCCTAGCAACTGGGCCAATTTGATTGCTTAGGAGACCTGGCTGGAATCGCTCAGCACACCCTAGATTCGAACTTGTGACTCCAGTGGTGGTAGTCAGCGTCAATACTCGCTAAGATACCCAGGCCCCCGATTTATAGAATGTTAAAAAATGTCTCTTTCCTTTCAGAGATATTCCACAGATATAGATGCTGCAAGAGTAAAAAAATAAAAATAAATCCCAGATGCAGTTTATTGTTCAACCAAAATCCCAGTACTACACTTGACTGGTAAAACTGATATATTGGTCTACCTTTACTAGAAAGTGTAATAAAGCTTGAAATCATGACGTTATCTTGAAACTGCAATGGCAAGATGTACAGTTAAAAAGGGATTATATTTTGGTTTGTTCTAACCCAAAACCTCCTCACTTGCAGAAGACATGAATTTAACCACTGGAGTCTTATGGATTACTTTTATTGTAATATTATCTCCTTTTTGGAGCTTCAGAGTTCTGTTCACCATTCACTTGCATTGTATGGATCAACAGAGCCGAGATATTTTTCAAAGAAATCTTTTTTTTTTTCTCCAGCGATGAGAGGAGATGAGCTATAAAATGTCCTTGTTGTCTCAGACTATTCTGAAACCTTTACACCCTTCATTAGCTCCTTGTCTCTGTATACATTCGTTCATTAGTCCATCCTTCAAAGAATGATTCAAGATTAAAGCTCAGACCCATTAAGTCAATGTTTGCTTTTATGATCTCAATTTCTCTGCCCACATGAATGCCTGAGATGACATCAACTCTATGTAATGACATTTATTTTTCAGTCGTGGAATTATCTTCCAACAGAACACACAACATAATTAAATGCTAAATGAAGACTGCTTATTTCCCCTGTGCCCTCCTGTGTTGTGTTATGGACATTTTAAAACAAAATTCAGATGCAAAATATATAAGGGGTTTACTCTGAAATGTTTCAACATTCTTTTCTGATGATAGATAGACAGACAGACAGACAGACAGACAGACAGATAGATAGATAGATAGATAGATAGATAGATAGATAGATAGATAGATAGATAGATAGATAGGTAGATAGATAGATTGATTTGAAAGCTCTTTCGTACAAAGAGGACACGTCTGACTTCAGCACCCTGGACAGCTCCCATCACCACAGCAAACTGTATAACACCCAAAACAGCCATCCTACTGACCCAGCAAAGCAAATGGACATTTATCCAGGCAACATATAAAGACCTTACACTGCCAGATAACTTCACAATTCAAGAGCTACTTCTTTCAGCATAAATACAAAGATGCTAATTAACTCTTCAAGTTTAGCATTTGACAACCACATCAATCTTTGATCCAACAAGTTCATGGATCCAGATTCCTACAATTCCAGATTTAAAGGAATATTCTGGGTTAAATTCAAGTGCAGCTCAATCAACAGCATTTGTGGTGTAATGTAGATTACCACAAAAAATAAATTCAACTAATACCTCCTTTTTTTAAAAAGAAAAAAAAAGAAAACATCTGGGTTCCAGTGAGGCACTTACAATGAAAGTTAAAGGGATGGTTCACTTCAAATGTTCTCTTCATTTAATTTGCATCATGTGTGGCCTTTACCTTTGCCCAAATGTGTATGATTTCTTTCTTCTGCAGAACCCAAATGAAGATTTTTAGAAGAATATTTCAGCTCTGTAGGTCCATACAATGTAAGTGAATGGTGACCAAAATTTTGAAGGCCCAAACTCTGCATGAAGGCAGTATAAAAGTAATCCTTATGACTCCAATGGTTAAATCCATATGTTTAGACGCGATATGATCATTGTGAGTAAGAAATGGAACAATATTTATGTAATATTCGGTGAAAAATTCTCCTCCCTGCACAGAAGGGGGTGATATGCACAAAGAATGTGAATCACCACAAACAGAAGGAGAAAGTGAACGTGAAGAAAAAAGGACTTAAAATATTGATCCGTTTCTCACCCACACCTATCATATCACTTCTGAAGATATAGATTAAATCACCAGAGTCATCTGGAGTACATTTATGTTGCCCTTATGTGGATTTTGGAGCTTCAACATTTTGGTCACCATTCACTTACAAAGAGCTGTTGACACAAAGAGCTGAAATATTCTTCTAAAAATATTAATTTGTGTTCTGCAGAAGATAGAAAGTCATACACATCTGGGATGGCATGAGGTTAAGTAAATGATGAGAGAATTTTCATTTTTGGGTGAACTAATTGGTCCAATCCATAAACGTTGCAATACTTTTTCAAAAGTACAGCCAAAAGACACAAACATTATGTTTGTTAACATAATTTTAGTGTGATAAAATCACTTGCTTACCCTTGTAAAGTTAATTTATATAAAATTTTACAATGTCATCGCCATGGCGACATAAACCCTAAAACTACTATAATAATTGTCATGGAAAGTAAATTCAAGAAACATTACAGCTCAAATAATACATGAGTTTAAACCAAATAATTAATGTAATTGCTTTTATAAAATTATAAACGTCACATTTCTGCCTTTAAACCCTTCAGAAATGTTGTGTCTCTCACTGTAACTTTGCTTTTTTTTTTCTTTTTTTTAAAGAAAATGATTGACGAGTTGAAATACATTTTTGTGGTAATAAACATTATGCCACACATGCTGTTGATTGAGCTTAACTTGTATTGAACCCGGAATATTTTTTTAAATGACCCGATGATAAAGCTAAAAACATAATTGAGCAAGTAAGTTAATGTATCAAAATAACAATGTGGAGTGGAGGGGTGCAGGGCCGGGCTGGAATGTTGCACGCCCGCTCCCCAATCGGCCTGATGGGGCGCGCGAGGGATAAAGGCGGCCGGTGACGACGGTTCGAGAGAGAGAGAGCTTAATCACGGACATGTCCATTGTCCTATGTGTTTGTTTATGCTTTTGTTTTAAGTTCTTCATTAAAATATTATTTATATTGACAAGCCGGTTCTCGCCTCCTCCTTGCCCATCATAACCCCGCGTTACATTGGTGCCGAAACCCGGGAGGGAGGAGGGATGCCCATCGCAGAGTCCTCGACACTGCCGTCCACCCCGGGGAGCGCCGCTGCCTTCTGCCGGGTGACGGAGTAGCCCGACCGCCCGGATGCGGGAAACGGCCGCCGTCCACGGGGCGAGTGGGGACTGGATTCCCCAACTGCCTGGAGCGAAGGAGCCGCTGCCGGGGGCGGAGGAGTGCCCTGCCATCCCCAGAGACGCGGAGGGGTCGAGGGAAGACCGCCGTCCGCGAGGGGAGGAGGGAAGAAACTCCCCGACTGCCTGGAGCGGTAGGGCCGCTGCCAGGGGCCGAGGATTGCCTCCACTCGTCGCCAGGAAAGCGGAGGGGCGTTCGGTCCGCTGGGGGTCGGAGGTTGACTCCGGTTCGCCCGGAGAGGAGCGGCTGTCGTCCGCCGGAGAGTGTGAAGGAGCGCTCGAGGACCACGCGATGGTTCATCAGAGAACCGGTGAGTGAGCCTTTTCTCTCTCTCCTCTCTCTCTCGCTCTTTCGCGCCGTGTTGGCCTTTTCCCTCGCCTATTTTTTGTTGTTGTTTTCCCCTCCTGTCTCAGGTCGAGGAAGGCGGGGATAACCAGCCGCAGACAGGTTGTAAAGCACGCCCCTCCCCAGGGAAAGAGGGGGCGGGGATGTACGTCATGCCGGTGGCATTGGGCTGAGGTAACGCCGGGAGGAGTGTGGAGTGGAGGGGGGCGGGGCCGGGCCGGGCCGGGATGTTGCACGCCCGCTCCCCAATCGGCCTGATGGGGCGCGCGAGGGATAAAGGCGGTTCGAGAGAGAGAGCTTAATCACGGACATGTCCGTTGTCCTATGTGTTTGTTTATGCTTTTGTTTTAAGTTCTTCATTAAAATATTATTTATATTGACAAGCCGGTTCTCGCCTCCTCCTTGCCCATCATAACCCCGCGTTACAAACAATTATTTATTTTCATGGTAAGTTTGTCATGACTTCTTATTTGTGTATTATGTATAAACAACAATCTCTGAAGCAGTGTTTGTGTAGCATGGGTCAGTTCGCAAATCTACACTCTTGCATATCACACTTTGAACTTGTGGATTCCACACTTTATTCCTTTCCTTGTCTTTAAGATGAAGAAAGAGCCCATATTGCCTGACAGACCTCATGTGGCAATCTGAAAGAATGAAATCATATGATTGGCTGCAAAAGATGATCTGTATTAATATGCACTGAACGACGCAAGTCCATCAAAGTCTTGTGTAGATTTAAGATCGCACTTGGATCAATGAGTGAAAGCAGATGTCACTGATAAAGATCACGTGTGAAAACAAGGTTTTTTATTTATTATGGACGTAAAACGTTTGAGTCGAGTTTCATGCCGACAAAAAAAAAAAAAAAAAAAAAAAAATTATTATACTTAAGAATGAAACCATAAAGTAATTTTTATCATGTCATCTCATCTGTAGCAGTTTCTGTAAAGAATGGTTCATATTTTAGCAGAAGTGTTTTTGTTGCTCGCTGTTAGGTAACGAGTTGTCGTGATGCCTTCATCAGATTTATATTTCCCTCGCGGGGTTTAAACGTGCTCGATGCCTTTTAATAGGGCGTTCGGTAAAATCGGCACACGCTGATTGATTTTTCTAGCGTTATGTACTCTTGGCGATGCCACTTGGTTTGTTTATCACTCTTCGAGATCTACGTTAGAATAAACAACTACAACCAGTAAATCTCGAGTGCTCTCTAGAAGAAAAACGGTATATAAATCGAACAAATCACACACAGCATATCATGTATATAATGTATAATCCCACTGCATGGACTTGCTCTGGTCTTCCGCTTAAAATTATTAATTTACACTGTTTAAATGTATATTTCTATTACGACACTGACATTTTCACTCGGTGGAGGAACAACCGGAAAATTAAATTTAAATTACTACAAGAAGTAACGACGCGTCGCGAATCGGCGACCGAATCGCTTGATATTTATAATATTTTCTTCGTATGGAAACATCGGAGTTTAACCAGATTTCGTGTCATAGACCGCAAATAAATACCGAATATTCAAGATGAACGAACAGCGGCATTTTCCCCGCAAGCAATGAACACAGTTCAGATCTGTCCGAAACAACATCATCACCGTGTTCATCAGCTTGCTACATCATTAAAGTATTCTTGTTTCCTACCTAAAATGACGTGTCACCGCGGTGCGGATTCCTCTTGGCAGTGATAGAAGGTGACCCCGCGCCCGTGTTCCTCAGCATCCACCGGATCACGATGTATGCAGCGATGTGCTCGCGCTTTCTCCGCCGGTGGGGGATGGTTCAACACGGTGCTGTCATTCACATGTGTGATGCCCAACGACATGGAACCACCGCGGACCATGACGCCTTTTTCAGTTATTTCTGCAATCATTATATCAGCATTTGATAATTTAAATGTTTTGTGTATACAGGGATACGTTGTACTTTATCTTTTACGTTTAAAGTTTTCAACCAAATCCACAGTGGTTATTAAATATAGGGTTAGTAATGGAGAGGAGCCCATTTTGTTTTGCATTTCTAGTGCAAGTCCAGAAAACAGCGTGTCATCTTGCATCTTCCTCTTCTGTTTCTTTTTGTTTCAGACTAATACTGACAGATTCAGGTGCACAGTGTGTGTGTGTGTGTGTGTGTATCTTGTTTAATATATAAAGGGGTGATTCTCACTAAACCCGTCAAAAAACAAACAAAATAATAATAATAATAAAAATCCTGGTCATATAAACCCATGTTACCATTATTTATTACTATAACAATAACAATATGAAAAACAAGCAGCTCTACAAAATAATTACATATAAAATACATGTAGCTCATTAGTATTGCCCAGTAATTACCTTTGTAAAATACACAGCAACATGAACATTGTAAAATAAATAATTTTACCCCCAATTCTCATCACCCTAACATGTCAGGACATTTTACCTTTTTTTATTTGGAATGCCCAATTCTCAGAACTAAGTAGGTCCTCGTGTTGGCGTGGTTACTCAACTTTATCTGTGTGGCGGAGGACAAGTTTCAGTTGCCTCCGCTTCTGAGACAGTCAATCTGCGCATCTTATCATGTGGCCCATTTTGCATGACAATGCGAAGACTCCCAGCATGTGGAGGCTCATGCTACTCTCCGCAATCTACACAGAACTCACCACACACCCCATTTAGTGCGAGAACCACTAATCATGACCATGAGGTGGTTACCCCATGTGACTCTTCCCTCCCTAGCAACCGGGCAAATTTGATTGCTTAGGAGACCTGGCTGGAGTCACTCAGCACACCCTGGATTCAAACTCGTGATTCCAGGGGTGGTAGTCCGTGTCAACACTTGCTGAGCTACCCTGGCCCAAGGACATTTTACTTTTATCGTTGTATTCAATGATGATTCTCATTACCATTGCACAGTCTCTTTTTTTAACTGCACTACAATAAATTAGATGCTGTTGTACAATGATTTTCTTAAAGGAATATTCCATGTTCAATACAAGTAAAGCTAAATCGACAGGAAAAATCGAGGTTACAGTGAGGCATACAATAGAAGTGAATGGGGGCCAATTTTTGAACGTTAAAATACTGTTTCAAAAGTATAGTCACAAGACGTAAACAATATGTGTGTTAACATGATTTTAGTGTGATAAAATCGCTTACTAAACTTATGTGTAAAGTTATAGTCAATTTTACAACTTCATTGCCATGACAATGTATTGTCACCAAACCTTTGTTGTGGTCTGTGTATGGTGGTCCACTACTTTAGATCCATCCAACACCTTAAAACTGAGACCTGAATGTGTTAAATATTTTACCTCAAGGCTAGGTTTCAAAAATTGCCAAAATAGATTGTCAAGTTTCCTATTTTCCCTTTTATTTTTTATTTGACTTCAAACTTTCTTTTGAGTATTTATTCCACCAGGACAACTAGTGGCCTAGAATTGTTTTTGTATTCTACATAAGGTGGGTCACCCCTTCCTGTTGGCTGCCAAGCATATCCAGCGAAATCCTGCTCTGTAACCCCCCTATAAATGAACACTTTTGGTTCTAGAACAAATTAACCTTTGATAACAAATCTGACTATGAATAGGGTATAGCTACAATGACATCCAGACACCAACGTTTGCAAGATGCTGCATACACACTGCGTTTACTGTCCATGCACACCAATACAAAATCTGCTTGTTCATAAAATATGATAATGCAAGAAACCATGTTTATATGATATGTCATGTCATGCGCACAACACTTGCACACATTGGATAAGCCAGTAAAGCGGTTTACATGCAACGTGATATCGGCTTCATGGGCAAAAATCTACATTTGCCAATCAGTTTTAGCTTAAACCAATTATGACCTTACCTCGATAAAGGACCGGCGTTTAAATGACCATACAGTCGGCTAATTAAGCATAATCGTGTGCGATCGTGCATGTTAACACCCTTGCTGGTGTCAGTACAAAGGCCAGGACCACTGTACTTAGCCAGTAAAAACACAATATAAATGTAACTACTGCACTTTTGGGTGCTTACCATGAACTGAATTAAAAACAATTGCACCTGATAAATGATGTGCACCTAGCATTTTTGGTTGTTGATAGGCTTTATTTATAGATTGTGGACACAACGTTTGTACAATCTGGAGTCTCATTTCTCAACTTAAAGAGATATAGATGAATCACTATAATTTTATAAAAGGGCTAAAATGACTGGTAAAAGTAAATGTTAAAAATAAAACAGCAACATTTAAAACAATGATTTAAGAAAAAAATTATATTGTACACCAAAATAAAAAAATTAAATAAAAACATTAGATCAGTGAAAAACTTTTTTCCCCAATAATGCAACGAATGAATGGAACAGGATCTGCTATTAGTTCAGTATATCTGCCACCAAAATTACACTATATGAAATGCTCTGTATCAAAGGTGAGTGTTTTGATGATTGCTTACGTTCCACTAATAATGCCAAATGGGCAGACAATGACAAACCATATGATCTAAAAAAGAATCAACTGAATAATTGTCAATTATAATATTGTTGTGCCACATTGCTGAGAACAGTATTGGTTTATATACACACATATGAGATTGGGTTTAGTTGATTAATCTTACCACCAGAAAACAGGACACTTCTGTTTTCATATTATTACCCCAAGGCCAATTTTTATTTTTTGTAAATACATGGAGAGGATTTTACAAATGATCCACCATATATTTTCACTTAAGCTATCCAAATTAAAATTTTGAAAAATTTATAAGACTGACTTTTAAAGTTCCAAAATTACATCATGTTTGTCTGAAGTGTGTTTGTGAAAATCATGCGTTCATCATTTGCAACATACAGTATTTTCATAATTTTACAACTAAGAACTACAAAAGTGCCTCTGAAAATCAAAATGACACCATTACTAAGTTATCTATAACAAATAAGAAGAGGTCAGAGAGTATCCAGTGTCTAAAGAGAAACTACTATCACATTGTAAACATTTAAATGAAAAACAGCCCTGTCTTAATAAATGGCAACCCATGAGGCCATTTATTAGGCAGCTAAACTTGGCATCATGTCTTTTGACTATCACGCAAATCTTCTATTTTTTTTGTAACATTTTTAGAATTGAAAAGAACAAAATTCAGATTCAAATACTTTTGTCTTCGTACTAGCTCCATATACTCTGACATCAACAGCTGCTGAGATCATGTGTACATCTCAACCACTGACCGTCATGCTATAAATGCTTATCCTTCCAAAACATTTCTTCTCCATTAGCTCTCTTTGATTCTTTCATTTTAAAAACTACAAACCTGGTACCACAAGATAACAAGTGCATTCAATAAACTGGACTGACCAGTATCATTTAAGCCACTTTACCTTTTTCACCATTTGGGATCAAACGCCCAGAAAACCTACTACAACAAATAAAATGCTTCAATCTACTGTCACTTTTGAGGGAAAATTATGACATGGATGAATACTAACCAGTGAATTCTTGAAAACGAATCGAGACAGTAGCTGTATTTTGAGATATGTTGTTTAGAAATTACCAACATGAGATAGAATATTGGCATGACAGACTAAGATTTCAACCATTTTTGGTCAAATGTAAGACCTTTCTTTTGTTTAGCGATTTACAAAAGATATGCAGGATATGCAAAAAAAGCACACACAGCAAACACTAAACTAACATTAATATTAATCAAATGGCCCCTTCCGTTGCTGTTGTCAAGAAAACATCTTCATTCGTTTTAGTTTATTTCACATAAGCCTAAGACTCCCCTGTATTTTAAGATCATTAATAAGACATGCTCATGCAATATTTCAGCCCAACTCATATGCATATAAACAGCAAAACACTGCAGAATTAAAGGGCCAAACATTACCACAACATTATTACAAACACATCTGACAGCTTTCTCTTTAAACACCAGTTATTATTTCAAGACACAATAGTAAAACGTAGTTACATTCTGAAAACCTTGTGTTTGGCTATAGGAGAGGACAATAGCATGCAATTATTCATGAAAAATGAAAAAGAATGGTTAAGAAATAAGTACATTTCCATTTGAAAAGTGTTCTGATCTTTTATCGCATACATCAAGTTTCCATCTGGATGCTAAAAAGGCTGGTAAGGCAATTCTCTTTCATTCTAACATAGTGCCATTAATGTGCTGAAATAAAAATAGTGGTGCCAATAGTGGTTGCTGTAGGAGTTCAGTCTGTAAGAAAAGGTATAAAAATGTTGAGAATTGCGCCGATGTTTCAGTGTCTGTTGTGGTAGTTATCCGACACTGGAGAGAGAGTTTTGATTGATGCTATAAGTGCCGTTACTGCTCATACAGTCCTGCTGAAGAGCTTCAAAGTAAGATGCTTGCACAGGTTTATGACACTGCAGCACACGCCGAGCATCTTCTGTCTTAAACCACTCTCTCTTCCTACCTGTGGGCAAAAAACATAAGAGAATCAGGAAATAAAATGTCACCTTGGCATTGCAGAAATGCTCAATGCACATTGCGTCAGAATGACCAGAACTGGCACTATGGATGGCATTATGCAACAATAAATGTTTCAAAAACTACATTGACGTCTCACATGACCTCATCACATTGCATGTTTAATTCAGTGAATGGCATAAATAAATAAATATTATATATGCTCTTCAATCAAAGTTATTCAATTAAATATACATAAAGTACATGTTTATTAATTTGATATTATGGGTGTTTCTTTTCTTCAACTTTGGCACTTTTAGCACTGTGGAAGACTTGTCAAAATTATTTTTGTCATTTTTTTCTTAAAGTAATAAAATTCCAGTGTAATTTCCAGCACATCTTAAATTCTGTTTTGAGTTCAACAGAATTTTGTACTGGAAATGACACTGATGGAAATTGTATTTTTAATGTTTTTGAAATAAAACAGCAGACTTTTTGACTCGCTAAGGCTAATTTATAGTAAATGTTTTATGTTACCTGAATACAGGAATAAATGATATTTTCTATTTTTTCTGGAATTCTAAATTATATATTGAACGGAAATGACGCACAATTAAAAAATATTCTGCTCAAGTTATTTTGGTTAAAAAGTACACTAACTTTAGAAAGAACTTGATTAATGGAAAAAAAAATTGGTGTGGTGGAAATAACACCCTGACTTTGCGAAAGATGTAATTAAATTTATTTATTTTTTAAATGATAAAAATAATTTTCACACAACATAATTTATTTCACTCTGTTTAGATGATCATAGTTTGAAATTTATACAAATTTGTAATAACTTTATAATGGATTTTCATAGTTCAATATTGAAAGTCTGGGTCTGCAACAAGTCTAAAATAGTAATCTGTTCATAAAAGACATTTGAAAAGCACCCCAAAAAAAAGAAAGTTACATACACTTAGGTTAAAGTCATTAAATTTCATTTTTTAACCACTCCACAGATTTCATATTTGCAAACTATAGTTTTGGTAAGTCGTTTAGGACATCTACTTTCTGCATGACATGAGTAATTTTTTCCAACAATTGTTTATAGACAGATTGTTTCAATTTTAATTGACTATATTGCAATTCCAGTGGGTCAGAAGTTTACATACACTAAGTTAACTGTGCCTTTAAGCAGCTTGGAATATTCCAGATAATTATGTCAAGCGTTTAGACAATTAGCTTCTGATAGGCTAATTGGAGTCAACTGGAGGTGAGGTACTGAATTAATGTGTACCTGTGGATGTATATTAAGGCCAACATTTAAACTCAGTGCCTCTTTGCTTGACACCATGGTAAAATCAAAAGAAATCAGTCATAACTAGGGCTGGGTCTCGCTCAAAAAATTTCGATATCGATATCTTGAGAATTCCTAAACTATACTTTTTTCGATACTTTGGTTGGACCGCTGTTTGGACGCTAGGTGGTACTATGGGATAATTTTCAGTAAACATGGTTGGGGTTAAGCTTACATAATAAAGCAAGACACATTGATTTAAAACTTTTGAACTTTATTTTTTCTTTATTTTAACTAAAAGTTTAAATGCACTTGTATTTTTTCCAGTTTCATTTGAAATGTCAACTTTTTGAAAGATGGCTTTACAACATTTGTGAACATCTCTCTGGCAAAGAAGCTTCATCCGTGCATTCTCTACCCGTATTTCGTTATCCAGGAAAATATATTGTGTGTGTGAATAAATTAGTTTTGTTCCCTCCTTCACGATATATATATATATATATATATATATATATATATATATATATATATACACATGTATATATATATATATATATATATATATATATATATATATATACATACATGTGTATATATATATATATATATATATATATATATATATATATATACACACATGTATATATATATATATATATACACACATGTATATATATATATATATATATATATATATATATATATA